>OX596382.1:180590298-182990298 GCA_951394425.1 Tipula unca | reverse complement strand
TTGATTTTGTCAGAGTTCGTATAAATATTATATTTTTAGTACTATATGTATAAATAGGAATAATCATTTTTTCCAATTGGAATTCAATTTTACAGTGTGAAACTAACACTTATATAAAATCTGTGGATTTGTGGAAATCTTCACACCCATGTTTCAAAAATATATTGGTCCGAAAAGTCTTCTTTTCTTCTTGAGCAATTGCAGAAGTGGTGGCTAATTTCCCTTAAAAGTATGTCGATGTTATCCGCGGTAATATTGCTGCTGCAGCTATATCGAAACGAGGTTCAAATTGTGACAAATACGCCAATTAACGATATTAATTGTTTTAGTTTGGCTTGTACTCCATTATTTTTCCCCATCATCACAGCACAGTTGTCCGCTGTGAATCCCACTAAATTACTAGTGCCGTGAATATTCCCGCCACGGAACAATCAACGAGACTAGTAAGAGCCAAAAATCAGTCACTACATTGCTGATCAAACACCCTTAAAATTATTGCTAGATTTTTTGTCATGGTTGCATCGGTATTTTCATCTATCGTAATGGAAAAATATTGCCATTTGAATATTCCCGAGAGTCTTTTTGAATTTTCTGGACTCCTCACATTTTTAATAATTTTTTGACCTTTATGGCGATTGATATATTTCATCATTTTTGTATAATTTTAGAATCTGTGACTGCGGTTTTTAAAACTAAATTCAAATGGTCCAAGACCGCAAACGGTAAGTTATGTGCAGCTACAAATAACGAAAGACGAATTTCTAATTTCTTCGGGTTTTCTGAAACAATTTTAGTTCCCTTGTCCAAAAGCTGTTCAATTTTCGGTGATTGCTTAAAGCTTTCCTAAGCTTTTTTATGCGAATCACTGGATGCGTGTCGTTCGATGTGTGTTTTATTACCGACTGATTTTCCATTCATCCCTAAAAGGAACTGTCACATACCTTTATTTTTTTTTGTTGGTTCGTCGGAAGAGTTTGATGTAAACATATAAAATTAATAACAAAAACGAGGTACAATAAGTCAAAAAATTAACCTACTTAAACATAATAATTTTACATTTCTTAATATAAATAGGTTCAATGAATTGTGGACACACCACTCATTAAGTCTATTTCAGGATCAAGTTCATGTTCAATAGTATGAAGAATTTTTACGTCATCGGATCCATATGAACCAATATGTGCTCCTTGAGGAGCACCAGATGTCACTTTTATAACATTTGATATCTCATTTCCAAATGATAAATATTTCAAACGGTTTGTTAGATATGATTTGAACCAATTAATGCATCCGGATGTAACCGGTAAAAAAAACCATATTTGTCCTTGTTACTCTTTATATTATATTATGAAACGAAACACTAACAAAACGTCAAAGTGGTTTTAGACACGATAAAATTATTCAGCAAGAAAAAATTTACACGCTGACTACTTTGTTTTATAGAATCCCATTTAACCTAAATAAGATAGAAAATGTGTAAAAATTTTTTGTGTAAAATTTTTCAATATTTCGTTTTTTCACATTATCTTGTTTTTACAGAATTAGACCACAGTAGCCTAATTCTATAACGAATAAGATAACGTGAAAACGAGAAAACGAGTACTTTACACGTTTTCATACCAAAATGGTATTCTATAACTTTACACCAAGATAAATTAAAAAATGGGTAAGATATTAAACGTCAATAAACTACACATACAATTTATCTTGTGTAGTTCGTTTTCACGGATAAAAATTTAAAATTTAAAACTAAAATTTCACGAAGAAGGCGGGCTAGTGCCGAACAAAAAAACCATGTTCGTCCTTGTTACTCTTTATATTATATTATGAAATGAAACACTAACAAAACGTCAAAGTGGTTTTAGACACGATAAAATTATTCAGCAAGAAAAAATTTACACGCTGACTACTTTGTTTTATAGAATACCATTTAACCTAAATAAGATAGAAATTGTGTAAATTTTTTTTGTCTAAACTTTTTCAATGTTTCGTTTTTTCACATTATCTTGTTTTTACAGCTGAACTTAATTTTGAAATAGACGTCAACATTTTTGATTTTTCAAATTAGCAGGCCTTGGCAAATGAATGTTCGGTGCTTTATTGAAAATAGGCACATGGAGTTCGAAGTCTTGGTGTAACATGATATAAAATTGGTCGACATTTGCATTCCACATTATCTGCATCTAAAATTTTACCCCAATCTATTGCTTCCGCAAATAAACTTGGAAATTGGCGTAATTATAGTCTTCTTAAAGTTGTATTTCATTTGTTGTACATGTTCAATTTTTATCAGCTTACAGTAGGATGTATCAAATACTATATGATATCCAACGATTTGTGGTTAATATCATTTACCACAAATGGATTCAGTGATTCCATTACTTTGAAAGCACCAGTCTCAGTGGTGAAAACACGATCCAGTAACCTTTCGAAATTATTCAAAACCCTGTTAATTTGGTTAAGATTAAAACCAAGCATGGAGTCAACGAACATAAAGATTCTGTGTCAGTTTTTAGATTACATGGAAGAATGCAATTCAATGCTTCCTAGTCATGATTCCAGGTGATATTTGGAAGATTGGAGTCACCAACTACAAGAACCAAATCTGATGATGTTGATGTTTTCATGACTTCATCGATCGTATCGACACAGCTAGCATAGTACTCACTACTTGACGGAGGCGATATATACACTTGATGGGACTAATGTTACAGGAGCACTTTCTAGATTTGAATATATGGACACATCTGTAAACAATATAATTATGGTCAAAGAAATCGGTACTATAAATACTCAAGTGGAAATTAATTTCCCCGTTAGTATATATTGTGTAGTTTGTTTGAAGAACAAATCGATAAAATAATAAATAGAACATAAATCTTTCACTGAAATACTGCATGACTTTACAGATGGTTTTTTAGTTTTAGGCAATCCAAAATGGGGCGCCTTCACCACTAGCGAGTGAAGCAAATCCTCTACAACATGTGCGAAATATATAAATGAGCAACTATTATGTGGTAAACTACTAAATAGTTAAACTACCAAATATTGTCGGCCACCATGAATTAGGTATGAAAGGATTTTGTTGAAATTTGTCTTCTCCTTAATACAACCAGCGGAAACTTTTGATTTGAGATTAGCAACACCTTCCTTAGTCGCGCATAAGACAAGATCACAGCCTAGTTTTGTTTATGATCCACGTACAAAATGTATTATTATATAAGTTTTAAGGTTTAAAAGCAGGAACACAGGAATACGGAATTCATTGGAACAGACTTTTAGGTTTCAAATCATCCAAGAACATAAAATGAGACTGATACACGGCCAACAAATCATCGACAGGATGTTGATTCTTAATCGTACCCGGGTGTGATATGAGTCGCACCGTGAAATGCGTGACGATTCGAGACATCAGTTTATACTGTACTAACGGATCAGAATCCATCTTTATCGAATCGTAGAACTAAAATCCATCCCTAGTATATATGTAAATATGCACCATTGTTTAGATTTTAAAATTCCGTACATTTTTCGAACAGAGTTTGAGATCATATCGAAATACTTACCATAAATATCAAAATATATGTGTACGTGTGCGAATATACAAATATAGCATACATATTCTGGCGGTTTCTGTCTCTTCAAACATATATTGTAAAACAATTCTATAATTACCGGTCCCTGCGGGGAGCTCCTTCATATGTGTAACTTAACTACATAGTAGGTACATTTAATGTTGCACTTTGCTTTATTGAAAAAATTTTCTTTCACAAAAATGGAAAACCGGGTTTTATGGAATACACATTTTTGGAACAGTCATCGAATGTGCCATGTTTTCCAAAAACAAAACAAGAGTGGAAAAAAGAATTTTGTTATATTAATTCGATTCGACAAATATCAACACTCATAAGGCAAAATGATAAGCTTATTATATTTATTATCAATAAAAATGTTGTTGATTATAATTGGCGCAGCCATTGTTGTGAGGGCAGATATCGATCCTTTTAGTACCTATAGAACTAAATATTTAGATGTATTAAATCCTGCGTGTGGTAGTGATACCTCTCGTGACCATATAATGTGTAATCTACTTGTAAGTTTAAAATTATTTAATAATACATATTTAAATATTTATATAAAATACGTTCTAGACGGGTCCAGTTGACGGTTGCCCTCATTTTGAATTATTTGAAATGGATACCGAGCTTAAAAGGCGAATCATCGCCGGTCACAATGGATTGCGCAATATGGAAGCTAAACGAATTGGTTATGAAATAGCTAATATGAATTTATTGCATTGGGATGATGATTTAGCCGAGATGGCCAGACAACGAATCTTCCGTTGTGGACATATTGAATATGGGAATGAAGTATATATATCGAATCCGAATTTCACTGTAGGAAACAATACGTTTTATATGAAAGGTTTTCCAGGTTATAAAAAATGGCTTTCAATAGCGATACACTCATGGTTTAACCATTCGACTGTAAATAAACCCGCACAATTTTCAGAGGATGCAACGTACGTTGAAAATCAATAAAATCGTTGGAAAAATAAATTTTAATTTAGATATTCTATATTTTAGTTTTACCCCATACATTCAATTAATATGGCCCCAAAGCGAATTTGTCGGTTGCGCTGGTGCTCGGTAATGTATTTTTTTTTTTTTTAAAAAGCTTGAACTAAATTAATTTAAATAAAAATATAATTTTTCGTAATCCCCTATTTAGTGCTAACCTTGAGACACGTTTTATTTGTTTCTATGGCCCAAGAGCTGTGGAAAGCAATATTAGCGCCCACTTTGTAAATCAGCGTTGGTGTACTCAGTGTCCACCAACACGTACAACATGTTCGCTAATTTTTGAAGCACTTTGCGGCATTGATTTATTTTCCACATCAAACGGGAATCAACCAAATTTATATTTAATATTTTTTGTACTACTAATCGGTTTAATTGAATTCAGTAATAAATAAAGTTTCTATATATTTCAAATCAGTTGAGTATTGTAAATTTATTAGGTTTAAGGGCCGTACTTTTAAACGAGGATAAAATACCAAATTCAAATGGTATGAGAAAATAGCCTACAAACGCTTTGACGAACGAATAGCCTACAAAGCTTTAGTAATCCTTCCCAAAAGCCACATTTGAAGTGGAATACCATCTTTTAACAATATCCTTCTAAAGACCCTTATGTATAATGTTTTGAGAAGATATCCGCTATTTGTTTCTTTGCAGAAGGCCCGTCGGATAGTCAAGGGACCAATTTTTTCAAAATTGTTGCTAAAGAAGCTGAAATCTTTAGAAACGACTCAGTTTATTAAACTGAAGGTGCTCCCAAGATGAATTTCGAAGTGCAAGTAATATATCGCCTAATAAAAAATAACTAGGACTGAGATAATTTAAATCTGGTGGATTATCCAAGAGAGAATTCAACGGCCGAAAGTTAAGAATAGCTTCGATTTGTTAAAATAGCGAAACATAGTGATCATGATTATAAGAAGCCTTGTTTCGCGATTTTCACCGCTGCCTCCCACAATCCTCTAAAATGTGGGTATTTCGGTGGTATTGTGGTATCCGATGATTGGAACAAAACTCACTGAAATTGTGGTTGGAAATTTGATTGAAGAAATACCTTCTGTAACGTCTTTAACTCTGCTTGATAAAAATTAGTCGCATTGTATATATGCACAACCCCTGAGAAATAAAATATTTCCTGTGGAGCTGCAACTCTATGTTCGGGAAGATTACCCATTGTTTGATTACTAAGTTCAGGTTTCGCTTTAAAGTACGTGACACATTCGTGAACAACTCGTTTGCAAAGATTTCTCGCCCCAACAATCCAAAACCGTTGACGTATATTAAACAATAAAGTTTGAAGGCCAGCGTGCTTAACAAACGGATATGCTCGAATCTAACCACCAATGAGGTAAATCGATGTGTTTTAGATAATATTATTGAATGTTGACATGCAAATGATAATTCCGAATTTTTCAACCTTCCTGAAAATGGATTCAATGCAATGATTGACTGACTGTTTTTTATTAAACAAATTTCACTATCCTGTAATTCTTTTGGTGAGGTTTTTCCATATGTACTAGTTTTGATAATACTACTTTCGCGTTGTTTAATAGTCGAATACAAATTGCAGTTGCAGAAATACATCTAATCAAATTCTAAAATCTTGAGAAAACCTCCCACTATTCTATCTTTAAACTTGTAAATTCGTTCAAGGATTTTATCTATCTGATATCCTGCCTTTTAAAAATTCTGGGTCATACCAATGAGGATAAATTAAAGTATTTTGATAGAACACCACGCGATACTAGATCCAATTTTGTGGCCAAGTCTCTATTTGTTTAATTTTGTAATTTAAATTGATAGAACATTGTTCCTAAATTTTTTCAAAATTATTGATTTAAATTTGAGTTTATCATTTCAATTTAAACCAAGTTTTAGTTATTTCATTGAGCAATCAAACTTATAAAATAATGTTATGGTTCCTATTAGACTATTAGTCAGTCTTTACATAGCATATGTAAAGAATAGAATATAAGAACAAATTTTGAAAATATTGTTTGAAAATTAAAAGAAGTTTGTGACCAGCCAAGAATCAAGTCTTTTAAACGAAAAACGTTTGGGTCGATGAGCTTAATTATAAGGCTTTCTAAATATTTAGTATTACTTTATAGAAAGTTTTCATACAGCTTGCAAAACTTGAAGCTTACTAGAGGAATATTCTGCAGTGCTCTGGTTTTTATAGTATTCATAATATTAAATGGGAATATTGAAGTGCATTTCTGATTAAGAAAATACGAATTAAATCTTCTTGTATAAATGACGAAAGCCTTCCGAAAGCCTGCTCAAAATTTTGAATGAATGATATGTACTAAAATGTTGTAGCACGATTACCTACCATAATTACTTATTTCATTAAAATTCTCCATTGTGCTTTTGGAATTTTAATGTGAGGGCTTGAATCGTGAACTTCTATTATTTGAACTTCTATTTTATCAAACATAGCGGACGTTTCTTTATTTTTTAATTTATGGGAAAGCTTAGCATGCATTTAAAATTTAGTATAATTTTTAACTTCCGAAAGCTTTTTAATTTTCAAAATTTAAATTTTTTTACCTACATTCAGCCAAAATCGTATTATAAATTAACAAAGACAAAATTAGATGCATATAGTTGTATGTTTACGGCGTTTAAATTTGTAAAGTTTTGTGAAAAACTTATCAACGCACTAGTTTAGGCATTCGACAAGATTTATAATTTTAAAAGGAAATAATCTTTAAATTTAGAAAAATATACCACCCGTACCTAATGCCGCAGGTTTAACCACATGTACGTTTTACCATATGATTGTAAAGTTTGAATGAATTTAGATTTAGACAAAATATCTTCAAAACAACAGTTATCTTCAATTTGAATGGAATTTTAATTGCATTTATCAAAATCACGGCGCATTACAGTTGTTAAAGGCAAAACAGAATACAAAATTTGAAATAAGTTTGAGTTTTGTATTTTTCAATTTTTTAAGATAATTGAATAAGATTACTTTTCAAGGATTGGTTGGCTTCACTATTTCAGTATCTTTCAAACATTCTTACAAATATATAAACAATTTCTTAATTGACAATTTTAAATTTTACTAAGAGAGCTTTCACAAATCCTGAATTATTTCGTGCATTTATTGGTGTTCAAAGTATTATTAAGATGTTAGCGGAGGATCGTTATTATTGATACCACTCGTATACTACATTTTAACGGAGTATACATATTTAATAAACAGTTTTTAATAATAAAAAAAACTGTTTATTATTATACAGATTTTAAATTATTAAAACACCAAAGCTCATTTAGAAGGATTTTTGATTTTCAATTCAATACCGTTTGTCATAAGCGAGAATTTTCAAATACGATGAAAAACTAACAATTAAGCTTTTAAACTTTAAAGCTTTTGATTAAGTTCTATCCGAGAGCTTTTAACAATTCTTCAAAAACCGTTTAAGTGTACTATTTAACAGAAAAATTTTGTTTGTTATAATATGTATTGTCAGTTGAAATCGTTACCAAAAAAACTAGAAGCTTTTGCATCGTTTGATACACATCTAGGATCACATTGACTTCAAATCCTATTTAAAAGGTACAAACATTATTTAAATGCAGTTTCCTTATGTAGAATTGTTAAATTAAAGTCACCAGTACAATGACGAATTATCTTCTAAACAAAGTTAAAACGCTTTTATGTTTACCATCGCTCAATTTGATTTGTTTGCAATATTTGCTCATTTTCTAAAGCCATTCTAACAAAGTACGAGCAAAATTATGAATCATTAAGTTGGGAAATCTTATTTAAAAAGCTTTCGGATTTTCTATATAAATGCATGTATCATCAGAGTAGGATTTCTAATAAAATCAAACACTAACAATTAAGCTTTAATATTTATAGTATTAAGCTTTAATTATTATAAATAATAATAAGTTTTTGAAAGTTAGATCTGCTAGACGAAAACAAACTTATATTAATAAAAGCTCTCATTGACATGACATAGTTTAGCTTTTAGCAAATATAAAAAAAATCAAAGCAACTGAATCAGAACTATAATATTTTACCTTGTACGTTTATGGCTCGGGGTATTCATTAAGCTTAGTTGGACTGTAGTTTTTAAAATACCGAAACTCGATGGTTCTTTTTGTGGCCCATTTCAATTTTTTATATTAAACTGACCTAAATGTTTTCAATATTATTGAGTACACGAAAGATTTACAGCTTAAGCTTTATGATTTTCAATAGATCTTCAAAAGTAGGCTTTTAATATTTGTAGCAACTAAAAAATCAACCAACCAGAGCCAACAGGTTTAAATTCGAAAGCTTTTAAAAAGTCTTGAAGTTGAAACAAAGCGCCATGTCACTGTGCTCTCAAAACACTAGGTTTGTAGTTGTTGCAGATGATCATCGGAATGGAATAGGTTATATAGTTTGATTAGCGACAAACTGTTGATATTTTGATGTATCGGAATTTATGCGGAACAGCGTTCCGGGAATAGTCTGCTTTTTAATTGGTGGTAACCAATTTGGCACCATTCTTGATTTGACACATAACAGATTCACTTTACCAATGTCCGATGCATCTCCAAAGCCGTATATTTCGACCAAATACTTTATCCAGTATTCAGTCAGATCAAGTGGTAATGGATCATTTCATGATTACTCTGAATGAATCCACAATATCTGCATCATTCGTTTAGCGAGGAATATCACTGGGCTGAAAATTCTTAATGGATCAAACATCTGAGCAATTTCAGATGAAACCATACCCTTTGTTGTTTCACTATGGCAAACAATACCTTCGAAACCGAATCAAAATATATCACTCCGAACATTCCACTTTATTGCCGAAACCTATATATGGCGTTAGATGGCGACTCTACAGAACCAACAAATAGTACTACATTTGATTCATTTGAACCAAATTTACGGAGTTCCAATTCACCTTTTGCTAGATGAATTTTTATGTCATTCTTTATTTCAGAAATTTTTTTCTATTGAAGATGCATCTGTTAACAAAACGTCTTCGTAAAAATTCGACTTAACTGTGCTTGATGCAAATGATAAATTTACTTCCTCATCGCATGCTAATTGAAGTATCGTCCTGGTAGACAAGTAAGGCGCACTGATAGTCCCATATGTTACTGTAATAAGCCTATAACAATCAATTTCCTGGTCTAGTGAATCTCTCCATAATATTCGAAGTAAATTTCTTTGCTCCGGATGATTCCAGAGTTGTCTATTGTCGGCGGTTAGCGCGACTCGATGTTTTCTAAATCTTATTAATATATTAACTAAGTCCTGTTGAACAACAGGCCCACGAAACATAGCTTCATTCAATGAAACACCATTTTGAGTTTTTGACAATGCATTGAAAACTACTCGTAATTTCGTAGTAGTAGAACTTTCATGAATCACCAGACGATGTGGTACGTAATACACTTTGCCTACTTCATCATTAGTAATGTCAGACTGATCTTATACTAGCTCCATATGGTTTAAATTTTTCTATTCAAGTATAAATTCAACTTTTCAGTGTTATTTTTAAATGGTACGGACATGAACTACGTTTTTACGAAGTGATTTTCAACTATTTTCTCCTCATTCGAATAATTTTTTGTAACATTCACTTCCTCCAACTTAAAAATTGAATTTGTACATTACCGAATGTATGATTTATGTATTGTGATACAATAAGATTAAATTCTGAACTATATATAATGCTGGATTGGTGGCAGATCCATAACAATAATGACTTCGTTGCGATTCATTACCTCGAAGAATAGCTTAGCTTCTATCAACAAGTCAATTGTACTTGGTCGATAAAAGATAGGGTCAGCCAAATGTTACTTTGGTATTTCTTCCGTATAGAAGGAATATTAATTGGAATCGAAGCTAGATTTCCAGTTACCTTGACGTTCTTGACTTTATTGTGATCCATGTTTCATATATTTAAGATGCAATAAACTTTTCATAATGTAATTTGAATCAGAGCCACTATCGAAATGTGCCCTATACATGGAGTCGATTATCCATTCGATGATTCAACTAAAATGACTGCTGTAGCTAATAAAACCTGAAGCTGTACTTGAAGTATTGTGTAATACACATCATCATTCGTATTGGCCGATGGTGAGATGATTTGCTTATATTTATATTTGAATTTGCAGTTTTCGGAGAAATAATTGGGCATTGATAAGTTGCTTCTAAGTTGGAATACGCTCCCCGCACTCCTCAGAGTCATCTTAGGACTTCTCTATCTGAGACTGAACTTCACCAAACTTGTTATAAACTTCTTTCATTCGACTAAATGTCGATTTAATTTCACCATATTTTTTATTTTGCCTTGGTTAAATCTATTTAACAAATATGTTGGACGAGATTTAAATCCACCCCTCTCTGCATTTATAAAGTTCAAATCAGGATGCAATGAATTCCAAGGCTACGTTAGTAGAAAATTTCGGCACAATCAGATTTAGTGTTCTAGTTATCGCCCACATCTTTTAGTCCAGATCCGAAAAAATTAATTTAAAATTGGTTTTAAAGCGCTCGAAATTTTTCTCAATTCTGAAACATCGCATAACCGCATATAATAAATGCTAGGTATTTTCGGTTCACAAAAATTCACGTATAAATTTTGTATTTTAAAAATTGGTAAAGTTCCGCATAAACTAATTTCTAATATTCAATTTATCTCAAAATGGAAAAATATCAACAAGTACGAGTATATACCTGGAATCACCTCTTGCCTATTCGACTTGTTTGATTTATTTAGTTCATATCAAACAACTCTCCACTTCAAAGAACCAAGAATATTCGCGCACACATCAATAAAACATCAACAATTTATATTTTAATAATATACTTAATAGCCGCTTTAGACCAACATCATCGTCTCGACAAGGCAATCGTGTAAATGAATTTAAATCACAAATTTAATTGAATCATACCCATAAGACAAAAACCAATTTATTTTTCACTTTTAATGATAACTCTGTTTTATCAATCAACATAATAATAAATTGTATTTCTACAGGTAAGCGATATATAATTTCTTATATCCATTTCCGTTTTGAATTTATCTTACAAAAATGTATAACAAAATAAAATTGCTTTACAAATTTATTTTTGTTCATCTTCATATAGTAAAAACAATAAAATCTTAAAAAAATTGATGCATCTTCTTTTTCATTCGTCATCTTCTTAATATTGATATTTAATCGCACAAATATTCATTTGAACAAATTAAATCAAAATTATATGAAATTACTATATGTGATGGATATAATTAGGTATATCGCGCGTAAACATCAAGATACATACACATACTCGTATTTAGATGTCGATAGCATAAAATCTTAACTGATACCTCATGTATCTATATATATACATAGATAGGTATAAGACTAAAAATAAATTTAATTCATAATTATATCAAACTAGAATGTTGCTATATTCTTACGTGATCTCACAACAATTTTGCTTTAATTAAATGTCGAAGATCAATTTGTATTCCAATATCATATACATTATACATACATCGATGTCTAAAAGAGTATATAATACAATCTGACACTCTAATTTCGATTAAATTCTATTATTTGTACAAGGTTATGTTCGTGTACCATCGTAAAAGTTCAAAAACTAAATATCTATTTTTCAGCCGAGCTAAATTGAACCATTCATACATAATATTGTCTATACACTTTTCAATGTCAAACAACATAGTACGCTTCCGACTTTATTTAGCGACACCATCAGCATTTCTCTAAATAAATAAAATCAAAAATATTTTTAGTTCCGCATTCAAATGAAAGACAAAAAATAAAATCAAAACACCAGCACAATCTTGAATTTTTGTATTAAATTTGACTTAAAGATGAAAATCCAAATGCATTTATGATTTGGGTAATTCAATTGCCATAGGTCAAGGTTTATTTTAGATTATGTATATAAAACAACTCAAAAAGTTAATTTCTTCGAGCGTTTCAGATAAAAAAAAGTTTAAACTAAAATAAGTTAAGATGCGATGATGACATCTTTGCCGCATTTTTTATTTCGTAAATATTATAGATGTTAGATACAGTTATCGCGTTTATGATAATTTATTAGGATATTTTGAAACTTCCGCGGTAATGTGCGTCATTTTTGGTTGAAGGTATTTGAAAGGTGGATGAAAATAATCAAAGTTTTCTTCAAAATACAATTGGATTGCCCCAAAATTAGTAATAGCCCCAATTGTAAAATCATTTTAGACCCAACATATCAAGTTTCATATCATAATCGGCCTTGGAAAGGTTCAATAGTTCGCTAGCCGATCGTCCTTTTTTGTTACCTCGGCCGGTTTTGTAATATCCTGTTTATTTTCATATTCAAAAGATTAGTACTATTGTGACTACGTCGCACAAAAGCTCATTCTTCCCACATAAACAAATTCATCTACGTGTTAATTTCAAAAGGGCCGGCTCGGGTTGTCCAGGATATGAGAGCTTAACAG
This sequence comes from Tipula unca, assembly GCA_951394425.1. Taxonomy (NCBI): domain Eukaryota; kingdom Metazoa; phylum Arthropoda; class Insecta; order Diptera; family Tipulidae; genus Tipula; species Tipula unca. Next base: position 182,977,247 of record OX596382.1, on the reverse strand, counting down.
TAAGCAACCAAATACGTATAGCCATGCCACATATTCAAGAAGAGAGAGCGCTTGAAGTGCGAGAAGCTCTCCTTTGCAAAACATAACAGTTTCTGTCCTACATTATATTGGATAGAATCACCATTGATCAGTCACTGATCAGATCTTTTCGTTGCGGGTAATTTTATCTAAATATATGAGACATCTATCACCGTACATCAGGTGGTCCTGGATTTCCAGCAGTTCTATGACTCGATCAATCGAGAGAGTTTGTGGTCTGCCCTGGAATACCTAGGAATGCCATCAAAATTGGTACCACTGTGTAGAATGACTGTGACACAGTCTCAATGCTGTGTTAAAGTTGAAAACAGGTTATCGACCATTTTTGCAGTTAACTCGGGTGTTTGGCAGGGAGGTGCTCTGTCCCCGATACTCTTTAATCTCATGTTGGAGTACATCTTTCGTAATACTGCGCAACATCTTATAGCGCTAGGCCAATCAGGTGCCTGCATATGCAGATGACATATGCATTTTCAGCTTCTGTTGGGCTCCGGATCAATGATTTCAAAAGTAAATACATGATCTCTGGAGTTAGAGACAATGGCACTCTAGGTTTTAGTAGTGGCCACCACACGTTTGAGGGAGTGAGGAGGTTCAAATATTTTGGCTCTCTTATCACTCACGATAACAGAGAGAGTGAGGATATTCAAGTGCGGCTGGCAGCTGGCAGTCGTGTTTTGTATCCTCTAAAGTCACTGCTAAAATCTAAACACCTATGAATTGCCGTGAAGCTGAAGATTTACAAAGCGTTTATCAGGCTCGTTGTTATGTATGGATGTGCAAGTGGGGCGCTGACGGATGAGTACGAGAGATGGCTCCTTACATTTGAGATGGTACAGACCGAGCTCTGTACAATGTCGAGATCAGAGATCTGATGAATATAAACTGCCGGGATGACTAAATAGATTGTCAGGTAGTAGTGATAATCATGTATTCTTAAATCTATTGTTGATGACTCGAGATGTTTCTTATGACCTTGAATTGAACCTACCGAGTAGTGTCTATGTACTTTATCACTTAAATTATATTGCGGCATAAAGGACAGAACAAATCTTCTGCTAGAAGTCTTATATCCTGCCACTGTAAATGTATCCCATTTTAAAACACAGTTTGGATGTAGTTCTAAAATCCCTTCTCTTTCAATGTTGTTTCGTACAAGATGCTTGATTCTGGTATTTTCTCATAGGTTCGCCTATCAGAAAATGCCCGGGTGTTAATGTTGTAAAATCGTGATTTAAAGTCTGCGCTCGTTATTTATTGCAGATTATAAATTTGTTGATGAAAGATCTTTAATTATCCAGTACCTTGGCCGAATAAAACCTAGTGTGAGTGTCTTTCCTCCGAGTAAGGTCATCTTATGCGCGTAATCAATTAGGAGGGATGCCTTCCTTCTACTCGCAATAACCCATTTTCATCTATTTTTGGATCAAGGGACCGAAGTTGAAATTCGTTTTGAGGTTTTAGTTTCTCCTATTTTAAATACTAATTGTTGTGTTAGTTTCAATAGTTATATTTCGCTATCATGGAGTTCTTTAGTTGTGAAATATCTTGGTAGAGATTTGGGTGTTTTTCTTGTAAATTTAAGCACATAAGCGATGATTCTTATTGCTTTAGTGAATGACGAACAGCGCTCTATAATACTCATTATACTATTTTGTTTATTGATCGTGGCGATTAGAGGGCGTATTTCCATGTTCTCTTGTGTGGTTTCTTCAATCTGTGGTTGTAGAGAGGCGGCCAAATCTGCCGGATTGTCCTCTGAGTTTACATAATTCCATTGTAGCGGAGATAATGTATAGATTAAATTTCGACGATCCTGTTATCATAGCCTGAGTTATCATAGAGTCTGTCAAAGCAAATGTTTTGAAATAAGGCAGTTGTAATGCTTCTTTGATTGTTCTCAGTAGTCTGGCTAACAACACAGCGGCACACAACTCAAATCTGGGAATTGTTAATTTTGCCTATTTTTTATTGCCTATGTTTTGCACATTTTTCATCAATTTGAAATATTTTGTTATTTGGGAGGGGAAATTGGTTTACGAAATGGCTAGTTTTGATTGGCTATTATATGGTATGCAGAATATTTTGCAGCAGGCAAAAGCGCATAAATTCGACATGAGGCTCCAAAAGCTACCTCTGCCAGTTATGAAAAATACTCAAATGATAGCCCGATGAGAAATTTCCAGACCAGCGCTCTTTTATACCAACTATGTTTTTTTGTATAATATGATAAAAAGTTTGGGATGTATCAAATCTGTATTTTTATATATACAAATATCACACCAAATTCCTCAAAATGATGTCCGCTAAAATAAACAATATTTAATAAATGCATTCCAATTGCTATAATAACCACAACGACAGAAATAGCTAATGCGTTTACCAAACACAAATAAAAATAAATTTGAAAAATCGATAAATTGAATTAATTAGTGAATTAAAATATTTTGAACTTACTTAACAAATAAAAAATTAAAGAATGTTGCATAAAAATACAGCTTCTTTCAACTCGTAACGATTAATGTCTTTTGTATTTTTTTTGCTATAAATCAATTATAAAAAATAAACATCGCACTATAATTTTTTGAGAGATGCTAGAACTCTATAAAAATGTAATAAATCTTCCGCACTTATCATGTGCATATAAATCATAAATTTACCATTAAATAACAATACATAATGGTAACATAAGAATATAACTCCATCATTCTTCTTAATATCGTTCATAATCTAACATGACTTGGTTTTGTATTTTATTGTTTTTTGCCGCTGCTGCTGCTATGCTCTATACAGAATCCTATATTATATTCCCTTAAGATATTTTTAATTACTTGTTCGCTTCGTAATAAAAAAATAAATAAATATACTTAAAGATAAAAACATGATAAAAATATTTATGAATTTGTTATTTTATCTTAACAAACAAACAAAAAAAAAATAAGACGCGCGAGAGAAATTGTCTCAAGAATTTTATTGTTTCCAAAATAAATTCTTATTTTTTGATCTAATTAAAAATCTTATTTTGGATACATCATTTCTATGTTTAATTATTGTGTATATTCTATAAAATGCAAAACATAATTAGATTGTTATTGCAATACGAATAATGATAAATTTTACTAAACTACGATAAGATCTCGAATGATATGCATTTCGGTATATACATACATATATGTATACACGATATACTTATCTATTTAAGATAACCGTTCATTATGAAGTGTATAATACACGTACTTTCGAGATTAATGATTCAAGATTACGATTTTATGTCTATTAATTAGCATTTATATCTTCGTATAGTTTTGCATAAATGTCATATTAATACTCTATATATTTTATATGTAACGTAATTAAAATAAATAGTTTTATTATTAATTTTAAAGCTCTATAGAAGTGCTAGTTTATGGATTAATGCATATAATCGATTGATTTACATAATAAATTATACACTCCATTATACGTATGTCATATCATGTTGGTTGATCCTTATCGACTTTGGTAATAAAAATTTATAACTTGTTTAGAGACGTCTGCCAGCTTTTGAACCGATGATTTTATGGAAATTTACATTCTTCATAATTTTACTAACACCCATATTTTGATAGTCGCGTCGCTTTAATCGTATTCTCCATGCCGTCTGAGGCGACGTGATCTGACAAATGAAATAAATGATATTATTCTGGTAACACTAATAAATTTGCCTTAAATGTTGACAGAAGACAAAATAATCGTCAAAATCAAAATTAAAAAACATTCATTTGAAACAAAAACATCATAATAGTGTAAGCTGTGAATGTTATAGATGTGATATACTCGACGTTACTCAGGCGTTTTAAAAGGTCAAAAACGCGCTCACAAGTATGCTAAGATAAACTGACTATTTGTATTCACGTTTTTGACATTTCTGTGACTTTTGTGGAACAATAAAATTGTAATTACATCGTTTTTAAATTATAATTCTAAAATAATAAAATGAATCAGGCAAAGAGAATAAAAAAATTAAAAATTATGAAAAGCGGGATATTGGTTTGTCAAACGTCAAAATGATAAAAAAAAAATAAAAAGGGGATATTATTTCTTAAAATTTCTGTAAGATGTCACTTTAGCACTTAAAAAGAATAAAAAGTCAAAGTTAAATCAACTTTTTTTTTTTTACTTCAGAGTCGCGTCGAGTATAATTGCTTTAGTGCAAATTCGTATAGTTTAACATTTTTTATTTTCTTAGTTACGTCGGTCGCGTCGAGTTTATCTCCAGGGTTATTATAAAATCATCGATCACTAACATCGTGAACAAAATTAACAACGAACTTCAAACTGGTCAAGCCATAAATCGCGAGCAGCTCGAGACGCGGGTCGAGAAATTGTATGAAGCATGGGCCGAATTTCATGATATCAAACCTTGGAGTCTGTGGAATTTGAAGAGAAATACTACAAGGCGAAATCTACTCTCAAGCGCTACTCTCAGTGATAGAAATACAAGTATTTTAGCTGATCGTTCATTTTATGATGCAAATGAGTTACGACTGCCACGTGTGTAACGAATCTGAGTGGCATGGTGGGGTCGTTAGATATTCTAAGTCCCAATTAAAATGCCACTTCGTTACTGTAATTAATTTTTCATTAATTCAGAGCTTCGGTGTGGTCGTGGTTTTGTCGGCCAAGGCTCAGAGAATTGGGGTGGGGTTTACCGAAGATGAATAAATACTTGCTAGACCACTTAAGGAGAGGAAATAAAAGGAAATGGACACCAACAGAAATTAAGACCAAGGGGCAATTAAATATGCATTTCCCTATCCAACCGGATTTTTCCCGCGATTTTATTATTTACTACATAAGTGATGAAGCATACAAGAAATTGGTTTATTAGTATATAAACCAATACGCAACGCGGGGGTGTTAAACCTTGGAACGTTGATGCTCGACGTTACAAAACGTGGGGACGACTCACACCCAGGAGATGTCTCAAAAGCCGGGTCAAAAGGAATAAAGTTAAAGTTTCACTATAAATTATATCGGTGTATCGGTATAATTGATTAAATGTCTTTAAAATGATAAACTCCCATTATATTCCCACTTCCATCTGCCACTTCGCATGCTACGTTTCCCACCAATTTATTAACTGTGCCTTTAATAAATTTGGGGGCAAGTTTTGCAGCGTATAGTTCTGATGCTTTACTCTGTTTGAAATTTTTGACAAAAATGGTTTGGTTCGATTATTTTGCACCTCGTTATAAATTGTATAGAGGTATTCAGGTTTATCGTCACCATAAAGGTAATTTCCACCCAAATTGGAAGCCTGCCGCAATAACTTATACAATGAGCCATGCAGCACCGCATGCTGACAACAAAATGTGGGGAATATTTTGACGAATCATGAACAGCATTACGGAAAGATGAGTGATCGCTGGATTTGAATGATCGCTGGGGTGAATAAGTGTCGCACACCATACTTTTTGCACAAATTTTGTACTAGTATAGGGATTCGAATTGTCTACCATTATCGGTAAGAATGACTTCTGGGACTCCAAACATCAGAAATATTTCGTTTTCCAAGAACCCACATATGTACTTAATTCATTAGCAGTTGCATGTCTAACTGGTCGGGTGATAACAAATTTTGAAAAATGACCCACCGCAATAAGTATTCCGGTGTTGCCCTTTTTAGTTCGGGGGTATGGTCCCAAAAAATCAAGAAATACTCTTTGAAATGGTCTGAATGTCATTGGTAGGACCCCAGGTGGGGGTTTGCATGTTTGGTTTGTAGCCTTATTAGCTTTACAATCTTCACAAGTGTTAACAAACTTGATGACATCGGATTGAATAGTGGGCCAATAAAAATATCGTTGAATAACATCTGTAGTGTTGCTAATATCCAAATGTGCCGCAGTTGGAGGGCAATGCGCAGCTGTAATTACAGAAATTCGCAATGGTTCGGGAATGAGTAGTTTATACGACGGAATATCCGGTAAACTGGCTTTGTTTGTGTACGGCTTAATGTATATCAGCTGATGCACTGTAATTAGGTTTATTTTTCGTTTAGACTGTTGGAGGATACAAGCCAATTATTGATACGCCGGATCATGAAAAGCCGGAGACGATTAGTCCACATGTAAGGGAGAATCTGTTGATGGGTGTTGAACGACATCGAGAAATTTAATTTCAATTCGGGATAAGGCATCCGGGACTGCATTTGAGATCCTTTTCGGAATTCGATGTCAAAATCGAAGCCATGGAGCTTTAAGCTCCAACATGCGAGTCTTCCGGATATGTCTTTAAGAGACATCAGCCACTTAAGACTCGCATGGTCCGTTCATTATTACTGTAAAAGGCAGACCCTCTACATACTGCCGGAATTTTTGTATTGCTTCTAGTGCGGCTAAACATTCTTGTTCCGTCACTGAATAATTCCGTTGGGCCGAATTAAGCTTTTTGGACATGTAGGCTATGGGTCTGTCGTTTCCTTCCTCATCTCTTTGGAATAGTACCGCTCCTATACCAGTTGAGCTAGCGTCACATTAAATTGACGTTAAAATTCGGCGTTACCAAAACAGGAGCCGTAGAGAGGGCTTGCTTAAGTGTAGAAAAAGCATATTCAGCTTCATCAGACCACTCGAATTTACTATTCTTTTTAAGGAGAGCGGAAAGAGGAGCTTACAACTTGGAGTACCGTTTATAAAACGGCGGTACCATCCCGCGACGCCAAGGAACCTTCTCATTTGCCGAATGTTTTTCGGCCTGGGGAATTTGAGAATGGCCTCGACCTTATCTGAATTAGTTCTCAATCCTCGCTCACCAACTACATAACCCAGGTATCCGATCTCTTTTAGAAGAAACTTGTTTTTCGAACGTTTATCGTCAACCCAGCAGCAGCTAATTTGTCAGCGACATCCCGGAGTAACGACAAATGCTCGTCAAAGTCAGCAGTGGTTATCAAAAGATCGTCCAGATAAACGAATACCTGGTCATGCAATGAGGAATCACGTTGGACATTAATCGCAACACAAGGTCTGAGGCGCAGTACAAAGACCGAAAGGCATGACCTTAAAATTTTGTATCATTTTAAGGTCATGCCTTTCGGTCGTCCCGGAATGGTAAACGCTGTCTTTTCTTTCGAGGCTGGATCCAAAGGTACCTGCCAAAAGGCATCCTTTAAATCTAGACTCGAAATATAACGAGTACGATCCAACTGGCTGAGCAAACCGTCAATCAGCGGCAAAGGGAATGCAACCTTCTTAGTTACGCTGTTCAGTCTTCGCGCGTCAAGGCAAAGTCGAATACCACCACTTTTCCTCGGCACGACCGCCAATAGGGCGCTCCAAGCACTATGACTCTCCTCGATGACATCCAGCACAATCATTCGATCTATTTCTTCATAGATTTGTTGCTGTTTTGCTGGGGATACGGCATAATGTCGCTGTTTAATGGGTGGAGCATCCCCAACGTCGATCGTGTGATTCAAGAGATGAGTTCGACCCAGCCCCAAATGCTCAGAACTAGGTAACAGTTCCACCACGGCTTGCAATCTGTGACGCTGATCAGCAGAGAGCTCATGCTGGTTGTTATCCGTAGATGTTGGTGTTTGACTCGGGGAATCTGGTACTGATGAAGGTACAGATTGCAACGATGAAATTATGGAGGGTTCTATTCCAAATTTTTGCCAAAAATCGCATCCCATATAGAGATTTTGTTGTAAATCTGGTACAATAAATAGCCTCATATCCAGGGTTTTGTTATTATACGAAATTTCGGTATTTACAAAGCCATGAATTTTAAGGGGAGAACCGTTTGCAATTTGGACCATTGCAGGGATAGAATGAATATGTAAGTTATGATTTTTGATAAAGCATAATGCATTTTTGCAGATATATTGGCCCCGCTATCAAGTAAACCTTGAACTTCTTCACCGTTGATGGTAACAATTGCATAAGGGCGATTGTCTTCTAGATAGTCTAAGCACTACAAAATTTTGTTTTGGCAATGTTTCGATAAATATGATGGCGGGTTTTAAAATATTTAATGGAGCGGCCTGTTCGGTATTTAATATAAGATTTGGAAGTAGTATTTATATGTGGTGTTGGTCTGATTAGTGCTTCGGGTGACGGATAAATGGTGTTTGTGAATTCGGAAGTGGGGGTCGCTGAAGAATTTGTATTGGAGAACGACTCGACCCACCTGTGGTTGTCTCATTGATCGGGTTTAAAGAAGATGCTTTTTGATTGCAAAAAGTGCAATGCGGCTTCAACACGCTTGCAACACCACATCCAAAACAAAATATGTGTTGACGAATCAGGTCACAATCAATGTAGAAATGTTCGATCCGTTGACAGTTCCAGCACTTTAGAAAATACTTTTCTTAATTATAGTTTAGTTTTAGGTAAAAACTTTTATTAAGCACCCGCCAAAATAATAAAAAAAAACTTCTCACTAACAGGAGATAATTTTAAGGCAATAAATTTTTTTTTTTATAAAGCACTATTCGAATTTAGATAAAAAAAATGTTATCATAATAACGTGTCTAATTTAGACAAAATGACTTTATTATTTTATTTTATATTCACTAGACGAATTTATTTCTAATTAACTCTCCATAAAGACTGTTCGAATTTTTGTAATCAACGTTTTTTTCAGAACAAAAATGTTTGCTTTTTATAGCCATGGCCAACAAGCGTTATCCCACATAAAACGTATAGAACGGGGCAATCATTATATCATTTTAAGGTCATGCCTTTGTCTTTGTAATGCGCCTCAGAGCTTGTGCGTCGATTAATGTCCAACGTGATTCCTCACCAATTACATGACCGAGTATTCGTTTATCTAGACGATCTTTTGATAACCACTGCTGACTTTGACGAGCATTTGTCGTTACTCCAGGATGTCGCTGAGAAATTAGCTGCTGCTGGGTTGACGATAAACGTTCGAAAAGAGATCGGATACCTGGGTTATGTAGTTGGTGAGCGAGGATTGAAACCTAATCCAGACAAGGTCGAGGCCATTCTCAAATTCCCCAGGCCGAAAAACATTCGGCAAATGAGAACGTTTCTTGGGCGCCATCTGTAACGAATCTGAGTGGCATGGTGGGGTCGTTAGATATTTTAAGTCCCAATTAAAATGCCACTTCGTTACTGAAATTATTTTTTCATTAATTCAGAGCTTCGGTGTGATCGTGGTTTTGCCGGCTAAGGCTCAGAGGATTGGGGTGTGGTTTACCTAAGATGAATAAATGCTTGCTAGACCACTTAAGGAGCGAAAATAAAAGGAAATGGACACCAACAGAAATTAACACCAAGGGGCAATCAAGTATGCGTTCCCTATCCAACCGGATTTTTCCCGCGATTTTATTATTTACTACATAAGTGATGAAGCATAAAAGGAATAGGTTTATTAGTATATAAACCAATACGCAACGCGGGGGTGTTAAACCTTGGAACGTTGATGCTCGACGTTACACGTGTCTCAATAGAAAGTTTCAGTGGAAACTATTCGAAGTGGCCTTCATTCTATGATCAGTTTACAACATCTATACACAATAATGAAACGCTTTCCAATACATAACATAAGTTCCAATATTTTAAAGGATTATTGAAAGGTGTTTCAGCTGATCTAATACGGCATTTGCCAATTAGAGAAACGGTTCAACAAAACAAAATATATTGTGAAAGACTTAATAGAATTATTCTTAACCCAATCATCAATGAAGTCATGCTCCTACAAACAATTAAGACTATTATGTGATACATCCGATGAAACACTAAGAGGATTAACGGTCTTAGGACCCGACTGGGAAAATCGAGATTCTTGGTTGATTCATATTCTGGTGAAAAAAATAGATCCGGAGACTCAACAATTATGGGCACAGCATGTAAACGACTATGAGGTTCCTACAATTGAGCAATTATTGTGTTTCTTAACCGATAATTGTGCTGCTTTGGAAGCATGTTCAATAATAAAATCAAATACGTATGTATCTGCTCGTCAGAATACCAGCTCAAACTCACATAATGCAACCGTTAACCGCGTTACATGCTTGTTGTGCAAAAAGGGTCATTTTCTCATTCAATGCTTTAGTTTTAAGTGATTAAAAGATCCTGAGTGCAAACAATTCCTTGAGGACAATAAACTTTGCCTCGATTGTATGCGGCCAGAACACAACGTAAACGAATGTGAAATCAACAAAAGATGCTTTATTTGTCACAAAAAACACCACACTCTCATTCACATTAAAGGTGTAAATTTAACTGGCGATCAAGACAAAAACGAAAAGGATAAAGTCCGTGAAACCAGCCACAATACATTTAGCACGTGTAACCTGCATTCAACTAATTCATCGACTAACAACAAAGACTCAATCAACAATAATCATTTATCAGTCAACAATATGTCTTGAATCAACAGTGAAAGTAACTCAAAACCAACGATTTCCTTATCGCAAAACTTTCATTATTACTAACAGTCCACCAATGCTAATCACAAACTTATCGCTTATTGTCAACCATCTTAGTAAGCATTCAAGACTCTAGTGGGAAAATTCACACAGTTAGAGCTTTACTAGATTCAACATTCATCAGAGAGACATGCGATCAAAGAATCGGATTAGTATTCAATACACCAGGCGGAATAGACATAATCTTACCACAACAACTGAAAATTGAACACAGCTTATATGCACATCGCACATTGTTCGTTGGGAGGCAAATTAAACCAAATCTCACCAAGTGCACCTCAGGATTCACTGTCAGGATTCCATACTAGTATTATGGATAATGATGTCGAATTAAAAATGCTTCAAAGATTTTGGGAGTTAGAGGGCATCAATTCAAATGGGAAATGCTCGAATTTAGAACGCTGCAAAAATTACTACATACAAACCACAACACGTTTGGATCGGGAGGTACCGGGTTCGAATCCCAACAGAGGCGGGATGCAAAAGGGTTTTTCATCTCCCGATTACGATCGGTGATTAAATTGAAAACATCTATGACCCTCTGTTGGAATGTAGAACTCATGGGCCGACCCATCTACCATGTCACTGTACAGGGTGACATGGAGCTATGCAATGCGCAGGTGGTATACTGTGAATGTAAGGTAAGGCTATGGACCAAAACGTGTCTATACCAACTCCTTTTAAAAAAAAAAAAAAAAAACACAACACGAGATGAAAATGGACGATACATTGTTCGTCTTCCCTTCAAGGATGACACTGGAAGCAGCATATTAGGAAAATCACTCAATATGGCAGTAAAAAGGCAGCTCGCAATGGAAAAACGATAAGGACAATAATAAATTACGGGTCGACTACAGCAATTTCATGACAGAGTACAATTTATTGAACCAAATGACAGCGATGAAAGAAACGGAAACTGTGTCACTTGGAAATCATTTTTATGTACCGCATCATGCCGTATTGAGGAATCCAGTTCTACAACTAAACTCCGAGTCGTATTTGACGGAGTCTGCAAAAGCACCTCTGGATTTTCGCTAAATGACATACTGATTGTCGGACCTACAATCCAAAGAGATTTATTGGCAACACTTCTTCTATATAGAACTCACGCAATAGCACTATCTGCCGACAAAGAGAAAATGTATCGACAGGTGACTGCATTCTGATGACCGCCTTTGTCAACTCATTGTTTGGAGAAACAATTCCACTGAAAAAATATAACATTTTCAGCTAAACACTCTTACCTATGGCACATCAACCGCGGCTTGTCTGTCAGTGAGGACTTTACACCAGCTATAGCCAACGATTACGAATCGACATAACCACAAGCAGCTGCTACTCTAAAGGAGAATTTTTACGTAGACGATATGCTCACAGGCTGCGAGAGTACTCAACAAGCACTCTCCTATTATGTCGGCTCGTAAAGTACATCATCCAACACTTATAGAGATCAACACTTTAGTACACGGATATATCGATTTATCAATTGTTCTAGCATGGCTGGCTGATCATCCAAGGAGATGGAAGAATTTCATAGCCAATCGCACGTCAGAAATTTTGGAACACATACCAAGAAATCATTGGTCACATATTCCATCCAAGCAAAATATCAATTCATAGGAAAACTCCCTCAGTGAATATAATAAATCTGACTTAGAAGAGAGGACTAGTTATAAAAATCTCCACGTTGAAATATCCAATAAAGACATAGCCTCGTCGTTATTCAACAGGTTCTCATCGCTTATGATAAAATAATATAATATCTTATGTCTGTCGATTTATAACCAATTGTAAGATGAAAGTAGCTGACGCAGAGATTAAGACCAAAACCAAACAAAGGGCTATACCTTCACCAACCATACATGATATCAACCAATCCGAAATTAATTAAAAATAAGATAAAGGGGTCAGGTTCAATTAGAGTTAGCTGGAAACCGGTTTTGGCTAAACAGTCCGCGACCTCATTCCCTTCGATGTCACAATGTGTTGGCACCCATATTACGGTAACGGTATTATTGGAACAAAGAAGATTAATGAAGTGTTTCAGATCTCTGATTAGACCAAGGACAGTAGATTCCAAACCAAACACTGAGGCTACAGCGAGAGCCATCTGAAAAAATGACTGGACTCCACAAATCCCTTAATACGTGAATTTGGGATAATTTTACTAAAAATTTGGGATAATTTTACTAAAAATTTTCAATAATTTTGTACAGCAGGCTGCCAATTTTTTGCGATACCGGCATATTTCCTAAGTTAAGTTAGGTTAAGTTAGGTTAGAGTGGCTGCTACGGCACACCGGACATGAGCATAAGAAGTGGACTAGAGTCGCTTCCTCCCCTCGTTCATACAGCTTTTGCTTAAATAATTTGCTTCTAGATCTAGCCTCCTCGCATGTTTTCCAACCAGGCAGTGTCCAGTGAGTCCACACGATCATTTTTAATATACGTTTCAAGTCCAGCTTTGGCCAAACTTGCCTTGCTAGACTACATGTGAGATTGTTGTTTCGTTCGCTACTGCCTCATTTTTAGGCGCTGTCTAACTAGTTCGTTCGCCCTGCAGTTCCCCATAACGTCCAAGTGGCCTGGAACCCAGACTATCCGAATATTGAAATGCTCACTCATCTCATTTAGAGACAACCCAACGTCACCCTTGATGTCAGAGAAACTGATTACCGCCTAACCGTCCACAAAAATTGCGATATCAATCGAGGATACCATATTGTGTCTCAACCAAGCCAAGACCTCCTCAATCGCTATCACCTCTGCTTGGTACACACTGCAATAATCAGGGAGACAAACTGATGTATCTATTTCCAATTTATCACAGAAGACACCAGCTCCTATACTTTACCGTGTATAGCTTGGAGAAATCCGTAAAGAACAGTAATGCTTTTGTTTCCGATAGTGACCCGCACCTCCATAATCCTCTTGAAGCGCACGAGGTTCAGAACCCTTTGTCGAAGCACAATGTTGGAGTAACTTAGTCTTTATTCAATAGTTCCTTCTTTATAGCGATCAAATTATCGTCGAGCGTAATGTCTGACGACCTCTGCTTACCATAAATATCGAAAGAGAGAAGGTGAAGCATAACGTATAAGGCGCGTATTGGAATTGTCCTTAGTGCCCCGCTTCTAAACATACAGGCCGTTCTTTTTTTCCTTCTCGATCCCATTGCTGTAGGTTACATTTTCAAGAGCTGGCCACAACACGCTCTCCCTATACATAAGCAACTTATGCTTCCAATTAAGCTTATTGTCCAAGATCACGCCCAGAAATGTTGCCATCCTGCATATGATTGATCAACCCACTTACAGGGTAGCCCACTTCAAGGAACTCAATCCCTCCAGAATTAGCTCCGTCCTTACATTGTTTAAAGCGCCCTCAATATCAAGGAACGACACCATACAAAACTCTTGAGAATACGGATTGCTCAATCGTACGTACCAGGGCATGCAGAGCTGTGTCCACCGATTTCTCTTTACAGTACGCATTTACAAGTCTTAACTATGCCAAATCACTAGGTTTTATTTTTGATCGTATATAGACATCTATCAGCCTTTCCGAGGGTTTCAACAGAAAGGATGATAGAGTTATGTCCACCACTTCGGAGCACGGACCAATTTTAAACACCATTTGAAGATTACTTCCAGGGGAAAATAATCGACGAGTTGTTTTGAATTTTCGCTGGTATAAATCGGTCAGGACCAGCCAATTTATAAGGTTTGAAACCTTCAAGTGGATCTGTATTTTAGTTACGATATCTTCTATGCGCAATGAATGTATTTCTCGATGAGTCTATATTTCTTAGCAATTTGTGCATGTGAGTACCGTTAGTCATATAACGTGACATAATGGCTGCAAAAATTACAAATTAGCCAGTTACCAGTTTTTGTCCATTTTTTTAATACTTTATGAAAGTTTTTGGACCAGAAAATGAAAATGGTTTCAACTACATTACAATATATCTCTCTGAATTTCTATAGGCTCTCCAGATATGCGTAGGAGTTATGAAGAATTTAATTAAAATATCAACTGAATCTAGTAAATTTTTATTACAGTATTTACATTACTCAGGTTAGCGGCAACAAATCTGCTTCTTACATAAAGTACGAGGCGTATATTTATATTAAATTTGCAAATGTTTATAGGTTGTAATAGATTTGGAGTAACCTGCCTAAAAATAAATAAGAACATTCCTTCGTTTTACAGGTAGAATTCGGTGCTCTTCATTCGATATTTGCCTCCGCGATATTGTTCAGCGGATTACCGCAAGGAATTAAGTGAGCTGTAGAGATGAAATGTATTTCGTGCGCTAGGCGTATGATGTTTTGAAGGAATTAACGTAAGTTCCAAATTGTTAAATACTTAATATGACATAACTTATTTTTGGCTTAAGTATAAATTATAATAGTCAGTTCTACAGTTGGTTACTATATTCGCGCGCGTAATTCAATTCGAGAAATGACTCATCCATTAAAATTACTTTAAATGTTTGAGTTTACATTACGAGAATCACAAATGATGAGTTAGTATATAGTATTTGTTAAATTAATCATTAATTTGGACAACAAATAATGTGAATGGCACTGCAATAAAATGTCAATACAAACTACTCAAATAGTTTTTTTCAGTTTTTTATAATGAGTTATTGCAAAAATTATATATTTATTTATGGCTATTTTACTATTTACCATAAAATAGTCAAGAACAGAAATTTTTATACGATGAGATACCTTTATTACTATATTATTCTATATATATACAAAACATCTTCATTAATGATTTGTACTAATCATTTATTTACGTTTACGTGAATGAGTCTTCATATGTTATATTTGGCATTGTTTTGTTAATCGCTTGTATCACATTCCATTTCTATAGGACGTACACTATGACCTCGTTTTGCGTCGCAGTTAAATAGCGACTCAAAGTGAAACAACGCAAACTGAAAATTATTTTTGATATAAATACGAAGGTTTTGAAGGAGATGGTGCAGGATGACTGAAAAAAATCGAAAAAACGACGTGCGGGATCAGCATGTGCTCCAAAGGGGCTTCTATGATTGAATCACTTCAAACTCCGATTAGCATATGATACTGAAATTAATTCCGGTGCATCATGATGTTAATACTGCAGCACTCGTAAATAGTATTTGTACTGCACTCCTCCCAAAGTACCCGTCTGAAAGTTTTGTGGTTGTTATACTGGATTCATTGACACAACTTACATGTGCTATTTTGATCGATATTCTAGACCAAGTAAACTTTCTTTTGACATATCTTCGGGATCCACGTAAAAAAGTTCGTTTTCAATTTTTACGGTCATTTCAAGTGCTATCGGCGAAAGGAGGGCCTAAGGGCGCTCATATGAGTTTGATATCGATTGCTATGATTTGGAAAACGAGCAAAATTTAGTTTTGTCAGTTATACTAACCCTGACGAATTGTCCAGTTACGTGTCACACATTACTAAACGAAGAAGAGGAGTTGGTTCTAGAATTGTGTTCAACATGTGTGGTCTTGGAACATCATACAGCTGCAAGTCAATCATAAGCCATTCTGACTAGTCTAGTTTGCTATTGGTATGAGTTTATTATTATTTATTAGCGGCTTTAAAATAATATATTCTATTCATTTCAGTTCAACCACTTCTGTAAACCAAATAAATCTACATTTGGACAGCTTAATATATTCATCGCTTGCCAATCCCAAGTTGCATAAAGAACTATCTACATACTTATGAAGTGTGGCATTAAACTATCCGAGAATAATGTTGAATTTGGTAAGGAATTTACAGAATTAATCGGAAGCGTGCTCATAGATGATTTCGAATATTCAAGCCCCATTCGATACTATTGTGTGAGACATTTGGAGCTTTATGCTCGTAATTCTGTAGCATAGACGTTTTTCAACCGAAAATTGTTCTGAACTCTTCGTATTCAGTGATTTGCTCTGGAGATTATTGGACATATGCAAGAATCAATCAGAATGGTCAATGCAAGAATCAATCGCAAATCATATCGGCTGTTTGTTTACAATCAATGCTATCGTTTATGACTAACTCAATATTGGAACTATTTCATAAAGTTTTAAATGTGACGAATGGCTAGACTCAGTATTGTATTGTACGCTCCGCGTCTCCATATGGACAGCATTTTGGCCGCAATAATATATCAAAAGCTGTCAAATCACGTTTCATTAGAGAAATATCATTTCTTTTTGCTCGCACTTTCCCAAATCTCAAAAGCTGCATGTATCCTTTTATATGGATATAATTTTGAAGATTTGGTAAACAATTACAATCTGCTCGATGTCAAAGGACATTTAGATAATTCTGTTGAATTGAAATTATCTATTGTCGAGCGGTTGGATAAAGTTGTAACTCTATATTGGAATCTACATCATTTAAATTTTCAGTCAGAATATGTAATATGTATACGTGGACAATTTTTAGAAGCACATTTGAACGTGGTCATCATCAAAAATACTCAATCGATGACGCCACCACCGGCAATCGCACAAACACTTGCCCAAAATTCACGAGTTCATTTATAAAAATTTGGTCATGTCACGAATCAGTTACGTGCTGTATAAATCAGCATTCAATGCAGATCCATGAACACTATTCGCATATTCTGTTGAAGTGATCCATTTTGTACCACCATCAGATAATCCAAATTTGCCAATTCAAATGAATTATCCCGAAACAAAGTTCGCACTCAATTTGTGTTCGAAAATTATGACGGGTAGAACGAGACGTTACCCGTCTGCGAAAACAATAACCAGTCGGCATACCGATGTAATTCTGAATCAAATAGAAATATTAACTCGGACACCAATTTGTATGCCTCGGTTTTTCTTTCAAATTATCAATAAGTCCGCAGCCATGTGTTATCGGTGAACCAACGATTATACAAAAGTTAAAGGTGTTGTTCAACACTATGGGCGACGACCAAATCTTTTTAGAACAGTTGATATGATTATATTAACTTTGGTGTCGCAATCGATGAATCCAGTTCCTAAAAATTCATGAAGAAAGAACCTAAAGCTTATTTGATAATAATTTAGGTACATACATATTTTTAGTGATCAAGTTTTTGTTGAACTATTTTTGTTTTATCCTGGAAAATTTCCTCATAAATTTTGATTCAGTTTTTAAGCAAGTTTATGAAAATGTTTGCTGCTTCTTCAATTAATTTTAGACTTTGGATGAAGCCTGTTTTCGTTCTTCGTCTTCAATTAATAGATTTTGATTATTATCCAATTCGGAAAGCCCGTCGTTATCTAACTTGATAAATATCTTCACTGTTGATATTTATCAAGTCGACGATATCGCAAGTCTCCATATGCCATCTAATTCAATCACAGTTGCCATTTCAGGTACTCCCGCACTATTTTATCAATTGATTGATATTCACCGTCGCCAGCACCTTCAACGCACTCTGGCCAAATACTTTTCAAATAACCATTCATTCCTTTTTTAGAAACTTCTGCCCTAATTCTTCCAGAAATCCTACATACTGATATTATCGTTGGTCCCTATACAGCGGTAAACAGTTGTTTATACGACCTTCTCAAATAATATTCCTTAAAGTTTGAGATAACGCCTTCGTCCATGGGTTGTATTATTGATGTCGTGTTAGGAGGCATAAATACAAACGGAAGAGTTTCATCAATATGATCTAAATCTATAGGATGACTTGACGCATTATCGTGTAAACTTAATGCCTTGAAGTTTATATTTTTATTGTAACAGTATCGTTTTATTTCCGGAATTGCACATTTAGAAACCCACTCACGGAAAGTAGCCGTCAGCAGTCATCCAAGCTTTTCTATTCGAGCGCAAGAAGATTTTTCTTACCTACTTTTTTGAAACATCTAGGAGTCTCGCTTGCATAAATAGTAAAGGGTTTGAATTTAAAATCCCCTTCCGCGTAGCCGCCTAGTAGAACAGTAAATCTATCCTTATACAGTTTAAATACGGAAACCGATTTTTTTTCTCTTGAAATAAAAATGCGCTTTGGTAGAAGTTTCCAAAAAAGCCCCAGAAAATCTGTTTGGGGCTATACGCTCCTCATTTTACGAGGTCGTTTAATTTATTCACGAATAATTCGACGGCGATAAGATCTGCACTAGCAGCTTTTCCTCTAACTCCGATGTACGTATGTGTAAATCATCCGATTTTTGTAACGTTCGAACTAATCTTGGCTTGTCTGGAATTTTTCCGAATTTCTGGCATTTTTTTAGCGTGTATAAAGTTTTTGCCTTCGCCTGGATACACCTTTTATTTAACGGAATTTTTCTTCGATTTTGGTCTTAGATCCAAATATATAACAGAGATTCCATTGCGACTATTAAGTTGCTTCTACAACGAGTAATTTGGGAAGTACAATTTGATGATAATGATGATTTGCATCCCTAGTTTTCATAAATCTAATCCAAGTGCTGTCGCTATATTTACAGACTTCTCGCCATCGTCACACGTTCAAATATTTTTTTTTTCACTACAAAATAAATTATGTACAACTATTACACACTTTAAATATGTAAATATGTAATAAAATTAATTTAAATAACACTTACGCCATGTCTTTCATAAACTTATTAGCCCAGAATAAATTAAATGGAGAAAATGGAGGAAGTGGATCTTCTGAAAGTACAACAACTCAGCAATGAGCGCAGTTCGCGCAATTTCTTTAAAGGAATTACTGGATTACACTTTACCAACCTGCTTGGTGTTTATCATGCGTCACAGACTGTTATTGAAGGCGAGTTTATGCATTTCTATCTTTCAAAATTGTCTGCAAAACATGGTGAAGTTAGCCGCTTTTTATTCTAGTATGTTGGTACATGGCATTTTGCTCAATCTGCGGTTGTGAAAAATTATGTCAGTTTGACATAATTTTGATATACATAATGTAAATAAATTTTATGTTATTTATAAGTAATATGTAAAAAGAATATTACAATTTTAAAAATTAAAACAAAAAAATCGATTGGTGGCATTTTGTATCCAGTCCATCCGTGACAACTTTTTTATAATTTACGAGAACGAGCCGATTGTTTATTGTTCATGTGCTGTATATTGGACCGATTTATTTTAACATCACTGCAACGTGGTCCAAGCCAGAGGAACACTTGTTACCCGTTATCTATAGTATTATACTATCATTATCGGCCGAATCGTCTTGACAATAATCAGATCATTTCTCTTTTAGACGATCCTTACAACGTCCTGTGTGGATTATAAATTTTCGTTTGGAGCATTAAATCATATTGAAACAATTAAAAAATTAATTAAACCTATACCTTCAATATGCAACGCTTCAGCTGGTGTCAACCAAACAAATAAATTTAGATAGGAATCCAAGATGTATAAACTCTACTGTTAGGTAGCTTATATTCCAATTTTCAATCAAATACATTTGAAGTAACTGAAATCATTAATAAATATTTTGCGGAATTCGGACCGTCGTTGCTGGGCTCACTAAATAGTGATAAGGATTTCAATAAATTTGGCACCATTAGGAGACTATCAAATTCTATTTATTTGGAGCCAACCTCGCCTACGGAGTTATTCAATTTAATTGCTGAGCTTGACAACAATAAAGGTTGCGGACCCGATAGTATTTCTGTTGGAGTACTTAAACAAAATATCCATATACTGAAAAATGTTTTGTCTGATATTTTCAATATAGTTATTTCTACTGGAATTTATCCAGACTGTTTAAAGCTGGCCAAAATTGTGCCTGTAGCATATTTCAATCCTTCCCGTTTTCGATAAGTTACTTGAGAAAGTGTTAAATACTAGAATCTGTAATTTTCTTATGAAAAATAATTTTTTTTATGGATATCAGTATGGATTTCGTAGTGGTGTTGGTGGAAACCGTCGACAAGATTAGTCAGACGTTAAATGATCGCTCCTATATGGGTGCTTTATTCTTGGATTTACGTAAAGCATTTGATTGTATTGACCATAATATTTTATTGGAAAAATTATATCTATATGGTTTTAGAGGAATTACTTTTAAATTGCTGAGAAGCTAGATGAGAAATAGATACCAATACGTTTCAATAAATGGAATATGTAGTAGTATGAAACATGTTTCAACTGGGGTGCCGCAAGGTAGCGTTCTTGGTCCAATACTATTTTTAATATTTAATAATGATATTTGTAATTTACAGCTAAATGGAAATATTCGGCTCTTTGCTGATGATACCTCGATCTTTTATAAAAGTAGTTCTATTGAAGATATTCCTGTAATGGCGCAAGCTAACTTAGCAATTTTGAATGAATACTTTATTAATAGTAATATGCTTGTATTGAATTTTGAGAAAACTAAATTTATGTTATTCCAGTCAGCACACAAAAGAGTAAATATTTCCATTAATATTAGAGTTTCTAATGTTAACATTGAGTGAGTAGATAGTTATAAATGTCTTGGTATCATATTTGACTACAAATTATCGTGGCAATATCATATTGATTATTTATATGTAAAAAGGTAGCTCCGTTAGTGGGTTTCATGCGTAAATTATCTCACTATGTCCCCACTAGTATATTACGTAATATGTATTTTGCTTTTATTCATTCGCGACTTGTTTATGGTATCAGAGTGTATGGACTGTCTGTTCGATCCAGGTTGGTTAAACTCCAAACTCAACAAAATAAAGCGTTAAAGGCTGTGTATAAGTTACCTTTTTTATTTTCAACTCTTGAGTTGTACTCAGAAGCGGCGATAGTAATTTTGCCTCTACTAGCATTAAATTATTTGTGTATTACATGATATGTCCATAAGGTTGTTACTGGTGTGGGAGTTTCATTTAACCTGCAATTTCAAACGGTTTCACATGGTTATCGGACGAGACATTCTGTTGATCTGGTTGTGTCTAGTTTTAACAATGAATACGGTAGGAGGAGAATATCAAGTGTTGGTCCTTATAATTATAATATGTTACCTGAATCTGTTAAATTGATTTAAAATATTCTGAAATTTAAAGTAGCGGTTAAACAATATTGCCATTCCAATATTTCACATTTCATCATACAAAAAAGAAGTTAACTTTTATTATTTGAGTTTATTTTTATAATAATTTATTTCTTATTATAGACTTTTTATAGGTTTCCCGACAAACATTTTCAAATATTTGACCCGCAAAATTTCTCAGAAAATACCGATAACCGTGTCGGGCAATTACCGATATAGTACCTACAAAAGACCGCAATTTGTGGCTCTTTGGGCAGGCCGATTTTACCGATACGGTATTTTTTCAGTTTCAAATTACTTTAACATGTTTGTGTTTGATACTGAAGTTTTACGTGTCAAATTTAGATAATCCGATCAGTATGTTTGCAGTTTTAATAACTGTTATATATCAACCTTTATTATGGATCTCATACGTTAAAATTTTTGATATTTTTACTGGAATATGTTACTTTACCTAATTGGTAATTTTGTAGTATGAGTTACCGTAAAATGTAAGTATTTATTATTGAGATTTTCGGGTCAATTTTGCATTAATGGATCGGTATTCTTAGGATTTTATTTACTGTAATATGTCAGCCTTTACTGTGGAATTCATACGTTAACAGGTTTAGAATTTTTACAGGAATATTTTACTTCACCACATCAGTAATTTTGTGGTACGAAATTACTGTAAAATAAAACTCATAATAAAACAATAAAGGTTTAGTGGTTTCGACTAATAAATAAATAAATTTATATTTCTTTTACAAATATATAGGCTATAAAACCAGAGAACCATTCATCTTCAAACTAGAATTAGGAGTAGCATGAAACGGTTTATTATGTTCTTCAGCCAGTTCGGGTGTATATTCCATTTCATCGTTGAAATTATAAGTTTTTGGATTTTTTCGACGGGTAAAATTTTTCGATTCCGAATTGATGAACTGCGCATATATTTCCTCAGCGTTAATCACTTCAGGTTGTGTTTCTGAAATAAAACAAAAAAAAAATCGTATCAATTAATATGACAAAGCGAGATACCATGTAAATCCACAGTACTTACCGATATAATTTTTTAGCATTTTGAAATCATATGGTACCCAGTCCGAATTCACGTCTGCATTATTTTTGAACGCCTTCGAATAATGCGTGGGCCACATTAGCTTGGAATTTAGAACCCATTTTTTGCAAACCGCAACACATTCAATAATGAGGTAAATGGCTTACATTTTACTATGTGGTAATTGGTAAAAAAACTCTATATCCCTCTCCTTCAGAGCACTCCATACACAATAGTTTTTGGGCGATGTCATTTAGTTTCCAATAAACAGGATTTGTTGTAGTTTTAAAAATCTTGAAACGTCTTGATGCTACCGGAACGTCATAAAAATGTTCTTTTGCTGTTGCTTCCGAACCATAGATGTATAACTCATTATCAATTTTTTCTAAATATGGAAAAGCAATAAACTTATCATTTTTGATCAAAAGGCATTTATTTTCATTAATGATCCAAAATATTACCGAACAATTGTTGCAAAACCACAACTTAGCACAATTTTAAAATTAAAAATATTTAATACTACGAATTACCGAACAAAGTCCATAATATTATGGCGAAATCGTCAAAAAATAAATTGTAATAATTTATAATTGAAATACCCAAGAAAAAAGTATTCTTTACCGAGCTTCATCCAAAATATTACCGGATAATTGTTGCACAACCTCTAAGCTCAATTTTGAAATTCAAAATATTAAAAACTACGAATTTATTACTGAACAAAGTCCATAAAATTACCGTGAAATCGTCAAAAAAAAACTTATAATAATTTATAATTGATGTGCAACAAAAAAATCAAAAATTAATAAAAATTTAAAAAAAATTCTTACCTCTTTCAATAAAAAATTGTATTATTTCCTTAAATTTTTTTTTTTTTATTCAAAAACTTGACCACGATTATTACCTTACTGACGATTAGTAACAAAACCATCCACGTGATCACATCATGATGTGGTTTCAATAATAAATTATTACAATTTGTTTTTACTATTTCGCAGTAATTTTATGAACTTTGATCGGTAATTCGTTAAAAGAAAAAAAAAATCTTTACCGAGCTAGATCCAAAATATTATCGAGTAATTGTTACAAAGCATTTGATACAATATTTAACTTTAAATAGGAAAAACTACGACTGAACAAAGTCCACTAAATTACCTCGAAATAGTCGAAAAAAAAAATTATAGTAATTGATTATGAAATACAGAAGAAAACAATTTCTTTACATTAATTATGTCAACTAATATTTAAGACGTTTTTCCATTATTTCAATATAATTTTAGGGGATTTGGGAGATATTCTGTTTTTTTCTGTTTTTGTATTTTAGTTTATGATAATCTCAAATTTCTATATCGCGGTAAATTGATGGGATTTGCTCGGTAATTTAGTAGTTTTAATTTCTTAGCTGTTTGTTCAGCAATTCGTTGTTTTGTTTTTGAATGTTAGTTTATCAAGCTCAATTCAAATTACTATTTTACCGTAATTTGATTGTCTTTGTTTGGTAATTCGGTATTGGCCCTGTGATTAATTTGTTTTTTCATCGCGCAAATAAAATAAAATTAAATATTCAAATGAGGACAACATGAAGTAAAATGACAAATAATAATTTGTCTCACTCACTCAAATAGTTCAGTATATATAAAACAAAAAAGCATAAAACAAAAAATTTTTGGTATTCTCTTTTGAAGTATTTTTTGAGTTGTTGTTTTTGTAACTGTGACCGATGATCGGTATTTTTTGGTTGTTGTTGTTGTAATTGTTACCGACACACGGTATTTTTGAGCCCGATATAGCTGTCAGTATTGAAATGTTTGTAGGGTTTTGAGTATTGGTAACCCCTTCAAAGGACATTAAATCCACTGGGGAACTGATATTTAACAAACTATAATTTTATTTACATTTTTTCTAAATTTCTAATTATATATAAGCTTGTTCATTATTTTTAAGTATATATTTTGTTACTGTACATAATGAATGAAATAAAAAATAAAACTAAAAAAAATAAAGCCGTGAAAGCTTGAAGGTTTCGAAATTCGATAATTTAGGATTTATAACGATGAGTGGATTATATATATAAATACAAGAACGCGTTACTCGTGGTATTCCTGTATTTAATAGAACAGCTATAAAAATTCTAACATCATAAAAAAAAAAATTCAAATCCTGTTGTAATACAGAAATCTTCACAGACTTATACTTACCTACCTTAAATTCATAATAAATAAGATACAACCCAAACATAATAGATGAGAAACAAACAAAGCATTTTGAGATATAAACTTTAAGCTCTTCGATACTCGTGTATATAACTTTATACACATATATACTAGTAAATTGAAATACAGCAGCAAAATAATTTTATTTACATTTCTATTTCTTCTAAATAAACAAAAATTCGAATGCATAAGAATACAAAATACCTTATTGATAGAAGAAGAAAAAACGTTTGGGTGAGAAGTTCTGCATTTGAATAAAAGACATATTTTCTGTCTTATATACAAAACACACAAGAAGAAAATATCTTGAATATAAGAATATAATTGAATAATTTTAGTATTAGAAAGACTTTTAGATAGTTTTATCGATTTAGTTTTTTTTATTATTAAGTAATATATGAATAAAATTGATTCGTCTATATATAAAGGGTGTCCCAAAATAAACGCAAAATTTGAATTAAATAGAAAACATAGTTTTTAGTCCTCAGATTGTGATTTTTCTATTGAGACGGTGTCCGAAACCTGTGATAAAAAATCGTGAATTAATTTGTTGACATTTGTTTGATAATTATTCCCCTACATTCACGATTTTTTATTATGCTGTCCGAAATGTATAATAAATCTCCCCACCCGATAAGTTTTTTCCCCATGTCGTATATGTCAATTTTAGTTTTCATAACCTCAAATTTTCTGTGACAACTAATATGTTGCATAGAAAATTATTCTTTATTATTTATTCTTTTTGCGCAATAAAATCGAACGATATGCAGGGGAAAATCATAAACCAGATTTAAATATTACGGACAATTTAGTTCATCCGGATTGGGAAACAATCGATCCAACGCCATATATTCATATACGATGTTTGGTGCATTTGATTTGAAACTCTTTCAAGGGGAACTACAGTATGTCACATTGGAATGGAGTGAACGCATGTACAACTGTGCGGGCATATGTTACTCAAGAAAAACTGCATTAGGTATGCAGTGCACAATACGGTTAAGTGAACCACTTTTAAAATTGAGATCACTGGAAAATTTGATTGAAACGCTTTTGGTAGAATATTTTAGATTTTGTATGTCCTTATATCAACTAACCTCAACAATTTGTGTTACAGCACGAAATGATACACGCATTTTTGTTTATTCGAGGAATCCGCGAAGAAAATGGGGGACATGGACCCACTTTAAAAAAAATGAAGGAAGGAATTAATCGAGCAGCAGGAACGAACATTACAGTATACCACGCATTTTATGATGAAGTTATATCTGTTCCAGATATAAGGAAGTTCTTTCCAACAAGTCAAGTCCTATAGAAAATCTTGGCAACCAACATGCAAATTCAAGTAGTTCTCAGCGACCAAGCGACGAATCTCCCTCACATTCCAATTATAAATCAATTGAACCATTTACTGGCCGAGGTTGATACCTTTTTGATATTCCACCCGCTAAACCGAATGAAAATGTTAATCATACAGTTCGTGATCTGTGGGCAAAACGGTACGATAGTAGTGGTATGAAAGATGTGCCAGATTCAAAACGACCTCGATTGGTCGAAGAAAATAGTGAGGATGATTTAATCCTAATTGAAGAAAAACACCCAACTGTCTTGGGAATTATTGGACAGTGATGAAGAAGTCGAGAGACACGGCACCATAAGAGCTCTCACTGACCAAACGATCCAAGAAAGACAAGAGGAGATATTAAACGACATAAAGAAAACAGCCCATAATTTCAGCGCTGATGAAGACGATACCGATTTAATCGATGGTGATTTTGATGGTACGATTGTAAATGATCCGTCCGAGCTAATCGATAAAAAAGTTATGGACGATTTATTTGGTGAGGACACACTTTTGAATCGATATCAAACTACGTCAACATCCCGAAACACTGACTTGATATGCTTAACGGAAAGTAATTTAATTCACTGTCCATTATGCCAAGATCGTCTATCACGTAACGATTTAGCGATCCATCTCGGAGGCTGTATGGACATAAAAGTCGAGGTCAGACCAGTTAAATATAATGTACCAGGAAAATCACCATTTTATAAAAATAAACCAGTTAAAGTTGGCGCTGTGATTGAGGATGATTCAAATAATTCAAATGATGAGCTACAAATTTGGGAACTGTTTGACATGTTTATAATCAACTACAACAAGGTGATATCAATGCTCATTTAGGTCTTTGCTTAGTTGTATCATTTGAAGGTTAGATGGATATTTTATTGCATTTTTATATTTTGTTGAATTAAATCATTCTTTTTTGTATTAAAAACTAGTAGGTTTTCTTTGTGTGTATTGTTTATCTGCGGTTTAATATCTAATCTAAATGAAGACGTTGGTATTCAATATGATTTTTGCACCAAAAATAGTATTTTTTTGTTCAAGAGAAACGTTTATTTTATTCATTGGTTTTAAACAATTTCACTACAATATCTAATTATCGAGCTGTACCAGCTTTAACTTCACCTTTTTCACTAATGATTTCGATTAGGATCACCCACTGTATGGAATTTTTTATGATGCTCTGTTAATCTGAAAATTTAAAAAATTTAATATTAAAATAATGGATCCGATAATCCTTTTAATGTCACGTAATTAATATTGTAAGTATTAATAATTTTTAGAATATATTATTATGTATGTATAAATCACAAGTTGCACATGCGTACACAAATTATTCGATAGCTGTCAAAAATTATCATGGTAATAGACCCGAATAATTTGGGTGTGTTCGGTATTTTCAAGTATATGTCAAAAAATTAATTCACGATTTTTTATCACAGGTTTCAGACACAGTCTGAATCATAAAATACATAGGATAGGGTTATTTATGGAATATCACATCGGGCAAATGGCCTCCACAACTTTGCTGATACATACGCACTCTTTTATCAAAATTGTTACTCATGTAATGCACGGGTGGTTGTGGGCTTTTTGACATAGACCTTTGACTTTAAAAAACCCCATAAAAAGAAATCTAATGGTATGTTAAATCACAAGTTCTAGGGGGCCAATTCTGATCACCGAAACGAGAGAGTACACGACTATGAAATGTCTCATGCAGTAATTGAATTGTTTCACGGGCTGTATGGCATGTGGCACCATTTTGTTGAAACCACATGTCGTCTATGTCAATATCATCCAACTGAGGCAGAATATATCGAGCACTAGTAACAATTACTGCTTGACCAGCCTCATTTTCAAAAAAGTATGGTCCAATGATGCCTCCAGGCCAAAATCGGCACCAAACAGTGACACACTGTCGATGCATTTATTTTTCGACAGTCACATGCTCGCCGTACCCCAAATGCAATTTTGGCGATTATCAAAGCCATCAAGGTGAAAATGTGCTTCATCGCTTAGGATCATATTTTTGAACTGCGGCTGCCAAACTTTCATTATTTTTAAGATATTCTTCAATAATGAAAATACGTTGTTCTATCGTGTAACGCCACATTTATATACTAACCCTAACCTCTCAGCTGTCAAATTTTTTTTTTTGGGGTTGCCAACACTTTACTGCACAATTAATTTTGGGACACCCTTCACTACATACCCGTATATAGGATATTAATATTTTGCAATAAAATTAATTCGAAAACATTTATTTGAAAATGTAAATATAGAAAATATATTTTGTGAAGAAGAAATACATTTATTTAAATAAATTATCATGAACAGATCATATGTTGTGTTGATGGAATTGTATGAAGGAGATAAAGTTAATTTTATTAAATTTATGTATACAGAATTTTTGAGTTATTGATGTATAAATGAATAAACACATTAGAAATATTTTGTTATCCGATATCTTACCATCACCGACAAAAACCAGAAGTCATAAACATTCCAATAATGGATATGGCTTAATACTTGTGAACGTCATAAATATTCTATAATTAACAATAATTTAGTATATAAAAAAAATGTCACGGATTAACCGAAAGCTGATCAATTAATCCGTACTACAACAATTCTCGTTCAACCTATACTAAAGAATAAATATCTCATTTTGACTAATGGATGTAATTTGATATAACAAGTCTAGAATGTACAGCATTAAGCCTAGGATAACCCTTTATAAATCGGTTTTATCGAAACTTATCATCCGATTTATTTTCAATTTAGTGCGTGACATACAAAATATACGAATACTAAACTATATGTATGTACTCTTATATCAAATGTCCTTCAATACAAATTAAATTCACATGCGTCTTGTTTGTGTTATTTAAAGTTTCCTTTTTAATTAATAAGATTAAAAAAACCAATTTTTTTCACATATAGTTAATTGAAAAAACAACAAATTTTATAAATCTGCATGAGTGGTATTATGTACATAACTTACCTATATAGATACTAGATCGTGGATGTGTCAAGAATATATTATTGTATACATTTGATTTATTTTCTAAAGATTTTATCTCGAAGTAATGCCTTAAAAATAATTATAGTTTTATATAAAGTTTAAATAAACACGGTAACAGCAGCTATATATGCAATTAAATAAATGTTGTAAATTATTTGCGTAAATACAGTAATGCTTCTCTATAAATCCAAACGGATACTGTGGGATGAGATTTCTTTGCTCTATAATTAGTTTCAGTATTCGCCAATCCCAATTCAATCTCCAGATTTGCCAACAACAGAAATTCGTGTACCTCCTCGCTCCTTTTTGTAAGCATACTGCATAAATCTGTGTCTGTATGGGAAAGGACAATTGAAAATTACCTGTCTGAGAAATTCCAAGTATCAACAGCTATAACTGCATCAAGATGATACACCATTTAATGGCATGCCTAGTGACCACTCATCATTTAGAATTTGACTCACTGATGAAGACTTTGCAAACGAGCATCAAATCTGAAGCTTTGACCAAATGGAATATTTATAGTTATGAATTTGAGTTTAAAAAAAGGCCGGTTTTACGGATTATACCAGAAGACACCAGCCCAATATAAGCACCGTTTTGTCACTATACTAACGAGTTGATAGTATTATCACCAATAATAATTATACAATTTATTATCAAAATGAAAACAAAATGTCGATTAAGCATATCAATTTCTGAATTTTAATTACCAGTGAAGTAATTCAACTGTCCTGTTGTCAAGTCGAACATGCCTATGTAAAAATTGCAATTAATAAGGAAAAAATATACTTTTATACTTCTTCACCAAGTGAAACATATACACAATCTGCAAACGACCCAAGAAATTTACAATCTTACTAAGCCGGGTGAGATTTCTTTGTAGTATTAGCGTATTTTAACTTTACCAAAGTGAACTGGTTTTATGACGGGGATGTTAAATGCATGCTTCCATCCACTACTCTATCGGATAGTGAGTGTTGTTTTATTGATGCCTGTTTTTACATTGATCTAAAATAAATAAATCATCTTCCAAACATAAATGGTAACTTTCTTGATTTATTGTTCGCAAACGAAGTTGATATCTTTAAAATAAACGAATGACATTCATTACAAATCCATGGAAATCAGATTTAATATCTCAGAAATTAATGAACCCTACAAATTCCATGAAGAATCAGGTATACGACATAACTTTGCGAGCTAACATTGAAGGACTTAAATAATAAAAATTGGGACAGGGAAGTAAGTGGATTGATTGATATTAACACTAATATTCAAAATTTCTATGATATTTTATCCAATGGATTCGATCAATTTGTACCTCTTACTAAAACTACATCAATCATTCATCAGCCATGGTACGACGATAAATTATTTAATCTGGAAAATAGAAAGGACCATGCGTACAAAAAAAATTAGACGTATGAAGATAAAGTAAAGTTTATCGAAATTAAGGAACAATTTTATTCTTATTATGATGATTGCTTCTAGAAATACATAATCAAAGTTCAAAATAATATTAAAAGTGAGCCCAACTACTTTTGGAATTTCTTCAGTGATAAGAGGAAAATTAAGGGATATCCGGTAACTATGTGCATCAGAACCCAAAGAAATAGTAAACCTATTCTCATCATTAGTTCAAACAATTTACAATCCTGATGATTCATTTTGTAACAATCTATGGTAATTATGCAATACATACCCAAACCATTTCTGAAGAAGAGATATTAAATGTAATTAAATCATTAAATCACTTGAAGATGGCTGTATCATTTCGTCCGTCATCAAATTATGGGCCGATGTATAGTTTGCAAACCATTAAAACTCATCTTTAACAAATCATTGCAAACTGGAATTTTCCCTAACAAATGGAAAATTTCGAGACTTACACCAATCTTCAAATCTGGTAAAATAAATGAAATGTCCTGTTATCGGGGAATTGCAACCACTTCAATTTTACCTATACTATTTGAAATATTAATCTGCAACTTCTTCAAGAAAATATTTCTAAGCCATATCTTTTCATGAAACTAACGCCTGCCAGTTCCACAACTACCACAACTAGTTGAGTTTACTAGAATCACCACAAAAGCTTTAGACTACATTCTAATATAAGTCCCTATCTCTTCCTCATATTTACTGACTACATTACTAATATAATTCAACACTCTTCTCTACTTTTGTTTGCTAATGATCGTAAGACATTGCGATCTATTAATGACGCAAATGACACTCACAAGCTTCAAGAGGATATTGACAAGATTTGTACTTGGTGTAAAGTGAACCAGTTAAACTTAATATTTGTTCCAATTATAATATAAATGGGGGCAAAGACCTCGGTGTAATATTTGTCAGTGACATTTCATTTTCCAGACACATGATCAGAATGTATGGAAAGTCAACTCCATGTTTGGCTTTATTCGCGGTTGTTCACTATATTTTGCATACATAAGATCTCAATTAGAATATGCAGCACAATTTGGTGCCCTCATAACGCTGATGACATTCATAGAATTGAGGGTGTACAAAAGTGATTTACTCTATATTATGAAAAAAACAAACCTTTTTACCACCTTACACTGTACGGTATAACGCGTATAAAATTGCGACATTGGAAAGACGAAGGCAACAACATTGCGCAACTCTATTGGGTAATGTGCTTTTGGATCACGTAGACTCTTCTTTCATCCTTCAGAGTATTAAAATAAACGTGCACAGTCGTAATTTTCGTCAATACAAGTTTTTAAAACTTGAAAAACATCGTACTAACTACGATTCTGATTCATTATTACTTCAGCTACATTTCACTGCTTGGGTACATATTTTTTCCTGAGGCCACATTGATAATATGTAGGAGTTTGCGAATACCTTAATCGGGTAGCTCCTTAATTATTTGTCCTGTTATCAAGTCGTAACGTGTATTTCAAGTGTATTTTTGGTCGTAAGATTTCCTTTAGTGCTTTCCAGAGCGAGTAGTCCGTATCCTTAGTTGCAGTTAGATAACTGAGGAAGTGCCCCATTGCTGGTTTTTTCACTTCTCTTATGAGTACCTCAATAGTGTTACGCAACCTGTTTAGGTTAGTTTTATTTTGCGATGAACGACTGATTTGTTATTTGTTGGGTGCTTTTCGTTTTTTTCTTCACTTTTTCCTCCCTTAACGCTATTGGATATATTAGATTTATTTCTGGATAACAATTTTGGGGTGGTTTCCTAAGCAGCCGATTGGTAATATTTATGAGTCTTTTCAATTCTTCTTCTTTTTAATTTAATTGGTACAGAAGTTTGGAGTACAGTAGCTTCAAAGTAACCAATTTTGTTTTATTATGTGTTAGTCGTGGTTGATATCCTTTTTCTATTACGGTCTCACCAATATAATAACCAGTGAATGATCGACCAGATGATGATGGAGCTTCCTGATAACCTCTTGGTAACGAAAAAATCTATTAGGTCTGGTATTTTGTTTGTGACATTTGGACAGTACATTGGCATTGTTCCTGAGAGAAATGAAATACTTGTGCCGCTGACAATAGCTATTTACCCTTATAAGAGAAGTTAGTGTTTAACCCCAAAATATATTTGTTTGTTTAATGTTCTCACTAATAAATAAAGGTAATCCACCTCCTGCTCGTTCCGCTAGCTAAAGAGCATGGTTATATCCAGCAATTCTTGCATATGAGGTTCTAATATAAAGTAAAATTCAGAGATTCCTTATTTTTTGTAGCTGTTTTCCCACTTTGCATCCTTGGTAACAGGCTGGGTGCTACTCATTGCAATTTACGGTTTATTATGGTGCATTCCTTGCTAGTGCACAGGATTGGGTTAGGCGCTTCCCATGATTAAAACCTTGGCATTTCGTAACTGTAACTGTATTGATTGCTTCAATTTTCATGTTGCGTATGCCAGTTATACTATATACTTTTTTAATATTTTCAGAAATATCAAACGTCAGCATAAAGAAAGTCCTTTGTGTATAGGTATGTTATGGTACTTCTATTAATGGATAGGATTCTTTTTCTTTTTTAATGGTTTTTACAGGATCCAGAATTTAAAATCCTTTATTTGCAAGCTCATCAGTTATGTTGCATAAGTTGGGTGTAGTTCTCTAACCATAACAATGATAGGTCGAAGATTTTTATTTTCGTTCGTGTAACCTGATATTTCTCAAATTTGAATTCCATTGTTAAATTTCTGTAAGCATTCAACTTTGATGTATTGATCTTCCATACGTTATATTGTTCAAGGCAGTGATTTTATACTGCTGATCCGTTACAGAACTCATCAGAGTGGTTTCACTTTTGGTTGTGTATTTTTGATAGTTGGGCTATTTGGTGCTCGTTATTTTCTTTGTTTAAGCTCTCATGTGGATTCAGCTTGTTGGGCTGATTGGTATTCGTTATTCTCTGCTTTTTGCTCTTACTCAGCTTTCCTTTTCTTGTTTCTTTATTTTGGTTCCTCTGGAATTTATTTTTTCTTATGTTAGTGAAAAACTCGTTGTTCATTTGTCGCATTTTCTGGTTTAAATATCAGTTTTCTTTTTCTAAGTTATATTGTCTATAGTGTTTAAGCTGATAATGGCGCCGGTTAGGTTAACTAATAAGTTGTTTCCGCCTGTACATTTTGGTTGAGGTGATCTTAATATATTTACTTTTCTTTGAAATGGATTTGATGTTTCCTGATTTTGCAGTAGGTCGCGCCCCCCAGAACACACAGAGGCGATCTCCATAGAGAGGTTAATAAAACGTTCAGAAAGCTATATATTATGTTCTGAATGTGGAAAACATTTTAGCTAAGCTTTAGTACAGCTCACTCACTTTAGTTGTATTATTAGCTTTTCATCGTGCAGGTGCATCGAATGGAGTATTGAAATTTAAACGGCATTGGTATTTTAAAATTTAACAGCTTTTATTTACACTTGGTCTATTAAGCTGTTTCGAAAGCTTTAACAACTTTAATTTTTTGTTTGTTTAAACTCAATCGGAATTTTTGAAAAATTCTTAACGTTAAATGTTTTACGGAACGTTCATTAAAGTAAAAAAAAATGTCTACAAAGAAATCCGAGTTTCTAGAGCAGTTTCAAATATTTTTCCAGATAGATTGTTTGGAAATTAAAAGTTAGAAATTGCACCTCGAACTGTGTTAAACTACGAATTTTGAATTTTCAAAAAATTTTTAAAACATATCAAAATACTAAATTTTCCTGTTCAGCCTGAACAGCTTCGCGTTTTAAAAAGTCGATAAATTTTAATATTTTCAGGTTCAAATACATCAAAAGAAATAAAATATGCTCTAATTATAAAACTAGAACTGCAATTTAAAATTCAGTATTTCAAAATTTTTCGATTAATATCAATTTGGTTTTTGGAATTGGGGCAAATTTTGGAACTTTTGAAATGTACAGAAATTTTAAAAGTATCTATAGACATATTTTTATGTGTATTTTATCACCAAATATTGTTAAAATCCAATCCTAATTCGGCTTCAAAACATAAAAATTTCACTAATTCACTAAGTTTTCTCATCGACTCTTATCATTGGCTCAATAATTCTGGTAAAGACGAATTACCTCTTTCCGAACTGGATAGGCAAGAAATAGGCAATAAGATAATATTCTGCGGTTACACAAAAAGGATTAAACTTTTATAAGGTTTTGATGGAATCCTATTATATATGTTTACTCGAACACACTTAAAATGATCAGTCTCATCCATTCCATAAAATTTCTACATAATGCATAATTTACAAAACATGGTCATTTAATCGTTATCATCGTGTTGAATCATAATTTTCATTGTTATTCATTTACACTCATAGCACCTACGGCCATATAAACAGAATTAATTTTTCCAACAGAATCTGTGCGTATAAATTGTTTTGTAACAATGTTTATTACGTTATACAGATTGAGAGACAGATAATTTGCATATTATTTTACATGGCATATACAATTTCATTTTATGCTAATCTGCATAAATCAACACTAGAATAGTATAAAATCGTATGTACATATATAATACAACTTTAAAACCATCATATATACATCTTTCCATACTTTACGATGATAACGTTTGATATACATATATCTTGTTACACTTCCGTCATGCAATATTTTCACGATGTACACTTGTGATCTTGGATTAGTACAAATTTAATAATTATTGTAAAAATATTAAAATAATTACTCAAACGTTTGTTGTTTCATAATTTTGAACACCCATAATTATCGCAAAACGAATTACATTGACAGCTTGAGTTTAATTGGTTCATATGTTTATATAGGAATAATGTTTTTTAACCAAAGTATCTTAACAAATTTTTCATCGCAACGATTATGATCTTCAAAGGCATATAGATATATACTCGTACATAATTACATACAGTTTAAGAGCTAAAAAAAAAAAGAAATTTTTCGTTACACAAAAGATTAAAATGAAAACATTTCAGAATCGTTTTAAAAACGAAAAAAACATATTTGTTGTAAATACGAGCACATCCTTTTAGGAATAAAATATTTATTTTTTATGAAAAATCATCAACCGTAAAATTAACATTTTTAAAGTGTTGGTTTTTCACAAAAAGAATAAATAAATTACAATGTCATGCATAAAATTATAAGCCAAACCAAAAAAATAAGAGATACAAATTTTGGATAAACGTATACAATATACGATTATTTGGAAGGCCTGGTTTGCACAATTATGTACGATATACCCAATTGAGAAGCATAATATACATTTGTAATTTATTCTTTGGTTTGGTATCTTTTGATAAAAGGTCACTTTTAAAATTTAATGGTTTAAAATGAGTTTGTGATTAATCAATTATTTATTGTAAGTGTTAATTTGTATTTGCTTAGCATTTTCCACTGTAAGGAATGAAATATTATTTCCTTTACAGTGTTGTTCCTCTACGCGTAAAAATTGATTGTCTACACTTAAGTGTAGACAATTACGTAGACAATCAAAATTGGCGTAGACAATTAAAATTGGCGTAGACAATGTCGACAATGGTGTAAAACTGTGTAGACTATATATTTCATATTTTATTTTAATTATGATTTGCTTTAAGTTAACAATGAAACCAACTTACGAATGGACTGAACTTCTGGTGAAAAGTATAGATAATGTAGAGACAAATCGACAATATAACAGAAATTTCTTATACGAAAACAGTGCCTATATTTAATATGATTTTTTATTACTTAAAATTGAAATTATTCTAAAATCTAGTTAACTTTATATGTTTAAATGGTTATTTTTGTATATTTGGTACATTTGGAACAATTTTATCACTTTAAATGCCAGAAATTTTTGCTTAAAAATGGCACGAAAATGATGTTAATCTAGTGTTACAAAAAATACAAATGTTTAAAAAAAAACAAAAATTTTAACTTGTATTTATCAATTAAAACGTTATATGGTCTAATAAAAGTTTCAAAAATGGTTTAAAGTTTAAAATTTAATTTTAAAATTCAGCCATTTTAAAACACAGTTTTCTGGTATTTAAAATAGTAAAAATGTCCCAAATGAGACAATAATACAAAAATCGCACTTTAAACTACACATAAGATTAAGTAGATTTTAGAATCATTACAATTTTAACTAATATAAACTAAAATTAAATAGACACTATTTCCATATAATTTCATAAAAGAAATTTTATTACATTTTTCATAAAGTTCGCTATTGTCCGCTTAAGGCACTTTTTACACATTTCCAATCGTCAATTGTATGAACTTAATTCATACTTCGAGACATTGAACAATAGATGGCATTAAAAACCCATTGCAATGAGTTTTGGTAATCAGCATACAGAAACTTGCAGTATGTTTGCGCTGACTAAAACTGCTTGAATAAAGAAACCGATAAAACCGAAACAGCAATCAAATCAAAATTATTTTTTATTGTTGTTGTTTCTTATTAAACAAACCACAGTGCTGACTAAAAGTGCTAACAGCAAAAAGGTTTTTGTCAGCGCAGCTAGTACTGCTGAGTGCTGACGTAAATAACATGAACGAAATGGGAAATTACGCAGCTGTCAAATTGATTCAAATTTTTTTTCATTAGCTTCATTCGAATTCTTTAGTATTTGTTTTTGTGAAATTAGTGTTCATTGTTCAATCTAGAATATTGTAGTTAATTTTGTAATTAATTAATACATAATTTCCAATAAATCATGTCAAGTAGTGGTCGACCAAAAAATAAAAATTTCCAGGAATTCGGTTTTCAATTAACCAAAATAAATGGAAAATATGTGGCTTACTGCGTTGTGCACAACAAAAATTTACAAAATACAGCCGCAACTCGCCTAAAAGGACATCGACATAGGTATATTCTTCTTATAAAATTTGTTTAATTTTCGATATAATTTTTACATTTTTATACATTTAGAAACATCTGTAAATTGCTGGAAAATCAACAAGAGCCAATAACAACAGATGAATCAACTATCACCTCCCAAAGCAGTATGATAATCATTTTGAATGATACCGAGAATCGACAAAATTTGGAATCTTTCCGTATGTGATGGTAAACTATACTATAATCTATTTTAGTAAACTAAGCTTCTAACATAAATTTTTTTTTTTTCTTAGGCAGATCAATCAATGTCTGCAAACTGTAGCACAACAAAATTCACAAGACCTAGTTGTGTTAGATGATAAATTTATGGATGTTGTGACCAGTGACAATTTTTTAATATCTGACGAATCTACGGTTTCTTCACAAACCTCCTCCATTGGTAGTTCATATTTTTTACCATCCAGGCCAAAATCTTCGATTAGAGGCTATGATATCAGACCATCGACGTCCTCTAGCTGTCATAGTGCTTCTAGTTTTTTAACCTCTATATCTCCATCGTTGGCTACAATAGCAAAAATTAACCAAAAACGAACGACTACCAAGAAACCCAATTCTGTTTCAAGCTATATAGATAAAATTTCAAATAAAGAAGAAATAGAATTGAACGAGGCTTTAGCAAATTTGGTATTTGGCTGTAATTTACCTTTAAGAGTCATCGAATCCAAATATTTTAAAAATTTTATACATAAAATT
Source organism: Tipula unca (assembly GCA_951394425.1). Lineage (NCBI taxonomy): Eukaryota > Metazoa > Arthropoda > Insecta > Diptera > Tipulidae > Tipula > Tipula unca. The sequence goes on along the minus strand of OX596382.1, from coordinate 182,939,097 downwards.
AGACCAGCATATGCACCAAAATTACCTGGACGAAAAGCATTATCAACAACACTACTGGACAAGGCATACGACAAATGTATTTCGTACGCTAATTGCTTTATTGGAAAAGAGTCCGTTTTATTAATTGATGGCTGGAAAAACAGTTCGAGTAACAGTAAGCTCGTAGTTGCAATGATCCACAACGCTAATAAAGAGCAGGCATTTCTTCAAGCTTGGGATTTAACCGGTTTTAGTGAAACTGGTGAAAAGTTAGCTGAAATTGTTTTTGAATCTATGGACATTGCAAACACACTTTATAACACAAAAATATACGCCACAGTATCCGACAATGCTAGTGCGATGATGAAAATGGGAAAACTGACCAGCCACGTAATTTGGCATAGCACATGTAGCAGTCATACGGCCAACTTATTAGCTAAGGATGTGTTAAATGATCATTTAACAGAAAACATTTCCATAGTGTTAAGAGAGTTCAAGCAGCCAGATTTCGAAAGGCGCATAATTGAAAATGGTGGTTTAAAAATAAAATTACCCTGCGAAACGCGGTGGTGATCATATAGAGATTCATATTCTTGCTATGTAAAAAAACCTAGAGCAAATGAAACAAATAACCGCTGCTTTGGATCGTTCAAAAGTAAGTCGATTCCTTATTGGGGAATGAACATGAGCCCAACTTGAAAACAATCTTTCAATTTGAGCAGATGATGCTGGCATCTTCAGAAGCCTGATGGCCAGTTTAGACAAATTTTCATGCTTCATTTCTGCCATGTTCCAAAACACAAGTGGATTTTTAATTTTTTTCTCAATATTAATAAGTTGGCAAAAATGATAATATTAATAAGTTGGCAAAAATGGATCTGACATTTTTATATTTTTCTTGACTAGCACTAATATTTCGTCATCAAAAATTAATTTAGCTACGTTTTGTTTCACCCTTTTAACATGTATTATTCGTTAAGAATAAATAGGACGAACTAACTTTATTGGAGGACGACTATGAATATTGATTATTGAATGAATAATTATATAATTATAATTAAAATAAAATAATTTCAAAATTATCAAATAGCAATTTTAATTTAAGTTGGGAATCATTCGGTTCATCTGGAATTGGTAAGTAATATGGATCAATAAGGTGACCAGCTACAGTTTTATACACATTTCAGCGTTTGTGTTGACCCTTGAACCATCCCAAGTTTTATATTTTTCCTCCAAAATATGGTTAATCGTGGACAAACTTTCATATGGTCGATGATTTTGCATTGTGTCTTGTTTTTAAGAATCGTATCTTGAATGATAGCACATATTATAATGGTGAAAAAATTAAAATGGTAAGGTAAGTAAATAATTGTGTTTGAATTCGGAACACAAAATAACTTGGTTGCTATGTAGTTATTACTTAATCTTTTCTGATTTTTTGTTTCTGTGTCGTGTCTGTAGGTACAGTCTAATCAGATATAGTCATTCCAATAAATTGGCTTTGCAAAATCAGTTACCTATACGGTTGTATCGGAAAACCTAAAAATGATTAAACTTTATCCAAAAATTGAACGAAACCTTGAAATGCTTTGCTGCGTCTACGACTGCCCGAACATTAATCAAGAAGAGTAACCCACTTCGGTATTTACAATTTACTTACTTAGTATGTATGTAGAATATTTGATTGCTTAAAGATTGTACAGCAATTATTTCAAGGCTCAAGATGGTATACCAATACAATGTGTTTTATAGCATATACCTAATTTGATGTGGATATTCAACATAAGCAATTATAAAAATATCGATGGCAATAATGTGAAACCTCCGATTAAGAGTATTGTTGGATCACTCTACGTCTGTAAACCGTGTTTATTTCAGCTCAATGGCTCAAAAATAAGTTTTTTTGTCTGAACAATTTCTAAAGAAAATACTGTAAGCCAATTTTTTACATCAATGGTATGGTAATTCGTTAAGAGCATTGTGGGGCCGTATTACGCATGTGTACCAATTTTCAACTCAACGGACCAAAAATAATTATTTTTCACAAGAAAATTTTAAATTTCTAAAGAAAACACTTGAAGCCGATTTTTTTACATCATTGGTATACAGATAATTTTTACTAGGACTCATATCGATCTGAAACTTTGCTTAGAGCATTGTGGGGCCGTATTACGTATGTGTACCAATTTTCAACTCAACGGATCAAAAATAATTATTTTTCACAAAAAAATTTAAAAGTTCTAAAGAAAATACTTGAAGTGATTTTTTTATCATTGGAATCGATATTTTTATAATTCAAATCAAATCACATCAAATTATGCTATAAAACACATTTGACATAATATATTTATGACTGTAAACACATTGTATTGGTATACCATCTTGAGCTTTGAAATAATTGCTGTACAATCTTTAAGCAATCAAATATTCTACATACATTATACATACTAAGTAAGTAAATTGTAAATACCGAAGTGGATTACTCTTCTAGATTAATGTTCGGGCAGTCGTAGACGCAGCAAAGCACTTCGAGGTTTCGTTCAATTTTTGGATAAAGTTTAATCATTTTTAGGTTTTCCGATACAACCGTATAGGTAACTGATTTTGCAAAGCCAATTTATTGGAATGACTATATCTGATAAGACTGTACCTACAGACACGACACAGAACCAAAATCAGAAAAGATTAAGTAATAACTAGCAACAAAGTTAATTTTGTGTTCGGAATTCAAACACAATTATTTACTTACCTTACCATTTAAATTTTTTCACCATTATAATATGTGCTATCATTCAAGATACGATTCTTAAAAACAAAACACAATGCAAAATCATCGACCAAATGAAAGTTTGTCCACGATTAACCATATTTTGGAGGAAAAATATAAAACTTGGGATGGTTCAAGGGTTACACAAACGCTGAAATGTGTATAAAACTATAGCTGGTTACCTTATTGATCCATATTACTTACCAGTTCCAGATGAACCGAATGATTCCCAATTTAAATTAAAATTGCTATTTGATAATTTTGAAATTATTTTATTTTAATTATAATTATATAATTATGCATTCAATAATCAATATTCATAGTCGTCCTCAAATAAAGTTAGTTCGTCATTTATTCTTAATGAATAATAAACATGTAAAAGCTTTTTGGATCGTTCAAAAGTAAGTCGATTCCTTATTGGGGAATGAACATGAGCCCAACTTGAAAACAATCTTTCAATTTGAGCAGATGATGCTGGCATCTTCAGAAGCCTGATGGCTAGTTTAGACAAATTTTCATGCTTCATTTCTGCCATGTTCCAAAACACAAGTGGATTTTTAATTTTTTTCTCAAAAAGTGTTTTAAAAAAAAATGTCTGAGATCTATAACTGTCCCAATCCTCTAATCCTTCACCAGAAAGGTTTTTAATCAGGAAATTGTTAATTTGGTATTGGTGGTTCTGACCTAGCTTAGCATGATCCTTATGAGGATGTAAATAAAAAGCCGTCAAAGCGTAGACATTTAACGCCATGTTTCTTCGCATTTCTAGAGACGTTTTGAATTCGTCTGGTACATTCAAATCAAGCCATAAGTCGGCTGCATCTGCAATCGAGCAGGATGTTGACTGTGCAATATTAATAAGTTGGCAAATTGGATCTAACATTTTTATATTTTTCTTGACTAGCTCTAATATTTCGTCATCAAAAATTAATTTAGCTACGTTTTGTTTCACCCTTTTTAATTTAGGATCAGCGGTTATTTGTTTCATTTGCTCTAGGTTTTTTACATAGCAAGAATATGAATCTCTATATGAGCACCACCGCGTTTCGCAGGGTAATTTTATTTTTACACCACCATTTTCAATTATGCGCCTTTCGAAATCTGGCTGCTTGAACTCTCTTAACACTATGGAAATGTTTTCTGTTAAATGATCATTTAACACATCCTTAGCTAATAAGTTGGCCGTATGACTGCTACATGTGCTATGCCAAATTACGTGGCTGGTCAGTTTTCCCATTTTCATCATCGCACTAGCATTGTCGGATACTGTGGCGTATATTTTTGTGTTATAAAGTGTGTTTGCAATGTCCATAGATTCAAAAACAATTTCAGCTAACTTTTCACCAGTTTCACTAATACCGGTTAAATCCCAAGCTTGAAGAAATGCCTGCTCTTTGTTAGCGTTGTGGATCATTGCAACTACGAGCTTACTGTTACTCGAACTGTTTTTCCAGCCATCAATTAATAAAACGGACTCTTTTCCAATAAAGCAATTAGCGTACGAAATACATTTGTCGTATGCCTTGTCCAGTAGTGTTGTTGATAATGCTTTTCGTCCAGGTAATTTTGGTGCATATGCTGGTCTAATTTTATGTATAAAATTTTTAAAATATTTGGATTCGATGACTCTTAAAGGTAAATTACAGCCAAATACCAAATTTGCTAAAGCCTCGTTCAATTCTATTTCTTCTTTATTTGAAATTTTATCTATATAGCTTGAAACAGAATTGGGTTTCTTGGTAGTCGTTCGTTTTTGGTTAATTTTTGCTATTGTAGCCGACGATGGAGATATAGAGGTTAAAAAACTAGAAGCACTATGACAGCTAGAGGACGTCGATGGTCTGATATCATAGCCTCTAATCGAAGATTTTGGTCTGGATGGTAAAGAAAATGAACTACCAATGGAGGAGGTTTGTGAAGAAACCGTAGATTCGTCAGATATTAAAAAATTGTCACTGGTCACAACATCCATAAATTGATCATCTAACACAACTAGATCCTGTGAATTTTGTGGTGCTACAGTTGCAGACATTGATTGATCTGCCTAAGAAATAAAAATAATTTATGATAGAAGCTTAGTTTACTAAAATAGATTATAGTTTACCATCACACGGAAAGATTCCAAATTTTGTCGATTCTCGACATCATCCAAAATGATTATCATACTGCTTTGGGAGGTGATAGTTGATTCATCTGTTGTTATTGGCTCTTGTTGATTTTCCGGCAGTTTACAGATGTTTCTAATTATATAAAAATGTAAAAATTATATGCAAAACTAAGCAAATTTTATAACAAGAATATACCTATGTCCTTTTAGGCGAGTTGCGGCTGTATTTTGTAAATTTTTATTGCACACATCGCAGTAAGCCACAAATTTTCCATTTATTTTGGTTAATTGAAAACCGAGTTCCTGGAAATTTTTATTTTTTGGTCGACCACTACTTGACATGATTTATTGGAAATTATTAATTAATTAAAAAATTAACTACAATTCTAGATCGGTTTCTTTATTCAAGCAGTTTTAGTCAGCGCAAACATACTGCAAGTTTCTGTATGCTGATTACCAAAACTCATTGCAATGGTTTTAAACAAACCAGTGTTGACTAAAATTGCTAACAGCGAAAAAGTTTTTGTCAGCGCAGCTAATACTGCTGAGTGCTGACGTAAATAACATGAACGAAATGGGAAATTACGCAGCTGTAAAATTGATTCAAAATTTTTTTCATTAGGCTTCATTCGAATTCTGTTTTTGTGAAATTAGTGTTCATTGTTCAATCTAGTTCAATCAGCGCAAACATACTGCAAGTTTCTGTATGCTGATTACCAAAACTCATTGCAATGGGTTTTTAATGCCATCTATTGTTCAATGTCTCGAAGTATGAATTAAGTTCATACAATTGACGATTGGACCGTGTGCTCTAGCGGACAATAGAGAACTATATCACCCAGATATCAAAAATTTCTTATATGAAGGTATACGAAAATAGTGTTTATTTAATTTTAATTATTATTAGTTAAATTTGTAATGATTCTAAAATCTACTTAATCTTATGTGTGTTTAAAGTGATATTTTTGTATATTTGCTTCATTTGGAACAACTTTATGACTTGAAATGCCAAAAATTTGTGTTTACAAATGGCAGAAAATTGATATTAATCTATGTATTGTTACAAAAAATATAAATGTTTTAAAACTATTAAATTTTATGTTGTATTTATCAATTAAAACATTGTAAATATGGTCTTATATAGTTTCAAATTTGTTTAGTGACCTAAATATTTATTTAGAGTAAATTTAAAGTTAATTTTCAGCAATTTTAAAACACATATTTTATCTAACATTTAAGATTATAAAAATTTACCAAATGAATCAAATAAACAAAAATTACACTTTAAACTACACATAAGATTAAGTAGATTTTAGAATCATTTCAATTTTATCTAATAACAATTAAAATCAAATAGACACTATTTCCATATAACTTCATATAAGAAATGTTTGTTATATCATATGGTTCATACAGTTCTCTATTGTTAATAATATCTGGAAATTATAATTATCATTAGCATAATATCGTATTTATTCTAGTTTTTTGGGAGATTTTCGGTTATACAGCTAGATTGGACGATTGTCTACATTGTCTACATTGTCGACATAATTATTTTGATTGTTTACATACATTGTCTACACGTGTAGACAATCGTGTAATTACGCCATGTAGATTACGTGGCACAACACTGCCTTTAACATATTTGAGCTTTCAATCTCCATTCGACCTTTCAAATTCCGAATGTTTCCTAAATGTATAATTTCAAAGCATATAATGTAAATTTTGAGCATGATTTGGAACCAAATTCCATATCATGCTCAAAATGTACATATGCTTTGAAATTATACATTTAGGAGGCATATCCTGCGCAAGTTTCGTAAATCTAAATTGCACGAACATGTTTTCCTAGAATACCACCACAATATCGTTTACTTGTCGTTGCATAGGAGGCGACTAAAATCAGTTTATAAAGTAAACAAAAAGAAAAATGGATACCGCCAAAGAAACACCGGAACCCCGCTCAAGTACCTGGACACCAGATTTAGGATCGGGACGAGGAACGTGCAGTCACTTAGAAAACCAGGATCGTTGGATGGCCTAAAATCACGTGCATAAAGGAGTATCGGCTGGAACTCGTTGCTCTTCAAGAAACTCGCTGGCCTAAATGCTATATACGTTGCTCTACAGTAGAGATGCTGAATTTCTTCTTGCGCCGCAGGTAAAGAAGGCTGTTTTGGTTTTCCAAGCAGTCAATAATTTGTGTACAAGCGCCTACAGAAGTCAGCCAGTCCCAAGATAAAGACTCATTTTACAGTGACTTGGACAATCTTATGGGATCTATATCCGAATACGATGTTAGAATGGTAATTGGAGACTTGAATGCTAGAGCTGACAGAAATCAGGCCGATTTGTGTGAGAACATAGGTTCGTACTCCCGGCACGAAATTGCGACTGATAATGGTGAGAGAATGATATACTTTGCAATTGCGCACGATCTTAGAGTAGCAAGTACGTTCTTCCCTCACAAACAGATACATCTAGAGACATGGAGTCATCCTCGCGGAACTTCCCGCAGCCAAATTGACCATGTGTTAGTATCTTAAGGATGGGCTCGGGTTGTGCAGAATGTATGAACTTATCGGTCAGCAATCAAATACGTATAGGCAGCGATCATCATTTGGTCGCCGCAAACCTACGATGCAAGTTTTCGTACAAGTCTGGGAACACAGCGAAACGCATGGTACGTTTCGACTGTGAAGGTCCGATAAATGAAGATCAAAAGAAACGATAACAGGATCTTGTCAGTGGCAAGTTTGAGGTAGCTAATTACCAGTCTGACTGCGTGAACTCTGTCTGGGAGGTACTGAAAACTTCGGTTGTCAGTGCTGCTCAACAGACTTTAGGTATAGTGAAAGTCAGACCCAAGAATGATTGGTTTGATGACGAGTGTCGTCATGTAGTCGAGCAACGACTCTGAATTTAAAGAATAAGTCTCTGAATTTAAAGAATATTAGTCCCTTTAATTCCGTTACATTCAAAAATAGTTCAATTCCAGGGTTTGAAAGTAAAACTTTGATTTTTGAATTTTTGGAATTGAGAACTCTTAATTTGGCACGATTTTCAAGAATTGAAATTACTAGAATTTGAGAAATATTCAACTCTCGGATTATGACATAATTTAAATTCTTTTATCAACATGAGACAACGTAATTCTCAAACTATTGTTTAAAGATTCAGAATACTGAGTTTTGTGAAATTCTGAGTTCCATGTGGAAAGTTTGATGTATATGCAAATTTATCAATCATTTATCAAGTGTAAATGATTGAACATATCACATGCGTTAGTTTACTTTTCGTATTCTGGTCGCTTTTTATACGCGGTCCATCCGGTAAAACATTTTGTAAATTTCTGAGAACGATCCGGTTGTTTATTCTTCATGTGCTGTTTATAAACTTGGCCCGATTTATATATGCGTTTTATTTCAACTTCAGTATCATCGTGGTCCAAGCCAGAGAAACACTTATTCCCCGTTATCTAGTATCATACCATCATCATCAGCCATATTCCATGAATGTAGCTTCGTGATCGAAATCTTTTCCGCCTGTTGTTTACCCATTTTGTTAGATCAGCACCAGTCTTGGCCATAGATTGTGCCGTACATGTAAAATCAACCGAACTTCATCCCAACCAATAAATTTACATTTGGAAATTTGATGTTCAGTCCCTGGTTGCATTATGGTTACCATCGCATATGGTATTCTTGAGATAATTATAGTGGCAGCACGAAACAGTCGCGTTTCTTACCAAACCATACGAATAAACCTAGATAGCAGCCCAAGATGCAAACATTTTTACTGTTGACTAACTTATGTTCGTGGCGTTGCACTTGCGGTAATTCTAGATAGCTCATACCTAATTGAACTTGATAGAGCCGTGGCACAATCTCTTCCGCATCTCATCACCCTCTTCGTCAACTTTGAGTATGGTATCCGCACAATACCAAATATTTTAAGGAATTCCCTACTTTCATCCCCTAACGACCTTCGATCACGACATCAGTTTAATTTTTCCGTTCGTTTTTATTTATCTTATCTAATTGGTTTCCGTTTAGGTGTATGATCGTCGTAATTTGTGCAGTTTACACAGTGATGCTGGAAATGATTTAAGTGTGTTTCGGGCCAAATTTAGTATCGCCAAATTTTGGTAGAATTCAAAGCCAGATGCTGGTTCAGCATATCATTATCAGAAATTAAATTTAAACGTTTTAAATTACCCATATTGTACAAACAATCGAGGACCTTGCGAAATCAGTTTTGTGATAAATCCAGTTCGACTAAATTAGAAAGGTTATCCAAGACGGCTGGACAATTTTGTAGAATTGATTGAGTGTTTCACACATTTAGACATTCTAAATTCAGGAGTGATGGTACTTGTCGCAACTTATTTCTGGTTCACTGTTAATTTTCTCTTGAAACAAATTATAACACAATACAATTAGCTAATAACAAATTAAAATTAACATTAAACTTACCATTATAAATACACAAAATACTTGTATTTTTCGGAAATCCATGTCATTATTTTGACAACGTCAAGACGACATTACAGACACATTCGATTAAGGTGAATTATCTGAATTAAGTGAATCAACTGAAGTGAACTATCTGTTCGATTCATACGCTTCACTTCAGTTAAACAATCTGCGAGGGTTGTTTGTTTTAAACAAACATTTCGTTGTAAAACTGCGCTTTCACGTAGTTCTTGAAGCACCCTCAAATCAATCATTGATGCTTTATGTTGTTGTGCAAAATTAAAAGAGATCGTGAAACTTTTAATGGCGTTATTAAGTTTTATAGATGGTTAAGTTACAGATTTAATAACAACGTTTTCTTCTGATGGAATTGGATTGGGCCCACCTAAATTGGCTTCATTGATCCAGTCGACAATTTCTATTGTTGTCATTTATTCTGCGGTGCAAAGTTGGCATGTTTTCTGCTTTAATTCTACATTTTGCAGTTGGTCGCGTATATCAGACAGTGGCAAATCATCCTCGGAATACCAGGCATTGGACTTTAATAATTACATGAATATAAAAATTGTAGCAATAAAATGGTAACCAGATATTATACCTCAAGACCAAAAGACCAACCATTTTTATTTCTCCTGTATACAATTTTAGAAATGTCACCATTTCGAAAGGCTCTTGGTTTCTTAGCTTTGCCAATTAACAATAATTTTACTTTATGAGTTCCTGTGCTATTAGCACAGCTATTCAATAGAACGCACTAATGTTTTATCTGGCAAGAGCTTTCAAAATAACCCACTCTCATCGGCGTTGAAAATTGCGTCCGCGATCACAAATTGATCAACTGCTGGTTGGTTATTTGGCAGCTTATCTCCGACGATTTTAAAAAATCTTATTCCATACCGTGTTTTAAAGTTCTTTGGCCACCCACTACTTCCACAAAATTTCGATTTTATTTTATTTTTTCTTGGTTTTTCACACAACGCTGGTTGCAGAACCATTTATATAGGGCTCTATCCAATTGAGAAAATTCTGCAGCTTTTATTGACTTGCGATCGCCTGGCCCTACTTCCATTTGGCACACGAACTCTTTAATTTTAGTATTTTCTTTAACCATATAATGCACACTGAAGTTCCCTAAAAAATGTATTGTTTATTCTAACAGTTAGCAAGGGATATTGATTTATCGTTGTCTAGTATATTTTGTTCATTTCAAAACGGTATAACAAATCAACTAAATAAATTGACGGGGCTGTATTGCAACCACAACCGCAAATCTGTAGAAGGTGTGCTGCAGGTTTGTTCTTGGCCCTTCGTTTTGCGAATGGTATGTAGTGTAAGTGTACCTGCTTTGTTCTATATATAGAACATATTACATTTTCAAACAGTTACATGGAGTAACATAATTCTACGTCAAAATGAATTTTATTCATATGCTTATCAGCTTATGTCTTATTTGTGTAAATTAAATTTACTATAAATTCTTTAGTTTATTCCTATAAAATTTAATAAAAATTGGAACTCATTTATTAAACGGTGAAAAACTGGAATATTAAGAATTATTTATTCATATTTCTTAAACACAAGCCAAATTAAAAAACACCATTTTTTTCATTTATTTGAAGTGAAGAGTATCAATCGGGTTGGCTGCCTTTGCATCGATTTGAAATTAGTTATTTAACTCGATAGGGGCCTTTATATACATATACGTTTTAAAGGCGAATTTATGCATTTCTATATTGCTGCAAAATTGTCTGCAAAACAGGGTGAAGTTAGCGGTTTTTTATTCTAGTATGTTGGACACGTTGGTACATGCTTTTTTGCTCAATTTGTTGTTGTCAAAAATTATGTCCGTTTGACATAAAATTGACATAAAGTAAATAAATTTTTTTTTTTTTTTTATATAATATTACAACTGGCTTTATTCTAAGTCATCTAGTAACTTTTCTATCATATGTAATTATATTAACAGTTGTTGGGATATAGCCCAACGGCTAGTCCCAGAAATTAAAATTATTTATTTATATATAAATATTTTATATAACAGCATTTTTATGTTCCATTTACTAGATCAATTATGGTTTGGTCCTTTGGAGACGTCCTACTGCCAATGGTCTGTCCCGCATATTGCATATCTCGATGTTTTCGTGCTGTCGGAGGCGTGAATCATGCTTGAGAGCATGATACGTAATAACTTCATCGATGTATTCCATCTTTAAATCTGGGTGGAGGTCTTCATTTGTAATGTACCACGGAGCATTTACATTATTCCGAAGTACTTTGTTTTGGAACGTCTGTATCATCTTGATGTTCGTTTTCTTGGTACAGCCCCAAAGCTGTATACCATAAGTCCATACCGGTTTCAGTATTTGCCGGTATAAAAGCAATTTTTTGTTCATAGATAGTTCATCTTCCTATACTTCATGTTCAGCTCTTCCTTTCTCTTTTTGACATGTTCTTTGCACCTCAACTTGACATCCAGCGTCATACCTAAATATTTCGCCGTATCTGAATAGGCAACTTGTTTAGAGTTGAATATAATTGGGATTCTATTAGAAATATTTTTATTAGTAAAGATCACATGCACATGATTTAGTTTCATTCAGTTTTATCCTCCATTTTCTCATCCAATTGTTGACTGAATTTGTCGATTTTTGCAATTTGTTAGTAGCTTCTTCTACATTGTTCCCAACTGCCAAAATCGCAGTATCATCAGCATATGTTGCTATAGTTGCTTCTTCCATTGGTGGTACATACCGAGTATACAGGAGGTACAAGACAGGGCCCAAAACGCTACCTTGTGGTACTCCAGCTGAAATTTTCTTTAGGTCCGAGTATTCGTCTTCATATTTTACACAGAAGTGTATATCGGCTATGTATGATTTCAGAGTTTCATAGTATTGTTTGGGAAGGTCTCGCTTGAGCTTGAACTCCAATCATTTGTGCCAAACTCAGTCAAATGCTTGCGCTACATCCAGGAAAACGCTTGATTTTCTCTGATTTCAAACTGGTGGTCAGGAATGAGATTTCTGTCAAACATTATGGGTTTCATTCTCTTCAGGAGCAATTTTTCAAAAATCTTGGCTATGGTTGGGAGTATGGATATCGGTCTGAAGGACTTTTTATCGTTACATTGTTTGTTAGGTTTTAAGATCATGATTACCTCTGCCACCTTCCTTTACCTTGGAACGTATCTTAGTCTAAACACAGCGTTGATTATATGAAAAAGGTTACGTATCGCTTTATTTGGTAATTCTTTAATGATTTGTCCGGTTATGAGGTCGTACCCAGGAGATTTTTTCAGCTCCTGTAGAGATACACTTTGTATTTCAAGCTCATCAGATCGTTTCAGTAGGTTAACATTTTCATCCGCGGTTTGCCTGGGTAATGGTTGAAACGTTTCTTCTAGGTGTCTCGCAAACAACTCAGCTTTTTGTTTAGCGCTTCGAGCCCAGCTTCTATCCTCACTTCTAATTGGTGCCGTCGATTTTGTTGGTCTCTTAAGTACTTAGAGCCTGTCCGAATTCATCCTTAATCGACTAAACTAAAAATATTCGTGAAGTTCTACTCAAATAATCATAGATGTCACTAAATTAAGAATGTCTAGCGTCCGAATTCATTATATTCTGGTTTCTAAATAATCTGTCAAATAATTTTTTCGAGAAATGAGTGATATTGAAAATAACGATGCCATTGGCACTGAAGATGAATTTATTATATCATGCGTAAGTGAAATAATATGCAGCTACGTATTGTCATTAACTTTAATTGATGAAAACTCGTCACCCGTATCAAATAAAAGGGTAACATTAATGAATAAAATATTTTTATAACATAACCTTACATTTTGTTTACAATTTTTAGAAACTAGGCTATTGCTGTGAATTCGTTCCGTATCCGTTTGTTACGGATGATTTATTCATAATAACAATTTATTATTATGATTATTTATTGTTTAAAAAAAAAATATTGAATATATTAAAACGCTACCGTTCAAAATGAAATCACAGTTTAGAATGATTTAGTCTAGTCGAATACTAGACTTTTGCGCGATATTACCGCCTCTCGCGGAAAAATGGTGGTAACTATTTAGTTTAGTCGATTAAGAATGAATTCGGACAGGCTCTTAACTGTTCTGATCAGAGATTTCAACTTGTTACATAGGTTATTAAGGACGGTTTTATTTTCCTTAGTTCGATTTATTTGCCAAGACTTTCGAGCTTTTCGTTTCTTTGTCACAAGCTCTCTTACTTCAAGTGGATAGATTTTACAGTTGTTGTTATTTGCGTATTTGAAAGATGTATTTTGCCACGCAGCTTGTTGTATGTTTTCTATCAGCCTTTCTACTTCCTCTTCGACTTGTATAGTGTTCCTTAATGGTGCTTGAAGATTGATGTTTTGTTCTAATAATTCTCTAAAAAATTTCCAATTGGTATTCTTATTGGACAGCCTCGCTGTGACTTCTTTTTCAATTATTGTTTCACTGACCGTCATAATAACAGGAAAGTGGTCCGATGTAAGCTCTTCATTATTTTCCAAACGAATATAGTTATCTGATATACCTTTTGTCACATAAAAGTCTATAAGATCCGGTGTTTTGTTTAAATCTGTTGGCAGATTAAGTAAGTAAGTTGGTGAGCCACCAGATTGAAAGTCACATTTTAATTTTTTTCCCTGCTTCAAACAACTCTCTCCCTTTTGGTGTAGTAACTCTGGAGCCCCAGTATGTGTTTTTCGCATTGAAGTCGCCACCAATGCCAAAACAACCTCCTATGGTGTTAAAAAGTTCTTCATAATCGTCTCTTTTTAGATTTTGTCGTGGTGGACAGTATATTGCTGATACATTTATTTCTTTGTACTTTGTGCGAGTTTTGACTGTTGTAACTTGCATAGATTCACTTTCAATTTTTAATTCTTCGTTGTGTTTTATGTTCTCTTTAATGAGAATGGCAGATCCGCTTCTTACTCTCCCTGATGGATGGATAGCATGGTAAAATCTGTACCCACGTATTCTGCCATATGAGGAGTTAGTAAAATGGGTTTCAGAGATTAGACAAATATCAACTTTTTGTTTAAATAGAAATATTTCCAGCTCGGGGATGTGTTGGATCAGCCCATTTCAATTCCAAATTACTATTCTGAGCTTTGGCCGTCGTTGCTATCCTTTGCTTTTGCCTGTTGACCTGTGCATATGATTCTTTTCCTCGTAATTTATATAATTCCCGATTTGTCTGTTGATTGGTCGGGGCTTCACTAGCAGGGTTTCTACGGTTTAGATCAGACTTTCTAGCACGATTTCTTATATTTTTCTTCTTAACTCGTTGGCTACCTCAGCCACGGTAATTAGCTAGATGTTGACCTTTGCAATTAATGCATTTTGGACCTGAGTTCCTATCTAATGTACACGTGCTCGTAAGGTGGTTACCAACACATTTAACGCATCCTGCCATACGTCCACAGTATCTCTGAGTGTGATTGAAGTCCTGACATTTTTTGCATTGGACATTCTGCAGAGACCTTTTTCTGCACTGGTTCTATTCTGACTTTCATATTTTGAATGGCTCGAATATCATGAATTTTTTGAATATTTTCCTCTTTGCCAAATGTTAGCATGAATAGCAGTAGCCCGCATTTTGTGACGACATTGTTGCCTTTCACATCTACCTTTTTCTCTTTTTTAATGATGTTTGCAGCATCCTTAATGTCGAATCCTTTACTCTGCAGCTCGGCAATTACATCTTCACTCTCGCATGTTTGATGGAATCCTCTAACCATAACCTTAATTGGTCTTTCCTGCTTGTCCTCATATGTATTCCACTGAACTTTCTCAGCATTAAGCTTCATAGAGAGATTTCTATAAGTATCTGAGTCTGGAACATTTCCCTTCCAAACATCATTATTTTGTGCTACTAGCTTGAAATCCTTGTCCGTAATTGATGTCATCAGAGCCTTGACAGCCAGGTAGTCTTTAATACCAACTATGTTTATTGGTGGAGGCTGTTTTTTTCACTGTGTTAATAATTTCATCGTTGCACTGAGTAGTTGGTTTACTTGATGTTGATGTTTGCTTTCCCTGCTCAACATATTCTTGCGATGTTTCTGCTTTTTCGTTTCTTTGTGGGCTTGTTTTTTTCACGATCCAATCAGATTCCCTTGCCACTTCCTCTTCTTCGGAAACTGCCGTGTTGAATGTGGCGGTTTTTCTTATGTTTGTTGATCCTAGTATCCACTGGGAACTGGTTCCTATTTCTCTTCCGAGTTCCTCATGTAAATAAATTGATGTTATTTACAAAGCAAGTATGATGATAATATATCACATAAAATACTACGATTGGTAGTTTCTTTGCATAAAACTTTCGAGAGAGAAATCAAACCCGTAAGGCCACCAGCAAATCCGTTTTGAATACTGGAAACACTGTTCCATCATATTTTTTATTATATTTTTCAGAACAATTGTACGCTCTGTAATTTCACATCCAAACCCACTGTAAATACTGAATCACCTTGTAAGGATGCACCAGAAGAAGGGTACAATAATCACGAATTAAGACTATTATTAAACCAAACGACCTTAGAACATATCGAAATACAAGTATAAAAGTACATATAAATAAAATTTTAATTAATTTAACAAATTAAATTAGTGTGTAAGATACATAAAATATTACAATTTTAAAAATAAATCTCGATAGAAGTCCAAGATGCAAACATTTTTACGGGTAGCTTATGTTTCAATTGGTGGTGTGGCACCTCGACTTGGTGTAATTCTAGATAGCCCATACATAATTGAACTTGATAGAGCCGTGACATAATTGGAGTCAAATTACGGTCTACATGTTTTAGCGCCACGTTGTCGAAATGCTTTCGAACAATACTCGCAGAAATAGGGTCCAGTATGAATCCTTCCGCAAGTATGGAGATCGCATATATATCGAGGTTCTCCATGGTGTATAAGTTGTGTTGTTAAAATACTGATCCGATGATAATAAGTTTTCCACATACTAGGCACTGATATGGCCGTTCACCAGTGTGGTATTTTCGAATATGATCATTCAAATAAGGGTGACTTGTAAATTTTCGAGTATATCCTTTGACACTGCAACCAAATTTCTTACAGCCTCGGAGAAATCTTAAATGTTGCCACAAATGACTCGATTGTGTCATGATTTACCACTATAATATATAACTGAGTCTCTAAATGTTGCCAAAAATATTTACTTCCAACTGGAAGTTCATCCATTACATGAATCTAGAAATATGCAATCAAGATAAATCACCAAAATTTTAATAAATACTTATCTTAAATAATGAATATCACATCCATTATCCACCATTATAAAAAACACGATATTTTAAATTGAATTAAAATTATTTGCACTGGCCGCAAAAAGCTGTCTAGCCATTTTTACTGGAATGGCAGTACCTATTTCCTCATGAAAAACATAAAAACACAATATAATTACTAATTACAAATTATAAATACATACAAATATTTGTAGTTTCATCAAATTCATGTCATTATTTTGACAACGTCAAGACGACAATGATATTTCGGTTTGGCCAAGATATAGCAAAAAAAATTAAAATAAATGGAAAAAGAGCAAAATTGACATAATGAGCGAAAATTTGAGTATATTTTAATTTGGTTGGCTGCACCTTTTGCATCGATTTGAAATTAGTTTAATTTGGAAGGGGAAATCGCAAAATTTGGCTTGAAAAATGTAATATAAATTTAAAACCGAGTTGCAACATTTAAAATTAAAGTTCCAGCAAACAAATTGTAAAATTAAAATTAAAACTTCCCTTATACTTACTTGCCTATGTAAATTTGAATTATTAAAAATAAAAACATGATCAAAATTTTAAAAATTAATATATAAAGTTCCCATATATCGAATTTAACCATCAAATGAATTAATCAAATCTAGATTCTACTAGAGTGCAAAAACAAGAAAGTATTAGATAGGCCTTCGAGGAAGACTCAAGAAATAAAATGAAAATCTTTCATTTAGCTCTAGCGCTAAAACTATTTCACCCAGTCGGATTATTAGGCCCGAGCACCTAATTTAACTAGCCCAAAAGGTTACACCAGCGGTCGGGAAAGAAATAGTTAAAATTTTAATGGAAAATTCGACTTGATGAAGTCACTGTTTTGGAATTCACGCACTATATCGTCAAAATGCCGAACGAAAACAAACAGTGTGTTGATAAAATGTTGCAAATGAATTTTATTCGCATAAATTCATATATAATGTATTTCACAAAAATTACATGATAAATATATATGTATGTATAATGTATGTACATACTTACTCTTGCATGCATATTTTAAGATTAAATAATATCTTTCTTGCACATAACTTTATTTTGTCATTTAATTACGTATAAAATTCTTCAAAACTGCTTAGGTAAGATTGAAAATAGAGGAAGTAGGATGTGTACATATATACTACGTATATAAAAGATTGTATGTATGTAATGCATTATGTAATATGTAATACCATTTCCAAAATGTTAAATTTTATATAAATTAAAATTTGACTTTTTTGTTTTACGTTAACACAAAAACTATTTAATTATGTCACAAAATTTCAAGCAGGACACTAGAGATTTCAGAAAGGTGTCTGGCATAATATTTTAACCCCGTATGATAATATGGCTGAACATCAAAAAAAAATTGAAACCACTCTACCATTGGGTTGATATGATACAATGCGATCTAGATGGTGTTTAGTGTTGGGACATTTAACAAAAATTAATTTTATTCTTTAACCCTAAAAATTGTTATTCGCGATGTAAATAATTGTATTTTTAATTAGCTTTGTGAATTTTACCACTTTCATCAACATATGATGTTGATATATGTATATATATATATGTATATAAAAATTAATTAATAATTTATATTTTGAAAATTTCGTACAAATTCTTAATTAAATTATGCTAAAATAAAAATAAAACTAAAGTAATTTATTATTAAATATAAAACTGTATGATAATAATAGTATACATACATTCATACATATATGATAACAACTAACAAGTAGAGTAGTGTAAATTTTTAATTACTTAGATGAAAAATGAAAATTTCAAAAATAATAAAATTGTTTTTGATATTTGGGTATATAAAATCCGATAGTATATAGCTCTATTATAGTTTACTAAATATAAGTAATAGTAAAAAAAATTAAAAGTAAGTATGTTTTAAGTGACTACGTGAGAGTGTAAATTTTTAATTACTTTACATATATGTACGTAGATTTTCAAAAATACTCCAAAATAATTAAAATGTGTAATAATCTGAATTCCGTACCTAAAAATTACTAATTATTATGCGCGTGAAGTTTGTCCTAAATAACAAAAACAACAATAACACGCGTCTGTTTAAAAGTGTGAAGTTTGTCCTAATACCAAATAAATTTGTTTGTTTTAGTGACAATAATAAACAAAATTCGGGTAAACCGATCAATTGTTAAAAGCTGTTTGTCTTATTAACAAACGTAGACAAATTACCAAATCTCAAAGACATAAACACGAAGACTCACCTTAATGTTCCGATTAATAAAGACAATCCTCTATCTAGTAACTAGGTGACTTCGAACAAGGGTGTATGTTCATAATTGGGTAGCTGAAAACTATATCGAACTAAAAAATATTACAGCTTTTCTAGATCTAAAAGATACTTAGGACAGGGGTGTTTTACCACGTTGTATGTTAGCACAAAATTGAAATTTTAAAAAAATTTCCCTGCTAAACTAAGGATCGTACGTTTAATATATGTAGTGTCTATGACTATCGATGAATTAATTTTTGATTGGCGGGTGACAGATGATGTTCTCGCCTATTGTCACAGGTGTATCTCGTTTAATTAACCTTAAACGACCACCTATAAAGCCATATTGTAACAGAAAATAAACCATTTGGGGAGTTTTCTCTCTTGAGTTGGCTCCTTGAATTACCACTCCGAGGGTAATCCGGTCGAGTAACGACATTGAGGTGCAAGCGTCAACATTTGAGACGTCAATTTCGACTGCTTTTGAAAATTCTTGTCCTCTTATTACGAAACCAAAAGACTAATAACAAATTCTTTTAAAATTCTGATCTTAAAAGGTTTAGGAAATCCGCTATAGGAAACTAAAAAATAGAAACTGCAAAAAACTTCAATCGCCAGATTGATTGGGATAATTTCTTAGTGGCACTGACATCGTAGGGAATTAGATCGCGGACTGTTTAGCCAAATACATTTCCCAGGTAACTCTAATTGGACCTGAACCCTCGGCTCCCTTATCTTTTAACTACTCCAAGAAAGTTATAAGGAACTACGTTTTGAAACATCTATGATTACAATGGCTTGCTACTTTTAGTTGTAGTATAGCGAAAAACTTCAGTAGCGAGCCCAATTTAAAATCAACTAAATATGCTCTATCTTTTAAAAAGGACCAGCTAAGAATTTGGGTTGCGGTTCTTACGGGTCATAGTCGATTTAAGGGTCATCTCCATCGAATGGGTTTATCTCAGCATGTTATTGGTGAAGACTGTCTTTAGCAAGATGATGACAGCTTTCAATATTATTCGGTTTTAGGTTTTTAGCTGTAGATCTATTAATGTAGATCAGTTGTCCTCCGTACCTTGGTTCAAACTTGTACAGTTTACTAGGGCTGCAGTGGGCTTCTGCTAATTAGGTTAGAATCCTGGGTTTGTGCCGCCCTGGCACCATGGGCTGTCCCGGCATTAAGTGCGGAATCCTTATGGGTTCCAACCAATTTAAAAAATAAAAATAAAAAAATCGATCGTACCCAGATAGCGATATACATTTTTAGGTACCTGAGGACAATAAGTAAACTGGTAAATTAAAATAAATTAAATTGAGTCAAGTCAAAGTTCGACTTTTCAATGTGGAATTCATAGTCGAAACCAAATACAGAATCGAAGTTAAAGTCAAAATCGAAGTAAAGTCGATATGAACCTATTGTCGGTCAAACCGATATCAATTCACTGTTAAAACCAACTACGAAATAAAACATCCTTGTCCTAAGTTACTTATCTTCCAGATTTAAGGTAGCTTTAAAATTTTTTAGTTAGATATAGTTCTTAGCTACTCAAAATTGTATATCGGTATTTCGGTACGATCCTTGGTTCAGTAGGGCGAATTTTTTTTAAATTTTGAATTTGTACTAACAAGGTTGTAAAATGCACGCTTGTCCGATGTCACTTAACTTTAAGATTTTGAATTTTTCTTATATTAGTACTATTCTATTTTTTTTGTGTAGACTTACGGGTTTTCTAAGTTCTGCAATATTACTGTTTCAATTAATCTTCTTGCAAAATTAATACTATTTTGGTGTAAAATTCATAATAACGAGAGATTTATAATTTTTACTAATACATTCTCAGATAAAAAAAATTTTCCAACTGAGACTACACTCGCATCTAGCAATTTATCTTTCAAATGAATTTTCTTTTTTTGAATTTTTCTTATATTAGTACTATTCTATTTTTTTTGTGTAGACTTACGGGTTTTCTAAGTTCTGCAATATTACTGTTTCAATTAATCTTCTTGCAAAATTAATACTATTTTGGTGTAAAATTCATAATAACGAGAGATTTATAATTTTTACTAATACATTCTCAGATAAAAAAAATTTTCCAACTGAGACTACACTCGCATCTAGCAATTTATCTTTCAAATACAAAATTTACATTTGTTGGAGTGTAACCCAATGGTTATAGTCCCATAATTGATTAAACCTGATTACAAATTTAAATTTGGTAAGTTCATTAGGTCAAGTGGCCTCGCTCTTTGGAGTCTTCTTTGAACGACACGCTTATCATATAAATATAGGGGTTTCCATCTTCCTGAAACATTATTTCGTGTTTGGCGGCATGCAATCGGAGCATTTACGATTGTTTTAAAACGTTTGTATCATTTTGGCATTTGTTTGCATGGTACCGTAGGTTCATATCCGCTTCAGTATTTGCCGATATAGCAGCAGCTTGTTGTGAATTGTAAGCTCAGAGCCTCTACCTATGTGACCCAATACTACATATAACTTGCTCTACATATGACATGCTCTCTCCTACTAATTAATGATGGAAATATTATCACAACAGGAGATATTTGCTAAACGTCTTTTCGAAGAATTAATATTTGGAATGCAACGACGACTCACGAATGTATCAAGCCTGGTAGAATAAAGCTTTAGGCTCTTTAGATTCTTCGAACGAATAACATTTAGAATAAGGCAGTTCGTTCTTTGACTTCACCTTATAGATGTTGTACTCGTAAGTATAATTTAATTGTGCTTTCTAGTCCATATTCAATGTTTTAGGTGTAACCAATATTGTTCAAGATATAATATTTGCACATTTCACAATATTTTTATAAATTTGGCAACATGATACATGATTTTTCACCGTATATACATATATTCACTTATATAGATTTATGTAAACAAGTTCAATGACAATTTCATGATTTATTAAATATTATACGCTTCATGTGATCATATATGCATATATGTACATATATACGACTGGAGATAAATGTAAACAAAAGCCTTGACTTTTTATCTCTTTTGTTGAATACAATGTGCAACAAAATATATCATCTATTATCGATCGTTATAACATCATCTTTAACGCATAAATTAAAATCCATTCCTTTTATGTATAAATTCATTCATACAACAAATTGATAAGAATGTCCACAAGAAGAGTATATTGCGAATAATTCAAAAAAATTTTGTAGGTGTGACAAGGTAATAATTGCGTACAAAACAAGCTAAGTTCTTGTCTTCTAAATGGTAAATCAAAATAGTTTTAAGTGTTTTATAGATTCTTATATTTGTTCTTCCAATCAAAACCCAATGCACGTAAGAATATTTTAAAAACGAAATGCTTCTGGATTTAATTGATTTATTACCAGAGATAACAATTTGTCTAAACGCTAATGCAGCAAAGTAAATTAATATTTTCAACAATCGCAAGCATTTATAAATTTCATGAAAAAAGTGCGTCATAGAAGCTGCTACCTTTAAACATAACATAAGATACAAATATGTTCGCACGATGTTTTGGCTTAAACGGTTTCTTTCACGAATCAAATCTTTGTTCAAACTGTTCAAAGTTGTGTGTTGTTTTTGGCAAGCCTTTACTTGTAAAATTCCCCAAATCGAATATGATGGACATTCCTTTATTAAAATAAAGTTTGGAACATTGTTATACAATTGTAGATTATGTCGTGCTTTATGTGATGGTCCCCGAGTCCAGTTGAAATGTAAACCGATGATTTTGAAAATGTCACAAAATCAATTTGTGACATTGCACTTGGTGTTTGATGTTTTGTGGCATAAACATTAGCGGGGAACGACCATTTTCAGCACCTGCCGCTCAAACAGTTACCTGGTGCTGTACCTTAATTTCGTGTAACCCTCAAATGCTCAGAATTATTATCAGAACGTCTATTTTCTGTTTATAGTTCTTGACTGTTTAGTTTTTTGAGGTTTTACTTTCAGCTTATGTCAAATTCATTTGCTATTGTTGCTGAACTTCGCTTCAGATGGCGATACAATCGATTTCGCACTTTGTTTACGTTTTATCGACAGCTTCGTTACATCGTAACGTATAGTTTCAAAACCGGGCCAAACGAAGCAAACTACGTAAATTGGGTGTTCGAGGTGTCTCCAGCCGCTAGGAACTCTTTGCTAAAGAAGCGCAGACTATTTATAGGGTGGTCTGCATGCAGAGTGGCGGACTTTGTTAGGGTCACAAGGTGTTTTAAATGCCATCTCTTCGGACATATCGCAAGATATTGTAAAGAACAAAATCAAATATGCGGTGAGTCTGGTCATGACCAGAAGGTCTGCCCAAATTTGACGGAGAGGGTAAAGTGTTTCTCCTGTAAAAAAGCAAACAAAGCTTATGACCACTCACTGCGTAGTAAAGTGTGCACAGCATATAAACTGGCCTTGGACCTAACAATGAGAAAAACCGCATACGAGAAGTAATAAGACAGATACTTCCAATCTTAGGATTGTCCAAATAAACATGCAGAATGCAAAAGTTGTCGGACACGAAATCAGGCAATGCGTTCAGCATGTTAATATAGACATACTCTGTATGCAGGAACCACATGCGACAAAGGGTAAAATAGTTGGTACGGCGGCCACCGCTAGTATCATTACCGATGCTGATAATAATATTAAATCAGCTATGGGCATCTTTAACAATGATTTAGAAGTTCTCAAAATCTCACAGTTTTGTAACACACATTGTGTCTGTGTTGAAGTAAGATCGAAGCATCTACTTCCAATATTCCGACGAACCAGTCATATAAGTACAAATGCTAGAAAGAATTCTGGATGGTCTAAAGAACCATCCAGCAATGATAGAGGTTCTATCGTTGAAGATTTTCTGACAAGGAACGGCCTCTACTTGCTAAATGTAGTAGGACAGCCAAGTACATATATGCACAATGGGGAATCAAATATTGACTTAACCTTAATCACGGGGGGACTGTTGAGAAGAGCTTCTAACTGGTCAGTTAAAGAAAACTGGACTTTTAGTGATCACAGAGCCATTTCATTTAAATTGAACGAATCAGCCTTTCTTAATGGTAAGAGCTGTTGACAAAATTCCACGATACGCTCTTAAACACGCAAATTGGGATAAATTCCATAGCACATTTGAGACAATGGCAAGGCAGAAAGCAGAACTTAACATTTCATCTCAAGAAGATGTAAATAGAGTTGAGAATAATATCACGGCCTCACTCATAAGTGCCTGCAATAAGGGCATGCCACGTAAACGTGCTGCCAAAATGAAATTGTCCTGGTGGACGCCTGAACTCTCAAAGAAGAGAGTTACGGTTTACAAACTAAGGAAGTTTTACCAAAGATAAACGAATCCGCAAATTTGTTTGAGCAAAAAGCTTAATTATGCCATACACCGTAATGAATACATACGAGACATAAATGAAATAAGCCGTAAAAGCTTGGACAAATTCATAACGGAACATGAGAACGCAGAACCATGGACTTTCGTATACAAATATAGTGCTGGAAAGCTTAAAACTCCAGAGGTACTTAGTACTCTAATTGGCAGTGGTGGCCAAACAACTACGTGTTGGGAGGACACTAGTAAATATCTGCTAAATGTTTTGTTACCCGATGATAGTGTTGAAAGTGACACAAATGCTCAAAGGGTGATTCGAGCTGCAAGTCTAATCACACCAACCAATGGCGAGAAAGTTTCCTTCAGCAATGATGAAACCACATCCGCCATAATGTCAATGAAAAAAGGTAAAGCACCCGGCCTTGACCAATGTTGAGATCGAGGTAGGTGATGGACATTTTTCAGAGTAGCGGTAGATATAGTGAGGAGCAATTCGGTTTCAGAAGAGGACGATCCACAGAGGACGCTATGGTTGAGATGGTCAACATAGTTAAAGGATCGAGCAACAAGTACGCCCTTCGTGTATTCCTAGACGTATATCTGGTGCTTTTGATAATCTGTGGTGGCCAAGTATAATGAGGGAGTTGAAACAGATGAGTTGCCCAGCGACTCTTTACTCCTTGTTGTACAGTTACTTCTCTGATAGAACCGCAACTGTAATATCTAACCATGGCGCACTCTCTAAGAGTGTAAACAAAGGTTGTCCACAAGGCTCCATTTTGGGTCCGCATCTCTGGAATTTGGTGTTCAGCAGTAGCATGCATGACGACATCCAAGAAGTAGCATTCGCGGATGATAAAGTTATGATCTTTACTGGAAATTCTAGACAGGCAATTCAGGAGGCTGCTCAGCGCGGCATTGACAATATGGTTAAGTGGTGTGATATAAATAAGATGGAGTTATCTCCCACCAAAACAGTGATGATCCAATTGAAAGGTTCCCTCGACATAAGGAGACCACCCTTGGTGTATGTCGGAACCGAAAGGATAAAAATGGTGAACTCTGTAAAATAGTTGGGAGTCGACTTCGACCAAAGACTTGGCATCACTACTCACGTGAAAAGGGTGGCAGAAAATAGCAAAAAAGTTTTCTACGCACTAAGAAGAGTTGCTAAAGAGAAGTGGGGCCTGAAACAAGGCACACTCGCAACGATATACGAAGGCCTAGTGGTTGCGACCAGGACATATGTTTGTGCGGGATTGGCCGACAGGATGAACTGTCACCATCGCAGAACTCTATTAAGCGCTCAAGGGTCAATTCTTCTTGGGATATAACGAAGGCATACCGAACGGTTTCGGCGGATGCCGTGGCTGTAATGCCCGGTGTGATTCCCATGGACATAGTACTTAACGAAAGGTTAATTAAGTACAAACTGAAGAAAAATCAGGAGTTCATTTATGGCAGTATGCAGTGGCAAGGCACACCAAGAGACCTATCGAACAAGACATCCCTCAAAAAATAAATTCGTAAAGAATCCATTGAAATTTGGCAAGACAGATGGAGGCGATCTGAAAAGGGCAGAACTACCTTTAGTTACTTACCGAGTATCGAAGGTAGATTAGAGATGCGCCTATCTATAAGCGCCTCTTTTGCGCAAATGCTAGCCGGTCATGGAAAATTCGCAGATTATATGTTCAAACTTAATCTGACGGTCTCAAGCATGTGTGAATGTGGACAAGCTGCTGAGACAGATGAGCATATTCTTTACGACTACGCTCCGGCCACTGAAACTAGAGAAAACATGATTGATGCAATTAACGCAGAATGCGGCCGGCAAGTAAGCTAGTGCTGATGATGCCTGCAAATATCGCACATCTTAAAAGATTCTGTGACACTGTGCTTTGTGGAAGGTAGGCTAAAGATCGAAGATTCGTCTTAAGGTATTAAACAAATGACAATGGCATAGCCCGAAAATTTTATTCTAGTTATAAGGAGAATTAAAAGTAATGACACTAGGTTACAAACCTAAAGATTTTTAAATAATTGAATCTAGTTCTTGGCCTACGGAACACAAAGCTGAATAAAGCTTATATTGAGTATTTTAACAACTGACGCTGGATATACTTCTATATCCAAGTACATTTTTAACCAAGCATAAGCAATAGTAGAAAGTATGCGCCTCCACGCGGCAGGGATGGAAACAGGCCTCGGACCTGGCTAAGCCTACTAAACAGTACTGACACACAGAAATAGCACGACGGCTTAGAATTGGATATAGGCACAGCCTGGGTGCCATTCTTAAGCGAAAAACGTCCAACTACAACAATGACAATGACAATGCCAGCTTCGTCGAATCGGTTAATGGTGCGATATACAAACTTTTCAGTAAAATTCAGATGATTTAATTCTCTCCGAATTTCGATGTTTGATTTTCCATTAATTTGAAGTGTAACAATTGAATTACGGTTCAGTTTCATTTCAAAATAAATAAGAAGGTGCTATTCCACAACGAAATAATTTTTATTACTGATAACTGAAATATCTGGCTGCATTCAAGTTAAATTTGGGTATTGGCAGATTAGCGGTTTATATCGGGCAACAATTTGAATTTTATTGACTTTTATAGCCCTTCAATTGACTGCCGGACCCGGTATAAAGCCTTGATAAATGAAAGCATTTAACCTTAGGCGGCAAAAGTGATTTATTTAGGCGCCTAAACCACAAATTCAAATTTTTAATGTAATTTTGAATTTCGAATTTAAAACTTCAAATGTTAAGACCTTAAATCCGCTGTTTTGGCTAGCGTATAACCTTCAACGCTGTTTCAATGCACACAATATGACAGGAGGATTTCCTCCGAATCTATCAGTCGTTGGTCAGGTATTTTCGCTGCGTCTGATGCTATCTAAATATTATAAGACATCCATCCCCGTACATCAGGTGTTCCTGGATTTCCGGCAGGCCTATGACTCGATCAATCGAGAGAGTTTATGGTCTGCGCTGGAATACCTAGGAGTGCCAACAAAATTTGTATGACTGTGTAGAATGACAGTAACGCTATCTCAATGCTGTGTTAAAGTTGAGAACAGGCTATCGACTCTCATGTTTGAGTACATATTTCTTAAAACTGAAACACCTTAGCGCAACATTTTATATCGCCAGTTCAATCAGGTGCTTGCATATGAATAGCAACGTACTGCAGGAAATATTTGATCAGCTTCTAGAGTTTTCAGCTTCTATGGGACTCCAGATCAATGAGTTCAAAACAAAATACATGATCTCTGGTTATAGTGACAATAGCACACCAGATTTTAGTAGTGGCCAAGAAATTTTAAATCAAATTATCTTGTAGATTTTAATTATTCAATTTTAGATCTACGAAATCTTAATACAACCGCACCAATTTTAAAATGTTTTCCATGCTATAGTTCTGATCCAGAAATCTTAAACAACCAATTCAGACGATTAATTGGAAATCATGAAGTATTAGGCAATTTTGATGGGGATATAGTGGAGTTTTGGAGAAAATTAAATCATTTAAAGATATTACGGATGAACCAGTATTCTCAGAAATTTCATCTTATATGCTACAACTATGTTCACTTCTACGCAGCAAAACGAATTTTTTCACGGCTTAATTTAATTAAACCAAATTTACGAAATACAATAAATATTAAAACGGTCGAGAACTTAATGTATTCAAAAGAACTTCTGGTCAAAAATAAAGTCTCGCGGGAACCATCTGATACACCAGATTTACTAAAGTATGCTGATAAATTTGTATTTACTGACGGAGAGTTTAAATTGAAATAATCTGAATTATTTAACAAATATATCTTAAATTTAATAGCTTCGTTGATCCTTTACTACTCGTATGTCTACAAATTTTTTTTATTTTAGTTATATGAAAGAAATACTTGATCCGCTTGTAGAGTTTTCAGCTTCAGTTGGACTTCAGATCAATGATGCCAAAACGAAATACCTGATCTCTGGTTTCAGGGACAATGGCACACCAGATTTTAGTATTTGCCACCACACATTTGAGGGAGTGAGGAGGTTCAAATATATGAGGTCTCTTATCACTCACGATAACAGTGTGGGTGGGGATATTAAAGTGCGGCTGGCAGCTGGCAGTCGTTCTTTGTATCCTCTAAGGCCACTGCTAAAATCTAAACAATTATCAAGTGCCGTAAAGCTGAAGCTTTACAAAGCGTTGATCAGGCCCGTTGTTATGTTTGGATGTTAAAGTTGGGCGCTGACGGATGAGTACGAGAGATGGCTCCTAACATTTGAGAGAAGAGTCATGCGTGTGATTTACGGCCCAAAACGCGAAATAGATGGTACCTACCGAGCTCTGTACAATATCGAGATCAGAGATCTGATGAAGATCCCCGATATTGTACATGAAGTAATATCTCAGCGAGTACGCTGGCTTGGGCACGTTCTGCGTGACATCCGGAAGGATTTGTACAACGATCTCTCGAAAGGAGAGCCACCATATAGCAGGCGCAGAGGTCGTTGCAGGCGACGATGGCTCCACGGTGTAGAGAATGATGAATTAAAGTGCGGCTGGCAGCTGGCAGTCGTTCTTTGTATCCTCTAAGGCCACTGCTAAAATCTAAACAATTATCAAGTGCCGTAAAGCTGAAGCTTTACAAAGCGTTGATCAGGCCCGTTGTTATGTTTGGATGTTAAAGTTGGGCGCTGACGGATGAGTACGAGAGATGGCTCCTAACATTTGAGAGAAGAGTCATGCGTGTGATTTACGGCCCAAAACGCGAAATAGATGGTACCTACCGAGCTCTGTACAATATCGAGATCAGAGATCTGATGCAGATCCCCGATATTGTACATGAAGTAATATCTCAGCGAGTACGCTGGCTTGGGCACGTTCTGCGTGACATCCGGAAGGATTTGTACAACGATCTCTCGAAAGGAGAGCCACCATATAGCAGGCGCAGAGGTCGTTGCAGGCGACGATGGCTCCACGGTGTAGAGAATGACTTAAAAATTTATTGTATTTGAATTGTTTACAAAATAATTATTATATTTTATAATATTTAAAAGTTATGTTATGAATTTAAAAACTGAAATTTTAATTTATTTTGTATAAAAACAATTGAAATTATTTCTACCACACAAATTACCAATCGACTACAATTTTTATTCAAAGTCTGCTACGTATTTTGCTGATGGAAGTCACAACACTGCTTACGACTATGTATATGTAAATATGGAGAAAATATATAACTCATTTTATTCCAGTTTGTTTAATCCAATCCCAATATTCGTTTCGAAAAATGGAAAGATCAAAACCAGCACAACTTGAACACTTTTTTAAAAAATCAACTCAAAGAAATAACAATTCTGATATTAGCGCCAACCTAACTAGTTGTGCTAACGTTACACATATTCAAACTCCAAATGAATTAGTGGACTCACTATCTCAAAATAATGTATTTCTTGCTGATGAAATATCTGATAGTGAACTTTTTCCCAACTCATCAGCTGATATTGGGAACTACGTTAATAAATTAAAAGACGATTAACAAAAATATAAAGTTGTTAAAAAATCTTTGGAAGCCACCACCAAATTTTAAATTTCCGTTTTCGTTGCACCAAAAACAGAACAAAGAAGTTCGTCGATACATGAATCACATAGTCCAATATATTTAAGTGTTTGTTTTCAACACAGAATAGAAAGTTTATTAATCAGCCACTTACGACGAACTTTGCGAAAGTAACTGGAAAAGATGGAGATTTGAACTTACACGAACGATCCCAATACCACAAAACAGCTGTAACTAAAGCGAAGCAATTTTGAAAAAACTTATTAAGCATTGATAGATCAATAAGTGTTGAAGAAACCCGTAAACGAATCCAACCCATCATTGAACTGCTAATATTATTATGATGACAGAATATACCTCTTCGAGATCACCGTGATGATGACGTATTAGATTTTAATCCGATGCAAAATTATGGAAATATTCGTCAAATTTTAAAATGCCGAGCTATAGTGGCGATGCGATCCTTAAAGAACATTTAACCAATAGGAAATCGAACGCAAGTTATATCAGCAAGACCCCCAAAATGAACTGATTGATATCATTGAAGCTGAAATTAGGGATGAAATCATAGAAAGAATCAATTCTGTCATTTTTGATGAAACTACCGACATACGTACGGTTTCGCAATTAAGCTTAGTACTAGCTTATGTACTCATAATGGTAAAGATTCAAAGATTTCATTGATTTCTTGGATGTTCATCAAACTGCCGATGAAAGTTTTAATCTACAGGGTAATGAGCCAAAATTTACAGGCAAAATTCTAGGGCAGTTAGTTCTAAAGCAATTAAAAAAATGTTCTGTTATGATTTCAGAACAAATCGGTGCGGTGAATGAAATGAAACTATACAAGGTTTTGCCAATAATTTTAATAAAATTGTGGAGACTCTTGAAGAATTTTTTGAGTGGAATGGTGAAACAGATGTTAAAGCAAACATATTGATTAAAAGTTGATTTTTTAGTAAGCTTACAATGTCAAATTTCTGTTTTGCATTTGTTCTTTCCAGTAGCGAAACTTTATAAAAAACGCTTGATTTAGTAAGTGCTAAACAGTACATCGACGAACTTATCGTGATTTGGAATTTGATTCCATTGATAAAAACATTAACCAAATCTGCGATACATACCAAATAGACTTTAAAGTACCAAGACTTGCTGGTAGACAGCGACATAGGGAAAATGTTGAATACATAAGTTCATCGGATTATTTTAAAAAAATTGTGTTTATTCCGTTATTGGACAATATAATTATGGATTTGAATGATCGATTTTCGGATAGATTATTAAATATTAAGAATTAGAAAATTTTGAAATAAAAAGGAAAATTGAAAATGTGTCACAAAGTTTGAAAAACATTATTACAGATTCATCTAATTTTCAGTACCAAATATATTCAGAGATATGTCAATGAAAAGAATCTACAAAACATTCATCAAATATGTTTTCCAGTTTAGAGGATATTTTATTTAATTTGAATGATCGAGCTAGTTAGTAAGTATGTTGCCTATAAGCATCGCGTCTACAGAAAAAGGTTTTTCAACTCTTAAAAGATTTAAACCATATTTGCGGAATTCAATTTGTCAAGACCGATTGGTGGGTTTAGCTTTATTAAATATTAATAATGTGATTAATAAATTCGGGCAAGGGCCGAGAAGATTAGATTTTATTATTAGATAAGTTTAAATAATTTATAACTGCAATATTTACACATGAGACTGAATATCTTTCTTACTAAACCTTCAAATATTAAATACAATATATATTGATATTGACAATATTATATATATTGATTGATATCGATATTGCTTTCTATCACAAATTTAAAACCAAATTTATTTGTTTCTATCACAAATTTAGAAAAGGCTGGTTTTTTTTACTTAAAAGCATAAAATGTACATAATACATTTAATTATTATAAACAAATGAATTACTCCATCTAATTACCAGATTTTATGAAATGTCATTAACCTTACACCTAACCTCTTAGCATAGAACTAATAAAATAAATGTTGATTAATTAAAAATTATTTATAAGCACCTATAACTATAATTGTATAAACATACAGTACATATAATTATAGTGTAACTGCATATACATTTCATAACTCTCCCCAATGTGATTAATTTTATTACAAACATAATTAATAAAACGACACTAAAATAATAAAGACGTTCTTGTATAAAGACATATGTATTACACACTTACACATCATTTCATAAGAGATAGTTGAGCCTCTATATACGATACATAATATTATGATACAAAAGGATCATCATAGACATATAACCCAAAAATTACTTTATTACTTAACAACCCCATTAAATTTTAATTAGCAGCATAAAGTATAAAAATATGTATGTAGTGTGTGTACTATATTATCTTGTTAAGATTTAATACGATATAAGAATATCTATATGTGTATAAAGCTTTTTTTATTACTTCATCTTAATCAATTTGTTACTGGAGAGACACGAAATCTCAAGAAAATATTTTAATTTCTTAACAAGAACCATATTAAAATTCTCTAGTAGATTGTGATGTGTACATATTTTTTCGTCCCATAAAGTGTTTTATTTTATGAATTCCTTTTTTATCCCTTTTTGTTGTTGTTGTTGTTATTATTATTATGCCAGAATGTGTGTATGTGTCTTTATAAAATTTTATCACAATATGGATTTTACTTTTATCTTAGAAATAAAAATAATTACATTTACTATTATTATTGTTATTACTATGATTACTTATATTACCATAAACTATTCAGATTTTATAAGACATTGTTATATGTACATACCATAGTATCTCATAATATGTATACATTCTCGTATATACGTACATAGTTTGTACATACAATGAATTACATACGTATATCTTGTATGGTATATGATATTATTTTAGCATTTTATTATTAACATGAATTAAATAGAATATGTACGTACATACATATGTGTATGCAAAAAAAGGACTATTGGTCCTTAATATGCAAATTAAGATATATGTATGTATATATGTACAATGTAAGTAGATATGTATTTGCATATGTGGAAGTTTATGAATATTAATCACATTATTCTGTGAACTATGATCATGTATACTCGTATGTGTCTATAAATCAAAATTGCATGAGTTTATAAAGCAGTCCTTCTTAATCTTTATTTTATCATGCAACTCGGACTAGTCCACTATACTAAACTATATAAAATGCAATTTGACAGTTTGTATACTATAAATTCGAAAAATATTTAAAGTTGCAAGGACCCCTTCGAAAACGAGGTTATTTGTTGAATTTTTTTTAAAGCAGCATTAATTCATAATTTCCACAAAATTTTAAAAGTCCATCAAATTTAATTATAAATTTGTCGGAAATTTAACATAAAATCATCGTTGGTCTCACAATGTTTCAGTTTCTATAAAGTTATTAAATTTAACA
Source organism: Tipula unca (assembly GCA_951394425.1). Lineage (NCBI taxonomy): Eukaryota > Metazoa > Arthropoda > Insecta > Diptera > Tipulidae > Tipula > Tipula unca. The sequence goes on along the minus strand of OX596382.1, from coordinate 182,905,885 downwards.
TGTAATTATTTTTAATTTAAGAAGACAAATTTGAGCTCTACATGGTTATATATAAAGTAGAAAGTACAGTTTTGACTGCAGGTGCACTAGTTATCTAATATACCCATAAACCATCGCTAGTCCAAGAGTTCACTATAGAGTTACTGATACTACATCGACCACTAACACGCCAATACGATGTGAAATCTCAATGGCGACTTGTAAATGAACTATTATATGGAAATAGTGAGAAAGCTATTATTGAAACCATCAGATCTCAGCTATAATAATAATATTCTAAACGATGAAGTAAATATTGCAAGTGAATTTAATAAATATTTGGCCAACATTGCTTAAGATCTAAAAGATACTATTTCGTGTGCAAATCCAGTGGCACACAAAAGAAAACTTTTTTCTTTAATCCAACTGATAAAATAACTGTGAGATACTTGATACTATTAATTCGTTAAATTTCATTAGCATGCGCATATGATAAGTAACTCTCTGATCAAATATGTTTGACCGCTTATTTCATCTGTAGTATGTTAACCAGTGTTTTTCATGATGTTTTAAAGAAAGCTGTGGTCATACCACTACATAAAAAGGGCGATACACTTCGTTTGGGTAACTATCGACCAATTTCTCTGCTTTCTCTGCACAAACAAAGATGTTACAAAAGCGTTCGACACTGTTGATCATAATTTATTATTATTGAAGCTAGATAAGCCAGGGATATGCGGCATTGCAAACGAATGGTTTCTGTCTTACCTTTCTGATAGACAGCAGGCGGTAAATATTGGGAATTCTATTGGTGAATTTAGAAAAATTAAGTGTGGAGTGCCACAGGGATCAGTCTTAGGACCTATCTTATTCTTGATCTATATTAATTCTTTTTTCGAACTAAAGTTAGATGGGCATCCGGTTGGCTTTACTGATGATGTAAGGATGGTACATAGCTCCAGTGACAGTGATACTAATGTCCAGAAGATTAATAACAATCTTCGAATTCTGAGACGCTGGTTTGACCTAGACTACATGGTTGTCAGTTCTAAAACGTATATTCTATATATTAAATTATCTGGAGTCGTGTCTAACCCAACTGATGTTGTATATCATTCCTCAGACTGTAGCTGACTCGTTTAAATACTTAGGAGTCACGATCGATAAATAATTTAGTTTTAAAAGTCATGTTAAGTCGTTACAAAATTATTTATTAGCATTTATTAGAAAATTATACCTTCTACGTGATATTTGTCCTGAACCCGTACTTAGATCACTGTATTTTGGCATTGTGCAGTCATGGTTTAACTTGTTGGGGTGGAATTTACTATTTCAATTTGAAGGCCCTAATAGTTGCACAAATTTTTATAGTGAGAACGATATGTTGCAAACCACGATTAACTTCTACTCTACCTTTATTTAGAAATTTAAACATTCTTCCGTTAAGACATTTATACGTTTATAAAGTTTTAAAAATTTTCTATTTACGTAGTGGCCACAGAAATCTAACTATACATTACGTAAAACCACGTTAATTGCCCACCACCAAGAAAGGAGCATTTTAAATATTTTTTTAGCCTTGTGGCACCTAAAATTTATAATCAGCTATCAGATAGTTTAAAACAAATTCCTGTTTATTTGACCCTTTTGAAGCGTGTTAAGTGTTAACATTCCTTTTACGTTTTTAGTTATAATTGAAACTAAATTTTATTGATTGAAATTCAAAACTGAATTATTTTAAATTCTGTCGATTTCATAATTGTAAAATTGTTTTTTATAGAAGCTTCCCCACTGCTTCTTTAATTTTAGTATATTACTCCCGATGTTAATATCGATTCTGATCCTTTGTTATCACAGCTATTTCCTAATTCTCTTTATTTTTTAAGCATATAGAAACAAACGTTTTACCGGATCACTTTCTTATAAGAAGATTTCACCACAGCTTGTCATAATATTTGTATTTAAATCATAAGCTTGCTTTATTGTTTAATTTTTATTTTAAAACATTTAAATACTTTTTATATCTTAGTTTTAATCCTATATGACATAAATCAAAAAAGAGAAGATACAATAAATAAATTAAATAAATTAGGCTTATTACGTATTGTTGTCAGGAATATTTATTTATGCGGGGAAATTCGGCCGCCCAATCTTAAGCGCAGTTTAACTGCAAAGTTGGTTGTTGCTTTTACAAAGCACCTCACACGGATAGTATACATACACAAAATGTATATGTCTCGACACAAAACATATAACCTACTCAAAAACAACATTGCAAATTATAACCAATTCGTACCAATAGTGGTTTTCCAATCTGACCACCGCAAGTACTTAAAGTACTTAGGTTTGTTTCTTTGCTTATTATCAAAAGCAGCTACGAGTATTTTCTTTAAGCATGGACATAAACCTAAGTGTTGACGGTGGTTGATTGGAAAGCAACTATTGTCTGGATGTTTTTTGGTTGTTATTTTTACATTAGTACATACTAAATATAAAATTCCCATTGCTGCTCTGAAAAAAAAAAATCGTTCTTTACCAAAAAGCTTAGTAATTATTACCAAACATTGAGTAATTTCTGGGCCAACTAAGTAAGCGATTATATTATAAGAAATCGATATATTTCAGTTCGATTACTTTGAAACAAAATTGCCCAGTCCTAAGTACCTAAGAACCTATATTTGGGAAATCACATTGATTTTTTGTGAGACTAGAACCAGCCCTATTCGAACATTTTCGGTTAATATAGCCGCTTATTGCAAACACTCGAAAAATTCGGACACTTCGATATATGTATTTCAGTTTTGGTAATATTTCGACCAAGGGTCTTGGTAATATTTCCTTATTTGGAATGTTCGACCAAGCATTAAGCAGGATCTCCCGGAAATGGCTGGGCCGCACCGAACACCCGTTTACACATAACATAAAGAGGATTTAGATAGATTCAGTTAGTATGATAGAAATTGAAATAAAATTTATTAGTTTGCTGGATCAGACGTTTAAGATACTTCTGAAAATCAATTCAAATTAGTTCTAATTTACTATATTCTTCATTCAAAGCTATTATTAATTAATTTAAATTTGGTGGCGGGAGAACCTATAATTTAGTTCAATTTATTATTATTAATTCCATATTTGTCCTGTGGTAGACACTAGATACCTCAAGAAAAATATAAAATGTAACTTCTATGATAGTCATACTATTGCTTCCAAGCAAATGCACATTAAACACATTACTAGCAAAAGCTCCCCCTAACATTTGCTCCACATTTCAATATCACCCACTATAACTATAAGTGACGTTTCCATATATATGGGATGGTTCAAGTTTCTTGGAACACTTCTTCCATTTTAAATAAATTATTTCGGCGAATCATGTTGAAATATATTTCGGAAAATCTGATTGGTTTTCCATTAGACCAGACCCACACCTAATCAAACATTTAATTCAATTAACAAAAAGTCGAGAAAATTCGGAAACTTCTATTTATGTATTTCAGTTGGCCACAACATACACCTGAAAACCGAGCAAATAGCGCAGTGGTTACAGCTGCGACGAGGTACCGGGTTCGAAGGAGGAGGTACCGGGTTCGAATCCCAAGAAAGGCGGGGGGATGCAAAAAGGGATTTTTCATATCATTCCGAGTACGGGACAGTTAGACACTTCCATATATGTATTTCAGCTGTCACTATGAACCAAAATTGTCTAATCCTATGTACCTGAAAGCCTTATTATTGGAAAATCTAAGTTGTTTTCCATTATACCAAATCCACACCTATTTAAATATTTTTGGCCAATTCGGAAACTTCTATTTATGTATTTCAGTTTTGTTACTTAGAATCGAAAATGTCCTGTCCTTAGTACCTGAAAGCCTATATTGAACTTCTGAGTGGTTTTCCGTTAGACTAAACCTATATGAGTATAAACCTATAAGTATCTATACACCTGTTTATCGATAAATATAATTCATATGAAAATGCATTCATTAGGTCATGAATTGATTATAGTCCGTTCAGCATTTTTTGGAGCAAGCCACAATAAAATTAAAATTTCTAATTAAAACTAAACTTGGTTTCCATCTTATAAAATCGGAAAACTTAGTAGTTGAAATATTTACCTATAGTAGCGAGTTACTATGGCCCATGGTGCAAGCCTAGAGGATGTATCCTAACTCATAGAGGCGCACTGCTGCAAACTGTAGAAATTTGAACCAAGAAATGGATAATAACTAATCTACGTTCAGAGATCCGTAAGAGAATACTTGGGATCTAGCATCGACAAAGGCCGGACAGGTGCAAAGCAGGTGCAGACAGTCGTCCACTTCCTCCAGACAGTCGTCACAAAGATCATCCATTGAGATGAACCTTAACACGTCCATGGCCTGTAATAAGTTGGCTCTTTTCTAAAAATAACACATATTTAGTGAACCTCACATTGGGCTCAATGATGAACCGTTTTGCCTTTCAACAGCTAGGAGTAGAATGTCAATTCAGTCCCAGTTCAAGTATAGTGAACTTCTTAATAGCGTCCTTAACACCATTGAAGGATAGGGAATTGTTGGCTCGGGATCGACAAATGTTCAGCTTTGATCCAGGTTTCGTTTAAAAGTCAGCAATCTCATTTCCCACTACTCCACAATGAACAGGCACCCACATGATCCTTTTATCATGTGGTAATCCTGAATAAGCCACAGATCTCTCGAAGGGAAAACGACGGAGAATGAATTGGTTGAAGTTAAATTCGGGCAATAGTATGTAAGGAATGTAAGACTGAAATTCGGGCAAGCATAGAATAGACTCCATAGCAAGAAGAGGAGTAGACGACATAGCACCGGTTATAACCCTACAGGCTGTCATCTGCAGTCCATCCAGTCTTAGTATAGAAGACGTCAGTTTAACAATTGCTCACCATACAACTGAAACATACGACAGTAAAAGTAAAACCAGTGGTTTGTAGATGAATGACATCATTGGGGGTCAGAAGAGCAGGAATTGCCAAAGACCCTGCCGCATTGCCCAATTCAATAGCAATGACGAAGGGTGGAGTTTACTATCTAGAATAACACCAAGGGGCTTGACGTGCTCTGTCATTGTAATTGCTTTACCAAATAGAGTGGGAACAGATACAAAGATACCAAACTTACACTTTATTAAGGGCGTTTTGCATCAAATCAGATAAGACTTTTAGGTATTTACCAGAAACGTCAACAATCAACCGCGTAGCTTTGCACGATGAACCCAGATCGCTGCAATTTAACAAGTAATTCATCAGGATCTTACTTCTCATTCACCTCAGAGCTACTTAATTTAAGTGCTGTAACAGGCCTATAGTGAGGTAATCTGCCTTCGATTTTCCCAGGACGCTCAAGTAAAATTAAAATAACTATATTTTAATCAAATTTAATTCAAACTAAAATTTCTTTGAATTTTTTTGTTGTATTTTGATTCAAATTCTATTTAAACTCAAATTTAGGTCTTGTATAGGATTATAACTATTTGTGTTTGGTTCAAATTTATCTCCGTTTCCATAATACAGTTTATGTATTTGAATCAAATTTCACTAGAATTTGAAATAAATTTGATTTATTTAATTCTGTTTCAATCATCTAATATTTTATTGAGAATCATCATTCCTTAAATCAATTTTCAAATTATAATTTTTTGTTTAAAATTAATTTTAAATTTCACTCAAATGGCGGCGTTTCTTTAATTTTATTTATGTAAACTATTTTTGATCACGAAGTTGTTTATGGCTTAATTTGGGGCTTAATAATTCATTCGAAATTTCATCAAACTTTACACAAATTCTGATCAAATGGTATTCAAAGTTTAAATCAATTTCGTTGTAAACCTTTCAACATTCATGTGACTGTACAATTATTCATTTCAATTAAATCGTGATATAAATAATTAATAAATTTATTTAGAAATTGTATTTTAACTTTTTGAATCAGATGTTAATCAAATTCGCCTCGCTCCTTTCATTTCATTTTTTTCCGAAGGTTTGACCGGTTAACCGATAATCGGTTTTTATAACAATTATCGTGTTAAACTGAAAAAAAACGTTAAAAGTGTAATCCTGATACTTCACAGTTTGTGAAGTTGTTCCTCAGAGTTAACTTAAAACTAAGTCTCAGAAATTCATGATCTTGGTGAAAAAGATCAGAATATAGGAGAAAATATCTAAAAATTTAAATAGACTATAGGAATTACGTAATTGCGTTTCAAAGTTGATGAATTTTTGAGAAAAACCATTCACTCACAAACCAAATTTATCAATATTTTTCCACTAATCTGTAAAAGTTTTACATATGGGTACATTCACGAAGATATTATCTAGCGATTAACACACGTTTTTATAAAAATTCGTTCTAATAAGCGAGAAAATTGAAAATTTAATTGATAACTATTTTATATCGATAAGCTAACAAATCAATTTATTGACAAAAATGTATCTTCGATGTAAAAATGGTTTAGGAATCAACTAAATATCGTGTGTATTTTAGTTCATCCCTTTTTAATTAGATGTCATAAATTTCAAAAAAACAATTTTTTCATGGAATATTTTGTAATTTTCGATAGCAGAGATTTACACTATTTCAAATTTTATTTTAGACGCATGGTTTGGCATTTAAATATCGACATCAATTTTGATTTTTGTAAAGTAGAGTCTTAAGGATTCAAACTAAACAAATAAAAATGTTTCCTAATTATATATTAATACATATTATAAATTATTCAACAGTAATTACTTATAGCAACAATTCTGATATTAACTTTATTTAAAAATATACAATTGTAATAATAAAAAAAAGTTAAAATTTTGTATAATATTTTAGTAAATTTTCTAAGAAAATAAAATTCAATTTTCCCAACTTTTTTTTCGTACATATTTAGCCTCTGTGGAAAGAGGAGTGACTCGAAAAATAAGTTTTCAATTAGATCATTATATATTGTTATATGTATACTATATAGTAGACTACAGTATAATATAGTAGACAAAAAGTTATGGATCAAAATAAAACTTTACTCATAATTATTCATCATAATAATAATATTAATAAAAGTATAGTACAGTACAAAAATAAATTAATTGAATTTTAATTTACATTTTTTTAAAATAAAACTTTATGATGTGATGAGACGGCCAATTTGCATTGAGTTAACCAATACGTATAAATACGTATGGTCGGGGGCACTCACATGTCTCGTCAATCTAAATTGCACAAACATGTTTTCCGAGAATACCACCACAGTATCCTTTGCTAGCCGTAGGAGGCGACTAAAGGGTTGGATCGCTGGGCTGACGACCCGCATCCGTAAAAAAACCATCTGTTTATAACGTCAACAAAATGAAAAATGGATACCGCCAAAACAACACCGGACCCCCGGTCAAGTACCCGGACACGAGATTTAGGATCGGCGCGTGAAACGTTGGAGGGCCTAATCACATGCAATACCTTACTATTGTTTACCTTTTCCTTCCTTTGCCTACTTTTGCAAAATGATAGACCTGGAAAATAGTAGGCAAATTGCATAGTAGGGCCCCACAAGATCTGAGAATAGTATCGAATGATAAATGGGTATTTAATTTATATTGAAATCGTAAAATGACTCTTTTTTCAGTTAGCTTGGCCAAAATTAAGGTAAATTCAGTTAGCTTGGCCAAAAACTGCCCTTCTTATGAACAATTTATTCTTTGCATATTTTTTCTGTTCTTCTTTCAACCATTTGAAAACTAAAGTACTCTAATTATAAAAAGCTATGTAGTACTTTTGAAAAATATGTTCCCAAAAACGACTCAACAAAAGAAACATTCTACAAAAATGAATGGTCCATTGAATTTTCTAACCGAAATGTTGGATACATATTAAAACAAGTACAGAAATTCAGTTGTAATACTTGGACGTGTCCTCCTAGCTCTCATGAATACCATTTAGGATTACTATACCCGGAAGAAAGCATAAACAAACACAAGACGTTTAATTTTTGAGCCGATAATTGAGTTGGAAACCAAGTAAATCCCCTCAGAGCTGCAGAGCTTAAGACTCCTGACCATTTTGATATTTTCAAGCAGTGGGAATGGGTTTCATATGGGAAACAAGATGAAAATGGAAATTCTTTGGATTAAGTTAAATGCTTCGCATATTTTCCAGTGCGGAAAGCGTTGGCAACTCAGAGAGGAATACGAGTTCAGAACCATGAAAATTAAAATTTTCTGAATTCAGTCGAACTTTCAAGTAACTCCTTTGCGAGCTTCGAAATTCTATTTTTAGTTTTAGTTTATAGTTTAAACCTAGTTCAAAGTACTACCGTAGGAGTTGTCTACATTATCGACATTGTCTGCGTTGCCGATATGTTTTTGACACGTCGACATAGAAAATAATGGCTATCCCTGGAGATGGCTCCTTTTATTTGAGAGAAGAATCATGCGAATGATTTACGGCCCAAAACGCGAAGTAGATGTATGTACCAACGAGCTATATGTAAAATGCCGAGATCATAGATCTGATGAAGATCTCCGGCATTGTACATGAAATAAGATCTCAGCGAGTATGCTGGCTCGGTCACGTTCTGATAATCCAAATCGAATTGTACAGCGATCTCTGAAAGGAGAGCCACCATATGAGAGGCTCAGAGGTCATTCCAGGCGACGATGGATCCACGGTGTAGAGAACGACTTGGCTTCTTCAGGTTGTCTTAGACTGTGTCTAAGACTAAGCCCAGCATCAAACCCGTTGGAACCGGATTGTTAACTCAATAAGGGGCCAGTAATGGTTTTTTGAAACTGATTATTATTAACCAATACGTTAATTTATTATGTTATATATATATATATATATATATATATATATATATATATATATATATATATATATATATATATATATATATATACATATATAATATATATATATATATATATATATATATATATGAACTTTGTGAAATGTGTTCCTTGAGTAATGCGACAATATGGAGGTCCAACAGAATGTTGATGCGAAGGACGCATAACGAATCACCATAATTGGAGGATCACCATTAAATTATATTCTCTATATATAAAGCGTTATACTAATAGTTATGTTATACTAATAGTTAAACCTAATAGAATTAATACAAAATAATTAAATAATTAATTTACATTTCAAGAGATGTGATTTTTTTGTTGCTGCTGTTGAGACGAATCAAGATGCATCAGAGTTTATTTATAAGCGCAATTTATGTGATGATGACCTTAATATAATTTACAATTTCAATTTTCGCATCATCGCATATTCGCGCAATTGAATTATTTTAGATTGATATTGGACTAGCTGTTGGCCTTGTAATTAATTATGATTATAATAATAAATTATTTCATATATATAGTTTTATGTACTTAACAGTTTTATACTTACTATATAAAGCAGATTTTAACGAGAACATCCATAAAAATTAGAAAGGATTTACTATACATATGTATATGTATGTGAAATGTTTATTTTTATAGCACACGTTAATCGATTTTCATTTATATTATAAATGTGCGAAAATATTTTGAAGTTCCAATAAATATCGAAATGGCATATTGTTATATTTTGCCGCACCACTTTGCAAAAACCTCCAAAATTTCTATGTCTTAAAGAAAGTTTATATATAAACAGTTAATATTAAGTTCAATGGTAATTTTATGATTTATTTAATTTTTTACGAATATACGGGTACAAAAGATAAGCTTGGGACCTTGTACTTACTTTTTATTTCTTTCGCACGTTTTTGTAAATTAAAATTTAAATAGTTATCGAACATGCCGCTGCATTTATGCATTAATTAAAATCGTTATTAATTCAGAACATGAGATACGAGATTTAGGATCGGCACGTAGAACGTGCAGTCACTTAGAAAACCAGGAGCTTAGGAGGGCCTAATTAAGTATACTTCGAGTATCGGCTGGAACTCGTTGCTCTTCAACAAACCCGCTGGTCTACCAGTGGAGACCATGAGTTCCAGGGCTATACGTTGCTTTACAGTGGAAATGATCTCGGAAATTTTGGAGCTGGATTTCTTCTTGGGCCGCAGGTAAAGAAGGTTGTTTTGGATTTCCAAGCAGTCAATAACCGATTGTGTAAGCTTCACTCTCTCGACACAAAACACTCCCGACACAAAACTACTTTGCAATTGCTTACGGTCTTAGAGTAGTAAGCACGTTCTTCCCTCACAAACAGAATCATCTAGAGACGATGGAAGTTTTCGTACAAATCTGAGAACACAGCGAAACGCATGGGACTTTGATGGGTATGATAAATGCAGATCAAAAGAAACGATATCAGGATCTTGTCATCGACAACATTGAGGAAGCTGGCAATAGTCTGACTGTGTGAACTCAGTCTGAGAGGTACTGAAAACTTCGGTTGTCAAATTTGGTGACGAGTGTTGTCATGCAGTCGAGCAACAAAATATAGCCCATATAGTGCAGTGCAACAACTTCTCACAATCACGAGGGAAAACAAGGCTGCTCTTGATAGGAGGGCAGCTAAGCGAATTTGTAGACGGAAGAAGCGAGAATGGAGGAAGTTAATGGAGGAAGGCCAAGGTTCTGAAAGTTCAACATTTCAGCATTGACCGTATATAGTTCGCGTAATTTCTTTAAAGGAATTACCGGGTTGCACCATACTTTCACTGCTTCAACCGCCATTCGGGACCCGGATGGAAACCTCTGTCCTCAACATCCACGAAGTACTTAACGCATGGAGTGGGCACAACCTTTAGTGCCGCCTTGAAGAGTTTAATTGTTTTATATTTTCGTACATAATTGATGTTGTAAATCATATACGGACTAATCAAAATGTATTCGGATCTATTGGACATTTTATTTAAAATTCGAATTTGTGACTTCGAACCTAAATTGCTATTTTGATTTAACGAGAAAAGTTGACGCCACGTTCCTGCTTAATTAAATTTAATTTTGAAGATGAAGAAAATATATATAATATATGCCCTAACGCTGAATATACTCAAGTATAATCGTAAGAAATAAAATTTCTAATCTTCTTGGTATGCAACAAAATAATTTCAAACTGACAAACTGTCATTTTTTATGTTTTATTTGTAATAATCGGGTATCCCAAAATTATTACGGAAACTCCTAAATTTTACAATAATTAAATTACATTTGGGAAGTCACCTTAATTGTAAAGCAGAGCCTACACGTTTAGTTTTAGATTCGCAAAAGCTGGCTAAAACTTTAATTATATTATTATTATTACACTATCATTTTACTTTACATATTAATAAACTGTTAATTTATTAATTTCACTTTCTATTATGTGCAGTAAATTAAAAAAAACATTTCAATATCAACAGACAATATAATACTAGCGTATAACTATACTTTACTTCACACTGCTTTCTTTTGACAGCAACTACTCCATAAAAAACAGTATTGTTTATCACGAATTTTAAACCAAAATAAATAAATTAATAACAAACATATAATAATTAAATTTAGAATAATACGTTGCTGCTAATCTTATATTTAATTGGTAATTATTTAAATAATATATTTGAATGTAATTCTTAAGTTTTAATTGTTTGAAAAATTCTAACCTCAAAATTGTGTATTTTATAGTTACTGCGATGGAAAATCATTATGATTTATATAAAAATCGGCAATTAAAAACGTTACGACAAACGCAACGACGTCAAGAACTGCTCGAGGAACAAAAGGAAGCTCGAAATCAAACCGCAGACGAACATCGAAATAAGTATATAAAAGAAATTCGAAAATCTGGTCACACGAATAAAAAAGTGGATCCAAATTTTAAAGATAAGTTACAATTATCGGATTGGTTGATTGAGAAGCCGGTTGATCTTGAAAATTGGTATCTCGTGCCATGCCCCAAAGGAATGCGATGTTTAATCACGTCTAACAATGGGCACACGGTTATGTATAATAAATACGGTGAATCGATTAAAAAATTTTGTTCTAATTTACCGGGTAATTGTTTACCACAGTTGGGAGTTACAGTACTGGATGGAATTTATGTTAGCCAGACGAATACTATTTATATTCTAGATTTATTGACTTACGGACATCAGGATATGTTAAATTGTGAGACAAGCTTTCGGTTTTTTTGGATAAAATCGAAAATTGATGAATTAGAGTTAATGGAATGTTCCGCAACGAATCAAATAGCAATGTGTGCCATTCCCTATTATGATTTTGCCGATGAAAATGGTATACTCGATTGTCTGACTAAGTATCCGCAATTCGAGAATAATACTCCCGAGTTAGATGGGTTCTTGTTTTATCACAAAGAAGCGAGTTATACACATGGGGTGACACCACTAGTTGGATGGTTATTCCCGTTTATGATTCAAGAAGTATTTCAATATCCGTTTATTCATCAAGCATACAGCAAGCATCCGAAAGATTATACCAATTTCATGGTTTTCATAGCTGAATTCAATAGAAAATATTTAAGCAAGACCCGCAGACGAAATAACAAGCGGAATAAAATCACCGAAGTAGAAGAAGATCCGGAATCAATGGATTGTATTGAAATATATCCGCACGATAGTGATTTAGACCAATCATAAGGAATGGTTAAAAGTGTTCCAAGATGGAGATTTAAATGATGATTTTATCGTATAGTCTAAATCTTGTGTTGTGATACTATTATTTGTTTTTAGTTTGTTTTATTTAATTTATGACGTCCTTAATTATTATTTGTATGCTAAAATTAAGTTGTAATTACGCTAAAAGTGCCAAATACCTAACAAAATTTGTGTTTTAATAATCGTCAACCAATGCTAATTGCGGCCTATTAATAAGACGTGATTTAACAAATATAAACTTTTATTTCAAACTTAATTGTTCATTATTAATATAAAATTCATTGTGTATAATATAAAAATTTGTAGAAACCCTTTAAATATAATACCCTTGAAGTAACTGATAATGATGTCCCATAAAATACTATACATTTTTTAATAAACAACATGTAGCCAATAACATCAACATTAATGCATAAGTCATATATTCTCCGGATTCATCTGAGAACGAGTATTTCGAAGAGCAGTTCGAGTTTTCATCCATCACTGATGCTTCATCATCTATGTCCATATGTGCGATTCTATATAAAATTTGAACAGTTGAAATTAATCTTCTATTAATTTAAACAATTAATAAACTTACGTTTCGGGATATTTAACACGTTCATAATTTTCAAATTTCACCATATCCCGTTGCTTATTCACCCATTCTGTAGTGGCATATAAACGATCTTGAATTGCCATCTTCTGAATGGCCGTCTTATTTAATACATGAACAATTCGCCGTGGAATTATTATTTTAGAATTTGGAGTTGATTCTTTTTTATTATCATTAGAGTATTCTATTTGAATTTGTTTATTACTTATATTTATTTTTCTATAATTAGTATTCATATTTCTCGAATTTCACAAAACGTACACTCGGGTTTGAATTTGTTCGATGAATTATGTACATATGTGAATGATATTTATAAAATATAATAAAAACAATGTTGTGCTGTCTGTCATCCACTGATCGTCAGTGCTGCCATCTAACAATAGGGAAAGGATTCTATTTGATTTATTATACAAATTATCGTTAAAATTATTCAGTTTCACAACTTTTGCAAAAATGTTTTTATTATTTGAGTTTGTATTAAATTGAAATGGTAATATATACATTTGGGAAAGATTCGATGAAATTTTAATTATATAATATCTTTTAATCAAACAGGGATCCATCTACATGAAAATCCGTCAACTACCAATCTAGTCATCATTAAACGCACTCATTTAACGAGCTCACCCAAATATACATTCGCTATTGATTTGATTCGCCTAAAAAAATATTTTAAACAAAACAACAAACAAACTATTACTGTATCTTGTACGTAAATGTAATACAAATTTAATTATATTTAAAAGTATATAATTACTTAACCCAGTTATCTATAAATTAGTACGGTAAGTTTTTAATTTTTTATTTAATCTAATTCCATTTTGTAAATTCAAGTTTATTGATAAGATAAGATTGGGTAAGAAAATTCATCGTTCACGGATAACATAACCACAAATTTCCAATGGCCAGCAAATCTTACGAAAACCGATTGAGCGATATAAAATTAAGTAAATTACTAAGTAATATATTGCGTCATGGTGCAGAGAAATGTAATTTACATATCGAACCAGATGGTTACATTAAATTGAGTGATTTGCTGGCCTATCATGATATTAAACGGAATCATATTTCTGCCGATGACATTAAACGGGTCGTGAATACAAATGACAAGAATCGTTTTAAGCTGGATGTGGATCAGAATGGTAACGTAATGATTAAAGCAAATCAGGGCCATAGTATAAAAAGTGTAGATCAGTTGTGTTTGATTGAGATAAAAACAGTTGAGGAATATCCAGTTTGTGTACATGGCACATATTTTAAACATTGGGAATTTATAAAGAAGGATGGTCTTAAAGCAATGGGCCGCAATCATATTCATTTTGCTGCCACCGATGTTATAAATTTTCAGAGTAAATCGGAGAAAATTAGTGGATTTCGACATAATTGTGAAATTCTGATTTATATTAATGTTCAACGAGCGCTTAACGATGGCATACAATTTTTTCGTTCCGAGAACAATGTTATATTAAGTAAAGGACTACATGACTCAGCGTGCATTCCTCCAACTTATTTTTTTAAAGTCATTAATCGAAAGAATGGTAAAACACTATATTGACTCTAAATATTTACTAACTTTTCATATATTTTGTTCTAATTTTAGGCAATGAATTAAAATGTCAGCCATAGCCTCAACCTCATCTAACTCAAAATCATCTCAAGAAAAATCCACCACCACCACGTCCAATAGTGGTATAAAAATAAAATGTTCTTTTTGTGGTAAGACCTTTTTTAAACAATCGGATTATAGTCGGCATCTATTTCTGGACCACTACAAAGCCAAACGAAAATCTAAAATGCGGAGTAAAGCAAAAATGACTGATATTAAAGACCAAGATCATTTAATTAAAGCGTTGCGAGAATGTTTAGAAGGTGAAGAAATCAAACTTCTTATAGAGCATATTCAACCGAGTGGTGATTTATTATTGGAAATTCAGAACAGGGTGGTTGAGGATTTGAAAAGCGTTTTTGATCGGGTATTGCAAGAATATGATATTCAAGTATTTGGATCGACTATAACCGGGTTGGCGATGAAAGGTAATGTTTAGAACTAATTTGAAATACCTAGGTGTTTGTACTAATTTTTACTTTTTCTATTTTCAGACAGTGATTTTGATTTTTTTGTGAACGTACGCGATATTAATTTGGATAACTTAAATGATGTCAAAAATTTAATTCGATCTTTGCGCACTGAATTTCAAAAACATACCAAATTATTTAGCCAAAGCGTACCAATATATTCGGCCAAAGTACCATTACTTAAATTAACACACAGTTTAACCGGGGTTCAGCTCGATATAAATTTTTCCAATTCGTTTGGCATCTACAATTCAAATATTCTACAAAAATTGGTAAAATTTGATAAACGCATATATCTGCTGGTTATAATACTCAAGTATTGGGGTAAAATCTATCAAGTGACTGGTTCGGGTAAAATAACAAATTATTCATTTACTTTAATGATTATTTTCCTATTGCAAATGCTGAACGAACCAATTGTGCCGCCAATAAAAATATTTCAGGATGATTTAAGTAAATGTATGGTAAATAATTGTAATTTTAGTTTTAATGAAAACCTAACGAATACCACTAAAAATCAGATGACCTTGTTCGAATTGCTAAAAGAATTTTTTAGTTTCTATTCCAATTTCAATTATAACGAGGATATCATATGTCCTTACTTGGGAAAAATCATTAAACGGTCAGATTATGATAGTTACTTTCAGACAAACGATAATACATTGTTTAATAGAACAACGCCGATATGTTTACAAGATCCATTTGAGCAAAACCGGAACATAATAACATGCTGCAATAAGCGAAATAGTGAGTTATTTATTTATATGCTAAAATCATCAAAGACCATACTAATGGACGAGCAAAATGAATCATTGAAATCGTCTGAAATTTTAATAAAGTTGCTAAGCCAAACATTAACCGGGATTAATAAGTTGAGAACTAGATTAAGTATAAAAGGTAAAATGATCGATCGAAACAATTTTGTATGTAAATTAAATGTGACTCATATTGAAATACAACTTTTAAAACAATTAAATCCTACAACACAGGGCAACGGCAGGGTAAATTTCCATAAAATGTGGTGTAATTATTGTGTGGATCTATTAGAACCGATTCTAAAAAATATCTATCACATGACATGCCAACGGCTAGATGTTAACGATTATCAAAATATTGCGCTCGAGTCGAATAAACTTTTAAGTCTTAGTACACAATTGGACTCGAATCACATTCAGATTTACAATATAAAATCATCGCATAATTTATGGAAACATTTAACCGCACCAATTTCATATCAAACAGAAAATTATATTGAAAAGGAATATGATGCGGCTAAAAATATTTTTATCAAAGCAAATGTACAAAATGCCCAAAATGTTCTCATTAGTTCTAATATCGTTATAAAATTGGATTCGGCTTATAACTTTATTGAAATTAATTTTTTTAATGAATTAATTAACGATGAAGGATCAATGAAACATTATCAAACATTTTTTAAACATTTTACGTCGAATATACGAAACTATATTCGAGGACATATATATGATAATAAGAATATTAACAAATATTTGATAATAAGTCTATAAATTTGTATTTAGATTTATTTTTTAGTTTGGAAATGTGGTTGAGTTAGGTTTATTTGAATTTTGTAATAAATTTTCCTTGTGTACTAAATAATAATAAAGACAAATAAGATTGAGATGATAAGCTTTCCGGTTTTTTACTTGTCTAATCATTTTTATATTTTCAGTAAAATTGGCCAACTTATGCTTGAACATTTCGTACAGAACCATAAAAATATTTGGATAAGTGTATGATGATTTTTCTGGAATTCTCGCCCAGGCAGTGACATGAGCTTCAACATTATTATGGGAGAGTTGTTAAACCTCAGTAATTCAGCTGATTTCAGATCATGTCACGTAAAATTAAAATAAATTAACAGGGTGACAGTCATCTTTAAAGAGATGTACCTTATGTGCCAAAACCGCGTTTGAGTATGTATTCCAAACCGTGAAACGAAACGAATCTCTACCTACAAAAGAACAGAATCAGGTCTAATTTAAAATTTTTGGAAAACTAGAGGTATGGCCAAAACATTCATTCTACCTAATAATCTATTTGAAGTATGAAGTTCACGGCTTCTTCGAGAATTGTGACAAAATTGATCATTCGCTTAAATTGCTCCCCAATTTTAACTTTGCTAAAAATCTGTATGCAACATTTGCTTTAAGCCAAGCACCATGAGGTATTGAGCCTCCAGATCGAACTTTAAAAGATATTCGTAGTAATGATGATGATGGAAGAAGTTACAATTTTTTAGGGTATGGAAACTTAAAAATCGCCTAAAATAGGTGGTTTCAAATGATGAAGAGTATGAGTTTTTCTCTATATGCCAGCCCAACTTTATGTTTGAATCACTTTCTAGTATAACACTTTGTATTGGAGCTTATCTCATTGAATTCTTCTCACCTGCTACATCATAAATTTCAGTAATTTCCGCGTGATCGTTTTTCGTTAGAAGGATCGAAGCTCTTTGGATCAAATTGTGCTCGTCGATATCGATAAAAATTTAGTTCATTTTGTTTTCATGTAACAGGCGAGAAGAATTCAATGAAGATAAACCCAATACAAAATTTTATAATGGGTTTGTTTCTGCGATATATGTATAACACTGTATTGGATATTAGCTTCATTGAATTCTTCTCGCCAAATACCAAAACAGCCACAGTATCCTCTGCTTGTCGTAGAATGCATCCGTAAAAATTAGCTGTTTATAAAGTCAACAAAAGTAAAAATGGATATCGCCAAACCAACATTGGGGCCCCGCACAAGTACCCGGACACGAGATTTAGGATCGGCACGAGGAACGTTTAGTGACCTGGGATGGGCGTTAACGCGTCATCTATTATTTTCTACATTGACGTGTCGACAACACGTAGATTACGTCAACAACGTCGATAATGTAGACAATTCCTAGAGCGGGTTTGTCAATTAGTTCTAAACTAAACGGTGACCTAATTTCTTTAGGAACAAAGCGTTATTGTAAAAAACGGCTCTAAGAAAATCAGACAAAATGGTTATAACTTTCATTAAAAATAAGCCTGCGAACTTTAACTATGACTGTGCCATAAATTTTAACACACCCCACTCCATGGTAAAACGAATTCGAATTCAGGAAGGCTATAAGTGCTACCGCGAGTTATTAAAAAGCCAAATCGTTCAGATAACCAACACTTGTTCATGTAAATAAAAACCAACTACTTTCCTATTATTGTGGCAGGATTGTACAAACAATACTCAGAGTTCTTCGAGCGTCTGTGAAAGAGGTTCATAATAGGTGGTGACTTCAATGCGTAGAATACTCAGTGGGGTTCTTGATTAACTACAACTAAAGGAAAAGAATTACTGATTGCCATTAAAGAAAATGGATGTGAATCCATTTCAACTGGAAAACCAACATATTGGCCAACTGACCCAGGAAAAATACCTGACCTGATCGATTTTTTTACAACCAAAAGAATTTCCGGCCTCTGCTTATTTGACCATCGCCGTACATTTTCATTGCTGCTACATGCTTCTTTTATACTTGGCAATTAATTGGAAAAATTCGAAAATTTTAATAGAAGCTTAGTAGAACTAATTTGTAAGATGAAATTAAATTAAAAAAACGTTAACCCGAACACCGCTTGAACTCACGTCCACTAATCAAACGCCCATTACTTTGCTTACTTGAGAAAAATGAAAATTTAACAGAATCTAAATTGATTTAATTTGTAAGAAATTAAATTAAAGTTTTTTAGCCCTAATCGAGACTTAAACCCACCTATACCTATTTGTTTTACTATCAGTTTGTATAGGGAAATTTTTTATTTGGACGTTATTCATGTACTGACTTATTATAGCTGGTCAGATTTTTAACTTCTTCGAAATAAACTGCTTGGAATATCATCGCGTTAAATGTTGCACCTGGCACAAGGCAGTTCAGTATTTTCAAACGATATTAATGTTGGGACATTTTTGCTTCAACTCAGCTTCTGTTAAATTCTCAATTCAATTGGAAAGTATAAAAGGTTTGCATAACATGAAATATATGTACGTTGGTGGGTGAGTTAGTAAAGTGATTGACTTTGGATTCGTGGACCTGGGTTTGAGTTCCCATTAGGGGGACGGTTTTATTTTAATTTAATTTCTTCTGTATTCAAATTGGTTCAACACAGCTTCTGTTAAACATTTTCATATTTGTCAATAAGTGGCATGTACACAAGATGGGTATATAGCGATGGTGTGATATAAACGCAGACCTTTGCTAAAATTTTCAATATTTTCTATTAAAATGACAGATATAAAAGATTTGTATAGCTAGAAAATATATGCGGCGGTGGTGCAGTAAGCAAAGTCAGTGACTTTGGATTTATGTCTCTAAGTTCGATTCTCCATCGAACCAAACATTTTTTGATTTAATTTCACCTGTCAAATTGGTGATGGTGAAAAAAAAATCCAACTTCGCTTTCTGTGTTCAATAATATCCTTCATGTATAAAAGTGGCAAGTAAAAAAGATGGGTATTATTGGTATAATATACAGCGGTAGTGAAATTGTACGGCGATAGTCAAATAAGCGCAGAGTCCACTGCCGTTTCTAAAATTTACAATTTTTTTTTCAAATGGCAGCTATAAACGCTCTGAATATTACTATTAATAAGTATGGCGGTGCCCTGGTGGTAAAAGAAGCTGTGTTATTGGATATTAATCATGACTAGTTCAAGCCTCAATATATATTTTTAATTTAATTGCAAATTGGTCATTTTGAAATCAAAAAGTTATTTTTTTTTAATTTAATAAGAAATGTGTGGATGCCCGCTAAAAATAATTTTATCTTTAAATCGAGGTTCGAACACCGCACACTTCTACGATTCCCCCTATGACCAAAAAAAATGTATTATTTGGCCAGCAATTTGCAGTTGTGGCGCCAGGTTTTTGTCACATTTTTCATAACGACTTATTTGCCGCTAATCATTCAACACGTTCACACAGAGAGTCCACAGGTTTTCGATGTATCGAAAAATTTTTGGGGTATAGTGGAAAGAGTGCTGAAGTGCAAAAGTCACACCGGCAGTCATGGCAGAAATAGGGAGCATCAAACAACATGTGCGTGACATTATCCGTAATAACGAAATCTATAGAGGTGATTTGTGCAAAAAATAAAAAAACTCAAAAAATTCAATTTAATCGTATGGAAACTTTATTATCATTCGAAAGAACATTTCTTGCCATTTATTTTTTAAACATTACTTCTTTCAAATGATTCTTTCAACTGCGATGGTCCTTCCCCAAAATTCAATTTTTGATGTTTTTCGATTTTCTGAATTTGAAAACTGGCAGCCGCGTGTTGAATTCTCGAATACCGCAATAAAATGAGGCCATCTTAATGGTTATCCACTAAATATAGGCAAGTCGAGGTTGACTGCCTGTCGGGCAATGAATTTTTCCATTAAATTTTCATTTTGTCTTGTTCCTTGTTGAAAATAGCAAGGCACCGTTGACACGTTGACGTCGATAACTAATATTTTCATTATCGACGGTTGTTGTCTTAAATTTGCTGCATTACCGATAACGGATTCGACACATGGTTCGAGTTTTGGCTGTCGATTATATTTTCCATTATCCATTACCTTTGTCGAATTACTTGTTACGACTGATGATAAATCGCTTAGTTTGCTACAGTTGTTGATTACTTTTTTGTTGATGACTTCATTTTGTTTCAGAACTGCTATTTCTTTCTGTAGAATTTTCATCCTTGATGTTAATTCAATTTGTTTGATTTTGCGATCGCTGGCAATGGATTGCTTTGAACCTTTTGACTGTACACTGGACCGTATTGTATGTCTTTCGTGATGGTCATCGATTGCGTCGGTAGACTTGTCACCTTCTTGGATGTATCGATTTTGTCATGACACCATTCAGTATAGTTTCGAATGCACCATTACTGAGTGATCCTGTCTTTTATTTTTTGATTAACCAGTTGTCTGCCGAAGAAGTGCGTATCAATTTCATGCGTAAATCATCCAGTTTACTATTGAGGGACATCACAAGATAGTTTTGGCTCGATAACTGTCTGTTGAACTGTCAAATTTCTATGTCTCCTAAATTTGGCTTCGAACGACCATAAATATGAAAAAATATAGCAAAACAATGGAAAAGAAAAAACAAAAACTTGAAAAAAAGTCAAAAACAAAGAGAGCGAGAAACCCGTCGTGCACGCCCTACAAACAACACGACGTGGAATCCACAACAAGAACTGTATCGTCGAGTGTTACTAGCTAGCTATTGGCTACACCAGGTGTCTGTTATGGGTTTTCGGTGAGGCCCGGCCATCTCCGGGAGATCCTGCTTAATGCGTGGTGTAACATTCCAATCAAATAAAATCTTAACTAATCTGTATATTTTGATTTGTGGTAATACACGTTCTTAATCGTTCGTTAGAGCACTCTGTAGTTTGTACTATGTAGATTTATTTTTATTGGTATTACCTACCTCAATAATTATTCAGGTCAACCCATTAAATTTAGTTAAATAATTAAAAAACTGAAATATGTTTATTTTAAATGTTTCATTTATTTATTAATTTCAAATAATTCATATTATGACAATTAATAAAAAATTTTTGTTTTGTATTTTATATTTAAATTTAATATATATTTATTATATATAATAATACATTTAAATATATATTTAATTTAAAATAAAATTTGATTCGACTTTAACAAATAATAAATAAAAAATTGACTTTATATATGAGATAATATATAATATTTTTATATTAATAAATATTTAAATATAACATTTTTTTTTTTTTTAAATATATTTCGGATAGTTGGATTTATAAATATATAATATGTGTGGCTATTTAATAATATGTATTATTATATAATATGTAGGATGTTTAAAAATAATCTAAGTTTTAAACCATTTATTTAATAAAATATTAGAAAGAAAAAAATTAGAAATTGTATGGATATTACGGTGGTGGGTTGGTCGGGTCGGGTGGTGGTGGAGGTGTTGGACTCGCATATTTAATTATATTTGTGATAATTTTTTGTTCTCGCATGGATTTTCGAATGAATATCAAAATATAAAAATGTTTATGAATTAACTTAATTGTTTATTTATTTTCTAACAATTTATTTAAATTTTAGCATTATGTTTGGTTTAAATAAAACTATGTAATTAATTGAGATTACTAAATGAAATACTATTAAGGTAAATCAAAAATATTTATTTTTTTTTGTTGGATCTTTTTATCTTGTTTGGCGGCATCATAAGAATTGCGTTTTGGCACCTTAATTTTGCTTCTAATTGTATACAATTTTTTTTTTTTTATAAATATATAATTTTTATTTTTTATTTATATTAAATAAAATAATTTATATCTATTTTTTTTCATATTTAGTTTACTTAATTTAACATCAATCACAAATTCTTTTTTATTTTAGTTTTAATTTTTAATTCAATTAAATTTATTAAATTTTAAATTTTTTTCTTTCAATATTATTTTAAACTAGATAGATTTTGAATGGTGGTGATGGTGGTAAGGTGGTGGGAGAAAACAATTACCTATTTCATTTTTCAATTTCACATGTCTGTAATGTTAATTTTTTTTTGCTTTAATTTTAAATAATAAATTTATATTTAACTACTTATGTATGGTTATTTGTTATATAATTTGCACTTTCCATTCGTTTACTTCGGTGTTTGTGCAAACATTTTTAGCACAATATAATAATAATTTTGTAAGTATTCTAGAGGTCGAATTGAAGATCACTACATGTTTCTATATATCAAGTGAGTGTATCTAAATAGATTACAGAACGTGCTAAATTATTTAATAGTTATTTTGGGCGATTTATATAGTCAACAAATACGCGTTGCTAATAAAACCTTGGTCGTACGTAATATTCATATTATCTCTAAAAATTTTAACACTCTCTGATTAGACTTAAATTTTAAAGTAAATAGTTCAGAGTTTAGTTTCGAAAAATTATAGTTTACCAATTGTATCGGACAGCTTGTTGAACCTTTACATTTTTAGCTACGTGTTATTTTTGATACAACTATTTCGTACTTTTTAATATATAGATAGTGAATGAGCCTTTAAGATGACAATGTCAATTCACAGAAAACGACAATTCACCGAAAATGTAAATACATGAGAACTACGACTATACCGATTATAATGAATTCGAATTATTTGATGGAAATGGGAGTGGAAAATGATTTTTGGATATAGTTCTGGAATATAGTCAACCGGAACGGAACTAGGCCAACCAATGACCGATTATTACAATGACAACCAACCGTATTGTGTTCACCAGCAATAATATTAAAGAGATAGAAAATCGGAAGCAGGTTGATGTGGTGTATACAGACTTCGCCAACCGTACACAATATGTTGAAATCGGAAATAAAAGAACCAAATTAATTGAAGTTTCTTCTAGCGTACTACAACGTTCCCATATTCAATTTTATTAAATGGTGGCCCTCTGACATTGACGATATAGATACAATTAAAATCCTGTATTTTACCTATGTCCGATTTCAAGTGGAATATGCAGTCAATGTTTGGAGTCCCACTTGTGACACACTTACGAACTTGAAAACGTTCAGAAGAAATGTATACGATAAGACCATAAGATTCCCTATTATCTAAATGGAAACCTATAAAATGAAAACATTAAAACTGGGAACTGGAATTGCTACATCTGGACGTTCACAGAACAAATTATGAACATCAGATTTTTTAAAAGCGTAAACAAAATTACAATTAGTCCAACAATTTTTTCAGTGCCTTGAAGCTGCACCGGCCAAATCAGCCCGCCAAAACGAAATCTAGCAATTTATTACATCAGGTTCTAATTTTATTACACTTGATGAACCATACCACGCAACTTTATAACTTTTGATGTAATTGTGTAATCGAGATAAAACTTGGACTAGATTTTATTATAAATTAATTACAGTTTTCTGGTCTGATGCCGAAAAAAAATTTGGAACTATTTTGTGTAAAAATCAACTTAGTTTAATAGAAACATACTGAAAGAAAAACAGCAAAAAAGTCGATTTTATCACCTGTAATAATTTATTACACCAGACCGCTACCATATTTTCCATAGAACTGCCCATTGTTTACTATACGGTATACATATACCTTGTAAAGGCGTGTAATTACATTGTTTTGGGAAAAATCCATTTCAGACCAACGAAAAATACCAGAAATGTCGATTTTATCACCTGTAATAATTTAGTACAGCAGACCGCCATCTTATTTTGTATAAAACTGGCCATTGTTTATACTATACCGTATACTTAAAAGTCGATTTTACCTTGTGTAATTGAATTATTTTGGGAAAAATCCATTTCAAGTCTTCGAAAAACACCAAAAAGTCGATTTTATCACTTGTAATAATTTATTACACCAGACCGCCACCATATTTAGTATAGAACTGGCCATTCTTTACACTACACGGTATTTCTTTACCTTGTAAAGTGGTGTAATTTAATTATTTTAAATAAAATCTATAAGTCAAAGAAAAATACCGAAAAAGTCGATTTTATCACCTGTAATAAATTACAGAAACCCAGACCATATTTGATATATAACTGGCCATTGTTAACACTATACGGTATACGTTGACCTTGTTTGCAGTGTAATTTAACTATTTAGGGTAAAATCCACTTCAAGTCAACGAAAAATACCAATAAAATCGACTTTATCAATTGTAATAATTTACTACACCAGTCCGCCACTATATTTTTGATAAAATTGGCCATTGTTTACACTATACGGTATACATATACCTGGTAAAGCGGTGTAATTTTATAATTTATTGTAAAATCCATTTCAAGTCAACGAAAAATACCAAAAAGTCGGTTTTATCACCTGTAATAATTTATTACCCCAAACCGCCTCCATATTTTGGATAGAACTTGCCATTGTTTACCCTATACGGTATACATATACCTTGTAAAGTAATTTAATTATTTTCGCAAAAATCTATTTCAAATCAACGAAAAATTCCATAAAAGTCGATTTTATCACCTGAAATAATTTATTACAGTAGACCACCACCATATTTTGGATAAAATTGTGCATTGTTTGCACTATATGGTATACCTTGTAAAGCGGTGTAATTTTATAATTATGGGTAAAGTTCATTTCAAATCAACGAAAAATACCAAAAAGTCGATTTTAACACCTGTAATAATTTATTACCCCAAACCGCCACCATATCTTGGATAGAATTGGCCATTTGTACACTATGCGGTATACATATACCTTGTAAAGCAGTTTTATTTAATTATTTTTGGATACAAGTCAACGAAAAACACAAAAAAAGTCGATTTTATCACTTGTTATAATTTATTACCCCAAACCGCCACCATATTTTGGATAGAGCTGGCCATTGTTTACACTATACGGTATACATATACTTTGTAAAGCGGTGTAATTTAATTATTTTTGGATAAGTCTATTAACGAGAAACAAGTAAACGAAATATATCGAAAAGTCGATTTTATCTCCAATACTAATTTGTTACACCAGACCGCCACCATATTTTAGATAGTATTGGTAATTGTTTACATTATACGGTATTTCTATACATTGTAAGGCGGTGTAATGTAATTATTTTGGGAAAAATCCATTTCAAGTCTTCGAAAAATACCAAAAAGTCGATTTTACCTTTAATAATTTATAATACATAATTACTACAAGTGATAAAATCGACTGTTTAGTATTTTTTGTTGAATTTCGGTATGTTTCTATTAAACTAAGTTGATTTTTACACAAAATAATTATATATTTTTTGCGGCCCAAGTTCTAGGTTAAATTGCAATAAATTATAGGCTAGGCTTCATTGTGGCGGGGGCTAATTTGGCTGCTGCACCAGCACTAATTTTTTGTAGCTTCGTACCGAACATCGACAGGACAATAATTTACGCTAAAATATTCATTCACTATATATTATGTACATAGTTGCTGAGCTGAGTACATTCCAACTAAGGAATAAAATTTTAAATGGTTAAACCAAATTCGATAATATTTAAAGTATGTAATGTACTTATAAATTTTATAAATATTAGGTATAATAATTTAATATGATTGAAATTAATAAGGTATATATGATATAATTTATTTTATTTATAGTTAGTTATGTATATAAATTGGATATTCATTTTCATTTTTGTTTTAGTAAATTTAATTCTACAAATAAAATAATACATTTTAAACAACTACTATTTTAGTATAATAAATTATTATTTAATAATAAAAACAACATACAACACTAATAAATAGAAAATAATAAGATTCTGTGTGTGTGTGGTTTTGTAATAATAAATACAATAATATTTTAGAGAATAATAAATATTTTTTTTTGGTTTTTGTTAAATATATTACATAAATATTATTTTTTTTTATTGTTTTTATTTTTATTAATATCGCAAAATAATTATATATTTTTTTTAAATTTTCTTATTACATTTCATTTTTTGTTTAATAATATTTTTTTTTTTTTTTATGCAAATGACCCTGTATAGTTTAAAGGCTAATTTAAGTACATATAAAATTATATTTAATAAATTTCAATTATATTTTTATTTATTTAATTTAACTTCATTCGGTTTTACAATAATAATGAGAGTATGTTTGTATCTATGTATATATAAAAAAAAAAACATGTTTGTTTTAATTGGTTTGGAGATTAGATAAATCCGAATCGGGTCTAAAAATGTATATATGTAACTATATACGTTTATAAGGGCTGCCTGATTAGGTTTTGGTTTGGTTAATATTTGGGGGTGATAAAATTATTTAAATATATTTTATAATATCACAAATGTATCAATATGTCGTCAGGCAGGCCCTATAAATGTAAATTTTTTAAATCGTTTTAATTTAGTCAGAGTTGAAAAATTAAATTAAATAAGAAGCAAAATATTTTTTCTAATTATTAAGTAATTTGTTTTTCTTCTAAAATTTAGGCTAAACGGTTATATAATATTAATGATAAGTATTTTGTTTTGGAAATAAGGTGGAGGAGGCTAACATTAAAATTTTCACCTAATACATTTTAGCTTTGTGTATTTATATATAGAGTGATTACCAAAATAAAATAAAAGTTACAATGTTACCTCCGTCGATTTCAATGCGATTGCGTTGCTTCGAACCCAATATTTGGTTAGGAATATTTGAGTAAATTGTGCTGGTTTTATAACCATTTTGTATTTAAGAAACAAAACAAATCAAAAAAGTCTCAAATATGCTATAATCAACAACACTAAAGTTGGAAAGGAGAGCATTCAGAAGATTAGAATGGTGAAACTTTTGGCAATGTATGTAGTAAAACTTAGTTCTGAGATAGCGCAGATTTTATCATTTGAAATATTTACAAAGAATTAAATTTTATTTTATTAAATAAATATGCCAAATTTTGAGAATTCCCTCCATAATTTAAATTTCATCCCTTGCTGTTGTACTGTTTGTGTTTTTGGTCCCACAAAGAGCGCCTTTCTTCCACAAGTTAAATTTTTCAAAATCTATTTTTACTTTAAATACGTAATTTGGCTAGCCTTTGTAGATGTGTCTCCATCGAAAATAGGGCATAGATTTTATAGTAACTATAAATAAGCGCCATTTTGTTTGAGGTGGTTATTTCCTCTTTTTCCAGAATTTATTAAATAAATTGTTGACCTTTTTTTTAGAAATTACCCCTTTTCCAGAATGCGAAGTAGTCGATTTTGAATGGGACACGTCAGCGAAAAGTGTTCCGATAATTCAAACGAACGACTGATCAAAAAACAAAATATTTTGTTGGTATTGAAATCCAGTTGAAATTCTGTGGGTTCCTACGAATTAGACGAGCTTTTAGTTTACTTTTGATGATTTCGTACACATCCTTCCAAATTCATGCGAAATTTTCTTAAGAATTCATATCCAATATGTAGCCGCGAGTGGGGGCGAGTGGCAGAGACAGTTAAGCGGTAGGCGATTTCATCAAAGAAGTCAAGCAACATTGTGCAGGGTTAGTACTTGGTTGGTTGACCGCTTGGGAACATCACAGAAGAAAAGGAAAAATACACAAAAAAAATCAAGAAAACCTCCACGCCAGTATGCCTTATCCAGCAGCCCTGGAAACTTGCTAGGATTCAATCATTCATTAATCTGAATTAAAAATGATCACAGAAACGAACACAAACCGCAAAACACAAATATCGACCTTTGGCTATCGTACACGGACACGAATTGGAAATTGGAACATCAGAACTCTAACGGAAACATCAAGGCTGGCACAAGTAAAGAAGGAAATGAAACGTTACAACATCGAAATTCTAGGACTTAGTGAAGTTAGATGGAAAAACAGTGTCGAAATTAACACAAGCGAAGGCACCTGTTATTCTCACACATGAACAAGGCGTGGGCATATTAAAACAACAGCGAAATCAAAGAAAGCATTAATGGAATGGATATCAGTCAATAGTATAATAATTGTGGCAAGATTCCGCTCAAAAATAAGAAACGCAACCATCATCCAGTGCTATGCCCCAACAGAAGATGCAGATGAAGCAAGATAAGATGAGTTCTACGAACAACTACAATCCAATATAGCAAGAACGCACAGAAATGACGTGAAAATTATTCAAGGAGATTTTAACACCAAAATTTGCACTGACAATACTGACCTTTAACCGTCATGGGTAAAGAAGCACTGAACTCTGTACAAAACAATAATGGAGAAAGACTCATCGACTTCTGTGTCACAAACATAGGAGGCAGTAAATTTCCACACAAGAATATACACAAGTATACATGGACATCACCTGATGGCAGAACATAAGAAACCAAATAGCCCATGTAATGATCAACAAGATATTTCTCACATCATTACAAGACGTCCGAGCAATGAGAGGTGCAGACATTCACAGCGACCATCACTTGGTAATTTCACAGTTCAAGATCAAGCCTGTAGCTATGAGATGCACTAAGACGAACAGACGAAAATTCAACATCGAAAGGCTAAACGATCCCGATACAAGGAAGATTTTCAGTGAAGCGCTCGAATGCCATCTAGCAACCAACAGTGCCACCAGTATAGAAGACCGATGGAAGCAAATCGAAGAAGCCTATATCGAAACTGCTGCGAACACACTCGGGTGTAAAGAATACAGTCGCAAACCATGGATAAGCGACAACACATGGGAGAAAATTGAAGAACGTCGACAGCTTAAGCTGCAAATGAACCAGCAAAATAAGGTGAGAAGGAAATATGAAGACACGGCAAGACAAATAAAAAAGATCGCAAGAAATGATCGTAGAAAATACACTGAAAATATTCTCAAGGATGCCGAAGAGGCAGCAGCAACCATAAATCTGCGCACTCTACACCAATGCGTACGAAAGGTCACAGGAAAATACATCAATATACCACCTATAAGAGATAAGAATGGTCAAATCCTAACAACAGATGAGGGACAGTTAAAGAGATGGAAAGAATATTTCGGAGAGGAAATCGCAAACAGCACAGAAAACTTCGAATTACCCAATAATGCTCTTAACGAAACAATCAACACCCATCCACCAACGGAACGAGAAGTTAGCAGTATCATTGGGAAAATGAAGAATAATAAAGCCGCTGGAATAGATAACATACCATCCGAAATATTCAAAGGTGACGCATCTACAACTGTGAAGACTCTAACACCGATCATAACGGAAATATGGAATTCGGGTAAAATACCACATAAATGGAAAGAGGGATTAACCATAATGATTCCAAAGAAAGGAGACCTAAGAGAATGTAAAAATTGGCGAGGCATATCACTCAATACAACAATAAAGGTGTTAGAAATGAAAATCCTCGACAGAATATCACCTACGATCAATTCGAAATTGAGGAAAGAACAAGCTGGCTTCAGACCGGGACGTAGTTGCACTGACCGTATAAATACGATCCGCATCATCATTGAACAGTCCAATGGATGGAACTCCACACTATACCTCCTCTTCGTGGACTTTGAGCGTGCATTCGATACAATACATAGAAATGCAATATGGAAGACACTTTGTGAAATGGGCATCCCAAATAAGATTATCGAACTCGTACAAGAGATGTACCATGATGCAGGTAACCGAGTTCAATACAAGAGCAAGCAAAGTGATGCATATTACAATAGCAATGGAGTAAGACACCGATGCGTACCCTCCACTACTGTGCCTAGTATAAGTATTAGATAGTCTCATGCGGAAAGTGGACCACAAATCGCCCAATGGCATCCAATGGGGATTAACAGGAAAACTTAACGATTTGGATTACGCTGATATGATATATGCCTGCTAACACATAAATACACGGACATGCAGCAGAAAATAGAACAGCTATCGGACTTAGCGAAAGAAGTTGGTCTAAAACTAAACATTACGAAAACCAAGACGATGAGGATAAATACTACGATAACCACACCAATAAGCGTCAACCAACAAAATATAGAAGATGTAAAGGAATTCGTATACTTAGGTTGTACACTAGCAGAAACTAAAAATCAGTACTCCTATATGGCTGGGAAACGTGGAAGCTAAATCGGCAGATTACGAACAAACTACAAGTATTTGTCAACAAATGTCTAAGAAGAATACTAAAGTGCTTCTGGCCTAATACCATATCAAATGCGGAACTCCATAGAGTAACTACCAAAACCAGCAAGTGATGTAACATGCATGGCCTGTTTTGTTGGCCAATTTTATTATTCCAGAATCGATCTCTATATATTTGCTTCCGCGGCCTGTGATTTGAAGAAAGGAATCTAATTAAAGAATTAAGATGGGTACACGGATTTCTTATTATAAACACGGCCTATAAATGGTTTTTTCAATTGGGTTCAACAAGGAAGAGCACGGTGGTAGGGAGATTAAATGACTTCCTGAGGTTCTTATTTTATTCATCAAATGCGCAGTTTTATAGATTTGGGCATTATCCGTTCCAAAAAAATTCAAACTCTAAATTGATTGAAGAACTCATTGCATAAATTAATGAACTGAGTTCTCTTTTGTAATGGATGATGCACAAATCGACAAAACTGCGCAGATCAAGGTTATAATAGAAACCTCAAGAAACGATTTAAGGTTCCTACCACCGTACTCTGCTATGGTGAACATTTGTTTAATAGTTTGTAAAATGAACCCAAATGAACAAGCCTTAAACAACAAAGGTTGAATTTGGGTGAACGATATGAGGGCTAGGTAGTTTGAATTCAGTACCATTTACGGACTTCGAGTTTCATAATGGACGATGTCAACATCAGTCAGCGAAATATTGCATACATTTCTAGAGTTGATTTTTTATGTTTAACCTTTACCTGTCGGTACGTTTTTATAGATAATTTTTGCAATAGGTCGAAGTGTTCAATATGGAGCAACTTGGTAATTTCTTAACCGATTACGATGAAATTTATCATATATACGATGAAAATGGGAATCCAATCAGTAACCTTGCAATTTCTTAATCGATTGTTGTGATATTAGAAATGTACACTGAATCCTGAAAGGATTCTTAAATGATTTTTACATGGAGTTCTGGAATATGGTCAGTCAAAAAGGATCTTAGTTATTTTTATGTGTGGTATATATGTATATAGATGAAGAATTACGGTTTGCCGAGCCTCATTAGTTTCTGTGTTTTTTATGGTTTTCTAGCTAAAAGTATCTACTCGACGAAAATGATATCCAAATACTTAATCCACATAGTTATAGTTTAGTAATATAAGGGACAGTTGAGCCGATTTACTTTTCCCCGGAAGAGTGGAAGCAATCACAACTTATTTGTGGAAAGTGTAATCCGCATCCCTTAATAAAATAAGAATTTCTATTAATTTAGAAATGCGTGTAGACAACGTGAATAACTAATATTCAGTAGCGCAGATGCAACTAGTAAAATGAACGTTGACCTTCATTTAACAAATGTGGATGTTCACATTTTTCACATCCAGCAAAATGTACATTAACACGCACATTCGCTGATCAAAATAATTAACCACATAGACGACTAGGCAAATCATAAAGCAATAAAAACGAAAGTGAATATAATATTCACTTTTCCGGGAAAACAAAGTGGATCGACTCAAATGCCTCTATCACTACTACTTAGTATTCTTTAAGGTTATATATGATGAAATTCGAAATGTGAAATGGAAAAGGGTTTCTAAAATGATATTTAGAAGAAGATGTGGAATAAAGAAAATTAGGAAGGAACTTGATTATGATGAAGACGAAATGAAATCTTTTAAGAATTATAACCGTAAAAATTATTTTAGAATTCCATTTGCATCGTTCTTGCTGAATTTTATCTCTATCGGTTAGCTCGTTTTGCCGACGATTTTGAAAATTGTGTCCTAATTGTGTCAACAGTTTATAACAAAATAACCAAAATTCCAATAGACAACAGTTTTATTGTGTTTTTCATTACGAAAAAGGTCTTCGAAAAAGGAAAAAATCTGCAAATAGCGAAATAACAAATGAAAAAATGAGTCCTCCCATCAGATCGATGTAACGCTATCTATGTATGTAACGCTATCTATTGAGGTAACATTGTAATTGCGCATGATTTCTCTATTTATATATACTCAAAGGTTTTAACCATATTATGCAATATTCTCTCTAACATAATTTTTATTTAATAATTTTTTTTATGTAAATTAAGACATTTGTGTATTAATTTTAATTTTTTGGATTTTGTCTGGTTTTTAGAACAGGAAACAAACAATAAATTAAAATCACAGCACTTTGAAAATATTGCAAAAATTATTTCTTTTATATTAATTTAATACTTTTTGTTTGTTAATTATAATTAATAACTTAATTGCTTTTATCCTTAAATTATTATTTTTTTTTTAGTTTTATGTTTTAATTATATAAAAATTGATGAATCATTGATTTATAGTTTTTACTAGGGTCACAAATAACAACCTACACAGATGACCAGAGTTCACTTTGCCAAAATGTAACTAAAATAAAAAATAAATTATTTTGTAGGGAAAATGAGTGTATGGCCAGCGAAAGGTATATACAATCATGATTGTATTAAATGTCTCTGTTGCTTTTGCAGTGTTATAATTACGATAGAAACATTTTTGGCAATACTCGAAAATTAAATTCATTTTTCATGGACAAATTCTACTAACAAAAGAAATTGTTACTTTGTATTTTCTGAAAATAAAGTTTGTTGATGCCTCGTTTCCATGGTAAAGGTCTGGACGTTATGACGAAAAGCTTTGAATTGTATATATAGCCTTTCGCTTTCCATACACTCATTTTCCCTACAACATTATTTTTTTTTTATTTTATTTACATTTTGGCAAAATGAACTCTGGTCATGTGTATAGGGTATTATTTGTGCTAAGGTGTTGAACAAAAGAATTTTATTCTTTAAATTATCGTGTTGAGCAAATTTTTTAACATAACTACATATTTTAAACAAAATATCAATTAAAAATGTAAACATAATAATTACTTTTATTGACCGAAACCCATGTTAGTTCCGGGTACCAATCCGTTTATCGTATAACAATTTACCGTATGAACAAGTTTATCGTATCCCAACTAGCATTTCGTGTTGTAAAAAAGTCACAACTAATTTCGTGATTATTGAAGGGTTTAGTGCTAGACTAGGGTTAAAGCAGTGTGGTTGGTGTTAAAATAAAGGTGTAGTGTCATAATTTAAAATGTTAAATAAGAAATTTAATTATTTGGATGAAATAACACGGAAATAAGTGAAATATAAGAGAAAATACATCAACAACAACAAGAACAAAATATACAGCATAAAAAATTACGTATATCAGCTGAGACGCAAACCATCATATTCACCACCATATTTTATTGGACGAAAAATATATGGACTGCAATATCTACCCAATAGAAAGAAATGGTAAAGAAGACGAATAGGAATACGTCAAACGTAATGGAGTTATGTCGAGTTAGTTATCTAGTTAAAATAACCTAACTGCGATTAACTGCTATACCCTGATACGCAAATCTGTAGCAGTTTCCCTTGTGGTATTATAAGTTATTTGCTATTTGTACAAATAGATGCTTAATTTACGATGTAAAAAAATATTTAGAGCGGTGTTTGTCAAGAATTTGGAAGGCTGGGCTTTTTCCGGTTTTTTCACCAAGTGATTCACTAGAGTCCGATTCATCAAGTGCATAGATTTGATTGGTCGCTTGCCTTAATTCAGTACGTAGCTGGAACAAATTGTCACCTATCCTATATGAGGTCGACCAAAGTAACTTAAATCCTGTTTTAGTGAGTCATTCCAAGTGTAACAGGGGCGTCCAACTTTTTGGGACCGGCAATGTAGGAGAAAGCTGCTCAAAGAAGGTGGGTGGGATTTCTACGATGTATGTATTCCCAATAATTAATTCGGTGTACCTTGATTCTTTTGGTAATAGTCTTACCATGCAAGATATCCTTGATGGTAAAGACAGAACTCGAGTAGCTTCTATAGAAAAAAAAACTCTCGTATTTCTTTAGCCGGCGTCGGTTTGCAAAGATTAGAGAAGCTGAGAAATAACTTGAATATAAGAAATATTTCTTGAGAATTTTCTTGAATATAGAAGGGACCTTTAGCAACGTCAGACTAGGGGCAATGATTCGGGCGCTTGTGGGTCTGGGGTTAGACGGGTCACTTATCCCCTATATTGTTACGCGTATATTGTTGCTATTGCGGTCTTCGGTAAAGTACGCTGAGTGAGCTGCGGCTATCTCGCTTGAAGCGAGAAAACCAAGCATCTTAGAAAGAGTAAAGAAAGTTGCTGTAGCTCCTGCAAAAATGTTATTGGAAAGTGACGGAGTATGGAGCCTCACATAGTACACTGGCTCTACGTGGGCTGGTTGTCCCAGCTTGTGATTCCTGCCGTAGCTGTGGTAATGAGGAGACGGAAGAAATTGTGCTCCATATACTCTGCACCTGTCCTAGTCTAGCGTACAGCAGAATAACATTTATGGGAACTTCACATTTAGCTAACCTGACGAATCTTAGTAAGATCGATGTCAGGGGCCTTCAACGCGTCTATGCTAGTTCATTAGAACATGTGTATTTGTTTAATTAACAATTAATTGAAAAAAATATATTTATTTCTGAATTGGAAAATATTTTACAATTTCACAGGAACTCCTCATATGAATTATTTTTCCACTGGAATTTAAGTTTGAGTGGAATCGGCTCGATATTGGAAGTTACGATAGGGACGTAAATAATTAAAATTTTAGATTTTGCGGTAAATTGTGTATACGATAAATTATTTACGATAAATTTGATAATCGTTGCCTGAAAGTTTCAGGCGTAAATTATAAATCGAAAATATTATTGATTTTATAAATCGAACGAATTA
This sequence comes from Tipula unca, assembly GCA_951394425.1. Classification (NCBI taxonomy): domain Eukaryota; kingdom Metazoa; phylum Arthropoda; class Insecta; order Diptera; family Tipulidae; genus Tipula; species Tipula unca. The sequence continues at coordinate 182,870,260 of OX596382.1, read as the reverse complement.
ACGTGAAAAATATTTATTTCAGTCAATAAATTAAAATCTGTTAGTCCCTATATCCTAAATTGCAGTTCATTTTAGTTATTTAATAATCAAAATTCTTTTGTTAAATCGAGAGTTCACCTGAAAAAAAAGGAAATACTATTTTTTTTAATTTTAATTATAATTTTAAATCTATCTAATACTTTTTTTTAAATAAATAAAAAAATTGATCGCGCTGATTATCTATAATATTATTGAATTTAAATTCATCAATTATTTTATTATTTTCGATAAATTCATTTTTTTAAATTTATATTATATAAAATAATAATAATTTTATTAATTTAATAATTTTGAAGCTCTAATTTATATGATTGCCTTGCATTCCATTTTAACAATCTAATTTTTTTTTTTAAATACTTTCTAGTTCTTTCTAAAATTACTACTTACTAAATTCTTTATATATATAGTACATATTTGTTTCTTCATTTTTTTTATATTTTTTTTTACATTAAAAAAATAACAATTAATTAATTTTTTAATAATTAAATAATTAATGTGTAATATGTATAATAAACGAAACAACAAAAATATAAGTGTGCATAAATTTATAAAAAAAAACTTAAAAAATTTGTTATAATGGAAGAATTTAATATTAATTCATTTTTATTTATTAAATATTACATTTAATTAAATTCGACATTGATATTATAAATTTATGTTTTTTTTTTTTTTTTTTTTTTTACTTTTAAAGATAAATATTAAAAATAAAATAATTAAAAATATTATTGTTAATATTATTTATATATATATATAGAAAATTAAAAAAAATATTTTTTTTTATGTTTTTTATTTATATTTATATAATAATTTAGAATACAATCACACAAATATGATTTGTTTTGTTTATTTAGTTTAGTTTTTAAAATATTTATGTTTTTAGAATTTATTTCTTTTAAATTATTATGTTTCTTACTTGAGCAAATATTTCAGGTTGTTTTTTTTATTATTATGATAATAAATTATTTTTAATAATAATAAAAAAAATGTTTTGTAATAATTGTGAAAAATCTACAATTAATAATTCTTGTAATACATAATATTTATAATCATATAAAAAAATTATTATTCCTATTTTTTTTATTATTTATTACGTGCAATTTTCATTTGTTTCATAATTTATTATAAAAAATGTAAATATCGTAACGTATCGTTTAAAAAATATTAATTAACAAAATAATATTAATAAATAATTAATTAAATACATTTTTTTCGAAGTGATTCAAAATTTGGTTTGCTCTTGTCTAAGGCAAAAGTGGCAATGAGAAACATAAGCAGCATCGATCTTACCTGAAATACCGTTGAGATCGTTATTACCTTCAACCGAAAATATTGAATACTTCTGTGCACATAATCTACCTACCGAAGCGCAGATACGTTGAAAACCATGTTTACATTTGCGTTGTAGTATTTACGTTGGTTTTGAAAGGGTTGCCAACTGAGCCTATAACTGAGGCTGTACAGTAAATTGATTTCTCCCGTATCAAATATGTTGCTACTTTTTCTACTTTCACGGTGGATAACCATAAAGCATATCGTGCATCAATATGGAAACTAAATACATAAAATAGGTTTCAATTGAAATTCTTGAATTTGTACAGGTCGGAACAATATAACTATTAATTTTTTTCTGGTTGTTGATTCACAACGCATCGTGAATCAGTGATAGAATTGATAATAAATCCTCCGAAAACCGAAAAATAAAACATGTTGCAAACCGTTGCATACAGTTCGAAGCTGCTCATCACCCATGGACAACAGGTTCTGCTATTTGCAACAAAATTTTAGAAAGTGCTGTAAAAAAATTGCAACCGTACTTGCTCCTTCGATAACACGTCCAGCAACAAACCGCAATATTTCATAACAAGCATAAAACCGATAGCGAGTGTGACTGGTAATCGGTTACAACATAATCGCCGCTTATTCTTTACAGACGCGCCAATTAATTCCCCGTAAAATATTTTTTAGACCACGCATCTAACATATGCACTAGCCTAACGGAATTATTTGCAGAACGATATCATTGGCGTAGGGCGGCAATTTTACTGCAAATCTAAAATCCCAGAAACTCGGTTTCAACAGATCCACATGGATTTGGTTGGCCCACTACCACCATCTGAAGGAAATATATATGTATTTACTATCGTTGATAGATGTAGTCGTTGGCCTGAGGCTTATTCCATTCCAGATATTATCGCTGCCACCATTGCTAAGACGTTCGCCGAGCAATATGTATCAAGGTTTGGCGTTCCCCTTGAAATAACGACAGATCAACGCAGCCAATTTGAGTCAAAACTCCTATCCGAGTTAACAAAAATCTACAAACCGCCTACCATCCTCAAGCAAATGGAATGGTATAGAGTGGTTTTACAAAACATTAAAAACTTCGCTTAGAACTCGAGGTAATACTAAATATTGGAGCTACGAGTTACCCATAATTTTACTGGGCATAAGAGAATGTGTCAAAGAGGACCTTAAATGCAGCCCAGCGGCCAGAGCCGCAAACTACCTGGCCAAATATTTTCCGGCCCAAGTTCACAACCCCTTCCATCGACTGACGATTTTATACAACACCTTCGCACAAAGATGCTACATTTAATCCCAGTCGATACTCGCAAATCGACTCAGTCCAACATTTTTATTCCCAAAAACTTAGATAATTGTGAGTGTCGACAGAATAGAGAGATCCCCTCAAACCAGCATATGGTATTTTGTCGACGGTCAATTGTAAAAATAATATTGTAAAAAATGTCACATTTGAAATTCCAGCAAAATAAAAAAGCGCGTGGGAATCTTACGGCGAGGGGGGTACTGTAGCGGCCCTGAATAAATGCAGAATCCGTCTTTATATAACGAATATCGTGCTATGCGAAATGGACCAATGGTAGAGATTTTCAAATTCAAATTAGAACTCAACATCCTTCCAGAATTTGAAATTTATTGCAGAACGCGACGGATCACTCATTTACTTTAACGCATCACTTAAAGCTTGTGAAAATACAATTAAAGGGTTGCACAATATGACCCAGCTGATGAAGACCAGTTTATGACTTCCAAGTCTTTAAACAACTGCGAATTCGTTTGTATTGACAGAGTATGAATGGGCCTAACACCATCGTACGAAGGGCCTTACCTAGTCATTCGTCGTTTACGTAAACATTACATTCTTGATGTAAAAGGCAAGAATGTAAACGTTTCTATTGACAGACAAAATCGGATCAAATTATCATCATGTGATCTGCCCGATATCATCTGGAGTTATGATCCGCAATTGAAATGAAAATTTCTTGAAGAGTTAAAATAGACTCTCTCATCTCTTCAAGTCGTTCTAATTGTATAACTGCACCTTATACATACCATGGTCTCGTACTAGATGTATTAAGACAATAATTTCTCTCAACTTCCTTTGAAGCCCAAATTCTAGAATCAAAAAAATGTCGTTCATTGATATTGAGATCAAAAGAGTCAAACACTCTATGTTCCATCTATAACGTGAAAACTAATGGAGGAGATTTGAAACCAGTTTTTCGATATGATAGTGATTCACACCTCTTAACGCTTGCTTAGCAAATATATATAAACAACACAATCAAGCAAGAGTAGTTCCGACTAAACAGAGATACTACCTTGTATGTTAGTATTAGGAGTTATTGAGGAGTCTAACAGCTACTCGTAGACTCAATACAGTGACGGTCAAGGATTCGTATCCACTGCCAATCATCGACGGACTCTTGAGCCGACTGGGTCAAACCAGATTCATCTCATCAATTTCCCGCCATATCGTATGGGTAGTGCAAAGTACCTCAAACGATGTGCAGACTACTGCATAAAGTGATCCCCAATAAGCTACAGCACCAAGTATTTGTGTACCTTTTGGATGACCTTTTCATGACCTCTAAGGACCTTCGAAAATCAGATGAGAACTTAGGATTGGACCAATAGATAGTTAAAGCTGTTCAACGGTACTGGTTTATGCTTTAACTTGCAGATACCATTTTTTATCCAGTGTGATACCAACACAGTCGGAGTTGGCAGTGTAATTCTCACACAGATTGGTAATGATGGTGAAAAACACCCATAGCCTATATGTCAAAAAACATAAATCATGCACAACAGCAATTATGAGTTTGAAAAATTCTTGTGCCACTTAAGTAGTTAAACCAATAAAGACCAATAAAGATTTGGATGCAAGACAAGCTTGATGGAGCTTAAAGCTCCAAGCCTTTAAATTCTCATTTGGAATTGTCCCATTTAGCTACATTCGTTGGTAGGAATGCTGTCCATATAGAATTGGTCAGTTGCCTATATTCAAACGCATCCTAAGTGTCGTGAAGTGCTTTATATCAAGAAGAAGAAGAGCATTTTCGGATATATTCAGTGATCACCGCACATACAACATAATAATTTAATTTAATTTTTTTTATTAGATTATTAAACAAAATGGCACTTTCCCCCAACTTCCAGCCCAAACCATGGAGCTTTGTATATAGCAGGGTTCGATCAATTAAATATCACTTGAGAAGAGTCTGCGGTAGTTCACGTTTGTAAATATTCATTTGTTTGAGTACTTTGTTGTGCAACGAATATGCAGCAAATATTTACAATTACCCGACAATGATGTAGTGAAAAGTTTAAATGATACAATTAATCGTGTAATGTACAAGCCGGTCATTCACGTGTACTGTAATAATTTGAATTCATTAAAACATTTGGAAATACTCCAAGGTCCATTGCATTTCTTTGATCGTAATGCCCTAGTTGAATTAACATTTGTGGGATGTTTTAATAACGAGCCGGATGAAAACTATAATTATCGTTTGTGGGACACAATTTCACGGATGCCAAATTTTGCGGGACTCGATGTTTGGTTCTCGATGAATTGGCCACCGTAAATAATGACATATTGCTGGAAAATTTCAACTTTACAAAATTTGTAGACATCAATTTTGCGAATTTTAGTTTCGAAACATCACGCTATTTGAGAAAGTTTAAATGACGGTATTGCCAGTTTTCGAACATAAACCATCTTGATTTTAATGATGTAAGAACTGATATGACAGTTCACCATACGAAAATCGCTAATAGTAAATTAATCAATTTGAATAGTTAAAATTTGAAAAAATTTAGTACGATGACTGTTCAAATGTACGGATATTCCTTGGCTGATCATAATGCATTCAATGAACTGAGACGACCGACATTAACAAAACTTCAATTGGAATACATATCAGAGATATTATTTATTGATTTACACAAACTGCAAGAACTAAAATTATTTTCAAATAACATTAAAACTTTGCATCCCATATTGATGTTACAGAATTTACAAAAGTTCATAGGAATCAAGAACGTTACAATTCTATGAGAGTATGTTTTATTGGAAATGAGGTTGCGCTTGACATGGAATATATCAAATTACACAGCAGCCCATCGACACAGCTGACAAAACAATTATCAGGTGATAGTGACATGAATATTATTGTAACGCTGCACATCAAAAATTCATTGTGCACTGATCGCTTGTTGATGAAACAATTAACAGAATTTTATTTTAGACAAAGCCGCGAGTACTGATTAAACCACAGGTGTCGTGTGCCATTCAGCACCATCTTTTCGAGTAAAAAATTGAAACGTATTGTCCAACTAAATGTTTTTATGCGGCAATGATGAATTACTTAATGGCGCGGCAAATAATGAATCTCAATGGCGTTCGGTATGAACAGGGACGGTGTAGCAAGGGTTCACAACATCCAACATTGTACTTGAAACAAAAGAAATCAAAAACGGAGATTGACAAATATTTGGATACGTTTTGTTGGACTAAAACTGACGTTTGAGACAGAACATGTAATTATGAGAGGGCGCGACGTCCACAACAATCGAAATTAGTTCAATTTGAAATGGAGGCCAGTTTTACATGCAGCCTGCGTATTAATCATGGTGTGGTATAAATATCAATTTGTGTGTAATGATGCGATTTTGTGTATAAAACTACCTCGTTTGGATCCGGCGATGCATCGGGATCGAACCCCAACAAGTTACAATGTGTAATTAAATTGAAAACATATCTATGACCCTTTGTTGGAATCTAGAACTCATACAGGCTAGCATGAGCTATGCAGTGTGCAGATGGCCAATTAAAAGACAACCTTACAGCCGTGTGCAAAATAAGGGCTACTAATAATTCACTTTTCAATTTCTTTTCTTATTTTTACCCATTTTTCGCGAAATTTATGATTGAAGTTAAACCACGTGTTGGATACAAAAATTTAAAATATAATTAGAAAGACGAAACCGACAACCAGCTGGGAATCATGTACTTCCCTATCATAGTTCAAACTTTGGTTGCAATGTGGTTGCCTTATCAAGAATGTTTGTTGATGCACAAAACATAGACAGTCTGTATTTACTTGATCCACTGCTTTCTCCACTGCGAATCACCCAAAAATTAACAAAAGATAAAACTATAAACCAAAAAGTAAAAGAATAAAAACAAAAAAAACTTATTTACTTTTTGTCTTAAAAATTTTATTTATTCGACAAAAAATTTATAACAAAAAAGACAAAAAAAAAAAATTATTATTAAAAATTAAATTTTACTAAAAACTTAAAATAAAAAAAAAAATGAAATTTATTTATTTGAAATTTTTTTTTCCTATAAGAAAATCAAAAATAAAAACAAAAAAAGATTCAGTCAAATTAAACATTATATAATTTTCATATAATTCAGTCTCAATTAATAAAATAAAACAAAATAATAATAAAAAAAAAATAATCTAACAAAAAAAAATAAAATAAAATTATTATTTTTTTAAATATATTTTTTTAAATATTTTGGCACACAAATTTTATTTATTTCATTTAGTTTTTTGTTTTAAAAATAAGTTAAAAATTATATATATATGTATATATATATATATATATATATATATATATATATATATATATATATATATATATATACATATATATATATATATATATATATATATATATATACATATATAATTAAATAAAAAAAAATACAAACGACAAACAAAAAATTTAATATTAATAAAATCACTTATTTGTTTTTGTCTTTAATTAAAAAAATTAATCTAATTAATTTCTATAAAAAAAAAAATATAATAAATATCTAATTATGTATTTATAATAATTGAAAGAGAGAGAAAAAAAATTTTAAACTTTTTTTATCACAAAACAAAAACATAATATATATTTAAAAAGCCAAACAATTTTGTAATAAATTATAATATTTAATAAATAATTTGTATTTACGTTTTTTCATTATTTTTCTTTGGTTTTGATCCCATAATTTTACTTGTGTAATGTTTTTTTTTTGTTTTACAAAATTTAAATATTTTTTGTATTTGAGAATATTTTTAAATATAATATTTATGTGTAAACTAATTATTATTTTTATTTTGTTAAACAAAATAAAATAAAAAAAATTATGATAATAAAATAAAAATGACTATATGTTTCGTTGCATTTTTATTTATTAATTTATATGTAATAAACATATATAATTTGTAATTTTAATTTCTAAATATTATTGCTTATTAATTTTTTTTTTAAAATTTATATGTATGTATATATTTGTCTTTTAATTTTTAATATTTAAATATTGATTGCTAAAAAACATTTAGATCTAAAATATATATATATATAATACATAATTCTCGATTTTTGTTTTGTATTTAGATACGAGTATATAAATAAAAATGCAACGCAGAGATTATATTAATTAATTAATAAAAATAGTTTTGTTAGTCTTAATAAAAAGCGAAAAATATAAATAAAAAAAAAAACGATTCGAATTATAACACTAAATTTATTTAAATATTTTTTTTTTTTGGTTGTTTTTATTTTTTAATTGATTATGTAAAAATAAAAAAAAAATTCTAAAAACATCGATTAAATATGATTATAAATTTATATTTTCTAATTTTATTTATTATTTTTTGTTCTTGTTGTGTTTTTATTGTTTTTTTTTTTAATTTTATTTAGTTTATGTTTCTGAATTATTTATATTATAATTATCATAAGAAAAACGAAACAATAAACATTTTTATTTATAATTATTGATAATTAAAAATATATTAAATACATAAATAATAATAATAAAAGATCTAAAAACACAAATAAATTGTTGGTGGGTGCGTGAGTGGTCCAAATTCAGCCACGAATTTTAAACCCACTCTCTCCACCCTATATATATATATATATATATATATATATATATATATATATATATATATATATATATATATATATATATATATATATATGTGTATATATATTTTTTTATTTAATTTATAATAATATTTATATAAATATATTTAAATATTAATTAACGATTTTGTTTCCTTCACTTATCATTTGTTTAAATTTAATTATTTATAATATAATAAATTTAATTTTTGTTCCCAATTATTATTTTAATTTTATTATTATTATTATTATTATTTTTTATTTAAGAATAGTTTTTAATATAATGAATATTCTTTTTTGTTATTTAATTTATTATTATTATTATTATTAATAATTTTTAAGCTATAATTTGTCATTTTTTTTTATATAACTTTGTTTTAATTATTTACAAATTATATTGTCTTTTTAGTTTTATTTTCAAATAAAATAATAATAATAATAAATGTACTTTGTAGTTTTTGTTTGTTTATTATAAGTAATAATTGATTAAAATACATTAATATATATGAATAATAATAGTAATAAATATCATTTCTTTTGTTTTTGTTTGTTTTTCATGGTAATAATAATAATAAAAATATTAAAAATTATTTATATATATTTTGTATAAGTTTTAAAAATTCCTTATCTAATAAAAATTAAAAAAAACATTTAAATAAATAAAATTAAATAAAAGAATTGAGCAAAATAATTTTGTAGAGACACAAACAATAATAATTAAATTAAAACATTTTTTTTAACACGATAATACAGCGCGTGGATTGGGGTTAAGTAAAATTCTGAATTGTATGAAAGATTTAAAAAAGATTTAAAATCAATCAATCAGAAGATATTTTACTCGACACCGCGTCTCGATACTAGAATATATATTTTATCTATAATAATATTTAAAATTGTTTTATTACATTTTTTCATAATTAATTTTTATAAAAAAATTTAAAACTTATACATAAAACTTACGACTAATTAAATTCTGATATATTTAGTTTATTTTTTTCTTTTCACTATTTTTTTTTTAAATTTTATTATATGGATAATAAATAAGAATATCTAAAATACTCGACCCATAGTAAATTTAATTTAATTAATTAATAATAATTATTAATTATTTTTTAAATATTTTTTTTTAAACTTCAAATTCTTTTTATAGTTTTTTTTTTGTCTAATTAATTAATATTTTTTCTTTTCTCTCGAATATAATTAAAATAAAAAAACAGAAAAATACATAATTAAAAAAAAACAATAAATAAATAATTTAATTATTTAATTTTTGGCACTTTTCATTCTTTTTTTAAAGTAATCAATAATAATAATTTAATTAAGTAAAAATTTTATTTAATAATTTGTTTAGTTTTTAAATTTAATTAATTTGTCTTTAATAAAATTTCATATCAGTCTGATCTTTTTCTTTTTTATATATTAAAATTAAAATAAAATCGAAATTATAAATAATAATTTTAAAAAAAACCGAACATAAAATATATATTTTTGAGATATGTTTTATATTTTTATAGTTGTTGATAAAAAGATATGTTTCTGATTAAAAAAAATAAAAATAAAAAAACAAAAAATATATAAGTGTATGTGTGGTTTTAAATAATTTTTTTGTTTTTAAAGAAAGAGAGATAGAGAAAACTATATATTTGTATATTACTTTGTTTTAAATATATAAATGGATTTTATATTTAATAAATGTTGATTGACGATAAAATAGTTGTATTAGGTTCCTGTTGTTGCTGTATATGATGATGGTGGTAATAGGGGGCAGACGACAAGGTTCAATGTATTGGCGCCTTTACTATGTGATTTGGTGCTATATAGTGATAACCGGCAATTGGTAATCCAGCTGTTTCCATTGAAATTCTGTAAAAGAAAAATTAATAAAAAGAAAAAACAAAAAGACGAAAATTATACAGCTTCCAATTATTTTTTTAAAATATAAATTTGCTTATTATATAAATATAATATTATAGTTCAAAAGCTAAATAATAAAATATATATATGTATTTACAACAAAAAATATTATAAATTATATTCTTTATTTATATATATTATGCACTACTAATAAACTTTCTTTTATTTTGTATTTTAATAAAATTAAATATAAAAAATTAACTAGTTTAAATTATAATATTAAAATAAGCATAATGGAATTAATAAAATCAAAATGTATTTTCGAAACGATAATATTCGTTTTTCTGGTTGTTTGTTTAAATAAAATATTTTTAAAAAATAGAAATTATTAAAATATAAAAATATTAAATAAATTTTGGATTTTAGAGTGGAGCGGATCGTGGATAAGTAAGGACACAGTTTTCAAAAAAAAAAAAAACCATCCCAAAATATAACAACACACACACAATAATTTTTTAAACATAATACAGCGGACGTACATAATATCCAAATAACCAATTGATCAAAAATATTTTTTCTGGAATTAATTGAAATGACCCGTCGTTCGAATACGTGGCTCAATATTATCCGCGTCATGCCTCAATTTTGTAATCTCGCTTACCTATTTTTCAACATTTTGTGGTGCAAACCCGAAAAATTTGAAAGGAATAGAAAAATCTAAGCGAAGAGACCAAAAGTTGGAACCTGAAGTCTGAAAATGGTAACAATGACAAAAGGATTAAATCAACGATTTGAACTGACGAAATTTAATGATTTAATGGATTGGATGGTAAAAAAAAAATAGAGGAAATCGGTAAAAATTTGCCGAAAACTATATTTAGCAAATAGAAAAAATATTATCAAAATTCAAAACTATGAAAAAAAAAAAACAAATTGGGAACGGGCCCATAAAAAACTGCATTGAAGTTAGATTTAAATTGATATAAATTCACACAATTGACAGTTGTTTTGTGGTTGTCAATTATGCGTGAAATAAAAAACTAAGTGCGCAAAATTTTGATTTGAAATAATTAAAATGTGTGTACATAATTTAAAATGAAGACAATAAAAAATGTCATTACACGGAGAATTTTTTCATTCGTTGCAAAATCAGTCTCTAATTTTGAGCCAGTTCAATCCCTCAACTGATCTCAGAGCTGATCAAAAAATCACTGTGTTAGAACTATGCATAAACAGTTAAACACTGAATACATGTATATGAGTCAGTAATGTTTACAAATTTCATAAATATTGAAATTTTAGAATCATATACATACAGTGTATTATGGGTACTCCAGGCCCTGTGGCCATTATTAAATTAAGTGTTTCAATTTGTTGCTGTTTTGCTTCCTTGTCTTATGCCATTACCAGCCAAGTCGGGGACGCTTGGCTATAGGTTCAATTTAATACGCAAATTATATTGTTCCAAGCCAGTCCGTACTGGCAACAACGATGTTCGGGAAATTCTGCATAAATCGAATAATATGCCAAAAATTCTATAAAATATCTTATTTTTCAAAATCCATGCATATTAACTTTACATATCAAAAGGATGACCATCAACATATAGAAATTAACTCACGACAGGTTCAATATACAAACACAGCTAAATACCTTGGCATGACCCTCGATGCCAAGCTTAAGTGGAAAGCGCATCTCAAAAAGCAAAAAAAAAAAACTTAACATAAAGTTCAGAAAAATGTCATAGGTAGAGGCTCTGAGCTTACAATTCACAACAAGGTGCTGCTTAATCGGCAAATACTGAAGCCGATATGGACCAACGGTATCCTACTCTGGAGTTGTACCAAGCAAACACACGCCAAATGATACATACGTTGCAAAACAAGGTTCTTCGTAGCATCGTAAATGCTCTGTGGTATACAAGAAATGAATACCTTCACAGGGACCTACGGATGGAATACATCAGTAATGAAATAAAAATGCATTCCACCAATCACGAAATAAGGCACCAGGAACATGGAAACCCCTATATTCGCCATATAATAGATAACCCTGTCGTTCAACAGACTCCAAAGGACGAGACCACTTGACCTAGTGGGTTACACTGCAACAAATAAGAATTTTATAAGGAATGTAAATTTTAAAAAAATGAAAAATAATAAAAACCATGACAGTCCCTCAAAACCATTAGTGCATATTCAATGGTCGAGATACATTGTTTGACTATATTTTGATAATTTTTGCTCAACAGACGAGTGAAATTTTATAGTGGCAATGTTCAAATTGAACTATACATTAAATTGATGGCTGGATGAGTTGTAGCTAAGATATCACAATAATCACGAGTAAACAAACGAGGGGGTTCGCGAATTCCCTAAAAATTAGTAAAATTCTACTGTCCCGGGAATTCGCTGGAAATTAAAAAAAAAAATTCAATTAAATTCTTCTAACGAGTGGTCCATCTAACGTTTGCTATTTCAACTACCGGCTATTTCGAGTGTAGCAATACTTATACGTCATTCATGTTATCACTGGAAATTAGTTTAATGTTTGACATTTACAAAATAGGCCGCTTTACAAAATTGGGATATATTGAAAACTTACTTTCAGGCTTCTATTCAAACTATAAGAAATTTACGTGGAAATGAAATGCCTACAAGACAATTTATGAAGCGAGTTCGTGAAATTGGATTGTTATTGGATAAATCAACACGTGCTCGTGATTTACAGCGCGTACAACCGAGAACATTGCAGCTGTTGCTCAGAATGTATCTGACCATCCATTACAAGGCGTACAAAGTTGAATTAGTGCAGGAGCTGAATAACAATAACCATCCGCAACGGTTTCGGTTCGCTAATTGGGCGGTGGAATACTTGGGAGAAAATTAGCATTTTTACCGAAAAATCATCATTTCTGACGAAGCTCATTTTCACTTCGGAGGCTATGTCAACAAGCAACGTCGCAGTTGGGGCTCAGAAAATCCACAGGTAACTGTAACGTGGATTTTGGACCGGCGGCATCATTATTTTTCGAAAATGAGGAAGGGGCCGTCCTTACAGTCAATGGGAAGCGTTACCGAGCCATGCTAAGCAAGTTTTTGTTACAAAAGCAACGACTTGACTACGTAGAAATGTTCTGAAAAATTGGATTGAAAGAATGGGGATACTGTATAGCCAACCGTGGAACTCATTTGATTGAAATTGTGCTCCATACTTAATGACAATGTTTACTCTTTAAATTTAGAGCCAAATTAAATCAAATCAAACGTTAGATGGACCACCTTTTATGACTGAAAAATGGAATCAAGAATGTATGTGCAGTTAAAATTCGTTAAATATAATTATTCTTTTGGCGGAATTTTCAGCTAAATTTCCATGTAATTACTTCTCTGTAAAAAGTTTAAAATAAAAATAATTTATTAGTTCAGAATCTCGCATTTTTTGTTATTTTTTGACTTTTTAGTTTTAGACTGAAACGTCGCCCAAACAAAAACTGGAATTGATTTGGAAAACGTTGCAATTAAATTTGGAATACCGAGAAGTACGGTTTTGGATGGGTGAATCAGGTACGAAAAGCTCAACCAAAGGCTCTTGAATTTGCGAAACGCCTTAAAGTTTCAGAATTTAGAGCAGGTAGTGGCTGGCTTGATAAATGTAATGCGCGCCATAATATTGCTGTCGGAAAAATCGGATTACGTGTTTAGCCGGATCTAATATGTCAGGCACCGAAAAATTAAAATAATGATAATGGGCAAAAGGAAAAATCCGCGCGCATTTTGTGGAAGACTGTATGATAAAACTAGTCATTCATTTTGGTCGTTAGATACGAAATGCAAAGTGGTTCAATCAAAACTAAAATTGGTTATGCTACAATATTTTCCACCAGATTCCACAGCAGAGCTGCAACCTATGGATGTCGGTATAATACAAAGCCGCAAAACTATAGGACAACATTTGCTCAAAAAATGGAACCAAATGTCATCAAGTTTATCTCATCGGTTTGGGTTAATGTTTAATAGGTAAATGTAACCAACCACTATATGAAACTGTTTCCGTAATGCTGGTTTTATAGAAAATCTACGATGGGTATCGAGCGGAAAATAAAAATCCGACGAAGATAAGGATTGAATAAATTCCATATATGAGAAACCAACAGTCCAACAAATTCAAATATCTTTATAAGTGTTGCGCACTGTTGTTGAGATAAAGCGGCGATTGATTCTATGAAACACTACTAGCATTCAAAAGGTCGAAAGATTTAACGAAAACCTAATGTTGCAATTTCTATGTTTCCAATTTTGTTGGTTTCGAAGTTAAATACATCATTGGTAAGTTTTCATACAACTTATGCAAATAATTTTTGAATCCTTAGAATTCCCGGGACGCACCCTCTAATCGCCATGGCAATACATTAAAATACAAATCGTTCAAGCATCGGCGGCAGAATAATAATTCTGAGAAAAAAAACCGATAAATAGCTATTATAGTAGTAATACTTTATTAATAATGTGTACACCAAATTCATATTTCAAAAAAATTTAATCTAACTAAAATTAATCGATTCTACGAAGTAATGGGATACACTCTAGTATGAGCAAGTCTTTAAATAATCGAAAAAAAATTCAAAATCACTTCGAGTTTTAAAATTATTATTTTTTATGAAAATCGTTGAAAAATCAAGTGTAACAAAAAATGGGAACTCGATTTAGGCGTGGCTATAAACAACAGAGATATCTAACTGGATCAATAAGCGTAAACAACGGAATCATAGAAGTTATCGAGAAATTCGTATACCTTCGCTGTACTGTATCAAATACAGACAGCAGACATTAGTCAACTCATTTTTCTCATGCATGGCTAACATCGATATTCCTGTACGGATGTAAACCACGAAAATATACCGAAAAGATCATAAGCGGCCTTTAGCTATTTGTGAATAAATGCAAATGGATCGAGCATTAGAAAGTGATATAACCAGAATGTCATTGGAATGAAATCCGTAAGGGAAAAAGAAAGTCGGAAGACCAGAATAATAACCGGGAGGAGAACGGTGCTGGTAGAAGCGAACCAGCTCGGTGAAACATGTTTATAATGGGTAATGATTTTGATTCAATTTCTGTGATTAGGTGATTCAGTAACCAGAAAACTGATAGAGAAGAAATTTGTGAAGATATCGATGTTTATCAATGGGCTTACGTGGAATGAAATGATTGTATAGCTATAATGTCACAGTAACAGAAATATATGAAATTTTGTTGCTCAAATACGCCAATCTATCCTCGAATTTTATCAAAAAATAGAAGTATTTGGTTAATGTGAAACAACCATGTGAAAGTAACAATAAGTAGTAATAAAATTTCCGAGTTGTAATTTCTTAACCACTTAGTTATTTGCTTATGAGTCTGCCTAAAATAACATAAAAATAAATTCATTTGGAATAATTAATTTACACTGAACTACTGCATGAACTACAACCGAACTGCATGGAACTACCGGTCGAACATCACAGACTATTGACTATATGGATAATACTTAATATTTCTCAACCGAAGATTGTCCGTTCAGGCTCGATACACAGAATTTAAATACGAAACATCGTCGTGTAGTTTTATCCGGAAGAGAGATATATTTTAATGGTGATATCAACCATATATACTCGTATCTAAAATTTCATCCAAAGTTGGAATTCGCCTCATTTAATTTTTCACCATACCAAAAATTTACACCGCTCACTTTAGCAAATATTCTAAAGTGAGCGGTGTAAATTTTTGGTATGATGAATTTTTAAAGGGAGATCATTTTTCTTAATGAATAATAGCCCTATCTAAATTATTTAAGGCTTCATTTAAAGTTAAATTTTTTAATTTGGCTTAATCTGGCGTAGGGCCAGCATAACTTTCATTTCAAAAAATGTATCTTTAATAATTTTCTTAATTGTCCATAGTTATTCAAAGTGAAGGTGTAGTAACGCGTAAAATGAACACTTCAAAAAAAGAATAAAAACTCGATTCAACTGGAAAAAAAATTCCATTGAACAATTTGCTATTCTGTATCTCGCTCGTTTCGTTGGAAAAATTCCAAAACAAATGAATTTTAACTTCGAATTTAATTTTTTGGAATTTTGCTATTCTGTAACTCAATTCCATTGGAATTTTTTATTGTTTTTGTAAAAAAATCTCCGTCAGAAAATTGTGGTGAACTTTTTTGTAAATGCAAGTTCTGTAAAAATATATGGTAGGCTTTAACAATATATCACAATATTTCCTTTAGCGAATTAAAAAATAACTATTTGTATACATAGCACAAAACTCATTTTACTGGTCGTCAATCACCGGAAGGTAAAATGGGTTTTAACTGTTCCTATATTTTGAAAGATTGCAGGGACAATAACTAGCGGAATTTTTAAAACCTTATACGTACAATAAAAACTGCCGCCAAAATAACATTACCAGTTTCAATAGACGGTTAATTGCTAATACTGAACTCATCGAGTAAAATTTGTTAGCCGTGATCACGAGTTTTTGAAGTTTTGTCATATTTTTATTTATTTCAAATTTTTTTATGTTTGCTAACATATATAATACATAAACATTGAAAGGGATAAAGGCATTGTTTTAAATTCAGGGGTTGTTCGTTGAAAATGAAAGGTGATCGCTCAATAGTATTTTGTTTGGATAAGTTCTATTCACCGCTGACTCAGGTATAATAAATTCAACAAAACTTAAGTACATGTTTGGAAAATATAAATTTGGTTAGTTTAATACAACAAATAAATCACAACCAAATTTGTGGATTTGCTGTCAAAAAATCATGACCTTGCCAAAGGATACACGAAAGGAAACCAACAATAACTGTATTACATTTAATTCTTGTTTTTTAAATAAAAATTACAAAATGTTATTGTTTCTCTATTTGACAGCAACCAGTAGTGTTTTCATATTTTTTGACTCCGAAAAAACATCAATCTCACAATATTACAAAAAAAATTTCCAACGGAAATTTCCAGTCCAACGAGATACAGAATAGCAAATTATATTCCAATGAACTTTTTTGTCTTCAGTGGAAATTTTCCAACCGAGTTACTACTGAATAGACATGATTGTCAAAATATTAGGATCCAGTTAGTTTATTGTCACGAACCTATTTTCTTGATCACGTATCTCGCTTTCCAAATACACTGGCACAGTGTTCAGCTCTAGAAGCATTAAAATATGGTTTAAGTAGTTCCCAGCAAACTGACTGCTCTGAACTTAACCAGTGAGTTAGAGCTTGGTGTAGTATTTCATGATATTCTGAGCAAAATAATTCAAAATAAATTTTTAAAGTAACCCTTCACTTTGCACAATTGTGGAATATGTAATATGACAAAGACAAGCGATTATATTTTCGTTCTCTACTAATACTCTTTGATATTATTGTGAACGCCGAATTTAATAAGGGCAATAGTGGCACCGACATAAACATTGTAAAATGTTAAACCTCTATCTAGCAAAATATACGAACTTTGCGTGTTAACGAATGGTGTATCCTCAAATGGATTTCCAAAATTGTAAAGGATTTCAAACTAATTTTAATCTTCGGTCTCTATCCCGACTAAAATACGGATATTTCCTTTATTTAAAACATCTGTTGTTATCGAAAATGATAAACCACTATTTAAATTGGCAACATAAATATCAATCGGATATGGTTATATGTAATTGCCGAAGGTTTGGTCCAGCCACTTGATTTTTCAAAACTTTGGCATAATAAACATTTAAAATAGAAATTTCTAGAAACGTGTAAACGTGTAAAATACCTATGAATGGTACCACTGAATGTATAATAAGACTTACACATTTGAAAAAAAAAAAAATTTAAATGAAAATGTGTTAAATTCAATAATAAGAAAAAAATGAAATTATTCCGTGAATCGTTATAGAATCCCATGATTAAAACATAACAAATTACAATGAATAATCCCCTCCCCCAGAAATAAAATCAAAAATTTATACAAAATCTTAACAAAATGAATCAAAACGTGATTCTAATATTTGGGTTACATGAAATTCCATGCCAATAGTAGTAGCGCAGTTATTTTATTTTCCCCAAAAAATTATTTTTAAATTAAAAATTCTATTTTTCAAAAATTTAAGCTATTCGTCTTATAAAATTCACAAAAAATACATTTTATTTATAAAAAAAAAAAAACTAAACAAAAAATAAAATAAAGGATATTAAAATATTCTTACCGGATGTATGAGTATTTATGGTATTTTTGGATGGTTTTTAAATATATATATTTAACAATAATATAATAATTTATAATAATTTGTTGTATATGAGGAGGTGTTAAATATATATATATATATATATATATATATATATATATATATATATTTTTTTTTTTAAAATAATATATAATATTTACAATAAAGGCTTTGAATGTATTTAAAATAAAATAAAAAATAAATTAAATAAAGCCTTTATATAAAAAAAAATTTTTGGTTAAAAAAATTAATTAAAAAAATGCAAGTTAAAAAATTATATAAATAAAAAAACTCGTAGCGATTATTAATTATTTTGTTCTATATTTTATAAATATTTATATAAATTTATTTTGGAAACAGATGATGATTTTTTTTTTTGTGTGATTTAATGATGATGATGTGATTTGATGTGATGGTGGTGGTTGGTGGTAGTTGGTGGAGACTTTTTAAGTATGTTTTTTTTTTTTTTTAAATTTTTTAAGAGTAGAAAAGGTAAAGTGGTGGTAATTATATATATTATTATGGTGGTAGTAGTGGTGGTGGTAAAATTGCACTGCAAAAGAAAATGTAAATTTAAATTTGGTTTACCTGAAACAGAAAAGAATTAAAATATTTGTCTAATTTTTTAATTAAAAAAATTATTTCGTATATTTTTAAAATTTTTTTTTTATTTCTTTCTCTATAACTATTAATTAATAATAGTTTGGATTTTTTTTTCTCATCATAATAATCACTAATTATATAATTATATAGTTTTATACAAATTTAATTAAAAATTAATTCATAAAGAGGCGAACAGAATTTAATACTTGTAATTGTGTAAAAACTTTGGTGAACGAATAGTGTGCGCCGGGGTATGTTAATTATATTTGGCGCCCAATATGGGGCCAACGATTAGATGGCGTCCACTGCGAAATGAAACGTTACATGTTTAAAAACGGAGAGCGGCGGACTCGCCACATTAAATTCTATTCACCTTCCGAGTTTTAATTTTTAATTAAATTTATTACATTTTTTTTAAAATTGTTTTTAACATTATCAATTTATATTAATATGTATATAATAAAAATCAAAAAAAAAAAAATTAGTAATTTAAGAAACAATAATTCAATTGTAAATCAAACTTATCGATTGGACTCCCTCTTTAAATCGCGTAATTAAACAGCCAGTCAGACTAATTAAATTTGATTTAAAAACGAACACCTTAATATCTAACAACTTAAATAAAAAAAAATGTAATTAATATATTTAATTAAAGTTCAATTAATTTAATAGTACAACAAAAAAAATACTAGTTTATTAATTAATTAAATATTTTTTTATTTATAGTGTTTTTTTTTGTCTCAAGAAGATTGTGTATTTTAATTTTCTTATTCCATTATTGTCGCATATAAAAAATTTTCTAAGATCTAAAAATTCGTTTTGATTTATTTATGATTTTTTTGCTTTTTTAATAAATTTTAATTAATATTTTTTTTTAATTTTACATTTGGGATCGAAAATTATATGCATTTTTATTAATATTATTATATTTAGTTTTAAATAGATGAAAGGGGATAAACACTAATATTGTTTTGTATTTAATTAATTTTTATTTCATTGTCATCACAATTTATATCCACTTAATTAATTAAAAATATATGTTATAAAAATAAAATAAATAAAATTTTGAAAAAATATTTTCTAAATCGAATTGAATTTTGGAATAGAATTTTATATAATTAAATATTGTATTATTATTTTTTTTTTTTGGGCTGAATGAGTTTAAGTAGGGCGTGTGAGTGCACGGGCGAACAATATGACTTAACATGTATAAGAAATCATTTGCTATGTTGTATATCAGTATGATTGATTTTCACGGTATCATTTGAGGTTATAAAAAATACTTTAGAAAATTTAGTAATGGCAAGCAAACGATTGACAATAAAAAAAAAAATGTCCGACATCTTCCTCAATTCGAATTAAATACTGCGAGTTTCCATAAATTAAAACGACTGATTTTTGTTAATTTTGATATTTTTATAAAATATAAAGTGGCAAGAATTGTGTCACACACAATTTTTTTTTTAAATATCCATAAGTCAATCGAAGGTCTGGCAATAAATATATAATCTTAACCTCAAAAATGAAATCAGTCTTGTATTATATAGGGGGTGTGTATACTAAAACTCATTCAATATCTTTTTACCTTACATTATTATACTTTTTAAAAAAAAAATTAATTTACATCATTTTTCGTTAATAGTGTTTGTGTGTTAACATGATTTATTAAAAATTAATAATAAAAAATAAAAATAACAAAGCCTCGTCTATTAAAAAAAAAAAAAGTAATATTCTCTATATATGTATAAAGGATATTTACTAAACTGTTTTTCATGAATTATCTAACAAGAAGCCTCATTTTCTGCACGTATTCATAATAAATATCCTATTCATCTACCAAAAAAAAAAAATTAATTAAATTTCTAAATTTATACTTTAATCATAATACATAATTTATATATGTAGAGTTAAAAATCTAAAAATATAGTTTTATTTTATTAATATATATTTGTTATATTACTAATTTATATAATTATTAAATAATTCAAATGATCTGAGCAGAAAAATTTTTAAATTTTTTTTTATTGAAACAATAAAATTAGAAAAAATAATTTGATTTTAACACAATTAAATAATTTTTATTTATATATATATATATATAATCCTAAATATCAATATAATTTATATATAATCATAATAAAATAGTTTAAAAAAATAAAATTAATGAGATAATTAATATTTAAGATTTTAAATGATTGATTTTTTTTTTTAAATTTTTTTTAAAATAAAAATGAACGAAATACATTTATTCTCTCGACTATATCATATATTAGGCCGCATCGTCGTTGCCTTCATCGTGCTCACCACCCTTGTCCCCATTATGACTAGTAATAGTTGTAGTGGTTGTAGTTGTTGTGGCGCTTTGAATTCAATACGGATTAAATTTATTTCGTTCATTTTTATTGTTCTTGTCATTTGAATTTGAATTTGAATTATTATTTACACGGACGCGTGATGAGAAATTTTTAATACGATGTACACCAGTTGTTTGAACTGGTGGACCTAAATTTGCTAAGCCACCGAGTAAATCGGTTAAACCGCCCAATGCCGATAAACTAGATAGGGCATTAAGGGCGCCCGGTTTGGCCAACAATTGTGCCAGTGGAATAGCTGAGGCTAGAGGATTCTGTGCAGTGGTTGTTGATGATGTTGATGTGGATGATAATGCAGATGTTGTTGTTGTGGTTCCATTTGTTGTGGCATTATTGGCATCTTGAAGATTTGCCTTCTGGAGTTCGACGCTGTGGGATAAGAATAAAGGATTTGATGTTAGGTTAGGCTTAGGCATAGGAGGCGGTATAAGGAAAATTTGCAAATTTTCAAATAATAAAATAATTTTGTTTTTTTTCTTTTATTCTGAGATTTTAAATTTTGTTGATAGTAAGTAGTTTTGTTTTGGAATTGTTGAAACAATTTTTTTGATTTAAATCAGATAAATTATATAATAACAGTGTAACATAGTAAGATTGTGAATATTAATATTTCGATCTGTAAAAATTAGATTGTTGCAAAGAGCGAACTAATATAGATGTAGTGAACGAATTTACTACCCACGATAATTTTTAACCAATGAAAATTCTTCATGTTGAGGTTGTTTTCAATTCATGTATTAGTTTAATGTTTTGAGCACACTGTCCCGTAAACAAAAATAGTATCTACATATTTGGGATTTAATTTTTATATGATGTTTAATAAATTCGTGTTGAACCAAACTATAATTAGCTATTACAAATTTTATAAATAAATATTGTAGCAACAGACAGAACAACTATACTTAGAATTATTTTAAAATGCTGCTTGTGAACCAGATCCATCTTTTACAATTTTGAGAGAATTCATGGTAAATTAAATTTTGGTAAAAAATAAGTGCCATAATTTTAATTTATGAAATTGATCAAATGCCTACTAATTAAAATTTTTAGTTTATTTATTACTCGACGATTACGATAATAATGAAGGCGATAAAAAAATTAGCGTTAGATAGATGGCTCGATAACTTCAAAAAATATCACTGAATTTGGATTTTGATGGTATCTGGTGAAGAAGTTTCCTGTAATGAATTCTACTGTATTTACAAGTATTTCCAAATGGATCATTGCAGAATATGGGTTTTTACGGAAATTTTTTTTAACAGCAACGAAACCGGTCTTGTATATAAAAGTTTTTGAAAAGACTGCTGCTGGAAGGAAAGAGTCCATGAAGAAAAGAGTCACCATTATGCCGTGGGTAAATGCAACAGGGACTCAGAAGCCCGATATAATAATTATTGGAAAAGCCAAAAATCAAACTTCTACGGTCTTCTTCTAGCATCTCGTCACTTAGAAGATCACCAGTAATAGTGTGAATAAATTAGTGGATAATGCCACCTGCCACCAAAGCAATCACTTTTTCCGAAAATTGAAGCCTGGAATAAACTCCGGAGAGGATAATATCCTCTGATGAGACAATTAACGATTTAACTGTAAACGAAAATAATTTAACAGAGAACGAAATGACGGACTGGGCAGTTGGTGGCAACGCTCTAAACGTGGCTTTTGAAATAGAAGAAAATAAACATATATTTAAAGTGGGGAGGATCGAAAATGAAGAGGCTCCAACGGAAGATGAAATCACAAATTTTAACTTCATTCAATTGTCTTTGGACTACTTTTTTCTGTATAAGCAACCATTTTCATGTAAGGAAACTTTTATTTAGAATTGGTTCAATTGAGTTTATGTAATGCTTACTGTAGTAAACAAGTTTCGAACATACATAGATACCTACAGTTTGTTTCATAACTATATCATCACTTGATTTTTCGATTTTCTAGAACAAATTTGTAAAAATTACTGCAAAACGGGGCCTGACTACGCAGTAAGCTTAATTACAAATAAAAATTATCACTTCGATCACTACTTTAAAAATATTTCGGGGTTTTCAAAATTTGCCAGGTTTCATGACTTCATCAAATTAGACTTTGGGTTTGTTTTTCTCATTTATGTCTAATAAATGAATATAAATCTCGAATAGGTAGAAAATTAGCCGCGATCATGCGACATTAGCAATTTTATAAGAAATCTGGTTACATATGACACAAACATAATAACTTAAGCCTGGAGAGGCTTAAAAATGAAGACATCACGTAGACTAGCAGTTAAGTTATTTAAGACCGAAAAGTTATTTAAACTTGTTCGTGAATCACAATTTTTTGGATTCACAAAAATTGACACCTAAAATACACCCAGTTCCAATATTAATGGCTTGTCAAAAAATTGAGCGAGGTGAAATTAAGCTTAAGGTATCGGTCGAAAACATCAAATCAAACTATCAGTGATTTTCTATGGTCATTCTTCACTTTTATTTTTGTAAAAATATCATTTTTAGAGTCATTTACGGAAAGCTTTACTTTTTTGCTTCAATTTGAAGAAATCTGCGGAAAAAGGAAGCGGAAAGATTTTTAGCATCGAATCGTTACGGGTGATGAAGTGTGGCATCGAATCGTTACGGGTGATGAAGTGTATCCAATACGACAATCTAAAACGTAAGAGATCGTGGGGTATGCTCGGACATGTTTCATCATGGACAGCAAAGCCGAATATTCATGGTTCAAAGTTGATGCTCTATTATTTATGGACCAGCTGAATGTTATTTATTATAAGCTGCTCAAACCAAACGAAACCATTACTGGGGATTGCTACTGACCTCAATGAATGCATTTGAGCCGAGCACTAAAGGATAAACTGCGCAATATCTCGAAAGGTGATTCTTCAACACTACAGTGCTCGAGGCAATGAGGCTGTCGTCTTAACACTTCACTTTCTATGCGGACACCAAATAGGTCGATTAGTGAATTTTTATTCGAAAGAGGATTTTCCACTGCGGTATCCGCGTGCTGCCCGAAAGATGGACAAAAGTCGTGGCTTTTTATTTCAAATTATCTCCAAAATACCGATAGATGTGACCGCACGGATTGTTAATAAATTTAAA
This sequence comes from Tipula unca, assembly GCA_951394425.1. Lineage (NCBI taxonomy): Eukaryota > Metazoa > Arthropoda > Insecta > Diptera > Tipulidae > Tipula > Tipula unca. The sequence goes on along the minus strand of OX596382.1, from coordinate 182,845,837 downwards.
TCACCAAGTATTTACCAAAACAAAATTTTGGTGCTGAGTCTGATGATATGAGGGGATTTGTTTTCATCGGGAACTTTTTTGTTAGCCTTTCCATCCAACAGAATGGACAGCGGAGTATGTTGGCGTTGTAGAAGGTCAGTTTCTACCTATTCTAAACTTTTCCCGAGATGTAACCTTGGCTTTCTAACAGGACAACGCTTCAATCCTACACAAGTTGCCGAACTAAATTGTGGTTTGTGAAAAAACTCATACAGACAGATCCTTGAATGGTCGTTGACTGAGGTTTGTACGAATTGTAGTATAAAAAAGGTATTGGCCGTCCCCAGCGCGTAGAGGTCTCACTGAGGCCTAACTAAAACAAAAGAACGCTACATGTAAAATTTGATGAAAATCTCACGAAAATGGTGAGATTCTCAATGCGCTGGATGTGCCCAAAGTATAGATGAAAAAAAAGTATAGGCTGACGAGATATTTACGAACGCAAAATAGTAAGTTTAAGTAAATTTAAATATTTGAAGACGTTCCAGCCTAAACAGTTTATGAAGTTAGTTCGTACAGACAAATTTCTTCGTTATAAAATCAGTCCCTAATTTTGAGCCACATAAATCAGTGGCTCAGCTTCTATGAACTGATCAATAAAACGAACTGAAAATTTAGAATTATACATGTGAAATTTTTGAAATTTTGAAAATTCTATTTACAATTTAATTTATCTTTTGTCTATTTACATAAATGTGTCAAAAATCCAAACGATTCCAAAAGTTTCACAAATTTGTTAAATTTTATTACTTTAAATTTTTTTATGTTAAACAAATTTTTAAAATTTAAATTTAATTCGATTTCAAAATTTAACGAAATACACATAGAAATTCGATTTTAAAAATTTAGCAATATTAAATTTTAGAAATTCGGCTCAAATCTATATCTATGTGGACCTGTAACAACATAGGGTACTCATCTATTTTGAGCAACAGGGATGTTTCTGATACTATTGACTACGCTTTCCATTTATCCAACTATATCATGGTAATCTTTCGAGATGAGATTCCTAACTGAGTTTCCCACCAAAGAGGACTGGGTGAGTGAGACGATTATGTACAATGAGGCGCTGAGCTTTTTCATGGATGACTCAAAAAGGGATGGAAAGGTTGGCTGTGGGGTATTTTGTGAGGTACTGGGGGTCAACCTCTTTTTTCGTCTTCCCGATTAATTCAGTATCTTTCAGGCTGGACTTATCGCGATAACGGAAGTCATGAATTGGTTGAGTTATAATGTAATATCACTCGCATTTTTATGGACAAAAGAGACTGCTATTAAAACGCTACAATCACACTTCCTGACGTCGAAGGTAACCCAGAATTGTCTGACATCTTTAAATGAGATGGCTGATCATCTCACAAAGCAGGCTGAATGGACATCAAGATAACGCTTGCTTCATGTAAACTGCTGCTTCAGGAGGAAGCAATGAAAAAAATGAACGACAGGGCTATAACAAGACATTGCCTCATAGGGGTAGTTGCGGTGATGAGCAGGAAGAAACAGTACTCCATCTGCCCTGTCCTCGTCTAGCAGAATGAAATTTATGAGAATTCCCCATCTAAGGAGGACAAAAATCAAATTAGGTATAGCTACGGACCAATTTGTATCTATGGTAGGTTCAATAGGATGGCCACTCTAATCTAGCCTCACTTAAATGTTAGAACCGCGGCGAATACAAAAAATGTATTTTTAAAAATTTAATATTTGATCGACTACATCAAATTGTAAAATTGGATTCAAATTTCAAATTCAGAGATTGGCTTTCTAAAAATCCACTTCGTTTTTTTATACGAGTAGCTTTAAATTTGACATTTTAGTATATTAAAAAAATTTGATTGTAGAAATTGAAGGCAAACCTTAGATATACATAGATACATATGTACATAGTGTGGATATATGTAAATTTGACAAACCAAATATGTATATTGGAAAATTTGGCATTTATCACGTATTTAAAATATCTGCACATTTGACTAAATTAATGTTTTGACAATTTCTACGGCAAAGGCTGATGTTATATCACGTTCTACTCAATTTTCCAATCTAATCTATCAATATTTTAGTACAGGAACAGCACAGGTACACTCAGTTCCTAGCTTAACTTTCAATGCAAACATTTTGGACTAAATAGCTGACTTTTCTAAATGGTTGATTAGTTCAGTCAGTAATTCATAGATGACACTAGTATCAATTTTTCAATAAATTATGGTTCTATTTATGATTCTTATTTTTAAAATATGTAAGTACATATTCTAACTTTTGTTGTCCAATCCAAATAAAAAATAATAACTAAAACGAAAAAAACCATCAAAGACTAAATTAGACAAATCGTAGCCAATTAGTAGTTAATAGCATAAACAATCATACATTTAGAAAAGTTGGCAATTTAGCCGATAATATTGGCGTGCGGCACACAGCATTATATTGTTAAAACAATAACATTCCTTCAAAACCATGAGTATACCTTCAATGGTCGCGATATTAAGACTTGGATATGACGAAGCGTTAATGTTCAATGCTTCAATGTAAGAGTTTAGCCTAACAAAAAAATAAAGAATACAACGAAACAAAACGAGTACTAATACTCCTGAAAATAGTATATCTGGTCACTCGAGCATTGTATCTCCGCGGCTGGTTGCTTATCTAGCACACCTTTGTATTACACTGTTATTATTAATAGTACCCAAGCAAAATAAATTTAAAAAAAAATGTTAAAACATTTCAAAATAGTTAGTCGCAGTTTTGACGGGGGGTTTTTGTTTATGATATTTTGTATCACCGATTATATTATAAAAAAATTAAAATGTTAGAGCTTTTTTAAAATAATTAATTTAAAAAATAGATAAATAAAATTAAAATAAAACCAAAAAGGTAATTTTCCATATAACAAGTGTATAGATAAAAAATAAAAATTATTTTATTTTTTGTTCGAATTTTGTTAGTAGTTATAAATTATATTATAAAATATATATGAACTTACAAGATATTAAAAAAAATAATAAAAATATTTATTTCATTCAAATTGTGTTAATTTTGGATTAGTTATTAAATATATTTGTTTTTATGATGTTTTTTATTTTTATTTAAAACAACTAAAAACACTACTTGCGAACATTCATAATGTATAGTATATTAGGTTACAAAAAAAACCACTCAATTAGAATTTTGATCGACATTTTTTTAATTAAAAAAAAAAAAAAAACTCAAAATCAGACATCGATTGGTTGTAAAAAAAAATGATATATAGAATAAAAAAATAAAAACTATTGAAGTTTATACCAATTATTATAAAAAAAATGTTACACATTTCATACATGGGGTAGTAGTTATTTGACTGTTTTGAACATATATGTATATATTTTTTTTTTTTTGGATCAAATGAATTTTAATGGTTGAATATTTGTAATATAGAAAGTAGTTAATAATTTTGTTCCATTCTATAAAATATTTATATATAGTTGTAGTAATAAAAAGCATAAAAGATCCAACTTAAAACAAAAATTGATATTATTTATAATAAATGTATATAAGTAACTGAAAGGGAAAATCAGACACAAAAAAAAACAATAATTCAACATTTTCTTAACAATAAAACAAAGTTTAAAGTAGTTTTCGTAAATCTTTTTTTTTTGTTTGTTTGTTTATATAATTTAATAAAACAACAGAAAAGAAGTACACACAAGTACCCAACAAAAAACATTTCTCGCATTCCATAATTTTATATATAAAAAACGAATAAAACATTTAAATCACAACAATAATTTTTTGTGTATGTTTGTAGTATAAAATTGATTTAAGAAATTTTCCAAAAACAAATCGAAATATGTATAATATTTTACAATTAAACTTACCTCATATTAATTAAGTATTGTGCCAGTGCAACAGAATCTGGATTGCCGCTTATCGTTATCGTACGATCTGTATTACCACCCTCGCGTTCCTCACAATTTGATATGCGTATCATAGCACCACTTATTTGTCGTATTTCAGCAATTTTGGTACCACCTTTACCAATGATACAACCGATGAGATCATTTGGTACCGTCATTTCATGTGTTTGCTGATTACTTTGTTGATTACGATTTGTATTGGTTCGTAATTGTGATCCGGCTAGTGCGGCCAATGCTGTAACGATATTAAAATAAAGAACGGTATTTTAGAAATTATTTGGGTTATATTAATTAATCATTTTGTTAGTAAAAAAGCCGATTTAAAATTAACGTTAATTAGATAGAAATTAAAAAAAAAAAATTAATTGGAATATGTGTATATAATATGGGCTTTACTAATTTAATAATAATTAATTGTTATTCAATACGACAACTTACATTGTTGTTTGCTGGATAGTAGTTTTTTTCTGATCTAAAACTGTAAATTAAAAGACAGAAGTTTCCACGTGATCGTGTTTTAAATATCGGGAAATCGATAAGCCAACTTATTCGCCTACACACATCAAAAAAGAACAGATTTGATTAACTTTTATATCTGGAAAGGAATAGCCTCGAATTACCCTGAAGTCGAAGGTATTACTGACCATACTTCCGATCACACGCCGGTTTTAATGACTCTGAGGTACATTAGTAATTAAAAAGAAAAGGAAACTTAACCTTACTAATAATTCACGATTTGGAAATTGATTCTACCCCAGTCTATATGTCTCCATTAAACATCAATAGGTTACCCCACTAGAAGTCACACTATTTGAATCCCAAAAAGTCTCGCCAACTGCTCGAGTCGTATCTCTCCAAACGAAAATTAAGAGTATCACATGAAGATACATACTCTAACTTTTACCCAGCTATAGCACGAGTGCTTCAGGGTAGCGTACTAGGGCCTTTCCTATATCTTCTTTACACTTCCGATATAACCGACAACGGAAACAACCTTCATCGGAACTTTTGCTGATAATACTGTAGTATTAGCATCAAGAGAATCGCACAATCAAGCAACAGGACTGAAAATTAAAACTGAACGAGCTGAAATCAGTCCATGTAACATATGGGTTGCGGCACAAGAATAGCAACACCCATACATTTCTCAATGGGGCGCAAATCTCACAAGCTGAATCTGCTAAATATCTCGGATTGCATTTCGATTCAAGATTGAACTGGAAACACCACGTTAGATAAAAAGCTGAACAAATTAAAATAACACAACGGGAAATGTACTGGCTGATAGGAAAACAATCTAGGCTTAGCCTGTACTGTAAACGCGTTATCTATGAATCGATTATACTATCCAACTCTGGGGCTGTACTAAACAATCAAATCGATTAATTATTCAACGTTGCCTATTTCTACGTGCAATAACGAATGCTTTCCTCTACGTAACCAACGAAGAATTACATGATGACGAAGATTACTGCAGCATACCCATACTGAAGCAATACAACTTCTTGACCTAACACAAGAACTAAGACGCCTTCAAATAATTAAATTGTATGAGCAGAATAGTGATTCCTTGTAAACCCGTATTCGTTCCACTTATTTGTTACAAATAAGTGCGTATCATCATTAGTAATAAATTATCATATGATAAGATTGTACTATTATAAGTATAAAAAAAATAATTTCGGGAATGTAATACTGAGATTGCGGAATACAAAATTGTTGAATTTATTAAGAACTATATGCTTTATACTGCCGACCCAAGCCTTAAGAATTCGGGGCGATCGGGTATTTTTTTATGAAAAAGTAAAGGACTTGCGATTTTATTTGCGGCTTCAGAAGATTAATAGCAATATTCACATGTTTTTATAATTTGCGATTCCAAAGACAATACAAAATACGATTTTTTGGTTATTCTATGCACGGTTTATATGGTAAAGACCAGCGATACCCAGCCTCGGCTCAATTTACTCATCACCCAATCCAACAATTTTTATTAGGAAAATTATAAATAATTGAATATAAAAATAATAACAGTTGTTAACGGTCATTACTGACCTCTTACTGTATCAACAATTTGACTCCAACGGTTTCGATCCTGAGCATGGTCTTGATACTGTCTTAGACATTCTGAAGAAGCCAAGTTAATCTTTACACCGTGGAACCATCGTCGCATGCAGCGACTTTTGCGCCTACCATACGGTGGCTCTCCTTTCAGAGATCGCTGACCGAGCCAGCGTACTAGGTGAGATCTTACTTCCTATGATTCGTACTTACTTATGATTCGTCAATTGACGATTGGAGCATCACGGATTACACGTAGCGGAATTTTTCTGAAATAATACTATCTATCCATTGACGTTTAAAAGCACACAGTCACCTAATTTCGAATACAAAAACAACAACACAAACTTCAAATGGATGGTTCTTTTAAATAATCATTTTACAGGACAGGAGCTTCCCCTACTTTTACAATCGTCAATAGTTAAACAAAAGTTTACACTCAAAAGTCATAATATTTTCGTTATTAACAAAGGCTATATGGATGAAATTATATTTCGAATAGTAAATATTTTAACTCATACAGCTAACTTCGTGGTGAATTTTTGTGCATCAGAATTTTTATGTTCTGTATCATGTACGCACCTTCAAATGTAAGGAGCCATCTCTCGTACTCATCCGTCAGCGCCCAACTTTCACATAAAAAGATAACAACGAGCCTGATCAACGCTTTGTAAAGCTTTTATTTTTTCTAATTTTTATCTAATAATCCACTATAATGTTGGACAGTAATTTGAATGCTGTGCAAAGGAGAGCTATACCGCGATAATTCTCCCACTTCAAGCGGTGTTCTTGAATATGGGGCATATCGCGGCCAGTTTCCCTTCAGCAAGGTTCAACTTGGGTTAGCTATACTAATCGAATAAGGTCGAAAAGACAGTTCCACAAAGTATTCCCACCGAATATCAAGACCTCCGAATTAATGCAGTCCCCCCAGCTGAGCGGTTTCGTTTTAGTCGCTGCATGGCCCTAGTGAATTCATCATGGGATGGATCCTCAAAGCAAATCTCCGCAGTCTGAGTTTAAGGTGACCCTATAGTTTGTGACGCATGATGAACATCAAGCAGGATGGTAACGTGTTACTCCATGCGTTGAGTACTGTGTCGATGTTGACACAGAGGTTTCTATCCCGGTCCCAAATGGCGGTTGCCGCAACCCTGAACCTATGTTGCAATCCAGTAATTCCCTTAAACAAATTACGCGTACTGCGCTCGTCGCTGAGTTGTTGTACTTTCAGAAAGCGTACTTTGAAAAGCGGTTTCCACCATTCTCTCTTCTATTCGTTTATAAATCCGCTTAGCTGCCTCCCGAGTAAGAGCAGCTTTGTTTTTCCTCGCGATTGTTAGACGTTGTTGCACTTCACTATGACCTATATTTTGTTGCTCGACTGATTCTTGGGTCTGACTTTCACTATACCTAAAATCTGTTCAGCAGAACTGACAACCGAAGTTTTCAGTACCTCCCAAACAAAGTTGACACAGTCAGACTGCCAATTAGCTTCCTCAATGCTGTCGCTGACATGATCCTGATATCGTTTCTTTTGATCTTCATTTATCAGATCGTCATAGTCGAAACTTTCTATGCGTTTCGCTGTGTTGCCAGACTCGTACGAAAACTTACATCGGAGCTTTGCAGCGACACGTGGTCTTTATTTTTAGGCCAGTGAGTTTCTTGAAGAGCAACGAGTTCTATACGATACTCCTTCATGCAAGTAATTAGACCATCAAACGCTCCCGGTTTTCAATGTAGCTGCACGTGCCACGTGCCGATCCTAAACTTCGTGCCCGGGTACTTGAGCGGGGTACGGGTATTGGTTTGGCGATATCCAGTTTTTATTTTATTGATTATTACGATAATCAAAGGATACTGTGGTGGTATTCTTGGAAAACATATTCGTGCAATTTATGCACGATTTATGTAACCTTAAAGGTTTACGAGAAATGTGAGTGCTTCCCGACCACAGGGCCATTAATTAATTAGATTATGAAAATATATATCAAAAAAAAACTTACTGGAATTTCTTTATAAAGTTTTTTAATAATTCGTATTTAAGGGTCCATAATTAGAGTCTTAAGGCTCGAGACTTAAACATATTTTGTTTTGATTCCAGTTTAAAATAAAATTGAAGAGTTCTTACAAAAATTTGTATACATACGCTAGTGGTCAATTTGAATGTCACATCAGCTTCCGTTCAAATGCTATCGCACAATTTAATTAAATGTCAGAGTCAGTTGTCTCAATGGGCAAAACTATTTTAGTCCAAATATGGAATATTTTTGATTGTTAAACCAACACAGTTGGCACAAAATAAACGCCAATATCAAGTTGATCTATACCAAAATGCGAAATTTTAACCAAACTTTAACACAATCCATCCGACCATAATATATAGAAATCAAAATGTTATAAATCAAAATCGTATTACAATATTTTAGTATTCCAGACACCAATCCTAGTGTAACGAATATTTAAATTTATTTTTTTTGTTAATCAGTGTATCATCACATATCAAACGTAGTCTTGTATACCGGGTGTTTTTTTTAAACTGAGACGATCAAATATCTCGAAAAATAGCCACTCTACGGAAAAAATGTCCATAATCAAAATTTAATCATACCGCGGGGGAAATACATTAGTGCAAAAAAAAAAGTCCCCCCACCACCGCTTTGTAGGTGGGGCGGGGGTAACTTTTAAACTAAGATAGGAAGCCATATTTTTTATTGCAGATACGGATTCTACGACTAAAAGTACGTATGATTTGAATAAAATATTTTGTTCGGTTCATGATAGATGGCGTTGCAATCGACGAAATTCAATTTATTCAATTTCTCCTTCTTAGAACACACGCATTCGATTCTGCAATACGTTTGAAATAAAAAACATCACGTTTTCATTGGAAATACTCGAAATTCGTCATCAAAACAATTTATTCAGTTTTGTAAATCTAAATAAGTGTTCAAAATTAATTTCAAGTTTTATTATTAAATTTCAAAAATACAAAATTCAGGCCATCATTTTGAACACTTATTTAGATTTACAAAACTGAATAAATTGTTTTGATGACGAATTTCGAGTATTTCCAATGAAAACGTGATGTTTTTTATTTCAAACGTATTGCAGAATCGAATGCGTGTGTTCTAAGAAGGAGAAATTGAAAAAATTGAATTTCGTCGATTGCAACGCCATCTATCATGAACCGAACAAAATATTTTATTCAAATCATACGTACTTTTAGTCGTAGAATCCGTATCTGCAATAAAAAATATGGCTTCCTATCTTAGTTTAAAAGTTACCCCCGCCCCACCTACAAAGCGGGGGTGGGGGGACTTTTTTTTTTGCACTAATGTATTTCCCCCGCGGTATGATTAAATTTTGATTATGGACATTTTTTCCGTAGAGTGGCTATTTTTCGAGATATTTGATCGTCTCAGTTTAAAAAAAACACCCGGTATATGTATATAGGTACACATAATATGAATGTATGTATATAAAAACTATATGCTTCTTTTTCAAAATTTTAATTCTTTCATCACAACAACTCGAATGTAAGTACGTCGATTGAATATCAAACTAATATAATTATTTATTAAGAAACTAGCTAGTATTAAATATAAAATAAATAAATAAAATAATAAAAAAATCAATACAAAACACTAACATAACTCACCTGTTGGATTAAGTCCCCCCGTATTTGTTGGTGCCATACCGGCCAATTGTAAGGCAGCTAAACTGGCAAGCGGGTTTTTTCCTAATGGGCTCATCTGGAAAATTCGTTTTTTTTGCGAGGTTAAAGAAAAAAGAAAAAAACAAAAACAAATTTTTTTATTAATTTTAATTGTTTTTGACAAAATATTTTTTGAAAGATTTAAATTATAATAAAAATTAATAAATAAATAAAAAATAAACAGATTTTTATTATTTTTATGTTTATAGACGGAAAAAAACAATTAGAAAAAAAAATATATGTTTTATAGCATAAAAACAGAAACAAACACAAAATCAAAATTACATTAAACATAAAATATAATTTTAATTTATTATACAAAAATTTAATTTTCTCCTTCTGGCTCTATATAAGTAATATTATAAGAAACAACAAAAAATGAATCTTTATTGAAATTAAATTTTTTTATTTTTATTTTTTCGTATATAGGGTGATGAAGGTGGGTGGTGGTGGTGGTGGAAAAGGCATGGTGGAAATATTATTTATATTTTCATGGTATACAAATTAATTATAATATATATACTTATAAAATATATAAGGTTTTTGTTTAAATGGTGATAAAATAAGTACGATGTGCTATTTATTTCCAAAAATATTTTTTTTTAGAAGCTTTATTTAATATACCGGGTGTTTTTTTTAAACTGAGACGATCAAATATCTCGAAAAATAGCCACTCTACGGAAAAAATGTCCATAATCAAAATTTAATCATACCGCGGGGGAAATACATTAGTGCAAAAAAAAAAGTCCCCCCACCCCCGCTTTGTAGGTGGGGCGGGGGTAACTTTTAAACTAAGATAGGAAGCCATATTTTTTATTGCAGATACGGATTCTACGACTAAAAGTACGTATGATTTGAATAAAATATTTTGTTCGGTTCATGATAGATGGCGTTGCAATCGACGAAATTCAATTTTTTCAATTTCTCCTTCTTAGAACACACGCATTCGATTCTGCAATACGTTTGAAATAAAAAACATCACGTTTTCATTGGAAATACTCGAAATTCGTCATCAAAACAATTTATTCAGTTTTGTAAATCACATTTAACGTTTGTGTTATTTCTTATCTTCATGTTTTTCGTAATTGCAAAATAAACGACAAAATACTTTAGAATGGAGCGTTTAACTGTGCCAGCTAGAGAAAATTGAAATGGTTCTGGTTTATGGAGAAGCTGGCAGAAATCTTGTAAATGCTGTTGCTATTTACGCTCAACGTTTTCCGGATAGGATTCGTTCACGTGCTTCATTTGGCCGTACTATCAAACAATTTATTACTGATGGAAATGTTCAACCGTAAAAGAGGACCCGTAGAGCAACAGTCACTGGAAAAAATAATGAAAATGCTGTATTGGCAGCAGTGGCTCATAATCATCATATTAGTACACGAGAAATGGTTCGCGATTCCAGATTGCCCCTCACCAGTATTTGGAGAATTTTAAAACGGCACAAGTATCATCCATATCATGTGTCTTTACACCAAGATCTTCATGGCGTTGATTTCCAAAATCGGGTAACTATTTGTCAATGGGCACGTGAACAAATACAACAAAACCCCAATTTTTTTCGTTGCGTAATATTCTCCGACGAATCGTCTTTTACAAACCATGGAACGGTTAATCGACACAACATGCATTATTGGAGTGTTACAAATCCGCACTGGCTTCGTCAAGTTGAACATCAGCGTCCTTGGACTGTCAACGTGTGGTGTGGAATAATTGGCAACAAACTCATAGGCCCCCACATTATTGAAGGCAACTTGAATGGTCAAATGTACCGAAACATTTTGGAAAATGAACTGCCAATATTACTTGAAAATTTGAGCTTAGAAGTGAGACGGAACATGTGGTTTCAACATGATGGTTGTCCTGCACACTATTCGTTGATGGCACGTGAAATACTTGATCGTGATTTCAATGGTCGCTGGATCGGTAGAGCTGGTCCGATAAATTGGCCCGCCAGATCACCAGATCTTACTGCGCCAGATTTTTTTTTGTGGGGCTACCTCAAAAACAAAGTTTACACACAAAAACCCACAACACGTGAGAACATGATTGAGCGAATCAGAAATGCGTGTTCTGAAATTCAACCAGACACACTTCTCAGTTGTGTACAATCATTTGAAATGCGGATTAATAAGTGCATTGAAGTCGCAGGCCATCATTTTGAACACTTATTTTAGATTTACAAAACTGAATAAATTGTTTTGATGACGAATATCGAGTATTTCCAATGAAAACGTGATGTTTTTTTATTTCAAACGTATTGCAGAATCGAATGCGTGTGTTCTAAGAAGGAGAAATTGAAAAATTGAATTTCGTCGATTACAACGCCATCTATCATGAACCGAACAAGATATTTCATTCAAATCATACGTACTTTTAGTCGTAGAGTCCATATCTGCAATAAAAAATATGGCTTCCTATCTTAGTTTAAAAGTTACCCCCGCCCCACCTACAAAGCGGGGGTGGGGGGACTTTTTTTTTTGCACTAATGTATTTCCCCCGCGGTATGATTAAATTTTGATTATGGATATTTTTTCCGTAGAGTGGCTATTTTTCGAGATATTTGATCGTCTCAGTTTAAAAAAAACACCCGGTATAATTGGGGAATCAATCAATATATCCATAATTTGGGAGAAGAATCAAACAAAATCAAAGAAATAAAAATGATTTGCTGAAGAGGAATGGTGCTGCCCATTTATATACATATTTGATTTAAAAATACTTTTTTTTTTTTATAAAGATCTATATATGCTATATAGATAGGGTAGAACAAGAGACGATAGTATAAACATGCAACGAAAAGGTACACGTTCAATATTATATTCAAAAATTACAAACTGCATTTGGAGAATTAATTTTACTAACCCAGCCAATCTATGTTACACTGGATGCCAACGGCCCAACCATTAAATAATAAAAAATAATAGAATTATAGAAATTAAATTCATCTGCCGATGACATTGTTTTGGTTAGTTGACCTCCGATTCATTCAAAAACTGAACCGGGTCACGAACCAAAGCAAATGGAGATAAAAAATACATATTTATGTTGTTTGTGGCTGACATTCAGGAAAATGTAGAAATCACATTTATGGCTGATAGACGATCAAACCAAATTAATTGTGCAATACACTTTGAACTAAAAAATTAACGCCAAACTAAACTGATTAATAAGTAAGATTTGTTCAATAAATTCACATTCGTATTCGGTAATTAGACTTTAAATATACAAAGCTATCTTCTAGTGAATGGAAATAGAAATTATCTATCTACACTTATTTCATGAGATTTTACTTTTGTTCGGAACGAAACACCTAATTTCCATCTGCATAAGAGCTCGTCGTTTGTACACATTTGGAGGACATAAAGAGGAATTTACGATTACTGCCATCTACATATGCTTGAATTGTGAAATTTATTCGGTCAAGGTTCAGATATTGTAACATAACAATTTACGATCTCAGTCTATTGGAATAAATTTGCATACTATTGCAATTGATATAATAGTGATTGCAATTGAATTTGCGCAATTGAAAGCCCATCCGAAGAATTCATTCTAAATTTACTAAACTAAAAGCATTGGTGGATTCTACTTAGGGCTCGCAAAAAATCCAATAATATTCGTCGATCGATTTTGATCGAGTTACTCTGTAAATCTGTAATCATTCAATTTGATCCGGTCTAAACTTTTGAACAGGTTTCACATGATCATCACGCACGAGTACGAATAGGAATTATTTATGTGATTGAAATCGCGGGGAAGTTAACTTAGCATTTGCGCTTAACATTACAATGAGTTAATGAAATTAAATCTGTGATATCGGTGTAGATTTTTGCTAACCAAAAATTGAATCTAATCAATCTAAAATAACTAAACGGACAACAAACAAATTGCCCATATCGATCTGAGCGAAAAGCTTCTAATTGTTGTAAATATATTTTGGCTGTTGTAAGATTATACAAAGGATTTTTTTGTAAATAGTCGCTATAAATGGTTCAATATTTGATTTCGTTTACGGGTATTATTTTGTTTCGCGATAAACCTAACTGCTCTCTCAAAGTTTATTATTTCTATATATTCGAAGTTTGAATGGTGTCCATGAAATTTGAAACTCCTGCTGTAAACAGAATATATATTCGATATAAAAGTATAAACGGTTGATCAAAATATTTCGTTGTAACTTAGTATGAATAATTTAAAAACCTGTTTCAGAGATACTCAACGCAATTACCCATTTATATTCGGGTCATCAAAAAACTAGCTGAATACCCGATAATTAGGGCCCTAGGTCTACTAAAATGATTATAGGTGGCATGGCAATCAACAACTCAGCAATGACCGCAGTTCGCGTAAATTCTTTAAGGGAATCACTCGATTGCATCATACTTTCAGGCTTGCGTCAACCGCCATTTGAAACCGGGATAGAAGCCTCTCGTGCCAATATCGATGCAGTACATGACACATGGAATGAACACTTTACCGATCTGCTTGGTGTTCAATGTTCATCATGCGTCACATACTGTGGCTGAGACACCTCAAATACAGAGTGCGGAGATTTGCATTGAAGATCCATACCATGAGTAATTCACTAGGACTATGCAGAGACTAAAACGAAACCACTCACCTGGGGTGGTCTGCATTAATTCGGAGCTCTTGATACTCGGATGCAATACTTTGTGGAACTGTCTTTTCGACCTAAGTTATGCCTGATGAATAGAAAGTGGCTGCGATATTCCCAATATTCAAGAAGGGAGACTGCTTGAATTGTGAGAATTATTGAGGTATAGCTCAGCTTTCCACATCATACAAGTTACTGTCTTACATTATATTGGATAGAATCACCTCTTTAGCGGAGGGTTTGGTTGGTGACGATTAAGGAGGACTTCATCCGAATCGATCAATCACTGACCACGTCTTTTAGCTGCGGATGATTCTATCTAAATATTACAATACATCTATCTCCGTACATCAGGTCTTCGTGGATTTCCGGCAGGCCTATGACTCGATCAATCGAGAGAGTTTGTGGTCTGCTCAGAAATATCTAGGAATGCTAATAAAATTGATACGACTGTGTAGAATGACAATGACGCAGTCTCAATGCTGTAAAGTTGAGAACAGGCTATCGAGAATTTTTGAAGTTAGCTCGAGTTTCAGAAATCGCTCCACGAATTGTGTAGCGATTTCTGAAAGGAGAGCCACCATATGGTTTAAAAACTATTATTATTTAAGTTATAATATTTCAATTTTGTGTACATATATAAATCTAAATTAATTATTACAACTATTACAGACTTTGATTTGTAAGTTACATAAAAATAATTGTTTAATTACAGCGGATTGAATATTGCTTTGTTACAGTTTTATTCAAAAATTTAAATGTCAAAAAAGAAAATCCAATCAAACTAAAGTCACAATTTAGAATGCTTTAGTTCAGTAAAGTACTAGACTTTTGCCCGATACTACCATCTCTCGCGGAAATAATAAGCTGTCTCTTTAGCTTTGTCGATTTATGCTGTGTGCCTCTTGCCAATATTTTGGTCTAAATAGCCGACCTTTCTAACTGATTGGTTAATTTAATCAGTCTACCGTTCTATTTATGATTTTTATTTTCACATTCCAATTTTTGTTGTCCAATCCAAACTAAATGATCACTAAAATGAAAAACAACCTTACGAGAAGGCTAAATTAAACAGCCAATTGTTAATTTTGTTGTTGAAAAAAAGAGACAAGCGTCTATCGAATATCGAAAATATATCAACATTCCAATCCAGGGTTTTTATATTGTTTCTCCTGAAAATAATCATTGTGAGTCTAGACAATCTACTTAAAAAAATAATAACCCGATAAATGAAAAGTCTTTCAGGAATGAAAGAACTTTCTCTGCAACAGAAATACCAACTTTATCCAAAGATGTAATGTTCATATGTAAGAAATATCGGTCACCGAATTCGTAAAAAACTGTGTTATTTTTAAATCACGAATATGCATCATATACCACCTAGGGTAACTTGTTTAGCATTCATAATTTTATCCGACAAGTCTACAAATACAAATGTACCTTCTCGTTGTATAATGCATTCTACCATTTCCTCATCTATGTAAACTTATAATAAAAAAATATTAAGTTCTTTGCGGAATAAAAACTTTAAGGAATTATACGGGGGTTGGTTGGTTGGTTGGTGGTGGATGTTTGTACTCCCAACAAATTTGAATGAAAAAGGGTTTAAAAAAATATTTGTTCGACTCACAACTCGCATGAAACAAGTAGAATTTTATGCTATATCAATTCATTCGCTGAACCAAAATTCTGTGTGTATTTTATGTTGTTGTATTCCTTTGATGAAATGATTTTGGTTTTCTTTACATATACTTCCGATGCGTCTAAGACGAGATGCCTCTATATTTATTCGTAATATTTATACAATTTAGCATTAAAAAAAAAAATACATGAGAAATATAAAAACAATTTTTAGAAAATATTATTTTTAAATGGAAATAATAATTTAATTTAATTTTTGTGTTTTTAATTAAATAAAATATATTTAAGAAAAAAAAATGGATACTAAAATTATATATGTACAAGGGTACCCATGTTCGATATAATTTTAGTAAAAGTAAATATATATATATTATGTATGTATGTATATAAGAAAAAAGTATAGGAAAAATCGGGAATTCTCAGAAGTTGAGTTGTTCTACAAGCTGTGGTTGGAAAAAAAGGTAATGTATTATAGAACATAAGCGCGTGTTTTGATTTAAAGCGAAATATTCATGAATTTATGAACATAAATCATAAAAAAATGTTTGTCTAATCTTGTTGAGCGTCTAAAAATATTATTGAGAGGTGGCCAACTACTATGCTCTTACACTACGCATCTAATGAAATGAATTATAAATCCAATTTTGGTTCAATTAGAGAAATAATGTAAAATTTGAATGAATAACTTTAAAGTGTCACTCTGTATAAACTTAAACGGATTTTTATAGTACATATGTATTTTAGTTGAAATTATTTGTTTACATTTTATTATTTGAGAGCATCAAAGCTTTACTCAAAATCTAGTCAGATTATCTTTAAATCTAAAAATATTAAAAAATATAATTTTACATTTTTAATACCGAAGCATTTTTAAGAAAAATTAAAAATTAATTTCAATAAAATAATTTATGATTTGGACTGAATATTGTTGAATTAATTTGATCAACATTTGAAATAAAAAAAGAAAATTAAATTAAATTTTTTTAAAAATATTGCAATTTCAGCAAAGCAGTTTTTTTTGGGAAACTAGTTAACTGAATTTTTGACGATATGAGCTCTTAAACCTCTTTTTCCATTTACAAAAAAAAAAAAAAAAAATATTTGAAAATGAATAACTGGTACAAGAAAATTATTATATTTTTAAATAAATTGATAATTGTAGTTATCATTATTTAAATTTACATAAAAATTTTTTTTAAATGAACTTGTTTGAAAAGATATATTGTTATTATAAAACTGTTGTCAATTCAATTATAAAATTCCGTGTGATAGAATGTATTTATAATTATTTTTGGAACTTTTTAATTTATGCAAAAAATTTCGTTTTATTAAAACTAATTATCTGCAGATATTAACGTTATGAGAATTAAATGATACACCAAAACAGGATATCTGACAACACAGTAAAATAACTATTTGTATGTAAGGTGATTTTTGCTAATTTCTTAAATTGGGAATACAAATAAAATCATTAAAGCGATTTCTCAAAAATGTTGTTTTGGCAGTTAACTAGTTTCTCAAAAAAAAAAATACACAGAATTTGGCATTTGTACACAATCTCCAATTTTTTTTTTATTCCAACTATACATCATTTTTATACAGATTTACTTAAAATTTACCGAAGCTTAGTTGAGAATAGTTTGAATATTGGTCAAATAATTAAACTTGGTCAAATAATAAATTTGGCCCCTGTGGTCGGGGGGCACTCACATGTCTCGTAAATCTAAATTGCACGAACATGTTTCCTAAGAATACCACCACAGTATCCTTTGCTTGTCGTAGGAGGCGACTAAACGGTTGGATCGCTGGGCTGACGACCCGCATCCGTAAAAAAAATCAACTGTTTATAAAATCAACAAAAAGAAAAATGGATACCGCCAAAATAACACCGGACCCCCGCTCAAGTACCCGGATACGAGATTTAGGATCGGCACGTGGAACGTGCAATCACTTAGAAAACCAGGAGCGTTGGAGGGTCTAATCACGTGCATGAAAGAGTATCGGCTGGAACTCGTTGCTCTTCAAGAAACTCGCTGGCCTCAAAGTGGAGACCATGTGTCCCAGGGCTATACGTTGTTCTACAGTGGAGATGACCTCGGAAATCTTGGAGCTGGATTTCTTCTTGGGCCGCAGGTAAAGAAGGCTGTTTTGGATTTTCAAGCAGTCAATAACCGATTGTGTATGCTTCGCCTGCGCATGAAGTTAGCCAACCTGTCGATAATTTGTGTACATGCGCCCACAGAAGTCAGCCAGCCCCAAGATAAAGACTCATTTTACAATGACTTGGACGATCTGATGGGATCTATACCCGAGCACGATGTTAGAATGGTAATTGGGGACTTTAATGCTAGAGCTGGCAGAAATCAGGCCGACTTGTGTGAAAACATAGGTCCGTACTCCCGACACGAAACTGCGACCGATAATGGTGAGAGAATGATGTACTTTGCAATTGCTCATGATCTTAGAGTAGCAAGCACATTCTTCCCTCACAAACAGATACACCTAGAGACATGGACACATCCTCGCAAAACATCCCGGAGCCAAATTGACCACGTGTTAATTTCAAAAGGGCGAGCTCGGGTTGTGCAGGATGTGAGAACTTATCGGTCAGCAACCAAATACGTAGGCAGCGATCATTATTTGGTCGCTGCAAAGCTACGGTGGAAGTTTTCGTACAGGTCGGGGAACACAGCGAAACGGATGGAACGTTTCGACTGTGAAGGTCTGATAAATGAAGATCAAAAGAAACGATATCAGGATCTTGTCAGCGACAACATTGACGGAGCTAATTACCAGTCTGACTGCGTGAACTCTGTCTGGGAGGTACTGAAAACTTCGGTTGTCAGTGCTGCTCAACAGACTTTAGGTATAGTGAAAGTCAGACCCAAGAATGATTGGTTTGATGACGAGTGTCGTCTTGCAGTTGAGCAACAAAATATAGCCCATAATGAAGTGCAACAACGTCTCACAATCGCAAGGAAATACAAGGCAGCTCTTGCAAGAAGGGCAGCTAAGCGGATTTGTAGACGGAAGAAGCGAGAATGGTGGAAGGCCGAGGTTCTGAAAGTACAACAACTCAGCAATGAGCGTAGTTCACGTAATTTCTTTAAAGGAATTACTGGATTGCACCATACTTTCAGGCCTTCGTCAACCGCCATTCGGGACCGGGATGGAAACCTCTGTGTCAACATCGACGCAGTACTTGACGCATGGAGTGGACACTTTACTGAGCTGCTTGATGTTCATCATGCGCCACAAACTGTTGTTGAGCCACCTCTAAAACAGTCTGCGGAGATTTGCACTGAGGAGCCATCCCATGAGGAATTCACTAAGGCCATGCAGAGAATGAAACGAAACCGCTCACCTGGAGTGGACTGCATTAATTCGGAGCTCTTGATATTCGGTGGGGATACTTTGTGGAACTGTCTTTTCGACCTTATTCGATTAGTATGGCGAACCGAAGTTATGCCTGATGAATGGAAAGTGGCCGCGATATGCCCCATCTTCAAGAAGGGAGACCGCTTGAAGTGTGAGAATTATCGCGGTATAGCTCTCCTTTGCACAACATACAAGTTACTGTCATACATTTTATTGGATAGAATCACTCCTCTGGCGGAGGGCTTGGTTGGTGACTATCAGGGAGGATTTCGTCCGAATCGATCAGTCACTGATCAGGTCTTTTCGCTGCGGATGATTCTATCTAAATATTATGAGACATCCATCTCCGTACATCAGGTTTTCCTAGATTTCCGGCAGGCCTACGACTCGATCAATCGAGAGAGTTTGTGGTCTGCCCTGGAATACCTAGGAATGCCAACAAAATTGGTACGACTGTGTAGGATGACAGTGACGCAGTCTCAATGCTGTGTTAAAGTTGAGAACAGGCTATCGACAATTTTTGCAGTTAACTCGGGTGTTCGGCAGGGAGATGCTCTGTCCCCGATACTCTTTAATCTCATGTTGGAGTACATCTTTCGTAAAACTGAAACACCTCAGCGCAACATCTTATATCGCCAGTCCAATCAAGTGCTTGCATATGCAGATGACATATGCGTGATTGGACTGAATAGCAACGGAGTGAAAGAAATACTTGATCCGCTTGTAGAGTTTTCAGCTTCTGTTGGACTCCAGATCAATGAGTCCAAAACGAAATACCTGATCTCTGGTTTTAGAGACAATGGCACACCAGATTTTAGTAGTGGCCACCACACGTTTGAGGGAGTGAGGAGGTTCAAATATTTGGGCTCTCTTATCACTCACGATAACAGTGTGGGTGAGGATATTAAAGTGCGGCTGGCAGCTGGCAGTCGTTCTTTGTATCCTCTAAGGCCACTGCTAAAATCTAAACACTTATCAAGTGCCGTGAAGCTGAAGCTTTACAAAGCGTTGATCAGGCCCGTTGTTATGTTTGGATGTGAAAGTTGGGCGCTGACGGATGAGTACAAGAGATGGCTCCTTACATTTGAGAGAAGAATCATGCGTGTGATTTACGGCCCTAAACGCGAAATAGATGGTACATACCGAGCTCTGTACAATTTCGAGATCAGAGATCTGATGAAGATCCCCGATATTGTACATGAAGTTAGATCTCAGCGAGTACGCTGGCTCGGTCACGTTCTGCGTGCTGATCCGGAACGAATTGTGCAGCGATCTCTGAAAGGAGAGCCACCATATGGTAGGCGCAGAGGTCGTTGCAGGCGACGATGGCTCCACGATGTAGAGAACGACTTGGCCTCTTCAGATTGTCTAAGACAGTATGAAGACCAAGCTCAGGATCGAAACCGTTGGAGCCAGATTGTTGATTCAGTAAGGGGCCAGTAATGGCCTTTAACACTGTTATTATTATTAAATAAAAAAACTGAGATAACTCAGTGCGTACGCTTCAACGAGAAATACTGCCAGTATTTACGAAATTATTTAATTTCATTTCATCATCTCCAACCATGGATATCTTTATAAAAAATATAAAATATTGAACACGACTAAATTAAAACTGAATTTCAATTCAAATTTCATTTCAAAAGAGTATTATAGAGTAGAAACTAAATAAATAATTTACATTTATATTTAATCGAGGTATGGGATGGAAGTGGTGGTAGAGGTTCATTATTATTATTTAAAAGAAAAACATCGGACGGACGTTATGATTTTATCTAATAATATCTTACTCGATTAAAAGACTGCTATGAGTAATAGTCATCAGAATGGAGTTAATTGGAATTGTTTCACCCAGTACAGGGCGTGGTTTAACTATATAGGAGATTTTAAATTTAACTAGGAAAATTAGTTAATACCAAACATTGGTGAAAAGTAATAATTTTTTAAAAGAAATATTCGTTTTACGTACGATGTAGGATTTTTTGGAGCGACAACAATAATGTTTCGAAAATGATATGAGTACACTTGCTATACGGTGTATGTATGTAATGCAGGTTTTTGTGCATTTGGATTTTGGTCAGTCTACGTTATAGAACACACATGTGTGAAAATTTATCGTTATCGGAGGAAATTGAATAGTTTATAATTACTATATATGGTTAGATTAACTAGATACGCATTACTTACATGTGTCTTCTGCCAAAAAATTATATTAATCGAAATTTGGCGCACGCGCTGCGGATATGTGAAGAATCCCAAGTATTTTATATTTGTTTATCCGTATAAATCTAGAAAAATATTGAATCAGTTCTAAAATTGTAGGATCGATTAAAAAACTGAATGTGGAGAATTATTCTGTGGTTAACTGTGGAATATCGAATGAAGAATTTACATTGTCTTATAGAATTACAGTGAAAGAGATATATAGATTTACATGGGCAGTGCATTTTTTTATATTTTTTTTTTAGTTATATATTGATCATTCGAAAATGGATATATATATATATATATATATATGAGATAGAGAGATACCAACTAAATATAAAATTATTTATTTTCAGATATTTATTGGAAATTTACAATATTTGTATATTAGTAGAGTGAGGTCCGATTTTACAACATGCATTGGTGGAAAATGGATCTTTGGAGATATGTGGGGGGGTTGCTCAACAAAAACAATTGATGCACATTTTTTTTTCTGGGATATACCAAACGGCTTTTGGGGTTAGTTGATACTGTTATACTTACATGGGGATAATGAAGCGGCGACATGGATGGTATGTTCCAGTACTTTAGAAAATTAGACGGAAAATTCCAAATAAATTAGTATATTCAATATGTTTTGTTTGTTTTTTTTTTCTAAATAAGTCAAATAATAAATTTTTATAGACAATACATCAAATTGGCGGTTTGGTTGCTAAATTTATATAAGGAGGAAAAGTATTCAGAAAATATAAGGATGTATGCATGTTTTAACTGTTTCGTTGTGTAACTTCTAATGATATAATATTTAATTTCCAGAGTAAAGTTTTTCACATTTACTTCAAACATTAATCATATATATATATGTATATGTACATAAGGAAAATCTTGAGATATACATAAATTATTTATGTAGACGTATTATAGATTTGCCAGAGGAGAAAATTTATGATTATGAATTTTTTATGTATACGTATATAAAACTTAAATAAAAAATTTACAACAAAAAGCCCAAGTAAAAATAATAACAAAAAAACACTTTTCATTTGGTGAACACAACAAATTATTACACATTGTCTTGAAAAGAAAATTCATTTTTCAACTTTTCTAACACAACAAAACACCATATAATGAACATTATTATTATCCAAATTAAAATATTAAAAAGATAAAAAAAAAAAAAAAGATAAAATTTAAACAAAACATTCAACAAAAAAACCAAATTAATGGGTCACAAGAAAAATTAAGGTAAGATGGTGAAAAGAATGGTGGTTAGTTTAAAAACAATAATAATTTTGTATAAAAAAAACTTTAATAAAAAAACTTTATAAAATACAAAAGCTTAATATTTTTATGTGTGTGTATATTAATGCGATAAAATTATAATTAAAAAATAACAAATGTGAGGATACATCTTTTTTTCTTCAGGATGGGCGACTGGAAGAGTATATGGATTTTTGTGTGTAAAATTTCTAAATACTAAAATTATTTACAAATTAAGCTGATTTAATTTATTTATTATTTTACAATAATAATTTTAATTGATAAAATCGTGTAAAATTTAAAAATCAAAATAAAATTAAAACTTAAATATTAAAAATAAAATCGGGGCACATAAGGGACAGTTCTAATAGAGTTTTGGAAGGGGTCCAAAACAACTAAAATACACATTCAACATAATCTGATTAAATATATATATATACATTAAAAATAAACAAAAATATTTCAAAAATTATTTATTGTATATGGTTGGGGGCGGGGGGTGATTTGATGGTATGTGGACGATTTTTATATATGAATATGATTCTTGTTTTATTTCTCAATTATTTCGTAACAAAACAGATCATATATTTGGACATTTGAATAAGGGTTTTGTGTGGTAGTTAGATATAGACAATGGTAAAGGGCGGAGGTGGCATAGGGTGGGCGGGCAGCACCAACCAATTTTCATCTTTTTTTTCTTGTTTGTCTTTTTTTTCTGTGTTATATTCAACTCACATCAGGTATTTGTTGTAGATGATGCGGGGGCATCGCTGCAGGAAGATGTGCCCCTTTTAGAAGTGGATCTGCCAGACCTGATATTCCTGCATGAAGACCACCGGCCAAAGCTAGTGGAAATACTGTGCAGGTCTAGATAACAATGAAATGTGCAGAAAACAACATTTAAAAGAAAAAAATAATAATAATTTGATTTTTTCAACAACAAAAAGGTTTTTTGTTTTTGTATCTATTTTTATTAAAAATAGTTATTAATAAAATTATTTTATACAAAAAAGAGGCATGCAAAATAAAAATAAAAATTAAATAATTAAATAAAAATGCCCAACATTTTATATTCTTTGATTATTGGCCAATGCATATATAGAGAAAAAAAAATTTATATAGAGAAAGGAGAGTACAAAAACAAAATTAATTAAATACACATACATAATATAGAGAATATGAGACGAGAATTAAACTAGAATAAAGTTCAGATTACTAATTTTCTTTCCAAAAATTAATCAAATAAATTTTCGATAAGTAGAAAATGTAATAAGATATTTTGTTTCTAATATATGTGTATATATACAAGAAATCCGATACTACTCGTCGACGTCTTTTAGGCGAAAAAATAAAAAATAAATATAACAAACTAGGCTAAACAAAATAAAAAGTATATAATAATATAATAAGTAATTAGATTCATAAAAAACAATAACAAAAAAGCAGCTTCTAACAGCAATAAAAAAAGACTATGTGTCCTTTGAAACATGAGTATATATCGTAAGTTAAATTAAAAAATCTATATACGCACGTGTAGACAGTAAAAAGATAAGTTATTTTTAAACAAGACCAGGGACTTTACTAACAATTTTACGTTGGTCAACAAAAGTATCCCAAACCAAATGCCAGGAATTTAATTATCTACACAGTTGATGTTTTTTTGAGCATAGTGATCCATCTTAAGTAAGATATATATTATGTAAGAAAAATATTCCAAATTTTCCAAATTTCTTTCCATTTACAAAAAAAGAGTATTGAATGTTAATAATGTTTTTTACAACTCTTCTACTTCATTCAAAATTAATAAGTTAATCGACTGATATAATTAATGATTTAAAAAAACGCATAAATGATTGTAGAGTAACATTTTTAATTAACGTTGTCAAAAGCAAAATTTTTCGTTTTGTTAAAACTAGTTATCTTTACTTAAAAATTAACAAAGTACATCTTGTTTGTTAATAAAACTTAACTCTCTGCAGATATAACAACTTTCTGTAAAATTTCTCATACACCAAAACAGTATATATAACATATTTTCAAATTTCGAAATTCCTACATTCTGAAAATTTCAAATTTCTTAATTCAATTAGGTGCGAAATAGAGATTACCTATAATCGAGATTGGAAATCAAATTTAAAAATTTTCAGTATTAACTCGATTTTGAAAAACCAAAAATTATTAAAATTCTTAATTAAATTTTAAAAGATTCTGAAAATAAATTTTAAAATTTGAATTATTAAATTTTTAAAATATAAATTTTAAAATTTGAATTATAAATTTATAAGCCAGAATTTTTAAAATTTTTGGAACTTTTCTACAATTTTTCAAATATTCCAAATTCACCAATTTAGAGAAAGTTAACTAGAAACTTGAAACCTTTTTCATATTTTGAATTTTAATTAAATATCACTAGAATTATAAAATTTTTTGGAGATTTTACAAATTTATCAAAATTTAATGAATTTTAGAAATTTTTTGGTACTTTCATTTTAAATATTTGAAAACTTGTTAAACTCACCAAAATACGCAAAACTTTTACTTAATTTTGTTCTTTTGGAGTTTTTTTAGATAGTGCTATTATTTCAAGGTGGCTATATGCCAAACCCAATCTCTTGCCTAGTTTGAGAAAGGGTGAGAAAGGTCTTAGGACGGAAATTAAATATGTTATGCCACAACTTTATTATGATTGGCAATAAAGCTTCAAGCAGTCGATACAGTGCAAAACGAGTTAACTTGCAAGCCTGAAGTTTTAATTCAATTTCGAAGTAATCGAAGCAAATTGGGCGAGACTGGAGGGAGCCTTGACTAGACCAAGTAGGAAAAAACAACAATGGTAGTAAATAGTTCATTTGGTAGAAATTTGTTAGGGAACTCTTTAGTTAATACTGGCCCAAGGCCTGGATTACTCATAATGCGACACTGATTGTGAATTTTATTTTAGGTTTAATTTAATTAAAATTAAAAATAATTTACAGTTTTTTATTGAAAATTTGTTAAAACATGTCGACTAAAACCCTTTTAGACGAGTCTCAAAGAATTTACTTTTACGATTGTTTAAACCTACGGAGGTCGATCTGGTTTAAGTATAAAATTTCACTTATAGATAGATAGAATCATCTTTAAAATGCTAAAAAAAATCGATTTTTTAATGCCACGATATTTGCAAGCGATCTTGCAAATGTGCTCGGACCGTATATCTTACTAGACAGCTCTAAACCTGCATGGTCAGGAAAACACCCTCTCTAACGAGGGTATGTATATATAAAACGGGGCACATTAAAATTCAGCGGATGTAACATCATGCTTTGGGATTCTACGTGCTGGAGCATACCACGAAGAAAACGACAAAATATTTTTAGCAAAACCAGGTTAATATGCTAGAATGGCCTGTGCAGAGTCCCGATCTTAACCCAATCGACCATTTGTGTGCTTTACTCGACAGACAGATACGGGAGCCAGCCACCACGAAGAAAACAATTTTAAAACGGATGTAATGGAAGCTTGAGTTAAAATCGAGTTCAACAAATTAAAGAACCATGTAGTTTCTATGTCGAATCGGTCAACTACAGTTATTAAACCAAAAATGCCTACAAAATATTTAAACATTTAAGTTTCTAGAATTAAGAGCTGAAATCAAATAAATCCTTTAATTTAAATTAAGGGCTTTATTATTTTAAAGCGTAAAATTAAATACATTTTCGCAGGAAATAATACTTGAAATCAGGTATTCATAAAAACAATATGTATCTGAATTTTAAGCTCAAACTGAAAATATGTCAAAAATTACGTAGTGAAAATTACGAATAGATCCTATTTGATAAGTAGTAAGATTCCTAACTAGTCAAATATATAGTACTATTCAAAAATGGTTCCAACGAAATAAGACCACTTGTATGTGCAAAATAAACTAAGCCAGCCTGAAGTTTTAATTCTGGTAAAACAAAAATGATTAATATGACTTCAAGATTTAAAAACCAACAACAATAATTGAATAATGAATAAAAAATATTTTATTTTAATCTTTTAAGTTATATCGCGAGAAACAATCAAGAGAAAAATATCTATCTAACAATAAAAAGTTGGAATATACTTTAACTACAATATATATAAATTTGAGCACAAATTTGACTAAAATTTAAAGAGAATTTAAATTATTCTTAATTTTGCTTGTTGATAAATATAATCCAATCTAATTACTTACAATAATTGCTAAATTAAATTTGATTAATGTCCAATTTTAAATTTCTAAAATTTCTATAAATTTTTAAATAACTAAACATTTTCAAATTTTGATTTTTATATTCTTTACATTTCTTCTAAATTCGTCGTGTGTAACAACACAAATGACTTTGGACATTTACTTATTTTAAAGTAACTTTTATTAAATTTAACTGAAATTGAAATTGACTTGAATGCAGATTAAATAATAATATTTTGAAATACCAGTGTTAAACGAACCTTGTCAAATTATTGACCCGACAAAAATTCGACTGTTCAACATTTGTTATAAATTGTAGGCTTAAAAAATCAACAATGACATTGTTTTTTTTTTGTAAATCGAAATCGATATTTTTAGAATTTAGAATTTGTGATGACTCTATCAGAAGATCGTTGGGTATACAAACAAAAGATATTTTAAGTTGGAAACTACTAATATCTTGTATAATTAATATCAGTATGAAATTTGTTATTTCGAATTGTATTGTATGTAACCGATACGACCTGAGTTTACCGATATTATCAGTTTTATTCATGAACTCAACATGCTTTTGGCATACTTATCCCATACCTATGGGTGATTTTAACATTGATTTTTTGAAACACAATTCAATGCTAGATAAGCTTTTGATTTTACTGTCGGAACATGGTTTGGCAAATATTTTTGAACCATCACGACTCACAGATTTTACAGCGACCAGTATTGATAATATTCTTCATATTTTGATCAAAGATATTTACAAGCAGCTTTTAATGCCAATTCTAGATCTAAAGGGTTTTCCAATACAATTTCAAATGGTTGTAATGGCAACACTGCGTATTTTTGTTTTTGACATTTCTTATGTGATATGTTAAATGTTTTTATTTTCTGCTGTTGTTGAGAATAATCTGGAAGATATGTGGTTTCAACAAGACGAATCCATCTGCATGCCATCTGCTACACAGCCACCTTAACAATCGATTTATTGAAAATAAATCAACGTGCTATTAATGATGAAACACAACCAAATTTATGTAAAAAAGTAATGATAAATTAGGTTCATAGAATGCTATACAAATTACCAATGAATTGAACAATGCTTTACGGGCGTTGGTGACAAAAATCGTACTATTCGCGGCATGGACGAAGTTGACAAATATCAAAAAATCACTCAAAATTATGACTCCAAGAACAGGTTTGGTTTTTCGGAAATTTCTTCTAGCGAACTGTATTTTATTATTCTTTCGGTAAAAAGTAAATCAATACCTGGTGCAGAAATGGTTTGCTTTCTAGCTGATATCCTTTATTTATAAATTTATTCTGGAAACTGTGATTTTTCCTGTATCCTTAAAAGGAGCTTAAATAAAATTTCACTACTTTCTTTTTTTTCTGAAATATTTGAAAAATCTATAAATAAGTACGATTGTTTCCTTTTTGAATAAAATAGATTTTCTCGCTCTTGTAGAAAACAAGAAGAAGATCACGTAACTGTGCATAGTGATAAAGGACTAAAAGTATCGGTACTCTTTATAGATATGAAAACGGCTTTTGACAGAGCTAAACATTGTTCGCTTTTAAAAAAGCTGTAATGTTATGGTTTCAAAGGTACAATCAATAAATGTGGTTGCACTCGTACTTAAATGAACGAGCCCAAGTAGTACGAGTAAATCACGGATTAAGAGTTATTACAGCAACAATTTCGTGGGCCTCCTACTACTTTTGTTGATAATTTTTAGTTCTATACGCTAGTCCCAGTTTACCAAACAACATCACTCAAATAGATCATAAATTACATATCTTACCTGTATGATTAAAAGCTCATAATTTTGTCTTCAGCCAGAAAACTAAGTTATTACATTTTACTTTTTAGGAATACCCAATCAACGTATCAAACAACATTTGTGTATAATAAATTGGAAGGCACATATTCAAGGTCTTTTATTAGTCGTAAGGAAATTCCTTCGAAACGTCCTCGATATTTACTTAGAGTGATATATTTTGCCTTAACTGAGTAAATTTTGCAATATGGTTTATCATGTTGGGGTGGTGTATGTAAAGCTCCGTTACATCCTATTATGTGCGACAGCAAAAATGGTTACTGACAAATATGTACCATCAATGACCGATATTTGAGTATAATTTAAGTATACTGCCACTACGACATTCATATGTTTTGAAGGTGTTTAGAATATTCTATATTAAAAGTGGAAATGATAAGACTTTTGGTAGAAATCTACTGAAGAAAACACGAGATATTCACATCACAATTTAAAATGGAATTTTATTTTAAGTATTTTTAAGTATTCAAAAATCATCTGAACCCCAGATGCTGCTGGCGAATTATAATTTTTATTTTGGGTTATGTCATGTGATATATCACAAATGAAACGTATTTTTATAAGCAATCTAGTGGTACACATTTTTTTACATTTACATGTAAAATTTAAATTAAGCTTATAATTTGAACGAGATATAATATAAAGGACTTTGGTCTACATATTATATTATATTTGTATAAAATAATTTCACCAGTCACTTGATCTATTTGATCAAATGTTTCACTTATCTTACCGCCAATAATTGTTATGTCAATTGTATACAAATATTAGGCTTTGTATTGTTTGTATTGATGAGAGTATAAGACTACCTCATTTAACTGAATTTGGTAGCAGAGCCGAATCAACAAAATTAGTTACCTAGGTTTGATATAAATGTGGTTGATACTGGTACCAATGCTTATGGAACAAATAATTACATGATACTTCCTCTCGCATTATTTTAATTTTCGAAAGTGATTTGAGTTGTACAATATTCAAACAATAAGGCCTTGCATGTTTGAACACAAGGCATAAAGCGAATTCATTGCTAGAATTTAATCAATTTAATTAGTGGGAAATAAGTATAACTATATTGCATTGAATTCTATATAAATGGAATATATAATTAATATACGATAATGATAACATTTGTTAATCAAAATATAAAATTACGATTATAATTATTTTAGTTTTACGATCGGTATCATTTATAGTACTAATGGATTAAAATTACTCGACCTACTGCAATTGTATCTATGTAGACGAAAGTTGGTCAAAATATCGCAATCGCTGATCGATGGATTATTTTAAATTTTATGATCATAACCAATTCTAGATGATATACTGTCATTTTCCGCCTTATATATGAAATAAATACAATTGCTAATAAATTAAGCACACACCACCAACAAAAAGAAAACACTAAATCTGCAAATCGTGCTTAATCAATTCCATCATTTGTTTCAAGAACAAGTACCTTACTTAATTTTTATTTATTCGATTCTACAAAAATCTAATAAAAATAGATTTCTATTGATAATTGGACGATAGTAAAAATCCAACTTATTTTTATTATCTTGCCACACTACTAGTATAAACTACATTATACTAAAAATTAGGTCAATCATTATTGTTTATTATTATAAGCATTGTTATTGGTTTTAATCCATGATCATAATAATTTATGTACATACATAAAATAATGATCTAAACAAACATTAGAGGCTATATTCACAATTTTTATTCCCAATTATTGAATTTGATACTCATCTCATTCTCTCTCTATTGTATTATGTATTGTTGATAAATAATTGACAAAAGCGACCTTTTTCAAATATGAAAGTGTCAAAAATATAGAAAAAATAATAATAATAATTTAAATAAAAATAAAAACACAAAAATGAAAATTGGAAAATTAAAAGAAAATTGTTTTTTTTTTTACTTTTCTTTTTAAATTCATTTTCATCAACATATTATATACATATGTATATAGTGGAAAAGACTTATCACAAAATGGAATAAACAACTTATAAATATTATTAAAAGTAAGTAAACGAAAAATAAATAAAAAGGAAACTGAACACCTTTCTTAAATAAATTAAAAAAAAAAAAACATTCAAAACAACTTACTTCTTGTGCTGGTACAGCATAATTGCCTTGGATTGTGTATGCCTGGCCATTAGCCAATATAACTGGTCCATTCACTTGTGGTTTTGGTCTGTATGGGATTGTGGCACCTTTTGGTGGTGACTAAATACATTTAAAAAAAAAAACATAATTAGCATTAGTAATTTATTAAATCACTTGAATAAATACCTCTAGCATTACACAACATATATGATAAATACATTGTGTTATTTGTTCGGCTGAGCCACTTAATGTAACGGCACGTTCTGTGGAATTTGGCAACATTTCACTGGCTACTTGAATCGAGCAACCAGTTACTTCACGAATTTCTTTTATTTTTGATCCGCCTTTACCGATTAGCGAACCACATTGACTTGCGGGCACAATTAAGCGAATTGGAATTTGTGTTTTACCGCCTGATGTTGTTGTATCATTGAACTGTGAACACCACTGTGAAAATTATAAAACGATTATAAATATTTTAATACGCGTTTCTATGTAGTATATGTATATGACTCTCTGCTTACCTCTTCAAATTTTTTTGTGATTAGTGAAAAAGCTTTGTATATTGAACTTGTTGAACCGGATACCGTTACAATACGTTCGGGACATGATCCATCGGAAATATTTATTTTTGCGCCAGACTGAAACAAAAAAGAAAGAATAACATTTAAATTTGCATTAAGTACATAAATTAAAAACTTTCAAATGGAAATAATCAATATTAGCAAACATTCTTCATTTCTTCATTCATAGACCATGTCCAATCGACTACAATGGATATTGAATTAAAATCCAACCATAGATCAGTTCACTTTCAATTTAGATTCTCTGTTAAATAATTTGTTTATAACAAATTTCAAACTGTGAACTAACACAATATTTGGAGCGAATAATTATTATCTTTCACACTAATTACACGACACTGTAAATTTTGATATACATTACTATTTGACAATAATTTAACAATTCTTCAATTAGTACAAACAATACAAAAAATTTTGGAATATCGAATTTTGTTCAGTTTGGAATACCCGTAGAGATTCTCATGTTACCAACCAAACCGATAACTGCTCTTAACTGGAATATTACACTTTAAGACATAACTGGGGATTCATACATGATCGATTCGAATAAAGTTTGATTAGAAAACTTGAATTGAATTGTTGTATAGAAATCAATTTGAAATAATTTAAATCGAAATTAAATTGGCCATAACTGAAGTTGGTTGGATAAAGCATAATTTAAATTTAATTAATAACAAAAATTATAAGTAATTTGAGTTAAGGCAAAGTATAAATAAATTTTATTTTACAAAACTGAATTAAACTGTAACAAGATCACATCATTTAAAAATACACAGCCGAAATTACAAGAAAATTAAATACCTATTGAAAATTATTTCTGCAAATCGAAAATAATTTTTTTACAAATATTGCCCTGTCTTAGATATTATAACCTCATTTAGACAGCTTGGGATTGAATCAATTAGTTTATTAATCATCTTGATAATGAAATCTGGGAGAAGATATACCACATCCCAACAGGACTGCGACCGAAAATATCTTTCGTGCCCCTGTTCCTTGAACTCGGATTGCTCTGGTTGGTATGGCCCTGCAGCCGCTGTCCTCAATGCGGAACTTACTAATTTTTTGAGATGGTATCTGGAAGGAGTATGTTCTGTTAGTTATCCACATAGGTACCTTACATCGCTTTTGCTTGAGCTTCCTCTGGCACTTTTCGTATCAAACTTCAAGAACATTTTAGATTGTCGTAACCCTGAGAGGCCTTCCAGGCTTTTCTAATTTTTACTTTCTCGGTGTGAAGCAATACTTGTTAAGTGCAACGATTCTTGTTGCTGTAGCGACCCAAAATAGCGTAGACCTAGGCCTGGAAGATAGTGACGTCCTTTGTGAGTGGCATGTGTTTGGTACACCGTGGACCAACCATGCCCGCTACCACTGTCTCTTCCAATTTTTATCCATCGGCGCACCATTTTTGAGCATCTCCTAGAAGTCATGTGGCCTAGATTTCCCAATCACGCCTGGTTGGGATGTGTATTTTATATTTTTGGATGAAGTTCATATCTTGGGCTGCATTTGGTAATTCAATCTGAAAATCTCAATTTATAGATTTCGGCTTTGTCCTATCCAGCGCGGATTTTATTTTATGTTTTAGCTTTAGGAAATCCCAGAAACTGTATGTTACATGACAATTTGAAAAATGATCAAAAAAATCAAAAATAAAATGTTTATTGAAGGGGAAAAAATTGGTCGTGCTGGAAACATCGCAACTCGAGGATCACCTCTATATAGATTGTTATTAAATAGAACCAGACTCTACTTGAATTTGCAGGAGCAGAACAACAATCAACCATTTTTTTAAATGCGAAAAAATAAGGAGAACAACTAGAATCAGAATTAAATAACAACCAAATATAAATTGATTGCATGCCTATTGAAAGAAAGACATATCGAAAAAAGCGTCTTCAGATATCCCTGCAGATTGGCTTTCTTTAGATTATATTCCATTGTGATACTTGTTTCAGAGCTTCCTTCTTTACGGTTATATGTAATGGTGTTTGACGTAGCAGAGCCTCGCTAATCAAATTTATTATTTTTTCCATCATAGATTATTCCTGAACAAATCATCTGTTTGTCTTTGGCCTAAGGTCTCAGGTGCCCTAATGACCATAGCAGATTTATTATTATTTTCACAAGTTGTGGTTTCCAGGTTAGATTTTCATCCAACGTAACCCCAGGTAACAGACTTTCGAGTCAAACGCCAAGTTCTATACCATCGTATGATTGTTTGGATTACAAGGATTTGTGAGATACAGGGCATTTTATACCAATTCTTCTACAGTGAGTTCATATGCTTGCCGCTAACTATAATGTATACATATGTCGTCGGCTAGGCTATTGCTTTGTAATGAAGCTGGCTGTGATAGTACTCTTCCTTGTGGGCAGCCTTTGGTAGAATTTATTTTATAGGTTTCCTTTCCCTTCCCGTCCAGTTTTATAATGATCAATTTTTAGTGGATGCCGTCCATTCAAACTTGAAATGTGTATAAAACTCACTTGTTAGTACGAATACAAGATACAGGGTGTCAAATAGTTGAAACATGCGCGGGTATGGTTATATATTTATAATTAGAGTTAATGAATTTGAAAGGATCTGATTTTTTGCTGTGAAAGAATATTAAATGGTCTACATAAAAAAAACAGGACGTCAACCTGTAAGCTCCTATATCAAAAAAAAAATGTCTTCCATAAAATTATTCTTTAGTTAAGTACTAATCAATAAAAAAAGAAAAAACATAAAATATTGATATGAATTCCGGCCTAGACGTATTTTCACCAAATATATTTTGTGATTGTAACCTGCATATTCAAGTCTGCTATGAAATTTCACATTACATCGACAATCGCCTATTGCTCATTGATAACATATTGAATTTATCGAGAGATGAAAATGTGTGCGATTGAACGTTGTTTAATGGATTCAACACAATGGGTAGTTAAAATATAGATATTCGGTATTTCTTGATGAAACATTTGTTTTTTGAATAAATAGAGGTAAATAAAAAAAGCTTTTGATCAGTGTCGTTTGCAACATTATTTCCAAGAAAACTATCTCGAGAAATATATGAATTTATGGTATATACATTACCTCAATAGCATTTAAACAAAGTATGATTACAAATATAACTTGTTTCTTTGATAATTACAGATCAATTAAATGATTTCACCTGAAAGTGTGTTATATACACATTTAATTCCATTTTCACGATGGTTTTATATTAAGAAAAAAATTGTATTTCTAATTCTGTAAAAAGCAAGAGATAATGTATTTTATATTGAAAAATATTTAACGTACTCTTGCATATATACGATTAGAACAAGTGAATTTGTAATTTATTTTACGATAAATTACATATTTATATGTCAGCTGGCGAAAATATAACTTATCAATTTGATTTATACCACATATTCTATTATTAATTTAATGAAATAATCATTACAAAACATATTTTTAGAGTATTACTTGCAATTATGAAAAATAAATTAAATACCTGAACCATCGTAGGAAATTGAAGTAAATTTAAATTAAAATTTCACGGGTTAGCTTAAGCGGGTAGATTTCTGTTCCATCATGTCAACGTATAAATTTCACTAATTCTGAGGTGAAACTTTAAAAATTATAAATTTATTAATTATACAAATTTGGAAAAATTCTACCTAAGCCTAAAGAAAATTATTCCGGGCCAGGTATTTTATTTCTCAGTGTACTATTTATTGTGACTATAGACAAATTACGAATAATACAAATTAAGAACGTTTCATTAAAAAAAAACACAGGAAATATGTATATGTACCAATAAGTAAGTACAATCATTTATGAAGCTTCTTTATTGATTTAAGCATTATGTACATTTTAATTTCATGTACGAATATAACCAATGTATGTATATAAGAGAGCCAACAGGAACAGAAAAAATGTTTAAAACTCCAGTCTCTATTTTATATCTACAGATACATAACATACACATAATTTTCATGTTTGTTAATTTTATGGTTTCATTGTTTAATTTTTTTTGGAAACCATAAAACAATGATACGAGAATATAAGAAATAAGTATATATGTATGTGTATATCGGGGCGCAAATGGAGGTGGGGTAATTGAAAATTATTATTAATTTTGTACTTTTCTACCGTGGAAAACAAAAGAAAACGTAAATATTACATAGAAAATATATTACCATCGATGAATATATATGTACGTACAATAAAAACCAGCAACTCTTTGGGTTGGTTGGTTTTTTATTGTACCTACATAATAATACCTTCATGGTTTCACTATTTACACAACGCTGTTAACTGTAGAAAAAAACGCCGTCTGCCTGTATAATAAACAAAAATGTGAGCTCTATCGGCCCGTTATTATTAATTTTTTTTTTGTTTTTCATTTTCCGAAGGTAAATTAAAATTTTACAATAACTTAATTTCTTTTGCCGAAAAATATTTAGATTATTTTATTAAGTATTTTTTTTTTGTATATGTGTACATTATATAATTAAAAGGTTTGGGCGAAAATAACTTGGTGGAGCTAATATATATATAGGATACGTTTATATTTACCTGCATAAAAAATGAGAGATTAGAAAAAAAACATATTTTAAGCAAAAAACATACTAACCCCCCAAAAAAACAAATTTTTTTTTATTATTGAATAACTTTTCTGAGAACATTTTCATTAAGCTGTTGTTATTGTTGTTTTTATATTATTATTAAAAACAATTTGTTTTTTCTTATATATTTTCTTGAAATGAATTTATAATTTTTTTTGTTATTCAGGAAACTAGAGAAGAAAATTATATTATGTCCCAGCAATATTTTAATGAGAATTTTGCAATATAATAAGGATTTGTGTAACATTGTAGAATTTACAGGTGGTCCGACCCCGAATGGTCACAATATTTGACTAGCAATAAGGCATATTATTAGGCGATAATCCCCAATATGTGCTATTTATACAGAGTTATGGGATGTTAATTAATGCTAGCAATGGTTTCTATAAAATTTTCAAAATGCAGTAAGTTTATTTTATTCTATAAAAGAACCCGTTGTTAATTATGATGTTGAATGCATGAACAACGATTTATGAACAAGTTGTATATTTTTACCATAAGTATATCTAATTTTACTAGATATTTAAAGAACATTAAAAAAAAATGATTGGAATCATAATTGAAAACCTAATCGGTCAAATTTGCTTAAGAAAAAAATTTACACAAAATTACTGATTATGACGATTCGCCGCAGATGTGCTTTTAAAAGATATCGAGTTGCTGAAGACTCAAGTGGCCGATCAAATGGAAGTGACAATTGATTTAAAAATAAATTTAAATCAGGTTACTATCGACATCTGGTCAGACATCCCCTTTTAGTATGGCGAATCACAATCCATTGTATTGTATAAATTAAAAGGTGTTCTATCGGTTGTTTTTTTATTAAGCTCAAAAAAACTATGTATTGTGCGGTGGCAACCCGACATTTTTTAACAAATTAAAAGTCAAAACTATGCCATTTTTAATTATGGGTTCGTTTACAACACAAGAACGCGTTTTGTCTATCTAAACTTATTACGAAAGTGGTCGTTCAAAAAAAAAACTTTCATAAATTACGAGATAAGCTTGGCCAACATGTACGTCCTACAGAGCCTGGTATTCGCAAAATTGTTGAATCATTGGCGAGCATATGAACACCATCGTCTAGTTCACATTCGAAACAGTAACAGCTGTAAGGGAACATGTTCGTGAAGAGTTAGGCACCTCTTTGACATGTTAACGTGGCATGGTAACTGGATTTTTGGTAACCATTTCGATGATAGCATAATGTCAAAAATTCTGATGTCAATTGGCCACCAAGATCATGCGATTTGACACCGTTAAGGTTATTTAGTTTGGGTTTTCTGAAAAGTAAAATGTATAGCTTATTTTCTCCCTTGAGCTCGTGTCACTATTAGATCTGCCTAACCAAATTAGGTCAATCGCAGATCTTGATTTGCAGGCAACTGCACTAACGAAAGCGATCTCAACTGCTTTTGAAAAGTCATGCCCTGTTATTGCCAACCAGAAGAAGCGTAACAAACCCTTCTGGTGTTCTGAACTTAAACAGTTAAGAAAGAGTATGCGTAAAATTAAAAATAAAGCTAAATCAACGAATCTCATTTCGGATTGGAATCGATTTTTATTAGCTCAAAAGGCTTATAAAAAAAGCTTAAGATCCGCGCACAGGACTGCGTGGAGAAACTTTTGTGAAGAAATTGACAGCTTATCTGCCGTCGCCAGACTTAACAAAACTCTGACTAAGAATGATACGTGTAGACTTGATAATCTTCGTCTACCCTCCGGTAAACTAACCTCGTGTAGGCGAGAAGTTGATGAGCTAGTAATGTCTGTCCACTTTCCTGGGTGTGACATTGTTGATGCGGATGTGGATGACTCCGAGCCAACGGACATTTTTATCGGCACGCCGGATTTTAACTTGGCCCGTAGGCTGATCACCACTGATGTCCTACACTGGAGTGTTTTCTCGTTTGCACCTTTCAAATCGAGCGGTCCGGACGGAGTTTTCCCTGCTGAATTACAGCATGGTTTTCTACACATCAGCAATTACCTACTCAATCTGTTCCAGGCCTGCGTTGCTTTTAGCACGGTACCGCGCGCTTGGACCAGGAGTAGAGTAGTATTCATACCTAAAGCTGGCAAGTCGGATTATACTGACCCTAAGGCTTTTAGGCCCATTAGTCTGACCTCCACTTTTCTAAAAGCTTTAGAGAGAATCATCGACAGATTTATTAGAGACAAATATTTAACTATCTCCCCTCTCAGTAACATGCAACATGCTTATAGAGCTGGCAAGTCCCGCGAAACTGCTCTACATGAACTCGTAACTAGGATTGAAAGATCACTTAAATACAAAGAGTTTCTAGTAGATACCTTCCTGGACATTGCGGGAGCTTTTGATAGCACTTCGTTTTCCACGATCACAAGTGCTTGTACCAATTTTAATATTGACCAAACCATTGTCAAATTCATCGATTCCATGCTTAAGTCTCGGATAATTGAGATGGAGCTGGATGGCTCAACAGTGTCCGTCAAAGTAGCCAAGGGCTGCCCGCAAGGAGGGGTTTTCTCACCCTTGCTGTGGCTCATGGTTGTCGATGAACTACTTGTTAAATTGCAGCGATCTGGGTTTTTCGTGCAAAGCAACGCGGATGATCTTGTTTTGACAGTTTCTGGTAAATACCTGAACGTCTTATCTGATCTGACGCAGAACGCCCTTAATATGGTAGAAGCTTGGTGTCTTGAAAAGGGGCTGTACGTCAATCCCTCTAAGACTGATCTGGTCCTCTTTCCGAGGCGCAGAGACATTGTTAATTTGTCTGTTACCACTCTCTTTGATAGAGCGATCACAAGGACAGAGCAAGTTAAACACCTAGGTGTCATTCTAGATGGTAAACTCTCCTGGAAGTTCCACCTTGATTATAAGCTGCAAAAGGCCATTGCTATTTTTTGGCAATGCAGAAGAGCCTTTGGCAATTCTTGGGGTCTGACCCCCAAAATGATGTCTTTCATCTATAAATCACTGGTTTTACCCTTACTATCGTATGCTTCAGTTGTTTGGTGGCCGGTTGTGGAACTGACGTCTTCGGTAGCAAGACTGGAGGGATTGCAGAGGGCAGCTTGTAGGGCTATACCCGGGGCTATGTCATCTGCTCCACTTCTTGCTATGGAGTCTATTCTACATATGCCCAAATTGCAGTCCCACATTCTGGGTACAGCGTGTTCTGCTGCTTATCGACTTAAGTGCATTGGAGCATGCAATGTGTTCGGGACTTGGCATAGACAGATTCTCAATAAGTATAAATCACTTATTCCGGAGCTGGACATGGTGAATGACAGGCTTCTGCCTGAATTTAACTTTAGCAACCCATTCTCCGTAGTTTTTCCTTCGAGAGAATGGTGGCTATCTCAGGATTTCTCTAGACAGTTGTCGGAGTCGATAGTTTTTTTTGCGGATGGCTCTCGTTCGGAAGTCAGTGCAGGGTTAGGATTTTACTGTCCTAAATATGAGCTAAGATGCTCGGGTAGTCTGGGCAAACACTGCACGGTTTTTCAAGCTGAATTAACTGCACTTAACCATTGTGAGATTGAAGCGTTGAAATTTAGCGTTTTAGGGAGGGATATTACTATCTGCTCAGATAGTAAAGCCGTGCTTAATACCCTCATTAATCCTTTAACTAAGTCTAAACTAGTCAAAGATTGCAAGCACTACATTAATCTCCTCTGCTCTAACACGAGAGTAAGGATCATGTGGGTGCCTGCTCATTGTGGCGTTGAGGGAAATGAGGTTGCTGACTTGCTAGCGAAAGCTGGCTCGCGAAGTAATTTTGTTGGCCCCGAACCAGCAATTCCTCTATCCTTCAACGGTGGTAAAGACGCTATTAAGAAGTTCGCTCTACTTGAGCTGGGACGGAAGTGGCGTTCTACTCGTAGTTGTCGTAAGGCAAAACATTTCATTACTGAACCCATTCCGAGGTTCACAAGTCATGCCCTGTTATTGCCAACCAGAAGAAGCGTAACAAACCCTTCTGGTGTTCTGAACTTAAACAGTTAAGAAAGAGTATGCGTAAAATTAAAAATAAAGCTAAATCAACGAATCTCATTTCGGATTGGAATCGATTTTTATTAGCTCAAAAGGCTTATAAAAAAAGCTTAAGATCCGCGCACAGGACTGCGTGGAGAAACTTTTGTGAAGAAATTGACAGCTTATCTGCCGTCGCCAGACTTAACAAAACTCTGACTAAGAATGATACGTGTAGACTTGATAATCTTCGTCTACCCTCCGGTAAACTAACCTCGTGTAGGCGAGAAGTTGGTGAGCTAGTAATGTCTGTCCACTTTCCTGGGTGTGACATTGTTGATGCGGATGTGGATGACTCCGAGCCAACGGACATTTTTATCGGCACGCCGGATTTTAACTTGGCCCGTAGGCTGATCACCACTGATGTCCTACACTGGAGTGTTTTCTCGTTTGCACCTTTCAAATCGAGCGGTCCGGACGGAGTTTTCCCTGCTGAATTACAGCATGGTTTTCTACACATCAGCAATTACCTACTCAATCTGTTCCAGGCCTGCGTTGCTTTTAGCACGGTACCGCCCGCTTGGACCAGGAGTAGAGTAGTATTCATACCTAAAGCTGGCAAGTCGGATTATACTGACCCTAAGGCTTTTAGGCCCATTAGTCTGACCTCCACTTTTCTAAAAGCTTTAGAGAGAATCATCGACAGATTTATTAGAGACAAATATTTAACTATCTCCCCTCTCAGTAACATGCAACATGCTTATAGAGCTGGCAAGTCCCGCGAAACTGCTCTACATGAACTCGTAACTAGGATTGAAAGATTACTTAAATACAAAGAGTTTCTAGTAGATACCTTCCTGGACATTGCGGGAGCTTTTGATAGCACTTCGTTTTCCACGATCACAAGTGCTTGTACCAATTTTAATATTGACCAAACCATTGTCAAATTCATCGATTCCATGCTTAAGTCTCGGATAATTGAGATGGAGCTGGATGGCTCAACAGTGTCCGTCAAAGTAGCCAAGGGCTGCCCGCAATGAGGGGTTCTCTCACCCTTGCTGTGGCTCATGGTTGTCGATGAACTACTTGTTAAATTGCAGCGATCTGGGTTTTTCGTGCAAAGCAACGCGGATGATCTTGTTTTGACAGTTTCTGGTAAATACCTGAACGTCTTATCTGATCTGACGCAGAACGCCCTTAATATGGTAGAAGCTTGGTGTCTTGAAAAGGGGCTGTACGTCAATCCCTCTAAGACTGATCTGGTCCTCTTTCCGAGGCGCAGAGACATTGTTAATTTGTCTGTTACCACTCTCTTTGATAGAGCGATCACAAGGACAGAGCAAGTTAAACACCTAGGTGTCATTCTAGATGGTAAACTCTCCTGGAAGTTCCACCTTGATTATAAGCTGCAAAAGACCATTGCTATTTTTTGGCAATGCAGAAGAGCCTTTGGCAATTCTTGGGGTCTGACCCCCAAAATGATGTCTTTCATCTATAAATCACTGGTTTTACCCTTACTGTCGTATGCTTCAG
Organism: Tipula unca; assembly: GCA_951394425.1. NCBI lineage: Eukaryota > Metazoa > Arthropoda > Insecta > Diptera > Tipulidae > Tipula > Tipula unca. The sequence goes on along the minus strand of OX596382.1, from coordinate 182,804,193 downwards.
TTGTTTGGTGGCCGGTTGTGGAACTGACGTCTTCGGTAGCAAGACTGGAGGGATTGCAGAGGGCAGCTTGTAGGGCTATAACCGGGGCTATGTCATCTGCTCCACTTCTTGCTATGGAGTCTATTCTACATATGCCCAAATTGCAGTCCCACATTCTGGGTACAGCGTGTTCTGCTGCTTATCGACTTAAGTGCATTGGAGCATGCAATGTGTTCGGGACTTGGCATAGACAGATTCTCAATAAGTATAAATCACTTATTCCGGAGCTGGACATGGTGAATGACAGGCTTCTGCCTGAATTTAACTTTAGCAACCCATTCTCCGTAGTTTTTCCTTCGAGAGAATGGTGGCTATCTCAGGATTTCTCTAGACAGTTGTCGGAGTCGATAGTTTTTTTTGCGGATGGCTCTCGTTCGGAAGTCAGTGCAGGGTTAGGATTTTACTGTCCTAAATATGAGCTAAGATGCTCGGGTAGTCTGGGCAAACACTGCACGGTTTTTCAAGCTGAATTAACTGCACTTAACCATTGTGAGATTGAAGCGTTGAAATTTAGCGTTTTAGGGAGGGATATTACTATCTGCTCAGATAGTAAAGCCGTGCTTAATACCCTCATTAATCCTTTAACTAAGTCTAAACTAGTCAAAGATTGCAAGCACTACATTAATCTCCTCTGCTCTAACACGAGAGTAAGGATCATGTGGGTGCCTGCTCATTGTGGCGTTGAGGGAAATGAGGTTGCTGACTTGCTAGCGAAAGCTGGCTCGCGAAGTAATTTTGTTGGCCCCGAACCAGCAATTCCTCTATCCTTCAACGGTGGTAAAGACGCTATTAAGAAGTTCGCTCTACTTGAGCTGGGACGGAAGTGGCGTTCTACTCGTAGTTGTCGTAAGGCAAAACATTTCATTACTGAACCCATTCCGAGGTTCACTAATTACGCATGGAACATCCTTTATTTATTGATCTCGAGGCACAAATTGAAAATTTTGAGCAAACGGGAGGGAGTGGAATGTGAAAAAGAAATTGAAAAATGTGCCAAAAAATTGCGCTTTACTTTGGAGAAATACTACAAAAAATAAACAAAATGAGATTGATACACTAGCAGAAAAATATAACGTAGATCCTCCTTGAACTAAACCCTGGTCATAATGTTGACTCGAAACGGTTTGAACTTAAACGTTTGAATAATATGATCAAAGAGAGGAATGGGATTTTATCTTTCTCGTTAGCACAGTAAGTAGTATGCTAGTTTTTTTATTCGAGCGTCTCCGGTTCGATTCCCGATGGTGACCAAAAATCACGGTTGGGTGTTTTTAATGTGTAAGTATATATGTTTGTTCGGGTATTGCATCGTGGGATAATAAATTCAAGAACATGTATGACAAAATTTACACAAAATTTAATGGAGAATCGAATAAAGTCGTAATCGTTCAACTATTAGAATAAATGCGAATTTCTGAGAATATGCGAAACAGATTAATGCATTACATTGGCCTTTTCAAGCTAAAGAAATCAAAAGTTCTGAAATTAAAGGACTGAAATTAAAAGTTCTTTCGAGTTACTGTTTAGCTCAACATTAAAGTTGATCAACAGGCGCAACAATCGAGTCAACAATTTGATCAGGTAACCTCTAAAATAAAACAGCAAAATATGAAGTCGGATCAGCAAATGCAGCAACAAAATTAGAAGCTGAAGGACTTGGAGGCAGACGTGACAAACGGGATAAAACAATTGGAGGACAGGATAAAGGTAGTTAAAGCGCGCCGGGAAAACGCCCCTTGCACCACAACGATACTCCAATACGAACACAACCACATATATAGAACCACTTACTACACCTAAAGGGGGTTTTGAAACCTCCTCCGTTTGATGGTGATACTCCTATTGAGTACTTCAAGTTGCAGTTTCATGCGGGTGTGCAAAATAATAGATGGGGTGCAGAGGAACGGCTTAATGCCTTGATCTTGCCACTAAGAGGCAAGTCAGGTGATATGTTACAGGCAGTACCTGCATCAGAGATGAGCAGCGAAGGCATTTTGAACTAATTGGACTTGAGGCACGGGCAGAGCCACATCCAAGAATTATGCAAAATCCAGCTGCATAATAGGCGACAACAAAGAGGAGAACGCCTTCAAAACCTGGAACGAGAAATAATGAAGCTAGCGCGACAAGCTTACTGTTAAGTTCTGAGTGATGAAGTTTAAACCTACAGTTGATGAATTTATTAACGCCGTAATAAACGACCAACTGCAGCTTCACTTGAGCACGACAACAAAAGGGAAAATAGACTAATCAAATCTCAGTATAACTGAGTCGTTTACTTTGAAAGCAATACACCAATGCGCCTATTGCTCAGACCAATCGGCGATAATTGGCTCAATTCCACCAATCGAGACCTCCCACTCATGGTAGGCTAATTGGCTTGACCTGGCATATTTCTGAAACTTAGCCCACAGTTTCAGAAATATGCTTTAAAATACAGTACCTGGCCATATTATTAGGCCAAAGAAAAATATTTAAATTTTTTTATATCAGAAGTTTACTATACCTGACCTATTATAATTTTTTTATGCATGTTGGAGTTCCATGTCATAAAGCTAAAAGTATATCTAAATATTTAAAGCAAAAAAAAAATAAAATTCTTGATTGGCCTGGTAACTCTCCTGATATGAATACTTTTGAAAATGGTTGGGATGTGCTTAAAAGGCAGATGTTTAAAAAATATAACCAACAAGGTATAGTTGCTGGAATCACTAATATACGAGTGGTACCATAACGAACATCTCCAGGATACCATCCAAGCATGTATAGAAAGCATGCCTCGTCGTGCTCGAGCACTATTAGTTGACAAAGGGGGCCACACAAAATATTGAATTTTCATTTAATTCATTTTTTTTTTATTAAATATTTTATTGTTAAATTTTTTGTGTTTTTGAATTGAATATTATTTATATTATCGAAATATGAAGTAAAAAAATAATAAATAATAATTTAGTAATAATAAATATTTTTTTAAAGTTGTAAATATTAAAAAAAATATAATTTTCCTTTGGCCTAATAATATGGCCAGGAACTGTACATTAAGTACAATTGGATATTACAATATTATCAAGCATGCTTCTACAGATCGCATGGCAATGGATGTATTAACGACAATTTTCCCGATCCCATTATCTCGTAATATTTGACGATCCGAGTTTTTTTTTATAGAATTATCTGAAAAGAAATCTTTATTCAGTTTGTTGTAAATTTTGAATTCCAACTGGTAAAATTCAATTTAACTTAATTTTGATAATCAATGACATGTTTTGGTCAAACATTTCGGTCAATTTGACTTGATATTAAATGATTAGAGTTAAGTTCAAATTTGAGAGAATCTGATACTTTTGGCCTATTTTTGAATAAAAAGTCACAGAAACAATGTGAATGAAACTAAGGCCCCTTTCTAAGAAATAGCGCAGTGGTTAAAGCTGCGACGTTTGGATCGGGAGGTACCGGGTTCGAATCCCAACAGAGGCGGGATGCAAAAGGGATTTTTCATCTCCCGATTACGATCGGTGATTAAATTGAAAACATCTATGACCCTCTGTTGGAATGTAGAACTCATGGGCCGACCCATCTTCCATGTCACTGTACAGGGTGACATGGAGCTATGCAATGCGCAGGTGGTATACTGTACTTGTGTGAATGGGATGAATGAATGGATTGAATGAATGTTGTGTGAATGTAAGGTAAGGCTATGGACCGTAAAAGTGTCTATGCCAAGTCCTTTTAAAAAAAAAAAAAAAAAAAAAAAAAAAGGCCCCTTTCACCGAATACTTAATATAATGCCTATGTAAGTTCAGGCGACCTTTAACCTTTAAATACTGCATTTTCATCAACATACTTTAAATTCATGCATAAGAAAGAATTCAAATAATTACGGGTATAATAATTAAACCAATATATCATTTCGCTTACCTCCTCTCTAAACCGTTTCACTATTTCTCCTTTTTTGCCAATTATACTTCCGACTTCCTGCAAGCAGAAAAAAAATAAATAAAACTTTAATTATCAGATTATAACAAAAATAATAAAAAAAAACAAACTTATTTATTTATAAATCTTTCAAGATTTAAGGTTGATAAATAGTTAAAAAAAAAATACTAAAATCCATTTTTTGTATTTTGCAGGTCAAGTTGAAAACACAAATCTGGAAAATCCTAAAAAATCTCTAAAAAAAAATTAAGAACATTTTTTTTTGTTTTCGCTCGTTGATGATAACGAAACGGTTGATGAAGATAATTTAAACAAAAAAATATATATATACTTTCTTTTATATTTTCTCTATTTTTTGTTTTCAAGAGGATTTTTAATTGAAAAATAATTTAATTAAAAGAAAATTTATTCTTTTGTCATTCAAAAATAAACTAGAAAAATTCTTATTTTTTTGTCGAAATATAAAAATATTTTATATGTGAATTCCTTTCCTCCTAATAGAGAGTAGTAGTTAATACCGACAAAAAATAACAACAACCAAATACTTTCGTAACGTACCTAGTCATGCAAGAAATACTTGTACATACTACCGTAATTTTAATTAGTATTCAAATTGATGAAGGATATCAGATTAAAATGCAACATTTAGAATAGGAAGTAGAAATCTCGATTTGAATTTTTTGTCTACTCTCTATATACACTGAAAAGGAAGTTCGATTATCGCAGCCACGTTCACCTGTTTTATCGATAAAATTCGGATACATTGATGAAGATCATCTGCATGTTTGAATCCGTGTTTAGTAATTGAACTATTAATTGATTCGAAACTGTAAATCGAAAAATTCAGATCGAAAAATTTCGAACTAAAGCTTAAATTTGAATCTTGATAATAGTTAATGCTTAAGTTTGGCGTTCGAACAGTAATTCAATTTAATTTGCCGTATATTTGGACGACAAATTTACATTGAGATTTTTATGGCTAATATTGAATTTAAATGCTGAAAGCTTTAATTAAGATTGAAATTTTTCCAAATTTAGATATTCTGCCAAATACTAAAATTCAAATTTATAAATACAAAATTCAGAAGCTAGGCAATCTAACTAGAAATTTACAAAAACTTTACAAGGTCGTTTAACTTTTAAAATATTGAGATATCAAAGATACCTTTAATAAATGTGCATAGCCACCTGATTGTTAAAAATAGTTTTAATAGCAATAATGGCTTCGAAACAGGAGGTGCTCAGTTTCTTGAATCCAATAAAAATTTCGGAATAAAGTTTACTGTAAATCATTTTAAATCAGAATTAATACTTAATGGACAATTTACAACAATTTAAGTAAGTTGAAAGTAAAACAGTTAATTGGTACAGATCGTAAACCTAAAATAATACGAACCGAAGAAAAATTACATCCTTAAAGAAGCTTTAACCGGTAATAATATACTTTATACAGATAATGCTTCCAGCACATCTTCCTATGTTAAATATAAGCTCAAGAAAAACAATGAGCCAAATATGATCGCAGATGGGAATTTCAAAGTCTTGGTTAAAGCAAAGTGGAATTGTAATCAATAAAGAAGTGTATCAAAACAAGTGTTTGATGAAAATTCATATCCTATTTTTCAAGTAGCATCACGTGGATAATAATCGTATATTTTGGCCAGACAAATATCATTCCACTATCCAAAAAACACATTGTAGTTTTCTGAACTGAATATTCATTTGTACCCAAAGAGAACAATACCACTAATTTACCTTAGTGTCGTGTGGCTGATAACGGTCTACTTGACCAAGTGCACTAATTTTCTATGCAAAAGGATATTGTAAAGAACCATTTGAAACATAGTTTTAATAATTCTAATAAAAATTCGATAATTTTATAAAACATTAAATTTGCTGGTAAAATAAAATAGTTTAATAGAATTTACAAAAAAATTCTGCCTATAAACTTATTTCATTAAACTTTAATAAGATTCAAAAGAGATAAATAAATTTGATTAATCGTGATGGGATGATATAAAATAAGCAAAACCTTCAAAAAATTAAATTACTAAATACAAATTATAGAATTTTATATTAATAAATAAAAAATTGCAAAAAATATAAAAATGCAAAAAAAATAGAATTTTTCTAACATAAAAGAAGCAGGTGTTCCATTAAAACCAACAGAAAAGATGTAAATTATTACACGAATAAATTAAATAAATTCTATTTTAATATAAAAAACACAAGAAAACAAAAAAGCAAAAAAGAAAACTCAAGAAAATTATAGTGAAATGCAGTCCAACAATTAAATGTAATATTTATTTATTTATTTTTTGCTACACAGATTTTTTTGTTTTGTTTAAATTTAGACATAATTAAAATAAATAAATAACAAAAATTGTTCATTGAATTAAATAAAATGTCAGTTGACATTTAAAGTTCAATTTTATTTTTAATAATAATATATGTACGGAACATAAATTTTAAGGCTGTGTGTACATGGGGCAAACATTTTCATGTCGTGAACATCAACATGTATAAAACATTAAACAAAATTTTCAATTGTCATTAACATTCTCTGTATATTTAATATTCAACAAATTATAATTTATAAATATGTACATACATACATATTATATAAGATTGTGATACTTTCTTTGTACTTAAAGAGTCTAACCTCAATCAATCATGAATTTAATATAATTTGACCCCAACTCTAAAACAACAGCTATAACAATAAATTTCATCTTAAAATTATTTTTCCAAACTTCTTGAAGAAAAACCAACACAAAAAATATTTTCCATTAGTTATTTAAAAATAAAATAAAAAATAAGATAAAATAAATATTTTCTTTGTTGTATATATTTATAGTCTAGTTTTTTTGACTGGAAAACTTTATAAAATAAAATAAAAATTGTGCAAGTTTAACAAACTATTTGACTTAACTGGAAAACTTATAAGAGCTTTTTAATCGAAAATTTGTGTATACACAGAAAATTGGGAAAAATTCAATAGATTGTAATAAAAAATAAAACAAAATTTGGAATAAATTTAATTATCGAACGTCAGGTGTACAAAATATCGAAAGTACTTGTTGATATACATTATATAAAGTACGATATGATCAGAATAATATTATTTTGACCGATAACTATCTACTTTTATGTATATACACAAAGATTGAAAGTCAAAATATATCCGACATGTTATGTTGAAAAATTGTATTACTAAACAATCATATACATATTGAAATAACATGCTACATTGTAAACAACATTTTGTTTAGACTATCGATCTTAATTTTTGAATATTATTCGAAAATTCATAAAATTTGTCGAGGATTTTTGTAATTGCATATATACATATATAGGTGAAATTCAAGAATACTTAAAAAAAATTTAAGTTGTTTCATCTAATTTAGGTTGTGAATTATTAAAAATTTTATTAAATTTTTTTAACCTTTATGTCCTGGAATTTTGCGAAATTACTTTTACTTTTCAAAAAATTTAATATTAAAATTTAAAATTTGGATCAATGTATTTATTTTTAAGAATAGTACTTATCTGTTAAAAAATTGTATTTCAAAACTCGATAAGCTGCGTCAAACTATGGCATTTTAACAATTGTACTATATTCGTAATAATTTTTCAAAAAATTTGGGGCTGTAATATTAAATTAAAAAATTTCATTTCAACAATTCAAAACAATCAAACAATTCGTTAAACTGTAATTCCAGCGATTCTAAAATTTAAATTAAATTTTAGAAATTGGGACCATACAATTTTAAAATTTGGAACCGTAATATTAAATTAAAAAATTTGAAAAAAATTCGAAAATTCCAAAATCATCTATTGAAAATTTGGTAAACTACAATCTGAAATTAACTTAATCTAAATTAAAATTTAAACTTAGCATCATAGAATTTTACTTCATCACAGCATCATAGACCGAGCAAATATCGCAGTGGTTAAAGCTGCGACGTTTGGATCGGGAGGTACCGGGTTCGAATCCCAACAGAGGCGGGATGCAAAAGGGATTCATCTCCCGATTACGATCGGTGATTAAATTGAAAACATCTATGACAATTTCTATGAAAATTTCACTGTTGGAATGTAGAACTCATGGGCCGACCCATCTTCCATGTTACTGTTGTTGTGTGAATGTAAGGTAAGACGTAGTGTCTATGCCAAGTCCTTTTTAAAATAAAAAAATAAAAAATCATAGTATTTAAAAAATCAAACAGTAATTTTAAATAAAAGAAATTATAATTTGAAAATTAGCACTTAATTTAAAATTTAAAAGTTAAATTCTGTAGTAAATTTTAAAATTTGAAGCCATACAATTTTTAAAATTGTGGCCGTAATTTTAAATTAATAAATTTGGTGATTCAACTATTCTTATAAATTAATTTTAAAAATTGGAACCGTAATTTTGAAACTAAAAATTCAAACTTTGTTACATTGAGCTTTGCCATTTCAACAATTCTATAATCTGAATTTAATGTTAAAAATTTGAGCGTTCATTTGATAATAAAAATTTAGTAATTGGCAATTTGCAACGAATTTTGTCATTTCCTACTATTGTATTTTAAATTTGGAGGCATAAAATAATACAAATGTTTGATAAACTTCATTGAAATTTGGCATTTCATAAATCCTGTAATTTAAAATAAAATTATTAAATTGAAGCCTTAGAGCCAATTTGAATACAAACATTTACATTTCTGTAAGCTGCATCTAACGTTCACATTTCAACAATTCTAGAATCGGAATTAAATTTAAAAGGATGCTAATTTAAATTAGCATACGGGTGTGAAGTTTTTCCTAAAATTGTCCTTATTTTTTTATCTGAGAAGTATTTTTAAAATTGATAAATCTCTTGTTATTATGAATTTTTTCCCAAACTAGTATTAATTTTGCAAGAAGAATAATAGAAAATGTAATATTGCCGAACATAAAAAACCCGTAAGTCTACACAAAAAAAATTGAGTAGAAGGATATCACATCTGCCTAATATTTATAAGAAAAATTCAAAACCTCAAAGTTAAGTGACATAGGACAAGCGTGCATTTTACAACCTTGTATGTTAGTACAAATGCAAAATTATAAAAAAATCCCCTGCTTAAGCAAGGATTGTACCCAAATAGCGATATACATTTATGGGTGGCTGAGGATTATATCTAACTAAAAAATAATTAATTATTCACATTGAATTCTTAAATGTCACGAAATTCTCATGATTTCTCAAATTGTCTTCAGTTTAAGAAATTTTGCAAAATTCACTCAAAAATCTTAACGAGAGATTAGATTCCAATCTTAAGTAGAGTGAATATAATTTATGATAAAAAACTAATTTAGTTAAATTCCACTACCACAAAAATTCTTTATAAAAATCTCAACATTTCGAAAATTCGATTATCACCTCAATCTAAAATCCAACAATCTGGTTTAAAAATAAAAAAATCAAGATCACGTCAATCATTATGATTTATGATTTTAACGATATGGTAAACATTTTAAAAGAATATATCAATATTTCCACCCACACGCTACACAAACTGTAAATCTAAAATATTTCAAAATCGACCCTTAATTAAAGAAATGTTTAACACAGAAAATACTAAAGTAAATTTAACTAAAGTTATCCTATGATTTTAATCTATGGAGTCGTACTAGATTTTATACAATTAAAGAGTTCCACAAAAATCATATCTTTAAGTTAAATAATTCGTTTGGTTCTGTGGGGAAATCGACAGAATCAAGGACGTCTGGGAGGGTTGTCAACTTTCGGTTGGTGAGCCCCCAAAACCTTTGATATTGCACTCATGGATTCCTGGGCCACCTGAGAATCCGAGTGTAGTTACAATGAACATCGGCATAATGAATCCAAATGTATCGACTACTGGATGGAAGGTTATCCGATACAAGCGAGAGGCCAATCGCCAATCGATTGTGTTCAGGGTTGACCAGAAGTCCTTCGATCACATTACTGGGTCCGGATTGTCGCTACAATACGTCCTTGAGAGGATCCGTTTCAGGGTTATCTCAGGGCCGTAGGTTTTATTCTTCTTTTTGCCCGACTTTACAATGTCGTCCATCCTTAGAGTAAAACAGATCAACTTGCAACACAGTAAGTCTGCTTCTTTTGAGTTAAGGAAGTTGCTTTCTGTAATGCATACAGATATTTGTCTAATCCAGGAACCATATCTTCTTGATAATGCTGTCTCTGGATTGAACTTATTTAATGGCAGAATCTTCTGTAAGAATTCTGTCAATAAAACCCGAGCGTGCATTTTTATTGGCAATAATATCAATGCAGTTCTTATTCACGAGTGTAGCTCGGCCGATATTACGGCTGTACTTATTACTCTGGTATCCGCTAATTCCTGCATTAAATTGGTCATCGCTTCAGTTTATTTGCCGTATGACTCCTCTTCACCTCCTCCCTCTGAGGAACTCACTAATCTTGTGACATGGTGTAAGAACAAGCGTACCCCTTTGGTGATCGGTTGTGATGCTAATGCTCATCACTCGATCTGGGGTAGTACGAACATTAATCACAGGGGTTCTTCGCTGTTTAATTATATAAGCTCCTCTGAGCTTGAGATTCTCAATACTGGAAGTGAGCCTACTTTTGTCAACTCTATCCGGCAGGAGGTGATTGACATTAGTTTATGCTCCATGTCCATTATTGATTTAATTTTAGACTGGAGAGTGACGGATGACATCCTCACCTCTGATCACAGGTGTATTTCGTTTAATATCAACCTTAAACGACCACCTCTTAAACCTTACCGTAATCGGAAATTAACCGATTGGGGTCTTTTCTCTCTCGAGCTTGGTTCTTTACTTGCGCCACCGAGGGTTATTCGGTCGAGGAAGGACATTGAGGATCAAGCATCGTCACTTGCATTGGCAATTACGATAGCCTTTGAAAAATCATGTCCTCTTATCACTAATCAAAAGATTCGGAACAAACCTTTTTGGAACTCTGACCTTAAGAAATTAAGGAAATCTACTAGGAAACTGAAGAACAAAGCAAAAAGGTCTAAGCAACAGATTGACTGGGATAACTTCTTGTTATCTCAAAAGGAATATAAAAAAAGTCTAAGATCCGCTCAAAAAGCCGCGTGGTTGAACTTCTGCGAGGAAATTAACAGTCTTTCTGCTTTCGCTGGACTCAATAAAGCTTTAGCTAAGAACAGTACGTGTAAACTGGATTCTCTTCGTCTACCGGACGGACAGCTTACCTACTCCAACAAGGAAATTGGTGAGCTGCTCATTTCGGCTCATTTTCCTGGTTGTGATATCGTCAACTCGGATGATGTTGCAGCCGATCTCACTAGGACGTCTGTTGCGAGTCCCGATTGGAGTTTGGCTCACAAGCTGATCAATCATGATGTCTTGCGATGGAGCCTATTTTCCTTTGCATCTTATAAGGCTGGCGGTCCTGATGGTATCTTTCCTGCTGAACTACAGCGGGGTTTTCCTCAAATTCAGGATCATTTGCTCCACCTTTTTCAAGCGTGCATTGCTTTTAGCACTGTTCCAAATTCTTGGAGCAGAAGTAGAGTTGTTTTTATCCCGAAAGCTGGTAAGTCCGATTATACGGATCCTAAGTCCTTTCGGCCTATTAGTCTATCCTCAACTTTTCTTAAAGCTCTGGAAAGAATTGTCGATAGATTCATTAGAGATCATTTTCTAATCACATCCCCACTCAGTAACATGCAGCATGCTTATAGAGTCGGTAAGTCCTGTGAAACCGCCCTACATGAACTTGTAATCAGGATTGAAAAATCCCTTTATAATAAAGAGTTTCTTGTGGGTACTTTCCTGGATATTGCGGGAGCTTTCGATAGCACTTCGTTTGCTACGATCACTACTGCCTGTACCAATTTTGGTATTGATCGCACCATTATCCTATGGATTGAATCCATGCTTAAGTCTCGCACTGTGGAGGCGGAGCTGGATGGTGTGTTAGTTTCTGTTAAGGTCACCAAAGGCTGTCCTCAGGGAGGTGTGCTCTCACCTCTGCTGTGGCTTTTGGTCATTGACGAATTGCTTGTGAAACTGCAGCAATCTGGCTACATTGCTCAGAGCTACGCTGATGATCTTGTTCTGACAGTCTCAGGCAAACATCTCAGTGTTTTATCCGACCTAACTCAACATGCTTTGACTATTGTGGAGGCATGGTGTGTTGAGAAGGGTCTTCACGTCAACCCTTCTAAAACTGATTTAATTGTCTTTACAAAGAAGAGGAATACTCTTGAATTTTCTGTTCCCTCCCTTTTTGGGAGAACGATCACAAAATGTGACCACGTCAAGCACCTTGGTGTTATCCTGGATAGTAAACTTTCCTGGAAGAATCACCTGAACTACAAGCTTCAAAAAGCTACTGCCATTTTTTGGCAATGTAGAAGAGCTTTTGGGAAATCCTGGGGCTTAAGCCCTAGGATGCTTTCTTTTATCTATAAATCACTGGTCCTACCGCTACTATCGTATGCCTCTATAGTGTGGTGGCCAGTAGTTGACCTGAGGGCTTCTGTAGCCAAGCTTAATGGCCTACAAAACCTTGCTTGCAGAGCCATTACGGGGGCTATGTCCTCGACTCCACTTCTCGCTATGGAATCCATTCTTTCCTTGCCTCAGTTACGCACCTTTATTCTAGGAACAGCCTGTTCTGCAGCTTATCGTCTGAGGTGCATTGGGGCATGGAATCTATTCGGTTCTATCGTGGGACATCGACAAATTTTTAGTAATTATTCTTCATGTTTACCAGAGATCGATATGGTTAACGACAGACTACTACCCGAATTCCATTTCTCAAATCTTTTCTCGGTGGCTTATCCCTCGAGAGATTTGTGGAGTTCGCATGTTTTTCTCAATAAATTAGATGAGTCCATTGTCATTTATTCCGATGGCTCTCGTTCTAACCTCAGTGCAGGCTTTGGAATCTACTGTCCTTGGACGGATCTGAGACTTTGCGGTAGTCTTGGTTCGCATTGTACTGTTTTTCAGGCGGAACTAATAGCGCTGACACGTAGTGTTATTGAGGCTTTGAATTTTGCTGTTAAAAACAAAAGTATTCTACTGTGTACAGATAGTAAAGCTGTACTTAACTCTTTAAGAAATCCCTTGACTGTTTCCAAACTCGTCAGGGAATGCAAACAATTCATGAACCTTCTTTGTTCTAACAATAAAGTTACGGTCATGTGGGTTCCGGCTCATTGTGACATCATAGGCAATGAGATCGCGGATTGTTTAGCCAAAGCTGGCTCCCAATCAACTTTAATTGGTCCTGAACCAGCTACTCCTATATCTTTCAACTACGGGAAGAAAGTTATTAAAGATTACGCTTTGAAAGACTTAAGGTCTCAGTGGCTTGCGACTTTTGGTTGTCGTAAGGCGAAATACTTCATTGTGGAGCCCAATTTGAGGTCCACGAAGTATGCTTTATCTTTAAAAAAGAGCCAGTTAAGAGTCTTGGTAGCGATTCTTACGGGACATGGCCGTTTTAAAGATCATCTACATCGTATGCGCTTAGCTCATGATGTTATTTGCGAGGACTGCCTTGAGGAGGATGATGACTCCCTCCACTTCGTGTGCAGTTGTCCTGCGTTCAGTTCTATACGAGTTCGGGTATTCAACTTTAGGTCTTTGAATTTAGATCAGTTGTCCTCTCTGCCTTGGTCTAAACTTGTTCAGTTTGCGAAGGCAGCAGTGCGCGTTTGCGAATTGGGATAGAATCCTGGGTTTGCACCATGGGCCCTTGTGGCATTGAGTGCGGAATCCTCGTGGGTTCCAGCCAATTTTAATAATAATAATAATAATAAATAATTCAGTGTTTCATAATTCTAGCATACATGAAAACAGCAAATCAAATTGATAACCATAAATTTACATATATAATTTTTAATTGTTGCAGTAGAGTTGAAAATTAGTAATTCTACTTTGCTAAATTACTAACATAACACTTTGTGAGCGCAACAATAATAATTTGATTTTCACATTTTCCCATGACTGTGATACTTGAAATCAATAAAACTGAATAATATTATATAATTCGTGTGAATAAAATGTACTTCATGTTCAGTTTCAATGAAATTGAAAATAATAGAAATATCTCAATGTAATATAATAATATTTGAAATTAGTGTACGTATTCAACACAGGGATACGGTAAATATGCCATAAATCAAATCTTTAGGTATAACTATATTCGATACAGAGCATGCTATCATCTTAAGAACGCCATGGTTATTAAATCCATCAAATTATTAGTATGATAAATTCCTACGAAAAATCAAATTCAATTTTAATGACCCAAAAGTCGAATACAAAAACAATGCACCAAACAAAATTTGTGAAATGATGAGATGTTAATCGCAAAATGCACTAACCGCATGCTACATTCTTTGCCTACACATTAAACGCAAAAATGCATTATGCAAAAATATCAATTCACATGGGCAATCATGTGTTCAAATTTAAAAATCTTGTTTATCCACTTTAAATTCAGAAAGTTTCCAAATTGTACGGCGTAAATAAGTACGTTTACAAAATATCAATCAACCTACAGCTTGGTCTTATCGTTATGCAAATATTACTTTAAGAATAAACTAAAAACATTTTAAATTCGTCGCCACAGTTTATTTTTTGTAATTTCTACCATATTTTTATAAATTTTCCCTAATCCTATTTATTTTTATATTTCAAAATTTTCAAGTGATGTAATTAAATGTATTCAAGGCTCATTTAATAATAATATATAATTGCGTTTATTTCAATTAAAATAAACTTAAATACAATTAACAATAAATTTGAAATGAATTATGATTACAATTTTGGTTAAAAAGAAAATGTTTTTTTTGAAATTAATAAAATTATAGTTATTAGAAATATTTAAGTATGAAATATACCGTTCATGCTCTATCCACAAATGTTTGGTGAAATATTTCAAAAATAAACAAATTTCGAAATATTTGTATAGAACAACCCATAAGTTATAAAAGAAAGAAAGAAACGTTGAGATATCTCATGGGAAGTCGGGTCCCTTTTTCTCAATTTTTCACTTTCAATCGAACAGAAACATGATTTAATTGTTGTTCTAGTCCAACCAAAAAACGATGTGAATAGAGGAGTTAATTACCTTTCGAAAACATCATAGATAGCGAAAATTGGTTAACAAATTGCGATTCAATTTCCGAAATAAAAAAAATCCTAATTTAAATGAGTAATTTTCATCATCGGATATTAACACAGCGCAAGGATATCTGCTATTATCCGCGCGTGGCAAGCGTAGAACATATGCATTTTTGTCGCAATATTTTATGTGAAAATTTGGTTTCGCTAAAGCACCAACCAAAGGTGGATTTGAACTATTTACGTAATATTTATTAATACAAAAGACGCATGACGAAAAGTTGGCAATGGCTGTACTAAATTTGTGATTTTTGTCAGCGCATTTCCATGTTTCAATGAAAACGACTTCAATGCAGAGAAACGCAGAATGGTGCAACAGTGGAATATGATGATTAATGTGGTCTAGTAGATCTTGTTACACCAAACACTGGCGATTTTTTCAATCAGTTCAAAATTTCTACAGATTTTGTTAAAATAAAAATCGAATATGTGGCCTCAGAATGACAAAATGACAAATCCAATCACAAATATTCCAGATCGGAATATCAGTCAAATAAATGTCGAAAAAAAGATCGCAGACGATATTAAATTAATACAAGATTATACAAAAAAAAACAACAAAGAATGAAGTTGACATATCGCTATTTTCATCGAAGTCGGACTTATCGAATAATACGTAAAGCTCCTAAAACTTTAGAGCTTTCAATAATTATGTTTTCCTTATAGATGAATAAACGTTGAGGTTTGTTTTTTAATCACATATTTGAAAACAAGCAACATTGGAAAGCTTGCAGAACACAAACCTCATCACAGAACTTTTTCTCTGAATATCTCTATACGATATTATCCCCTAAACTCTTTAATTGTAATAAGCTTTTATAGTATTAATAATACTAATTATGAAGTGGATAATTCAAAGAGCTTTTCTAAGCTTTTCGATATAGTTTATCGCAAATAAATGCGTCTACATACGTCTTGCTTGATTCAGTAAATTTATAAAGAGCTACCAAATTGCAAAAGCTCTCGTAAACCAAACCTTTTATATACTTTCTTCGGGTAATTATCATTTTGTCAGACATTTAAAAAATTTAAGAAAAACTTTAAAAATTTATTTGTTCTCCCATGAATACTTAATAAAGCTTTAAATGCAGCCGTAGCATCAGCCTGAGCATAATAGAAAAACCACCTATCAACTATCTTCGATTGACTATTTTTTTGTATGAGTTTTTAAGGTTACCTCACATTTCTATAGAGTTGTTCCGTGAGATATCACCACTTACGAAAATAAGAACCACCCAAGGGTAAATACATCGAAACATTCATAAATCTTATATTGCACATTCATATACATCGTCGTAATGTAGTTTAAAAAAATAATTCAATATTGGTCCAACCGAATAACCACAGCTTTAAATCTTTAAGAATATATTCAGCTACGAGAAAAAGGTAAGGACAAAGGAGCAATACAAATATAAAACCGCCGGTTATATTCCTTTCTAGTAAGAGACAACACATCTGTTGTTTATTCTTAGAATATAGCTTTTAACAGATTTAACTTCGCCATTACGACTCTTCAAATAAAATATTTTCTAGGCTTTACAATCGTATAAGTCATTGGTTTAAAGGGAGAATTCCTTTTTAAACGAATAGCATGTTTGTGAGCTATAATACGTGCTTTGTTTTAATCCGAACTTAAAACATCATTAACCCTAGCTGTTCATCAAATCTGAAACAATCATCTAACACAATATGTCGAAACCCAGTATTAAACAGTTTAAGAGATTAATACTTGGTGGTCAACAGTGTCAATCGTAAAGCTTTTAAACACGGGAATATTAGGATTCGCTCTAAAGCCAAACTGTGCCTTTTCTTAAGAACTTATATTTGCCATGAAAATTTATAAATTTTGATTTTAGTCCATTTTTCCAGGATATTCGAGAAAATTCGGACCCACGCCAATTAAATAATGAAGTACTATAAGATTAAAAATATGTACCGTGGGTCCGATTACAGATGTGGCCTCTATTTTAACTAACATGTTTAAAATTGCCATCTTAACTCGATACGATTGTCAAGTCCACAATTTGAGCTACAAAATAATTCTTTTACACATTACTATTATTAAAGAGTAATTTCCACTTTACAACAGAGACATTTAAACTATCACATTGTCACGAAAGTGTCGATATACCAGATGCATTCAGAACTGAACATAATGCAGAAAACATAAACACTTCTTAAAATAACTTTAAATAAACGACTGTCAGACTTCAGACATATTTTTAACAAATCCACGCAGAAAACAAAGTGCGTCGATGTTCTCGTCAATGGTTCATAGAGACATCTCTCTTCTTAGAGCTAGATTCAACTGGTTGGTAGATATAGATGGAACCGAAACATTGTTGTATGTAGTCCTCGTTTAATTGCTAACTGTAGCTAATCTTGGATTGACAGTTCTGTTGTAGTTGATTCACTAACATCACAAGTATCAGTTAGATGAAGTTTTGTAGTTAGCACCGACACCGATAATCTCTCAAGAATTTGTTGAAGAAACTTTCTGATATTATGCTTGGATGGCATCATAAACAAATCGCAATCTTCAAAATTCGTTGATTAAGCAGCAGTGTGAGCGAGTCAGTCAGTTTTTTTTACATATTTGAGATTCATGTAAATTCTATTTTTGAATCATAAATTGCAATGCTGGTATTGCCACCAGTAAATTTGATTCTCTACGACACAGTACTTCTACCGTAAATTTTACTGTTTACTGTCGAGTGCTGAAATTATGTCCACAGTACAAGTAATCACTTCTGTAGAGAAAGAAATATTCGACTTCAAGTCTATTAGACATTTCTGTATCGGTGTTTTGACAAGATTAAAACATTCCAAATAGACTCATCCACCGTGTTATGCAATCTAGAATAACTTTTTTATGTTCAACTAGAATATACTTCTGTAACATGTCATTCTTAACTGGAGATCGAACCGTTTTTCTTATTTTTTCTATAATATAAGTTATGCTGGGCTGTAGCTCTACATTTGTGACGGGATCTATCAACAAAACCATTCCACTGTCATCTTGAAAAATAAAATCATCTTGAACCTCGTTGTTATCTAAGCATGAATCCGAATCATCTTGTTCTGTATACCCGTCACGTTCATCAATATCGCTTTGATTTTCATCAAGATTTACACGTCTAAAACAGCTACCTGTATATCATGCACTATACAAATTTGTTGTTCCGCAGTGATAGTTATATCAACTTTTACCATTAACTTTTCTTTTGTAGCTCAACGCAACCCATGGCATACATTGTTCCAACAATTCGGATAAGACCCAAATCCCACAATTTCGAAGTTTCCATGGATATTGACGTTCATGTACCTACGACCACGCACAGATCTCACTCATCAAACGAGAGGCCTAAACCTTTTACCTACTTTCTTTTCATTATAAATTTCTTGTGTGTTATATTCTCGAATTTTTGTTGCGTAATCCATTATCATTTTTCGAAATGTGTGCTCAGATTTGGGAAGTTTAAATCCTTTAGCTTTCAATGCATCTCTTAAGTCATTTGAGGTGGCAAATACTAAAAATGAAAGTCCATCTCGGGCGACCATTCTAGCAATTGTGGCTTCAAGAGACTAATCTTCTTTAATTGTAACAAAGTCCGTGAGTTTTCGTTTCTTATTACCAGACATAGCTAGATTTTGATGAGTGATAAAATAGATATTAATATTATCATCCTTTTTTCGTGTATTATATTATGCATTGTTTTTAAATGAGTGTGAAGTCCTTTTGTTGATCCACTATTTGTCTTTATTATTTTCGAGCAACGCTTGCATTTAGCAGATGCTGTTGATCTGGTTCGTGGTTGAATAGGTTTATTTACTCTTAACGACTGCTGAATCCCGGGGTTACGGGATTTAAAAAATGCCCGGGATGCGAGATTGCGAACTCTACTCCCATTGATATCAGAAGGCTCTTTGTTACCATCGCGGAGTTGTTTTGTAATGGAGCAGAATTATTGATTCATGAAATAAGCTATCGGCTAATCGTCCTGCAATTTGTTCCATCATGATCGATTAACTCACTCATTGGACGCATTAAGATCTCCCGTCATTAACATTTAAACTATCACGTTTCCATAAAGTTATCGATGTATCAAATGCATTTAGAGCTCAACATGTTGTATTTGAATGCGCCCATTGCATTTTTAGTACAACTATTTTTAATAAACCAGGTATTATTACCATTTATAAATGAGGTTTTGCATTTGTTTTTTTTTGTTTGCAAACAACTAAGTACTCGATTTTGTTATCTTTGACCTCTTAAGTTGAACTTTCAGTAGATTTGTTCCCTAGTTATTTTTTTTTTGTATTTCTGAATTACAATATTAATTCTCCTACAATCTAGTAAACGTAAATTAAAAACATTTACAAACGTGCAGTGTTTTTATCGGCTTATTAGTTCATTAAATACACTCTTCTTCATTTCGGCTGATCCAATTTTCAGAATAGATATATTAATAAGTGGCTGTTCATATAATTACAGTTAACTAATATTGCAGGTTTTGCTTCATTTGGTTAGTCAAATCATAAAATTCTGTTATATAAGTAATTACATTTTTGAGATATCCCAAATTATCTGCTGTTATCCCAAATTAAGTGGCACTATTTGTTTATCCCATATTCGTATTACCTCATTTAATTCAATACATTTCGCAAGTTTTATAATTCCAATCGATTTTAAAAATTTCACAAAATCAAATTACATACTATAATAAATTCCGAAATTTGATTTTATTTCTCAGCAAAGTTTCAATTTTGTACAATAAGTAATACAAAGAATTACCTCAAAATTACAACACTAATTTTTCCCGTAACATAATCTAACTAATCCATACATACATATTATGCTCTAAAAACTTATTCAACTGAACAGAATAAATATATACAAATTGTGTATATATATGTAATCTAATTTACATTTCACCAATTTTTCTACCTGACAAACTATTGCTGCATAAAAGTAATGTAATTGGTATATCTAATTTTTATAATAGTAGTATTTATTAATAAAAACAAAATATATTTTATCAAAGAGATTTTCCTTGTAATTGATCAGCTGAATTTTCTTGTTTATAATTTTTTATAATCACTTTATAGAAATTATTTCCAATTGATAATGAAAAAGTTCATTTTACACATGAATAGAAATTATCAAAATTTTTTTTTTTTATGTAATTTACTGAAATGCTTTTGATTAGAACAACAAAATAATCATTCAGATGGAACTAATTTTGTCGAAAAAAATCTTCGTAAGGTCTTTTTCTTTTTAAGAGAGCTTAATGCAATTAATTTGTGCAAAATTATTCGTTTATTTATAGGTTTGAACTTTTTCGAATGTCTCCCTTGAATAGAAAATTGAATATATAACTTTATTGATCGATAAATAAGCGCAGTCAATTTCGACAAAACAACAAATTTCGATTAAATGAAAATTCATTTTAATTAAAATGACTGTCTTGTTAAAAACAAAAACAAAAACTTTCTAAAAATATACCAGCCAGCAATAAATTGTCTTGATTTCGAAATTTAAAATTTAAATAAAATAAAAATGTTATGTATTTTATTAATTTGATTTAATAAAATTTAATTATAAAAATCGAATTTAATTCTTGACACTTTTTTAACGTATATACGAGTACATATAATTAATTTCCATTGTCATTAGAAACAAATTTCAAAATAATTCGAACGCTAATGTATTTAGATTATATACATATATTATTATGATTAAGCACTACACTATCCTTTAATGTAACGGATTCTGTATAGTTAGTTTTTGTTAGGTAATTTATTAGATTTTTAAAAACAAAAAGTTTGATGCCAAAAATTTTAATCAGTTTTTTTTTTTTTTTGTTCTGTCTAATTTGTATACTGAAAATAGTTTTAACGCTGCGATACATTTTTTATATTCGGTTCTTTTAGTTTTTCGGTTGTTGTTATGTGTATTTTGTTGAATACGGCATGGCATAATGAGGGAAAATATCGAGTTAATTTGTTTTTTGTATTTTCGTTGTTAGTGTTATGTTTAATGTAATTTATTTGATATGGGAATGAAAAATTATATTGGATAAGTTTTTGTTGGTTGGTTGTATTTGGGCTTTTTTTTATTGGATATTATATGGGGAACAAAATAATTTGATTTTCAAATTTAACATGATAGTGTTAATGAATATAATTTTGTTGTTGC
Source organism: Tipula unca (assembly GCA_951394425.1). Lineage (NCBI taxonomy): Eukaryota > Metazoa > Arthropoda > Insecta > Diptera > Tipulidae > Tipula > Tipula unca. Next base: position 182,782,832 of record OX596382.1, on the reverse strand, counting down.
TGTTTAAAGAACACTAATTATTCTGATTATTTAACTTGGATGATTTTGTGTTTATTCAAATCTTGCAAACTAACGAAATTACGTGGATGAAGCTTGTCCCTTAGTCTGCCCTAAAACAAAAACAATAAATTATTAAGCGTATATGTGTTAGTGTGAAAGTTTCGTTATAACGAATTTTTCAGTTTCGTAGTTAAATTAGGGAAACTGTATTTAAGTTGGTAATTCAATATTTTAGAAAAGTAAGATAATGTTAGCAAATAATTCTAGTCTTTACTCACAAAACTGAAATAATTTAAAATTGTAATAATGGGAAATATACTTGGCATTAGATATATTAAAGTAAATCGATATCTCTAAATCGAAATTTACTAATTTTTCCTGGTAGCATTGATATTTTCCGAAAAATAGAAGAACAGATACTTAGGTTTAGCATTCTTGAGAACAAACTTTTAACAATGATGGTTTAAAGTAGAAGTGGGTCTACTCTAAAGGAAAATCACTTAAATTTTCCGAAAAGTAGGGAGACAGATACTTAGGATTGAGCATTTTTCAAAACAAAATATGTGTTCACTATAGTGAACGATAGCTTTAATTAGAGCTGAATTCTAAGGAAACTAAATTAGGCTTTTTCGAAAAGTCGGTGAAAGATACTTAAGATCAGTGGCGGAACTCAGCTTCCGCTGAATAAGCTAGGAACCCTTCTATAATTAAAAATACTAAACCATAAGAGATGTAATTCCTGAAATTTGTATGATTCATGAAATCGCGTTAGTTCCAAGTAAACCACCGCCATCTAGTATAGAAATTCAATATATTGTTATTGTAACTATTTATCTACAGGTAGATTAATATCTAAGCGGTCTAGAGCCTTTTTATTTTCGGGCTCCTTCTCGGTGTTTGGGTTTTGCAGGTATATATTTATGCCACTGCTGAGGATTGCGTATTTTTGAGCTCAATTATTGCAACCAGTGATATCAAACTTCAGCGACCACTTTAGTGACCGATAGTATTAAATAAAACTGGGTCTATTCTAAAGGAAATTATTTTTTATTTTCCGAAAAGCACGGAAAAATACTTAGGATTGCGCATATAGGAGCAGGAATATTTAATATAATTTTTTTCAATACTTGTACTCATAAATGATAAATCTTAAGTAACTGTTCCTCTACTTCTAATCTAAGTGATTTGCTGTAAGAAAAGACCTAGTTCGACTCCAAACAATCAGTCACTAAAGTGGCCGCTAATCTTGAACAAACAAAAAAGTTTTACTTTTACTGGCCCCTTACTGTGTCAACAATCTGGCTCCAACGGCTTCGATTATGGGCTTGATCATACTGTCTTAGACAACCTGAAGAAACCAAGTCGATCTCTAGACCATCGTCGCCTGCAACGACCTCTGCGACTACCATATTGTGGCTCTCCCTTCAGAGATCGCTGCACAATTCGTTCGGGATCAGCACGCATAACGTGACCGAGCCAACTTACTCGCAGATATCTTATTCCATGTACAATATCGGGGATCCATCAGATCGCTGATCTCGATATTGGAAAGAGCTCGGTATGTACCAACTATTTCGCTTATTGGACCTTAAATCACACACATGACTCTTTTCTCAAATGGAATGATACATTTCTCGTACTCATCCGTTAGCGCCCAACTTTCACATCCAAACATAACAACGGGCTTGATCACCGCTTTGTAAAGCTTCAGCTTCATGGCACTTGATAGATGTTTAGATTTTAGCAGTGGCCTTGGCGATTGAACTGGCGATAAAGATGTTGCGCATCTCTCTGCCAAACACCCGAGTTAACTACAAAAATTCTTGATAGTCTGTTCTCAACTTTAACACAGCACTGAGACTGTATCACTGTCATCTTACACAATCGTACCAATTTTGTTGGCATTTTTATCGCAGCTGATCAGTGACTTATCGATTCGGACGAAATTCTCCTTGATAGTCACCAACCAACCAGGCCTTCTGCTAAAGGGGTGACTCAAGATCTCCGAATTAATGCACTCCAGGTGAGCGGTTTTATATGCATATTTCCGTAGTCTGTATTTGAGGAGACTCGACTACAGTCTGTGACGCATGATGACACCAAACAGGTCGGTATATGTATATAGTGTCCATTCCATGCGTCGACTACGGTTTCGAATATCAGTTGACGCAGGCCTGACAGTATTGTGCAATCCAGTAATTCCTTTAAAGAAATTACGTGAACTGCGCTCATTGCTGAGTTGTTGTAATTTCAGAACCTCGACCTTCCACCATTCCCGCTTTTTCCGTCTACAAATCCGCTTAGCTGCCCTCCTAATAATTGGCCTTGTTGTTCCTCGCGATTCTGAGACGTTGCACTTCACTATGGACTATATTTTGTTGCTCAACTGCAAGACTTGTACCCAGATATTTTTACGATACTTGTGCTTGAAAGTGCGCAATCCTAAGTATCTGATCCCCTACTTTTAAGGAATCTCTCGCTTAGCTGCCCTCCTAATAATTGGCCTTGTTGTTCGTCGCGATTCTGAGACGTTGCACTTCACTATGGACTATATTTTGTTGCTCAACTGCAAGACTTGTACCCAGATATTTTTACGATACTTGTGGTTGAAAGTGCGCAATCCTAAGTATCTGATCCCCTACTTTTAAGGAATCTAAGTGATTTAAGTGACCAAAAATAGAATAGAAAATTTTGATATATTGACTTCTATTTTAATTTGTCGAATTCCAAGCGTATTTACATAATTATTGAAATTTTTAATTATTTAAGTTTTGTAAGTAAAGACTAGAATTATTTACTAATTTCCAAAAACATGACTTACGAGTACCAACTTAAATAAAATTCTCCTAATTTTATTACGATGTTTGGAGAAAAACTTCACCCACGTACGGAATTGCTTGTTAAAAAAATTGACAGTTTGGCTGTTGGTAGTACTAATCTACTGAAGCATAATTTAGGATTTGAATTCCATATTACAAATTTTCAAACTCTCCAATTGTGAAGACAATTTTTAAAGAACTTTTTCTCAACATGGAATAGTGAAATTCTATTAAATTTTTGTCAAATCCACCATACTTATTTCTTATATTTTTTTAAAATTATCTGTAAATTATAACGAAATTTATTATTGAAAATTGATATATGTTACCATCTAACCATTCCAAAGTCCACCAAATATTAACATTATTTCAGAATTATTTGATTTGCGATTAGAAAGTGCCTATACGATTATGATCAAATAAAACGTTCATTAACATTACAAAATTTTGTAATTACCGATTATTTAAATAATCTAAATTAGAATAAATAATTTTAATCGCAATTAGATTTATAGATGATGTCTAGAGGACGCTCATCAAAATTCGATTAGTGAAAACTGATTTTTATAAATGATGCGCACAATTAAAAATTAAAAATTCGTAACAATCGAATATTTAATGAGGCTGGTTATCAGATCGTGTAAAAACGATATCGTGGTCATGAAAGTATAAATTTGCGTATAGATCACGTAAATTAATCGTTATATCAGAAAAGTTTTGTTGAAGGCGAGGGAGATTTATGAAATTAAATTTTTCATTAGAAATTGCTGAGCGTGCTATCGAATTTTGAATAATAAATTCTGAAAGATTATTCCGATCAATCGATCTCTAAACTTTAGATGTTTATGTTCAAATCATAAACAAACAAAGGTTTGGGTCCGACCAAGATCGGTAATATAAACCACAATGTGTTGCGATCGAATTACAAATTGTGATTAATTAGATAAAATACAATATAACGTTGATCAATTCTAGGTAATGCTACAATGTTTTTGTTTGTAGAAACATTAATATTAAAACCGTCTCAGCGGTAAACAGACTTGCTTACACCAATAAACAAATAAGTAAAAAAAAAAGATAATTGATATATTTACGATTAGGTAAACTCATGAATATTCATCCCAAATACTAAGATCTCAATCTGAGTTGCATATAGATTAATTGTTAAATCTCATATACATATGTATATACATCCAAACAAAATATAACCGCCATAAATAAAGTGATCCCCACGGTTTAATAATCAGCCAAAAAAAAAAATCCGTGCACTTGTTCTAGTGTCCCGCACCGGTGGCACCTGACACACACCATTAATATATTATTACATACCTATAAAAACTATAGTTTTTAGTTTCTTATCCCGCATTTCTTTTTATGTCTTAAATCGTAATTTATTACCATAATAAATAATCTAACAATTTAATAATCTCTATACTTAAATATATATTTCGATATATATCTAACCTAATCATTACAATTATTTCACACAATAGTATTTAACCAGTGTAAGATATCAATAAAAATGCTGCGCGGGTTAAACAAGTTTCTTTTAATATATTCTTAAGAAATCAATTCAAACCTTACGCATTGTATTTGGATATCCGTAATGAAGTTGTAAATCATAATCCCGTATGTTTATGACACACAGAGAGAAATTTTAAAAATAGAATTTATTTATTCAATTCTGTCTATCACTCTATCGTCAGGCTACACTAAAATTGATAAATTACAAAAGCTGATGATAGAAATATGCGCGAAATGGATCGCGAGTGTTTTAATTTTAAATGTTATCGGAGTTTTTTTATTCAGTTTTAATTATAAATTAATAAAAATTTTCATCATGAACATCATCATCGGTCTTACATTGATATTTAAATATTAATTTAATGTAGGTTGAATATGAAGATGGGTAGGAAGTGGTTTCAATGCTATGTGAATTCTTATTCTATATATATCATAGCCCCGCACAATTCATAATTTTAGCCTAAGAAATATTTTATTTCTAAAATGGTTGTTATTTAGATTATTTAAAAATCAGTACTCATCATACACGACGATGCATAATACGAGTATCTTGTTCTTTTTAAATACTTATATGTACATATATACAATTTTACATAAAATTTTAAATACTTAAGCGGGAATTTATAGACAGATAGAAGAAAAACAATAAGAAAACTGTCTGAACATGTGCGTTCATTATTTTAATTCATATAAAATCGTATGTATATACTGTTAATTTAAATGCTGCATTTCATGCGATTATTTTTAGTATATCTAATACTGCAGTTACGTATGTAAGAACTTCTTCTTCTTATTATTATTATTATTATACACAAAACAACCAACCAGTAAACAAATTTATATAAATATATACTTGTAAATAAAAGAATTTCATATAAAATTGCATACACACAATACATAATTTAATCAAGCAGCGGTCTAAAAATATTTTGTACATAAAGAAGATATATTTTTTTTAATACACATACGAGCATATTGTTATGGTACGGTGGTATGATTAATTAGAATATTTTTTTGTTTGTTTTAGAATTAATTATAATTAAAATACGGAATCGACATGGTATGTGTATCATACCGCTATTTTGAAGATCTAATCGAGCGCGCGCGCCCATTTCGAACTTTTTATTTTTTTTTATTTTTAAATGAATTGAAACTCATTCAAATCTGTTGTTTTCGAATGTGGATAGCTACACAATAAATTTAATAAATGACTCAATATAAATCACTATAATAAATTAAAGTAACAAAAATATCTTTGGTTTGAAAGAAAATTGTTTTTAATCAAGTGAAATTTTTTTTCTTTTTATTGATAATATTGATATCCGCTCTGTGTGATATTAAATTAAAATTAATGAGTTAAATTTACGAAATATGTATTCTATTGTATTTACTCTTTAAAAATATAAATGAAATGTTTGATTGAATTGATTTTGACAGTGATTTATATGAAGATGATGAAACTATTACCATTTAACCATAGTTTTAAATTACGAAGCGAAAATTAAATAACAAGTTTAAGAATGCATTAGCAGGACTGGATCCATAGTATGCCCCAAAGGAACCCAGATTCCAGAACCCGTTTTACTGTGGGCCTTGGATATCAAATTATTTACGCTATATAGAATGTAATAAACTAATACAACAACAATCAATCTTCATTTTTATATACTTTTAAATATTAGCAAAGCCATCTTAATAAATCAAGCCTCCATGTTCAAAACGAACTTTTATTAGTGAGTCTAAAATGACAAAAATAATCGCTCTCTTCATACATTTTATATGGAGAGACATGATTTTCGTTTATAGAAATATTTGAATGAAAAGTAACTCAAAATTATAATTTTTTGAAATCAATTGAAACTATAAACATTGGTTTTCACCTGACTTGAAGGATTTTACCGTGGCGTTTTCCATTTTATTGTATTAATTAAAGGAAAATAAGATACTTTATTCTCTAATAAAGCTCAAATAGAAATATAATAAAAATTTGTAAGAAAGGGACATTGTGTACATAACCAACAAAATAATTTATTCCCATCAAACAAATAAACCAAAAGAAGAAAACATCAATGTTTTTTTTTAAAATGGAACAAACATAATGATCATAAAACAACGCAAAAAACGAGAAAAAATATATGAACCCAATTTTTTATTTCATAGCAACAACAAAAAGTAATCGCATAAAAAATAATATTGAGAGCGTGATCAAATTGTCGCTCTCCTAATCCTAATTGACATATTGTATATAAATTATGTAACCTTTTGTAACCTTCAAAACAAAACACAACATTTTATCATTTATTTGATCGATACGATCAATAGTTTTTATTTTGGTTTAATGAGAAATTTCCCAGCGTTTATCCGATTAATCTCCTAAATTTTAATTTATCGTAGTTATCATAATTTTTATACATATTTTTCGATGTTTAGATTTTGAATCGAACTATTTTATTTCTGTGTTGGAATGAATGCAGTATATTGAAAGAGAGTATTAGAATATATCAGATATGTATATATTTGTATATATACAAATTTAAAAGCGCAAATAAATTAAATTAATGTCAATTTTATAATCATAAAAATTATGTTTAATTAATATAATTTCGAAAAATAACGCTGGCCATACCTAATTCAATTCTTTATCTATTACTTTATGTAATAAAACATTAAAAGCTCTCACTATTAATAGTTGAACAATTCAAAATAAGTTTGTATGTTTTGCCATGGGATTGCATAGACTTCTTTGTAAATTACACATTTTTTGGTTAACTAAAAAAAGCTCGTTTGAAAATATCGCTCAACATGGAGGCTTTATATATTAAGATGGCTTTGATATTAGTATACGAAACGTCCGCTAAGTAATCGTTGCAGAAATACTTCATTCTTTCAATTCATTACTCAACGTTTTTTAAATCAGCTGCCCGAACACAGTAAAGAGAAGACCGCATACAATAATACATCGACCACAAAACGGAAGCCTTTTGTATTAGGATTTTTAAAACAGAATTTCAAAAACAGGACATGAAAAAATAGTATGATATACAAAGTGGGAATTGTACGAAACAAGAAAATTTCTTAGATTATATATTATGAAAATCGACATACCAAGCACGAGGTAGTTAGAGCTGTGACAAACCATTGTTCATGTCATGCTTCAATATTTGAAAATATTTCTTAATTTCTAAATTTTTTTAGAATATGATTGTTTAATTTTATTCAAACAATTTAAATATGTACTCATGATTCAAATGTGATTGATCTCATGACAAGTAAAAAAAAATGTTCATTCATAAATTTCGATATTTCCTACGTTCTCACAGTTCTAAATTTCGAAACACGATTAGGTCCGAGATGGAAATTCCAAATTCATCAAATTTGACGTTAACAATTCCGAATTATTACTGAAAACCATAACTCCGTTTTGAAAAACCAAATTTTTTTAAAACTATTAAATTTTGAAAAATTTCGAAAATTGAAAATTCGTATTATTGAATTTTTAAAATTTCAATATTAAACGCTAATGAAAATTTCCAAATTTTTTGATTTTAAAGTTTTTCTCCAATTTTTGTAATATTAAAAATTTACAAATTTAGAGAAAATTAATTAGAATTTTGGGATAGTTTTAGGAGATTTTACAAACATTCGTAAATTTTTATGAGTCAACAATAATTTTTATAAAATTCCTAAATAATAGCAACATTTATTGATCAATCAAGTTTCATCGGATTTTCAAAATATGTCAAAATTTAACCTCAAATTCCCCAAAATATTAAAAAATTTATGAATTTGAACCTTACAAAATTTCTCAAAATTAAACAGAATTCTCATTTTGTAAAATATTAGAACATTTCAAAAATTTTGGCGGATACTTAAATGTTTATAGCATTTTTATGGTTTAAGTGTGTCTCTTATATGATTTAAAATTGAGTGAATTTTAGTTAAATTTTAAAATTAAGTTTGAATTTCTTTAATTTCCATTCTTATTATGATTGACGTGGAGATCATGTGTAAGTGGAGACCATGTGTCCCAGGGCAATACGTTGTTATACAGTAGAGATGACCTCGAAAATATACGAGGTAGATTTCTTCTTGGGCCGCAGGTAACGAAGGCTGTTTTGTATTTCCAAGCAGTCAATAAACGATTGTGTAAGCTTCCCTTGCGCATGAAGTTAGTCAACTTGTCACAGAAGTTAACCAGACCCAAGATAAAGACTCATTTTACAATGACTTGGACGATCTGATGGGATCTATACCCGAACACAATGTTAGAATGGTAATTGGGGATTTTAATGCTAGAGCTGGCAGATATGGTGAGAATACAGAAAAATCCAGAACTTCAAAATGCTATTTCAATCAATCCAAGAAGTATGCCCGTTATGATTCAAACATGATTCGATTTATAGATCATAAGTTTAAAAAAAATCGTATTTTAATATTTCGAACCCGAATTAATTTACTAAAGCCTTATAATTTATTTCATTTTTTTAATAAAACCTCAGAAATGCAACGATGGTATTGAACTTTACTACCATTTTAAAGTCTATCATAAAATGATAGCAGTTGTACTGAACGTTTACGGGTTCCTCTAGCAAAGTAAACTAGTACACGGAAAGGATCAATAATCCTGTTGGGTTGGTTAGCCGCTGCCATCTTACAAAAGTTGATTTAAATAAACTTCAGGTTTGTGTGTGTTTTGCAATTTTATTTGTATTTGTTTTTGATGATTGGTATATATAAGAGAGCGAAAATATATCTTTATCAAAAGATATTTTACAATGTTTGATCCTTTAGGTTGTTCAATATTTTACTCGACAGTGTTCTCCTATATACAATTCTTCAAATAAGTTTTTAATTCAGTAATTTAAATTTATAATTAGTAATTCATTAATTTGTGTTTTATTTAAGGCTCATGATCTTCAACAGTAGTGACTGAATGATGGTGCCATAATATATTTTAATATTTTTATATATATTCGATTTTTTGTATGTTTTGAATGACTCGTTTAACATATTTATTATTTTTAATATGCAACACGTTTTTGATTTTGAACTTTCAACTGGTTATTTATGCGTAAATTTAGTAAGCTACTTGAAGATAATTGTAAAAATATTTATTTCTTAAATGTTGATTAATGCTGCTAACAACTTTCAAAGTATCATCTCGTGTCGTGATGACAGAAAAGGTGGAGGCTTAGGTATTTTTGTAAGAAATAATACTGATTTTAATATTATAAAGGTGCGATGATGACAAGTTTTCTTATCAATTTAAATGTATCGAGCTTTCAGATAACCCTTCAACAAAGATATGAGCTTTTTATAGGTCACCTAATTCAGATAGAAATGATTGCTACTAACACATTCAAAATACTTTCGACTCAAATTAGACTAAAAAAACTATTGATTTCAGTAAGGTTAATTCATATTTTGACCAATTTTTTAATACTACTGATTTTGATATTGGAGATCCCGACGCAACTTTAAAAATAATTATTGAGAAATACAATCAACTAATAAAGAAACAATACGTAATGATTGATGGAACGAACGCAATAATATTCTTAATATTCATAACAATATGTGAATTATGAAGGCAGTGTGTTTGGGCCATTACTAATTCTAGTTTATCAACGACAATTACCTTTGATTGAACACGTTCGTATTTTTGCAGATGATACTGCAGTATTAATGTCCTATTAATTTGTCTCTTTTCAAAATATAAATATAGTAGTTGATATAGAATTCATCGCCCAAGTACTTGGGCATATGGTTTATCACATATGACTGGGATGAGCACATTAAGACTATATATATATATTTAGTAAAATAAATGGTTCCGTTAGTAGGGCTTATAGGAAAATTTTCTTATTCTATTCCTAAATATGTGATGAGACTAATGTATTTTGGATTTATTCAGCCCCGAATTTTTTACAGAAATATTGTTTATAGCACTGTAAGCTGTAATAAATTTAAAAAAATTCAAATCAAAGTGTTGAAGCTACCATCACGTTATTCTTTGTTGCATTCATATGAAACTAAGTCATAATGGATTTTGTCCGTAGATGCGTTGTATGATTACCAAGTTGCATTATTTAGAATTTTGTAAATATAATTTGCTAATAACATGTCTTGTTGATTTATCTCAAATGGATTTGGACGAAAATCAATAAGAGTTTCCGGTCCTAAACTTAAAACGAAAAACTTAAAAATGTACTTATAAATAATTATATTTGTTAAAATTTATTATTAGACTATACTTATTGCTATCTGAAATATGAATTTTGATTTACAATGTTGAATTTTCTTAAAAAGACAGAAATCCATTGGGAAATCGAAATTATAAATTTTACTTAAATAATGTATGTATGTACAGTATGTATATGTAGGATATTTAATTTTATTTATTAAATTGAATTTTTAATTTTGTTTGTTTGTTAAATAAAATATTTCATTAAATAATAAATAATTATTACTTAGTATAAAAATTAGAATATTGTAATCTATCTTATAAACATGTAAAATAAATAAATTAGAAATTAAAATTAATCTTCAAATAAGAAATAAAATAAAATTAAAATTCACAAATTTAGAAAAAGTTAATAACTAAGAGGATTTAGGGATATTTTTCATTTCAGGATTTACTTCATTTCAGCCGAAACATCGTTCATGTGTGTCAAATGTGTCAATTAAATCGAGCTTTGGTCCGAATAGAATTTCCATTCCTTAGATATTAGACAGTATCATAAATTGATTAGGAAAAACAGGAAACTATTGCCGATAAACGAGATATAAATAACAATAAGTCGTTCGCACCCAAATTCATTAGTGTGTTTAATAAAAAAAGAACCTAAGTCAAATTTCGATAATGGAATTTGTTTCTATAAAAAATCTTCTTATTGTTTTCCTAGTGAGATCCGGTTTGCTTCCAATATTTTACATCTAAAAAATTAAATCATGAACCTTTTATAGTCGTAAAGATTTACAATATTGCTAATAAGATTTTACATGTTTTAAAACTTGACAACTTTAAACGTATAGTTACTAGTTACAAATATAAATTTCCTAAATTCTGATCGAACAATTCAAAATTTAAATTTAATGATTTGTTATGACACACTCAGTTATTCTGCCAACATAAACTTGAAGTCGAACATTAAATTTTTTTGTTTATTATATCGACTTTGATCAATTATAATCGATCTTGTCTTTGTATATCGATCAACAAATGACCAATGATTTTCAACACGATTACACGGTAACAATATATTTGTCGACTCATCTTAGTTGAGGTATTCACGAACAGAAATGATCAACTGTTTATATTTATTTTGATCAAATTCTTTGATGATCATGTATACATTTTTAGCAAATAAATAATTGTTGTAGCATCCTGCTACGTAGATAAATTTAAATAAAACAAAAAAAAAACGTAATCAACAAGCTTGCAATCAATGTCATGACTGCATTTGGATTATTTTAGAATACAACATTAATTAGATTTCTGTACAGCGCTAGTCTCTAGCCGTGTTTGTGTTATATCCATCCATCCACAAGGTTGCTAATTTATATACCGTAGTCCGTAAGTAATTATAAACGATTAAAACGTTTATTTTAAAGTAGAGTGTAAACAATATACATATATTATTATATACGCAACACAACATATTATTATTACCAGTGCGGCATTTTCACAAAACCATTTAGTCAAATTAAATGTTTGCAGTAGAAAAATATATACATAAACATACTTACATATAGTGAAAAATTGATTTCTAAAATTACGTCAATATCAAAAACGCAAAACGATTAACATACCTGAAAATAAATAAAAATAAAAAAAATTAAAATTGTAGAAAAAATTATTTAATAGTTACACACACGCAAATACATATCTAATAAATGATTCATCTTATTGTATGTGCGACTAAAGACAATATTCCTCAAACTATAATTACATCTCCTTCTCTCAATATTATATACCGTGAAACGCGAAATAGATAATTTGTCGAATTTCTATAAATATTTTTTTTTTGTGTTTTTCACTTTTCGACATTAAACATTTTCATTACTATTATTACTATTATTTTTCGTGTTGTTGTACAAAAGAACAAATATAAATTATCTCATATAACACTAAAATTGTATTCATTACAATACACAATATGTGTGTATACATGTAGTTATATATAAAAATTTATCTCGGTTTTCGCGATCCCAAGTATTTGAAATTTTAGAATAGTTTCGCTCTACATTATGTACGAGTGGAACAAAAAAAATAGATTAAATTTCCAACTTCTTTATTTATATGTACGTACACTGTGTATAAACATATACAAATGGTCTTGCATTGCAAACTATTTTTCTTTCTGTACAAACAAAAAATATATAAAAAATCACGATAAATGCACATTGAATAAATCTTTCAGTGGGTCTATTTTGAGAATCGGAATCTCGGTTTATTTTGTATTTTGTAGCTAAATTTTCCCACAATCAATGTGCTGCATACACAGCAGCGTCAAAGCGCATTGACATTTTTAGTGCAAAATCTGAATCACAGATGTTTAAGTTTTATGTTTATATACATATATACGCGTATAAATTTGCGATTTGAATTTTTTGCTTCGTAATGGAAAATAATGACCCGGATATCCATCCATAGCAGTTGTGTTATCGCATAGATCGACTTGCTTCATTCGGCTTAGAAAAAATCTTAGCGAACGCATTGACTAATCAATCACCCTGTTTACTGTCGTATATACTTTTATGTGTGTATGGATATAATGTACTTTACGACGTGTTGTTTGTAAAAATTATATTGTTTGTGATTTTTGTTTTTTACCAAAAACAAGATTTTTTTTTATTTTATAAAAACAACACAAAAATGCAATCGCGATTACTTCAAAAACTATATACACACAACAAAGAACGGACAGACAGAATAAAACCGGTGCTAATTTTAAAAAGAAGAAAAAACAAAATTCATTGTTATGGTAAGCAAGAAATACTTTATAAGGAGATAAAAACATCATACTTGAAAAGATGTTGCCCATTTCTTATATATGTATATACACATATACGTTATTTATATTCAAGTTCTAGTTTAATTTAAATCATATATTGTATATCCACATATGTACCAAGTACGATATGTAATATTAACAATAATAATTATAGTAAAACCTTCATAATTGTATTTCCAAGTTTAAGATTAGTCACGGTTATCAAAAATTGTAAAGAAATAATTTCAAGGTTTAATTTCTAAACAAAAATAATTAATTATTGATTCTGTACTAGACCAACCTTCTATTAAACGTTAATAAAAAACAAAGAATTATATACAATTTAACAAAAGGTTAACAATTTAATCGATAACATCTTAATACAATATTTTTACTGGTTGAGATATCAATCTTTATAAAAATCAGTGGCTAATTAGAGAAGTTTCATTTGGTACTAGCTTTACAGATTTGCCAATTTTATTTTATTAATGTTAACTATTTTTAATTAGCCAAGTTTAGCAACTTCTATTAATGTTTATCAGATCCTATTAACATGTTAACTCGTTATAGACATTACTATTATTTTTTTTATTTTGTTAGGTGACTACAACGCCAACCATCTCCAGTCGTTTTCCTCGGGAATTAGGAATTGGGGAAACATATTTCAATAATACACAACTTTTCATTCCATTTTTCCCCAAAGTGTATTCTGCCAAATTGGGAATAAATTCCCCTTAAAAATGTCAGCAGTACAAATGTTTACCACTAAATTACAGAAAAATTGAATAAAATTTGTTTGATGAGTCACGATTAATTTGCCGCTTGGATGACGACGAAGAAAACCGGCGCTAAAATTTACGTATTAGGCATAAATATCTGCGGAATACCTCAAACCTCTTCGAGATGGCATTAAAATAAGAAATTGATTCTCTTATCGAAGGGTAAAAAATTCGCGTTCTAGTTGCGCTGAGTTTCTTGGCTCAAGTTAAACTGCTGTACACGTTTTATGAACGTTATTTACACACAAACTAATTAAACTTTTGTTCTATATTTGTACATTTATCGGGTAATTTCCAAAAGAGAGTGGCAATGAATTACATAAATTGCGTATCGCAGAGTGTGGTAAGTAGAAGCATAATCGAGTTTTGTAAAATTATCGATGAAAATTTAATGCCGATATACATACAATTTTTAACTGCTGTACACGTTTTATGAACGTTATTTACACACAAACTAATTAAACTTTGGTTCTATATTTGTACATTTATCGGGTAATTTCCAAAAGAGAGTGGCAATGAATTACATAAATTGCGTATCGCAGAGTGTGGTAAGTAGAAGCATAATCGAGTTTTGTAAAATTATCGATGAAAATTTAATGCCGATATACATACAATTTTCAAAATTGTTCGCCAACACAAATTAATGTAGTTCAATCTTGCCGGCGTAATCGATTGTATCGAATGTACTCACGTCTCGATGTTCAGACCAGCAACTAGAGTCGTACATGTATACCTTAATCAGCATTACTATCATTCAAAGAATGTCCAAATTGTAAGAACACAGGTTCCATTACGTAAATCATTTGTTATCTACATTCAAGATTCAAATTATTTATAGATTTGCGATTCTAAATTAAAATTTTTAAATGTTAATGCTTTTTAATTATTTTTAATTTCGATTTTGAAAAATAATATTCAAAACTCCGATCTAATTCCCCAAAAAGTATGCAGGGAAAATAAACGTCAAAACTGCAATAATATGGAATTATTAAGTCCCCATTGAAAAAAATTCCCAATCGCCATTCACTTATGGTTAAAATAATTAAAACTGCTAGAAAAACATTAAAAATTCCCAATCCCCAATCCTCTCCAACCAGAATAGGACCGCAGTTGGAATGAATGCAATCTGAAAAACTGGATCACGTTACAGAACTTTCAGCAAATCATAATAATAAACGCTCATTACGTGTAGGCAATGGCAATTACTGTACTAAAATTTAAATTAAATGAGGTTATTAAAAATTCGAAGATTATCTGAGATCCAAAACGGACTCACAGTGACAGAAGTAACAGATTACTCTCTATGGAAGGGGACAAGTAAGTTGAAAAGACTCATTTTAGCATATTTGGTGAACAACTGTATTTACATCTAATCGGTAAGTATTATTTCTAGACATTCCTCCAGTTTTTGATAAAGTTTGGCATAAAGAACTTAAAATTCGAACACAGCTACCGGCGAGCTTTTACGTAATCATCAAAAATTATCAAAACTTAGTGAGGAGCTCACATCCAATTTATACGAAATCCATGCAGAGATGCCACAACATATTGTATTGGGTTCCCAATTATATTTTATTTATACAGCGAAGTTACCAACATCAAATTTTGAAAAAAATTTATTGGTACGAAAAGCACGCAATAGCTGCAAAAAACTAACAAGGACGTTTAAGTGAATATATATAGAATATAGACGAGTGGGAGAATTTAGGTCAATTAGCGTAAATCGTCATACATTACATTCCATCGTTCAACCATAACATCTCGTGTCGCTCTGTTCCGGTCCCTTCGTTTCCTACAAAAAAAAAAGTTCGTAGCACGTAGGAACTGGGTTCAGCAAACATTGGGTATATTACTGAGGCATACAAATATGTAGTTACTTCTCACTTGCTATCAAAAAGCGTCACCACTCAATTTACATTTACAGCAGATCGTTCAGCCAGTTTTTAATAAGGTTGCTACTCGAGTTGGTTGAAGTAAAAATGTCAAAATGGAAGGAAAAATAAAATTTATTGAAAAAAGAAAATTTTGCTCCTTGACTGAGATGGTGCTGAGAAAAATGAAAATATATACATATAATAATAATGCGGCAGAAATCACGATAAACTCTAAGAACATTATGACGTATACCGCCAAAATCTATTTGAGAAACTTAAATTTATTTTGATTTGATTGAATAATACAATGGGTGCTATTATACCGATATCAAATTTATTCGAAATTTGATGTAAATATAAAACGTATTACATGGAACCAGGATCGAAACCGTTGGAGCCAAATTGTTGACGCAGTAAGGGGGCCAGTAATGGCATTTAAATACTGTTTAGTATTATAATTATATGGAACACCGTTTATCAAATGCATACATATTATGTGTACACAAATGTCGCGTAATATACAATAAATTGAGTAAGGTCACTTTTATGACAATAACTCGGTGTATTTGGCTCACCATAGTAGTCACTAAATAATATCATCCTGCCATAAAACCTAAACGTAAAATACCTAGGCCTACATCTAGATATAAGGTTGACAAGGGACTAATACATTAAAACTAAACAGCAACAAACTAAAATAATAAAACAAACGCTTACACTGTAAGTTCTTGCTGTATAAAATGTTACTTAACTAGGGCGATCCGCTTGTGCTTCTAATATAATAAAATTAGAACGAATACAGTCAAAAATAAAATGAGGAATGGTTTACGTATACAACCCGAAATGGTAACAGAAACAATAAAGCATTACAGCAAAATTAGCCAGTCAAAATTGGAACAACATCCCAACGCATTAATCAGCGAAATATTAAGAACAATTCCTTTTGATCTAACTAACTAATTTAGAGTAAATTACTACTATGGTTAAGTAAAAATAATAAATTATTTTTAATTATTCTTAAATCTTTGTTGACAAAGAGAGTCTAGTTCAAAGAAATTTTGTTATTTGAGGCAATTTTCATTTTCTATTCCAGAACAGCGATAGTAACTGTCAGAGGTCAGAGAAATGCGAATTAAATTGGGCCCAAGAAAATGAAAGTCGACATTTAAAAAAAATCTTTTTATAACTTTGAGTCTCGGAACTAAGAGAAATTTTCATATTTTGAATAAAACCAAAAATTTTAATTTTCTGGATTTAGTAGAAATTTTAAGTAAATCGCTTACAATTTTGAATTTGAGAGCCTCTAAAATATTCAAGATCCGGGCGACATTATGCTTCTGAAAGGCCCTGTAGATATTTTATTATTTTTTATAGTTTAATCCTTGTTAATTGCCCTTCTCTAGATACAAATTACTCTAAACGTCCTGTTTCATTCGGGTGAATATATTTCAACCTCATTTATGTCCATCTCCAAAATGACTTAAAACAAGATTAAATGTCATTTTTAAGCATAATTCTGTAACAATTTTAAAAATGAATTAAAAAAGGGCTAATTTTGAAGTTTAGTAATTAAATGTTCAACACTAATTTTAAAATGATTTAAAAACTATTAATTTTAGGTCAGAAAAAACCTTTATAAGCCAACATGTTTAATTCATATAGCCGAATATTTCAGTGGGAGTGTATTACAATATGTTATATCTAGAATTTTTAGGACCAAAATCAATAATCTTAATACACAATTCAAAAATGTGTGTACGTGTGTTCAATTTTTTGCAAAACCAAAACCAATTTTTAATTGTTGTTTATAATAAGGTGGGCACTATGGACAAAAGAAGTTATTTAGCCTCACAACGAACTGTTGGTAAAAAAGATTTATTAAGGGAAAAAATCAAGTCAAATTTATCATATTGATTAGAACTGATGGGAAAATTATCGTTTCGAATGTTAAATCCTTTATCAATACGAGTATTGCAAATAATATTAACTTTTTTAAATGTTCAAATATGCGTCAATTTTTTGAAATTTCATTATATAAAATTTCGAAATTTCAATACATAAAATCTTAGGATTCCAATTATATATTAATAAATTTTTATATTATACAATAGGATTCAACCGCGTAGTGAAACCAAACATGGCAAAATAAAAAAAACAAATTTGCCACCTACAAAACTCATTAAGCTACATTACAGCTTTCTAAACATAAATCTAAACACTTGAATCTCCAAAAACGTGTTAATAAACATACATATACCTACTAAATTTTAATACATAAAGTAAATATTTAAATTTTTATTTAACTAATAAAATTAAAAGTAATGATGCGCGTGATGTCGGTGGTGACGGTGACTTATGTCCATAAATCTATAAAAAATGTATTATGTATGTATGCTCGAATAAAACCATCAAACTGTTTGAGAAATTATAAAATTAATTTAACCTTGAGATAGGAAACTAACTAGTCGTCGATCCCCGATATAATTTAAATAATTTATTACTATACATTTTCTTCTTTTGTTCTATACTTTCTTAGGTATAAGCATTATAATTCTCATGGATTTTTTTTTATTTCTAATCTTTATGTATAACAATACAAAAAAAAAATATCGAACAGGTTCGCGTCATACTATTATAATATAGTTATATTTTTTATAGTAAGCAATTATTTTGTAACTATAACTATTATTACGCTACCTACATAGATATGTATGTATATAAAGAGAGTACGTACCGATCAAATAACTAAGATATTGATTCTTGTTGTTATTATATACGCGTTTTATTAGCAAATTCCACTTGATTTGGTCTTGGACGTGTACTACAATACAACAGGTACAAGAAGTCATTGACCGATTTTAGTTTTAAATAAAATATATGCGGCAAATAGTATTTTGTTGTTGTTGTTCTTTTTCAGTAAATTTGTCATTTGAGAAATAACTATAATGAGTTATTACTTAATTTGCGCTTGCACATAAAAAAAAGGTTATTTGAATTAAATTAGCTATAAAGAAAAGAAATTTTGGTAAAAAAAACAAAAACTGATGATTTAATCCGCGCGCGGTAATTTATTTGTTTATAGTGTAATGAACTCTTCACGCGATCGCGGAAGATTTTTTAGCGATGTGATAATTCTAAAACAATATTAGTTATTTTTGCCATATAACAATAAAAAGCAGACCAACAATATAAAAAGTTGTTTTTGGTCTACTAGTTGGGTTCAATATCTTATAAGATGTTTCCTTTTTCATATACGTAAGAAAAAAAAAACTTGTTTCTGCTTTTTTTTTTTTCATTCTAAGATTCATTAACCTTTTTTTTTAGTATTTTAGTATAAAAACATATTTTGTTTTATATCGCTCACAAATAAACATACACAAATACATATATAAAACGTTTGTGCAGCATGTGTGCCGTCAAATAAATTCGTGAATTTTCACACATTCGCGCAACAGTGAAAAATTGCGCGAATCGTTGAATGCATTTTATATACGAATTCTATTTATAAACATGGATGTATTATTTTGTCGTGTCGCGAAATTGTCAATATTATAATATTGACGTGAGTATTATAAAGAAACATCAAAATGGCACGTCTGATATTGAAAAAGATCTGTCGCTATTCATATACTTGTTTTTCGAAATATTTAAAACTATTTTATATACATATATACATACAATTAAACAAAAACTATTGATTATATATTCATATTGTATTCTTATCTGTATTGAAACATATGCGGCTTTTGTTCTCGTAGGATTAGTATATTAAAAATAAATAGAACGTTATCTAAATAATTAGGGAGCACAAGTGCAATTGTATCGCCTTCATTGTGCAATATGTATGCATGTGAAGTTCCCATTGGAAAGAATTTAAATTAAAAAAAAATTTATTGAAAAGTTAATAGAATAGCATACATTTTAATATTTATGGAATAATAATGAATATCATAAGACAATGCAAATTTGCTGAGTTATAACTCATCTGCACAAACCACCCGCAGTATATAGACAAAATAACAAAATCAATTACTGTGTTGTTGAACGGCTAATGAACTAGTATTTGCGAGAGAAGCAAAATCCAATAATAGCTGTTCTAACATTTTATAAAAATGATTTTTAATAAATTATGGAACCAAAACCCAAAAACTACATGAAAGGCCATAAAAAATCAAATTCACAGTAACACAATTCCAAATAAATAATTTTTTTTGCTGTTGATTTGCCAAGATTGATTAAATCCAAATTTTCAAAAAAAATTTAACATTTTGATCGTTAAAATCTAAATGTAGAATAGAAAGATTTATATAATTTTTCAAAATTCGAAAGGAAATTTCAAAATTTGAATTTTATACGTATAATATTACAAAAATCGACAACGTAATTTTAATTTCTAAATAAAAATTTTCGAAATTCAATATTACAAAAAGTTTTAACGTTCGATAATTCTGAACTTAAAATTAAAAAATTGGGCTTTTCAATTTTCACATAATTAAAAAGATGTGTGATTTTAAACAATAATAAAAAATTTGCACCTCTGATTCCAGAGATGTTCACAAAAGTACTCGTCCACATTTTCTAATAGTTTAGAGTAGACCAACTAGAATTTTTTTCGTTAAGGCGACTAAATTCCAATGGCCGTTTCACTTTTGTTATAGAATATAGAAATTATGTACTACCAAAGATTATGTATATAAAGATAGACCGTGTGGAAACGAAAATTGTAATGGGAAATAATAACGGTAAAAATACGAAAAATAAATGATTATATTCTCTCTCTGCTCTACATACATATAAAATCGAATGAAGTGAAAGACAAAAACACATATTTCCACTACAGATATAGTAGGGGCACCCAAAAACGAATTTTCGGCGCCCAACATTTATTTTTATTTTTTGTACGGGATGAACTCTCTATAAGGTTCTATTCTCTTTGGTACTACCGATCTTAAAAAATTATCTACAAATGCTTGTTTTTTTAAAATAATAATCAATTTTTAAAGGCCATTACTGACCACTTACTGACTCAACTATTTGGCTCCAACAGTTTCGATCCGAAGCATGGTCTTCATACTGTCTGAGACAATAGGAAGAGGCCACGTCGTTCGGCAGTCAAAATGTTCATTAAACTACTAGAAAATATTCTAGGTCACAGTCACGTATTTTCAAAAACGTTGGAAAAATCATAAAAAATATGTCGTACAATACATAATTCTTATATACCAAAAAATGCCATACGTCATTTAAATCTTCGCATACGACGAGTTTGATATTAAACATTTCGTTGGCCATTTCGGAAGGGACGGGGAAGCCATTTGTTAGTGTGCTACAGACTAAGTTTGTTCCATAAAAGAAAACCATAAAATGTTATTTAGCCTGCGTTCCTAAACGCAATCCTAAAAAAATTCCTAAAAAAATAAAATTTTCAAACAAATTCCAAAATGGTCAGTTCATCTATTTTTATTACAATAAAATACAAACGAATTACGACAAATACTCAAGAATTAATTATTTCATTGCAAAATAGTAGCAATGAGTTACACTATATACATACAAATACGAGTATATAAATGATGAAATATTTAGACGATTCCGATGTAAAACCAAAAACTAAAATAAAAAAAATGTGTCTTCTTCTGTATAGAACATTTCTAAAATTAGAAATAATTTAATTTCTATTTTATTTCAAATTTAATTAGATTTTTTTGGTTAAGAGTGTTTTCGACAAATCTAACAGTTTATTTTGGTACCGAGAAATAATTTTCTTTTTAAAAATTTGAATCAAATTTAGCCAACACTATAAGCACTGCGTATATATAATCCTTCATTTCGCTAAATAAACCATAAACACAACGACAACACAATTTAAATGGGTAATCAAATCAAGTTTTATTATTTTTCTTAATTAAATTTAATGCCAACAAAATTATGTTTCATAATCAAAATAAAATTTAGTTCAGATTTTATTTAGCTGCATGTAATCAAAAATACAAATTTCAAACTATATTATAATATTGTTGTTATATAACAAATAATAAATACCACCTTAAAACAAAAAAAACTTTTTTTACCTACATAAGATAATTGAAAAAAATTACGATTTCATCTGTCACCGCGACTGTCTAATTATAAAACAAAAGCAAAATAAAAAGTTAAAAAAATTACAACTATTTTTCGAATTAAAAACGAAAATAAGTGTTATAATTATTTCGCATACTTATGTGTAGTTTTACACAAATTCGATAAACTGACAATAACACAACAGAAAATAAAACATGAAAACGATGTTATATCTCACGCGCAAATTGGCGAAACTAATAAGTTATGTAACATGTTAGACCAGTTTTACATGCAGATCGCATAATGATCGTGTAGCTTTAGAATAATTTAATTTTTATTTTCGTGTGTATAGAATTAGCTGCTGTATTTTATTTATGCTTAATGGAACCACCCTTCAATATTTGATTATAGTTTATGACTACCGAGTGAATTACTCGTTTTATCGTAACATATAATTATTTTACGAATGAATATTGCTATTGATCCGTTTGCCAAGAAAATTTGTTGATGTTTTGATTCAATCCATTTGTGCATCGTAAACAAACAATTTTGTTTGAATTCCAACTCTAATTATAGATAAAAACTTCCTATACGTGAGTGATTGGTCATATATACTCATAACATATTATTTGCATGATGTTAATAAATAATATTTAAACTTTATCAAATACATAAATTACATAAGCTAAAAATCACGAGATTTAATATTCGAGCGCTTGACATTTATCAGATGTGATTGCAATTTGTTCATTTATTCAGCAATTATATTATTCAGAATCCAGAGCTTATATTAAAATATAAATGCTTAAGTGATTCTTAAAATTCTAAACAATATGCTTACTAAAGTAATAAATCATGTATGAATGCTATTCTTTAATGTTTTTAATTAAGCGGAAGATGTATTTCCAAGATTTCTTTCATTTGAACTGGAATAATACATATTTCATACAAATGATTCGCTTTGGAAGTTTACCGAAATATTTCGTTAGAAAAATCTTTTATGTATATGTTGAGAGCTTATCAAGAAAAAATTTGTTGTTTTGGTTCCACGAAAAATTTAATTTGTTCACACGGTTAGAAATGTATACAAAACTCAAACATGCTATACATTCAAGAATCAAGTGGGATAAAAACGACTTTTAAAAAAATTATATATTTTTTTTTTTTAAATTCAAAATTCTGTATTCGATTAGACTTTGAAAGTTTGAAACGAATTGAATTCTTTTGAAATCTTCACAATTTCACAGTTTTGAAATTTCGAGAAATTTAATTTTGTAATTTTCCAGATTCTAATTTCTCGATATTCTCGGGAAATACTAATTTTATAAATTTTATTATTTTCTGATTAGGTATTTTATGTTAAGAACGTACCCCTTATTAGATTGATACAATAATAACATTTCATACATATGAAATTTGTCAGTGTTTTCATTATTGCTGACACAGTCCAAAGTTCAAACATGAGAATGAATACAGTACATGAAAGTACATATTGCATTATAAGGAAAATGGTTAAGATTTTTTGACAGAATTGCCTTTCGAAATAATGTTTTACAGTACAATATCAAGGAAATGGAAAGCAAAGGTTGTGAACAGTAATTATTATTCGATTATAAGATAAGATTTACAACACTTTTTGAGAATTAAACCGCAGCAATTTTGAACGCGTTACGTGATTTTAACCTATTTAATTTAATTAAAAATATTCAAATCAATAATTGGACCATCAACCGATTCGTTAAACGAAATAAAAATTAAAACTGTCAAAAGATTGGAGAAAAAAACCAATTATTTGACTGAAAAATACCAATTGTATTGGAAAGCCCAAGATAACTAATTTTTATATATTTGTTCTAAATCTAAAATAATCAAAACCTAAATTATTCTATTCTAGAATAATTATGATCTCGAAAATTCTATACACAATTGTTTGAAAGTTCAATCTCGTAAAGAAATAACTACTTATATACATATATGAAGTCATTGGTAGAATTACTTGCAGTAACCTTTTACTGGTCACAACGGCATTATTGGTAATACAACCGAAATCGATATAAAAAAGAGAATCATTTAGCGGAGGAAAATGTAAAAAAAAAAACCTTGAATGCCCAACATATATAGAGTTTTTACAAAATTTTCAATTTGTTTTTTATTAACATAAAATAATATTACGTTTTGGAAAATTATGAAAACATTTTCTGGGTTTCTCGCTTTCTCGAGAATAAAAATAATTTACGATTTCGAGATTCTCGAATTTCGAGAATTAAACCACTTCGAAAAAAGAGAAACTCTACGTGTTATTTAAAATTAATTACTATAAGTAATGGGAGTAATGCCGAGTTTAGGAACACACTCCGGACTATACATTAGAAAAAACCGACCAGTTTTGTTAAACAAATTTTGTCGGGATTTTTGACATAAAATTCGGTTTAAGACAATCATTCAAATTTGGTAATTGGTCCCTCTGCTTATAAAAAAGTTGGGTAGAACGAAGATAGATTGTGGGATTGGGGAACATAAGACAATCAATAGAATTAAATTATTTTATTACTTCAAAAAATCGAAATGCAATTAATAAACATATTGAGATTACCAGAATCGAGTAATTCCTCACTATTCATGAAGTTAACATCCGCAAACATTATTTGTATCAGACTGCCTGAGAGGAGATACAACTTTTCATGCCATATGCATTATTGGCATTAACCAGATATATACTTACACACCAATTTAACTAATATTCACAATTTGAAGAATACCAACAGCATTTATTAATATGTACAGCTTAAACAGCTAGATAACACAACCTACGTCATGTTTGTGTGATAGTAACATAAAAGAACACAGCTATATAATATCTCTGCACCTTTAACTAAACCACAAAAGAGAAAAAAACAAAATATAAATAAAATGTCTTCGAAAGCTGTTCGACTCAAACAAGTACTAAGAAAACCGGAGGAGGAGTAAATATAGTCGTCGACACATCATTTATCAAACGAATTATTTAAAATATCCAATTGAAATCAACAATGCTGCCGATCCATCGAAGATCATCTTAATCACGGGAGATTTTAATTGCCCATCCATTAGTTGGACGTAAATTAGGAAATTGACGAACTCTTGCCTGTAAATGTTAGTTCAGAAACAGTGTCATTTATTGATTCAAAACTGAGTCAAATTTGAAAGATAAAAGCAATCGTGATGAAATTGTTGACTTGATTTTTCTAAATGAACTGGTTGTATTTAAAATTAAAGAATTACTATCCCCATTCGCCATTAATGAATTTAACCACAAATCAATCAAAAATCACCAAAATCACAGGACTTATCACAACTTCAAAACAGTAGATACAATAAACTTGTTCCCATTTCTGTGACCAAAACCTAACAAATATACTTTATGGTATGATGACAAACTGATTGATCTTTAAACATAAAACATAAAGCCTACCAAAAAAAACTCTTAAATTTTATTCTGAGAGCACGAAAAAATTCACAGAGTTTAACAAAAATTTCGAAAGTTACTATGAGATACAAAAACTATATATTTTAAGTGTATAAAGGAAAAGGTAAGAAAAGATTCCGTGCACTTTGCGTTATCCAGCTTGTATGACATTTACTGGAAAGAAATTTTGTTTGTAACCGCCAAGCCATATCGAACATGTTTGCGGAGTTTTCTAATCCATTGCCAGTATGGTTTTATGCCAAAGAGATCAACATCAAATGAACCTCATTTAATTTCGTTAGAACAAATTACATACTCTTTTTTATTAAGCGCTGGGCAGGGGATATTTATGATCTCGATTCGTGTATTATTGCCTATGTCAGATCATTCTAAATGCGGAACATTCTATAATCTTCGTTTGTTGGCAACATCAAGTAACATGTCAAATCGATTCACAACAATACTGGAATCAATTAAATTAATCCAACTAGCAGGAGTTTAAGAGATGATGAGTTTCATCATTTCAATCAACACAAATCAAACTATGGTGAAAAGAAACCGGTAAACTAGATGTCCAAGAGTTTCAACAAAATTACTCGTATACTATTTTTTTAAGAATTCTGCAGATTTTATTGAAAATCTAGAATGTAAAAATATTGTTTATTAATTCGACAATAATTGTCAGAAAATATGTGCTTTAGAAATTGTTGAGTAATTTTATGTTTAAACTTGTATCAAATACCCAGCAACATGTAAAATTTAAATTTCTATTACTGTATTACAAAAATTATTTTCTGCAACATTTTTTTTATATATCGCTGATTTAAGCAAACAAAAAAAAAACGGCAACAAAATAGTAAACTGTATTCATTTGATCCAGACATGTTTCGTTAATTAATAGAATTGAAATGTTCGTTTCATGATTTTAACAATATTAAATTACACGCTTACCCAGTCGAATGCAAACAAATGCAAATTCAATAATAAGTTAATCCCCGTACATGATGTCACAGAAGAGATTTAAACTAAATTAAAATTTATAGGAGCCATTTTTAACACCCATTATAACTAAAATAAAAATCTAAATTAATTTTTAGCGACACATAATTTAATTGGCTCGCGACCAATTAATTCAATTAAAGTGTACAAAATACGTATAATCAATCTCATTATTCATTACTTATACGTAAAAGTCAAATAAAAAAAAAATATAAGAACATTTTTATGTCGTTGTAATTGCATATATGTAAGTATATAACAAACAGTTCAGCGTTGTGATAAATAATTTTCTGCGGCCTGGCAGCAAAATTTCTTCTTTCAAATATTTATTTGTGCATCGCGCAAATCAAACTTTTATTCTCTTTTTTGTCTAGATATTATGAAAACGCGAATTTATTTTAATTTTTTGTTGTTGTATAGTTGAATGTAAATAATACATATTCAATTCATGCAAAACAAACATAATTTTATATACATATATATGTACTCATATGTATATACAACAGCCATATATAGTCGTATGTACTATACGTATATAATATACATTTTACATATGAAATATTTATGTTTTGTAAATATATAATGCAGCATAAGAAATTAGTGTCTGTTGGAAAATTTATTATTTATGAATGTATACATGTATGTAGTATAGCTCTATAGACATACAAATATATTCCAATGTGTTTGATGGTTGAATTGGAATACGTTACGTCTATATAAAATTTATATAAATAATCTTTGCCTTATAATTTTTGCATAGCAAAGTACGATTTATAATTATGCGATGAGATGAAGAATTTACGAGCATAACTGTATATTTTTAATTAATTTAACATTTTTGAATACGTACAGTATAAAAATCTAATCTACGTCCTACACTTAAATCGACACAGCTATACACAATAATGTGGGTATAGGTATAGCAGCACCAAGCAATTTGTTCATAATGATTTTTTTATTTTTATTGAAATGTGATGAGTAAGATACATTTTAGTTTATTATAACGGGCGATCGTCAACTATAATATGCTCGTACCATTACCTTATAATAAATACATATGTGTATGCATACACATCTAAAGTTGCATGTTTGTGTTTAAAAGAAAAGTAAATTTTTGGTCTACATTATACGACTTTATACAAAAAATAATATTTAATTTTTGACTCAGAACGGCGATTACTTATATAAAGGAAATGTCAAACGTGTATCATGTATTTTATTAATTTCACCTGTATTTTTTATTGTGTGAATAATGAAGTACATAAGGACATAGTCGTTTATTTTAACCAAATATTAGTGTGTAGCACGACAATTCACCGAAATCGACAATTCACCGAAAACAACCATTCACCGAAATTAACATTCACCGAAAATGAAAATACATGGAAACTAATATACCGATTATAATGAATTCGAATTACTTCATGGAGATGGGATTGTGATATGATTTTTGGATTAAATTCTGGAATATAGCCAACCGGAACGGAACTAGGCCAATCCTTGACCGATTATCAAGAAACTTGATAAGTTGAATGTAGATGGGATTGTAACGTAATTTTTGGATAAAACTCTGAATTATAGACAACTTGAACAGAACTAGACCAGCCCTTGACCGAATAAGAGGAATATAGTCAGTTGGAACAGAACTAGGCAATTTTTGGATTTTGTATATGGATGTTTGCTTAAAATAGTACATGTATGTGGTTTAATATAAATATGAATGTAAATAATTATTTGTAAACAATGGGTGTATCCACCCATAATTGAATTACTCTGAAACGGAAAGCTTTAATTAGATTTTACTCTATACAAAGATTACTGCTGGTTACTGCTTAGAGAAATTTTTATGAATCAAATTTTTGTGTTTAATTGAATTTTAATATGGTTAAATCAATGTTTAATTTGTTTCTTTATTATAAAATTTAAAATTAATATTATATTTGAAATTTATGCATAAAACAAAAATTCATAGTAACATAAGTAACATAGTCTTAGTTTTACTCTCAATTCTAGTTTATGTATTAATTAAGGGTGCGTTCAAAATGCGAATTTTTCGAAAATTTTAAAGTAAAATAAAAATAATGAAAATCAGACAATTTTTAAAATTTCATACACGGTTAAATAATTATAGGAAAATGGTGAATTTTATTCAACATGTCAAGTTTAATGATAATCGGTCAAAGACTGGCCTAGTTCAGAACTTTATCCAAAAAATTTATAATTCCATTTCCACTCAATTTGTCAAGTTGCATGATAATCGGTCAAAAACTGGCCTAGTTCCGTTTATATTATACAGAATATTATCCAAAAACCATTTAACAATCCCGTTTCCATCAAATAATTCGAATTCATTGTAATCGGTATAGTAGTACCCATGCATTTTTGTTTCGGAGAATTGTCGTTTTCGGTGAATGGTCGACGATTTTGGTGAATTGTCGTTTTCGGTTAATTGTTTTTCTGTGAATCGTCGTGGGACCGTGTCCAACTGACAAAGTAATCAATTTCAATCATAATACTAATGTTGCTGAAAATAAGAGATGTTAGAAAAATCAAAGACTGTGGGGGTCCATTGGAGAGCTTTAGATATACCTTACCTTAAAATTTTGAGAATTATTTTGCATAACAAGCTCGAAATTTTTAATTATTTATACTCTTGAGAATATCTTAAAGGCTTAGAAGGTACAGAAAAGTTTAAAATTAATTCAATTTGTCACGCAAATAATTAAGGAATAAGCTTATTAAATTATTAAAATTGCTTCAAAATTTGGCGAATATTATTAAATTTTAAAAACTAATTTTTAGTTAAATCTGTATTTTCAATGTGCATTGTCAAATTTCCAAATATAGAAGTTCATTTGTGTGAATATAATCGAAATGCATGATCTAAATAAATTTCATTATAGATTACGTATTTTGAGAGTAAAAGGATTTGAAAGAAAAAAGAAATGATTACAAACCAACGGATATATAAACGCGATCAAGTTGCAGAGTAAATCATTTTAAATTCAACCAGAGAACTAGTGGAATAGTAGAGTGCCTAAAGTGAACCAGTGAGATTGTGAAGGGCTGAAGTCTTGTAATTTATTCTCGAATAAATTGTACAGTGTTAAATAAATAGTTCGAGTGTTTTTATTGCAAAATCTCGTACGAGAATCCGTAGAAGAAACCGAAATTCGTAACAATATGACTTTTAAATTTTCATTATAGTTTTAACTACGAAATTTTTAAATTTTCGACGAAAAATTTATTGATAGTAAATCCAGAATGTGACAAAAATACAGATTCGCTTGATGTGTGAGAGAAAACCAAAATATTTCCAGTAAAAATGAATGGAAAAATAATTGTGTATGTGTCTATAGTCTATATTTTATGGCAGTATTCCAATACATCAGCATAAAAATTTTGTATGGATCAAAAACTTTTCTCGCGCACCGATAATTTGATTAGATCGCCATTTTTGTGGTAAAGTAAAATTTATTGGTTATGTTACAAAAAACCTTGTCAAAATTTATCTATGATATCATAACAAAAATATAAAAAAAAGATTGCTTTAGTCGCTCTAATGAAATTTACAATAAAGGAAATACTGCCTGTAAATTTGTCGTATGAAAATCACGCTTAACTGAATTTCAAAGTCAGATACTTAATTATGAAAATAAAGTGCCAAATTTTGAGAATTCAAATTATGCAAACTTAATAATGGGTGCGCCATCTTTTATTTCGGTATGTAAGCATTGAATAACTTTGTAATTTGTCAACCGATTGACTTGATGCATGCTTTTGAAA
Organism: Tipula unca; assembly: GCA_951394425.1. NCBI lineage: Eukaryota > Metazoa > Arthropoda > Insecta > Diptera > Tipulidae > Tipula > Tipula unca. The sequence continues at coordinate 182,752,550 of OX596382.1, read as the reverse complement.
GGTCAATTCAGTACAATTTTAACCATGAATCGCTTTATACCGAAACAACAAATCGTCGAAATATCATGGCCAATAGATACCGTCTGCAAACACTATTCATCGTTTGGTGTTGAATTTTGTTGAGCTCGGGACAGTGAGAGATGGCCAACATGCCGTTGATTAACGACCAAAACGTTCCAATGAACTGGTTGAAGCGGTCAGAGAGAGCGTAGCCCAGAACCCAAAAGTGACGTATCGTCGCCGCGCTTAGCATTTTGGCGTTAGTGGAACCACTTTGCGGCGCATTTTGAAGGATGATTTGCATTTGTTTCCGTATAAAGTGCAATTAACACAAAGAATATTGCCGACAAACCGTCCAAATACGGTCTAACAGTTGCCCGAATGGTGGATATTGAACCTGATTTTTGGGTTTGACCGTTCCGGACTTCTTTTTGTGGGGTTATTTGAAAATCAAAGTGTACGCCAGCAAACCTCACACCATTGACGAGCTCAAGATGCTCGAAAAGGTAATGGAAAACGCAGCAAAAATGGCACATTTTGCTTTGACCAATAAAGGCGGCCACTTAATTGATGTTGTATTCAAAAACTAGTCCACATAATTTACAAAGGACCAAATTGAATAAAAATCCCTTATATATAGAAATCGGTTGTTTTTTTTTCAAAGTTATTCAATGTTGACATACCGACATAAAAAATGGCGCACCCGTTATATAATTCTGATTGAAGTACGTTCATTCGTAACATAATTAATATCTAAGATTTCGAAATTTAGAAAATTCATCATTACAAATTAATATTGGTACCAAAGCCAAATAATTCCTTCTCCTCAATTTGGCTTTAGAGAAAATCATTAAAGTAAGTGCACATAATTACAAACTACTGCTCTATAGTATCGTCTTGGATCTAGCTCGCTTATTTGACAATAAAAATCGTGCGATCGTGCGAAATCGAATCGAAGAATTAATTAGTTAGAAGGTATACTTAACAACCAGCAAAGTCCTCAAGCAAATACGGTCAAATATCTAATCATGACTCTCGACGCTAACCTAAGTAGAGAGTATGTGAAAAAGAAAAACGAACATAGAAAGAAGCCAGTTAACACTACATAATAGATTGCTCTTATATCGGCAAATACTAAAACCGGTTCCAGTAAACCTAAAGTTAAATAATATTTTTTGTTTGATCATATATCGACCCTAAGTTAGTCAACTTATATTTTAGACATTACAATTCGGCCATTGGATTGGCCGCTTACCAGTAAAACATCGGAAATTAGTTTATCGAATGACACGAAATCATAATGACAATTAATGTAAATTTTTCGTTTCGACTAACATTAGGCGTAAGGTGCTCTGGACGTCACAAAGTGGTCATTGTATTCATCGAAATGTCACTACAAGTCTTATATTAATTTTATTCGTGACACATAGTCATAATGAATCACATATGGTACTCGTATATATATAAAATAATAAATGTTCAGTAGCCACATTTATCAAAAAGGTTGAAAATAATTTTAATCAAAATATCAGTTAATATAATTTGGAAGTTATTGTTCATCGGAATTAAACATCTATTTAGCCATCAGGCCTTGTGACCTGAATAATTTGTAAAAATACCAATCCCGAAAATTTATTTTAAAATTAAATTTTTTTCTAACTTTCTATATGACTATGTGAGACACAAAATTTTATTGTAAATGATCGAGTTATACAATCCTTATAGGATTTGAGGGTTTCTGGGATATGCTCCACGATGCATTAGAAATAACAACGTTCGTAAGGACCTAAAGATGTGAAATACACGTCAGTGAAGGGATAGAATCATGTGAAGAAATACGTACATCGTCTAAATCAACACCAAAATGTGTAGATACGTCATATGTTGAACAACCAAAATCCTGAAAGCCGGCTTTTCTAGGACCGAAAGAACGGCTTAATTAATTTCAATATGTACATTTTACTGGAACCAACCACTCTAATAGTCCTATTATGGTTCTCGCCTCGCCAACTCTCTCGCCGGGACTGTTCATTCAAGTCGCGTGAGTTGCATTTTCATAGTATGATTCTCGCTTGTATTGTGATAAATAATTTTTATAATTATTTATTTTACTTGAATTAGATACCGAATCTTTGGTTTAGCCAACATTTGAGAATTTATGGCCTATATCCGAATACTTTCCTGTTTATCAACCAATTTGAAAATTGTTAATTTTTTGTAATTTTCGGTTTAATGCCTAATAACAAATTTGTATTGATTATATGCTTGCCAAAAAATCAAAAATCTTATGTCTACATTTACGTGCTTATATGTAAAAAAATAAACACTTTCGTGTCTTTCATTTATTATTTATCTACTGAAAAATAAATTTCTCACCTCAAGTAACCAATAAATTCTAGATGAGAATATTGGACATTTTTCTCACTCACTAGGCGCTCACGGCGAGCATCATAATTCCAAAATATATGATTGCGGCTTCTTGAAGTCGCCAAGTAACGCTTAGGTGAGAACCACAATGGGGTCATAAACTTGAATAAAAATAAGTTTTTATTGTTAAGGTTCTCTATTATCCGTCTGTCAAAGGCTCATAAATTTTGAATTATCATTCGTATTAAGTTTTCAAAATATTTTAAATTTGACTCATAATTTAAAATATTTCTCTTTAATTAATCAAATAAACTAAATTTTTAAAATCTGATTATTTTTCAAAAGTGGTTAATATATATATATATATATATATATATATATATATATATATATATATATATATATATATATATATATATATATATATATATATATATATATATATATATATATATATATATATATATATATATATATATATATATATATATATATATATATATATATATATATATATATATATATATATATATATATATATATATATATATATATATATATATATATATATATATATATATATATATATATATATATATATATATATATATATATATATATATATATATATATATATATATATATATATATATATATATATATATATTTATATATATATATATATATATATATATATATATATATATATATATATATATATATATATATATATATATACATATATATATATATATGTTAATATAATTATTTTATTATTTAATTTATAAAATTTGTGATATTTTCTATATCTTTGAAATTCCCAAATTTGATTAATTTAAAAATTATTATTGAATCGATGATTGTTCATCGAATTGGGATCACATTGAGCGAACAAAATTTAAATTAATTTCCACGGAAAACGAACGTAAAATTATACGCATTGAGGGGTTATATAAAAATGATAAAAGATTTCTGTGTTTTTTATTCTTGTTCGTACAATTATTATGTCAAAATTAAGTGCTATAATCAATTAAATTTTTAAATTGACTAGGATTTTTTTTATTTTTCCTGGAGAAAATTGAAGAAATATGTTTTCAAAGTGTAATTTCCTTTTTACATGGTAATTTTAAATTTATTTTATAAATCGACATCATCAAATATTCATAAATTTTCAGTTTTAATAATTTTATGTTATTAAAAAAAATTCCCTTTTATTTAGACAATTGAATTATCATGTTCAACATGATATTTTACTTTCAACGTATTTTATATAAAAATCTACATACATATTACATACATATATGTATTATGTTACATGAATATGTACGAATAATTCACCTTGATATTTAACGCACCATCTTGATATTAATGCGCGAACAAATGTATTTAGGGAGTTAAAAATTCATCCTAAATACACACACCGATATTTTCGCGTTGCTATTTTATGATTGTAACGATGTACAAATTAGTAGGGTTAAAATAATTAAATCTAATATCTGTTTTTAATTAATGTCTTATCTATAACGAAAACAACAACGGGAAAAACGGATTGAGTTACTCGCATATTAAAAACCATTTACTTAATTACGTGCCTAGTTCGGGAGATGAAAAAATGCCGCCCGCGAAGAGAATCATATTAATTTAATATTCATGCGGTGCTTCAATAAAAAAAAAAAATAGTTAATCGATTATAATAAATCTTGAATAATAATTGCTCAGGATATAATATTACAATATTAAGTAATTATTAAGTATTTTAATTTTTTTTTAGTTTTCTTTCTCGCTTCAGTTTGTCGTTCCATACAACTTTCATAACCTTTTTGCGCGCCGTCTTAATAATATTATACTTAAAGACATTGAAAGTTGCAATAAACTGGATTAAATTATCATATGTATATGTATTTATGTATAAGATATGGAATTTTAATTTTGTTTGTGCTGTCAAAGAATAAGTTGATCTACTCGCGCGCGCTAATACAAAACAGAGACACACAGGTTGAATAAACTTTTGATTATGCGCGAAGAAATGTGATGGTTTGAAAATAAATTTATTTATTCGATATATAAGAATTGTATGTGGGATGTGTATTATTATAACTGTCAAGAAATTTGCTGCCGAGTTCAAAAACCACTGTATGGAGTATCGCTTCATTTGTTTCGCACGTCGTTTATTGATAAACTTAATCCAAATTATAATTTGCAAATAAGCGATTGGATACGCACATACACGTTAAATAGCGCCTGAAGATTAATTCAACTCGAGATAAAATTTTAATACGTCATCCCTTAGTTAAGAGATATAAGAAAATATTGTGTAATTTTGAACTTCAATTTTATAATATTATGATATAAAATTATACACGTTTGAGGGAATGAGAAGGTTTAAATATTTGGGCTCGTTGCTATATATGGATGTGAAAGTTGAACGCTGACAGACGAATACGAGAGATGGCTCCTCATATTTGACAGAAGAATCATGCGTGTGATTTATGGCCCAAAACGCGAAGATGGCACATACCGAGCTCTGTACAATATCGAGATCAGATATCTGATGACGATCCCCGATATTGTACATGAAATATGAACTCAGCGAGTACTGCCTTGGGCACGTTCTGTGTGCGGATCCCGAACGAAATGTGCAGCGATGTCTGAAAGGAGATTGTAAAGTGTGAAGAGAGTGTGAAGACCAAACTCAAGATTGAAACCGGTGGAACCAGATTGTTGACATAATAAGAGGCCAGTAATGTCCCTTAAAAACAGTTTTAATAACAATTATGGAACTACTTTTTAATCGATCTGACCATTGAAGATCGATTACGCTGACACAAGTATAACAAGATTTATTGTTTTAAAATTCCTACTCAACTGATCTTTCATCATTTATTTTCTATTATACTTAGGAAGTGAGATATAAATTAAAACGATCCTATCTAAACTATGTAGATCACAACTATGTATATCACAAACACGAAATGGTTACGATCGTTCGACACATTTCTCTCTTTAATAATAATAACAGTGTTAAAGGCCATTACTGGCCCCTTACTGAATCAACAATCTGGCTCCAACGGTTTCGATCCTGAGCTTGGTCTTCATACTGTCTTAGACAATCTTAGAGGCCAAGTCGTTCTCTACATCGTGGAGCCATCGTCGCCTGCAACGACCTCTGCGCCTACCATATGGTGGCTCTCCTTTCAGAGATCGCTGCACAATTCGTTCCGGATCAGCACGCAGAACGTGACCGAGCCAGCGTACTCGCTGAGATCTAACTTCATGTACAATATCGGGGATCTTCATCAGATCTCTGATCTCGAAATTGTACAGAGCTCGGTATGTACCATCTATTTCGCGTTTAGGGCCGTAAATCACACGTATCATTCTTCTCTCAAATGTAAGGAGCCATCTCTCGTACTCATCCGTCAGCGCCCAACTTTCACATCCAAACATAACAACGGGCCTGATCAACGCTTTGTAAAGCTTCTCTCTTTAATTACCCGAAAAATTCAGAAAATTTGTGATCGCTGAGCTACATTACGACCGTTTACTTCTAAAGATCGTTCGTTCACAATAGACAGCTTTTAAAAGTACGATCCTGTCTACCGAATGAGAGTTTGAAACCAATTATGATCGCTTAGGCTAGATGAATTTGACAATAGATTTATTATTTTAAGGTACCGGACGATCACCCATAAGTGGAGCACTATTTCCGAGGTTAACGGAATAATCTCGATTTATCGTTCCAGTAGTTATTGCGGTCACATTTATTGAACAAGGTCAAAAATAACATTAACCTTACTCAAATACTGTTTAAATAATTCACAACATCTTGTTTTAAATATTTTTATTTGTGTTTATTTCTCGCACTGTTCTTACTAAAACTATTCAAGAAACTATCTGCTTTTATTTAACACATAATATAACCATGTAATGAGAATATTATACCGAAAGGTGATCTTAATGAACGTGATATAAGGAAATCAAAAATAGTGTTGAAATAAAATTAGAATACTTATTTACGCGGCGTAATAACGAAAACGTGATAAATTTATTATCGCATGTATGTACATATATATCGTTTAAGCAATGTGTTTCTTATTCGCGTTTATACTTCTAATAATCATGCAAACGCGAACCAATACAAATATTTTATGTAGCTATTAGATGATCAAAAATATAAAAAATAAATAATAAATTTGTAAAATTCACTCACCTTTCCTTGCATAATCAATCGAATTGTAAGTGTGACTGTTGGGTCATCATTCAATTTTAGCTCATCCATTTTTTATATATTTGTATTTTTGTTATTTAATTAATAATTTTCCCTCAGTTTGATATAAAATTTAAATTTTTTTTTTAATTTAATTAAAAATACTTTTTTATTTTTTGGTTTTTCAGTTTTGTATTTAAAATCTAAAATAATTTAGCGTATAAAAATACTGCTTTAACTAGTGTGTATTCCCCTTTTACTTTTCTAATACTAATAAGAGTTAATAATTTATACAAAAAATAAATAAGTTTTTTTTTGTAGTTGCTTTTAAATTAATTAATTAAAAAACAATATATAATTAGAAGAGTAGTTTGTAGAATTATGATGATGATGGTTGATCAAATTGTGGAATATAGTTGTTAGATCTTGTAAAAAATAAATCTGAAATGAGAAAAAAAATACAAGACAAATATGAGGAACTTGTTTAATACAATTAAAATATGTCTATTCACATTCATCACTCTCATCAAGACGACATCATACATATGTTACTGTAATTAATTTAATTTAAAATTATACAAATCTCAATTTTTTTTTTGCATTTACGTGTAGATATGTAAATTTATAATTAACTTTCGTCATAGGTCATATGTATTTATCATAAATTAATTTAAAATTATAAATATTTTGTTTTTATAAATAATACTTTTAATGACAAGCATACTACGTAAAGAAAGTAACAGGTAACATTAAATAATGAGAATTTTGCCAACCGAATTACAATATTTTTTGTAAGTATGCCATACTGAAGAGTTTTAAGTATAATTGAAAATTTCATAATTTACGAATTATTTTTAAATAGAATTTGTACTAGTTTGTAACAAACATTCTATGCCTCCAAGGAAATTTAAACTCTCTGCAATTTTGGATGATTTTTGGGCAAATAAACTTCTTCGTGTCAAATGCGAAAACAGCAATTATAGTACCGCATAATAAAATTGATGAAATGATGAAATTTTGTATGTATATAAGTCTTGTTTAAATTGCTTTTTTAATTTTGAGATTTACAAAACCGAGTTTTGAAAATTTTAAATTGATAAATTTTGGCCTTCATGAAACCTTTTTAGTTGATCCTTTGGTCCTTTTTGGAATTAATTGGCTATATAAACGTTTACAATGGGTTTAAAGGAGGTATTAAATAATTTTAAGAAAATGTATATTGTAACCCTCATCTGATCGATTTTCAGAAAATTTGAATAGGTTCAGTTGATTGGTTCAAATACACAAAATATCCCAAAAAAAAAAGGTAAAATCATAATTACAAACACACTACCTTAAAAATCAATAAACACACATTTTATACCCATTATCCCTATCTCGCCGCCTCCCAAAAAAAACAAACTTTAATTCAGTAAGTGCCACATACAAACCCATAATGGGATTAAGTAACATAAAACGAGTAAATCCATCCATATACATACATATATACAATTTATTGTCCAGAAATATTTTTTTTCTACTTGAATCTTCTTACTTACGTTACTTTAATGTTATTATTTTCGAATCGTCGATGTGTAACAGCAACAAATATTCAAGGTCTATTAATTTCGTAGGAGAAACTGTACGACAACGTCCTCAATTACCAATAAAATTGTGTTTTTCTTATTTTATAAAAGTATGTGTATATTATACATGTATGAAAATCCCATAAACGTGATTATATTCGATATGTATATGTGGTACTGGCAACATATGCCAGTTTTGCACACACGCACATATCTTTGTAAAAGTAATTACCTTATCTCATCTAATCTACAAAAAATGTATACGAGTATATGCATAAGTATATATATTTTGAGAATTCGTCATCATTATAATATGTGCATTGTGGTCTGTATGTATATGATTTATACTTTTTATAAATATTCATTAAAAAATGAGAAATATGTCAATCAAAAAACCGACGAGAAAACAACACAGCACAACACACACAAAAAAAATACTCTATAGACTTAACAGAAAACTAAATTTACGATTTATTTTTGTCAACATGCCAGAGACGACTTTTAATCTATCTCTTCAACAGAGTGTGATAAACCAGCTGTCTATATTATTTTATTTTAATAACGCTAAATATTGAAATTAATTTGAATCTTGTGTGTGTGTGTGCGCGGTATGCCTATACCCAGTCGGTAGAGATCATATCGGTTTTAGACAAAACATATTTTGAATCCTTATGTCGAACAGATCGTATAATTGCGAATCGCAAGATCTTAATACCTATAATTCATGGTGTAATTCAATTCTCAATCGAATCGATATTTTATATAAATGTATGTATTTTTTTCATCTTCAAGGTTTTATGTACGTACGTAATTGTTATTGTTGTTAAGTTCAAGGTTGTAAGAAATATAATATTTCAAATAATAAATAAGATTTGGTTTTGAGTATATACATACGTGGAATCATTATACATATTATTATAAACGAGTACGTATATATTTTGTCATGATGATGATGTACCTGACCCATTTGAACAATGCACATTCCTCTATTATTATTTCAAAATTCATTCTTCACCAGGGTGCCACCTCTCTAGACACTGTATGCTATGTTTTTAAAATTTGGCATTTTTTTCCGAGTTCAAGAACATAAAGTGGCTAAGTATATATATGTATACAATGATTTTATTTATATATCAAGAGCCACACTAGCACACAAACACACAAAAATCAAGTGAGAGAATGACAACTAATGACATTTTTATTGTTTTTACTGTAAAACTGTGAAATTATGTAATGAACATATGTACATATATTATGTATAACATTTGCAATTATTAATTTTATTGTTGATTCATCTTCACGCAGGCAGACAAAATATGTTAGTATGACTCTAATTTTGTGTGTACGTAAATGCGCCATTTGTTGAAAATTTTGTGTGAGATTTTGGTGGAGTTATAAAACAACAACCGCAGAAAAACGAGGTGGAAATAATTAAAAATCGATTTGAGCTTAAATTAAAAAAAAAAAATGAATGGTGTGCAGCAAGGTTGTAATTTATTAGACCCTTTCTAAACAGATTTTATAATTATTTATATTATTATAGAGATGTTACATCATATGGTAATCATTTTGATCCAAAGATCGATGCAAATTAAAATTTAATCAGATATTTGTTTTACATGTTAATTAGCAGCCATTAATTTATTCAGTCATTTCTATTTAATAACGAAACGTCACTAATTCATTTAAATATTGCGTTCATGATTCAAGTATAGGTAATTTTGAATTTGTTGCTGTAATAAATTTTTTACTTAATGTTTATGAGCTCATATCAAAGTGCATTGTGAGTGTCATGGAAAATTACTACAGCTTTTCCTCGATTTATGACATTGTTGTCCAGATGTTACCAATATTCGTTTTTTTTTTAGTCCACTGTGGTTAAAAAAAAATTTATTCGGTTCACAAATTTATAAAATTCATTCAACTTTGTTGTGACGTATTAAATTTAGTGTAAAAATTTCATTTTAATTTAAGAGATAGTATTACTTTCAAGTCTCAGGAATATAATTAAGTTAATATAATAATTAATATAGCCCCTGTGTCGGGGGGCACTCACATGTCTCGTAAACCTAAATTGCACGAACATGTTTTCCTAGAATACCTGTTCGTGATTGGTATTCTAGGAAAACATGTTCGTGCAATTTAGGTTTACGAGACATGTGAGTGCCCCCCGACACACGGGCTATATTAATTATTATATTAACTTAATTATATTCCTGAGACTTGAAAGTAATACTATCTCTTAAATTAAAATGAAATTTTTACACTAAATTTAATACGTCACAACAAAGTTGAATGAATTTTATAAATTTGTGAACCGAATAAATTTTTTTTAAGGATCCCAGTATCCTTTGCTCGTTGTAGGAGGCGACTAAACGGTTTGATCCGTAAGAAAATCAACTGTTAACAAAAGAAAAACTGGATACCGTCAAAGCAATACCGCACCTCAGCTAAAGTACCCGGTCACGAGATTTAGAATCGGCACGTGGAAAAGTTAGAAATCCAGGAGCGTTGGAAGGCCTAATCACTTGCGTGAAGGAGTATCGCCTGGAGCTTGTTGCTCTTCAAGAAACTCGGTGGCCTAAAAGTGGAGACCATGTATCCCAGGACTCTCAGGGCTATACGTTGCTCAAAAGTGCAGGTGACCTAGGGTATCATGAAGCTGAATTTCTTCTTAGGCTGCAGGTAAAGAAGGCTGTTTTGGATTTCCAAGCAGTCAATAACCGTTTGTGTAAGCTTAGCTTGCACATGAATTTAACCAACCAGTCGATAATTTGTGTACAGGTGCTCACAGAAATTAGCCAGCCCCAAGATAAGGACTCATTTTCAATTACTTGGACGACCTTATGGGATTTATACCCGAACACGATGTTATAATGGTAATTGGGGCCTATAATGCTAGAGCCGGCATACATCAGGCCGACTTGTGTGAAAACATAGGTCCGTACTACCGACACAAAACTGCGAACGATAATGGTGAGAGAACCACGACCTTAGAGTAGCAAGCACATTTTTCCCACACAAACAAATATATTTAGAAACATGGATCCATTCTCGTAAAACTTCTCGCAGCCAAATTGACCACGAGTTAATTTCAAAAAAGCGGGCTCGAATTGTGCATGATGTGATGCCTTATCGGTCAGCAACCAAATACGTAGGCAGCGATCATCAAGTCTGGGAACACAGCGAAACTTATAGCACGTTTCGACTGTGAGGGTCTGATATATGAAGATCAAAAGAAACAATATCAGGATCTTGTCAGCGACAGCGTTGAGGAAGCTTATTGCCAGTCTGACTGTAAGAACTCTGTCTGGATGTACAGCAATTATGAGCGCAGTTCCCGTAATTTCTTTAAGGGAATTACTGGATTGCACCATACTCTCAGGCCTGCATCAACCGCCATTCGGGATTGGAATGGAGACCTCTGTGTCAACATCGATGCCGTACTCGACGCATGGACGCTTTACCGACCTGCTTGGTGTTCATCATGCATCGTAGACTGTAGCTGAACCACCTCAACTACAGACTGCGGAGATTTGCATTGGGGAGCCGCCCCATGAGGAATTCACTAGAGTCATACAGAGACTAAAACGAAACCGCTCACCTGGGGTGGACTGCATTAATTCGAAGCTCTTGATATTCGGAGGAAATACTTTGTGGAACTGTTTTATCGACCTAATCACCTTTCTGGCGGAGTTTTTGGTTGGTGACTATCAAGGAGGATTTCGTCCGAATCGATCAATCACTGACCAGGTTTTATCGCTGCGGATGATTTTATCTAAATATTACGAGACAACAATCTGCGTACATCAGGCGTTCCTGGATTTCCGGCAGGCCTAGAAACCGACTAATCTAACGGATGAGTATGAGAGATCACTCCTTACATTTTAGAGAAGAATCATGCGAGTGATTTACGACCCAAAACTTGAAGTAGATGGTATATACCGATCTCTGTACTGCAGTATCGAGATGAGAGATCTGATGAAGATCCACGGTATTGTACAGGAAAAAAGATCTCAGCGAGTACGCTGGCTCGGTCACGTTCATCGTGCTGATCCGGAACGAATTGTGCAGCGATCTCTGAAAGGAAGGTCTTAGTTTATGAACCAATTTACGTCTACTACGGCACAAAATTATAATTTCGTTAAAAAAAAGTATTCGAGAATGCGTCTATCAAAATTCCAACTAAAAAAGTTTCATTAATTTATTAATAATAATTAATTTGTAATACTTAATACAAATAATTTTGAGACTATCACTACTATTATGAGAATTGAAATTTGGAACAAGATTTTTATAAGATTATTCAAGTTTTGTAATCGTTTTCTATGTATTAACTATTATAGTAGCAATTTAAATAAATTTAAAAAAAAATTACTCCAATTTGAATTCTAGAATTCAATTAAAATTTTCTAAAACAATTAGCATTTTTATTTGCGTTTAATACAAAATTCTGTTTAATGGCAAATAGCCAATGAGTTCAGTTAAGGAAATTACAAATTCACATAGTCTTCTGATTGCATTTTAGATTTTTTAAATGTTGCAAACATTTTAAATTCACATTTCAAATTTTACAACATTGTGAAAAAAATTTGAATCAACTTCATTTAAATTTAATCACTTGTATGATTTAAAATTTGATCATATTTTATTTGTAAAGTTTTATTCAAATTCTGATCAAATTTGATTGAAACATTATTCAGATTTGTTCAAAAATCTTATAAATTAAATGAATTATTTTCTATCCTATATGTAAATACTACAACATTTTTTTAACAATCCCGACGAAAGTCTCTTTCCTGCGGCTGACGATTTACAATCCATTGTTATGTATTTTTATTATTTTTCTTTATTTCTGGTTAGAAAATATGTTTCAAACTAGAATATACATATCTTTATACGTCCTTAAATACAAACGAGTATTTTTTTTTTTGCATATATCATACCACTTCTTGTTTAAAGCTATACATAATATGTATATACATACATACATGTATATGTATTACTATTTACCATAAAAATAAAATATGTAGCAATAGCAACTTCATCTCTCTGCTTATATAGCGGAAAAGCAGAAGACACGAGGAAAACAATTTAAAAGAAAATCGATACATAGAGGAAAATATAAATAAATTATAGTAAAAAATTTAACGTAAATGGAGTGGATTTGATGTTCCGCATGGGTTTTAAACGTTGAATTAATTTTTTATGTATGTATTTTGGTGGATGGCGTGCTTAAATTCATATATATGTATATTGTATATATACATAAATATAATTTTTTATTTTGTCTAACAGCATTTAACAATTTAATTAATTTGTATGTTTTTGTTGTACAGATAACACAAATTAATGTTATTATATAAATTATTTCATGTACAAGGTGTATGTACATACATACCTTTATCTGTATAATTTAAAGCATTTAGGGCTTTAGGCGTAAAAAATGAGGTCCACGGTCCTCTAGTAATTAGAATGTAGCACGGAAGAGTATCCCTATTTATTTTTAATTCAATATGCCGCTAAATCAAGATAACTCACAGTTCCATATTAAACTTGTTAAAAACAACATTCACTGCTGTCGGTCGGTGCTTATGACGAGCATAACCAATCATCACACACCCGTGACTTAGATACTCTAGGTAAGAAAGACAAAACTCCAAAATATAAATAACATAATGAAGTTTTCATAAAACAAGATTGAAAATATCGAATTAAAATTTAAACTTAAGTATAGGTACACTCAGATTTTAGTTATGAATAATTATGAGTTTATGTATTTATATTTAGTTCTATGAATAATTATGAGTTATTAACGATTTTGAATTATGAATGAAAATAATTCTAAAATCATATATATTTTCAGATACATTTTCCAAACTGTTAAAATTTCTCTTCACAAAATATGTTGAAAGTGGATCGAAAAAAAAATATATATTTTGAAATAAATTGATAAGTACTTATTGTAGTTGTTACTACAGAATTTGCACTCAAAATTCAAACGTTTGCATACCAATTTCACCCAAATCAAATTCACATTTTTGCTAATCAATTTCATCCTCTTGCAAATTAATTTCAATTTTTTGCAAATCAAATAAAACATTTATTTTTCAAACTCTGGTTATGTATTCAGGGTGATACAACAGACCAACGCTTTAGCATTTTCATATCGGTTGTCAAAAATTTCCTGTGACAAATTCAAATTTTCATTAAACTGAAACAAATTATTTTAAAACTATTAAATACTCAAGTTGGCTATTTGTAATCTTGACTTCAAATATCCAAATGGTTGATAAAATTAAAAATATCTGTAATTTTCGGTCTAAATTGTATAATTATTTAACAATATATTTGTTAAAACTTATTGCTATTGGTATGATTGGAAAATGAAGCTTAAACTAATACAACTGAGAAATAAATTTGAAAAATTCTAAATGAATGTTCTATGGCCACACTCTTTTAGTGGTAACTAAAGTTTACAAAATGAAGATTAAACCAAATTGAGCCTTTAGTACTTTTAAATAAATCCCATATCAATTTTTTCAATTTGATGTAAAGTTGAATTAAATACCGTAGTATAGAATGTGTCACAGGAAATTATTGACAAGGGGTAAAGAAAATGTTGAGGCTGCCGTATTTTTGAATGAGCAAAAGGTTGAAATTGATTTGCAAAATGGTGAAATTGGTATGCAAAAGGTTGAATTAGAAGTGCAAACCGGGTGCATATATTATTTAAATTTTTTATTATAATTTATGTATATGTTTAATATAACAATAAATGTTTTTTGAAATTCTTCTATTTCATTATAATCAAAATAAGTTCTGTAATTTTTAACTACAGTTGTTAAATGCAAAAATTTTATATGTTTTAGCCCGTAAATACACACATGATTCTTCTCTCAAATGTAAGGAGCCATCTCTCGTACTCATTCCTCAGTGCCCAACTGTCACATCCGAACATAACAACGAGCCTGATAAACACTTTGTCAAGCTTTAGCTTCATGCCATTTGATAGGTGTTTAGATTTTAGCGTGCCCTTAGAGGATACAAAGTAAGACTGCCATCTACCAGCAGCACTTTAATGTGGAGGATCATTGTTATCGTATAAGTGATAAGAGAACCCACATATTTGAACCTCCTCACTCTTTCAAACGTGTAGTGGTCACTACTAAAATCTAGTGTGCCATTTTCCCTATAACCAGAGATAATATATTTTGTTTTGAACTCATTTATCTGGAGTCCAACAGAAGCTGAAAGCAAGTATTTTCTTCACTCCGTTGCTATTCAGTCCAATCACGCATATGTCATCTGCATATGCAAGCACCTGATTGGACTGGCGATATAAAATGTTGCGTTGAGGTGTTGCAGTTTTACGAAAGATGTACTCCAACATGAGATTAAAGAGTATCTGGGAGAGAGCATCTCCCTGCCGAACACCCGAGTTATCTGCAAAAATTGTCGATAGCCTGTTCTCAACTTTAACACATTGAGACTGCGTCACTGTCATCCTACACAGCCGCACCAATTTGGTTGGTATTGCTAGGTATTCCAGGACAGACCACAAACTCTCTGTTGATTAAGTCATAAGCCTGCCGGAAATCCAGGAACACCTGATGTACTGGGATGGATGTCTCATAATATTTAGATAGAATCATCCGCAGTGAAAAGACCTGATCAATAACTGATCGAGTCGGACGAAATCTTCCTTGATAGTCACGAACCAAGCTCTCCGCTGGAGGAGTGACTCTATCCAATATAATGTAGGATAGTAACTTGTATGCTGTGCAAAGGACAGCAACAAAGGTCTCCCTTCTTGAAGTTGGGGCATATCGTGGCAACTTTCCATTCTTCAAGCATAACTTCGGTTCGCCATACTAATCGAATAAGGTTAAAAAGACAGTTCCACAAAGTATCCCCTCAAAATATCAAAAGCTCCGAATTAATGCAGACCACCCTAAGTGAGCGGTTTCGTTTCAATTTCTGCATGGCCTTAGTGAATTCCTCATGGGATGGATCCTCAGTGCAAATCTCCGTAGTCTGTATTTGAGGTGGCTCAACAACAGTCAGCGACGAGGTCAGTAAAGTGTCCACTCCATGCGTCAAGTACTTCGTCGATCTTGATACAGAGGTTTCCATCCCGGTCCCAAATGGCGATTGACGTAGGCCTGGAAATATGCTGCAGTCCAGTAATTCCTTTAAAGAAATTACGCGAACTCGGCTTTCCACCATTCTCGCTTCTTCCGTCTACAAATCCGCCTAGCTGCCCTCCTTGCAAGAGCAGCCTTGTTTTTCCTCGTGATTGTGAGACGATGTTGCACTATGGGCTATATTTTGTTGCCCGATTGCAAGACGACACTCGTCATCAAACCAATATTTCTTGGGACTAACTTTCACTATACCTAAAGTCTGTTGAACAGCACTGAGCGCCACAGTTTTCAGTACCTTCCAGACGGAGTTCACGCAGTCAGACGAGTAATTTGCTTCCTCAATGTTGGCGCTGACAAGATCCTGATATCGTTTGTTTTGATCTTCATTTATCAGACCTTCACAGTCGAACCAATGCGTTTCCTGTGTTCCCAGACTTGTATCTGTTATATGAGGGAAGAACGTGCTCTAACGAGCAATTGCAAAGTTCATCATTCTTTCACCAGTATCGATCGCACATTCGTGTCGGGAGTTCGGGTATAAATTCCATAAGATCGTCCAAGTGTTTATCTTGGGGCTGGCTGATTTCTGTGGGCGCGTGTACAAAAATTATCGACAGATTGGCTAACTTCATTGGCAAGCGAAGCTTATACAATCGGTTATTGACTGCTTGGAAATCCAAAACAGCGTTCTTTACCTGCGGCCCAAGAAGAAATCCAGCTCCAAGATTTCCTAGGTCATCTCTACGGTAGAGCAACGTATTATGAATAAATCTTAAAAATATGGCCCCTAAGATGAGTTTAACACACCTGATATATTTAGATAGTTTTTGGGTAATATATACATTTTACCAATACATAATTAAAAATAGTAAATGATCGATCAAATCAATTCAAGGTACTGCACTACATACTTATATATTATCTAAAAACATATCTCTAGATATATACTTTCATTTTTTATGTTGTTTTGTAATATTGATTGTTTATTTCTTACACAAAAGTTGTTTTGAACCTTTTAAAGATTTAAATTATTTAATTCATCATGTTTTATATTTTTATTTCAATTTATTGATCTATTGTTAGATTTAGAATTGGGGTTTTTACAAGAAAATTTAATTAAATAAGTATATTACATATATAGTTTTGTATATACAGAATTCTCAAGGTAAGATACGAGATGAGTTTAAACTTTCATATAATCATATACTTAAATGTATATATAGGGAACGTTTTTAGGTATATAGGTATTTAGTCAATTGGAAGATGTAAATATATGTAAAGCACACACGTTCAAACATTTTTATTTTTATTCAACTCAACTCGATTCTATAGCATGTAGAATAATAAAATTTATACATATAAAAATAAAAAAATATTTAAATAAATAAATAAAAATGTTCTACCCCAAAAAATTTAAAATAAAAATGTCATCAAACATATTCAAATTAGGTAAAATTCTCTCGTATTTGATATACTTAATTCAATTTTAATCACACATACTTAGATATATGAATACATACAGAATCCTCATGGTTGCCTTTTTTATTAGGGATGACTTAATTTCAAATTAAATACGAATACATAATATTTCATATGTGTTTAGATATTCGTACATAAATTTTCAGATTCAAATTTAATTAAATAAATTTTTAATAGATTTTTTGGTTCATATATCATCATCATCATCCAGTATATATGCCGACCGACCATATACATAAAAATCAATCAAATCATATATGAATTATTTAGCAAATAAAAAAATTTAAAAAAACTTTTGTATCCATAATTTTTTTTCGTAAATTGACTTTAAATATTTAAATTTTGTTAAAATGTTAGTCGAGGTATTAGAATATCATATACACATGCCAAGAGGGTGAGTAGAGAGAAGGGTTCGTAATGGCAAATAATATAAAAATGAATAATGAGTTGTGATGAATATTTAAAAATGGTTGATGTGAATTTTGTAATTAGTGTTTTGACACGCGTGTTTGCGTATATTCACATGTGTGTGTATATATATTGTTAGGTACGGCCTCCTCGATGTTTCTTGACGAATGGTAATTAAATTTTATTTCGTTTGGAAATTCATTGCTGCTTTGCGTTAAAAAATGTGTTTTTGTAAGCTAGGCGTATTAATAATTCAGGGAATTCAATGAATTAGTAATCGTCTAGATATATTTAGCTGTAAATTCAGATCCAAAACAAGTTTATCAAATTACATTAAACTAATTTCTGTTTACCTTTCTCTCTGTGTTTCTGAAGCTGCAAACATCACTAGAAAAGAGGGAAAGGTAGATGTTAAAGACAACAGTGTCGTCACAAAATGCGGGCTGCAACTTTTCATGCTAACGTTTGGCAAGGAGGAAAATATTCAAAAAATTCATGGTATTCGAGCAATTCAAAATATGAAAGTCAGAATTGAACCAGTGAACAAAAAGTTACTGCATCATGCAAAAAGTGTCAGGGTTTCAATCATACTCAGAGATACTGTGGGCGAATGGCAGGATGCGTTAAATGTGCTGGTAACCACCTTACGAGCATTAGATAGGAACTGAGCTGCAAAATGCATTAATTGCAAGGGCCAACATCCAGCTAATTAACGTGGCTGTGCGGTGCTAAAAATTACAAAATATAACAAATCGCGCTAAAAAGTCTGATCTAAACCGTATAAACCTTGCTAGTAAAGCCCCGACCAATCGACAGACAAATCGGGAATCAATAAATTACGAGGAAAAGAATCATATGCACATAGGTAAGAGAATATAAAACACAACGAAGAATTAAAAATTGAAAGTGAATCTATGCAAGTTACAACTATCAAAACTCGCAAAAAGTACAAATATATCAGCAATATACTGTCCACCACGACATAATCTAAAAATAGACGATTATGAAGAACTTTTTAACACCATGGAAGGTTGTTTTATCATTGGTGGCGACTTCAATGCGAAAAACACATACTGCGGCTTTTATGTAACAAAAGGTATATTCGGACTTACTTCGGACTACTCTACTGCTATTATGACGGTCAGCGAAACAATAATTAAAAAAGAAATCACAGCGAGACTGTCCAATAAGAATACCTATTAGAAAATTTTTCGAGAATAATTAGAACAAAACATCAATCTTTAAGTACGAATAAGGAACATCATACAAGTCGAATAGAAGTAGAAAGGCTTATAAAAAACATACAACAAGCTTCGTGGCAAAGTACATCTTTCAAACACACGAATAACATCAACTGTAAAAACTATCCACTTGAAGTGAGATAGCTTGTCTCAAACAAACGTAAAGCTCGAAAGTCTTGGTAAATAAATCGAACCAAAGAAAATAAAATCGTCAGTTAAGAATGAATCAATAAGTACATATTTGTCGTCACTTACTAGCCAAAAAGATACCGAATATTCCTTATGGAAAGCAACGAAAGTACTTAAGAGACCAACAAATTCGACGGCACCAATTAGAAATGAGAATGGAAGCTGGGCTCGAAGCGGTAAAAAAAATTTAACTTGTTTGCGAGACACCTAGAAGAAACGTTTCAACCATTACCCAGGCAAACTGCGGATGAAAATGTTAACCTGCTGAAACGATCTGATGAGCTTGAAATACGAAGTGTATGTCTACAAGAGCGAACAGAGGAAATTCAAAATTTAAATATGAAAAAATCTGCTGGGTTTGACCTCATAACTGGACAAATCCTTAAAGAACTACCCAGTAAAGCGATATTTAAACTTTTCTATATAATCAATGCTGTGTTTAGACTAAGATACGTTCCAAGGCAATGGAAAGTGCAGAGTTAATTATAATCTTAAAACATAACAAACAATGTAGCGATAAAAAGTTCTTCAGACCGATATCTATACTCCCAACCATATCCAAGATTTTTTGTGCAAGAAATGTTCCTAAAGAAAATGAAACCAATAATGGTGGACAGAAATCTCATTCCTGACCACCAGTTTGAACAAGTCCAAAGAATCGCAGATATTACAGAACGTACACTAGAAACTAAAAAAATATATTCAACGGTTTTCCTGGATGTAGCGCAAGCATTTGACCGAGTTTGGCACTAAGGATTGGAGTGCAAGCTCAAGCGGGATCTTCCCAAGCAATATTATAACTCCGAAATCCTACACAACTGAAGACACTTCCGTGTAAAATATAAAGACGAATACTCGGACCTAAAGAAAATTTTAGCTGGAATACCACAAGATAGCGTATTGGGCATTATCTTGTACCTCCTGTATACTCGGGATATACCACCAATGGAAGAAGCAACTATATAGCAACATGTGCTGATGATACTGGGATTTTGGCAGTTGGGAACAATGTAGAAAAAGCTACTAACAAATTACAAAGTCGACAAATTCAGTCATTAATTGGATGAAAATTAAAGTATAGGAAGATGTATTGGCTCTTAGATAGACATTCTGAACTATCCATACACAATAAATTGCTTTTATACCGGCAAATACTGAAACCGGTATGGACCTATGGTATACAGCTTTGGGGTTGTACCAAGAAAAGGAACATCAAGATGATGTTCCAAAACAAAGTACTTCGGAATATTGTAAATAAATCGATGAAGTTATTACGTATAATGCCCCCAAGCATTATTCACGCCTCCGACAGCACGAAAACGTGGAGATACGTTGTATGCGGGACAGACCATTGGCAGTAAGACGTCTCTAAAGGAGCCACCAATTGATCTAGTTAATGGAACATAAAAGTACTATTATAGGAAATATTTATACATATAAATATAATTTTAATTTCTGGGACTATCCGTTGGGCTATATCCCAAAAAATGTTAATATAATTATGATAGGAAAGTGACTAGATGACTTAGAATAAAGTCAATTGATATTATATAAAAAACAAACAAAAAATTCTGTTCTCATTGTAACCTCTTGTAATATCTAAATCTATAATTTTTAGATTTAAAATTCTAATCTGCAGACTTTGAAGCCAACAGCTCAATGACAGGAAAACACTTAAGATTGAAATTATAACTAATTTGCACCAATTTATAACTAGGTGCTAGTTAAGTTAAGTTAATTGAAGAGGAAACTTCTCATAAATTTAGTAAAAACAGTTTAGATGGTATTTTGTGGCGATTACCTATTTACAAAGATTTAACAAAACGTAGATAAATTACTCGGCAAACTTTAAAAAGAAGAAAATGCCAAATACTAATTTACATTTCGGCCTAGATACAAAAATTCAATAAAGCAAAACTCTTAGCAACAATTTATGATTTATGACGATTTTTATTCAATCTTCTTACATATAAAAGAAAAAATTTACGATTTCAAAATGGTTAACCCTCTATAAACCCAAATCTCGCTATATTACCATCTATATATTTCCAGAGTATTTTTTTTGTATAATAAACGTAATCCTGGTGGTGTGTGTGTGTATAGGTCTGACATAAAAATAATAAATTTATATTACATTTTGTGTACTTATTTTTGATAGACACCCAAAAGAAGTTCAATAAATTTATTATATAACTTTCAATGTTAAACACAAACATTAAAAAAAAACAACAACCACAAATGGGTGAATTGAATACAATGTTAAAATGGGTTAAGTATCTATGGCAGGTGAATATGATTTACATCTCTTAGAATTTTTTTCTTTTATTCCATATACATATCTGTGAAAGATATAATATAATTTGATTTGATATGCAATAAAAGTCGAAACATTTCTTTGTTATGATGAAGAAAAAAAAATGTATTTTCTTTCTTTATACAGAAATAATCCTTTGTGAAAAATAAAAAGAACTAGAAATTTTTATGATTGGAAAATTATGCGTTTTTTGTAACTATCGAACTTTACAAATTGTAAAAACTGTCTTACTATTCTCTAGAATAATGATGAATTTTTTTCCAAGATAAAAAGTATTAGATATTTTGAAGAGTATTTTCAAACCATACAACTAGAACATAAGAAATGGCGTTAAAAGATGTTTATTTAATAAAATAAAAAAATATTTGTACTTATTTGTTTTGTTGTTGTTTATTTAAAGAGCTTATTAAATATTTTCTTTAAGTACAAATTTATATGGTTTCTTCTATTGTGTGAAGCCGTATACAAAAAATCGTAAAATAAGTTATATTTTATACTGCCACAACTAGGTTAACAGTTATCTGCCGAAATAAATAGACAAACATACTCGTTATGTGTAAAAAAAAAACACATGACTAAGCGGAAAGCACAAGATTATCTATCCAGAATGTAATGTGGAATAATTATAATCAAGGATACCCACATGATATTGAATGAATGATTCATACAATTTATATACAGTTGAAGAAAGTTTTACTTACTTATGCCTGCACAATTGTCACCTTGGCATACCTCTGCAATTCTTTCAATTACTCGTACATATACCATTTGTAAATAAGTACATATGTACCGACATATAATTTTCCATTTAATTTTTATAATTCGCATTAAGATTAATTTGACATTCATATTCATTGCCGTATTTCGTATCTTATCCTATTAAATTGACTCTCACGTGAATTATATTCAATTATTGGATTTTATATGTTTGATTGACTTTTATAGGTAACATTTTTTGGCGGAAACGAATCCAGTGCACATACTCATGGGAAATTTATTGAAATTGTAATAATAATGCAAATATTTCTAGAATCTCAATTAATTTTTTTCGTAAATTAAATTGACCTTGGATGTGAGATTTGAATTAAATTAATCTGGGTAGCTTAAGAATTGCAATTTAGTTGCCTCTATATAAATGTTAATAATTACTATTCGGTCATTGTAACATCTATCTATATGACCTTCAAACGTCAGAGTTCAATCAAAAATTATAAAATATACGTTAATTTATTTTTATTGTTCAAACTGGATTTGCAAAAGATCAGCTACTTGACACCGTTCATGTACGAATGGAAGACCAGACGGTGGTATTTTAAAACGAAATCCCGACATTTCCGAACGTATTTAGTAAAGTCCTGCGAAATATACATATATTGGAAATTATTTCACAACCTAATGGAAATAATTAAAAATCTAAAACACGTTTAGAACTATGACGTACCAGCATTCTTATTAGCTTCGAAAGAAAATTGTGTACTTGCTGCAAAATCGATTTATAATGTTACAAACCACGACAATAAAGCATGTCGATAATCTGCTGCCGATGGTGGTGTAGAAGTACTAAATGCTACCATTTTCATTAGCCAGAAAAATGCCAAACGGCTAGGGTATGGAGTATTCGGATTCCGGTTGGATGAATGGGTAAATAATCACAATCAAGTGGAATGTCCAGTAATTTTATTTTGGGATGGACATGTCTTGCGTTTATCACTCGCCCACGTTGGCACAGTAAGTAGCGTCGTTGGTTTGTTATTGGAGGGTCTCGAGTTCAATTCCCGGTAGTGACCAAAAGTCTCGGTTAGGTGTTTTTAATGTGTCAGTATATGTGTGTATGTGTGTTGCATCGTGGGCCCGTTTGGAGCATTGAGTGCTGAAGTAATCGAAGAGTATCAGATAATATAACAACTCATGGCTCTTTATCTAAATGCAACCTACCTTTTACAGCCACTAGACGTAGAAACTTTTCGGCCTCTGAAAGTTGAATGGAAGAAGGCTGAGCATAGCTGGAAAAGGAAATGATGGACGGAAGCTTAGAAAAAAGATTTTACAACTTTACCAGCGAGAATTTTGCCAACAGTATGTCGAATTTATTTGTTTTCAGACGCAGTAAATTATTCAAAACTTATAAAGAGCTCACAAAAAATGGGGTCAACATCAAAATGAATTATACTGTTTAAGGACGCCCCAGGGTAATGGAATGGTATTAAGTAGGATGAAAATGTATACTACATATACATATGTGGATTAAAGTATAAAATAAATATCGAAAGCATCAACTAAATTCTATGATTGATAACACAAGAGATTTAAGGGCCACGACTGTTGCTGATGTTCAACAAAATAACTCTAATTTAGTAATTGGAGGGAGAGCTCTGGATACCATAAACCTTAATAAAGTATTTAAAATGCATGATGATGATTTGATGGTAATGTAGAAATGATTAAATGGACAGGAAAGAGCGGGAAATACTGATTGTACATATTAAGAGTTCAGAAGTTGAATAAGAAAACTTGTATCAACCCTGGAAACATGAATCAATCATATTGAAATGAAATTTTACAGTAGACAGTAGAGAATGTTTAAAAAAAATATTGACTGTTGATGAGATTCAGAAACTCTGCAGATAAACAGACAAACAGCTTTATTAAAAATTAAAACCCGATTTAAAAACAGGTTCTTTTGACCAAAAAGCACATCAAATTATGAAGCCTCCCCAATTCGTACCCTCCACAAGTATATTACTTAATTATAAATTAAAACAACAAGCTAAAAAGGAACAGCAAAACCAGAATAAACTAGACCAAAAATGAAAAGCGAAACCAAAAAGCTGCCAATTGGCAGTGCAAAACACCACAAACCACGAAAGCACCGCACAAAACTCTGAAAACATTTTAATAAATATCAGCCAAATTAAAGTTGATAATTATATAATTATATAGTACGAAGAAAAATTTGAGGCGTCAGTTAAAGTGATGGGGATGAGCGGCCCGAAAAACCTGACATTCTTTTTCATGCGATGCGTGATATATTGAGAATTATTCCTGAACCTGAGCGGCGCAAAGCATTTGACATAAGTATCTCGAAAATTTTATAATTAGCTTTTATTATTAGGTGTCGATTCGTTGAACCCAATTTTCGATGACTCGGCCATATATTCTCATTCAATATTGGCTCTGAGGTCCTCTAACTACGCCGGCTTGTTTGGCATAGACCAAAGATTTAACGTAGCCCCATAAAAAAAGTCTAGAGGTGTTAAATCACACGATTTTACTGAACGATCTAGGCGGCCAATCGATAGTACCATTTCTGAATGCCGCTGTGTGGCATGTCGCACCATCTTGTTGAAACCACATATCATTAATGTCTAGCTCATGCAATTGCCACCAGTTAACAATGATACCACCAGCGTGAAAACCACACCATACAGTTATTTTTTGTGTTTTTTGAAGAACATGAGAGTTTTCATATATGTAACTAATAACGCATATTCTGTTTGTTGACGAAGCCGCTTAGCCAAAAGCTTCATCACTGAAGATGATTTTGCGATGAAATTGAGTCATCTTCTTCCAACATATCCAGAGCCCAATCCGAGAAAGTACGTTGCTTCATATGATCGAGTGACTTTAGTTCTTGGGTTAACTTGATCTTATAAGGGTGCAAGTCAAAATCCTTTCGCAAAATTCGCCAAAGGTTACGACCAAAAATTGGAATTAACGGTCTAGAAGTTGCAGTCACCGACTCGAAATTTTTGTAGTAAATTTTAATTATTTGTAAACGTTGTTCGTTCGTGTAATTCACCATGATAAAAATATTGCCTTTACTGAATGTTTTGACACTGATAGTTTGATTATTTGTTTAAGGATGGGTTCACAGTGAATCAAAGTTGTCAAGTCGCAAATGGAAAACCCGATATTCGGAACTAAAATAGACACAGCATTTTTGAGATGTATCAGTTTATACTTTTTCTTTTTTGCAAAATATTTCATTAAAGTTTTTTAAATAATTCTTAGATATATTATTTAATGAATACATCGCAAACATGGTAAAAATAATACGATATTCATTAAATTATGAACCTATACTCCACGTTCACATAAGTAATTTAGAAAAAAAAAACGTACAAAATCTCTATGAAATGGATTCAAGTTCAATAACAGTTCAGAAATTGAGCAATCAGAGACCAAATACAAATTCATCTTTAATTTGAATTAATTATTAAAATTATTTATGTATCTAATATGAATAAATCATAAGTTTGGATTAAACGTTAAATTTCGACCATACCGAATTTGTAACTATGGACCACACTGTTATCGATCAACATGCTTGGAGCCAAATAATTATTTTAAACTAGAAATGTTGGGCCTTCACCTCGCTCTATTATCATATTTCTTAAACCTATATAATACATAATTTACATATGAATATAAAGTGGCTATATATAAAAACCATAAATACGATGGAAGATACATAAACGTTAATGACCCAATCATCTAATATTAAAACACCACTAAGATCATCAAGTATGTATTCAAAAGAAACAAAACATGTGTTTT
Source organism: Tipula unca (assembly GCA_951394425.1). Taxonomy (NCBI): domain Eukaryota; kingdom Metazoa; phylum Arthropoda; class Insecta; order Diptera; family Tipulidae; genus Tipula; species Tipula unca. The sequence goes on along the minus strand of OX596382.1, from coordinate 182,726,076 downwards.
TATTTGTTGATCGCTATCATCGCACGGTTATCATCGTTCTCTTATATTAATCACTATTATTTGTGTGTGCTTAAAATATAATTGTCTTATATATGTATATTAAATGTACGACTACGAGTAACCATATAAAATATTTACACACATGATTCATTTTATAATTAATCTTCTTTGTCATAATTTTACTATTATACTCGTAGCTACACACATTTTTAAAATCGCGCTTTCGTCTTTAAAATACGAGAATGTGTATAAATGTATCTTAATATGTTTTCCATTAAACGTGTGTACAATGTTTTTAGAGATACCACATACAAATATATTTTATAAATACATGACTAAACAACAACAATATATACGTACAATATGAATACAAATTTTTCCCCGCGAATTGAGTCAGAAACAATTTGTAAAGAAATTCATTTTTCCCGCTAAATAATAAACACCCAGGTTCTTAATTTGTGCGTGTAAATTACAAAAAAAAAATGTGCTATGCTTTGTTCATGCACACAGAAATTGTTCATGGACTTGAAATAATTCCAGAATTTTGATTACCCCCCTTACCCTCGGGCTCGTTTATAACAAACACACACACAATACACACACGAAAAAATCACAAAAAAATAAAAACTGACACTGAAATATGAATATATTTGAGTTTTTTTATTTGTTTCATGCCTGCGCTTCACTAAAATAAAAATGAGTGCTGTTTTTTTATATTATATATATGGGATCTTGTTAAATAATAACTAATTTGTTACGCTAAGTAAAAGTTATAATGAATGTGTTGAAAGCAAGATTTGAATCTTCAGCTCTCTCAGAACCATCGCGCGCATGTAAATAATAATCATAATCATAATAAAGTCGTGCTGAGTGGTTTTTACAAAATTAAATATTGAATGCTGTATATAACCACGCATTATGTGTATAATAATTTTTTGATTGTTGTTGTTCTTGAAATTACCGAAATAATTATAAGGTAAGGTTTTTTTTTGTGGTGGAATTACCGAAAACCGTGCTAATACATTTTATTAATTATACACGCGATGCTTGAATTATAGTCACTTCGATTAGCAAGGTAAGCGTACGATAAATTGGTACCATTGCCACGAGAAATCGGATAAGTTAACTATTGAAATACGATATGATTTGTGGAACATAATATTATATCGGATGTGGGACATAATATGTTTGTGGATGTTAAATACAGATACTATTGCCATCCTGATTTGATTATGTTTGATTTATTTGCGGTTACAGATATAGAATCTAGAACTGATAATTTACGTGGCGCAGAACCTTTTAACAATCCAATCAACAAATAAATTTAATTGATTTGACAAAAGTTAAGCAGCTTAAATTCTCAAGTACACATAGAGTGGATATATGTAATCTTCGAGTATATACAATTTACATAAAAATATATATTGTCAAGAGCACAATTTACTAGACATTTTTCTTATTAAAAGTTAATTTCGAAAAACAATTTTGTTTTGTATTTTGCTCGTTTTGATAATACATAATACTAAGTCTTTGGGATCATAAAGAATTTATGTATATATCTTGAAGAATTTTTTTTTCTTAAGAACTTTGTTATAATATATTTACATTTTTTTGCCTTGTATATAATTTATTTGATTTTCATAAACCATGTTTTCCTGTATTTATATATACACAGTTTTTCTTGCATCGAATTATTTTTGTTTTAAACATTATTTTATTCTATATATACAACATATATTTTATAAATATATCAATGGTATTATAAACAATTTAGTAGACATCAAAATAATACCTTATACATATTTTCATTTATTATGAAAAAATATATTTGGATTAGTTTTGTTGTGTGTATTTTTCAAGAAAAATGGGAAATTAAGAGCACAGCGCGGGAAAATAAAGTTTGTTCATTGCGTGTGTGCAATATTTTTCGTATAAATAGTGTGTACTTACACATATATTTTAGTTTATACATATAGTTTGAAATATTTAATATCATTTTAATCGATTTCTTTTTAGATTAATATTTTAAAAAGTGAAAAAAAACATGCGGGCAAGTAATACAATTTATAGGCCAATAATCTTTTCAATTTAAAACTGTATTTTAAATTTGATGGCAATTGTATAGCTTACAGCATTGGATTCAAATTTCAAAAAATTTAACTTACTATTTAATTTTAGTCTAGAACATAAGTTCCACAATTTAATATTAGACCTTTAAATATATAAGTAATAAATTAGCAAGATTTATAAAAGAGAACAGGTTCCACATATTTTTACACATTGTTTTAGATTTTGTCCCGTCTTGTGGAAAATGAAGGGGGATCCGATAAGCATATCTTGTTTGGTTTTCTTAATTTTGAACATATGTTCCACAGTTATTTTTCGCAAGGCGCCAGTACTTAGAAATCGATCACAAGAATTTTCAAAGGTTGAACCGATGTCAATCGACTTATTTAACTTAATAAGTTTATGAAATATAAGTACATACATTACTTAATTACCAAAATAAAGTATCTTCTCCAATTATAGCACTTATATTATTTTAAGTTGAATTAATTATGTATCTATTTATTGTATTATTAAATTATTTTATAACTTATGAACGACTAATATTTGTAATTTAATAAAACAAATTATAGAAAGTATTTTTTCCAAGAAAATTTGTCTCTAATTTAATTTTTGTAAAAATGAATTTTCCTAGAATATACTAACTGTTCCGAGGAAAACTGAGTAAACAACCAAATGTATAAAGGTGTCTCGGATCAATGTATTATTTTATTAAATTAATAAGAATAGAATAAAATATTGTATAGAGATTGCAAACCATATTACAATGTACACAAGCATCCATATATACATTCTTGGTTTTCGCTGCTATTCAACAAAATTGTATTTTACTTAACGATTTCCTTTCTATCTTGCTATGCTGTGTGTGTGTGTGTGTGTGTGAGAGAACTATAAGAACATATTTTTTCTGCTGCTTTTAATATAATCTGGGTATATAGAATTTTTGTGTTGAAATTTGTTCCTGTTGTTGTAAAGCTTTATTTGGTTCGTTGTTTTGTTTGTGTTTTTGCAAGAACAACATATTAAAAGACGTTTGTATAGTTTGTACGATATTGTGGTTCAGTAAATTTATGATGAGGAGAGCAAGTACAAAAGAATAACCATTAGTTGAGATTGTTTTTATGATTTTATTTACTTATACAGGATATTTAAGGTGCACAATACAATTCAATAAGATTTTTGTTTTATTTATTTAAAAAATATATATATTTGTTCCGTATTAATAAATGTGCTGTGCTCATAATGACGAGCCATAATATATGGCATAAACACGCCTGTTTTATGGTAAATGCAAACTTATCACGTTATATTTTTTAATCGTTAGTTTTGACTATATGGCGTTAAGTAGTTAGATTAGAAAAGGTAAAATAAATAATTGTTTCCAATAAAAACTTTTATTTACATTTTATGAGCCATGCAGTAATAAAATTAGTTTTCTTTTGTAAGTACGGTTTTTAAATGTATTTAATGTAGAATATGTATATTGTAACATACTTATTAGCAAATTTAAATTATTTTAGAGAGCAAACATTTAATGTAAACTAGCCGCAACAAATAATTCAGGAGGTGGAGCACACAAAACTCATACTGCTGTTAAATGATTGCAGTTACGTAAGTAAACCATAGTTTTACGATACACACGAGTATAGAATAAAATAACTCTTGGCTAATCAGAATTATTCCAAATGCCGAGGCACAGTAGAATTAAAAGACAGCCTTGCAATAATCGGGCCAATACACCGTTTATTGTGTCTTTACTGACTATAAGTAGTTTTTACATTCAGCATAAGGTTTTAAATAGGATTAAACATAAGTGTTACTTTTTGCCCATACGATGATGATAATCAAAACTGAAGCGTTAACTTACATGTATGTTTACGGATTGTTTGACCTTAATGCAATGAAGTACTTATAGAGTTTAATTTATAAGTATCCCTTGTTTGAAAAACGAGTTTGATTGTAATTTAATTACTTGTTCATATCACAATGTAAATAAGTGAAGTTTTCTTCCAAATCTAACGAGTTGGTTTGATATTTCACAAAATTGAAATAGACCCAATATTGCAATCCTATATAGCGTTTCAATGGAATTTGTATCAAACTTGTTGAAGAAAATAGCTAAGGGATAGTTTTCTAGATCTTTTAGAAAGTTTATTGAAAAACATGCGAGAACCTATAATTTTAAACATTGACTGTCAGTTTTTTATTTTCAAGGTAACTAAATGAGTTCTGCTGTGTATATCGATGAAACCAATTTGACCTTCGTTTACCATCTTGCTATACCCATCAAATAAATGATATAACTACTTATACTGAAATTGTTAGGTCTAAATTATTTTCGAAAGTTGTGTTACCGACTTCTACATACATTTCTTTCGATATTTCGCAAAATTGCGTCAGATCTATTCAAAAACGAAATATTTAATTATTTTTATATAACTAATACCGTCTGCACTACTTTTCAACGAGCTGTCACTCAGCGACACCACCAAATTATTTGAAGATATACTGTATGACTCAGTGTATATATAGTGATTGGAATTTTTGTTTTTGTTTAGTGTATTATTATTATATGTATTTTGTTTTCTTAATTACATAAAAAAGAAATTTTCAATTTTTAACATTTGTTAACCCTGCGGCAGGCGTTAAGCATCTCCTCATTATTTTCAATTTTTTTTTATTAACTTCAAGGTTTTTGTTTTATATACATACATATATTCCTTAACAACAATAAATTGTTTATTTTCGCGGGCATGCTCAATGACTATATGGAATTGTTTGACTTGCGGCACTCCATCCAAATTCCATATAAGTATTTATATCGTGTTTTTTATGTATTCCATACGGATGAATCATTGAAGAGTTTCATTTGTTAGATTTAAAGAGTGTTATGTATGCGCTCAATTATACGTTTGTGGTTTAAAGCGCGACGCAAATATAATGATTCATAGAAAAATTCAAATGCGCGATAATCCAAATCTCTCAAAATGCAAAATCAATATAAATTTATTTACTTAATCAGCCAAAAAAAAAACCATAATAAATGGGAAACGCGAGATGGTTTATCCGTCGTAAAAGCAGTTTTCAATTTTTGTATAGTTTGCACTTTAAATAAAATAAATAAATGAATTTGTGTTTATTACAATTTACACCAATCAAATGACTAACAAACGAGCAGCTAAACAGTTCTGTGTACGAAATATAAAACCACATAAGATCGATATATGTACATACAGGTATATTACGTCTTGTAATGTTTTATAAAATTAATGATTTGTGTGAATTTTACTTCACACCTCAGAGCGCGACTCAACCAATATAATTATTTGTGTTTTATACGAATATGTTTAGAATCCAACTACTTACATATATATAAAAGTAAAACCAACCATCGAATAATATTATAGAATAGTTAATGGGTTTACTTTTCGTTTAGTCTTTTACAAGAAAAATATTTAATGTGTACATATTCCGCACATTGCTATTTTTTTTTTATAACAAGTGTTTAGAGATAAATTTGTTTGATTTGAACATAATTAGCTTTTTTTGTTTGCTGCTTCAATTTTAATGAGTTTTAGTAATTTTGTGGGTTCTTCAAAGAATCAAAGTGTAACAGATGTCTGAGAATTAATGTTTGTCAGCAACATCAGTGGTATTCAAAGAATCGATAACAAAGTGTGTTTATATATATTACATATATACGAAAATTAAATGTATATTGATTCAATGGTATTTATATACTTTTAATGTTATATACAATTATTTATTGGAATCTTCTATTCGTATAAAATATTTAATTAATATACGATTGACATGCTTTTCGTTAATTCACATTACAAATAAGGATTCAACATGATTATTCTGTGCATACATTTAAAATATATACATAATACAAAGTTCATCTATAAATATCTGCTTAAAGCATTTCTAAATAAATAATACTTAAATAAAAATGCACAAAAAAGTTAATCCAAGACTGACCCGATATTAGACACGTCATCAATCAAATTCGATTAATGCTTTTATAATACGACTAACATGATCTCGTGTCAGCTATTTTGCAGGGTGTTTAACAGTTTCAGCAATGAGTTCATCATCACCAAAATTCGAATAAATCTTAAATTATCATCATACTAATAAGTATGTATTCGAAATCACTCAAACAAAAATTTTAAATTGTTTTGGCAAGCTAATTCATTCGGCAAGCTTCCGGTTATCTAATATTATTTTCGTATAAAATTTTCAATAAATTATCAAACTGTTTCAGGTTGGTTATCAAATTATTATAATTTTTTTTTGAGTATAGTGTTAATTAAACATGTAGAACGAAAATTTCAACTTGTGTAAACCATATTTTTCGAATTAATTACAATTTGAAGAAAAAAAATTCACAAGAGAAGGAGCTATTAATTAAAAGTCTAATTTGAATGTATCAACAATGTAAACTGTTGGTTGTTTTTAATATATTCTTTGCGATATACTTACTTAAATACTTAAGAATAAGTCCAATAAAATATCTAAAAATATGATCCAACCTAATTTAGAATATTTAACTAATTAAGTAGATAAGCATTTGTTCACATTAAGACAAAATTTTAATAATTGTTGAAATTAAATTTGATTATGCAAATCATGGATTGAGCTTTTTTTTAGAAATATCAGGCTTTGCTGTTTTTCGATTAGTTGTGAATTTCATTCAAAATTTAATCATAATTTTGTTAGATTCTGTGAATTGTTATTCAAACTTGTATGGTTCATTACTGAAGATGACCAAACGGAAAAGCTGGAATATTTCCAGAAATAGATTTAAAAGTGATGATAAAGATTATGGCAAACCACCACTATTAGTACAAAATCGACCAGGAACATTTTACATTTTAATTATAGTTGTACTTAACTTAGACAGATCATCATCTGAATATTAGAAAACTAAATTATTAAATTAAATGGGAATATTATAGTCGAATTTGAGTGGATGTTAGCGAAGGAGTTAGAATCGAATTTGGTTTTAATATTCATACTTATAACCTATTTTGATGGATATTAAGCTAAGTCAAGAGTCATCTTAGGAAATCAATACAAATTTAAGGTTACATTATGCCATTATGTATGGAAAATAACTTCATTCAAATAACAACCACGACTTCTCCGACCGTACTACATTCTGTGAGCCAAATTAGTCATCATTTTATAACATATATTAGGCTGTATTTCATCAATAGCACTTTCAATGTTGATTTTTAATTGCTCAATTGTTGTTGGATTATCAGCATAAACTTGAGACTTAACATATCTTCAAAGAAAGAAATCACAAGGAGTTAAATCACGCGACCTGGGAGGATAATTAACTGGACCAAATCTCTAGATAATTTCATCACCAAATTTTGTTTTCAATAAATCAATTGTTAAGGTGGCTGTGTCGTGCCCCATTGATTGTTACTCTTCGATCATTTTCTTCAAAGGAATATGGACCAATCACACCACCAATGCACACGTATGAAGTGCACACCACACAGTGACTTTATCTGGTTGTAATGGTGCCTGAAGAATTTCGTAAGGATTTTTATCACTCCAAATTCGGCAATTCTGTTGGTTTACATAACCATTTAACCAAAAATGAGCATCATCACTGAATAAAAATTTTCGATAAAAATGTTCATCATTTTCAAGCACTGATTTTGATAAAACAATTTAACAATTTCCAAACGTTGTTGAAGCGTGTATCTTTCCATGATTAATTGACATAATCCACTGAACACAAATGACAAAAATAATACGCAGTTTTGCCATTATAACCATTTTAAATTGTATCATTCCTATTAGAAAAACCCCTTTATATTCAGTATCTAAAAATATGATCCAGCCCAATTTAGAAAATTATATACATTGTTAGGTTTACGGTCGAGAATTCGGATCTGAAATTCATGAGCGTTTGGTACATTGAAGATAAAATATTAATAATTGTTGAAATGAAATTCATTTAAATACCAACCAACACGTACATACACATTTATTAGAAACTGTTCGGCTAGTGGATTATATTTGTCCTTTAAAAGCTGATCATTAGTATTGTTCATAGATTATGGTGGTTCAACAACATGAATTATGATGGTTTTAGGCTAAATTCTTAATCTAGCCATCTTTTAAAATTCCATCGCAATTTTGATAAATTCTATGAATTATTATTCAATTTTGTATGGTTATCTAACATAAATTCAAATCTAGCGAAATTAGAAGCTAATAACTTTTGTATATACTTAAGTATTGTCCAATTTCCAAATTTTAAATAATTTTTCCAATTAGAAATCAATCTATAACATTTCTATAAGTATTCGAAATTTTAATGAGATTATAAATCACATTTCTGGTTTTATGCTAAATGTTGATATAATCAAAATCTCCCTTTATTTAAAAATTAGCAAGCACCTAAAATTCTTATATATATAAGTAATTTCAAACATTTGAAGATACCGAGAATTTCTCATATTCATAAAATTGTGAGTAATACTAAATAGTTTTCTACAACAAACAGCAGAGCTGGAATATTTTGACAATTAAATTTAAAAAAAGTTTGGATATTATGTGATTATAAAGGATAGTACATACCAGTGATAAATACTAAAATTCAAATTCATATCTTTCGTACTTGCACTTTATTTTAATTTTTAATCACATCGAATTTAATGCGTTAAGACTTAAATCTTATTTGTCAGCATGTACTGATTTTAGCAGATCACCATCTACGTATTCACGTCCCTCACAGTGGATGAATAAAAAACATTTATAAAAATTGATGTTAACCAAAATTTGTATGTCTTTTCTGTTGAGAGTAGATACCAGAAATATAGTAATGTTGATGGAAGACACTTTGATAACATATTTGTAAAAAAATGAATTAATTTAGAAATAAATTACTGCATAAGTATCTACTTCGAAGTTAATCAATTTACACCCAAATACTATTTGTTGTGAAATTTTAAAAAACTAAAATCTAATTAAAATGTCTATTTTGTACTAAATTCAATTTAGAAGTAAGTATCTATAGGACAAACTTTATCAGACAATCAATTATTGCAATTTAAGTATGTACCATCAAATCTGTCATCTACCTAATCTCCCGAATTAATATCCAGACAATTTAAGTTGAATGTACAGAAAATTTTTCACAAATTTTGCATAAAAAGCACCAAAACAACAGACAAATAGAAGTTTATAGAATTTACATTTTTCCATTCAATTACGTATGTGAACGCACACATCAAGTTGAACGAACTACACTGTACCAAAATCAATTCTGCTCTTCTCTCCACACAACCTTCACAATATAATGATGATGTTCATCATCATGTGTGTGTACATATAACTCATATATGGGATGATTAAAATGCATTCAATGTCTTAGACATGAGGTTGAGGAGTCTCATAGCCCCCAAACAAACTATGAGTTATGCAATACAAGGTACTATTTTTTATTTATCATAAACTATTTCTCATTAAAATTCACCGATTAATGTACCAAACCAAACAAACAACCGGCTTTACACATATGAGATAAAAATGCATTCTGTATCAAGAAATTATCAAAGGGGTTACGCGATTCCCTTGGTGATAGCGCAAAAAATGAATCATTCATCATGTATTCATCACACACAACACAAACGGACATGGAGCAAAAACATGCTATTTGTGCGAGTTAATCACACAGAGAAATGTCAAAATTGTGTATAGTTTATCGTCGATATTGCAACATGCTACATGACCGGCACTAGCAAAACAACTAAAAATACATCGTATAAAACGGTAATTATAGGATATATGGATTATAATTTCGACCCATCTAATAAAATCAAACAGCACAATCACATTTTTTCACGTAATACGGCGTGCAAAATAATTATGGCTAGCGCATTTTGCGTATTTTGGCAAAAAAAAAAATAAAAATACACAAAAAAAAGCCTCATGGCGGCTTCATTATGCCACAATAAAAACATAACACACGCTATCCGTTTCTTTTTTACACACACGATTTTGTATCCTAATGTTTCACTTTGCACACACTCACATATTTACCAGAATAAAAAAAAAATTAATCGATAACAAAAAAAAAAAAAAAAAATTCCCGTCATCGACACCGGTTCTTATTCATAGCGCGACGATGAAAATATGTGGAAAAATGCTTTAATTTTCACTATTTTCGCATCTTAAATTAACAAACCGTACTTACATTATTTCTTGTATTAAAAAAATATTCCATTAATCGATTTGATGAACCAAACAACACTTTTTTTTTCAATTAAATTGTAAAATTTTTTTTATTTTTTTTAAATTTTCTTGTCAAAAATAATTCACCAAATTTTCCATACAAAATATTTTCACTAAAATTTCACACAACAAATTAAACAATTTTTATTAATTAATATTAAATAAATATATATTTATTTTGTATAAAACTATTATTTATATTCTCGGAAAATAAATTAAATAACACGACATACAAAAATATTTTTTATTATTTTTGCCCCAGTGTAGTGTGTGTGTGTGTGTTAAGAAAATCAACAAAATAAAATTAAATAAAAAATATTTTTTTTTTATTGTTTTCCTGCTATATAACTTGTGTACTAAATTTTATTTTTAACGTTTATTAATAATTAATTTATTTAACTCTTTACTATTTTTTTTTTTAAATTAATTATTTAGTTTATATTTTTAATTTAATTAAATTCACTAAAAAATAAAATTTGCGTTCCTTATCCAAACAAAGATAATATAAAACTGTGGTGGATGAAAAAAATAAATTCTCTCGAACAGTAAAATAAACGTTAAAAACGGGATAGAAATAATAATAAGACGGTATTTTATATATGGTCGACTCGTTTTATCACACACATTCTATTACGCCGCATTCAATTAATAATTATTTTCTGTTTCAGTTGTTGTTTCAAAATATTTATAATATATATATATATATATATGTACGATTCGCGTCGAATTTATACGGACTTTTAGTGCAACATTGCCGCTTTTTAGAAAATTTCGTGCACAGCAAATCAAATGTACGAAACAAAAAATTTCCCTGTATTTTTAGAGTGATACGAATAGGGAAATTTTGGGGATCGCATGTTTTGGATTGTACGTACGTTCCGTACGTTATTGTCCATAAATATAAAAATAAAATGGGTTGGAAATTTAACATAAATAATTTATTTATAAATTTATACGTATATATACACTTTTGTGTGACCTATAATTATTTTGTGTACACACATACATACATATATACAAAAAAGGACTTTATGTATTTTTAATGTGGGTGTGATGGTGAACAAAACAAACAAACTCATTATTTTAGAAGGGTTTTTGTGTACATTTCTAGATGCATGATGATGACCGTTTTGGTTGGAAGGGTGCGATATTCCCCAATTACAAACACAGGTAATTACAATTTTATGCGATTAATCTTCCTTGAAGATATTGTTTGAAAAATTTCCCTCGGGGTTATTTTTATATATTTTTTTTATGTACTCGGTTCGTTATATAACATAACACGTGGTTAAAGTAACGTTTTGTTCTAAGTAAAACACGTGGTTTCCTCATAAAACTGTTTTTAAAATTGAGTGGGATGAGTGGAAATTGGGGTTTCTTTCAAACTTAATTTAGCTGCGTACTCAATTCAAATCCAACTTTTGTTGTTGTCAAGTGTGTGGTATTGCTTTCAACTCTCAGCTACATTTCAATGCTATAAGAAAGGCCACTATATTTTTCATGAGATGTAGAAAATTTAACTGCACCAAATTCACAAAGATTGCAAGTTCGTTTATTTTATATGGAAGATGTTATTGTTCAATAAAAGATATATGTGGGTTCATTCGATTCACAAGGTTCCAATAATACGTTAAGGTACAGCACGACTAAAACGATGTTTCTTGTTCGAATGCTCTATTTTTTTCTTTTCTTTTTTAAAAAAATGATTTCAAATGAAGTTGTGGCTTAAATTAAAATCAACGGAATCGAGCCGGTATTGTTATATGACGCTTGGATGGAGGTTGATCGGTCGATGTTGTCGCTTCTGGTGAACGTGAGCCATATGTAACGCCGGTTTTTGGCTGTCAATTGTAATGAGCACCTCTCTTCCTTGCATGCGTAGTTTTTTAACATTTGTACTGTCGTTGTATGGTCTCATATGGTCCATTGTATGGTGGCGTGAGTGATGGTCTCATACTATCATCGCGTACAAAGACATGAGTGCAACCTCTCGGGTAATAAACGGTCTCTGCTTGCAACACTTCGTATGGTCGACTTTACTGGTCGACGAATTAAAAAACTCACCCGGTAACCTAAGCGTGGTACCGTAAACTACTTCGGCAGGCGATGCTTTGGATTATTATTAAGCAATAGCGGTTACCCTGGCAGAGCGAAAGAGGTCCAATTATATCGACGATTATGTGCGAGATTCAATTATCTGGTTGTCTGATACTTTCCAATGGTGTACGGATGCGACGTTGGACCTTGTTTCGCTGGCATTCGATGCAATGTTTGACACCGGCCAAACGTATCGCTCAGTGAGCAATTTTGTTGTAGCACGCAGGCCTGGATGCGCCATTTGGTGTGTCAACCGAGTGAACATTCATCTAAATTTAGGTGTGATATAAGGACGCACGTTGTTTGTTACAGTGTCACGGAATATCTTTGGCAGGCCTCCTGCAAATAAGCAAAAGTTTAAACTTAAGAGAAGTTTCAATGTTACCGTTTACAATTTCCTGAAGTTCGTAATCATTCGAATTGTACGCTGTGCTGAATTCGTGATAATAAATCAGCGGTTACGTTGTCGTTCTTACTGACGTGTTGTATATCAATGGTGAGCTGACCGATGAAGTCAAGGAGGCGCATTTGACGGAGTTGCTTTGTGCACTTGTAAATTTTTTCGAAAAGAATCCCAATGGCTGAGAAACTGCGTTTACTTCCTAGTGCAGAACAGCCTCTACTGCATAATCGGATGCATCGACGTAAAGTGCTAGATGAGCTGGAAATGCCAGATATGCTGCGTTAACTAGTTCACTTCGGCAATTTTCGAATGCGATATTGGTTTCTGTTGACCATTTCATCAGTGTCTTGTCATTCATTTTGTTTCCGTTGATCATTGACTGGAATTGTCGCCGATTAGGCAGGGATTTGCGGTAAAAATTGATAACCGCAAGGAGATTTTTTAGAGCTTTCGCTATTGTTGGTTTTACAACTTTTGTAATTGCTTCTACCTTCTCCGGTAAAGGGATATATTCCCTGTGGTGTAATCAGGTGCCTCAGGAACTTAATTTCACTTTTACCGAACTCACATTTGGTGACATTTATCGCTAATCCGTATTGACACCATCTTTCGAAGACGATTCGTAGATGCTTTAAATATAAAGGGAAGGCAAACTCGAGTCCTCGTAACACTTCATGCATCAATCGTTTGAAAGATTTTCTATGCCAAAAAAATTTGCAGTGAAATCCTGTATGAAGGGTATCGGATAGCGGTCACGTATGGTTTGTGCGTTCAATCCACGATAGTCGCCACATGCGGGCGCCACGAGCCATCCGGTTTTGCGACCATATGTAATGGACTGGCCCAGTTGCTTGATGTGGGGCGACATATGCCTTGCTTCATTAGAAATTGGAATTCTGCTCGTGCAGCAGCCAATTTGAGAGGATCTAGTCGTCTTGGACGTGCGAAAACTGGCTGGCCTGTCGTTTCGATGTGATGCCGATATGCCGATTTATACACTTCATCTTTAATTGCGTTTCACGATCTATCAGCATGCCAATATAGGTGTTTGGACATCGGCTATAAGAAATTCCCAATCGTATGGTCGTCGTAATCCTAGGTCTAGCTGTAGCCTAATCGTGCCATAGGTTTTTATCCGTTGGCAGCATAAAGTTTGATTGTTCTGGGCGTTGATTTTCTTTGGCACGGTGGTTATTGATTATATTCAAGTGATTTCTCAATCGGGCCAATGAGGGAGTGGAGAGCTGTTTCCACCGATCGTCCATTACTGTCGGAATCTCAATACGCATATTGAGATTCCGACAGCTGCCCGGTTTAATTAATATATGACTGCATCCCTATTTATCGTGGGTCTCTCCGGATCTAGTACCAAGCACTCCGGGAAATGCGGTTTTAGTAGTAGCTCCAGGGATCCCCTACTATACGTAGTCCATGAACTATCCGGTCGTTGTAATTAGGGGTGGAAGGACTAGAACATAGTACTTTTCGTAGCCAAAAATAAAATACATTAATAAAACTTTTGTATTCATTTTATTGTGAGAGGTTTGATTAGTGTTACCTATTACATATTTCTATTGAACTGAATAGCAACGGAGTGAAGGGAATACTTGATCGTTTGTTGAGTTTTTAGGTTCTGTTGGACTCTACCACAAAATATATGATCTCTAGTTATAGGGACAATTGCAGACTGTATACGTGTGAAGGAGTGTGGAGGGTAAAATACTTGGGCTCTCTTATCAATCACGATAAAAGTGTGGGTGATGATATTAAAGAGCGGTTGGCAGCACTTTTTATACTTTAAGGCCATAACTAAAATCTAAAAACCTAACAAATGCCATGAAGCTGAAGCTTAACAGAGCGAATCGTGCTCGATTTTATGTATGGATGTGAAAGTTGGACGCTGACGAACTAGTATGAGAGATGGCTCTTTACATTTGAGAGAAGAATTATGCGTGTGATTTACGGCCCAAAACGTGAATGGTATATACTGAGTTCTGTACAATATCAAGATCAACGAAGTAAGATAATAAGTAAGTTACGTTCTGCGCACGGATCCAGAACGAACTTTGCAGCGATCTCTGAAAGAACAGCCACCTTAAAGTAGGCGCAGAGGTCGTTGTAGGCGACGATGGACATAATCAACTAACTTGTAAATTTTCTTTACAATATGTATGTTCATTTTTATCGAAAGTTTATTCCCCGTCGTTCTAAACGAATGAAGCGGCGTACCAAAATAAATTAAATATTTTTGCAGAGTGGTGAACATCAACCAATTTGCTGATTTGAAGAGAACTGTGTTTGATTGTGTTGTGGTCAAGAATATAAAACGTAATAATTTTATTCGACAAAAAATACAATATTTTATGTGTCTTTCAAATAAACAGTTACAATTGACAGTTTGAAAGAGATAAATTAAAATTAACAATATAAAAGAGATAACCTTTAATTAACCCTATGTGCAGATCGATTGGAAAACAAAGTTTTGTATTTACGTTATGACTTAAGTTACATAAGGTTAGGTATTAAGCGTTAGCAACGAACAAAACAAATATTTTCCAAAGGGCTAGAGGGCTACAATCAAATGTATGCATATAGGTATTTCCTATCTAACAAAACACTCGACAATCCATTGTATATAATTAATATGTACATAACCATCCCATTGAAGTGAAAATCAATAATTTTGAAGTGATCATAACTTTTAATTTGATTATAGACACAAAATAAATCATCGTGCTCTATCTCACTCTAAAAAACTAATTAACTTATCAGAAAACTCATAAGTCAGCGTTTAATACGAGACCAATTAATTTAAGAAATTATATTTGATATAGCTGAGTTTATATATATATATAGTTATAAAGTTATATAAGACAGAAGAATATGTGTATATAAGACGAAGGGGGAACAAAGAATATAATGACAACAAAAAATGTAACTCCATGTACAGTAAATAAATAAACCAAGGCAAAGACAACAAATTAGTTAACATGTTGACTTGTTATTTAGCTGAACAATCGTTGTTTTTTTTCTTGTACCATTTAACCATTTAACTTAATTTGTCGGTGTGTGTGCCGGTTATGTCTTGTATGTTAATAATTTATATAGAGAGATGTACGATAGGTACATTTTTATTTTACTTGTCCATAATATTTCTGTTACGAGTATATGCAATTTTAATAATTATCAGTAGGCCAAGCCAGGAAAACCACCATATCACATACTCAAGAAGAATTTAAAAAAATGGTAAGTAAAGTGAAAATATTAAAAGAAGCAGATTCTTGAACACCAGAATTGGATTAAACAGCAACAACATTTCGTATTGGTCTTATCTGATTTACCAAAAAGGATTACCATATTGACAAACGATTTACCGATAAACCGGTTGAATATCCTTTTTTAAATCGCCGCGAAATTTTCGATACCAAATATTAGTCGACTTTTCCTGGCACTCACATAGTAAAATACACGAAAACTTGTCTAACGCTGATACAAGACAATTTCTATGACAATTACTATAAAATTCATGGAAGAATCAGCTGGAATGCAGATCTTTTCAAGCTGAATCATATTATTGAAAGGAAAAACCAGAAGAATATTTGATTTAGGTGATTTTCGTATCACCGACCGTAATTCGAAAAAAGCATTAAAAAATTGATTTTACAAATTCTCAATACCTAACTCAGTGAATTCCCAAAAATTAACAAATTCTGAAATCTGTTCAGTTTTGTAAATACGACCATGTCCAATCAGGGATCTTCCAAATTTAAAATTCCAAATTTTAAAAATGTTTAAATCCTAAAATTCATTAAATCTGTCTGAGTGTCTTAAGTAAAATTTAAAATTCAAAATTTTTAGATTTCAAACTCCTAAAATTTTTTAATGTAACTAATTAATTCGGCAATTTTGTAATTTTTCCGTATTCCGTAGATGGTTAAAATTCTGTTTTGCGATCAACCCTCAGAATTTTCGTTCTCATTGATCCCGAAATATAACCAAGCCATGATCTATATAATTTAGCTTTATTACTCCAATATATGTATACTTATTATGTAGACGAATTCAAATTGTCAGATGTATCCTCAATATCGACTGTTCACAGTTCCAGCGCGTGCGTTGGTGTTAACCGTCATTGACATGAGTGATTAAAATGGGAGCATCACATTGGTAAAATCGAGATTAGTATATAACGCACTGAACTCGGTTTTTCTCTCCATCCTGTAGATATGCGGGATGATATCAAGGGCGCGCGAGGAATGAAAAGTGGTAAGTAGGTTCAACATGATAATATGCTAAAAAATTACTCAAATCAACCTGCACCATACAAAGGCGGCGTCGGCCGCTTTACTCCTCAGACTGACTGGATCAGGAAAGGACGTGGTTCTTATTCCAAATCTTAGATAGAAACAGTAACATGATCTGTGACCTTAGAATGAAGAGGTATAACCTAATATACTCAAGCAATTCTTCTCTCAACACAGTAATGGTGAGTGATATAACTGCTGTCAGACTAGAGGTTGGCGGCAGCCAAATCTGTCTGGTCTCAGCCTATATGCCACAGGATAAACAGGTTCCGCCGGATAACCTGCGGGGGACCTGGTTGTCGAAGCTGCAAAAAGGAAGAGTTATGTGATTCTTGAATGTGATGCTAGAAGGACAAATTGGAGAAAGTATAGGGAAATGATAAAAAATTTATTAGCGCCGGGGCCCCCTGAACCGCCAGCGATAGTGGATGAACTGAACTGATCATGGACACTATCACTAGTGCCTGCAACCGGTCCTTTAATGTTGGTTGCCCAATAGTTAAGCCCAGGGGCAAGCAAAAACCAACATCATGGTTCAAGGAACTGGGGACCTACCGAAAGGCTTGTAGGAAAGCTTTTAATAGACCCAAAAGTATGAGAGAGGCTCAGGATTGGAATTCCTATAAGGAGGTCCTTCTGTGATAAAATGAAGGAAATCTCCGAAACCTCTCACCTTATAAAGACACTGTCTACTAATCCAACCAGCCCCAATTATCTAATTAAACCTGCCGGATCTATAGGACTGCTTCTAGTAAGGAATTTTTGAAGTTTCTCATCGAAACCAACTTTCCAGGAAGCTTTGTCGACTCGACAGAGACTAGTACTCATCGAGAAACACATTCATTGCGCATAGAAGTGATATCGTAACTAAAAAACGGATCCTATGACCACCCATTTCAACCCTTATAAATCGGCAAGTCCTGACATAATTTTACCAGCAAAAATTCAAAAGAACTCGTCGATTATTTTCCCCCGGCTGGAAGTAATCTTTAAAGGATATTTAAAGTTGCTTTGTATTTCAAGGAGGTGGACAGAGGTCAGGGTGATCTTTATTTCGAAAAGGGAAAAAGCTCACATGGCTACCCAAAGGACTTAAGTTCCATAACTCTATCATCCTTTCTGTTGAAAACCCTGGAAAGGCTGATAGACGTTTATATACGATCAAAAATAAAGTCTAGTGACTGGGCACAGCCTCAATATGCGTACTGTAAAGGGAAGTCGGTGGACACAACTTAAATGCCCTGGTACATACGATTGAGAAATCAATATTCTCGCAAGAGTTTTGTATGGTTGTGTTCCTTGATAAAGAGTGCTTTAAGATGGAGGCAATTTTACAGGGATTCTCACTGCTTGGGGTGGACCATCCTGTAAGTGGGTTAATCAATTATGTGCTAGTGAGCAGAAAGGTCAACTCGGAGCTGGGGGAATTCACCATTGGGAGGCAGTTGGTTAAGGGAACCCCGTTGGGATATGTCCCGTTTCCTCTTCTCTGAAACATACCAATTAATGGGTTGCCGTTGGAGCTGGAGAGAGAAAGGATTGGAGTGATTGCTTATGCAGATGACGTAGCGATAGGTGTCTCTGGAAAATATTTTAATATGGTTAAGGAGGTAATCCAAAATTCTCACCTAATCGTTACGAGGTGGGCATTAGATGTGGACTGGCAATCAGCTCATCCAAAACTGAACTGGTACTCTTTAACAGGAAATATAAAACCCCGGTAGTACACCCACCTACGTTTCATCTTAGAAATAGTAAACATGGCTAATATTGATATGTACTCATGAAGAAACGCCATCGAAAAGAGATTGGGCCTGAAGCCGAAGCTGGTACACTGGCAATTCATTGCCGTAGTAAAACCTGTACTTATCAATGGTGTAGTGGCCAGTTCTTGAAAAAGTGACCTATGCAAATGGGATCGAGAAGGTGCAAAGAACGACCTATACGCTTATAAGCGGGGCGCTGAGGTTAATACCAATACGCACCTTGGAGGTTTTGTTTCACCTTCTGCCTGTCGATATTTATGGTAAGCAGATGGCGGCGAATACGGCCGGACTATATCAGCCGTATTTCAGTGAAAATGTAAGGAAGGAACTGGCGAATCTAGACTATGTTACATCAATAATATGCTTCGAGAAAGGGTTTCGAATCACGTGTCCTTCAAGATGATCTTAGAGGAGCGGGCCACTTTCGGAAACAGAAGCATTACGGATGACTCCAAGCTACACGGTAAAGTAGGAGCTGGAGTCTTCTGTGATAAATTCAAAGTAGATATAACCTGACGAGGTTAACTGATATCAGTTCTTCTCCCTAATAGCGATTGACGAGGTTTTGACTTGGTTGGGACATTATGTGCTTTCCTCAATTGATATCACAATTTAAATCAAGACGCTGTTATCAGTGTCTCTAACATCAAGAGTAGCGTTGGGTTGCCACGTGAGCATTTAAACATTCAAATAGTCTGGATTCCCGGCCACTCGGACATCATGGGGAACTGCAGGGCGGACGAACTAGCTAGATATGGTACAACTATCCAACTGCTACCGGAATGGTAGCTCAAGTGAGCGCTTAAAAAGAGGATGTGGCCTCAGCATATGAAAGGAGACGTGAATAGACGTAAATTAAAAACGATCGTGAGGATACTCAAAGGACACTGCCTGTTTGGACAACATGCGAGAATGCTAGAAGCAAATGAATTTTGCAGAAGCTAGAATGCTAGATATATCTCGCTACATAAGTATCTCTAACTGGTTCCAATAAAGGTAATAGGGAAGTTAGGTCCTGGGGTATCTCAATGGACGGTCACCCGGTCTACGTGTGCCGTAGCAGTCACACTAACCTAACCTAATCGAGAAAAGCGGGCGCCGATTATTTCTTAGGCCATGGAAAAATGTGACCAGTATACTAGAAATAATCTAGTTCGTTTCATGGTGAAGTCACTGTCATGGTGACAGTCTCTGTAACAAAAAACTAAATTGTACATTGTTTTAGACAATCCTCGTAGGTGTATAGGCAAAAATAATTTTTTCTATTGTTCAATTCCAAATTCTACAACCAATTCCAATTATTTATAAATCTGTAAATAGATTTTCATTTTAAGAAATAATAGGAATCAATTTATGGGCATATTATATATATTTGGCCATTTACCAAAATGTAATGTAACGGTCGTGTACAAACTTAATATGTAAATACTAAATTAACGTTTAATTTATAACTGGATGCCTTTAATTAAACGTCGGTGCCATTAGTTATAAATAAAAAGAAATCGCGTCTTCTAATTTAGACGACAATGAGGAGAGTAAGTAGGTACATAAGTATATATGTACATACTTTCGAATTAAACGAAAGAATTTTCATTGGTTTGTTATTTTCTATACATTGATGTACCAAAAGTACCAAAAATAGAATATGTAGTTTTCCTGTATACACGCATACAATGTACATACATACTCGTATAATATGTCTGTACTAATCGTAATGTTATGTGTACTTTAAAATAAACCAAATTGTTAAATCTTAAATTGATCATTTAAGAAGAGAAGCACAAAAAACATTAAAAAAAAAAGTCATGTACGTACAATGTGTGTACACACACACACACACACACACACACACACCAACTAAATATATTTAGACAGAAATTATAAACAACTCGTCGAAATCTTACGGTAAGAAATACGTATACTATATGCATAATTTAAAGAGTGAGCGAGATGGAAATAGAGAAAGAGCTCCGCACTAAATTGTTTGCTAAAAGCAAATAAATTAAGATTTTCCAATTTTTCATTTCTCGCAAAAAATTTTTTTCAATTTGTATCGCTTTTTTGCCGATTTTATCAAATTTTTTTTTCTTTTATGTGCTGATAGTATTGTTGTTGTTGTTGTTGTGATGCCTGCCTTATATTTTCTTCTGGTAAATGTGGGTACAGATTTTTTTTTCTCGAATTTATACCCAGTATAGGAGGAATGGTTGATTGGGAGGGGGGGGGGGGGGTGGCACGGAATAATAATATATACCATCATATAGCAAAAAGGGGAAACGGAAAATTGCGAGGCGGAAAAATCTCCTACATGAAACCTTCGTTTTGTTGTTTTTTTAATAAATATTGACGAAGAAAATCATTGTTGATTATAATCATAAGTATATAGCGTGATATACATATCTCCTCTATATATACATAAATACGAACGATGGCAGAATGATTTGATTTTTTATGGATTTTATGTTTTTGTTGCCGCACATGAAATTGTGTTGATAAATTTTTATTTATGTTGTGATAATTTTTGTGTTATTATCTATGATTATTCGGTAAATAGTTTTATTTTATATACAAGGCTTTTACGATATATCTTCCGGAGCAAAAGTGCTTGGAGGAGTCTTAAAAAAATATTTACTCAATGGATTTTATCCATTTAAGCAGTTTTTATATGATTTCAAAATATAATTTTTCGTATACATACAGATATTGAAACTCTCTCTCTGCCCTATTAAGCAATTTGCCTTGTACGGTTTTTATTTTCATTTATCGTAATTTGGCCAATTACTTTTTGGTTAGTTATGATGATGATAATTTAAATAGAAATAGAAATTAGATTTCTTAATCTGTCGCGTAGGTTGGATGTTATTAGAGATGTTTTACAAACACAATTTGGACATCACTATAAATCTTCTTTTTTATAACATTTGAAAGACTAAATTTTATGCAAAAGATTACCAAAATAAATTGGAATTTAGTTTTTTTGATGTTTATAGAGAATCAATCAACTTGTTGAATAAATTGGGTCGAATTATTAAAACATTTCCTTTACTTAATAGCCCCGTTCAAGATGTGCAGATTAAATTGAATACATTTTTGAAATGATACTGCTTTACAAGATATGATTTCGAAATTTTAGACTGGATGCGAAATCAAGCGATTTATGTCTCGGTCAAATGTCTTGTTATACCCAAATCCGGCCGCGTCATTGTTTGGATATATTTAAACCGCTGTTCCGGCGTTTAATTTTTTTTAAATTGTTTCATTGTCTTCGACAACCTGAAGAAGCCAAGTCGTTCTCTACACCGTGGATCCATCGTGACCGAGCGTGGCCGAGGTGGAATCTTATTTCATGTACAATATTGAGGATTTTCATCAATTCTCTGATCTCCATACTGTCCAGAGCTCATGTGCCATCTACTGCGCATTTTGGCCCGTAAATCAAATGCATGACTCTTTGCTCAAATATATAAGGGAATATCTCTCGTACTCATCCATCAGCGCCTAACTTTCACAACCAAATATAACAACGGGCCTGACCAACGCTTTGTAAAGCTTCAGCTTCATGGCAATTGATAGGTGAATATCTAAATATTTTAGCAGTGGCCTTAGAGGACACAAAGCGCAACTGCCTGCCGCACTTTAAAGCCGCACTTTAATATCCTCTTCCACACTGTAATCATGAATGATAAGAGAGCACAAGTATTTGAACCTTCTCACCCTCCCTCAAACGTGTAATGGCCACTACTAAAATCTGGTGTGCCATTGTCCCTATAACCAGAGATCAGGTATTTCGTTTTAGACTCATTGATCTGAAGTTCAGTTCGGAAACTGAAAACTTACAAGCGGATCAAGTATTTCCTTCACTCCGTTGCTATTCAGTCCGCGCAATAATTCATCTGCGTAATGATAATGTAGGACAATCAAGATGACATACGTAATAATTATAATTTAGTATATCGACAAAGACCTTTAGAAAGACAAAAATTAGGCATTTAGCAACAATTGGTGTTATTTGATCTTTCGGCTATACATTGAAATTCGAGTGGTACAAAACTTCGTTTTAAAACTTTCTTAAATACCGCCAATTTAATAGATTTACCCACAAAGGAGCTTTTGTTGGAGCTTTCTTCAAAAAAATAAAAATATTTTGTAGATGTTGTTTTGGGTTTTTAAAACCTGTACCTCGTGATAAAGGTGAATTTTGTTTACAGATATAGTAATCGTATCGCTATGGCCTTAGCTTATTATGTGGTGTTAAGCTTTCAAAATTATTTAATTTTCTAATGTTTGATGTATCAGTTTCAATGAACTTTAGTATAAGGAACATAAATTATTTGAGCTTTCACACGATAAAACTTGATTCGAAAATAAGCTACTAAATATGTATATGTATATCATAAGTCGTCGTAAATGTAACAAGTTTTAAAAAAAGCATTAAAAAATTAAACTTTCAGAAATTGCATTAACCCAGAAAATCTTAGAAACTAACATTATTGCGAAGCATTAGGTTTAGATTTTCATTTAGGTGTTATGAGGGCTTTGAGCTTTATCAATTTAAAGCTTTTTGTGCTTTCATAATTATTTTACGCTTTTGGCTTATACTATTATTTATATTGTTTCAGTCTATTTTAAGTAATGTTAAATTTTTTATATGTAAAGTTGATGATGCGTGACACTTGAGCTTTCATTTGATCTAATAAAATTTTTTAATTTCAGGGCTTTGTTTCAACGTGTATTACATTGAAACATGTTTCGTTTTAAAGTGGCTTACTATGTATAATAATTTACTTATATTGAGCTTCATAAATTAAACTGTAAAAGCTCTCAATAAGCTTTTACAATTTAAAAGTTATATATGTTTGATTTGTATAGTTTCATAATTATTCTCAATAATTTTCAATAATTTTCGAATTATTTCGGCTTCGAATCGCGGCATCCAAGGCCATTACTGGCCCCTTAATGTGTCACAATCTGGCTCCAACGGTTTCGATCCTGGGCTTGGTCTTCATACTGTCTTAGACAACCTGAAAGAGCCAAGTCGCTCTCTACACCGTGGAACCATCGTCGCCTGCAATGACCTCTGTCCATATGGTCGCTCTCCTTTCAGAGATCCCTGCACAATTAGTTTCGGAGAAGCACGCAGAACGAGACCGAACCAGCATACTCGCTGAGATCTTACTTCATGCACAATATCGGGAATCTTCATCAGATCTCTGATCTCGATATTGTACAGATGGCGGTTTAGGGCAATAAATCACACGCATGTGTCTTCTCTCAAATGTAAGCAGACATCTCTCGTATTCATCCGTCAGTGCCCAACGTTTACATCCAAACATAACAACGGGCCTGATCAATGCTTTGAAAAGCTTCAGCTTCACGGCACTTGATATATGTTTAGACTTTAGCAGTGGCCTTAAAGAGAGCCCAAATAATTTAACCTCCTCACTCTTTCAAACGTGTAGTGGCCACTACTAAAATCTGGTGTAACATTGTCCCTATAACTAGAGATCATGTATTTCGTTTTGGAAGCATTGATCTGTGGAGTCCAACAGAAGCGGAAAACCTTACAAGATGATTCAGTATTTCTTTCTTGGTATTCACATACATTGATGATATACTTGTGGCCAGCAAAAACGAGGAAGATCATAAAATTCATCTCAATAAACTTTTAGAGAGATTATTGGAGTTTGGAGTAAATATCTAAGCAACTAAATGTCAATTAGCAGTCCCCAACATCTATTAGAAAAATTGAAAAATTCGTTGAAACAGTTAACTACCATAGGTTCATTCCCAAGTTTGCCGAATTGTTGTCTCGTATTCATATATGCGCAATTGGCAAAATTGAAGAAAATGCCCAAATCACAAAAGAATTTTTTATGGTACGAAAAGTGTCAATCACTTGACACAGTATCGCATCTGATGCGTCAAACGAAGCCGTATTACAGCAATGATACAATGTATGTTGGCAACATTTGAGATGTTTTTCTTTCAAGCTTAGTAAAAGAGATAGAAATATTCCACCTTTAACTAAGAACTTTTGGTACGCTATCTCTCTATTACAACCGGCATTAGACATACCTGTGACCACAATGAAAACGTGCAAGCTACTAACCACACTAGACTTGAAGGAACTAAATCGGGTTCGAATGTCTGAAGATGAACTAAACAATTACTAAGTTCATCAAATATAACAGATTCTAGTAAATTAATTTCACGCAGCTACTTCTGGCCTAAGATGATTACAGATGATGTGAAATGAGCAACAAAATGTGAAGGATGCCAGAAAAGTAAAGTTCTTCGACACACAAATTTGAGTTACCTTCGAAAAGTCTCGAGCATATGGATATCTTGGGTTCTCTTCCGCCGTCCGAGAGTAATATTTATATACTTGCAATTGTCGATAGGTTCACTCGATGACCTAAACTATAGCTCATCTGCCACTATTGCTAAGACGTTCGTTGAGCACTATATTTCAAGGTTCGGAATACCCCTTGAAATTACGTCTGATCAAGGTAGCCTTTTTGAGAGTAAGCTCACTGCTTA
The DNA here is from genome assembly GCA_951394425.1 of Tipula unca. NCBI lineage: Eukaryota > Metazoa > Arthropoda > Insecta > Diptera > Tipulidae > Tipula > Tipula unca. The sequence continues at coordinate 182,700,637 of OX596382.1, read as the reverse complement.
TCATCACAGGCAAATTGTATGGCCGAAAGATTTCATAGACAGGTGAAAGCTTTACTCAAATCTCGCTGTAATAATCGCTGTTTAATTTTATACCTGTTGATACTCGTAAATCGTCTAGTCTATCTGTATTTATTCCAAGTTTCCGTTCGTATCGACTCTATCGAACGACCCTAACACCGCTATTCGAAACACTGTACTAGGTAATTCGTTAATGTTTCCGTGTGCAGATTAAAACCACCTTATAGTATCTTAGCTGAGACCAACGTAGAACGTAAATAATAAGTATACAAAACCGTCCATGCGATTCCAATCCATTCCTCACTAAAATGCATATCAATCCGAAAATCTTGGATTATTTTCATATTAAAAGGGGCTCTCAATTGAAAGAGGTTGATCATCCAACAATTCCTGTTTGTATATTTTGGATACGGCATTCACAAAGATCCAATAGCTGATCGGACCGCTGAAATGAATTGACGCTCTATTGAGTTGACGTTATCTTGATTGAGTTGACGTTGTCTTGAATTAGTTGAAGTCGAATCGTGATAATTGTGGGAAGCATTAGTCAAGCAGATCTTACACATTTGTTTATCCTTTGATGAAGCTAAAAACAATTGAATTGGAAGAATTTTGGTCCCCTAAATTCTAAATTCAGAAGTTACTACATTTTTAAATATTTCGATTCCAGGATTTGAAAGTAAAAAGTTAATTTTTGAATTTTTTAGAATTAACAATCCAATTTCTTAATTTTTTAAAACTGCCCAATGTCGAAAAACATTTAATTTTAAATTTATTAAAATTTTGAACTATTTCCCAACAAACAAATTTAAAATTGAAGATTTATTTGAATCAGAAAAAATGATTCAGAATACTCAGTTTTGTGAAATTCTAAGTTCCGATGTATTCGTAAATTTATCAAAGATTGATTTAAAATTATTCCATTTGACATCGAGAATTGTTTTGTACTTTAAATTTTAAATTGAAGCTCAATTCTTTGAATTTTAGGAACTTTATTTCCAAAATTGGAAATTAGAATGTCTTAAAAACAAATATTTCGATTTCTGGATTTGAAAGTAAAAATTTATCTTTTGAATTTCGATCTATAGATTGAGAATTTAAAATTTGGGTAAAGCAAGAAATTTCTAACCTGAAGTCTAGATTACGTAATTTTGACTAACAGAAGCTCGTAAAATTGTGAAATTTGAAAACTAATTTTGGCGTAAGTTCTAGGAAATTTTAAAAAATTTTATAAATAAAAATGTAGACAAATAATGAAAATGAAATAATGATGATGACCTATGTATGTGTGTCGAAGCCCTGCGCCCCCGTCCCTCTGTTCCCTAATTATAACAATTACCCTCAGTATACCCGTTGTTTTTTTTAAGCTGAAACTGCCCTCTAGCATAAAAATGACCATTATCAAAATTAAATCATTCCGAGGGAGGGAAATACATTAGTAGTAAAATTAAGACCCCCGCCCCTCCTTGTAAGGGGGGTGGGGGGTAACTTGGAAACTTAAACAGGAACCTCTATTTTTTATAGCAGATTCGGACTCTACGGTTAAAAGTACGTAGGGTTTCCTTGAAACATTTTTTTCGATTCATGATAGATGGCGCTGTAATAGACAATATTAAACTTTTTTCGATTTCTCGTACTGAGAACATTATGCATACGATTCTGCAATATGTTTGCATTGAAATTAACACGTTTTCAATGTATGTAAATACTCGAAATAAGTTTTAAACAAATTGTAATTCTTAAATTTTTAATTACTGAAAAACGACTTGTCAAGAAACTAATTTTAGCGTATCCCAAGAACAATGACGTGGACATCATCTTTTAATTAAATTAAGTGCTCAAAATGATGGCCTTTGACTTCAATGCACTTATTAATCCGCATTTAAAAGCATATTCTCACGTGTTGTTGGTATACTTTTTGGCGAAGTAAGATCTGGTGATCTGGCAGCTCAATTTACCGGATCAGGTCTACCAATCCAGCGACCATTGAAATTACGAACAATTACTTCACGTGCTACCAACGAATAGTGTGGTGGACAACCATCATGTTGAAACCACATGTTCTGTTGCAATTCTAAGCTCAAGTCTTCAAATAATGTTGGCAGTTTATTTTCTTAAATGTCTCGGTACATTTGACCATTCAAGTTGCCTTCAATAATATGGGAGCCGATGAGTTGGTTGCCAATTATTCCACACCACACGTTGACAGTCCCATGCATGTTGTGTCGATTAACCGTTCCATACGGATGAAACTTTCCAAACAATGGTATGGGATAATCCGGATTCGCTAGCTATTTCTTGTGTACTTACATATATGAGGATTATAGCCAATATATCAGGGTCATTATTTTCCTCAGTGACTGTTGCTCGACGGGTCCTTTTCTTCGGTCGAACACTTCCATCAGCAGTGAATTGTTTGATAGTCCGGTAAAATGAAGCACGTGACCGAATCCTATCTGGAAAACGCGAAGCGTACAGATTAACTGCAATATCAAGACTACGGCCAGCTTCTCCATAAACCAGGACCATTTCAATTTTTTCTTGTACAGTGAAATACTCCATTTTGAATTGTAATAGATATTTCTAAAACACAAAAAAAACACTAATTGGACAGCAAATTTAGTCGCATGTTCCTATGCATAGTAATCGTTGAATCGTATGCAGTATCAGTAGGAGAAATCGAAAAAATTTAATGTCGTCTATTACAGCGCCATCTATTATGAATCGAAAAAAAATGTTTTAAGGAAATCCTACGTACTTTTAGCTGTAAAATTCGAATCGCCAATAAAAAATAGGGGTTCCTATTTTAGTTTCCAAGTTGTCCCCCCACCCCCCTTACAAGGAGAGGCGAGGTATGATGGGGCACTAATGTATTTCCTCCCGGAGTGATTTAATTTTGATAATGGTCAATTTTTAAATTTTTATTGAAAGTCGAATTTTATCATTAAATGAATTAATCATTACGGAAATAAACAAAAATTTTGAAATAATTGAAATTACAGAATTTAATTTTCAGATTTGAGAAATTTTGAAAATATTTATAAAAAGTTTTAATAAAATTTCTTTCTGTCTTTCGTTTAGAAATTCTGTATCTCTGAATTTAATTCTACTAAATTCGATATTTTTCAATACTAGTATGAATTTCAATACCAAATTTTAGTTGTTATCACACATTCACATAGTGAAACTCACCACATATAGTCTACTACTGATGCAAGACAGTTTTTTGTGTGTTTTACCATGTAAGTTCTTTAAAAGGTGGACTATAATTTGGTAACGAAATTTTAATATTTTTAGTTGAATAAAAAAAATGTCCTTTGAGTGTTAACTCAATATACAAATGATGCCCACATTGCCTCTACTAAGTACTAGGTGCCTTGCTTTTAAATAGGTGATGGTGGGTCTTATGGTCTGGTATAAGGAAAATAAAATTTAAAGGATTCGATGGTTATATAATAAATAACTATAATATAATATTTGGAGAAAAAAAATTAGGGCGTTACTTTTATTTCATAATAAAAATAAATTATAATACGTATACGAATCATTTTTTATTTAAATTTTGTTGATTTGTAATCGACATGTAGGACAATTTAAATTTTTTGTTTGGATGTTTTTTTCGAATTTAATTTGTAATAATCCGAAATGTTGAATTAAATGTTATGGAAAGTACTAACACTTTTTCGTATTCTTCATTATTCAGGAAAAACGATCGAAACTTCAGATGAGCCCTTGACTGAGCGCTTGGAAATTGTTTATTAACTCTAGACTAGAGACTCAAATTCGCATTTTCAAGAAACAACAAAAAAAAAAATCGAAGAGGATTCTACTGATCATCGTAATAGCGCCTAAATTAAAATATATTCTGTACAATAGATATTTTTTTAGTTTCCGCCGATTTCAGTACATATTTCCAGTGGCCATAATTTATGTCGTTAAAGAAAGCGCAGTTGAAACTACCAAACAACAGCTAATGCGTTAAACCTAAAATTAGGGTACTTCACGAACCATGAAATTCTTTCGACTCTTGTTTTGAATTTATATTTCAATTTGGAATTTGCCATAAAAAATGTAATCGGAAATGCTAGAATTAGCGTACTAATGATATTTAAAGCATTCATATAAAAGTTATGTGTCAGTCCAAAGTTATAGTCAGTTATCAAATAAAATGAAACCGTGCACTAAAATTTTATGGATAATACTAGTGTGTGCTCAGATCCCGGTGAATTCTACGCTACACAACGAATTTGCAGTTCGTGATAATGGTACGGAAGGTCGTGAAATTATAATTGTTCAAACTGGACCACCAAATATTTTGAAAATAACTTGTTTTGGATACGATTCATTGGTGAATTTAAATGTCGATGATAGATTTGAAAATTTCATACCAAATGTTTTGCTCGATATCCAGTTTATTAACTGTTTTAATAATGCAACCGACCACGCAAATTATCAAGAAGTTTCATTGGACAACATGTTGCGGCAACTGCGGATGAATTTATCACGTGTATTTGGAATAGAAATCAAAAACCATGAATATGGCCTAGTGGATCCGGAAATATTTTTACATAATTTCGATTTTATCAAGTACCGGCATTTTACGTTACGGAATATCGGACACGTAAACGCGACATATTTACAAGAAGTTCAGTGCTGTTTTTTGACTGTAGAAAATTCAAGTGCAATTAATTTTACCAACTTTGCAATAAATTCTCTGGTCATGGTTGATTTAATCGGAGCAAATATTTTGAATTTCACAAAAAATAATTTGGCCAAATTTTCAGAGTTGCGCAGTATAGAATTTTTAAATTTTTGGCTTGACGATCCGAATGCATTGAATGTTTCAAATTTATTTGGACATAATACACAACTAACGGCGATCCAATTGCGAAATTCACGAGACACGATAATTTTGCACGAGGACGTTTTTCTTGGACTGCACAATTTAAGGACTATCTGGTTAAACAGTTTAAAACTGGAAATAATACCAAAAAATTTATTCCGAGAGTTACGTGCGCTGAATGAAGTTGAACTCAAGAACAATAACGTTAAAATTTTAGACCCGGACACCTTTGCTAATATCATCAATTTACGAGCATTATACATAGGAATGGACGAGTTTTTATATTCAGAGTGAGTAATTTACGATATATACGCGCAAATATAAATAAATGGATTTTTATTTTTTAGTGAATTCCGTCATCTCAAGCTGAAAGACAACACCATAGTCGGTTTCAATGATGCAAACATCAAAGATTTAAAAATGTTAACTTCAATTTTACAAAACATGAATTTGAAACAAGTACAATTTTGTGGAAGTTCAAGTTTATGGAATATTGATTTGCTTGATTTAGTTCGACATAATATAACTCGTTCCACAAGACTAAATATAAATTTGATCGACATTCCGTTTCGAATGAATTTCAGTCAACTGCTAAATCGTAAAATAGTTACAGAATTATCATTCGAACAGTATGACCAACTCAACACTTTGGTTACCATAACTATTGCAAACTCTGCATCGTCAACCGTACGCTGTGTATTTAATCCGGAATTTTTCCTGTGGTATTTGGATAGTAATGTTAATAGCTTCACAGTGTACTACGAGGAATACAATGCGGCACTTATGTTAAACGTATATACAAAAACTGTGGAGTTAAATTATCAGTTTCCATTCTATGAAAATTGTCCGAAAATGTGTAAATGTTATCACAACCCATTGCTTGATGGTATTACCATCGATTGTACCAATCAAGATTTGAAATTGATTCCGATAATTCCGTATCCATCACAATTTGTTCCAATTGACACAATCGAATTGAATTTGGGCCATAATTTATTAACTGATATACATTTTGACGCGCAAGACGATCGTGTATTACAAAAACTATACAAAGTAGAATTCCACAATAATCCGATCGTAAGAGTTGAGCTGACCGAAAAAATACAACAGATGGTTTATCCCGTGCGCTGTCCCACTCCAAATCTAATGGGACTTAGAAATTCAGAAATATCGGTCAGTATCGATGATGGGAATTCAACGATTATTACGAACCATAATTTATGTGCTGTAAGGGCTACGGATCGAAAAAATACGAATAAATATTTACGTGCGCGACCAACACAAGAAATTATAGATGTTTTGGACTCATGTTCGATGGATTCACTTACGACTTGTTCAATGAATATCATTGACAATTTTAAGAATTAATAAATAATTCTCAATTCAGAATATTACCATTTAATAAAAAAAATCGAAGAAAATAAAAATTAGGGCGTTTTTTTTATTTCATAATAACCCGTGACGTATAAAAATAACAAACAAACATGGTAACATTGTTAAATAACAAATTAAATAAACAAACAAATAATAATAATTTTGTTTTCTACGTACATTGGTTATTGCGAATTAAAAAAAACGCCCCAATTTTTATTTTTACGAATACAGTTAATCTACATTTAAACTTAAATTTAAAAAAGGATAACGAAGATCTGCTGAAACCCATCTACACATTTAATTCCCCTATTTGATGGGAACTATAAGGGATGGCAATCGTTTTATGGCTTGTTTGGCTCGATGTTGCATGAAAACGGTGATCTTTCTCCCGCTCAAAAGCCCCAATATCTCAAAGATCTTTTGAGTGGCGAGGCATTAACATTAGTGCCAACATATTCCAATTACCGATGCAAATTATATCGAAGCGTATTAAGAAATTGTGCAAGAGGTATGATAAAAAACAATACATCTAAACATATTTCAACCAACCAACCGTGATAACTGGGATGAAGTATTACGTGCAGGTATTAAGGCGCTTGTGCTAGAAGCGGGATCCTGGGTGTCCATTTCTATTGTCATACAAAAATTGAATGCTGAAACATTGCAGATGGGGAAACTTGAAACTTTTGAAACTAAATACTTGACCTTTGAGAAAATTCTGGCAGTTTTAAATAAGTGAATGTATGCTCTGCAAGGCGTTAAAGTATAAAACAAAAAAAAAAAAAGTGTGCAGTGTAAACAGAAACTGCTGAAACAAAATCAATGTTTATTGCACTTGCGGTAATACGCATTCTGTTGCAAGGGCCACAAATTATTTTAATGTGAAGGTTTCCGATGATTGTAAATACAACAGCGAATAGATTACGTAGGTTCTACAGTTGTTTGAACGACTCTTATATCATTTATTAGTGAAGGTCAAAACGCAAATGTAACATATGTCAAAGGGACATATCCCGCATTCTATTTTCCATTTAAGCCAAAGGACGGTTCCACCTCAGTCAATTACTTGTGCTTAATGACAAATTCGATCCTTCCAACTGTTCAAATCGTCGTGGAACGATATGATGGCGAGTTGTAAGTTTTTTCGAGCCTATTGCTTTAGTCCGGGTAGCAGACTTAATCCTTTGTTACAGATGAGTATTTTCAGTGTAACTAAAGGCGAATCCAAGCCAAATTTCCGGACGATTATTACGAGGCGCAGGTGAATATGCTGATAGTGAATGGCCTTCATGAATTGGTCAAATTAAATCTGGGTCAGTACCAAGGATAGTAATTACCAAAAAGATGTACGGATAAAGGAGCCGAGAGATAATCTAGAGTTCTACGAGCATCTGACGGTTACATAAGGCAAAACGGGCGGCCCATTCTTGGCAACAAAAAAGCTAAATCAACTGGCAGCATATTACCAAACTGAATACTCAAATGCTGCAGAAATAGTGATTTCTACGTATAGATCATCTGGAGTCTGGGATTAATAGTTTATACAACGCTATTAGACGATTTGGTTTATATATTTTATTAAGCTGGGTTGTATGGTCGCAAATTGGCATCCAACAGTACCAAGCTCCTTCAAAGTATTCCAGAAGTCAACAGAAAGATCTATATCATCAATTTTAACGATGAATCTCAAGCAGTTTCAGTTCTGAGGTAGCCTCCCGTAGCTGACGTCTTCCAATTTAAAGTCACTCTAGAATCCCAGAGACTAACTTAAACGAAATATTTTATCAGAAGACTACAAAGTATTTGATCCGATTGGATGTTTGTTTCCAACAACCGTAATCATTAAAATATTCTTTCAACAGTTATGGTTACTGAACCGAGCAAATAGCGCAGTGGTTAAAGCTGCGACGTTTGGATCGGGAGGTACCGGGTTCGAATCCCAACAGAGGCGGGATGCAAAAGGGATTTTTCATCCCCCGATTACGATCGGTGATTAAATTGAAAACATCTATGACCCTCTGTTGGAATGTAGAACTCATGGGCCGACCCATCTTCCATGTCACTGTACAGGGTGACATGAAGATATGCAATGCGCAGATGGTATACTGTACTTGTGTGAATGGGATGAATGAATGGATTGAATGAATGTTGTGTGAATGTAAAATAAGGCTATGGACCAAAAGAGTGTCTATGCCAAGTCCTTTTATAAAAAAAAAAAAAAAAAAAAATGGTTACTGAGAGTAGACTGGGATGACATATTACCAGACTATTGCTCAATATTACGAAGCAATTAGAAACAATCTAATACGATTGCAAGATTTTCGTATAGCCAGATGGTTGTTCACAGAAGGTTCGGAACTAGAATTCTGAGTATCGTTTGTGTAACAATATATGAACCGAAATGGCATTGACCAAAGAAGAGACTGACTTTTCACCCTGTAGATGGTCGAATTTTAACAGCATTTCGAAATACATTGTTACGCAGAAGCACCAAGGGCCCAGAATCATCGAGCTTTTATAATGAAGCCAAACTCGAGGCGTTTAATTTAGTGATTAAAAGAATACGATGGAACAACTTTGCCGCTGAAATTAGTGCTATCACTAATAAAAAAGCAATTAGTAAAGGTTTCAAAATAATATCTCTCTTCGCTGTTAAGCCTTACCTATAGCCTCTTTGGTGTGAATGGCAACAAAAGCTGTACATTTGGAACTAGCTAGCATAACAAGATCTTCAAAGAAGTCGCACGATCCAATTTTCTAAGGATGCTACCGTAAGGAGATACGTTAACCACAACTAAAGCAAGCGAAGTATCATCAACGAATTCATAGAAGCGTATATCAGACAGCCACCAATTATTAAGCCATCCATCGAGACAGTTGGTTGAATGATCGATACCTGTGACGAAGTGAAGTTATTCGTTGCCTGAAAGCCGTTACGACGTAAAGAAACTAAACGTGATTCAACATTTTATATATGTTGCAACTATGGCGACAAGAGTCATCAGATCAAGATTTTTGAACGATCGAGAATTTTCTGGGCTTTTTAAACAAACGCATGAATTCACTTGAAGGTTTTAAAGTTCAAGTCACCCGCACAAAGCCATCACCAAAATGTAGTTTGTGCAACAACAAAGTAATTTACAACCACCTATATATCTACCCAAGAATAAATTAACATATACGCTGTGGAACACAGAGAAACTACCACCAGTTCATAAAATTCCCAGAACTTTGTTATAGAACCCTACTATTCATGGCAGAATACGAATCAATTACGAAACTATGCAACAGTCACTGCTACAGATACTCATCAGATTCCGGAAGCTTCGTTTTATTTTCGCAACAGACATTGTAAACATCACCAACGTTACCAAAAAAACATTATCGCTTCCTTACTAACATACGGTACTGCATCAGGTTTGCTGCTGGTGATCCAATCTCTCATAAAATTGGCACAACTAACATCTGAAAGAATACCCGAATGCAGCAAAGCGGTTTCAATATACAGACTGAATTAAATTCACCCTTTCTCTACCAGACACAATCAGATTCACTAAGAGAAAAATGTTCTCTGAAGCATCGTGAGTATTACACACGATGGGATTGCTGTTAATCAAAATAAAGATCTTATTCCAGAGCTTGTAAAGGTAGCATGGGATGAACAACATCTTCCTTCAAACGTCGGAAATCAATGGATGGAAAGCTATCCGATATAGACTAAACTTACTAGGAAACCTTAAAATACCAAGATGCCTAAGCTCGAGATTAACATTTGTGTAGATTTACGGACGCATCAAAAACTGCATATGCCGCAGTGATATACGCTCGTATAAGGAGAAGTTCTAACGAATATTGTCTTGAAAAGCCAGGTTGCACCTATGAAGTACGTTACAACAGCAAGACTTAAATTACGTGCTACTCTTTTACGCGTTAGAATGCTTAATCTTATGATCAAAATTTTGAACCTCGTTATATTTCCAAAGATTACCTAGTGGACAGATTGTTCAGCAAATGTTAAGCAAGGCCCTCCCGTCAAAACACAACCCAGCAGATAGTGCCAGCCGAGGCGTTCTACCTAACGTAGTTTTTGAAGATGTAGTATTATTTCAAGAACCGGACTGGCTACGACTAGAACCAATTCAAACTCCAAAACCAGTTAAAAAAGTCAGAAGATAGATGACTGAAGCAACCACCAATCGGATAAAACGTAATTTTTTGATTTTAAGTTATTCTGACGTCCAACACGCCTTCCAGTTTCGTGAAAAGGGCTGTAAATTTTCGCGTAACGAAGTGGTGTGTTTATTTATTTGTTAATCAATATTTAGACCAATTTAGATGACAATTAAGAATTATAAGTAAATATATCAATAACAAAAACGCAAGGAGATAAAAATTAGGGCGTTTTTTCGTAATAGCCCCTATAACGTATAAAAACATTCAAAAATATGGTCATTGATTTGGATAAATAGGTAAGTTGGTAATTATGAATTAAAAACAAAGCCCTAATTTTTATTTTGATATAATTTGATTTCAGGCCTGGATAAGTATATGTATACGAGGAAACTGGGAAAATCAGATTGTCCGGTACAAAATAATAGATTTTAGTTGAATCCATTTCACTCAAATGTTGAAATAAAATAGAATACAATTTTAAAATCTGTTGGCGTAGATCACACCTTCCAGTGAAAAATGGTTTGATTTTTACGTAGCGAAACGACGTGCTTATTAATTTGTAATCAGCATTTAGGACAATTTAAAATTAATTTAAATATACATTAGATTTTACTAATTGTTGATGACAAATAAAAATTCTATATAAATATATTTAATAAAAATATCGAGGAAGATAAAAATTAGGGCGTTGTTTTAATCTTATATTAGCTCATATAACTTATAAAAAATTAAAACCGTCGTGACAAATAATTTGTTTCACGTATAGGTACTTTGATTGTTTTGAAATAAAAACAACGTCCTAATTTTTATTTTAGAGAATTAAGATAAACTAAATATAGTTATGATTAAATTTTAAAAGTGGATAAGGTAGGTTTGCTATTAGCCACCTACATATTGAATAAACATTTTCCACATAAAGCATTCATAGATAGGACAGACAGCAAATATATTAAAGAGAACACTGTCGAAAGGTAAATTTTCGTAAATCATTTGTTAAAATTAATCGAAATTAATTTTCAATACATTGATATATGTATGTTTACATACATAATGTACTTTGATTTCAGTCCCGGCCAAGTATATGAATACGAGGAGAGGGAGGGAAACAGTTCTTCCGGGACTAAATAATAGATTGTGCGTGTGTAATGGGCAAGAGCGACTTGTAAAAGCTCATACATTTTAATACGAAACAAACAAAAATTTAATTTTAAAACCTGTTGGCGCACAACACGTTTTCCAGACTCGTGAAGTACACTTTGAATTTTCACGTACCAAAATGACGTGTTTATTAATTTGAAATCAGCATTTCAGACAATTTAAAAAGAATTATATATAAATATGTTTAATAAAAAAATCTAGATAGATAAAATTAGGGCGCTGTTCTTATTTCATAATAGCCCATATAGCGTATAGCAAAAATAAATAACATGGCGATATAATGAATTAATAGTAAGTTAAATTTTTATTTGGTTCGTATTCTATGTAGGTTCATTTGTTGGTTTAAAAAAAAACAACGCTCTAATTTATATTTTGGCAAATTTAGTTAATATTCAATTATAAATGTGAATCACGAAATGACGTGCTATTTATTTGAAATTAACATTTGGGCCAATTTAAAATTAATTTAATTTTACTTTAAATTTTACTAAATGTAGATGACAAATAAGAATTATAAGTAAATATTATAAATAAAAAAAAATTGGATGAAGCTAAAAGTTAGGGCGTTTTTTTCGTAATAGCCCATATAATGTATAAAAATAATAAAAAACGTGGTCATTGAATCAGTTAAATAGGTAAGTTGGTAATTACGAACTAAAAACAAAGCCCTAATTTTTATTTTGATGTACATTGATTTTAGGCCTGGTTAAGTATATGTAAATGAACATAATAGATTTTACGTGTGTACTGAGCGAGAACGACACGAAGAATCCATTGCACTCAAGTGTTGAAAACAAATTAATTTTAATTTTAAAATCTTTTGGCGTAGATCACGCCTTCATGACTTGTGAAAAGGTTTTTTTTGCGTAACGAGATATGTAATTTGTTTATTTGCCATCATCATTTTTTATTTTTTTAACTGTTTTAAAGGCCATTACTGGCCCCTTACTGAATCAACAATTTGGCTCCAACGGTTTCGATCCCGAGCATGGTCTTCATACTATCTAAGACAATCTGAAGAGGCCAAGTCGTTCTCTACACCGTGGAGCCATCGTCGCCTGCAACGACCTCTGCGCCTACCATATCGTGGCTCTCCTTTCAGAGATCGCTGCACACGTCGTTCCGGATCAGCACGCAGAACGTGCCCGAGCCAGGGTAGTGATTGCACGTTCCACGTGCCGATCCTAAATCTAGTGTTCGGGTACTTGAGCGGGGCTCCGGTTTCGGAGGTATCCATTTATCTTTTTGTTGACTTTATAAACACTTTATTTTGGATCAGCGATCCAACCGTTTAGTCGCCTCCTACGACAAGCAAAGGATACTGTTGTGGTATTCTTGGGAAACATGTTCGTGCAATTTAGATTTACGAGACATGTGAGTGCCCCCCGACCACAGGGGCCATCAGCACTTAGAACAATTTAAAAATAATTAAAATTTACATTCTTAGACAAGTAAGAATTATTTATAAATATATTTCTAATAAAAATTAGGGCGTTGCTTTAATTTCGTAATAGTCCATATAGTTGCATACAAATAATAAAAAACATGGTGATATAGTGAAATAATCTATTTAAATAGATTAGTTGGTTATTACGAAAAAAAATAACGCCCTAATTTTTATTTTCGAGATTTTCGAGAAACTAAATTTATCTTGGATTAAATTTTAAATGTGTGTCTGCTAAAACCCATCTTCACATTTAATAAACATTTTCCACATAAAATATTAGTAGATAGGACCTAAAAAAAATAACAGACATGCAAATATGTTGCAGGGAAAATAGCCAAAAGGTAATTTTTTGTACAACGTTTGTTAAAAATAATCGAAATTAATTTTCCAACTAATGATATATGTGTACATACATACATATATATAAAGTATTTTAATTTTAGGGGGGAGAGGAGGGATGGAAATCAGTTTTTCCGGGACAAAATAATAGACTGTACGTGTATAATGAGCGAGAGCGACACGTAAAATCAATACACTTCAAATATTTAAAGCCCATCCAAAATAAATAAACGGTTACAACAACAAAACCAACATAAGCGAGGAAAATGGAATGAAGAACGTCTTTGTTGTTGTTGTCGTTTTTTATTTTCATTTTACCAGTAAATAAATTTTTTTTTTTTTTAACATTTGTTTTTCTTTTTTTTTTGTTCAATGTTGATTCAAGTCATAATGTCATATCATAACAACAATTTTCTTTTTCGATTTTTTTTTTTTTTTTTTCTGTTTTTCATCTTCTTTTCTGGAGGCAAACGAACGAATGAACCGAACAACAACAAAAACAATGTTTTTCTTTATGATTTTTCTTACTTATAATTTTTTACTTTTCTTGTGTTGTTGTATGTATGTATGTATTTTGGTTCGTGGCAGGAAATTGATAAAAAAAAACATTTTTTGAAGTTTTTATTTTTATTTGTTTATTTATTTTCATTTTTATTTGGGAAAATGAAAAATAAAAATAATAGTAGTAATGATAATAATAATAACAAGTATAAATGCGGGTAGCTTTATTCATCCTCTTACAATAAGAGTGTGTGTTTGTAGTTTGGTATATGTATACATAATATACAGATATATTATGATTTTGTCTACTGTGTGTTGTAGCTTGTAACTGGAAAAACTTTATTCGTAATTTTCTATCGTTCTATATATCGTATTATTGTTGTTACTGTGTGTTACTGTTTGGATAGAGAAGATAGAGTTTTTCCGCATCGATTACGAGGTAAAATTTACAGATTTTTTTTTTTTTTTTTTGCTGCTGCTACCTATATATAAAGTACATACGTGTATACATGTACTATATAGGTACGAATGCATGGGGTTAATAAAATAAAAATACAGTTAAAGTGGAAAATATTTACAGATATTGGAAAACACTTTTTTTTGCTGTCTATATATAGAGATATAGTAGAGTTATATGTATGTATGTACGAGTTTGTTTGTTTTAACTATGTATGTATGTATGTACATAGGAAAATTTATCGATTGAATTTTGAGTGGATATTTTTGGGGTTTGTATTTTTTTACTAGAGGGGTGATAAAGGGTATAAATATTACTTTAATATGGTTTGACAGGAAAAATTAGTTCCAATTCAGTTCCAAAAAATATTTTTTTTTTTTTTGGGCAATATAATTATTGGGTTATAATATGACGATTTAAAAAATATTTATAGATATTAAATCGGATGGATGATCAAAGGTATATATACATATGTATATCGACCCAATTAGGGTGTACATACTGTAAATGGTTATATATGGAGATGTAAATTGATTTGGGGTGAAATAGATTATGGTCAAGCTTAATGCAGGGATTTTTTTTGTTAATTGAAAAATATATAGATGAGTATTTATGTCAATAGAGTGTTTCAAGTATATACATTTTTCCTATCCGTTTATTTCAAATGAATGTCGCACTTATTCATTACAAAAATGTTAAATATAAATAACTATAATGTGGAACAGGAACACGACATTTCTATTACTCCATTTATTTACATTATTGAAAGCAGGTATAGACATTGTATTTAGGGTGAACAATTTTGAAATGGGGTACGAAAATTACCCCAGCACAAAAGAATAATAAATTTCTTTATTTTCTAGTAAGCTCCACTGAATTGTCACGGGAAAAGAAAACACTTTGAAATTTTCATTAGGGAATGGACCCTGGGTCATACCTGTATAATGTTAAAAATCACACAAATAGTGTAAATAACACAATTTAAAAATCCATATAGGAAAGCACAACCCTTCACATCATCGTAATATTCATTAACTTACTTCAGGTTACAAGTTGAAATAAACATTTCCCAATTTTCGAGAATTTCACTCGAGAAATAGTAATTTAAACGAGAAATTAAAATTTTTACGTATGTGAATTTTGTCCTAAATCTGTCCTTAAAATAAATAATGGTAAATAAAAAATTTGGAACCGGCCTAAACTATCCGAAAAACATTCCATATTTTGAAAAAGCTTGGTATGACCTTGGTATGTAATCGACATTTATATGATTATATAAATGCCGATTACATGACTTTCCCAAATTTTCATGTGAATATCCTTTTTTAGGATTTAGGTCAAACTTCATCCATCTACTTAGAATTGTGAATTTGGTCCGAAAAACATCCTAATTTTTTTTTTAGGATTTATTTATTAAATTTTTTTGGTAAAATTTGATTATTTGTGTAACGTGATTAAATCGGTATTGACATATTGTCCAATATTCACTCAAACATCTAAATTTTTATTCTAGTCAGAAATTTATCTTGCAGTATTTCTCCTGATTCAAAGAGTTTGCAATAATAGAAAATTCAAATTTTGAAGAAAAGTTGAAATTTTTAGCTTGGACAGAACCTATAGGGTAAATTATAGTGTTTACATCCAATACATCGTCCAAATCGCGTAGAACTCCACATTTAATGATTAATATATTCAGGACAGATAAAAGGATTAACTGTTAATCCGAATAAAATCGACCGATATTTTTGTGATTCGCGAGCTATTTAGTTCAAATTAAGAAAATATATGTGGACGAAATCCATTTCTAAACAAATCCTGCGCCTTGATCTGTCCGTGGCAGGTCAATCAATCTTTTCTTATCGTCTTTCTTTATTGGTAAGACTGGTAAAGCAAAAGGAGAACTACTATGCAACGGCTCGAGGTCGTTCAGGTTCGTCGAAAATGAAGTGATAGGATGGGAATTTATGATAGCCGCAACATGCCTAATTATTGTGTGAAGTTCATCCACTGTTACCTCGTCACATCCAATGATATATTTGATGAGCTGCTTGGTGATTTTGAAAGATGCTTTCCATAATAATAAATCAGTTTTTAAAGGCCATTACTGGCCCCTTACTGAGTCAACTACTTGGTTCCAACGGTTTCAATTCTGAGCAGAACGTGACCGAGCCAGCGTACTCGTTGCGTTCTTATTTAATGTACAATATCAGGGATTTTCATCAGATCTCTGATCTCGATATTGTACAGAGCTCGGTATGTACCATCTATTTCGAGTTTTGGGGCGTAAATTACTAGCATGATTCTTCTCTCAAATGTAAGGAGCCATCTCTCGTAGTCATCCGCCAGCGCCCAAGTTTCACATCCAAACATAACAACGGGCCTGATCCACGCTTTGTTAAGCTTCAGCTTCGTGGCACTTGATAGGTGCTTAGATTTTTGCAGTGGCCTGAGACTGCCAGCTGCCAGCCACACTTTAATATCCTTGCCCACACTGTTATCGTGAGTGATATGAGAACTGAAATATTTGAACCTCCTCGCTCCCTCGAACCGAATCTAAAATCTGTGCTTTTGACTCATTGTTTTGGAGTCCAACAGAAGCTGAAAACTCTAAAAGCGGATCAAGTATTTCTTTCACTCTGGTGCTATTCAGTCCAATCGTGTTTTAGTATATAATAAAATAATATAAGATGTCGCGCCAAGGTCTTTTAGTTTCATGAAAGATGAACTCTAACATGAAATTAAAAAGTATCGGGGGCAGAGCATCTCCCTGCCAAACATTGGGTTAACTGTAAAAATTGTCGATATAGCTCATCTTTAACAGAGCATTGAATGCATCACTGTCATCCTATAATGTCGTATCAATTTTGTTGGCATTCCTAGGTATTCCAGCGTAGACCACAAACTCTCTCGGTTGATCGAGTCATACGGACACCGGAAATCAAGGAACACCTGATGAATGGAGATGGACGTCTCATAATATTTAGATAGAATCATCCGCAGCGAAAAGACCTGATCAATGACTGATCGGACCGGACGAAATCCAAAACAACCAATTCGATAATTCTCACACTTCAAGCGGTTTCCCTTCTTCAAGATAAGGCATAGTGCGGCCACTTTCTATTGTCAGGAATAACTTCGGTTCGCTTAACTAATCAAATTATTTCGAAAAGGCAGTTTCACAAAGTACCTCCGAATATCAAGGGCCCCAAATAAATGCAGTCCACCATAGTTGAGCGGTTTCGTTTCAATCTCCGCATGGCCTTCATGAATTCTGCATGGGCTGGATCTTCAGTGCAAACCTTCGCAGTCTGTATTATAAGTAGTTGAACATCAGTCTGTAACACATGATTAACACCAGGAAGGTCGGTTAGTATCACTCCATGCGTCAAGTACTGCATCGTTGTTGACACAGAGGGTTCCATCCCGGTCCCGATTGGCAGTTGACGCAGGCCTTAAATTATGGTGCAATTCGGTAAGTCCTTTAAAAAAATTACACGAACTGTGATTATTGCTGAGTTGTTGTACTATCAAAACCTCGGCCTTACATCATTCCCACAATTTCCGTCTACAAATACACTTAGCCCTCCCACTTTACTATGGGCTATATTTTGTTGCTCGACTACATGACTACACTCGTTATCAAATCAATCATTCTTGGGTCTGACTTTCACTATACCTAAAGTCTGATGGGTAGCACACAGTCAAACTGGCAATTAGCTTCCTCAATGTGGTCGCTGACAAGATCCTATGATATCGTTTCTTTTGATCTTCATTTATCAGACCTTCACAGTCGAAATTTCCTATGCGTTTCGCTGTGTTCTTAGACTTATATGAAATATTCCATCTTAGCTTTGCAGCTTCTCACATCGTGGTTAGATGTATCTGTTTGTGAGGGAAAATCGTGCTTGCTATACTCTAAGATCGTGAGCAATTGCAAAGTACATCATTCTCTCACCATTATCGTTCACAGTTTAGTGTCGGGAGTATGGATTGATATAGATCAACAACGAGTTGTAGGTGAAATGCCTTTGTGTAAAAGCAAACGAAAAGTGCCACATACACTTTTCTCCTTGGTACCTTGAAACGAGTGTGATGACGTACATTCAAAGGTCCAGCAAAATCAACACGGCGCTCACTTGAAATGGCGTCATACGGAAACATCTGCGATGCACTGACGAATAATGCTTCTAGT
The DNA here is from genome assembly GCA_951394425.1 of Tipula unca. Classification (NCBI taxonomy): domain Eukaryota; kingdom Metazoa; phylum Arthropoda; class Insecta; order Diptera; family Tipulidae; genus Tipula; species Tipula unca. Next base: position 182,682,135 of record OX596382.1, on the reverse strand, counting down.
GCCATCTCGTTCAAGAATGATTCGGATGAATCAGTTGTAGTTGATGATCCCTCACAAAATAGTGATGTTGATTCGACTTCGAGTTTTGTGGTTAAAGGACCGCCGAAAATCCATCCTAATTTGGTTTCTTGTACTATTGGCAAATTGTATCCAAGGTTAATCTGGGCATGAAGAATAAGATGCCAAAAGAGCCCAGCTCCGATCAACAAGTCTATTTTCCGAGGTTTGAAAAAGTACGGATTGGTTGGGATTACCAAGTGCTTCGTTGAAGTTGGAATTGCTGGATGAGTCTATAGGTTTGCACAAAACGATCCGACACGAAATATACCGGTTAGAGTATCACACTAATCGATACCACTCGATTGAGGATTTTTGATGAAAAATGATCCAGGTAGTTTAATGGTTTGACCATAAATTGATTCGGCTGAAGAAAATCCTAAGTGTTCCTGTATACAGTGACACGTATCCCTAGAAGAATAATTGGAATTTCCACGTTCCAGTAAATTATATTTTCTCTGGGCATCAAAGCTGATTTAGGCCGGCGGTGAAATAATTCAATTATTACGACATACGATTCTGGCCAATTGGAATTTTTGGGTGATTTTGGTATTTTTAGAAATGTTACCAAATGTTCATGTGGCGCAAGCAATTCGGCAAATTTTCGAATAAATCTTAGGTAGTAGTTTACCATCCCGATACATTTCTGAATTCGTTTAATTGTATTTAATCATACGTGTTACGGTACAGACGCTTCGAATAAGCCGAATGGTGTTAGGACTATTGTTTTAAATATGTCCTCTGCAGCGACCGATATTAAATGGTAAGCTCTATAACAGATCGGTTTTCGAGAATATGTTACATCCATGTGAACACATCGAAAACCTATGAACGAGAGGTTTTGGATAACGATCTGGAGTTGTAATGTTGTTTAACCTTTGATAGACGAGTTAAACCACATGGTCTATATAGTCCAAATGCTTTTAACCAACCATATTTAAAGGACAAGATGCTGAAGAGGAAGATGGCTGACAGATTCTCAATTGTACCATATGTGAAAATTCTGTATATGCTGCGTTATGTCGAACTTGATTTAATCGACAATGTCTTCAAAACGGCAATTGGCCTTTTGTAACTGTTTTATGAATTACACTGTGTTTGATGGGTAAGCGATGAAGAAGAAAAGACCAAATATTGACAGAAAATCTGATAGCTAGAATAAAAGCATGATTAAAATTACGACAAAGTCCAAAATTTATACCTGATAAGAAGCTTACTCCCATATAGTTGTTAGTTATGGTGCTGAAAGAATTAGACCAAGATAAATGAAGCTCAGTGGTAGCCTATAGAGTCCCAAAAAATATCTTGATGAGGAATTTATAGACCGGCCAAAACTTTGGCCAAAAATAATATTTTTTCTATTAAAGTAAATTTTACTTAGCAAACAAGTCTGTCTGTAATTGTGGATCATTGTCATTGATCTGGAGTAACAACAGAAGCTGTGAATACTCTACAAGCGTATAAGAAAAAATTCTATACGTTTGAGGGAGTGAGAAGTTTAAAATAATTTTCGCTCACAATAACAGTGTAGGTGAGGATTGATTATGCTGGCTGGGTCACGTTTTGTGCGCGTTCCTGGAACGAATTATGCAGTGACCTCTGGTAGGGGAGCCACCAGAGTTCGTGGAAGACGACGATGGTTCTACAGAGTTCAGATCGAATTGTATGAAGACCGAGCTCAGGATCGCAACCACGAGAGTCAGATTGTTGACACAGTTAGGGGCCTGTAATGACCTTTAAAAATTGTAATAACAATAAAAATAGATCTCATGCCCAGTTTCATAAAAATACGCTTAACTTAATTTATTTTGTCATGGCTTGAAATTGAATTGATATTTGAATTTCCAAATGATGTTGTGTTGTTGACGAAATTGCTTGGGTAAATGGAAAAGCGACTTTACTTGGAAAATTGTTTTATATTTGTTTGGTGATTGTTGAAATAATTTGATTTTTTCTTATTTGGCATAAATCGTATCTTAGAAATGATAATTGGGAAACGCTACGACTTTATTTGGTTTTGCAAGATGGTATTAACTTATGATGACAAATACGTGGCACGTGTCTCATTTTTTCTGCGATTGAACAATTAAAATATTCCACCGCTGCAGATATCATATATTACAGTCAGGGGCGGCCTTAGCTTGTCCATTTTTTATCAATTGTATGCGTTTAGCCAAGACAAAATGGACTAATTTGTAAGACGTAGTCACGTTAATTCCTTGCCCCTGTGGTCGGGGAGCACACATGTCTCGTAAACCTAAATTGCATGAACATGTTGTCCCAGATTACCACCACAGTATGCTTTTCTTGTTGAAGGAGGCAACAAAATGGTTGGATCGCTGGCGACCCGCATTTGTAAAAAAAGAATCTGTTTATAAAGTCAACAAAATGAAAAATGGATACCGCAAAAACAACACCTGACCCCATATCGGCACATGGAAAGTGCAGTCACTTAGGAAGCCCGGAGCGTTTGAGGGCCTAATCGCATGCATGCAGGAGTGCATCAGCTGTAACTCTAATGCTAGAGCTGACAGAAATAAGACCGACTTGTGTGAAAACATAGGTCCGTACTCCCAAGACGAAACTGCGATAATGGTGAGAGAATGATGTACTTTGCAATTGCTCATGATCTTAGAGTAGCACAAGCATGTTCTTCCCTTACAAACAGATACATCTAGAGAAATGGACCCATCATCGCGGAACTTACCACAGCCAAATTGACCATGTGTAATTTTTTAAAGGGACGTGATCGGGTTGTGAAAAATGTGAGAACTTATCGGTCATCAACCAAATACGTAGGCAGCGATCATTATTTGGTCGCTGCAAAGCTGCGATGGAAGTTTTCGTACAGGTTCAGTGAAGTGTAAGGACGTCTCACAATCGCGAAGAGAAACAAGTCTACTTTTACTAGGAGGGCAGCTAATCGGTTTGAGCGCAGTTTGCGTAATATTTTTTGAAGGGTTTATCGTATTGCGCCATACTTTCAGGCTTGCGTCAGTTGCCATGCGGGACCGGGATGGAAACCTCTGAGTCAACTTCGACGCAGTACTCAACACATGGAATGGACACTTTATAGCGACCTGCTTGGTGTTTATCATGCGTCATAGACTGTAGCTGAGCCATCTCAAATACAGACTGCGGAGATTTGCTTTGAGGATCCATCCCATGAGGAATTTACTAGGGCCATGCAGAGGCTAAAACAAAACCGCTCATCTTGGGTGGACTGCATTAATTAGGAGCTCTTTGTGGAACTGTCTTTTCTGCCTTATTCGATTAGTATAGCGAACCTAAGTAATGCCTGACGAAAGACCGCTTGAAGTGTGAGAATTATTGAGGATTTTTTTTAGGACAAACATCACAAAGTTTGTTCTAAATCCTAAAAATGTTTACATGTGCAAGTGAGAAGTTTATTCGGATAAACCCATAAATCTTATAACGATTACGTGAATAACGATAAATTTCCAAAATTCTTTGGAAATCCCTAGGAAGCTAACACCATAATGGCGTATATTTTAAGATGTCATTTGGTCTAAGGTATCCGAAAAAATATTATTTTAGAAACAATTTGGGATTAGGGGGTTTAGGACAACCAAGTTTGGTATGTCGATAAAATGATTTTTCCGGATTTTCTTACGAAAATCCTAGGCAGCTATAACTAACATCATAATGCCGAATATTTCAATATTTCATTATGGGTCTAAGCTAACCGAAAAATATTTCAGTTTTGAAGAACACGAGATTGGCCAGTTTAATACATCAAATTAGAAATGATCATGTCATCATGTCATCATAACTACTAACTAACAGCTTCACATCCTCTTAAATTTAAATAGCATACCATATAGCATCTTCTAGCAATAATTTTTAAGCCAGCATCCGATATTTTATCGCATTTGCAGGCGACCGAGAAATATCTTAAAGTAATTTAGCCAAATCATAAAGTCCAAAATCCGTTATATTCCAACCATCGCAGATACGCTTAATTTACGCAGAGCAACACAAAAGCTTGCCAAGTGTTTTCGGCCAATATCTGTGATTTGATTAATCGCTTTAAGTAAACGAAAACCAATTGCGATCAATTTTAATCCGTTACCAACGACCGCCGAGCAGTCTTCTATTTGTAATTTCAACATGCAAAAATATTGTGAGTTGTTGACGTTGTCTTAATTGTCGACGTTGATAAAAATTATTGCCCAGTAATCTACGTAATATTGTACATCCCTGGAAGTAAGCTTCAGCTAGTACGTTGGCTCGGTCATGTTGTGCGTGCGGATCCGGAACGAATTGTGCAGATCTCTGAAAGGAGGGCTATACACCATATGGTAGGAGCAGAGGTCGGTCACGGTGTAGATCACGGCGATCACGGTGTAGAGAACGACTTGGCTTCTTCAGATTGTCTACGGCAGTATGAGACCATGCTTAGGATCGTAACCGTTGAGGCCAAATTGTTGATGCAGTAAGGAGCAGTAATGGCCTTTAAAAACTGTTATAATTATTTACATTACCTCGATATGGATTCCATTTGAAATTAAATCAAAGGTTCGTTATAATCTGATTTTTGAAACTTCTCCTTCATACCGCAATTTAATTTGAGTGATAGATTAAACCTGGATACAAAGCGCATCAACTACTTAAGTGGATATGTATGACATTCACCACTATGCATACTCTTAAGAACATAAAGTGATTACGGAAAGTTATCTTGGTACTATAAAACAATAAATAAGATATGCAACCGACTTGCTATAAAATAATAGAAATGCTTTAGTACTGTTACACTTGTTTCATAGTAAAACTAACTAAAGGGTGCAGGGCCATTTAAAAGTTTAAATTTAAAAATGCAATAAAACAAAATCGGTTGGAAATTTTGCCAAATTAATTTTTTTGTTGTGAAGTCCAATTGTTCCGGTTAGAGATGGAATATTATTTCATTTAAATGGCTGCCACGGCTGGCCTCACAGTACCTCCTATTCGATCGGACCAATTTTCGATCACTTTTTCGAGTGTATGGGGTCGTATCTCGGCGACGGCATCACGAAAGTTGGGTCCGTATTTGGGGCTCAGAAAACCCACACGTAGTCTTATAGAAGCCAATGCACCTTGTGTAAAACAAGATATCTGACATATTTTCAAATTACAGCACAGTAAAATTAGCTCAAGAGAATTACCTCAAAATTAATGCTTTTGTAGTTAACTAGTTTCTTTAATACTGCACATCTGTGGCTAGAAGACGGATGTCGATTTTTTTACCGCGCAATGCTAATCTGTAACACATTGGGTTCATCAACATCTCTATCTCGTAAAATTTTAAATGAGTTTTTTAATTGTACATATATACTTATGAGCTAGGCGCAAAACTAGTTTTTATAGACTATACACTGTACAGAGATATGCATATCATGTACATACGCACAGATAAATTTAAGTTATTTGGTTCAATTATAATTATCACTTCACTTGTCGTAACGGTGCAGATAGTATGTATATAGATAGATAGACAGCCACACAACATAAAATTGTATGTATACCGAGTTGCAAATGCAATAACAACTTTATGTGATTGTTATTATACGAGCATAAACCATAATTAACGATTTTGTTTTTCATAAATTGCCCTTAAGCCATATATATAGATATACCTGTTTGCATGTTTCACTTTTCATAATATTTTTTTATGTTAAACATATATACATAGTACGTAAATAATGTACATTCTATAAGTATGCAAATTATATACATATGTATGTATGTATGTACATAGCAACCATAAAATGAATAATCATCTGTTGACCCAAAAATGTATGCTTCGCTCCACTGCCGTATACAGACATTCCATTTGCGTTGTCTGTATATGCTTTGACTTCATTCACCGAAAGCAAATTGATCTAATTACTTGTAATTGGAAGGAGGTTAGTACGCATACATAAAAAAGCATAAATTTGGTACTAAGTTTATTGATCTTTTTTGTTGTGTTCGTATAAATTTCTTAAATAAAATTGATGTTCGCAATTTTTTATGTTTTTAGAAATTAATGAATCTTCGCATAGTTGGCAGTTTTCAAATTTTAAAATCATGTATGTACATATGTGATGTGTATATACAGAGTGTCCCAAAAGTGGCCAATCAAACCAAAAGAGGTAAATTGTATGCTGTACAAAGGAGCGCTATACCACGATAATTTTCACACCCTCACTTCAAGAGGTCCATTAAGCGTTAAACCAGTGAATGGCAGTGGAAGGCTACAGAGATCGCAAACGCGCAGTGAAATGTTTAGCTGCATCACTCGAGAAGGAATTGGATTGTTCGCCCGTTATGAAGGTTTCCAAGTTGGTTACAACTAAAAACCACACTAGTAATCTCGTGGACTTCGTGAAGGATCGCAACAATGTGCATGGTAAAATTATGAAGATCTCTCTTAGGTAGAGAGAACGGAGAAAGCTGATGCATCTCTTGTAAAAAATGTGGAAAGGACAAACCAGGAACCTGAGACGGACTTGTTGGTGTCAAACCGGGTAACACTTTCTTCGAATTCGAAACCGTTGATTAGTGAAATTTTAAATATATCACTGAATCAAGGTAAGAGAATAAGTGGAACGGTAAACATACCAAAGGATGAACCGATTAAGAGAAGGCGTGATCCATTGGGTGAAGCCTCGACCTGATGCTCTCTCAATCAAAAAGAAGAGGGATGTCTCGTATGCTGATTTGCTACGGAAGGTATAAGTTCAGACTCTCTGCTAAAAGGGTTGGGAAAAAAGATGACGCGTATACGTGAAACCGCCAAAGGAGATCTGTTATTGGAGTGTGAAAGCACTGTCGATCAACATCAAACATCTATTTTCCAATCCCAATTACAGGGCCATATGTACTACAAGCTTTGGAATCGCATGTGGAAGAGACATAAGGTACTACTACTTTGAAGACGCTTAGAGCATGTTATCGTGGGACGCAAATGGCAGTGGTTAGCATGCCAAGAAAGGTGGCAGACCAAGGTTTAGCAAGAGGCAAATTAAGGATCGGATGGGTGATTTGTCGTATAAAGGAGGCTGTTAAGCCGGTAAAGTGTTTTAAATGCTTTGAGTTTGGTCACCTGGCGCAAAAATGTAGGAGTGAAAACGACAGATCTAATCTGTGTATAAACTGTGGTAAAGAAGGTCATATTGCAAAACAGTGCAAGATTGACCCAAAATGCGTGCTTTGTAGCGAGGAAGCTGTTGGGGGAAATAAACATGCAACGGGTAGTTGAAAGTGCCCTGTATATAAGAAAGTGCTAGACAGGAAGCTGGTTAAATAAGATTCCAACTAAATCTCAAAGACCTTCTGCAGTAAACTGTACGTGAAATAGGCACTGACATTGCTATTGTATGCGAACAATATAAACAGCTCAAAAGCAATATTTGGGCATTAGATTATTCAAAAAAAGCGGTTCTTTGGGCTTGTGGTAACCGTCCCTTTCTGGAGTAGCCCAGCGGCGGAGAATCTGGCTTTGTAAGAGTAAAGTTCGATGGTATTCATATTTATAGCTGTTATGCCCACCCTAGTTCTATCCTAGATCAATTCAAAATCTTCCTAGATCAATTAGTTAGGGATGAGTGAAACCGAAATCCTCTGTTAATAGCTGGGGATTTTAATGCTTGGGCTGCTGAGTGGGGCAGCCGAGAGACTAATGTGAGAGGTAAAGCGCTACTGGAAGCATTTTTTCTACTATCAGTTCCGATGTTGAATGTTGGTAGTACATCCACTTTCCGGAGAGGTGGCGCTAGCTCGGTAATTGACCTCTCATGGATTAGCAAGGGTCTTTTGTTAGTGAACAATATACACATAGTGATGACCAGGCTTTTATCTGTGAAATAAACGATGAAAAGCCAGGAAAGGTTCGTTCAGAATTGACAAAAAAGATTATTGAGTGGAAGCAAACGATGTTTGATGAAAAGTTATTGTTTATATGCTGGAGGACATTACTTTGTCCGGAACTGGTGGACCGAGGAAATAGCCCAGATTCGTAGAGAATGCCTTCAAGCTAGACGTTTATACCAGTGTGGTAACGTGTCGCCCGCTCTATACTCAAGTGTACAATTAAGGGAAGCAAACAAAGATATTTTCAAGAATTGTGTGAAGAAGTTGACCAGGACCCATGGGGCAGACCTTATAAAATGGTTATGAAAAAGGTTAAGGGTACATATGTATCATGCCCATCGTGCCCACGAGCGTTGGAAAATATCGTCACGACACTGTTTCCACAACAACCAGATTGCACGGTTAATGTCAACGGAGGAGGTGCTTAAAGCATGTAGCAAATTTCAGAATAAGGCTCCGCTGACAAAATTCCCAATATTGCAATTAAATCAGCGGTCCGGTCATACCCAGAGTTGTTTGTAAACTTATTCAGCTCATCCATAGAGGAAGGTGTATCCACAGAGCAATGGAAGTTACAGCGGTTGGTACTATTGCCTAAAGCGAAGAAGACGCTACATGATCCAACTTATTTGGTAAATTATTTAAGAGAATCATATGTGAGAGACTACAGGAAGCCATTAAAAATAAAGGAGACTTGGCGGAGACCCATTAGAAATAAATAGCCAAGTAGAAGACATGCTACGAGATAGAGTAATAGAAAACAGCAAAAGCCAATATTTTCCACTGCTCGTAGTGCCGAAGAAGTCTAGCGACAATACAAATAAATGGAGAGTCGTGGTAGACTATCGTCGACTAAATGATATAACTATCAGTGACGTTTACCCTTTTCCCAATATAACGGAGATTTTTGATCAATTAGGTAGTTTTGTATTTTATAGTACCATTGATTTAAAAAGTGGTTATCATCAAGTTCCTTTAAATCCTCAAGATTCGGATTAAAAGAAACACCAGCGACATTCCAAAGGCTTATGTACTCTGTATTAAGTGGGTTAACCGGTATCAAATGTCTGGTTTATTTAGACGATATAGTCGGGTACGGTCGAAATTTAAAAGGCCACAATGAAAAGTTGATCGATGTTTTTAATTGTTTCCGGCAAAATAATCTTAAATAGAATCCATCTAAATGCCAGTTCCTCCGCCGAGAATTTCACTATCTAGGCCATGTCATTACTTCATTAGGTATAAAACCTGATTCTAGAAAAGTTCATGCTATCAATTATTTTCCAATTCCACAAAATGTTAAAGATATAAAATCATTCCTTGGCCTAGCTGGCTATTACAGAAAATTTATTAAATATTTCGCGGAGATTGCAAAGCCCATAACCGATCCCTTTTATAGAAAAATCCAGTTTTCCATTGGGATGAATTTTGTGACGAGGCTTTTAGTATACTTAAAAATGCTCTTATAAATCATCCGATCCTTCAATTTCCTGATTTTGGAAAAGAGTTTATCCTAGCATGCGACGCATCTGACGTTGCTCTTGTTGCCATTCTTTCCCAAAAAGTTGATGAATCCGATCTGCCTATTGCTTATGCAAGTAGAACGCTGAATTCCACTGAAAGAAACAAATATCCTATTATCGAAAAAGAACTGTTACCCATCGTATTCGCAGTTGATCAATTTCGCCCATATATTTATGGTAAAAAATGTACTCTCATAACGGATCACAAACCTTTATCTCATCTAGTTTTATGCGTTAGAAATTTAAATTAGCTTAGCAAGTAACTTATTAAATCGAGCTATTAAAACTCTAATATTTGCATTGCGGGAAGAAGAAAACTAATTCGGCCAGAATTATTTAAGTGAACTCTCGGCAACCGAAAGAACACATTATTCTTTCTGGAAGCAAAAAAAAATTTAAAAGGAAAACAAACTCGAATCAACCGATTAGACTCCCAACTGGAAATTGGGCGAGTATAGCGATTAAGAAAAAGCCAATTCATGTCGTCGACATAGAAGTCTGGTTTCAATATCTCCGATGCTTCGGGAAACTGGTCCTTGTAATCGTCAGCAAGCTGATGCAACGTACGTATTGCGAGAAAAGGAGCACACGATGTCCCATACGTCACTGTCAATAACCGGAAATGTTCTATATCTTGATTCACCTGCTCCCTCCAAACCACCCGTTGGCAGTCGCAATCATCGCGATGTATGAGTATCTTGCGATACATTTGTTGTATATCAGCCACAATTGCAATCTGTGTGGTACGAAACTGACAGATAATGGTAGCTAGGTCATCTTGAATAGTTGGACCGCATTCTAGTATATCATTCAATGAGCCTCCGTGGCTTGTTTTGCATGATCTATCATAAACCACCCTAAGTTTCGTTGTGGTACTTGCTTCCTTGACAACCGCGTGATGCGGTAAGTAAAAATTGTGACGGTTCAATTCAATTGCTGGTACCACTTCCATATATCGTAGTTGACGGTACTCCTCCATAAACTTCTTGTACTCACTAGCAAAATTGTTGTTTTTGGGAAATCTGCGCTCCATACTTAATAGTTGCTTGGTTGCATTATGCAACGAATGGCCAAGAGACTCTGGTGCCTTCTTAAACGGCAATTTCACAATATACCGCCCTTCGGATGATCTTGTGGTGGTATTAACATAATGTTCCTCGCATTTATGTATTTCTGATTTATTGTTAGATGTTGGCTCTGCAATGTCTTCAATTTTCCAAAATCGCTCGAGGATCTGCGAACAAATATTTAAATTCTCGGATGTGGTATAGTAACTTTGAATTGTTGGTGAATGGTGATGCTGTAACATCTCTCCGCCTAATATCCACCCAAATATCGTATTTTGCGCGATCAATTTGTCTTCGAGTTGCTTCCTTTCTGGAAGAAGCACTTGCAGAAATACATCATTTCCTGATATAATGTCAATGTCGTTTGGTGATCCGACAAGAGGATCAGCGAGGTTTAAATTTCTCAACTGTGGCCAAGTTCTCAACTCAAAGGGCGCCAGTGGTAGTTTGGATGTCAACTTTGGAAGAATTAATGCTTCGGTAGTGATTAAAACCGCAGGATTATGAATGGACAACAATTGGATAGTTGTACAACCCTTCGTGTATCCAGCCTTAGATGACCCAATAGTGTTGATAACATATGTAGCTGCATTCCTAGGTAAGCCAATCCGTTGAACGCAACCCTCTGATATAAGGGTAGACTGCGAGCCACTATCTAACAATGCTCTTATTGTATGCCTTTGATTAAGTCTACCGATAATGAACGCTGATATTGTGGACAGTAACGTTTTCATAGGTAACGTGCTGCAGAAATGAATTGATGACTCCTTGGATTGATCAAATGTTGATCTTTGGGAACTTGGCGTTGATGACGAAATGCTCGATGTGGAAATCAAATGACTATCACTTGGCTTATTCCTTGGTTCGGATTCAACTGATTGATTGATGGCACTTCTGTGATCTGAAATTGGTGCTTCATTGTTGCTGGAACTAAGTAATAAGTTGACATCGACTTGACATTGTTACGAGAATATTTCAAAGACTGGGATGCGTCGTTGTTTGTTGTATTAGCTGCTTTGGGTTCATCTAGCTCTTTATCATGCACATGCAACAAGGTATGGTGTCTTTGATGGCACAAGTAGCATCTTGCCCTTGAATTGCAGTTGTTGACTCCATGGCCGGGTCTCAAACAATTAAAACACAAATGGTGTTTTTCAGCCACATTTCTTCGTGTCGTACCATCCAAACTTCGGAATCGCTCACATCGAAATACCAAATGTTCACTGGAGCATATCGGACATCCATTGTGAGCAATATTAGTTGTATATAAATAAGTTTTATTCTAAACTGAAGTCGGTTTCGTGATTGGCTGTGGTTGTTTTTTCATACCTGGGCACGATTCGAACATGCGACATCTTAAATCCAAAAAACTTAAAAATTGTGTTATTGTTGGATTATCCATCTCCTTAGCCTCCTGCGCCCATGCCTGTTGTGTGTCCACATCAAGTTTCCCCAATAAAATAAAAATTAACCATGGATCCTTCGATTCCCAATTGCTACCCATTGTACGAATTGCTCTTAACACTTCATCGGATGTATCGTAGATATTACGCAAAGATTTCGCATTGGCTGCTTGAACTGTTGCTTGGTTCATGAATAATCGAATCAATTCGACCATACAATAACCTTTACGGTCATATCGTTCTTTCAGCTTCATCCACGCTTCGATGTAACTGTTATCAGATAACGGCAGGTGCCGAATAAGGTTAGCAGCATCCCCCTTCAAATAACCCTTCAGATAATGAAGCTTCGCCACATTTGATAAAGAATCGTTGTTATGAATTGCATCAGTAAATTGATCTTCGAAGGTACGCCATTTTGAATAATCACCTTGAAACGATTCTATTTGAATGCGTCGTAATCGGACATCACACTGTGTCAGTGTCCGATCGAATAAACCTTCGGCTTGACTTCGATTGCCGCCATTAGCTGATTGAATTGATGGTTTCAGACTCATCGAACGTAGATTTAAAACACGTTTGAGATTGGACTTAATTTCAAAATTATGTCCGTAAACTCTTCTGCTTAAGAAGGTTGACCTGCCAACACAATCACATTGTCGACCTTATGAAAATCGTTCCATGCCTCATCCAGCTTTTCCATCCACGTTTCAAGTTGTTCGCGGTTTACCGCTTGTGTTTCATCACCATTCAAATCTTGCACTAATCGATCGATCTACTTTTTAATAACTGTTACTGTGCCTTTGTATGAACCACGCTTTTGAATGTTATTTTGCAATTCCGCCATTTGAAATTATGCTGAATTCCTTTTAGCTAATCACATTACATATGTACATATACAAAGATAAAAATGCCGTTACGGTTTAACGGTACGATAACACTATCTGTAACTTGCGACTATGCGGGGTACCACGTTTTCTCAAATTCGTAGAACTACTAGTCCAACATACCCGATATGAAGACTGAGACTCGGTAATACACTTAATTCAATTGGCACCTTGATGGGTAGTAAGTATCATGTTCACAATTATACAACGGTTCAATAAATTAATGCACAATAATACACCGAACACAACTTATTTTATTTTATAAAATTTTTGTTCTTTATTAGAATTTTACCAATAAGACTACCAACAATTAAAGCTTATTTTATTTTAATTTTTCTTTGTTCGTATTGTGGTGATCGAACGACAAGAGCAAAAAACCGAATGATCGATGTACCGTCATTCTAAAAAAAACCTCATTACAAGACTGACCATAAATTGTACCAACATACCCTTTACCGACAAATGAGTTGCCATAATTAATTTGTATGTTGGACATTTGATGTACATTGTACATGTTAACTGACTCAATGTCATAGTTAGAGAATAATATTTCTGATGCAAATTAAGCCAATTTTCTTCAGAATTATATACGTGAAATGTTGCGCAAACAATTATACTTCATGATGCATTAGAAATGAACTTACAAAGAAAGAACGCGGTCGTTTTTGGCCCTTCGGCAATAATAATAAAACTATAAACAATCCAGTGCACATCAACTTGATATATACACCATTTAAAATACAAAATTTTAGTCGGCTTTGCCTGGCACTCACATAGTAAAACACATGAAAAATTGTCTTGAACCAATGCAAGACAACTTTTCGTGTAGGTTACTATGTGAGTGCTTCGAAAGGCCGACAAAAATTTGGTATCGAAAATTTGATATTTTTTTTTATACGTCTATCACTTTAAATCGAACAGTCAGTTGTCGATATAGCTAGTAACTTGCGTTCCCTGAGAAAAAACGAATTTCAATAAGTTTACCAGGGTTTGGACGTGAAATCGATAAAGTAAGCGATAAAATAAAAATAAAATAGTCAAAAAGTAGACTTTTGGAAAAAATGGACATTTTAACTTAGACTGATGCCATCATCAACTGGTTACTCTCAGTTAGAAAGAGAAAATGCGAATCTTCGTGCAAAAATCAATGAAATTGAAAAGATAACGCATCAGCTTAGTAGCAAAATTATGATGCTGACGAAGGAAAATGAAGAATTGAGAAAAGGTTTCTTAACCAAAGTCAATGATGAATCTCACATTAGTAACGAGACTACAGAGTTCTATACTGATGAGGAGGAGTTAACAAAAGAGACCGAATGGATTGTCAAACGGAAAAAACGTCCAAGCAAGAAAAGGAAAGCAGAATACTCTCCGGAAGTAGGTAGTAGCTCGCAGAAAGAATCTACTAATAGGAAGGAGGCAAAGGTACCGCCCCATGAGGATCAACGAGATAAAAGTGAAAGCAAACCACCGAAAGAAGAAAAACCACCACCAATTAATATTATTGGCATAACCGAATATGGAGCTGTACAAAATATTTTGAAATCCATTACAGATAAGGAACACAGAGTAATATCCTTGTAATAAATAACAATTATAATAAACAACAATGTATGGAAAATCTACACACCGGACTCCGATACTTATAGAGCCTTATCAACAAAGCTTAATTTTGAGAAAATCGTATGGTATACATATGAAAATAGCAACCGCCCAATAAAGGTTATGGCAAGGGGCCCCCATCCAACCTGTGCAATAAAAGACATTATGGAAGATCTCCAACGACAAGGACTGCAAATAGAAAATGCAGCAAATATAATAAAAATTGAGAAGGTCAAAGAAGGGTCCGAATTTAAAGTTACTAAAAGAGGTCTCCCGTTATTTATGTTAACTTTCAATAACAAAGAAAAGAAAGAAGCCATCTTTAATATAAGAGCTAATATGAAGGTTAAAATAGAAGCACTACACTAAATCCACTGGGCTTATAGTGCAACGCAAGAAGTGCCAAGGTTTTAACCATACGCAAAATACTGCAATAGAGAGCCAAGATGTGTAAAGTGCCTCGGAAGGCATCCTGCTCAGGCGTGTCCAGAACTGCAAAGAGCATCATCCTGCAAACTACAGAGGCTGCATAGTAACTAAAGAACTACAAAAAATTAGAGGCAAATCACGGCAAGGTCCATCATATTATAAAACGTCGATAGCCAATTGCGTAAACAGCAACCGAGGAAACTTTACCACATCTATATCGAGTAAAGTAACTGATCGTAAGTCGTTTTCACAAGTGGTGGCATCCGGGCTACAAAGTACCACCCCACACAAATCAGTAAATTTCAAAGACTCGAAAGATACATCTATGCTTGAAAAAATATTTAAAAGCATCGAAGCGCTAAATACACGGCTTATAAGACAAGAGAGATCCATAGATGCTTTGAACAGGCGACTAGATAGCCGAGAAACAGTGGATGAAATAACATCCATATTATACTAAACTAATATGATAAATAAAACATTAAGAATTGTTATCTGGAATGCAAATGGAATAATCCAACATATTCCAGAGTTAGAGATCTTTTTAAATACTGAAAAAATTGATATATGTTTAATATCAGAAAGCCATCTTACTAGAACCTCATACACCAAAATACGTGGTTACGTTTCTTATCACGCTTTACATCCAGCAGAAAGAGCAAGAGGGGGATCAACAATATTTGTGAAAGAAAATATTCAACATCATGAGGGAATAAAAATTGAAGAAGAAAGTATGCAGGTAGCTACTATCAGCATTCAACTTAACAATAAAAAAATATTCAATGTCTGTTCAATTTATTGTCCTCCAAGATATAATTTAAATAAAGAGGATTATAGAAAGTTATTGAACCAGCTAGGATTTAATTTTATCATTGGAGGTGATTTCAATGCAAAAAATACTTTCTGGGGGTCAAAATTAACAACTCCAAAGGGTAGAGAACTATACGCCGCTGGTCGAGCTTACAATTGTGAATTTCATTCAGGAGGAAAACTAAAGTACTGGCCTACTGACACAAGGAAAACTCCGGATCTAATTGATTTCGCCATTACAAGAGGTATATCCGAAAACCACATTTTTCTAGAAAATAGTGAAAGTCTCTCATCGGACCACTCGCCCGTCATTATGACTGTTAGTTCCACGATTGTTAATAAGGAAAATCCACCTAGACTAACAAATAACAAAGCCAATTGGGAATTATTTAGGAAATTGGTTGAAGATAACACCGATCTTCTTGTACCAATCAAGGATCCGGTTCAATTAGAAAATGAAGTGGAACTATTAATCAATAATATACAACAAGCAGCATGGAATAGCACCCTTGTAATCCAAAACAAGGAGCGTAATAATTTCATTTATCCAGTCGAGATCAGGGACTTGGTTAATGAAAAACGGAAAGCAAGGAAAATATGGCAGAGAAACCGAGCACCACAAAGCAAAATAATTTTTAATTACCTCTGCAATAAGCTTAAGCAAAGAATTAGAGAACTAAAAAATGAATCGGTCACCCGTTATCTTCGTAGTCTTACAGACACTAAAGAAACAGAGTATTCTCTATGGAAAAAGCATTAAAAAGACCAAATTATCAAATACCGCCAATAAAAAATGATGAGGGAAATTGGGTAACAAGTGCCAAACAGAAAGCAGCACTGTTCGCATTTCATCTTGAAGAAACGTTCCAACCATATGCTAGACAATCAGCGGATGAAAATATAATACCAGTGCACAAGGCGGATTGTAGGAAAATACCACCTGTAACTCTACGAGAGTTGAAAAATGAAATTAACCATAACATAAATACGAAAAAATCTCCTGGCTATGATTTAATTACAGGTGAAATAGTGAAGGCACTTCCTGAGAAAGGGGTGCGAAAACTTCTTCATATAATCAACGCTTCATTTCGACTGAAATATGTACCTCTGCAATGGAAAGTAGCAGAAATAATTATGATACCAAAGCCGAACAAACCATCTAATAATAAAAAGTCATATAGGCCAATTTCTCTGCTTCCAGTACTTTCGAAAATTTTTGAGAAACTGTTATACAAAAGTATGAAACCTATAATACTTGAGAGAAAGCTAATACCACCACATCAGTTCGGATTTAGAGAAAACCACTCCACCATAGAGCAAATTCACAGGATTACAAGTATTATTGAAGATGCACTTGAAAATAAAAAAATATGCTCAACAATATTTCTGGATGTAGCACAGGCCTTCGATAAAGTATGGCATCCTGGGTTGGAATATAAACTGCATCGAGATTTGCCAAAAGAATACTTTCAGATATTGAAATCTTACATTGATAACAGATATTTTCGCGTTAAATGTGAAGAACAATTTTCCGAGCTAAAGAGGGTATCTGCAGGGGTTCCCCAAGGTAGCGTGCTGGGGCCAGTATTGTATTTACTTTACACAAGTGATTTACCAAACACAAGCGGCACAACAATAGCAACATTTGCGGACGATACTGCAATTTTAGCTACTGGTTATAAAGTAGACGAAGCAACCAGAAAACTGCAACGGGCTACGAACCAACTAAGTAACTGGACCAAAAAATGCCGCATTAAGCTAAATGAATTTGCGAAATGCAAAAATCAACGCACGTTAACTTCACCAATCAAATAGTTAACTGGATACCAATAGAATTAAATTCCAAACAAGTTCCTTATGCTAACACAGCCAAGTATCTTGGCATGACTCTCGATGCTTAGTTAAAATGGAAAGAGCACATTAAAAACAAAAAGGAGAAACTACACATTAAATATAGAAATATGTATTGGTTAATTGGAAGGTATTCAGAGCTGTCAATACCTAATAAGTAGCTACTATACCAAGAAGTTTTAAAACTTATATGGACTTATGGTATTCAGCTTTGGGGCTGTACTAAAAATACCAATACATATTAAAATAATACAAGCTCTTAACAATCGCTCCTTGGTATTGATAAGAAACGATATCCTAGATAGGGACCTCCGGATGGAAAACGTCAGCGAAGAGATAACAATTCATGCAAAGAAACGCATACAACGGCTTGGTCATCATCAAAATGTTACGTGATATGTTGAGTAACACAAATGGAGTACGAAGGATCCAAAGAAAGAAACCGCTGGAATTGGGAAGACCACAATAGGGTGGCCAAATTTTTAGAGAATAACTAATGGGTTATATCTCTGCAAATTGAACATAAGAAAGATCGACAAATTACTAGATGATACATGTAATCAGTTGTAATATTTAAAATAATAATAAAAAAAAAATAAGTTTACCATTTAGCTGATTCACAGTTCGTTTGCGGTTGCAGATAATACCTCAAGATAATTTAAAACCTTTTTGAATCCTTTCTATAATTATGATTTAATTAATATTTATTCAATTGCTGGCCGATTGATAATTATATAATATTCTGTGTGCTTAAGTTATGTATGTACATACATATAATTACAAATGACATAAAACAGAACTAATCCGAATTAAAGTCTCAGATGAGATTAAAATATTGAGATTTTATCAACTGTAAATTATTAATACAAATTTAATCAATAAATTGAAAATTTTATGCTCTCGGTACATAAAAGCTTTGTGCTATATATATATGTATGCTTTGTATTGTATGTTGTGTTAACCAACGAAACGTACCAGACCATTCATCATCCCCCCATGATGATATAGTCTCTATTCATTTCATTTCCTTTTCTATTTATGGAATAAATTTTCCGCATGGAAATGAAAATTATTAAAAAAAAAAAAAAGGACTGGAAAAATAATAGTATAAGATGGCTTTTACATAACAACAACAACAACAACAGCAACAACAACAATATTGTATTAATTTAATTTCATACCGAATGGTCTTATTTTATAAATTCAATGAACAGTGAAATGTAGGAAATATAGAGCTTTTTTGTTGTTGTTGTTGTTGTGCTTTATTAAGTGAAGACTTAATAATACCGCATATAACAACACTCCCGATCATAGCACCACAAAAAATAAACAAAAATACATATTCCATATATGTACATACATATACATACATATGCCGAGGATTATACCAAAAGGATATGTCAATTATTTATTCATTTAGTGCCGTTTAAGCATATATTAAGGGTGTGTGTATGTGCGACAACGTTTTGTTTGGATAAAGGATTTGACGTTTTTTTTTGTATGTACGACATGTGTAGAGGGATAGATATCTGTACATACCCGTTGCCGTGCAATCACATATTTGGCGATTTTAGAATTTGTATTTTGGGTGAACCGCACATTGAGGAGTTTATGCGATTCTCTGAGCTAATCATATGAAATTATTTTTTTATGGAATTTAGACTCTCTACTAAATTATATGTTTATTTTCAAATTCCTAATTGGTATGAAGTTATCGAAGTTGGTCTCAAGAACTATGATTAGAAACTTTAAGAAATCAGAAAAAATGACAAAATCAAAAAAACCTGTCATTACAGAGATGTCCTTGTAATTTGATTCTTTTAAGACAAATAACAATAGTATCAATAATAATACGCTTGTGCAATTTCCTACAAAATCGGGAAATGTTGGCGGACTTTCGAGGCAAGACAGAGGCACTCCTTCGAAAGCCCGAAATCTTCAAAGTGTCTTCCATTCGACTGAAAATGTTCAACAGGACAATTCATAGAATTCAAATTCCCAACCAAAAATTGAACACAAACCCGTTCCTGAAGTTGAATTAAATAATATCACAAATTCAAAAACTTGCTCAATAAACAAGTAAAACTTACCTTTTATAGTAGACACGCAGGAGCTGATGTTTGCATAATAAAAAAATGTGTTCTTTTCAGTGAAACCACAGTTTATCCAGATACCCGAAGCAAACTAAAAGGAATTTCAAATGAAATGATTGAAACCCTCGCTGAATGTGATGAGCAACATTCGGAATTATTGGTCAAAATTGTCTGAGCACAAATAAATGTAAAATAAATTTGCAAAATTTATCGGTGGAAATTCCTCTCAAATCAGGAACAATTTCATTAATTCTCTTACCTATTATAGAAATAGAGGCTTTGGAAAATTTCGAAATTCCTCCTCGATGTGAAAAAGTTATCACATTACCCATAAATCTACCCTTTTAATAGTTCCAAAGAAATCTACAACTATGGAAAAAAAATGGAGAGTAGTGGTGGATTATCGTCGACTTAACCAAATCACTATCGATGATACATTTCCGCTCCCTAATATTTCCGAAATTTTGGATAAACTCGGAAAAGCACAGTATTTCTCAACACTTGATCTCCAAAGTGGACACCATCAAGTCAAATTATCTCCTGATGATTCGCCAAAAAATGCATTTAGTACTGACGAAGGTCATTACGAATTTGTATGTATGCCGTTTGGACTTAAAGGTGCACCAGCGACCTTTCAAAGAATGATTAATAACGTCTTAAGCGGTCTAAATAATATTAAACGCCTTGCTTATTTGGACGATGTCGTTGTTTTTGGAGCAACACTCATAGAGCACCGTTTGACAGATGTCTTAAAAAGATTCCGTCAATATAATTTAAAATTAAATTCATCAAAATGTCAATTTTTAAGACTACAAATAAAATATCTTGGGAATGTCATAACACCAAATGGAATAATACCTGATGAATCATAAATAATAGCCCTGACCTACAGAAAAAGAACTTTTAGCAGCAATATGGTCTATGTCTCATTTTCGACCTTATTTGTACGGTCATAAATTTGTATTGGTAACGGTTCATCGAGCACTATTATAGCTTTATAAATTAGAAACACCAATGGCTCGTCAAATACGTTGGCAACTTTGTCTTGGAGATTATAACTTTTCTATAGTACATAAGCCCGGAAATGTAATAAAAAACGCCGACGCGTTGAGCCGCATAAAATTATCCATAATTGTAATGTAGTAACCAGGTCCGCATCTAAAAATCTTGAAAATGAAAATAATGTTTAATGTTTAAAATTACCTGACTCACAAAATTTAAACCAAATTGAAAATGAAACTTTAAATACAAACATTAAAAATTTAAATACACCGATCGAAATGGATGGACAAAATAATTTAACTGAATATCCAACTAACTCTTTTCCTTTAGGCGAATACGAAAATATATTTCCTAATATGTTACCAATGAATCAGAAATACAACAACTAATAAATGACTTCCATGTGTCACCATTGGGTGGACACCAAAGAATATACAGAAAATTCTTACGAATGCAAAAATATTAAAATTTCATAACAACATGCTCCCCTTGCCAAGTAAATAAACAAGGCAAAAATATAAAAGAGCTAATGAGAATTACGACAACTTCATGATACATGTGAAGCGGTGCGGACAAATAATTCACATATGTACTTAAAATAGAAGATGGAGGCTACTATCTATCAAGAGTGTAACGAGAATTCCACCAAATCAATAACTGACAAGTCAATGGATAGAATCATAACAGAAAACACTGAAAAGTATAACATTCGAGTAGCACAACCAAGAAGATGTCCAACAAATTAATCCTAATTTAACGATTCATTCCAATTTCAAATAATGGAATGAAATTCGAGTATATTTGCCCTTGCTGGGCAAAGGAATATAAGTGGGACCACAGAAGAAGTATGTTTTGGAAAACTTCGGGTAAATCCATAATTACATAGGTATCCAAGATATACAGAATTGTACTGCTATAGTTACCTGTTCGTTGAGTTTATTGAACCCCAATACAACGAAACAAGATGGATGTGGTCCGGAAGGTACACCAGGTAAAAGATCTTCCTTTAACTCGACCTTTATGCCTGCTTGTCAATTAATCGTTGAAATAGGGGAATAGGAGAATTTCTTGTGATGTGGAACATAACCAGAATGACAACCATATTCAATACTGGAGCAAGGAATGATAGAGGAATAACGTCAATTTTAGCAATCCCCAAATTATTTGAACTGGTAATATGAAATTCACTCAAAGCGGTAGTCTCTAGATACAAATCACTACGAGAACCTGTAATTCGTTTGAAGCAGTTTCGAGATTATTGTGAAATACCAGGATCATCGGCAAAGTTGACATGACTACCTTGTCGGTTACATGTAAGTTCGCTGTGTACAATAGGTATAATATTGGTCCTAGAACGCTTCAATTGATGGTTTCAATTTCGTTTAGAAGCAGTTTTTCAAATAACTTTGAGATTGTAGGCAGCATGCTTATTGGACGATATGATTCATCATTTTTCCAGCTTTATGTGGAATAACGGAATATAAAAGGAATATATAACCAGTCGTGGATTGCTTCGTGTGGTGCGAATACTGTTGTTAGATGAGCAGTAAAATCGGTTCTCTCTATTTCTAGTTGATAGTTAATCGGGTCATTCGAGTTTGTTGGCCTTTTTAACTTTTTGTTGTCTTCCACAAAGAATAATCTGTCTTCTCGGTTGCCGTGATTTCACTTAAATAATTCTGGACGCACTGGTATTCTTCTTCCCGCAATGCAAATCTTAAGCTTGACTTAATTTCCATTTCATATTAACGGTACAGCATCAATTTCGGCTGGTGTGATAAGAGTGATGTTCAGTACATAATTTTGTTCGACTGTAGCCTCTTATATTGATCCCAATTAGTTAGTTTGTTTGGAAGCGATTTTGGCGTTTCTATTCTTTGGACGCCGGTGCTCACTCATAGCAATCGGTGGCCTTATCATATGTATTTCTTCTGTGGGCCAGTACGTTGGGTGACCGGCAGATAAGTAATCCAGGCATTGTTTTTCTAAAGCTTCATAAACATGTTTGCCTTTCGGCGATGTTAATCTGGAACCAGATTGAGTGTGTTTGGCGTTGAAATGACCACCGCAAGAAATTTATTACCTAGCTGGCTGAAATAAATCATGAAGTCCAGTTTTTTATAGCAAGTTTAGAGGCCAGTATACCGCTGATATGATTCAGTTTCCAGACCATTCTTGTATACAGATGCTCGTTGATTGGATATGTTCCTTCTCATATTTTATAAGATCATAGTGTTTTAATCTTGTTTTCATCAATACGCGTACAGCTGGGCCTCCATGTGCTTTCTCATCTGGGTGGTTCGCGTCATGAATAGAGTACCAATTAATTTTGAAATAGTTATATTTGGTGAAGTGTGCTTCAGATACTCACATTATGTCAATATTGTGCTCAGTGAGGAATGTGCTAGGCCGTTTGCATTCCATATTGCTATTTTGATTCCATAAAATGGTCACATCGCAGCTACAGCCTTAAATTGTTGCTTCAAACTTTAATTTTCAAGGTACGTCTCTACCAGTTTCCACCTCAGTTTTTAATAATAGGCCCATTCCATATATTGGTCATATAAATACCATCAATGATAACTACATGAACCAACCTTTGGCCCAACAGCATAACAGCACGTTAAATTTGCCAATGTCAGATGTTCAAAATAATTTTTCGGCATTCTCTCCACCACTTCCTAACGTTCCCTCTAACAATAATAATTTGACTGGACGGCGACAGCTCTCTCGAAGTGGTATAACTTATAATGGGTCCACAGTAGGTATTACAGTGGATATGTTCTTTTTGCAGATGGAGACGGTGGCCTCTTCAGTGTGCTTGTCCCATGAATCATTGATGATAGAGATGAGTACTGTTTTAAAAGACGTTGCTTTGCACTGGTACTGGACTACTACCGCACTCCTTATAGTAATGAGGAGCTGCCCCAAATTCTGGTTACCAACATGAAGCCAGCTCTCCAATATCACCGAACCAACAAACAATTTACTACAATAAACCATCTGATCAAAAGTTGTACCACATGCGGGAAGATACTTTTAAAAGGTTTCGAGTTCAACCGGATAGTTCGTTGGCAAATAGACGTACCATAAATGAATTGCAAATCGACAATATAGACGAAAGATCACTGACATGATATCTGTTCGTCTAGTACATCGGCCCATACGGAATATTCATTATCCGCCTTTCAAAATCAATCGGTTAAGCCGACTAACGTCAATTCATATTCAGAAAATACACAATTATTTGAAGAGCTATTGCGAAGATCGTATTGAACCGGGTAGAAGAAACCAAATTAAACTTCGATCATTCGACCAGTAAATTCAAATTCGTGTATTTCACACGTTAAATTTTTCCAATAGTTTCTGTTCAGCTTCCGTTAAGAGCCCGTTATGCCCCGATGTGGACAGTGATTCTATCCCGGTGGCTGGCGGGAAATCCGTCCCAATGTTCCATCCACAGTTATTTCATCTATAATCGCGTTCGAAAATGGCGACACTAGGCCATATGCTAACGTTTGAATAAATAACGTGCCGTATAAGGGTCTTTTGGACAGTGGGGCAAGTGTCAGTGTGTTGTGAGTCTGAAACCTTTCTTTCTCACTTAAATTCAAAATTCCATAATTTTCCGTCCGTCATAAATACCGCCAGTGTGCAACCACAACGGGTGTTTGGTTACATAAACGCTCTTGTCCACTTCAATGGTACATCACATAGTATGAGATTGCAAATAGTGCCATCGTTAGAACAACCCCTGTATCTTGGAATCTATTTCTGGAATAGATTCGGCATCGTAGCAACCATTTCATCTCTATGTCTCTCTACTGAACCGTCTAATTCTCGTACTGCGCCTAAATACCACCTATTGTCCAGTAGCGAGCGACAGTTTTTAGATCCCATTATGGAACTATTTCCATCAAGTGCCAAATTGGGTCTAGGAAAAACTTCGCTACTGATACATAACATTGATGTAAGGACAGCAACGATTCTACCCGGTGTCCCCTACTATCCAAAAGCAGATGTACGCTGAGCTGGATCGGATGTTGTCTATATGGGGGTAATCGAGGAATCACAAAGTTCCTGGTGCTCTCCGATTGCCTTGGTTCGTCTGTGCTTAGATGCTAGAGAACTGAACAAGGTTAACAACGGATTACTGGGCCGTTTGGATGAAATGCGGTTTATTTCCGCGAATGATTTAAAAGACGCCTTTTGGAAAGTCCCTCTCGACCTACAATCCAGGGATAAGATGGCATTTACGATACCTGGACGGCCCTTTGAAATCGCTGGATTGACCATTAACCTCGCTAACAGTCAGTTTATGCTATATAGAGAAGTGAATTATTTCGGTTATGTTGTCGGTGATGAATGCCTCCGCACAAACCCAGACAAATGTAAAGCGATTTTGTCTTTTCCAGTTCCAAAGACTGCGAAACAAATTCGACGTTTTCTTGGAATGTGTGGATGGTATCGTCGCTTCATCCCTAACTTCGCTTCTTTAGCCACTCCACTTACCGATCTTACTGGAAAATCAGTGTGACGCCAGTACCGTTGGTGTAGGTAGTGTACTCTTTCAAACCGATTCGAAAGGTGAAGAACATCCCATCGAATACATCTCGCACAAGCTAAATGCGGCTTAGCGAAATTATTCTGTAACCGAACTCGAGTGCTATGCTGCGGTACTTAGCGTTCAAAAATTTCGACCATATATTGAGGGATATCCATTCACCATTTACACGGACGATGCCAGCTTACGCTGGTTGATGTCTCAAAAAGACTTATCCGGACGCCTCACAAGATGGAGCCTCAAATTACAAGCAATTGATTTTCAAATTGGATATCGGAAGGGATCAATAAACGCAGTGCCAGATGCGCTCTCTCATGCCTTTTGTGATTAGCTCTCTTCTCGTGCTGTCAACGCCACATTATCGGGCCCCTCTCTGGGAGACCACGGAATTTTTTTGTAATCAGATGGTGGCATAACCAATGATCACCATGTATATTCAGCTTAATTAAATCAGTCGAGATGCCCGTTCTCCAAATTGACCTAAACTCACCCTCATTTTGGGATAATGAGAACGTTGAACAAATTCAAAATGTTCAACTATTGATGATTCACAATGATTGAAATGATGGATGATTTTGCCATCACAACTGTATTCGAGACAATAAACTGTTGATTGCCCCATCATATGGCTCCAGGTATAGTGATACAGACCTACCGGATTGAAAATTGGTTGTCCCACTATCTCTAACTGAAAACTTAATTAAATTAGCACACGTTTAACCGACTTCAGCGCATATGGGTTCCGCAAAAACACATGAAAGACTACAAAGACAATTTTATTGGCCACGCATGTCTCATAGCGTTCAAATTGCAAAAAGTGTAAAATGAATAAGCCAGGCAATTGTTCAACACGACCGCCTATGGGAGCTCAAGTCGAATCCACATGCCCATTTCAGAAATTGTATGTAGATTTCTTGGGACCCTACCCTCGTTCTAAACGTGGAAATTGTTATATTTGTATAGTATTGGATCAGTATTCAAAGTTTGTCCTCTTGAAACCATTGAGAGAAGCTTCGACTACTCTATTGTGCAATTTTTTAGAAAATGAGGTTTTCCTGATTTTTTCAGTTCCAGCAGTGATTACTTCTGATAACGGCAAACAATTCACCTCAAAAATGTTCCAAGAGTTGCTCGAAAAATATAAAATCTCCCATATGCGCACGCCGGTTTATTCCCCGCAAAGCAATGCGGTTAAACGCGTCAATCGGACATTATTGTCAGCCATTCGCACCTATATTGAAGATCGCGAACATAACGAATGGAATAAACACTTACAAGAGGTGGCGGCAGCCTTACGGAATGTAGTACATGATTCCACACGTCATTAACACATTATCTCGTATTCGGCCAACACATGTCACTCCATGGGTCCGACGGCTTCTGTTTGACGGCAATTCCAATGAAATACAAATCATGTTCAAGCCCGACCGGTTAAAGTTGATTAGAGACATGATCGTCCACTATTTAAAGGTAGCACACGACAAGAGTGTCCGACACTATAATTTGCGCAGTAGAAATCGAAGCTTTTCAAATTAGCTGCCAAATCACATACCCGGTATAATCGAAACTTAAAAAAAAGTAGAAAAATCATTGGGCACCATTCATTTAAAGGATATCCGCGCTTAAAATGTTTTATTATCTAACAACACAATATGATAAAATACAATACTACGATGGTTATCTATGTCCGGCTTTAATAAGACTTTTCTCCGGTGTGGGACGTCCCCACGTCTGTTGCGCCGAATATCAAATTAAATAAGCTAACAAAATCCTAAATCTAAGTCCTCATTAGCATTTGACTAGAACTGTAGACTATATCTATATAAACTGGTCGCCCGGTTTCGTTGCTCCTTTACACCCTTGGCTGTTTTTTTACCTCAACTTATTTTTTACTTTGTCTGATATAGGCGTTAAGTTAAACGTTTCTTATAACTTCACAGACAATTTGGAGATAATTCGAAATTAGTTAATAAAATTTTGTGGCTGCCATTAAGATATATAGGCATCCTTTTTTTTAATATTTTTTTTAAGCGGTTGGAACCTACAGAGGTTCCGCACTCAATGCCACAGTGGGCCCATGGTTAAGGCAGCCTTACTTCGTCAACACATCTATATACATAGATTGAACCATTATCACCCCTTTCGTTTAAAATAAAAATATACAAATATATCATGTTTTAAGACTTAAGTCATCTTCAACACTTATTCACAAAAAATTACAAATAAATATTTGATTGGTGAAAAGTCTTCATTTTTACAGAAAATTCCAACATGTTGTTATGTTACTTACATATTATAACAAGAAATACAATATCTATATGTAATGTAAATAATAAGACTTTTTTATAAAGACTATTGATTTTTACTTATAACCAGATTAAGTGTATATGTATGGCATCATCACCCCTTTTTTATATTTAGACATATTTTTTGCAAACGAAACATATTTTTCGAACAAATTTTTACGCTACATACGTTGTATTAAATTACGTCAAGAAACGACAAGTGAAACATATATATTCAGCATCTTTCAATTCCGCATATCGCATAAATGTACATATGTACGTATGGCAATAAATAAATTTATCTTAATTCATATTATCATTATTAAAATATCGTTTTAATTAATAAAAATAATATGTTTTATGTATTATGTATGTATGTGTTTGCGTTCAAAAATTGGTGACATGGCGTTATAAATTTATAATAATTTAACATGAATAAATTATATGCAAACATAATCTCTGAAGTAATCATCGCACACATCATAAATATAATTTTAATAAATAATCTATGAACACAATTGGTTTTTATATTAATTTTGACGCCATATTCAGTGTGTGTGTATATATTGATTAATAAATAAATAATTTTAATTAGGGATGTACATGCATACATGCACCTATGGTGGTTATGTATACGCAGTTGTGTACTTTCGTATATGGGATTCAAAACTTTTCATTGGTGCAAACAAAACTTCTTTGGCTTCGAGGGGGAAAAGTAGTGCTTCACCTGAATCTTGAAGGTTGATCAAGGTCAATTTTTTTAATTACGATTCTTATTCTACGTAACTTTTAAAAATATTTACAAAATAATATGATAATAGGAGGTCTTCGAACAATAGCACCTCTGAATATTACAGCAACGCCATTGCTTATCCTGCTATCCTAACACAAGTTTGTAGATTTTAGTTTCAAATTTATTTATGTAGCTAGCCATGTTTTGTTTTGGATGAATTAATTGAAAAATGAAAATTATTAATTGAAAATTGAGGGCTCTTCCAAAAATCACCAAATTAACTAAAATGGTGAATTCCTTTAATATAACTTTTTTCCATGAAATTCATCGATTGTATTTTTTGAATTTTTTTTTACCGAGCTTTCAAAGCTTTTTTTCCAAGTTTTATTATGTTTTATATGGACGAACAAGCACTCAAATCAAACTAGTTTTTGTGGTCATTACCGAGAATACAGCGATCCTAGAATACCAAAGAAATGACGGTACGTACACTGCCAACGATAACTGTACAAAAAGCTAACTACTTTAATAAAACTGTGTCAGTAAAATCCTGCATTGCATAAAAGCTTTGATTTTATCGTAAAAGCTTGATCGTTTCTGATATCCATTATCAAAATCTATTGAAAGGTCATCTAATGACCAAAACTATATACAAAGTTTTATTGGAAAAGCTTTTTGATCAACATTACCATGAAAATTATTGTTTGTAATTTTGTTTAAACTTTATATACAGAGCTTTTAAAGCGTTTTGTTTTTGGCCTTGTTAAATTGACGAACAAATCCAACATTAAATTTTCTAATTTAAATAAACACAGGTACTGACATTAAAAGCACCCAGACTTGATTTTTTGAATACAAAAGTAATGACGGTACCTATACTGCCAACGATGATTAACGGAAACCTAACTACAATTACAAGTACAATTGTATCGAAGAAACTCGCATCGATCGCAAAGTTTTTGTTTCATTTTAATGTGAATAAGCTTTCAAATTTACTTTTAGTTTAATTTGTTGAAGCTTTCATATTTAAAAGCTTTGATTTGATCATAAAAGATTTATTATTTCTAGCATATATTTTGTGTTTACTACCTAATACACTTTGACAGAATGTATTTTATCGATTATACAATTTATTGAAAGCTCATTTAATTAACCAAAGTTGAATTTACGAAGCTTTACAAAATTTGAGACCTTTATTTAAACAATTAACTTAAATGGTAGCAGCTTTAATATTTCTGATCAAAATGTTTGGATGAAAGCTTACTTTAATACAACTTTTTCGATGAAACTGATTGATCTTTGAGATTGATTTTGATCTTTCAAAGCTTTTTTTCTAATTGTTACTTTGAATGGATAGACAAATTCAGAACTCAGTTTTATAAGTTAGACAAACACAAATACTTGCAAATTAAAAACACACAAACTTGATTTGTGGTCATTGCCGAGAATTCAGAATTCAGCGATCCTAGAATATAAAAGCAATTCCGGTACTTACTCCGTTAACGGTGGCGTCAAACTCGCATTGACCGTGAAATTATGTTTTTTTTCACTTTATTTCATTATGAGCTGAGTAAGCTTCCAACTTTTCTTTTGGTATAATTTGTTAAAGCTTTCAAATTTAAAAGTTTTGATTTCGATAATTTATTGGAATCATCTAATCAACAAATACTATAAAAAATTGGTTTTTATGGTAAAAGCTTTAACTAGTTTTAATCAAAACAGTCTGATGAAAGCTTATTGAGCTTTCGAAATGGTGGTTAGTTAATTCAATTGGACGAAACATTTTAAATATTTTCGATTGATTCCGTTTTAAGTTTACTTTTGGAGCTTTCATTTTTTTCTGATTCATTTTTTCTGTGATTGAAATTTGAAGTTTATGATTTTTTTTTTTTTTTTTTTTGATAAAACTTGATGAAAGGTTACTTTAACACAATTTTTACAACCATCCTCGTAAATTTCAAATTTAATTGGTCGTAATTCTGGACTAATAATTATGAGAATTTAATCGTTTTTCAATTTGTGATTTAACGGTTTGAAATCCGAATTAAACATTTTAAAATGTTTGTTAAATATTTTTTTCATTTCAACTTTATTTCGTTTTAGGCTGAATACGCTTTCAAATATCGTTTTGGTACAATTTGTTGACACTTTCAAAATTAAAAGCTTTGCATGTAATTTGCAGGTAATAACTGTAATATATCTGATTAACATGTTCAAATTAATGCTTACTTTAATACAACTTTTTCGTTGAAACTGATCGAAAGTATTTTTTTCCCCTAAGACGGACAAATTCAGAATCAGTTTTATAGTTAAGAAGCTTCCAAAATTAAACAATTTTTGGCCCATTGAATCCATCTTGACAATGGATCTTATTGATTACAAAATTTATTGAAAGCTCATTTAACTAACCAAATAAATATACAAAGTTTACTTTTTCAAATTTATATGAAAAGCTTTCCAAGTTTTGTTTTGCTTGAATTTGTACGAAAGATTTAACAACTTTATGAACTAAATTGGTAAAAGCTTTAATATTTCTGATCAAAATGTATAGATGGACGCTTACTTTAATACAAATGATCGATGAAACTGATCGACTGTAAGTATTTTGCAACTTTATTTCTAGACCATTTGAAGCTTTTCAACTAATTTTTTTTTGAATGGACGAACAAATTCAGTACTCAGTTTTTTAATTCAGACAAACACAAATACTTGTAAATTAAAAACACACAAATTTGATTTGTAGTCATTGCCGATAATTCCGAATTCAGGGATCGTAGAATACCAAAGCAATTCTGGTACTTACTCCTTTCATACAACTGTATCGATGAAACTCGCATCGACCGGGAAATTATGGTTTTCATTTCAACTTTATTTCATTATAAGCTGAGTAAGCTCCCAACTTTTCTATTGGTTTAATTTGTTAAAGCTTTCAAATTTAAAAATATTAATTTTATCATAAAAGCTTTAAGACAACTTGACTTATAGATAATGTATTGGAAGATCATCTAATTAACAAATACTTTACAAAGTTTGTTTTTATGGTAAAAGCTTTAACTGGTTATTTTCAAAACAGTCTGATGAAAGCTTACATTAATACAACTTTTCGTAATGAGCTTCCGAAATTTTGTTGGGTATGTTTTGGGTGGAACATTTTAAATATTTTCGATTGATTCGGTTTTAAGTTTACTTTTAGAGCTTTCATTTTTTTCTGCTGTATGTGATCGAAATTTGAACAGTTTATGATTTTTTTTTTTTTTTTTTTTTTTGATAAAAATTGATAAAAGCTTACTTTAATACAATTTTTTACGACAATCCTCGTAAATTTCAAATTTAATTGGTCGTAATTCTGGACTAATATTTTTGGGAATTTAATCGTTTTTTAATTTTTAATTTAACTGTTTGAAATCCGAATTAAACATTTTAAAAACTTTATTGAAAAGCCAACAAGTTAATCAAAGCTATGGTTATGGCAAAAGCTTTATCATTTCGGATATTTCTGCTTACTTACTAATACAACTTGACCGAATGGGTCTTATCGGTAACAAAAATTATTGAAAGATCATTTATAATTAACCACAACTCCAATACAAAGTCTGCTTTTATGGTAAAAGTTAACTTTTAATAACTTAACTTTCCATATTGAGCTTTAACAATTTTATTTGTTCAATTGATCGAAACTGTGACGAAACATTTTAAACTTTTTCGATTGAATCGAATTTTACACTATTTGAGCTTTCATTATTTTCTTTATGATTATTTGATTGAAATCTGAATGAAACAGTTTTTGTTTCAAATTTATTTATGAGCTTGCCAAGTTTTGTTTTGAATGAATTAGTTGAAAAATGAAAATTAATTATTAAATGAAAATTATTAATTGAAAAATTTGAGAACTTCTCAAAAAATCACCAAACTAACTAAAATGGTTCTGATGAAAGCTTACTTTAAAATAAATTTTTCGATGAAATTCATCGATTGTATATTTTTAAAATTTTATTAAGAGCTTTCAAAGCTTTTTCAACGTTTTCCATTTTTTATATGGACGAACGAGCACTCAAATCAAACTTGTATTTGTGGTCATTACCGAGAATACAGCGATACCAGAATACCAGAAAGCTAACTATTTTAATACAATTGTGTCGATGAAACGCATTCACCGTAAAATTTATGTTTCATTTTAAGCTGAATACGCTTTCAAATTTCTTTTTGGCTTAATTTGGTAAAGCTTTCAAATTTTGAAAGCTTCTATTTGATCGTAAAAGCTTTCTCATTTCTGACATACATTTTCTGCTTACTTACTAATACAATTTGACAGAATGGATTTTATCGATTAGAAAACTTGAAAAAAGCTCATTTAATTAACCAAAGCTATAAACATACAAAGTTTGATTTCTCATATTTATTTACGAATGAAATATGTACGAATGGTTTGAGAACTTTATTGAAAAATTAACTAAAATGGTAAAAACTTCTGTTTAATACTTACTTTAATACAAATGGCTATCAAAGCTTTTTTGTTTGTAACATTTTTATAATTCAGATTTAACTTTATTGTAGCCATTGCCGAAAATACATGGATCTTAGAATACCAAAGGAATGCCGGTAGTTACTCTGTCAATGATGACTTAACGGAAAGCTAACTACTTTCATATAATTGTGTAGATTAAACTCGGATTAACTGTAAAATATTGTTTTCATATCAACTTTATCTCATTTTAGGCTGAATACGCTATCAAATTTCGTTTTGGTTCAATTTGTTGAAGCTTTCAAATTTAAAAGCTTTGCTTTTAGAGTAATAGCTGTAATATTTCTGATCAAATGTTCAAATGAAAGCTTACTTTAAAC
This sequence comes from Tipula unca, assembly GCA_951394425.1. Classification (NCBI taxonomy): domain Eukaryota; kingdom Metazoa; phylum Arthropoda; class Insecta; order Diptera; family Tipulidae; genus Tipula; species Tipula unca. The sequence continues at coordinate 182,649,133 of OX596382.1, read as the reverse complement.
AAGTTTTTCGTTGAAAATGATCGATAGTAATTTTCCCCTTTACTTTATTTACCGAGTTTTCAAAGCTTTTTTTCTATTTTTTTAGAAATGCCCGGACAAATTCAGATTTAGTTTTATAGTTAAGATGCTTTCAAAAATAAAAGCTACGATTTTATCGTAGACAATAGGTCTTATCGATTACAAAATTGATTGAAAGCTCATTTTATTCACCAAACCTATCAATACACAAAGTTTTTTTTCGAATTTTATACGGAGCTTTCCAAGTTTTGTTTAGGATGAATTGATTAAAATTTGTATGAAAGATTTGAGAATATATAGATATATCAGATCTAAATGTTTAGACGAAAGCTTACTTTAATACAATTTTTTCGATGAAACTGATCAACTGTAATTTTTTTCCAACTTCCTGATCTTTCAAAGCTTTTGTTAAATTTTTTTTGAACGGGCGGGTAACAACACAAGTTAGCCGGGTTAGCCGAATAAACACTACGCAAACTCGGCTCGGCTTTTGAGAAAATATAGATCGGAGTACAAGTACACTTTTTGTTCTTCCACTTTAGTCTAACTTAAAGGTACACTCGATATTAGGAGATCATTTTTGGTGTTTGTTAATGGTCGATGGAATGAAGATGGTAAAGTATCTGTGAGTTGATTTTGACAAACAACTTGGTATCACAAACAGCTACAAAATGGGCCTCAACGTAGGCTGTTATTGTATTAGTTATAAAGAAACCCCAATTGATATATTATTAAAAAAGAGAATTGCAACATAAAATTAACATTTTTTAACCAAATACGTAAGCAACGATCATCATTTGGTCGCTGTAAAGCTTCGATGAAAATTTTCGTACAAGTCTGGGAACACAGGGAAATGTATTGAACGTTTCGACTGTGAAGGTCTTATAAATGAAGATCAAAAGAAACGATATCAGGATCTTGTCAGCGATAACATTGAGGAAGCTAATTGCTAGTCTCACTGTGTGAACTCTGTCTGGGAGGTACTAAAACTTCGGTTGTCGGTGCTGTCTATCAGCCTTTCGGTATAGTGAAAGGCAGACTCAAGAAAGATTGGTTTGATAACGAGTGCAGTCCCGCAATCGAGCAACAAAATATAGCCCATAGTGAAGTGCAACAACGTCTCACGATCGGGAAGAAAAACAAAGCTACGCTTACGTGGAGGGTTAAGTATATTTGTAGACGGAAAAAGTGAAAATGGTGGAAGGCCGAGGTTCTGAAAGTACAACAACTAACCAATGAGCGAAGTTCGCGTAATTTTTTTAAAGGGATTACCGGATGGCACCATACTTTCAGGCCTGCGTCAACCGCCATTTGGGACCGAGATGGAAACCTCTGTGTCAACACCGATGCGGTATTTGACGGATGGAGTACACTTTACCGACCTGTTATGGTGTTCATCATGCGTTACAGACTGGTGTTGAACCATCTTTAATACAGACTGCGGAAGTTTGCACTGAGGATCCACCCCATGCAGAATTCATTAAGGCCATGCGGAGATTGAAACGAAACCGCTCATTTGTGGTGGACTGATGATGAATAGAATGTGGCCGCAGTATGCCTTATATTCAAAAAGGGAGACCGCTTGAAGTGTGAGCATAGAAGTTAAACTGTCCTACATTATAATGGATAGAATCACCCCTCTAGCGAAGGACTTGGTTGGTGTGGTGACGATCAAGGAGAATTTCGTCCGGATCGATCAGTCATGTTCAGGTCTTTTCGCTGCGAATGATTCTATCTAAATATTATGAGACGTCCATCTCCATACATCAGGTGTTCCTGGATTTCCGGCGTGCGTATGACTCGATCAACCGAGAGAGTTTGTAGACTGTTTCGGAATACCTAGGAACGGAGTGAAGGAAATACTTGATCCGCTTGTAGAGCTTCTGTTAGTTGGACTCCAGATCAATGTACCAGATTTTAGTATTGGCAGTTGTTTTTTGTATCCTTTAAGGCCACTGCTAAAATCTTAACTCCTACCAAGTGCCGTGAAGCTGAAGCTTTATACAACGAGCTGATCAGACCTTTTGTTATGTTTGGATATGAAAATTTGGGCGCTGACGGATGAGTACGAGAGATGGCTCCTTACATTTGAAAGAAGAATTTTGCGTTTAATTTAGGGCCCAAAACGTAAAGTAGATGGTATACATACCGTGCACTGTATACAATATCGAAATCAGAGATCTGATGATGATCCCAGTGATTCAACGAATTGTGCAGCAGTGTCTCTGAAAGGAGAGCCCACCAAATGGCACAGAGGTCATTGCAGGCAACCATGGCTCCACGGTGGAGAGAACGGCGTGACCTCTTCTGATTGTCTAAGACAGTATAAAGACCATGCTCAGGATTGAAACCGTTGGAGCCAAATGGTTGACTCAATAAAGGGCCAGTAATGGCCTTTACAAACTGATTATTATATAGGACTCGTGTTCTTCTTATGAAACGTTAAAAAAATGTTATTTACTGAACACAAAACCTGCAAATTAGTTAATTTATATTTTACCATATGAAGAGTCGGCGGCCGTAACAAATTTTATTAATTGATCCTGGATGTAAATCCACGAGAATATTTTTATTAAACAATTTTAGGTTGTAGACGGGTTTGCGCCAGGTTTTATCTGGTCAAGTATTGCGACAACGAAGACATAAATAGAACAGATCAGTGAAGTATGGGATATGGATATATAGGCTCCCCTTGGACGGCCATATTCATGATCGTATGACCTATGTGTTGTTAACCTAATTTAAAAATGACATTTCTTTTATTGGGCTTTTTAAATGGACACTTCTGGACTTACAATACACAATCGATTCTATATTTTGCCTATAAGAACAGTTTCTACAATATAAACGTTCAGAGTTTCATCTTATATGTTATTCTTTACTTTTTTATAATAGTTTCCATCTGATTAATGAATTGACTTCTTTCTCTTCTTATCTGCAGTGTTGGCCTCAGGTTGTAACTCTGGCGTCAGTTGTGAATTTAAATTAATCTGCGCTGAGGAACTTCTATTATTGATCAGTTTTGACTTGTACCGAAATCAGTGACTTCTCTGAACTGTAAATGAAATTGTTTTTGTTGAAAAGGAAGGGTTTGACTGTTCTATTGCTGCGACTGGAGTTCATATTTATTTTAGTTAATTTTTAGTTAACTAAAAAAACAAATCAAGAGCAGTTCCAAAAATCAAGTGCGCAAACACTTAAAATTTTGTACAAATTCGGTTAATTATTACCAAAACTAAAGTAAATAATTTCAATTGAAAATCACACTTTATAATTGGCCTACCGCACCCCATAAACTATTATACATATATAGGTACATACAAATTTTAGCTCATTACCATCATAATATGTGTCAATAGCAAACATTTTGTTTTGTTTATTGGTCAAATCAACTGAATTGAAATGAATTTATAAATAACAACACAAACCTCTCGACCATACCCCATTAACCATATACATATATGTATGTATGTTAAGCACTTCATTTTCCGATTAGTCCACTCACAAAAATATCAACCATCATCATACACGTAATATACATATATATATACTTATGTGCATACATACATCCATATACGTATATACAAACAAGAACCAAATCAAATAAAGGATGAATACGAGAGTATGTTTATTAAACGAAACGATAAAAAAAAAATTTTTGGTACTGGCAGGACTATATATGTATGTTGTTGTGAAACCACTACTGACCACTCCAAAGAATACCATAAAGTAAAGAAAACGCCTGAATGTTAAAATAAAATTATAATTTAAAATCTAAGGCGAAAACAAATTGTTTATAGAGCACAAAATTTCAAAAACGAGCACACATTTTATTGTAATAACCTAAATAATAATAATTGAATATAAAATTGCAAAACGCAATTTGGCAATTATTAATTAGTATTAAAACATTAATGTGTGTCAAAGTGTGAAAAATTAATATGTGTCAAATTGTGAAAAACAAAAGAAATCAATAACAACAATTTGACATAGAATATTTAGTATATATAGTTGAAGAATAATTAAGATATTATTATTATTATTAAAGTCAGTTGTAGTTAAACATAATACAGTCAAAGTCTAAGTCAAGTCATTAAGTAATAAATAAATAAAGAAAAACCTAAAATTTAAATACTCAGTGTTATAAATTAAAATCGAGAATATTCATCATTCATCAATCAAGTAAGTATAACTATAACACAAATTATTATTGATACTGTCATAGCCCCCATCCGTGGTAAGCGAGTATCAATAATTAAATCATCCTACTAACCTCACGGCACCGATTTTGGTAAACATCGGCGGACGAACCTCGTACGGCAAAGCGAGGGGGGAAGACGGAAGAGTGTTTCAGCGCTCAAGCTTCCCTAGTTACAGTTGTCTACCAAAATCTTTTCTCAATTACTAATCTCAATATCATAATTACATTGATATTTCTCTAAACAAACAATTGCTAATTCGCAAATAACAGTATAACACGACATTACCAATAACCCACACATATAAACATTAACACATTTTGACTCCACACTTCCATACCCCTCAAGTATAAATAATAAAACCATTTATACAATATTTATATATTAGAACATTCCCTCTAATATAACATTTGGAATGCTCTAAAATATAACATTGGCGCTGCCGCAAACTTTCCACTCCGGGTCACATAATTATTAGTATTATATACGCAAACTTTCCACTTCGGGTAACACAATAATCAGTAAAATATTATAACTAAATAGTCAGTATTATATACGCAAATTTCCAACTCCGGGTAACCGAATAGTCAGTATTACGAAAACGTTTCACTCTGGATATCAAAATTCTTCACCATTTAACAATTCCAACCTATCGCGACATACAAATTAAGAAAAACATGGCACAAATTCAAGAGTCAGTTGAAAGACGAGTTCCTCTCTTTTACGGTCAACCAGACGTTGATGCCAGCGAAGTAAATTTTTTCATGGATGCGTGCAAACGTATCGAAAAATTATACGCTGACAAACCGGACAGTTTGGCTACCGCACTAGAAGAAACAATATTTAGACTACGAGGAAGAGCATACGAAATATTCCGTGACATTGAGGTTAAGACCTTTAAAGAATTTTATAGCACCTTAACACGAAAATTTCTGCCTACCTACACAGTCGAAATATTATCAAATAGACTCAGTAATGCCAAACAGCACAAATTTGAAAGTTGCGGAGATTTTGGAAGCCGCGTCCAAAGCTACGCATTAGATTATGAAGCAGGCGTTCAAATCAAATATGGAGAAGATAATTCACTTCCGAAACCTTTATTAGCTACATTGGAACAAGAAGCTTTTGTTCGTGGTTTACAAAATGTTGCTATAAAAACACACCTAACCATGCTAGCAGACAAACCTCTTAAGGAACTAATAGAAATGGCTGGCCGAATTGAAAGACAACTTGGTTACAGCAAAGTATACCAAACACCACAAGTAGCCGATCAGGAAATGGAGCAAACTAGATGTCAATTATGTGAAAGAATAGGACACAAGGCTAGAGAATGCCACTCCAATATGAGAAGTCCAACACTCAGAGAACCTTACCAACCTCCAAGTTTTTGCAGGTATTGCAAGAGAACCGGTCATACACTGGAAAACTGTAACACCAAAAGAACAAATGATGTAAGGAGAAGGGAATTCTCAACACGCCCAAATAACTTCACCACTCAATCTGCACAGAATATCATCCCAGGCAACAACAGAAACTACAACGGATATCAAAATACGTACCCGAACCAACCGAACAATATGTACCTTAATCAACAAACAAACGTTCCTGACACTCAAAGATTCAACACTTACCCAATCAAACAAAACTATAACAGACCCAACTTTCAGCACACAAACCATATCCAGCCAATCAGAAACCAACAAGTATCCCCAACTCGAAGACAAATCGAAACCTCACCTCCACGAAACCATCCAAACTATCTTTATAAAAATCAACAAAACTTCCAGAGAAAATTAAATCCAAACATAAATGAACTGACCAATGACTTAGGGAATGTATCCATAAATTACATACAAGAGATGACTGATGAATTACAATATCCACAGGGAAACGAGCAGGGACTCGTCGAACAACAGGAAAATTAGCTGTAGTCCAGACGAGTCCAGCCCTCATCAATTACCCTGACCAACCGCATTTTCAACATGACATCCCTAATATCAACAATACTATCCAGTCCAACCATTTTATGAATCCGATAAATCTTAATACATACGAATCGAATAATAATTTTAATCAATCGAGACCCTCCTCGAATAGTAATTTAAGTCTTCAATCGAGAACCTCCTCGAATATCAATAATAATCAATCGAGAACCTCCTCGAATAGTAATTTAAGTCTTCAACCGAGAACCTCCTCGGATAATTTTAATCAATCGAGAACCTCCTCGAGCATCAATAATAATCAATCGAGAACCTCCTCGAATAGCAATTTAAGTCGTCAATCGAGAACCTCCTCGAGCATCAATAATAATCAATCGAGAACCTCCTCGAATAGCAATTTAAGTCTTCAATCGAGAACCTCCTCGAATATCAATAATGATCAATCGAGAACCTCCTCGAATAGTAATTTAAGTCTTCAACCGAGAACCTCCTCGGATAATTTTAATCAATCGAGAACCTCCTCGAATATCAATAATAATCAACCGAGAACCTCCTCGGGTAATTTTAATCAATCGAGAACCTCCTCGAATAATAGTTTAAGTCTTCCATCGAGTTCCGTCTCGATTAACAGAACAAGTAGTCCGTCAAACAACGAACAGAACAACCCATATAACCCTCTAAATAAATCAAGTCCTATTCCGAAAAGTAGTTCTGTAGCTCAAGACAGACGAGCCGTACAAAACTCACTTGCATCGAATAATGATGATTGGCCACCAAAAGGACCATTCGTCACGGTAGCACAGGTTCATAAAGTAGTAACCCAAGAAAATCCTCCTCCCCACAATTTCAAAATAAATCTAGTTTCTAATCACAAGTTCTCTCATGATGTCGTAAGTCTAAAACTAGGAGCATCAAAGGAAAGTACTATACAATTCCTAATTGACTCCGGTGCTGCAGTGTCGTTAGTAAAGGAAAGATTCATCGACGATATGAATCTGGTCGACAAAGTAAATAGAGCCAAGTTAACAGGAATAGGCGGAAAGGCCACTGTAACTTTTGGTAGCGTGTACACACACCTCGACATCACTCCTAAGCTCAAAATATTTCAGAATTTCCATGTAGTAGGAAATGATTTCCCAATCAACCAAGATGGTATTCTTGGAAGAGATTTCTTAAGTAACAACAAAATTGATATACTTTATAGTTCAAATCAACTAGCAATCCAAGGAAATATAATTAACTTCACTAGTGATCCATCTGAAATACATCTTCCTGCACGGAAAGAAATAACTGTGCAAATTACAACTCCCACAAATAATGAATATTTATGTCATTCGCAAGAAATAGCCCCTGGCGTATTCTCAGGTAACTGTCTCATAAAACCCAACCAATATAAAGCCCAGATTAGCATAGTTAATTGCAACCCATCAGAAGCCATAATTAAGAATTTCAAACCAATACTCTCACCATTAGATAATTTCGAGATACTTCAAATCAATCCAAGTCAAGTCCCAATAACAGGAATCGAAAATAGAGAAGATATAATTTTAGGACAAATTATCCCCACCTTAGATAAGAATCTAAACATTGAAGAATCAACCACATTACTAGAACTGATTAGCGAATATTCCGATATATTCTACATAGAAGGTGATAAATTATCAAGTGTCCCAGGTGTGAGCCATCAGGTGCACCTTCATTCAGACACATCTCCAATCAACACCAGACAATATAGAGTACCGCAAATCTTAAAATCCGTAATTAATGAACAAGTACAAAAGATGCTTGAAGATAACATAATTACACACAGTACAAGTCCATTCAATAGTCCTTTATTAGTAGTACCTAAGAAACCAGATCAGAATGGTAAGCCAAAATGGAGAGTAGTCGTAGACTTTAGAAGAGTAAATGAGGCTACGATTGGTGACTCTTACCCTCTTCCACTCATAAATGATATATTCGATCAGTTAGGTCGATCACAGTATTTCACCACTTTAGATATGGCAAGTGGTTACCACCAGATTCAAATGAATCCCAGAGACCAGCACAAAACCGCTTTCAGCACTGATTTCGGTCATTTTGAATTCCTCCGAATGCCTTTTGGAATGAAGAACTCACAGAGTACATTCCAAAGAATGATAAATAATGTCTTGCTAGGCCAACAAGGTTTGAAATGCTTTGTATACCTTGACGATGTTATAATATACGGAAGAAACTTGAATGACCATAATAACAAGCAAAGAGACGTTTTTGAAGCATTTAGAGTGAATAACCTCAAAATTCAGACAGAAAAATGTCGATTTTTAGGTAAAGAAATACAGTATCTAGGTCATACCATTACAACTGAAGGAATTAAACCAAACCCCAAAACAGTAGAAGCAATTGTCAATTTCCCAGTCCCTCGTAATGCACGAGAAACGAAAAGTTTTCTAGGTCTCACAAGTTACTACAGAAAATTTGTCCCAGGTTTTTCCACCATTGCAGAACCCCTGCACCAACTTACCAGAAAGAAAGTTAAATTCGAATGGTCAGAAAAATGCAAAAACGCATTTGAACTTCTAAAATCCAAATTAGTTACAACTCCAATACTACAATACCCCGATTTTGATAAAATATTTATCCTCACCACTGACGCTAGTGATTACGGCGTAGGTGCAATTCTGAGCCAAATCCACAATGACAATGATTTACCAGTTGCGTATGCAAGCCGCTGTCTAAAGCAAGCAGAGAAAAACTATTCTACGATTGAAAAAGAGATGCTAGCCACAAAATGGGCAGTAGACATATTTAGACCCTATCTATATGGCAGAAAATTCACGATTAGAACAGACCACAAACCACTAATTGGCGACCTTAAAAACGTTTCAAAACGAATCTTAAAATGGCGAATACAGTTAGCCGAATACGATTACAATATAGTGCATGTACCAGGAAAAACTAATACTGGAGCAGATGCACTAAGCCGAACCAAACCCGTAGAAATCAACGTGATTACTCGAGCCAAAGCTAAAGAAGTACAAACAGAAACCACAGATCCCGAACCAACTAATATAAAACTTGAGCCACCTCAGGCAACAATCCTCAATAAACCCATGGTCCAAATCATTACTGATCCTAGTACCAAACTTAAAATTCTACACGAGAAACATGACCTACCATTAGGAGGACATGCAGGTGTATTTCGAACGTACAGACGAATCAGAATGAACTACTATTGGCCAAACATGCTCCGCGAAGTAAAGAAATATATTCAAAAATGCCAGAAATGTAAAAAAGATAAATCTAGTAAAAAGACAAAAGTCCCTCTTGTACTAACCGAGACATCGGAGTACCCTTTTCAACGTGTTGCACTCGACATTGTAGGTCCCCTACCAATTACCAATAATCAAAATAAATACCTCCTGACATTTCAGGACGATCTAACAAAATTCTCCGGTGCAATACCATTACCAGACGAAAGAGCCAGTACAGTAGCCAAAGCGTTATGCGAGCAGTATATAACTAAGCTCGGAGCCCCTGAAAAGATCCTTACAGACATGGGATCGAATTTCATGAGCAACCTTTTCGAAAATATCTGCAAACTTCTCAAAATTAAACATATAACCACTACAAGTTTCCACCCACAGACTAATGGTGCTCTTGAGAGATCTCACAATACCCTCAAAGAATATTTACGCAATTTCTCAAACATCGACCATAGCAATTGGGATGAAATGGTACACTACGCAATGTTCGTATACAACACAACACCCCATTGTTCCACAAATTTCACACCATACGAACTAGTTTTTGGCCGACCAGCCCTAGTTCCAACCTCAATTAAAAAAGAACCCCAACCCACATACAATTATGATGATTACGTAAGCGAACTCAAAGCCCGCCTACGTTTAGCCCACCATATTGCCCGACTAAATACAATGAAACAGAAAGAAAGAGCCAAAACGAACTACGACAAATCAACCATCAATTTTCAAACAACCATTGGAGATCTTGTCTGGCTTCAGAATGACATGAGGCGTAACAAACAAGACCCACTTTGGTTAGGTCCCTTTCCAGTCGTACAAGTACTATCACCCACCAATACCCTTATTTGTATCAGAGGCAAAAACAAAAATGTCCACAACAACCGCCTAAAAAAAGATTAATATCCTACCCCACAAAAACTTATCCTAAAACATCCACTCTAAAACACCCACCCTTAAATCATAAAAAAAGAGTCGAAATTTGAAAATCGTTTAAAAATCATAGAGAAAATTGACTCAATCTTAAATAAATACGCGAAAATCAAAAACCTCTTCTAAATTACGAAACAAAACACGCGCGTAAATTACAATAAAATCAGGAGAGAATTAGCTTTTCCTTCTGCGAGAAATTAACTAAAACTCGAAGAAGAACAGGCTAACTCCCAAACATTTTTTACTAACATTAACCATTAGTCAAAGATTAAATTATATATGTATGTAATTATAAGAAACAAAAAATTTTCAAAAATCTTAAAATATATTAAATAAAATATTAAATTAAATATATTAAATAAAAATATAATTAAATAAAATAAAACAAATTTTTTAATAAAATCTTGATATCATATTATCAAAATATAATATCAATAAATAATATTTCTTTAATCAAAACTAGAATTAAGTAACTTAAAAATTAAAATTTCAAATTAAGAAAAGATAAGAAAAAAATCAAGATAGAATGCAAATATCATAAAAATTGATAGTTATAAACTTATACAAAAAAAATGTTCACTCAAATTTCAATAAAACAAGTAACATGAAATTTTTCAAGTTCAACATATAAAAAAAAAAAAATAATCATATTACACTACCATATAAAATTATATAAGTAATGAATAAAAAAAAAATTAAAATCATCATATTTCACTTCCACATAATTATATAAGAAACAATAAATGTAGTACAGTAATTTCAAAACAAATACACTTTTTCATCATATTACAAATTTAAATCACAACAAAAAAAAAACAAAAAGAAAACAAAATAATTATGCAGTTTTTAAAAAAAAAAAAAAAACCTAAGCAAAATTCCATAGTAAAATCAACCTTGCTTACACAGCAAACACTAATATAAGTAGATGATAAGAAATAAAAAATTGTAAACAAAATGCCAATGACCAGACAAATAAAACGATGTAAACAAGCTGACTCAGTAATAGAAGACAAACAAAATGAAGATAAACTGACCACAAGAACACCAAGCTGACCAAAAGAAGACCAAGCTGATGCAAAGACCAGAAGATGACAATCAACAAAATTAAATCAAAACTATGTATACTAGAAATTAAACATATATTCTATAGAAGATTTTCCTTCTTCAAAGAAAAATCTTTCCCTGGGGGGTAAGCAGTGTTGTGAAACCACTACTGACCACTCCAAAGAATACCATAAAGTAAAGAAAACGCCTGAATGTTAAAATAAAATTATAATTTAAAATCTAAGGCGAAAACAAATTGTTTATAGAGCACAAAATTTCAAAAACGAGCACACATTTTATTGTAATAACCTAAATAATAATAATTGAATATAAAATTGCAAAACGCAATTTGGCAATTATTAATTAGTATTAAAACATTAATGTGTGTCAAAGTGTGAAAAATTAATATGTGTCAAATTGTGAAAAACAAAAGAAATCAATAACAACAATTTGACATAGAATATTTAGTATATATAGTTGAAGAATAATTAAGATATTATTATTATTATTAAAGTCAGTTGTAGTTAAACATAATACAGTCAAAGTCTAAGTCAAGTCATTAAGTAATAAATAAATAAAGAAAAACCTAAAATTTAAATACTCAGTGTTATAAATTAAAATCGAGAATATTCATCATTCATCAATCAAGTAAGTATAACTATAACACAAATTATTATTGATACTGTCATAGCCCCCATCCGTGGTAAGCGAGTATCAATAATTAAATCATCCTACTAACCTCACGGCACCGATTTTGGTAAACATCGGCGGACGAACCTCGTACGGCAAAGCGAGGGGGGAAGACGGAAGAGTGTTTCAGCGCTCAAGCTTCCCTAGTTACAGTTGTCTACCAAAATCTTTTCTCAATTACTAATCTCAATATCATAATTACATTGATATTTCTCTAAACAAACAATTGCTAATTCGCAAATAACAGTATAACACGACATTACCAATAACCCACACATATAAACATTAACACATTTTGACTCCACACTTCCATACCCCTCAAGTATAAATAATAAAACCATTTATACAATATTTATATATTAGAACATTCCCTCTAATATAACATTTGGAATGCTCTAAAATATAACAATGTCTATAGCAAACCATTCCCACTCTCTGGATGAATTGCTGGACGTATGTAAATTTTAATTAAAATAAAAATGTAGACCACAAAGATTTCGTCTAAATAGAAACATTACTGTATGGCCTCGTCCCATCGCTCATTCTCCAATTTTCCAACTATATGTAGGTATATCTGTACATATTTGGAAAATTATGTATTTTTCAGTTTTATATGTCTAAATTTATGTGCTCGTATACACTATATACGTTTATATGTGGAATAAAAACTCAATGTATCCTTTGAACGTCAACGTCCGTCCGACCTATATATGTATGTTTAAGCATGAATATATGTAATACAGGATGGGCCATCTGTTGGTCAATTCATCGGTTTTTTGTGGGCCAAGTTGAATGAATTGCGTGTTAACGACCTTTGCTCTCAACACGACGGAGCGGATATGCCACGCAAATCCATTTATTGTCAAAAACTTGCTGATCGCATAATTTCCTGAAATTGTGAAGTTCCTTGGCCACCACCATGAAGCCTGGATTTAACACCACTTGATTATTTTATTTGAATGGTAAGTTAATCATCCACAAACATTTCAACTCAAGTCAACAATTCAAGTCATCGGAAATTGTGATGTTCGAATGCAGGCCTCTAGTGTATGGTGTATGTTTTATTTACAAATTGGAAAAGGACTTTCAGATGGTCCACCCTGTATTATGTTTTTTGATGGTAAAGGTATAGATACTGTATACATATTTTGTAATATAACATAACCTCAAATATAATATAAAATTAATTTTAAGAATAATTGTAATAATAAAATGTTATGATTTTTTATTTGGAACTAAACAATAACAATCGCAATATAGGAGGACATTAATGTTTATATGTTGTAAATAGTTATGTTACTATACCAATAAATATTATCATTATAGTTGGGCATTTTGTTTTCAAAGGTGACGTGGTCAGGGATTTACGAATCATCTATTATTTTCTACGTCGACGTGTCGACAACCCGTAGGCGACGAAAATAGAGTGATTGCGAGATTTAGTATGAACTAGTCCAAAACTACGGTGGCCTGATCTATTTTTTAGGTTTAATGCGTTTCCGGGTGGGACAGATTTAAAATTTGATTTAATGCATTTTCGTCTCTTTTCAATTAATAATGTTTACCATGTGATCCAAGAAGGTTTCAACACAGAAAAAATAAACATACAGAAGTAAACCTATACGAACAAGATTTTTTATTGTTTTTGAAATTATCTTTTCAATTGAAAGAGGGTTTTGCATATATTAAAATATATGCAGCAAAATCAAATGAAAGCAGAAGTGACCTTCAACTAGATAATTTTTCCGAATTTAATTTTCCAACATCATCTAAATATTGCAGTGAAAATTTGTTACCTTCAACGTGCGTCAGTTGTAAACAAAATTTAATTACAACTGTTCAACGATATCAAAAAATGTATATAAAAGCGTATACAAGGCTTCGAATTCTGAAAAAGCGGATAATTTTTCGCTCTAATTTAATTAGTAATTTGAAGAAAACTAAATTCGAAATTAATTGAAACCAACAAAAAGTTATTGTGTGATCTAAAACATACAAATTTAGAAACTTTAATTAATGTACAAGAAGTAAATGAGGACGCGAAAGAGTTTTGTAAAGCTTTAGTGTGTAGGAAATTCAAGCTTACAGCACGGCCACCAAACCAAAACTTGACAGCCCAAAAGTTTTATTTTAAATCTAGTGCAGCTTACAACTAGTGATATACTGGGTTTTAATATGCCTTCGAGGCAAAATTTAGTTAATTGGAAGCTCGTGAAATATCTAAAACCAGGTTTTAATCAACGAATACTTTGTAATTTAAAAGAGAGAGCAGCACAATTATCGTTACTTGAAAAGCACGTAGTTCTTTTATTCGATGAAGTAATGATTTGTCAACGGCTTGACTTTGATTCGGTTGCTGATTAAATAGATGGGTTCGCAGATTTAGGTGACAAGCGGTCTAATATTTTGGCCAACAATTTATATGTTTTTATGATTCGAGGACTATTTCATAATTACAAATACGTACTGTCATATTTTGCATCTGCCACTAATGTCAATAAAGGTCCCGATTTGGTTAATTAGTTAATTTAATTAAAAGAAATATTCAAATTTAATTTGAAATGTTACTAATTTGATGCAATCAGATTTAAAGACTAATGATGGTATTGTTAGTTGGAAAGTGATAAATGAATTGTATTCTCGTGACTCATTAAACTCGACTAGATTGCCAACACCGCAACATGTATCGCCCAATAAATTTGAAAAAATGCATGTCAGCTATGCAACACGGGTGTTCAGTTGGACGGTTGACTGCACAATAAGAACTATGGCTCGCTTCAATCAATTTGAATAGTAAAATTTTAAAAGTTAAAAATAAAAATAAAAGTTTTTTACAGTTAAACAATCTTATACATTCAAACTTAACTGAAAATGGTGTCATATATTACCGCCATTCAACCTATTAAACATAAAACAATATATTGGTTAAAAAGAACAATAATTAATCCCCAAACTTTTTTTCTATCAACGGCCAGACTTAATCAGGAGATAGAAAATTTATTTGGGCTTATTCGCCAAAGAGGTGGTGTTGGTAATCGCAGAAATCCATCAATCAAAGAATTTAATGATTTATTGGGACAAATTATGTCCATCAAATTACTAAGAAACTCAGCTTCGACGAATTGTGACGATGAATTGCTAATACGAGACTTCCAGAATATAAACAATGATTTTCGCCAAGTCACTCATGTTCTCAACACAATCTAATTTTTTTAGATTTTCTAATACTTGTGCTTTTAAGAAAGCACACTAAGTGGTTATATTATAAATTAACCAACAAACTTGTATTTAGAAATTAATTTTTTTTTGTTAAAACAATGAATCTCGTCTTCTATAACCGACCGACAATTCGACACCTCTAGTTTGTAATTGTTTGGAACAATATAAAGAGTTGTAACCATCGTTTGAAAAGTATTTTTGTTTGATGTTTCTGATTTTGATGTATTCTAATCCAATCTAGGTATTCGTATTTAAATAAAAACGAGGCGTGACCTCAAGGCGTCAACTCGCGAATGAATTATGTGAAAACATAATATGTTTTCAGTTTTCAGTCAGTCACTACAGTGAATGAGTGAACTTGTGATCACTGTAGATAAACATGAAATCATGTAGTAACTGATCTTTATGACACAGAGATACATTTTTGATTCTAGTGTAGTAAGTTACGTGCTTCCAGGCCGTAGTTACCCGTATTATAGTAACAGTGACGATATTGACGATCACCTCAAAATCGACCATCTTGCTCCTATAGAGTTGTACATTGCTATACAAGTTCAGATTAATTAACTATTTCTGCAGAATATAACATTTCATGTTGAGCAATGAAGCCTATAGAACTTCAGCTAAAAATAATGTTAGGGTACTATTTCCGTCCCAAGTATTGGATTTCATCATAATCGGTTGAGAAATTACCAAGTTTCATTCCAATCAGTCGCATTCCAGAACTTCATCTAAAAATAATATTAGGATCCCATTTCCGCCGAAGCTTACACAATCGGTTATTGATTGCTTGGAAATCCAAAACAGCGTTCTTCACCTGCGGCCCAAGAAGAAATCCAGCTCCAATATTTCCGAGGTCACCTCCACCGTAGAGCAAAGTATAGCCCTGGGACATGGCCTCCACTTTCCAGACCAGCGAGTTTCTTGCCGATACTCTTTCATGCACGTGATTAGGCCCTCCAACGATACTGATTTTCTAAGTGACTGAACGTTCCACGTGCCGATCCTAAATCTCGTGTCCGGGTACTTGACCGGTGTTTTCTTGGCGGTATCCATTTTTTTTTGTTGACTTTATAAACACTTTATATTTTTACGGATGCGGGTCGTCAGCCCAGCGATCCAACCGTCTAGTCGCCTCCTACGACAAGCAAAGGATACTGCGGTGGTATTCTTGGTTAACATGTTCGTGCAATTTAGATTTACTAGACATGTGAGTGCCCCCGACCAGAGAGATTTTAAATTAAAGTATTAATTAAAGTTAGCTGTGAGCTTTACGTCAATAGTAGCTTTAATTGTTTCAGTACAAAAACTGTCACACATGGTTCAAAGGCTGTTTCAATTAATTTTACTTAGTTTAGTGATTACAAAATGTCGTGTCAACACCGAATTATTTAGAAATTTTTTAATTCACTTTTATCTCTCTCCAATTACGGTTAGGTTAAAAAAGTTCTAAATTAAGTTCTAATCTTCACAGTAAAAAAAAAATGTAATTTTCAACGATGTTTTTACACACTTTTGTTGATAATAGCACAATGTCAGTTTTTATATTTAAATTTCGTTTAATAATACATTTTTTCTGCAATTTTCAACGAAAATTGAAATTTACGGTACTAGCCCTTTATTATTACTTGCTGTTTGCTATATCTTTCTGGTTTCAGTTGAAATTTACTTGAAAATAATGTAAATAATAATCATTTAGTATGTAAAATTAATTTAAGTTGAAATTTACTATAGTTTCAGTTGAAATTATGGCTTAAAACAGCTCATTTTATTATTGTTGTATAGTATTACATACGGGACATTTCATTTGTTTTTAAACATAAATTAAAAAGTGCAAGAAAAAGTGTGTATATGTGTATTGTTTTGTAAGTAAATTTACATGATTTTCATGTAAATTTCAATAAATTTATAAGTTAATACTTTCCTTGTCTTTTTTTATAATTTTTTTATATCATATATACAACTATCTTGCTTTAGTAATCATACTTCTCATTATTATTACGCTGTTTGTAGAAAGCAGATGTGTCGCAAATAATTCATGTATGGTATCAAAATAAAATTAAAAGATTAATAGTTTTTATAAAGTTACGTTTTTGTAATTAAATTACTAATAAAATAAGTGAAGAACTAAAATAAGTCACTGGAAAATAAAATTAGTAATGAAAATTGTTAACAGGTATGTACGTTTAATCAATTTAATTAATTTAAGGTTATGTAATCCTCGTGTTTGTACATTTTAGCTGTATAATGCAAAATTCATATTTCAATTAGGATTTATTGACTTGGTGGAAACTTTATGGTGATCCTTTTAATATTTGTGATTTTACTTGTAATACCATATGCACTATAATGTTCGTATGTGAAAATTGTAATAAAACGTGTGTGTCTTTATTAAAATATAGCTCCCATTTAAGAATCCATAAATTAGAGACAAGAGCTATTTTCAAGTGCTTGTACAACAACTGTGAAATAGTTTTCAATAAATATAACAATTATATATCTCACGTGTATAGAAATCATAGGAAAAATCTAAAAAACATAACAGAAATTGAAAACAGTTTTTGTTGTTCTAAACAAGGTTGTTCATTTAAGTCGAAAATTTTAGAAAATGTTTTGCGTCATGTTATGAAACATTTCCGAAATCCACAGACACAGGAAATCAAATGTCCACTCTCTTTTTGTTTAAGAATTTTTACACATGAAAAAACTTTCCGTAATCATATAAATTCAGTTCATAAATTAAATTTTTTTAAAAATCATTCAATCGTTAGTAGCGCTACCATTGAAAAATCTGTTATATTAGAAGAATTGTCAGAACATTCAACGATAAGATTGCAACCTCTACCTAATTTAACTACTCTACAAAAAAATAAAAATGATAGGGATTCTGAGGCGGACATTAAAAATGTAACATATGATTTATTATTAAAGCTAAAAACTGAACATAATATTCCTGAACGTGTCATTTCCTTAATTGCTGAGAAACTTTCATACTGCTCAGAAGTGCTAACAATTCAAGTTCGGGAAATTATTGATAAGCATTTTGCGGAATCAAGTTATCAGAATAACTTAAAAAATGATCTGTTAGTTTCAATTTTGCCTAAATTGAATTTCATGACAAATAATTCATTAACAAGTTATAGAAGAAATCAAAATGTGTCGCCTTCCATAGTTAAACCTGTTAAAATCAACTTGTGATTAAACAATTATCATAATCAGTGTTATTATTACTATATCCCAATACTGGAAACATTAAAAAATATTTTAGAAGATCTACAAATTAAATCGCAGCTGACTTGTGATCAAGAATATAACTATTCTAAACTTCAAGATTACAAAGACGGCTTGTTTTACAAAAATAACAATTTCTTTTATAAGAAAAATCGAATTGAGCTTTTGTTCTATGTTGACGCCTTTGAAGTGTGCAATCCATTAGGCTCAGCCAGATCAAAACACAAGCTGTTAGGAGTTTATTTTGTTCTTGGCAATTTACATGCTCACAACAGGTCAAACATCAATAACATAATGCTCTGTTTGTTATGTACTGAATCACACATAAAAACGTTTGGGTTTAATTCTATTTTCGAAATCGTTATATCAGATTTAAAACTACTAGAAGAAAATGGAATAATCATTACTGGATCTACAGAGTCCACAAAAGGATCAATAGTAGCAATTTGTGGCGATAATTTAGGTTTGCACCAAATTGGAGGATTCTTAGAAAATTTTAGTTCTGTTGCATATTTTTGTAGATATTGCCATATAACATTACCAGAATTTAAAATTAATTACCGAACGCGTCGCGATTTAAGAACCAAGTCTTCATATAATGATGATGTTTCAAATTTGGCATTTATGGAATTTAGTAGAGGAGTTAAAAATAATTCCTGTTTTAATAATTTAAATTTTTTTCATGTAAGCAGTGGCCTTCCCCCATGTATTGCCCATGATTTGTATGAAGGGATAATTCCTCTAGATTTATGCTTGACTATTCATTATTTCGTTAGTAATGATTGGATCACATATGACTATTTCAATATTACATGTAATCGGTTGGCAAAATCAGTGAAATTTAATGTCAGTTTTCCTGAAATAGAATATAGTAGTAAAAAAATTGGTGGCCATGCAATGCAAAACTTCTACCAACTCACCTTAATATCATTAGTACTCAATGGTAAAATTAAAGATTCAAACGATAGTGTTCTTGAAATGGTTACACTACTCTTAGAGATAACTCAAATTGTCTCATCACATATTGTAACTTTTACCCAAATCAATTGTTTAGAAGAATTAATTGATCGATATCTCGAACTAAGAATTTTATTATTTCCAAATAAAAGATTTATTCGCAAGCATCATTATATTCAGCACTATCCGTTGCTCATGAAGTTTTATGGTCCATTAGTAAAATTTTCTACACTACGATTTGAAAGCAAACATCAATATTTTAAACAAATTGCTGCAAAAAGTCGAAATTTTATTAATTTAACTAAAACATTGACACAAAGGCATCAAATCTTACAATCAACTTTGTATGGCCAAAGACTTTTGACTGATGTTGTAGTTACAAAGTTGTTACACACAAAATGGTTAATAGTTGCAAAACAGTTCCCATATGTAACCAGCAAAGTCATATTTAAAAATGTTCATTATTGTGTGGATCAGTCGCTGGCTATATCGAATAACGTAAATGGAACTGTTAAATGTCTAACAATCAAAAACATATTAATCAATGAAAATTGTTCAAATATAGCTTATCATGGAAACTTGTTTTCCATGACATTCAATTACAAGTTAGGATTGTATGAAGTCAATAATATATTCACAAATGACATAATAGTTCCTTCCGATTTATCCTCTCCGTTTCCTTTTATGACCTGTACAATTGAGCATGTCGAATACGCCACAATAACTTGGGCTGTCCCACACTTATGGTGAGGTTTTAGAATTATGTTAACATAGTTTATATGTATAAATAACATTTTTTTGTTCCCTTAGATTAAATTTAAATTATGTCATTGGTACGGCTAGTCGTCAAAATTTGGGATGCTAGTCGAACAACCAAAAAAAGCTTCGTATTTATTGGCAATTTGTCAACAGTTATAGAGAAAGGTAATAAACACATACAATTCTTAAAACTTGTATTAATTAAATTTTTTATTTTTTAGCAAACGCTGTAGGAATAGAAGGATCCAAGCTAGTTCTTGAATCTGATGGAACTGAAATTGACGATGCCTCATTCAAAGAAAATGAACGCGAAACGATCGAGCAGCAAGCTGTCGAAAATAATGTTGACAAAAATATTATCAACTGGATCAATACTTCAGCAAAGACAAATGATATTCCTACTTTAGAGTTTGTAGAACTTCCCTATTCTCCCTTAGGTGCAACAATATCAATGTCCAGCGGACGAATTTCATCATTAAACTCTGAAAAATCTGATAATATTGGCATTAAGAATGCACAAAAATTATTCGCAGGTTATCAAATACCTTACAACAAAATGCCGGAAGAATTAGTTGGATTATTGAATGAACAAAAACCTTTGGGTCGATTTTATACAGATTTTATTCATACAATAGTAACAGATATGCGGCGAAGTTCATTTTATATTCCACAGACAGTATTCCATCAAATTGCTGAGCAAGTTGTTTTATTTTGTCCAAAAAGTCTCGGAGTTTTGAATAGTGCTGGGGAGCTAGTTTCTGAAGAGTCGGTTGGTTTAGCAACAAAGTTGGTAAATCATAATAATTACCTGAATAGAACATCATCAAAAACTGGTTTAATGAAACCAACGAAACGGAATACAAGCATGTCGGAAGGAGTCCCTAATTTTTATGCCAAAAACGATCTTCAAACTGTTTCAGAAAGGGACAGTGAAGCAAAACGATTATGGCTCCGAGAGCATTTTAAAATGGACATTTTAAATGAGGAGTTAAAACAGGAAATAACTACTGTTTTCAAAAATACATTTACGGCCCAAAGGAAATTTTTAGTGAACAATCCTAAAATAATTGAAGTGCGACAATGCTGGCCCCACTTCCTGTCATCGAATTTCCTCTCTCTTCATGTTGAAATTCTTATGAACATAAGTGAAACGATGTTTCTGGAGCGATGGGATAATTTGAAAATAAAAACAATTGAGTTTTCCCAAAAAAATAATAAAAAATTTCAATTTTTTTCATCAAATGACGATCTACAAATTCTTGAAATTATATCACTACAGTTTAAAGAAAACTTACAACTTATGATACGTCAATATCCTGTAATTATACACTAAATAATTACAATTAAATATGTAAACAATTTACTGTTTTTATTTTTAGGCAGGAACATCACAAAATGAAATGGAAGCTCTGAGCGCCACTCCTTGCTGCGCTTTTATAAGTAAGTACATATTGTATGACGGATATTGTGTAACGGATGATGGTCATAGAGTATCATTTTTATTTTTATAACATCTTTATAGGTTGGTTGGTTTGTTTTGTTTTCTAAATGGCATATATATGCTAGCTATTTTAAATCAAAGAAACTCAATGTTCGTTTCTCACACACTACATTACTTATGTTACCAGCTAAAACAACATTAGTATGGTTTCGAAAACGATAACAAATGTCGTAAAAAGTAACAGTGTTCTAAGTTGTTTTCATTCTTATTGTATGGTTGATTCGCGAGGCTCGCCCGAGACAAAATTAATCAGAATTTTTTTTAGTTATAATAATTATTATAATTTGAATAATTAGTATTTAACATTTTGTTAAAAATGTTAGATTTCCAATGTTATTGAGAAACTTCATTGTTTATGTTCTACTTTGCTCTTAAAACTAAAAATAGCTCTCTGAGACAATGAAGATTCTTTAACACAATATGTATCACGCAGCACACCTCTTTAAATATTAATCATTTGACCGGGGGTTCTCTCGTGCAAAGTGTTACAAGAAAAGTAACCTTCGCTTTGAACAAAATCCAACCTTACCATTCGGGTCAACCAGTTGCGGGTCATCCTGTAAATAATCAGTTTTATTGAGTTAATATTTATTTTTATATTTTTATTTTCAGATTCCAATGATAAAAGTGTTTTCTATTTTTTTATAGAAAACCAAACAACTAATAACTGGGATTGTTTTTCAACTAAAAGGGCAATATTTCAAATAATTGCTTCTTTTTTTGTGTTTAATTTAGAGTATCCCACTCAACTATCACAGACGTTCAAAGTGCTGCAAAGGACATGTTTAAACCTGAACAACGATTACTCTCGTTCAAAAAAAAAAAAAACTAAACAATAAAGCAAAAGTTTTAAATTTCCTTAAAGAAATTTTATAATAATTAATAGTTGTATGTAATCAAATTTTAATTTTACGATTTATTTTTCACTTATTTTTTGTTAATTTTAATTTAGTTATTATTTTTTCTTAAGAAAGAAATGAATTAACGTATATGTACTTGATTTTATAAATATACTTATAAAAATGAAATTTGTTTCGTTTATCTTTTATTAAAAAAACTGACACATTACGAGTTTTGACATAAAAAATTACACATTCAGAGTAGAATTGTACAGATAAATGAATTATAATGCCTCTCCGAACGATGTAATTTGGCATAAAAAGTATTTATATTCGCACTCAAAACGAAGTAGTTTGGCATAAAAATGTATTTATATTCGCACTCCGAACACTGTAGTTTCACATAGAAAGGATTTATATTCTCTCTCCGAACGATACAATTTTACATAAAAAGTATTAAAATTCACACTCCCAAAGATGTAATTTGACATTAAAAGTATTTATATTTGCACTCCAAAAGAACTAGTTTGACATAAAAAATATTTATATTGATATTCTCATATATGCTATATTGCTGTATTTTTCTCTTAATAACCTACTATAATTTCTGTGTAAAATTAAGTGGTGGTACATTGAATTTTAACAACTCGAGAGTTGTTAAGCAATGTGTGTAAAATTACATGATTATGATAGGCAAATTTGCCCACTGTCAAAAGTGTGCAAAATTCAATGGAATTTTTTTACTGTGTTTAGGAAATTTAGAATTATGTACGTTGTAATCAAAACTTGTTTTGTCTTTTAATCTGTTATAATTTTTTTGATTTCTCAACTATATAGGAGAGATACAATTAAAACTGAGACGGTCAAATTATTATTTGTCATACGGCTTAACTACGGAATCGCTATTTTATAAAATTGCTCCGCTCCTACTTTGGCTATAGACCAGATGATTTTAAAGGAAAGTAACATCGGTTCTAACTAAAAACAAAATTTATTGCAAAATCTTATCAACTAATTTAGAAATCGTATTGAATAATCTAAACTTAAATAAAATCGAAAGCAGCTAAACCAACTAATTTTGAAAGATAATTCGGCAGATCTAGAATAAAGCTTGATGTAAGCGATACTGCTGAACTTGTAAATTAGCTTTAAAAAATTTAAATATATTGGGAAATCAATCCCTAAGCAATGGCGTTAGGTATCGTGTCAACGACTAGATGCACATGCGGCTATACATTTTCTCTATAATGGTGGCCCAGAATAGCGAGCCCATCGAAAAGAGATACCGAGGAAAAATAGTCAACGAAAAACAGTGGTTGAACTCGAGGTGGGGGTAAATACTTATTTTAGTAGATATTAAATTATAATTTTGAGTGGAATTTTTTAGGTGAAATTCCAAGAAGGTTTGTACTATGGACAGTTGAGTTAAATTTTAAACGCGTTTTGCAGACTATATAACGGGCGGACAGACTTTTCAAATAAATTTTTGGCAATTTATGTTAATTAAAACTCAAATTTGAATTATATATTTTGAGTGGAACTTTTTAAGTTAAAGTTAGAAATTTATAGATAATTTGAGTGAAATTTTAATTATAAATCTTTACTCATACTGTAGTTTGCATAGACTTCGAAGTATATTTTTTGAGTGGATTTGCTTAAGTGAAATAATTCTAGAATAGAATCCTAGAATGAATTTGAGCCAAAATCTTTAATGGTTTTTTAGATGAAATGTATGAGTGGAACTAAAGTAATTTTTTAACAAAATTTGAGTGTATTTTAAATTTTAAATTGAGTTAAAAAAATATTTTTGTAATTTAAATTAAAAGAATTTAACTTCACTTTAGAGCGAAATTTAAGTAAATTTGAAACAAAATCTTAAATTAAATTAAACGAGTGAATATACATTAATATTTTAGCTGAATATGAACAAAAGTTGAGTTCAACTTGAGTCGATTTTATTAAGTAAAATGTGTTTGAACTTTTTAAAGGATCTACTGAAAACAAATTTCGATGTATTTAGTTTTTGATATTATCCGATGCAGAACTATTGGTCAAGACCGTGGAGTTAACCAGTGAGATGTCTCATGAAATGGTTGGTTTCTGTTCATTACAGGAAACTCGGCACAGAAGTTTTTTTACGTTTTGCATTATTTGTTTATAAAATCAGAATTAACAGACCATGCGGAAAGATGGTAAAACGCATACATTATTGATTAGAAGTAATTTTTTGGTGGCTACGACAAGTTGAAAAACAACGACCTTTGACCGCGTTAATATTTGGGGTGTGATTAGAGATGAGAAATTGGTTTACCCTATTGTATTGCAGAGTCGACAACCCTTATACACAACCTAGACGATATCAAATTATTATTTGTTAATTTCTAACGTTGCTTCTATTATTTTGCAGGGATGTGATAAATTTAAAATATATGATTTATTTGTTAATAAACTACATAAGTAGTTTTTACTTACTTCGTAAAAGATTTTTTACAATTATAACTGCAAATTCGAGTTTAAAACGCTAAAATATCGCAGGTTGTTGATATTGTCTTAACTGTCGACGTTGCCACAAAACATTGACAAGTAATCTACGTAAAATTTTACGTGTCGACAACCACGTAGATTACATCGCAAAATCTACCTCGCCCATCCCTGATCACATAGTAAACTCCGCTTATCCGGTCAGCGAATAGTGTCTCAGTTCTCGGGACTATATCTCAGATCCTCCACATAGAAATACTCTAAAAAAAATTCTGAAGATACATGAAACATTCTTGAATCACATATTGAACTCCGTTGAGCTATCTCCGAATTTTGGGGTATCTTCACACTGGTGTCACCCAAAACCATTAGAATTAGATTAATTATTCATTATTGAAAAAACTCCATCAGCAAAACAAAATATTCGAGAACAAGAATACGATCTGACGTTTAGAGAGCATTGGTCTAGGCTAAACTCCAGAGCTCATTGCCGGATTTATAACATTTACATTAAAACACGAAATTTAAGATTCTATCAGGAAAATTATGACGAGCTCCCCATAAACCTGGATAAACCAACTAACGGGAAGAGGTTTATACCAACTCGATACACTTTTTTTGAATGCAATTTTAATGATATCTTCATAAAAATGGACATCAATTGAGCAATATAGATTGGTAACAAAATTTCGAGGTATAAAACCCCGAGGTAATAAACCCAATAATTGAATTTTGCGTAGAACTCAATTGAATTTAATAACTTAAATCACAGCAATACGAAGGCAACGAGAATGAACGCAAGAGATGGATCCGGCACACTTTGAGGAAAACAAAAAGTAACATAATCAGTCGCCCTCATTGGCCCAGTTAGCAACGTGCTTGCTGTGGTATTCGAGGGTCTCGCATTTGTTGAAAATCCAACTGTACTGCTTTGTGTCGTATTGTGTCTAGTCTACGTTGTTGAGCAAATGGAAGTTGGCCTTTAGTAATGATGTGATGCTTGATATTGTGTTTGCCAGGTAAATGATAATTCAGTGGCTCTGTTAGTGTTGGGAACTTTCTTAAAAGAGAACCATACCCGTTATCGATCGTAAAATAGACAGGAGTTGGTGTATCCAGTCAGCTGCGTGGCTGGGTCAATGTTTTTTTTGTACTTCACGTCGACGATAAGACCAAACTTTAAAAGAAAATCTGCACCGATGATTGGATGGATCACTTCAGCTAGAATGAAGACGACGATAATACCAATAACGTTAAGATCTTGAAAAATTCGAAATAGATCGATTACCATGTCTAGTGAAATTTTGTCTGGATCTCGAAATATTGTTGTTCAATAAAGCTTCAAACAGTTTGCCTGCAGCCAGTGTCGTCAATTCTCCCGAAAAGAGTGATGTATTGCCAGCAAGTTGTTGCATAGATCGGAAAATTTCGGTCCCCTATGTCAGTTTGTTGCAACAACTTGTTCCAATGCTGGTTTGAGTTCGACATATTGATTTTCAGTAGGTGATTGACTGATAATGTTGATGACCGATTCGCAGATTTCTGGAGTTAAGGCAGAAACAGTAAGGTAAAACTTTGAAGATTTTTTTTGTATTCCATTGGCTTCAAATTGAGCTTCCGCTTGATAAACCATGATGATGATTTTGATGTGGAATCCGCCTCCACAAATCTCAGCAGGTTCCAAACGTTTTAATAAAAAAAAAACTTTGGAACTTGTTAAGAAAAACTATTTGGAAAGATTTAGTGAAAACATAAATTTGCACAACATCGCTTCAAATCTTCTGAACAAACTTTGACTTTACTTTCAAGGTTTGCATAATTTTATGTATGGTAATTTTTTGGTTCCGAACTTTTTCTAGGTTTTTCTGGAAATCGAATTTTAAATGTTAAAATATTGATAATACGTCTAAGTGTTGTAAATTAACTAATAAAATGAATGTTATCGGCAAAAATTAATATTTTTAGTTTACGCAAGACTAAATTGATAATTTGGTAAATTGATAGGTACCACAACACGAGTTCGGTATACATAAATATTTGTATGATAAAATTAATAGTATAAATATGTATATAATAGTGTTTTTAGATAAAATTATTTTAATGCACTGTCACACATCTATATAAATTTTTTTTTTTAATAATTATTCTAAACTATAATTGATTATTTTAAAAAACAAAAATTTTAATGCGGTTGATTGGATAAATGGTTGAATGAAATTTATTATACGATATGTAGATAAATAGATAAATATTATAACATAATTATTAATAAAATAACACTAATGTTCATCCGTTTGTGTCATATACACCATATATGTATGTACATATATGCCAACACATAAAATGCATTAGAATGTGCGAGGAAGGGGTGTAAATGAGGTGTATGTAAGGTACGCAAGCATAATGATATCTCTACTTCATATCGGTGGTACATACATATATGAGTTCGGTGGTTTAAAGGTGTATAATAATTATGTTGTGGAGCAAAAAAAAAACAAAAAAATTCAATTTGGGTTTATTCACTAATGTTATTGTTCGGGATGAAAACAAGGAATTACTTTTTTTTTCCAAAAAAATTTATGTTATTTAAAAATATTATAATTTACATATTTTGTAACAAGCACTCTTGCTATTACGCCATGATACATACATACATACATGCTGTATTATATGTATATATACATAATATTCATAATTCATGTTGTACATTTTATATATAATATATTGAATATAATGTACACATAGTATACATATTTCAATTAACGTTGCTTGTACTATAAAATATAATGGTTTTGTGTGTATAGTACGAGTATTATAGGAGAGGAATCTATAATTAAGTTATACTCGTGATGGATGTTTTACAAAATTTATAGACACAGAAAACAAGGAGATGATGATGTGGAATTTTTAAAGCAGAACTTTTATGTACATGTAATATACATTCTGATAATTTATTGTTTAAACAAACTTCTGCCAGAGTGTGTATTAATATATTATGCATACAGGGCAAAACAGTATATAGTTAATGTCGGAGAATTAAACTCTACTTTACAGAAAATCTCTCCATTAGATTCCAATTTTAAGAACGTATGTGAGATTTGTCCTAAATCTATCCTAAAAACAACAACAAATTATTATACAAACGTTTTCGGCTATAATGGCCCCTTATTAGAGACACTCGAATAAACTCGGACACTTCGATATATGAATTTCAGTTTTGTTGCTTAGAATCAATAACGTCCAATCCTATGTACCTGAAAGCTCAAATATTTTAGAAAATCTGAGTGGTTTTCTGTTAGACCAGACCCACATCTATTTAAACATTTTTCGGCTATAATGGCCCTTTACTAGAAACACTCGAACAAATTCGGACAATTCGATATATGTATTTCAGTTTTACAACAATGAAATAAACATGTCCTGTCCTAAGTACCTAAATACCTATATTTCGGAAAATCAAACCGGTTTTCCATTAGACTAGACATACATTTATTCAAGCATTTGAGGGAGAACTAAGGTTTAAATATTTGAACTCTCTTATCACTGACGATAACAGTGTGGATGAGGATATTAAAGTGCGCCTGGCAGCAGACAGTCGTGCTTTGTATCCTCTAAGGCCACTGCTAAAATCTTAAAAACTATTAAGTGCCGTGAAGCTGAAGTATTACAAAGCGTTGATCAGGCCCGTTGTTATGTTTCGGCTCTGGCGAATGAGTACAAGAGATGGTTCCTTACATTTGAGAGAAAAATCATGCGAGTGATTTACGGTCCAAAACGAGAAGTAGATGGCATATACCGAGCTCTGTACAATATCGAGATCAGAAATCTGATGAAGATCCCCGATATTGTACATGAAATAAGATCTCAGCGACTATACGCTGGTTCGGTCACGTTCCGCGTGCTGATCTGGAACGAATTGTACAACGAGCCACCTTATATAATAAATGCATAAAATTCATAAACATCACAAAATTCATAAAATTTATAAAATTCATAAAAATCATAGAATTCAAAAAACTCTTTCTGAATTTTATGAATTTGATTTTTTTAATCATAAAATTCATACAATTCATGAATTCATGAAATTCATAAAATTCTTTATGAATTTTATGAAATTTTTGAATTTTAAATCATAAATGATTTTAATGAGTTTTATGAATTCTTTGAATTTTATGAATTCTATGAATTTTTTGAATTTTATGAATTTTATGAACTTTATAAACTTTATGAATTTGATGAATTTTATTGTTTATGAATTCTTTGAATTTTATGAATTCAATGAATTTTTTGAATTTTATGAATTTTATGAACTTTATAAATTTTATAAATTTTATGAATTTTATGATTTTTATGAACTTTATGAATTTTATGAATTTTATGAATTTGATTTTTATAATCATAAAATTCATAAAATTCATAAAAATCATAGAATTCAAAAAACTCTTTATGAATTTGATTTTTTTAATCATAAAATTCATAAAATTCATAAAATTCATACAATTCATGAATTCATAAAATTCATGAATTCATGAAATTTTTGAATTTGATAATCATAAATGAATTTTATGATTTTTATGAGTTTTATGAATTCTTTGAATTTTATGAATTCTATGAATTTTTTGAATTTTATGAATTTTGTGAACTTTATAAATTTTATGAATTTTATAAATTTATATGAATTTTATAATCTTTTTGAACTTTATGAATTTTACGATTTTGATGATGTTGATGAATTTTATGAATTTGATGAATTAGATGAATTTTATGAATTTTAAGAATTTTATGAATTTTATGATTGTAAAAATCAAATTCATAAAAATCATAAAATTCAAAAAATAATTAATAATTAAAATAATAGTTGAATTGAACCAACAAAAATTGTAAAGTTCTGGAATTTGGGACCACCCGAAAAGATAAAACCAACGATATGTGATGAACGAGTCATCCAGCTCCGACTCAATTAAGCGAGATTTGAACATAGATTCGATGAATTTAATATTGATTTGGTCAATACCAAAATTGTTTCGCAAGCACCCGAGATCGTAGGAAACGGTAATTTATTAAAAGCTCTCGCAATGTCCAGGAAGACTAATGGAGTAAAATGCCCTTTGGTCGATACAATCAGAACTATCGGTTTTCAGTATGAAAAGTACCCTACTTCTGTTCTAGCGCTAAATACAACCAGCGTTATCCGAATTTGAATGTCAAAATTACATGTCTAACCGGGGAACTAGGCATCTGTCAACCATCGTGCTCCTCTGTGTCCAGAGTCCTTTACATATGGTTAAGGAAATGAATTAGATTGGAGATCTTATGGCTGTAATATTTACTCCAAAATTGAGGTAGTCCGACCGTACCATTTAATTCTTGTTGCTGTTGAATATATTGCAAAAACGGAAATAATCAGACTTTTTGCCTTATTCAAATTTACTCGAATTCCATTTGGTTGCTTAGATGTTCCAAAGATTCTAGAAGGGGGTAGTCAGAGGGTTGGATTTCGTCTTCACGTACATTGATGATGTACTTGTGGCTTCCAAATCAGGAAAATAGCACAAATCGCATTTGCAACTACTCTTTGAATGGCTTGTTGATATTGGTATTAACATCAAATCTTCAAAATGCGTTTTTCGGGTTAATGCTTTTAACTTCCTTCGCCACAAATTAACTCCTCAAGGAATATTTCCATCCGAGTAAATAGTCGAAGCTATAACGAAATTCCCAGTACATACATTCAGCAAATTCAACAGTTCAATGGTATGGTTAATTTTTACCATCGCTTCATACCTAACATAGCTGAATTGTTATCACCTACTAATGCGCACCTACAGCATCGCTACTCAAGAAATCAAAAACTGCAAGAAACTTTACTTGGACAGAAATTTGCAATCAAGCTTTCTCTGAAACCAGAAGTGCGCTCGCTAATGCAACACTTTTGACTCATCCTTTAGACACCGAAGTATTCAGTATTATTACGGACGCATCAAATACTGCGGTTGGAGGTGTTTACATAAAATTCATATAATTCCTAAATTTCCTAAAATACATCAAATTCCAAAAAAATTCAAAAAACTCATAAAATTTATTAAATTCCTAAAATTCCTAAAATTTATTAAATTCATAAGATTCCTAAAATTCCTAAAATTCATAATATTCATAAAATTCATAAAGTTCGTAAAATTCATAAAATTTATAGAATTCATAAAATCCATAAAATTCATAAAGTTCGTAAAATTAATAAAATTCATAGAATTTATAAAAGTCATCAAATTCATAAAATTCGTAAGATTCTCAAAAATTTTAAAAATTCATAAAATTCATAAAATTTTTTAAATTCATTAAATTCCTAAAATTCATAAAATTCCTAAAATTCATAAAATAAATAAAATTCATTAAATTTATAAAGTTTATAAAATTCATAGAATTCATACATAAAATTCATAAAATTTGGAATTCATTGTGTTATTTACGAAAAGTGCAATGTGTTGAATTTTGAAAAATATCATCGTTCTGAATTGAATCTGAAAACTGGGACTCAAATATACCAAATACAGTTTTGCCACCCTTAATATAAGAATATAAAGCAAATATTAAAGCTTTTTCGGCTTTAAAGTTAACTACCACATAATTTTGAAGATTTGATTTAAATTTTGGCCACTATAAAATTTTCAATAACCTACCAATTGATTTGAGTAGAGTACTAAAACTAGTCAATTTTGTTAAAAGTTTTGATTTTGTGTAAATCCACATGTAGAAACTCATAAACTCTAGATTTCTAATTATGTGGAATAGGTGCATCGATATAATCTACTAAAGTTTTACCAATAAATGAACATATTGATAGCTTAAATCTATTTCCCAATATTATTAAGTGGTTGAATCGTGATCGTACTCCCACCCATCATAGCACGTTAAGTGGCGTATGCATTTTACCTGCGGATGCCATCCAAAATTCTTATTGTAGGCGTCATGAAAGGGACACCATACATTAACTGCATAGTCATCTTGTGATCGAAGGTAAGCGTAATAAAGAGTTTTGATCGTCTCCAGGCTTTAAACCTTAATTCTTGATAAACTCAGCATGAAATTGGTTTTAGGGACCCATTCATGATTTTTACAACTTAGCAGGTTTAAATTCAAAAAATTCATAATATTCAGAAATTTCACAAAATTTGTAAAATTCATAAAAATTATACAAGTCAAAAAATTCATGATATTCAACTTGCAAAATTCATAACGTACATAAAATTCAAATAATTCAAAAATTCATAAAATTCATAAATTGGTGAAATTGAAGAAATTGATACAAATCAAAAATTGAAAAATTGAAAAATGTAGGGTACTGAAAAAATTCATAAAATTATTTGGATTCAAAAAGTTTATGAAAATTCATGAAAATCTAAGAATTATAACATTTATAAAATTGATGAAATTAATAAATTGGAAAATTCATAAATTGACAAATTAATAAATTTTTGAAATTCTTAATGAATTTCAAAAATTTATCACCTACTACATATTCATAAAATTCAAAAAATTCTTTTGTTTCAAAAAATTCCTCAAATTCATAAAACACTTGAAATTCATAAAATCCATAAAATTTATGTTATTCATAAAATTCCCAAAACACCTTAAATTAATGAAATTCGTAAAATTAATGCATCTCAAAAACTTCATAAAATTTTTAAATTCATAAAATTGATAAAATTTCAAAGAATTGATAAATTCATAAATAGATAAATTCATGAAATTTATAAAATTCGAAAACTGCATGTAATTTAAAAATTCACGAAATTTAAAAAGTTCACTTAATTCATTTAGTTTTATTCACAATTCAGTGATCGAACTTCAAATGGCTGTGATGATGAAAATGGAATAGTCAGTTAAACAGTCAAGTCAGAAAATGGAACACTCCAATATGGAAATGAAACAGTCTATTGAAAAATCCGTTGAAAAATAAGTAGTCGAGAGACTATAGGGAAGTAAAATTGAGACGTACAAGATCACGATCTCCTATGCAACGAGGATCAAGTAGAGAGCGAACCTTGGCTAATGAGGATGACTAAGAGCTAAAGGAGTCGTTAAACTACAACGAGTCATTGGGACGAGGCGGTGATAACTTAACAAATAATGGAAATATTGACGCGAAGAGGTGTGTTATTACCCTGGGTACAGAAGTGGTGCCCACGTTTATCCATGAGGATCAGCCCATGGTTTAAAATTCCGCACAGCCACAGGAGAGAGCACAGAAATAACTGGCAGGAAGATTGAGAGAATCAGAGTAGGCAATACAGGTGAAGTATAGGGTGAATGGCTTCATCGTGGATGTTGGACGAAGAGTATTGGATTGTGATAATTTCGAGTTGCCACTGCGAATAGACGAAGTAGAAACAACAATTAGACAAGCTGCCACCGAACTCGGAAACAATTGTAGGGGGGAAACTGAAGGGAGGTTGTGTGTTGTAGAAGCCAGTGAAGAAGAAAGCGAAACCAAAGGAATTATGATAGGAAGGGCTAACATGGTAAAACATAGAGTTGATATTGGAACGGAGACAACTATACGCCAAGCACCGA
This sequence comes from Tipula unca, assembly GCA_951394425.1. NCBI lineage: Eukaryota > Metazoa > Arthropoda > Insecta > Diptera > Tipulidae > Tipula > Tipula unca. The sequence continues at coordinate 182,615,509 of OX596382.1, read as the reverse complement.
AAAGATTACCATTAGCAAAACGAGAAGAGGTGGATCGAATGGTAACAGGTATGCAGGCATCTGGAGGATTGAATCATCAAACAGTCCATGAAGTTCACCGGAAGTGTTAGTCGAGCGGAAGGACTAGTCGAGCGGAAGGACTTAGAATGTTTCCAACATTGGACCTGCAAGGTGGGTATTTGCAGGTGGAAGTCCACGATGAAGATCGTGAAAAAATGCTATGGCAGTTTAACGTGATGCCATTTTAACGACTAATAGAGCGCGTGTTAAAGGGACTACACTAGAAGAGCCTCGCGTATTTGTACAACATCATATTTATGGGAAAGGATTTCGAAGCACACTTAAGAAATTTATCAGGGGAATGGAAGCGACTGATTGCAAGTCGGTGTAAAGTTAAATCGGAAGAAGTGCTATCTAGAACGGAGGTAAAATTTTTGGGGCAATAAGTGACGACCAATGGAATCCACACCGATGAGGACATGATATCAACGGTGAAGGACTGGCCAATAACTAAAAATTGACGGGAAATACGTTGCTTCTTCGGATTGTCGACTTATTATAGGCGTTTAGTCCCAGAATTTGCCAACGTTGAAAAGCGGTTACATGATGTGACCCGGAAAAAAAGAGCATTTGAATGGAATGACGAGCAAGAGCAGTGATTCAATGAATTGAGAAGACGATAATGTACAGCACCATTATTAGCATACCCTATACCCGGTGTTAAGTTTATTCTTGACCTCGGCATATCGGAGGAGTGTTGTTACATGAATTGAAGGTCAAGGAAGAGTGATAGCGTTTTACTCGAAGGTGTTATCTAAACCAGAACGTAACTATTGTATGACTCGTAGACAATTATTGGCTATAGTAGAATGTGTGAATCATTTTCATAAGTACCTCTATGACCAAGAATTTCATATACGGACGGACCATGGGGTATTACGTTGGCTGCTGCAGTTCAAGAATCCGAAAGGGCAAGTAGCATTGTCTAGTGGGCCATGTCAAGTAAAATGCAAGCCGTGGAGCAATACAGCAGTATCACGTCGGAGCGCCATTCGAGAGAATTGCAATGGATGTAGCAGGACCATTTCGGACTACAGATCTTGGTAACAAATATGTGCTAGTAATAATGGACTACTTCGGCGAATGGCCAGAGATGTATCCCATATCCAATCAGGAGGCAACAACGATAGATGACGTTGGCGAAAATTCATGAAATTCATAAAATTCGTCAAATTGATAAAATTAAAAAAGCAAAAATTGATAAAATTTATTAGTTTCATAAAATTTGAGAAAATTCGTAATATTTATAAAATTCGTCAAACTCCTGAATGGTTATAGGATATTTAGAATACTATTGAATATGGAACTTGAAAATTGAAAGTTCGAGATTAGAGTTTGAACATGTATTTCCGAATAAAAGTCGGAGGTTGAAAGTTGTTGGTAAAGTGAGGTTGACAAATTAGAGGTTACATGTTGGAAGTTGAGGGTTATACGTTGAAGGTTGTTGATAATTGGAAATTAATAAGGCTTGTATTATTTTAATAAAATTTAAACTTGTATTTAATTTTATAATTGAAATGGTACACGTCGACGGTGGACCTAATGCCAGATGCTCATATACATAAAAGAATATTATTCTTTTAATGAATTTAATAAATAAAAACAATTTAACTTTTCACAAAAACTATAAAAATCAAATTGAAAACCAATTAATTTATCGCATTTAGCACACAACATATAATATCCAAACTATTTGTCGAGTGCTATAATATAGTTAACTCCCTAACCAAATTTTATTTGGTCAACATTTTGCTGCATGCATCTGCATCAATGCATATAGCTCGATAAATTTGTACCTATATACATACATACATACATACATATTCGTTATCACTATATACCAAAATATAAATTCAGCGGACTATTATTTATTAATAAATAATTTATCAACATCAACACACATCAACTGTACATATATGCAGACATCCACTATCAATAATAATTAAATTCAAAACTATTAAAAATTGAAACTGCGAGCAATAAAAATAATTTTATATATTTTTACAATTAAATTTTTTAATTAAATTTTTATTATCTGGTTTTATTTATTTTAGAATTTGATTTAATGTACAACTTGAAATAAAAATCGGATAGTTTTTAGTTTGGTTTTTTGATTACTTGCGTCGTCGTCATTAAATTAAAAGCACAATGATTTTTTTGTTATTTGGGTTGGAAAAGTTTTCTTTAAATTTTTTAAAATTTTATTTAATTATTCGTCCTACAAATAAATAAGGTCACAGAGATCATCAACTTATAGTGCACCAATTTATTAGTAGATAATAGACAATAATTGAGTCAATTATTAAAGTCGTTTTGTAAATATGTATAGTTACAGATTCGAAATACGAACTACATTCACTTTGTTGAACTTTATTAAAATATCTGGGGTTATCAATAGTAAGTACATGAATAATTACAAAATAATGGAAACAATTTTTTTTTTCGAAAGGTAAATAGTAATTACAGTGTCACTGATTTTTTTTTACTTGATTTATTATTTATTATTATTATGTCAATCAACTTTCACGGTTGTTGTGTGTATATACGTTTGGTTGGATTATGTGTTTATATACTTATGTGTACGTACATATATGTTGTAGTCATTGTTTTTGTTTAATTGAGACAGATTGGATAAATTGATTTTATATAGTTAGATACACTTGGTGGTCTGGTGTGATGCTGTCTTGGAGGCATCAAGTTAGTACATGTTGGCTGCTCTGCATCTTGCAGCTTCAGCAAACGTGCGTGTTATCTCTCCGTGGTGACCAGTGGGCCTAGTAAATGCGAAGGTCGTCACATCATAAATTTGATTGAAATGTTCGGCCAAGCATGAAGTAGGATCTCCCGGAGATGGCCGGGCCTCACCGAACACACGTTTACTCATAACATAAAGAGGATTTGGATAGGTTCAGTTAGTATGATTGAAATTGACTCGGTTACAGACACCTGGTATAGCCAATAGTTAGTAACACAGGACGATACAGTTCTAATCTACATTTATGATTTTTGATGGCATCACTGGGGTCTGACATAAAATTTATTAGTTTGCTGGATCAGTCTTATGAGATACTCCTAAATTAGTTACAATTTATTTTATTCCGCATTCCAACCTTTAATTAATTAATTTAAAAAGTTTACTGGATCAAAATTAATAGATACTTCTGAAAATCAATACAAATTAGTTTCAATTTACTATATTCTGAATTCAAAGCTATAATTAATTAATTAAAATAAAAAAATAAAATAAAAATTAATATTATGTATAAAATTAAATTATTTCATTCCACCTAACGCACCATCTAGATACCGGTATCCGTATCAATTGATACTATTTGTGGCTTGTCACTGTAAATCTAATTTAATTTAAATACAATTCCAATTGGAACACATTTTTCCGTATACCCATAAATGGGAATGTTTTGTTTCGATATCTAACCTAACTTAAAAGATGATTTAACAAAACTTACTGAATTATCCCATCTTGGCACCAAAAACGTTACTACTTACGTTTTATCTGAGACATTTGCCAGATTACTTTTTTAATTTGACACCACTTCAAAAAATCATATTCATTTACAAATAATGTCATGTACACAATACACATACATTAATCGTCCAGGAAAAACTATTCACTGTATAGTTGTCTCTTTTTTTTCATTTTTTTTTTCGAATTTTTTTTTTTTTTTTTTTTTTTGACAGTCTTATTTATTCATATAAAATTTTACAATGTACCTAGCCTGTAGACTAGCAACATTTCTTTTTTGACCTAAATTGCTAAATTGTGTTTAATTAAGGTATCCCCATTGGGTTTCCTTATGTTCTATTTACTGGTGTTACCGCCTTACGCTGACTATAGTGCTAACTCAAAAGGTTTTACTCTTTTCAGCCTTCTCACTGCTTCCCTGTGGTCGAGTAGTTGGTTGGCCTCAACGTTCGGGTGATTCTGGAGCCTCACTTCATGCTTCCGTGCAGCATTGTTTGCTTCTCTGGTGACAGTTTCCACTGTAAGGTCCCTGTGGACGTCGCTATTACGTATGTACCAGGGGGCATTTACAATATCCCTTAGTACTCTGTTTTGGAATCTTTGAACGATATCCATGTTGCTTGGTTTAGTATAACCCCACAGCTAAATTCCATACATCCAAATGGGCTTTAATAATATCAATATTATTTGTCAATATATCAATATTGTTTGCAATAATATCAATCACAATTCTGCTTTTTAATTTGCCACTTTTATTGGCAAATAATTTAACAAACTGAGAGAACAACACTTTAATTAAATATTAACCCAAATAATACTAATTAATTATGCCCGACACCATTTAAATTTTTTTTATAATGTTGGGGAACCATCCATTGCGCTAAAGGAAAGATCACGATCGGAGATCTTTACCGAAGAAAACCCCGTTACTAACCCTTTTGAAAAGAATTCCAAATTGACAAGATCATCAACAAGATACGGTAACGAATATGAAACGGAAAATTTTGAACTACGCAGAAAGCTATGCGAATTTGAAAAGATCACAACTAAGCTAAGTACTGATTTCATATGATACTTAAAAAAGAAAATGAGGAACTTAGAAAAGTTCTAACACCTGCTGTAACAGAAGAGAAATCAAGAATAGAAGAGCAGGACGTAGCTAAAAACGTAGAATTTGGCGGAAACGTAGCCATCGGCCAGAATGAATATGGGTGCTAAAAAAAAAGAAACAAGGAAAAAAGCGACCACTGAGCAAATCACCCTTTGTATCTCCAGAACAAATACAATAAAAAAAGGAAATAAAAAATCAGAGTAAATAGGTGCAACAACCCAAACCACCACCAGTCATTGTAAATAAGATTGAAAACTACAATGATATACGAAAAACGATGGATTCAAACCAAATAGAATACCAAACAATGATGCTCAGTAGTGGATATCTTAAAGTAAATGTCCCAGACGAGGAGAATTATAGAAAAATGACCCTTTCACTTAATGAAAAGGGAAATACATGGTACTCTTATAAGGACAAAAGATCCAGGCCGATTAAAGTTGTGGCCTAAAAGCTGCACCCATCCTGCCAGCCAGAAGAAATAAAGGAAGATTTACTTTCTAAAAATTTGAAAATAAAAGAGGTTACACATATATTGAAGAGAAAGGATAATACTCCGCTATCATTGTTCCTGTTAACTTTTGATATATCTTTATAAAGATGAAGACATACCAAATATTTATCAAATAAGGTATGTCCTCAACATGAAGGTGGAGGTTGAAGCTATACGAAAATCAAGATTGCTCCCGCAATGCAAAAAGTGCCAATCATTCGGGCACACTCAGAACTACTGCAATAGAGACCCAAGATGTACAAAATTCCTCCAAAGAATGTACAAAACCAGAGAAACTCCGGCCAAGTGTGTAAATTGTGGAGAGTCACACTAACAACAGAGTAAGTGGAGAGTAAGTAACAACAAAAAGGACATACCAAAAGGCAAATTAAAGGAGCCAAGAAATCAAATAGAAAAGATAAGAAAACCTGCTTATCAAATAATTCAAGCTCCAGTTATCTCATATGCTGAAGTTGCTAAAGCCCTGGGGAGCAGAATTGAAAAACGATTTTGACCGTTATAGTGAAATGTTGCAAACAATTCTAAACCGAATGGATGAGCAAGAACAAAAGCAAGAAAAAGCTATTGGATCAATCATTCAAAGACTAACGAAACTAGAAAACAGCATCAGGACTGCTCCTGTCACATATTTCATATTTTCAGCATTAATAGCGACATTAGAATACTAGCATGGAATCCCAATGGGTTATTGCAACATCAGCAAGAATTGCAACTATTATTGGACATTCAAAAAATTGATATCTGTCTCATATCCGAAACACACTTTACAAAAAAATCATTTATAAAATTTAGAGGTTATCAAGTATACCATACAATACACCCAGAAAATACAGCCAGAGGAGGAAGTGCTATAAAAAGTGATATACAACATTACGAAGAGAAAAAATATGAAACAAAAGAAATACAAGCAACTACCGCAGCATTAAAACTAAAAATCAGTCATTAGCCGTAACGGCAATTTATTGCCCACCGCGATATAATCTTAAAAAATTAAACTACGTAGACTTCCTGGAAAGCTTAGGCGATAAGTACATCATTGGCGGAGACTTCAATGCGAAACATACTCATTGGGGATCAAGAATAATCACTACTAGAGGTCTTTACCTCTTCTTGGAGCAATGACAGAAGTTGGATGTGATTGGCATTCTACTGCCAAACCGACATACTGGCCAACAGATAATAACAAAATACCTGATCTACTAGATTTCTTTATAACTAGAAAACTTCCAGCAACTTATGTTAAAATCGAAGAAATTCTTTGTGGAAGACAACCAATAACTCAAATACCACCCATAAGAACAAGCAACGGGAATTGGGCCAGAAGCAATGAAGAAAAGGCAAAAGCTTTCGCTAACCATCTAGAAAGTATTTTTCAGCCTAATGAGGTACAAGAGAGAGAAGAATTCCGAGAAGTAGAGGAAACTATTGATCAAGAAATCGCTCTGACCACCCCTGCGGAATTGACTAATGAAATAAAAAGAAATGTAAATCCTAACAAAGCGCCAGGCTATGACCTGATAACAGAAAAACTCTTAAAACACCTATTGAAGAAGGGCATTAAAAAATTAACAACTCTAATCAATGCAGCTTTCAGGATGAAATTTGTACCAAAGTATGGAAGTTCGCGATGGTGATTATGATACCTAAGCCTGGAAAACCACCAAGCGAAATAACATCAAATAGACCGATTTCGTTACTGTCTATTATGTCAAAACTATTTGAAAGACTTCTCTTAAAAAGATTGAAACTAATAATTGAAAGGCAGGAATTAATCCCCACACATCAATTTGGATTTCGAGATAGACACTCTACAATTAATCAAATTCATAGAATAACAGATATCACAGAAAGATCACTCGAAGAAAAGAAAGTCTGCTCAGCAGTCTTCCTTGACGTGGCCCAGGCGTTTGACAAAGTTTGGCACGAAGGTCTTCTGCACAAACTCCAGAACATTCTACCTTCACAATTCTGCCAAATATTAAAATCCTTCATTACAGAGCGACACTTGCGTGTTAAACAGGAACAATCATACTCAGAAATTAAAAAGATCAAAGCTGGAGTGCCACAAGGAAGTGTCTTAGGACCCATTCTATATTTATTATTCACAACCGATATTCCATTATCTCAGAATACCACAATTGGCACATTTGCAGACGACACTGCTATTTTGGTAGTAGAACAGAAAAATAAATCATTTGCCTGTGGTATTCAATAATGTCCCATTACCACATGCTAACTCAGCAAAATATCTAGGGATGATTCTAGATACCAAACTTAGATGGAAGGTCCATGTCAAGAGAAAAAGTGAAGAACTCAGACTCAAATATAGAAAGATGTATTGGCTGATGGGAAGGAACTCTGTCTATCAATAAACAATAAATTGATGATATATAAGCAGATATTAAAGCCCATTTGGATGTATGGAATTCAGCTGTGGGGTTGTACTAAACCAAGCAACATGGATATCGTTCAAAGATTCCAAAACAGAGTGCTAAGGGATATTGTAAATGCCCCCTGGTACATACGTAATAGCGACGTCCACAGGGACCTTAGAGTGGAAACTGTCACCGGAGAAGCAAACAATGCTGCACGGAAGCATGAAGTGAGGCTCCAGAATCACCCGAACGTTGTCCCTCCGAAGGTTGTTACATCATAAATGAAAAAAAATTAATGACATTTAGTTTACGACCAAAATGAAAAAAAAAACAACGACAAAATCGTTTATGATTTTGGAAAACGTTCGTTAACTTCAAAAATTATACCATTCAGCATCGTGGCATCGCCTTAACGGTGTATTCGTTAAAGACTGGGACCTCCTTTCTCCGCAACTAGTGGGATCTATTATGGATGCAAATAATTAAAACCAAAAAGAGTCCGGCTCTCTTAAAAACCGGAATCTAGTGCTGGGGGGACATCGGCCTTAAGGCCCAGTCTCCAAAATTCAAAATGGGACATAAGTACGAATTAGGGTAGTATCTCAAAACCAAAGGGCAAAGGCTCAAATGCTGGCCCGCAAGTGCCAAACTACCAGACCAGGAAGAGAAACTGGTGCATGATCATCCAGATCAACAACTTTCCGTTGAATCAAAGAACGGATCGAGATAAGAATACTGAAATCCCGCTGCCGAAAAAACAGAGATCTGAGGATGACTCGCCTACGGAGGCAAATAAGTAAAGGGTTCTAGACACTGCCACTAGGTTCTTTAACGAGGTGGCCCTTCATAAGAAGGCGTAGGATGAAGTTTGGTCTGAGTCCTAAATTAGAAGAGGTTACGAGGGAGGAAATTCCCTGCAGACCTAGGGCACGAGTATCGCAGCAGAACCGAGTAACTCGCAGGAGATCTTGGAAATGCTGCAAATCAGCAGTCCAGAACTGCGAACAGTCACTTGGAGGATTGCCAAGTTCATCTGTGATCTGCCCTGGGCACTCTGGCAAAGTCTGGAGGCTTGATCAGCTACGGATTTGGAGCAATTACGCTCAAAGTTTATAAGCGCGACGAAGGCGACAGATCTGGGGCATGTGCAGCAGGTGCGAAATGTACTTGTGGAGTCCCGCCTGGTGTATATTCGCCACAGAGTATAAATATTTGGCAGTGGTGTTAGCCATTGAGAAGTCTAGGTCTTATATTTCGATGGTGTCAGATTTTGAGTGGTATGTCTTGTTATTCCTGCATAGAAAGAAATAATTAAATGTGGTTCCTGATGCATTTTCTTGTTCTATTGAGTCCATTAAAGTGGGTACGGTGATGAAAGACAATCAATCATATCAGAAGGTCAGGAAACGTGTCATGTCTCCAGATAAGCTCTTTGATGTTCGGAAACTATATGCTCAGTTTCCTGTCAGAACAGAAAAGAAGTACTACAAACATGATTACTGCATACCTAAGCTTTTAAACAGAATTCATCAGCTATACTATACTGACCGAAGATGGCCTGTGCGTCAATACATCAAGGTTTGTGACAGATATCAGCTAAATAAACCAAAGTCTTAGGTATCGAGAGTGCCAATGTATGAACCAGAAGTTGTTAGTGGTGATTGATATCTTTAGCGAATTTGTGACACTAAAACTTTCCTAGTGTTTGGCGTATACCCTTGGCGATGAAACCAAATCGATATATAGAGTGACAAAAAAAGAGTACCAAGAGTAGACAGTGGAAAACGGGGTAGCCATTTATTGCCGTTTCCATAAGAGCATTATAAAGGGTGTTTTTTTTAGAGGTGTATAAATTTGAGTTGGCAACACTGCTTTTTATTTGACAACCAATTTAACAGCTGATAGTTGCTTTTTGTTTAGTTTGGTTTAACATTTCATTATAGATGTGCATTACATCAGAGCAAGGCTTGCAAATTGTTGAATTTTTTTATCAAAATAATGGTTCTGTTTGTCAAACTTATCGTGCACTTCGTCCATTTTATGGCATACATAATCGTCCTTCAGAGCGGCTATTTCGAATAACAATAGATCGTTTTCGAACCACGTTTACTCTTAATGATAATGTATATCCCGTGAGACGCCGAAGAGTGCGCGCACTGAAGAAGCTGTAGCAGCTGTACAGGAAAGCATTCAAGTCAAATCAATTAATTCGTCGCCGTTTTCAGCAACTGGGTTACATAAATAAGTAGAATTGTCGCATTCGGAGTGAGGATAATCCACAAGCTTTTGACGAAACACCATTACATCCACAGAAAATTACTGTTTGGTGCGGTTTATGGGCTGGCGGAGTCATTGCGGTATAGAGACATGATTAGAAATGTTTTCGTATACCTCGATTAGCTGGCATTAATCTTGCTGATATGTGGTTCCAACAGGACGGAGCCACATGCCACACAGCGCGCGCTACAATTGATTTACTCAAAGGAACTTTTGATGAAGGAATAATTTCGCGTAATGGTTCCATTAATTGGGGTTATATAAAGTTACTTGTCTACGTCGATAAGACAGAGACAATTGAACACCTGGAAATCAATATTCGAAGAGTTATAGTTGTAACAGCTCATGCTGCGAAAAGTTTGTGAAAATTGGTGTTCCAGAAAGTTCTTAGTTTTATTATGATTTAAAACACTCTTTAGTTCTCTTGAATAAATTAAGTCAAGTAACTTAGATGAATTAATGTTAAAGTAAAGTATACTTCTGTTAGAGAAACGGGAGGCCCTTGCTTAACATTTGCTGAACAATCTGTCCACTAGGTAATCTTTGGTAATATAACGAGGTTCAAAATCTTGATCTCAAGGTTAAACATTCTAACGAGTATAAGAGTAGCAAGTAATTTAAGTCTTGCTTTTGTAACGTACTTCATAGGTGCAACCTGACTTTTCAAGACAATATTCGTTAGAACTTATCCTTATACGAGCGTATATCCGGTATTTTAAGGTTTCCTAGTAAGTTTAGTATATATCGGATAACTTTCCATCCATTGATTTCCGATGTTTGAAGGAAGATGTTGTTCATCCCATGCAAAAAAAAAAAAAAATACTCGCGATGCTTCAGAGAACATTTTTCTCTTAGTGAATCTGATTGTGTCTGGTAGAGAAACGGTGAATTTAATTCAGTCTGTATTGAAACCGCTTTGCTGCATTCGGGTCTTTCAGATGTTAGTTGTGCCAATTTTATGAGAGATTGGGTCACCAGCAGCAAACCTGATGCAGTACCGTATGTTAGTAAGGAAACGATAATGTTTTTTTTTTGGTAACGTTGGTGATGTTTACAATGTCTGTTGCGAAAATAAAACGATGCTTCTTTAATCTGATGAGTATCTGTAGCAGTGACTGTTGCATAGTTTCGTGATTGATTCATATTCTGCCATGAATAGTATAGGGTTCTAGAACAAAGTTCTGGGAATTTTATAAATACAAATTCTAGTGGGCTCAGCGCTTGTCGAATGAATCTTCTATAGGATGGGTTAATTAGGCTTGAACGGTAGGGGAACTTTAAAATTGCCAAAATTTCCAATTCTAACATGCTTATTGCAGTGCTCAACATATAGCTTTTCTTCATTTGTGTATTCCTGAACTGGTGGTAGTTTCTCTATGTTCCACAGCGTATATGTTAATTTATTCTTGGGTAGATATACAGGTGGTTGTAAATTAATGCGATACAACATCTACTTGGTATTCTCCTCCAACGATCCAACCTAATTTCGTCTTCTGTGCAATAGGCTGGCCAGACTCCATAAGTATTTGCCCGTCAGATAGCAGCGTTAAAATCTGTCACGTCTATACGTTGATCTAAGATCATTTCGATAAACGTGGTACAGTCACACAAACGATATTCTAATTTGTTGTTGCACAAACTACATTTTGGTGATGGCTTTGTGCGGGTGACTTGAACTTTAAAACCATCAAGTGAATTCATGCGTTTGTTTAAAAAGCCCAGAAAATTCTCGATCGTTGAAAAATCTTGATCTGATGACTCTGGTCGCCATAGTTGCAACATATATAAAATGTTGCATCACGTCTAGTTTCTTTACGTCGTAAGGGCTTTCAGGCTACGAATAACTTTGTCACAGGTATCGTTCATTCGACCAACTGTCTCGATGGATGGCTTAATAATTGATGGCTGTCTGATATACGCTTCTATGAATTCGTTGATGATACTTCGCTATCTATCGCAAGCCGGATGATAATAAAGAAAAATCAAGAATTTTTGAAAGCAGATGTCTTGGAACACACGTGGAATGGGAATCATCAGGAGCGCCCAGGGAGATAAAATGCAATCGGATGTGGTTGTGGTTAACATATCTCCTTACGGCAGCCTCCTTAGAGACCATCGGGAGACTTCTTTGAAGATCTTGTTATGCTAACTAGTTCCAAATGTACAGCTTTTGTTGCCATTCTCACCAGAGAGGCTAGGTAAGGCTTAACATAGCGAAGAGAGATATTATTTTGAAACCTTTACTAATTGCTTTATTATTAGTGGTAGCACTAATTTCAGCAACAGACCACGCGAATTGCAATAAGCTGATTTGTCGTTGGATGACACGCAATGCCATTTCGTTTAGTATATTGTAAAACCAACGATATTCAGAATTCCAGTTCCGAACCTTCTGGCTATGCGAATATATTCCAATCGTATTAGATTGTCTCTAATTGCTTCGTAATATTGAGCAATTCAGTCTGGTAATATGTCATCCCAGTTTACTCTCAGTAACCATAACTGTTGAAAGAATATTTTAATGATTACGGTTGTTGGAAACAAACATCCAGTCGGATGAAATACTTTGGAGTCTTCTGATAAAATATTTCGTTTAGTTAGTCTCTGGGATTCTAGAGTGACTTTAAATTGGAAGAAACTGCTGAAGATTCATCGTTAAAATTGATGATATAGATCTTTCTGTTGACTTCTGGAATACTTTGAAGGAACTTGGTACTGGTGGATGCCAATTTGCGACTATAAAACCCAGCTTAATAAAATATATAAACCAAATCGTCTAATAGCGTTGTATAAACTATTAATCCCAGACACCAGAAGATCTATACGTAGAAATCACTATTTCTGCAGCATTTGAGTATTCAGTTTGGTAATATGCTGCCAGTTGATTTAGCTTTTTTGTTGCCAAGAATGGGCCGCCCGTTTTGCCTTATGTAACCGTCAGATGCTCGTAGAACTCTAGATTATCTCTCGGCTCCTTTATCCGTACATCTTTTTGCTAATTACTATCCTTGGTACTGACCCAGATTTAATTTGACCAATTCATGAAGGCCATTCACTATCAGCACATTCACCTGCGCCTCGTAATAATCGTCCGGAAATTTGGCTTGGATTCGCCTTTAGTTACACTGAAAATACTCATCTGTAACAAAGGATTAGGTCTGCTATCCGGAGTAAAGCAATAGGCTCGAAAAAAACTTACAACTCGCCATCATATCGTTCCACGACGATTTGAACAGTTGGAAGGATCGAATTTGTCATTAAGCACAAGTAATTGACTGAGGTGGAACCGTCCTTTGGCTTAAATGGAAAATAGGATGCGGGATATGTCCCTTTGACATATGTTACATTTGCGTTTTGACCTTCACTAATAAATGATATAAGAGTCGTTCAAACAACTGTAGCACCTACGTAATCTATTCGCTGTTGTATTTTCAATCATCGGAAACCTCCACATTAAAATAATTTGTGGCCCTTGCAACAGAATGCGTAAGTTACCGCAGGTGCAATAAACATTGATTTTGTTTCAGCAGTTTCTGTTTACACTGCACTTTTTACTTCTTTTTTTTTGTTTTATACTGTAACGCCTTGCAGAGCATACATTCACTTATTTAAAACTGCCAGAATTTTCTCAAAGGTCGAATATTTAGTTTCAGAAGTTTCAAGTTTCCCCATCTTCCGTGTTTCAGCATCAAATTTTTGTATGACAATAGAAATGGACCCAGGATCTCGACAACCCGCTTGTAGCACAAGCGCCTTAATACCTGCGCCAAATACTTCTTCCCAGTTAGCACCGTTGGTTGGTTGAAATATGTTTAGATGTATTGTTTTTTGTCATACCTGCACAACCTCTTAATACGCCTCGATATAATTTGCATCGTTAATTGGAATATGTTGCACTAGTGTTAATGCCTCGCCACTCAAAAGACCTTTGAGTTATTGGGGCTTTTCAGCGGGAGAAAGATCACCGTTTTCGTGCAACATCGAACCAAACAAGTCATAAAACGATTGACATCCCTTATAGTTCCCATCAAATAGGGGAATTAAATGTGTAGATGGGTTTCAGCAGATCTCCGTTATCCTTTTTTAAAATTTAACTTTAAATTTAGATTAACTATATTCGTAAAAATAAAAATTGGGGCGTTTTTTTTAATTCGCAATAACTAATGTACGGAGAAAACAAAATTATTATTATTTGTTTGTTTATTTAATTTGTTATTTAACAATGTTATCATGTTTGTTTGTTATTTTGATACGTCACGAGTTAATATGAAATAAAAAACGCCCTAATTTTTATTTTCTTCGATTTTTTTTTATTATATGGTAATATTCTGAATTGAAAATTATTTATTAATTCTTAAAATTGTCAATGATATTCATCGAACAAGTCGTAAGTGAGGCCATCGAACATGAGTCCAAAACATCTATAATTTCTTGTGTTGGTCGTGCACGTAAATATTGATTCGTATTTTTTCGTACCTTAGCCTTTACAGCACATAAATTATGGTTCGTAATAATCGTTGAATTCCCATCATCGATACTGACCGATATTTCTGAATTTCTAAGTCCCATTAGATTTGGAGTGGGACAGCGCACGGTATGTATCGTCTGTTGCATTTTTTCGGTCAGCTCAACTCTTACAATCGGATTATTGTGGAATTCTACTTTGTATAGTTTTTGTAATACACGATCGTCTTGCGCGTCAAAATGTATATCAGTTAATAAATTATGGCCCAAATTCAATTCGATTGTGTCAATTGGAACAAATTGTGTTGGATACGGAATTATCGGAATCAATTTCAAATCTTGATTGGTACAATCGATGGTAATACCATCAAGCAATGGGTTGTGATAACATTTACACATTTTCGGACAATTTTCATAGAATGGAAACTGGTAATTTAACTCCACAGTTTTTGTATATACGCGTAACATAAGTGCCGCATTGTATTCCTCGTAGTACACTGTGAAGCTATTAACATTACTATCCAAATACCACAGGAAAAATTCCGGATTAAATACACAGCGTACGGTTGACGATGCAGAGTTTGCAATAGTTATGGTAACCAAAGTGTTGAGTTGGTCATACTGTTCGAATGATAATTCTGTAACTATTTTACGATTTAGCAGTTGACTGAAATTCATTCGAAACGGAATGTCGATCAAATTTATATTTAGTCTTGTGGAACGAGTTATATTATGTCGAACTAAATCAAGCAAATCAATATTCCATAAACTCGAACTTCCACAAAATTGTACTTGTTTCAAATTCATGTTTTGTAAAATTGAAGTTAACATTTTTAAATCTTTGATGTTTGCATCATTGAAACCGACTATGGTGTTGTCTTTCAGCTTGAGATGACGGAATTCACTAAAAAATAAAAATCCATTTATTTATATTTGCGCGTATATATCGTAAATTACTCACTCTGAATATAAAAACTCGTCCATTCCTATGTATAATGCTTGTAAATCGATGATATTAGCAAAGGTGTCCGGGTCTAAAATTTTAACGTTATTGTTCTTGAGTTCAACTTCATTCAGCGCACGTAACTCTCGGAATAAATTTTTTGGTATTATTTCCAGTTTTAAACTGTTTAACCAGATAGTCCTTAAATTGTGCAGTCCAAGAAAAACGTCCTCGTGCAAAATTATCGTGTCTCGTGAATTTCGCAATTGGATCACCGTTAGTTGTGTATTATGTCCAAATAAATTTGAAACATTCAATGCATTCGGATCGTCAAGCGAAAAATTTAAAAATTGTATATTGGCCAACTCTGGAAATTTGGCCAAATTATTTTTTGTGAAATTCAAAATATTTGCTCCGATTAAATGAACCATGACCAGAGAACTTATTGCAAAGTTGGTAAAACTAATGGCACTTGAATTTTCTACAGTCAAATAACAGCACTGAACTTCTTGTAAATATGTCGCATTTACATGTCCGATATTCCGGAACATAAAATGCCTGTACTTGATAAAATCGAAATTATGTAAAAATATTTCCGGATCGACTAGGCCATATTCATGGTTTTTGATTTCTATTCCAATTACACGTGATAAATTCATCCGCAGTTGCCGCAACATGTTGTCCAATGAAACTTCTTGATAATTTGCGTGGTCGGTTGCATTATTAAAACAGTTAATAAACTGGATATCGAGGAAAGCATATGGTTTGAAATTTTCAAATCTATCATCGACATTTAAATTCACCAATGAATCGTATCCAAAACAAGTTATTTTCAATATATTTGGTGGTCCAGTTTGAACAATTATAATTTCACGACCTTCCGTACCATTATCACGAACTACAAATTCGTTGTATTGCGTAGAATTCACCGGGATCTGAGCACACACTAGTATTATCCATAAAATTGTAGTGGACGATTTCATTTTATTTGGTAACTGACTATAATTTTGGGCTGACACATAACTTTTATATGAATGCTTTAAATATCATTAGTACGCTAATTCTAGCATTTCCGATTACATTTTTTATGGCAAATTCCAAATTGAAATGAAAAATTCAAAACAAGAGTCGAAAGAATTTCATGGTTCGTGAAATACCCTAATTTTAGGTTTAACGCATTAGCTGTTGTTTGGTAGTTTGAACTGCGCTTTCTTTAACGACATAAATTATGGCCACTATAAATATGTACTGAAATCGGCGGAAACTAAAAAAATATCTATTGTACAGAATATATTTTAATTTAGGCGCTATTACGATGATCAGTAGAATCCTCTTCGATTTTTTTTTGTTGTTTCTTGAAAATGCGAATTTGAGTCTAGTCTAGATTTAATAAACAATTTCCAAGCGCTCAGTCAAGGGCTCATTAGAAGTTTCGATTGTTTTTTCCTGAATAATGAAGAATACGAAAAAGTGTTAGGACTTTCCATAACATTTAATTCAACATTTCGGATTATTACAAATTAAACTCTAAAAAAACATCCAAACAAAAAATTTAAATTGTCCTACATGTCGATTACAAATCAACAAAATCTAAAAAAAAAATTGATTCGTACGTATTCTAATTTATTTTTATTATGAAATAATTGTTATTAGTCCACTAACTACCACAGCACTTACATAGTAAAATACACGTGCAAACAGACGTACGGGGACGAACAATCGAAAATCTGAAAGTGAATTCTCAATCAAACATCGAACTAGAGTAATATAGTGATTCAGAGGGGAGTTGGGAACAATTCCGACGAAACCGTAATACATCTCGCTCAAATCTCAGCTTGTGGTGGTAACACCAAAGTGCACAAAGAAGAGCCTAGTCAGGTAGAAGCCATTAATACACAATCCTTTATTGTATACTTGTACTGCCGAGATAAAAGTGAGGGTTGTCGCGGTATCGCGGTTGCCTTCTTGTCCATAACAATAAATACACCATTTTTGAGAAGGCTTTGGTCTAGCAGGGTTTAAAATTGAGAATTACTGAAGATGTCAAAAGAGACGAGTACCAAAACGGTTATCGCGAATTCACACATATCGCAATCTGTGATTACATAGAAAATGCTTCAAAAATAAATATAATTAGACATCGCTCTTCTAGATAGTGCAGCAGCGTCAGCATATTGGGAAAACACTCAGAAACTCATGTATTCAAACAGCTGACGGTTCCATAATTTAACAGTGACATTAAAGAAAAAAAATATCACTGAAATCAGATTAAATTGGGGTAGATTTGTGGCGGAAACTTAGCAGTGCTCCAGAGATAGTCAGCAAGTTTCAGATAGAACAAATGTATTAAAACATTTTAAATCTGATATTCTGAAATTCTTTAAAATTGAAATTAAATTTTTAGTTTTTTCAAATACTGCAAAGTCTTAAGTTTTAAAAATTTTATTTACTTGTTTAAAATATTTAAAATTGTTAAAATTTAAAAATTCTTTAAATTGTTTAAAACTAAAGAATTAATGTGGGTTGCGGATATTCCGTTAATCGGACGTTCCGTCGGGTACAGAAATTGGGTCCTATAGCGAAACAGAGCCATCTACAGAAAATACTGTCTGGGCTTGTACTATAGGAACGATCACGGAGCAGCTTAATGGTTCCGCTGGTATTACCAAGCGAGTTCGTACCATAAGTGGTAACACTCCTTGAAATAGCAGAGAAAAAGTTGCCTTCACTTCTGCATTCTGTTATCAAATCTTCGATTAAGAAATTTTTTGTTCCGGAGAACAATCCAGAAATCTCTCATTATGAGGAGAAACTGGGTGATTTCCGGCTTGATCTTAGTCGTGGAGTACTTGACTTGGAGAAATCGTTAGAGTTTCTGCCTCAGGTGCTCTCCCGGATGGTATCTTTATAAAAATGAAAGACATTTGGAGCGGTTGCCAGCTATTGGTTGGCGACCCCCAAATTATAATACCCAATCGTTTGTTTTCAGAGTTGACCAGGAATCCTTCTAGAGAATAGCCGTGCAATATATTCTGGAGAGGATCTGTTTCAAGATTATATCTGGTCCATAGACAACTTTTATCCCTTTTTGAATGCATTGAGGAAGTTGGTTTCTGAAATACATACAGATATTTGTCTGTTTCAGGAACCATATATTCTTGTTGGTGCTTTCTCTGGTTTAAATTTAATTAATGGCAGAATCTTCTGTCAATAAAATTCGAGCGTGCAGCATTTTTATTGGTACGAACATTAACCACAAGGGTTCTTTCCTGTTTAATACATTCTTCTGAGCTTGAAATTCTCAATATACTGGATACAAGCCTATTTCTGTTAACTATGTCCGAGATGAGATGCATCTCTCGCTTCTAATACTACCGGCGCCTGTCGTTTAATATTCACCTTAAACGACCGCCTCTAAAACCATACCGCAATAGAAAATTAACCGAATCGAGACTTTCTCTGTCGAGCTTGGTTCTTAACTTATACCCCACAAGCATAGTAACTTGAAACGATAATTTCAATAGTCGTTTCTGGAATTCTGTTCTTAAAAAATTAAGGGAATCTGCTAGGGAACTGAAGAATAGAGAAAAAAAAGTGAATTGCTTGGGGTAATTTCTTGATAAGACAAAAGGAGTATAAAAGATATTAACAATCCGCTCAAAGATCATCGTGGTTAAACTACTGCGGGGAAATTAACAGCCTGTCTGCTGTCGCTTGATTGAATAAGGCTTCTCTGGTTAAGTATAGTGTGTTCATTCTTTTAATTTATTGGACGTACAGCTTACCTCACCCATCAAGGAAATTGGTGAGCTGCTTCTTTCTGTTAATTTTCCTGGTTGTGATACCGCCTACTCGGATTTTGTTTCTGCCGAACTCAATAGGACCTCTTTTTTACTTCAGGTTTTCCTCACGATTAGGACCATTTGCTCAACCTTTACCAGAGAGAGGTACTCTTTCGTTTGCAGCATCTTTTGGTCATTGACGATTTACTTGTTAAACCGCAGCAATCTTACTTTATTACGTTGAGTAACGCTGATGATCTTATTTTGACAGTTGAAGGTAAACATTTTAGTATATTATCCGACTTAATACAATATGCCTTAACTATGCCTTGTGGAGTGCCTCTTGACCTATCTGTTCCCTATTTTTTTAAGAGAATGATCGCGAAATGTGACCGCGTGAAGGTCCTTGGTGCTGTCTTGGACAGTAAACTTTCTTGGAAGAATCACCTGGACTATAAGCTTCAAAAAGCGAGTGCCATATTTTGGTAATGGGAAAGAACTTTTGTGGAAATTCTGGGGTTTAATCCAGCAGTGGTTAAAGCTGCGACGTTTGGATCAATTTAAGTTTGGAATGTAAGGTAAGGCTATGGACCAAAAAAGTGTCTATGCCAAGTCCTTTTAAAAAAAAAAAAAAAATACAACCTCAGGGCAGATTTTGCAATCTACTGACCTTAGACGGATCTGAGACTTTTCAGTAGTCTTAGTTCGCATTGTACTGTTTTTCAGACGGAACTAATAGCGCTGACACGTAAGCTTTGAATTTTGCTGTTAAAAACAATAGTATTCTAATGTGTACAGATAGTAGAGCTGTACTTAACTCTTTAAGAAATCCCTTGACTGTTTCTAAAGCCGTGAAGGAATGTAAACATTTCATGAACCTTCTTTGTTCTAACAATAAAGTTACGGCCATGTTGGTACCGGCTCATTGTGACATCGTAGGCAATGATCGAATCGCGGTTTGTTTAGCCAAAGCAGGCTCCCAAATGACTTTTGTTGGTCCTGAACCAGCGGTTCTTATTTCTTTCAACTACGGAAAGATAGTTATAAAGGATTACACCTTGAAAGATCTCAGTGGTTTGAGACTTTTAGTTGCCGTAAGGCCAAGTACTTCATTAAGGAGCCCAATTTGAGGTCAACGAAGTATGCTTTACCGTTAAAAAAGAACGAAGGTAGCAGTGCGCGTTTGGGAATTGGGATAGAATCCTAGGTTTGCACCATGGGCCTTTGTGGCATTGAGTGCGGAATCCTCGTGGGTTCCAGCCAATTTAAATAATAATAAAATCCTTTCAGAGATATGTGGATTT
The DNA here is from genome assembly GCA_951394425.1 of Tipula unca. Taxonomy (NCBI): domain Eukaryota; kingdom Metazoa; phylum Arthropoda; class Insecta; order Diptera; family Tipulidae; genus Tipula; species Tipula unca. The sequence goes on along the minus strand of OX596382.1, from coordinate 182,595,195 downwards.
CGTAAGTTTTCGCAACCAGTTAGATGAGTCCATAAACTTCCTTTCAGGTGGCTCTCGTTACAACCTCAGTACTAATTTTGAAATCTACTGTCTTTGGTCACATTTTATACTGATACGAGTAGTAAGTAAGTACATTATTCTTTAAGAAATCTATTGATTGCCTTTAAACTCCTCCAGGACTGTAAATATGTCATGAACTTTCTGATGGTAGCAAACCTCTTGTGGCACAATCAGCTGGATTGTGTGGTGATGGCACAGGTTTCCAATGATTTCTAGAAAGAAACGATAAAATATTTGATGTGCTAAATATTTGCTACAAATGCTTTCCATCTTCGTGGATGAGATGCTAGCCAGGAATAGGCTAATCGTCGAATCTGTCCAAGCTGTGATTTCAATATCGCCACCCGTTGTTCTTAATCGTCAATAACAATATTTTCAGTAACAGCACTGCACAAAGTTCTAGCCGTGGTATTGATATTTGGGTTATCGGAGCAACCTTCGTTCTTGCGGTCACTAACCTGATGTGGATATTCCCTCGATCATCGATAGTTCTGCAGTATACTACAGCGGCATTTTCAGACGCATCTGCAAACCCATGTAGTTCTAATTTAGTGCCTGTTGTCAACAGCCATCGTGGAATACTCACACTTTGCAGACAAGTCATTTCGAGTTTTATTCTTAACCAACGTTCGGACGCTGATGATGGAATTTCATCATCCCAATCCAACTTCAAGACCCATACCCTTTGAAATAAGATTTTAAAGTTAATGATGACAGGTGCGAGCCATCTCATTGGATCGAATATTCGGGCTGTAAGGGATAGTATATTACGTTTGGTTGGTTGTATATCATCATTGCAACACACGTTAAAACGAAATTCACCTTTCACTGGATACCATTGAATGCCAAGTAATTTTAGATAGGATGCATCGTCGTTAATATCGACCGGAGTTTTCTTTCTGTCTTCTTCGGCAATTTGTGTTATCAATCATAATGAGTTCGTTGACCATTACGTGGAGCTTCTACCACACTATGAGCTCCGGACATCAGGTCATCGACATACCCTATTGTTTGGATGGTTTTTGTTGTAAGGTAAGGTCCCGCTGACGTGCCGTAGGTTACTGTTAATCTCTTAAGTAATATCTGAATGTACATCTTCTCGATGTCAGCAGAAAATACAACTTTCAACATTCTAAAATTTAACAAAATGCTAAATAATGGTTTATATAAGGTAGGGCCAATTAACAATCATTTAATGAAACTCCATTTGAACATGAAAACATCGATCTAAATTCCTGTTTATTTCACCAATAGGATTTTTTTCCATGTGTCTCAAGTCTTCATATTCGGTCATAAAATGGCGGTAGGCCTCTTTAAATTGTGCATCTCGTTTAAACCGGTTTTCCATATTCTCAAGACGCTTCATTGCACCGATCATGCTTTTTCCAAATATTGGGTTTTCGATTTTAAATGGAAGTCGAACAATGAATCGACCATCACTTATAGTTGAATGCTTTTGGTAGTGTTCCTCACATTTGGTGTTGTCTTCTGTTAACTGAGGTTGGGTAGAAATTTCGTCGACTTCCCAAAATTTCTTTAAAATGTATAGTCTAAACTAACCTCCGCGTGCAAACTAGTTTTTGGTGTTGGCTATCAATAGTTCCAGCAACAACAAAACCAAAGAAGGTTTGTTGCGCAATTGGTGTACCTAACTCTCCATAAATCTTCTTGGTGCCTATTATATGGTAGAAATAATCACTTCCGATTAAAATGTCAATAACACCTGGAGTATGAAAGGTTGGATCAGCCATCGGTAAGTTTTTCAAATGACTCCACAAGGTGGTGCCAAAAGTGCAGGTAAGTAGCATTGAAGTCAATTTGGAAATGAACATTTGAAATAACTGGTGACTGATTCATTAAATCTGGATGAGGCAAAAAAATTTATATAAACTCGACAAACACCAGCCTTGGTTTCGCCTAAACCAGCAACAGTAAGTTTTGCATGATGCTTTTGCGCACAATCTTCCGTAACAAAAGAGCATTAATTAACAATATTGTGACGATGGCGACATCTATGTTTGAATAGCGACACTATCGTTAATGTAAAATTGTTATAAAGTAGAACAGTAGAGGTGTCTAGACTTATCTAGACTAATAGAATATTCTGGAGATTTCTAGAATGGTTAGAATATTTGGTATAAATACGCGACAAACATTTGGGAGTAAATCAATTGTGTTTTAACCGTGAGAGTGCTAATAGTAATTAAAAGGAAAGTGTTTATAAAGTAAAATAAAGTGTTATTAAAATGTAATATAGTGTTGTTAAAGTGTAGTAAAATAATTATTGTGAATTTAAATAATTAAGTTAAATAAGTGAAATAATTAAATTAGTGTTTAGTGTAAATAATCGGAATAAATAAATTTAGTGTGATGTAGAATTTACATCGTTTGTTTTATTGACAATCCAGTGATCGAACATTGAATTTAACACGTCAAAACCGTAACAATATGTGACACGGTTATATCACAGGTTTTGATCACAAATTTATTACGGCTTGACTTACATTAATAATATCAGTTTTCATAGATTGAATAGATTAAACACCAAAGTATATCAGGTGATTGCACAATACAAGAACTTAGACGATATATACATAATATTTATTTTAATTTAGGTAATGCACCACTTTACTTCTAAAGACACAATGTTTCTGTTTATTTATTTATTTATATTAAAGAAATCGATTTAGTACATTACATGTATGGTTTCATATTCAAAACAAATAATCAATTCAATTTTGAATACTACATACAAGATTAAAAAATTTAAATTTTACAATTTTAAAAATTAAAAGTTAAGTACTTCAGATTAGAAGTTGTCAAAAAAAAAAAATTGATTCGAAAAGTATATTTTTTACAAAATCTAAACTGAAACTAAGTTTTAAAATTTAAAAAATAGTTCTTCAAGTTCCTATTGAGCCAGTCCTTTGTGAGATGAAAGTCAAAGTTTTCTTCAGCGATGTTGAATGATTTTGCCAGTCTGTTGATTGGACAATTTTCACCATAGTTGGTTGAGGGGCGTATTATCTTCAAAAACCGATGATTTCGCAACGATTTGATTGGAACATGGATAGCTGTATTTTCCAATATGTAGGGAGAATCAATAAAACCAAGCAGGATGTTACCGATGAAAGCTGAGTCTAAAAATAAGCGTCTATTTTCCAGAGTGCAAATTTTATACTCTATAAACATCTTGTCGTGTATGACTATGGTGGAAGGCGGGCTATATTCTCATGAAACGGTAAGCTATGGTCATAGTCCCAGTCAGTTTTCAGTTGACAAATATGTAAATTCACCAGTCCAACGCTTAACAAAACCAAACATAGAATTTGCTTTAGCAATTCATTTGTCAATGTGGTTGTTAAAACTCATATTTTCAGCGAATGTGACACCTAGATCGATTATTTCTTTAACTCTTTGCAGTTCTGTATTATTAACGCTATAAGCAAAGTTAATCCATCGGTTTTCTCTTGCGATGAAAAGATATTACTTTGCATTTGTCAATGTTCAACAGCAAAGAATTTTTGTGGCACCATTCACTGAATCTCTCGATGTCTTCTTGTAATACTTTTGTGCCATGTATATCTTTAATTGTATGATAGATTTTTACATCATCTGCGAACATGAGAAGATTAGAGTATTTTATGACTTCAGTTATTCCATTTATGAAAACGAGAAAAATCCATGGTCCAATATGGGAACCCTGAGGAACTCCTGACGTTACATTGATTATTTTAGATTTTTCGCTTCCAATTGACACATATTGTACGCGACTAGACAAATATGAGTTGAACCATTTAATGAAGTTGGATGCAAAGCCAAAATTGTAAAGACTTTCTAGAGCCTTGTGATGGCAGATTGAGTCAAATGCTTTACTAAAATCAGTAAACACTACGTCTACTTGGTTGCGGTTTTCAATTTCATTAATAACTTTGTTGGTAAATTCAACAAGGTTACTAGATATAGATCTTCTAGGCATAAACCCATGCTGATTGAGTGATATATGTTGAGCTAGTATTTCTTTAATGCTGTTGCATTCAACCTGTTCGAATAATTTTGCTATGGTTGAAGTGGTTGATATCCCTCTATAATGATGTCTTGATGGTGATGTCTTGATGGTGATGTCTTCTCTTTTACCCGATTTAAATATAGGTGTAACTTTAGATATTTTCCATGAATCAGGGAATATTCCGGATGTTAACGAGAGATTGTATATATTCCGTAATGGTTTTACTAAAATATTAGCATATTTTTTTTAATATAGACGTTGGAATATTATCTGGCCTACATCCGTCACCAAACTGATTAAGTGCATATAAAATATCCTCATCACTAATAACTGGTAAACTGATAAGTACATTATTATTTACGTTTGATTGAGTGGTAAACCAATTACTGTTTTTGGGTTTGTATACATATTGAAAAAAATCCGCAAACATGTCAGAATTTTTTTTAGGATCTGATGTTCTAATATCATTCAAATACATATTAGTTGGATAACCATCAATTACTCGTTTGGATCTAAAGTATTTCCAGAATAGTTTAGGGTTGGTTGAAATGCTTCGTTGTATACATCTGCAATATATGAGAGGTGCTTTTCCTTGAAGTATGTATCAAATTCTTCATTAGATTGGAGAAACACAGTCCTATCCGATTCTAAACCACTTTTAATCATCTTGACATAGGCTTTAGATTTACGGTTCTTCAGATTAATCAGATGGTCGTCAAACCAAGGAGGATGAATATTAGATTGTTTCCGGCACAATGGAATGTGGGTTTCAAAACCTTGTAATAAAATTTGGTAGAATTTGTTAGCAACTTGGTTTACATCATTAGTATTTAAAGCAGCGTCCCAACGTATACCTTCTAAGTACTGCTGAAGTCCAGTGTGGTTTATTTTTTTAAAATTATAGGTGGTATGCATATGATGCCCGGATGTTGTTGACTGAATTTCATTTGAATCAAAAACTATTTCCATAGATTTGTGGTTAACATCATTAACAACAAATGGATTGAGTGATTCTGTCACTTTAAATATATCTGCATCATTTGTGAAGAATAAATCTAATATTCTCTTAAGAGCATTGTCTATGTTGTTGATTTGCTTTAGGTTAAAACCAAACATAGCATCAAGAAAGACATATTCCGATTCTGATGTGATATTGCATGGTAGAAAGGAATCCATATCTTGATCATAATTCCACATTACATTTGGAAGATTAAAGTCACCTAGTACTAAGTCATTTGGTTTTGTGAGATTAATTAATTCGTCAACTGCATCACTGCATCTGCCGTATATTTCACTACACGAACTCGGTGGAATGTAGGCTGTATAAATAAACAGATTCGTCTGATTTATTTTGATTTTTACGCACACGTGCTCGATAGATGATGGAGTTTAATTTATGGCAATACTGGAAACCATTGAATGCACTGCGATAAGTACACCGCCACCTGATTTTTTTCCACTTGTTGATGATGAACGATCACATCTAACAACAGCGTAATCATTACCAAAATATTCCTTACTGTTAATGTTAGGATTCAATGAACTTTCACCAATTACATAAATTAAATAATTAGTTTTCAGAACAAAATTGAAAAATTTAGAAGCTTTTGATGCCATCTTGTTCACATTCTGGAAGTATATCGTAAATTTCTCGGATTTCTTATGTTTTACTGATTTAGCTGATTGTTGATTGTGATAAATTTCCGACGGCATGGAAATAAAAGGCTGGTGTTGATTTATAATTGTGTAAGATCGAGCCTTCGCCACAAGTGAGTATAGTGTGTCATTCTTAACTGGTGAAAAATATTTAAAAGAACGTGTGTCGTGATATAGCTACTATAGCATGAGGCACACTGTCAAATAATTCGGTTTCGGATTAGTTCTTACAAAAATCACATTTGGTGATGTTAAACCTTGCCCTTCACGGATCGTCATGACTTTACTAGTTGATGGTATGGTGAGTTGAGAAACTTATTGTTTATCCGCCTTTGTGAAAGTTAGATAATATGTATTATCTAAGACAGGTAGCATCGATAATGTGGATGGCAAATTAAGAAATTCAACCGAGGTTTCCAAAGAATTTTTAGAGCTGATATTAGGATAAAATCCCTTTAGAGCAAACGTAACATCTGCAGGACATCTATATGTTACATTTAACGGTTCTACGTTTGTTAAAAATGAATTTGCATCGGAAAACCGCATATTGACATGGTGTAATCTGTCAATGTACGGTATTTGATTTTTATCCCCCAGAAGGAAAACCTTTGTACATTTACTTAAAATAACCACAAGTCCAATATAACCAGCATGCACCATCATGTACTCATCAATGAATACCGTTTCATACTCGAGGCAACCATTTATCAGAAAGGAAGCAATCGTTTTGTAGTTGCCTTTAACTTTGTTGAAATCCATATTTTCATTAATGCAACGAGAAGCAACTTTTAATTTAAGATCAGCTAGTCCTTCTTTAGAGGCGCATAGAACAAGATCACTACCTAGTTTATGGTTGTTTATAATCCATGTAGATTTACCACAACCAGGAACTCATTGAACATTTGTAATAGTTGGTATCGTGATGTTTTCCTTTTTTGTACATAATGTTTAAATGGTTGTAAATCAGGAGATCCAACATGATTTCCGTGCCCGATGAACAGAATATGTACCTGTGTGATGTTAAAAAGTTATTGGAGTCCTCACAGAATTTAATCAGATTTTTCCCATCAAAGCCAAATTGATGTTTAATAATAGGCTTTTCTATATAATGTTTGGTATGATTGTCGAATACAAATATATTTACCGACCGCAATGAAGAAGCTGCATAAGGCAACTTAATGTTTATTTTAATACAAGACGGCTGAACAACATTGGTCATTTAGACCAACAACTTTGTCATTTACATAATAATATAATGATGGCATTACAATTGCACATAAGTTTATCTATGTTTATATACTGTATAACTAATTATGTATAAATGCATCTAGAACCAGTCTTAAGCTACAGATAATTATGTATTTATATTAACTTACATACATGCAAATTTTATTTGTATTGTAGGTCAACCAAAATTTATTTAGAATTGTTAGCGATTGCGCAAATATAACTTAATTAGAATGTGATTGAATTTTTTGAGATATAAAATAATATTTGACTAAATTAGACAATAACAAGCTGTAACATTCACAACCGTACATATAATGAATGATAATCAATTAAATTTTTTTTAGTTTACAGATTAAATGTTAACAAGCGCACACAAAAAAATCTCAATCCACACTGCTACTTATCAGATTCTTAACACAAATAATTGAATTAACTGTGCTACTATATACCATACAAGAAGAGATAAAGACATTTGAACTGTGTGGTGGTGGGTCATGCTATAATATTGTATTATATATGATCCCCCTCACTAGCTGCTGGTGTATCGTCGTAAGTATTTTAGATTTGTAACCATTAAGCGTGATTAATGATCTCCTATTTTACGAGCTTTTATTTTTGTTCAATTTTTTTTTTTTTTTTAAATAAAACTTAATGATAAAATATATTTTTTAGGAAGCAAAATGTACGATGTACCTACCTACCTACATACTACTATCACAATGGGAATTAAATTTTTGGTTATTATGCTTTCGGAAAGAAAGGTAAGTATGTATATGTTTGTATATGTATAATGAACATACATCGGCCAAATAATGGCAAAAAAAAAATTATAGAATTATTAAATTAAATATGTTAACCCCTTCAGGCCAAGAGAGCACAAAAAAGTTTTGTTTGGTTAGTCGATAAACTTTTTTTTGTCTACACATACATACTTACTATACATACTAAATTGAGTTAAACGAGTGTAAGAGTCGCACAGGGACATGAGATTTAGTAATATAATGATGTATATGCCACGGTTCTATAATAAAATTTGGCGCTGGAACACATTGGGTGTGTGCATGGTTGCATTCACCGCAGATAAATTAAATGGTTTTGGGTATTAAAAATACTCACACACATATAGAATTAAAGCATAAAATACATAAAAATATGTACATCCGTATATTATTATTTCCATTGAATAATTCAACGGCATTTTTTTGTTATGCTCGGTAGGTATGAGCATAAAAAAAAAGAAGAAAATTCTTTCATTTGAAGGAAATTAAAGAGTTTTTGAATGGGTTTTATCCGATTAACGTATGCCATGCGCAGACAAACAATATATACACAGGGAGCTTTTCTATATATTCAATTCTGTAATGTATGTATATACCGTATACATACCACATCGTTTGTTGTCTGCTACTAAACTATATTATGATGTAGACATATATGTATTCATGGTAACCCGAAAATTCATAGAAAAACAATTCATCGATTAAACAATTGAAAGAACAACAATTCATCGAAAACAATTCATAGAAACACAATTCATAGAACCACAATTTCACGAATACACAATTCCTCGAATTTACAATTCATCGAATTCCCGTTATCAGGGAAAAATTCTGTATAGAAAAGAAGAATAAAAAAATTGAATGTTGATCATGTTGATCGCGTTGATCAACTTTCGATTTCAATTTTCTTGTATATAATAAAAGAAGATTAAGTTAGGAATATGATGTAATCAATTCGGCAAATTATTTCGTTTTCTCTATTTGTTTATAACAATATCGAATTATTTATCGAGTTTCTATAGTATAAATATTATAAATAAATTAATTTTATTCAAAAATTAATAAATAAATTATAGAATTTATATTTCAAGTGTATATATTTGTTAATAAAAAATACAATTACTTATTAAACATTCATTTGTTAATAACAAATTATTTTATTTATAACTATATCAAGTAAATCAGAATTTTTTGGACAATTTTTATAAACAAATATAGTTTTTTATTTAAAGTTTCATTCAAATATTCATAAGAAAAAATAAAAAAAATTTGCCGATTTTTCACTATATTGTTAATAATAAATGATAAATGAATAAATAATGCTTGAAATCTTTAATATTGGAACAATGAAGAAGAAGAAAGTGGAATACACTTTTTTCAAATTTTACAGTTGGAAAGCTCAAACTGATCAGAGCATATAATTTATATCCTTCTTGAGTCACGTTTTTCTAAAATTGAACCAATTTTAGCTTAATTTTATTGTAGAACCACTTACTGCTTACCAAAACATTATTTTTAAGGATTTTTGTGGTATTGCACATTTGAGTGTTAACATAAAAAGTAGCAAAAATCCGTTTCTATAATGAGAAGCAACGAAGTCTTACGTTTCAGATGAATTGATGACTCACAAGCTAATCAATAAGAAAATATTTTATAATTTTGCAATCATAAGCTTTTAAGAAAAACGAAGTATTTCAATACAATTTAACTTTGAAATCACTGGTTTACCTAATCTTAAATATTGGGTTAAAAACTGTTCTGCTTTAAGTAAAAATCCATTAACCTATAAACGTTTCTGTGTTAAAGCTTGCAGTTTACAATTTCTTAAGCCAGAACACGTGAGCTTTCATAATTATAATGGCCCATCAACAAATGTTTGGGGTTTTAGGAGAGCATTTAAAGCAACTCCAATACAATTTTAAGTTTTAATTTGAAAGCTCTTAAAGCTCTCAGTAGAAATTACTTCACATGATGTGAAGTATCAAATTATTAAAATGAAAAAAACAGTTCCAGGGAACGCAAATTACGAGCTGATTCTTGTACCATTAATACTGGATAAGCTTTTATTTTTAATTTGTTAGATAGTTCGCACCAACTTGATTTTAATTTTAAATCATTAAAAGAATTATTCACTTGCTTCTATGAGATAATTTTAAAATATTTTTCAGGTTTAAACAATATAGTGGTGACAAAAGGTAAACTAATCCCGACACTGTCAAAATACCACACTCTGATCCCTTGAATCATTCGAAAAATTAATATTATGCATTACCCAATTTCCACATTAAATTGTGGCGAATGAATTAAACGTGAAATCAGTTTAGAGCAAACTTTTTGTTCATAAGATCTAAATGTTTTCAGTTAGAGTGTTTAGAAATTATTTTATTGTATATATATGGATTTTAAGCTTGAAAGTGGGCTCTTTTACAAACGAAATGAGCTTTTTGATTGTGACATACAAATTTTACCGAGAGCTTTTACGTTTAGTTCTTAAATATCTGTAATCATTATCACAAAATCATTAATGTAAATGTATACTTCACCTATATACTTCTAACGCATTCTTCCTTTAAAACTGTCTGAACTTTCTAACCTGATTATTACATTAAGAAGGTAATTTAGTACATTTAAAAGCACTGTTTCTGTTTAATAGCACTGTTGAAAAAGTTATTACATGATTTTAAATATTTAAGGCACACAATTAAAAGCTTGTGGTTTGCTCTTTAAATTAAGCTTTTTAATTAATAAGCACTATAATTTAAATATATAATCAGCTTGCTGGAACTTACTAGCCTAGAACCAGCCAAACGTACAAAATTGGGCCTACTCGTATTAGTGTTGAAAAATGTTTGGGCGATTTTAATTTTCTGAGAGAGCACAAATTTCAGAATAATATTTTACTTCACCATTTAAATTTAAAGCTTTCAATTATCGATAACTTAAATTTTAAAATCATCGGCCATTGTTGTTAAAATTAAATTAAATGGCTGAAGTTTTAAAGCTCTGAAAGTTCTCAGCCAGACTTTTTTAAAGCAATCGTATAGAATTATTTAACAAATACTTGAAATTAAATGTATAAGAGCCTGAAAATTTCGAGCTGCTTTAGTCATGTGTTCTAATCTATAAGGACTAAACAATTTACAACCTAGCCAGAAAGCTTAATCTTCCATGGAATAATTGAATATTTTTTATTTTTTTTAAACTGACAATTGCTTTATTCTTGAATCTTTCTTTATACGATACTAACAAGAAGTGTGCAAAGCTTACAATCTAAAAAATATATTATCTAAGCCATTAACTTAAATTTGTAAAAGATCTATATTATTGATGCGCTTGTATAGCCCCATAGCTGAATTCCATATCTCCATATAGGAATTAGGATCGCTGCGTATAGTTGAACCTTGAATTCTAGGAAAAGTTTTGATTTTCTTTCAATCAGTAGGTACATTTTTGAACATTTTGTTTTTATTTGGCTGCGCTTTAATTTAATGTGTTTTCACCATGTCAATCTTCTGTCAATATGAAGACCTAAGCAATTAACATTTGTTTATTGACGGGTTTAATTTGTTTGTTTAATTTCACCGCTGGACATGTAAGCTTATTCAATGTAAATGTTATGTGTGTTGATTTATTTGCATTCGCTTTTATCCGCCACATTCTTTGCCAATTTTCAATTTTGTATAAGTGATCTTGAAATTCTCTATGGATGCAGTTTGAGGATTTTTGTGTGAAAACATGATAGTGGTCATCTGCAAATGTTGATGTAACAACCTTATCAGTTGTTGATAGATCGGCAATATACAGCAAATACAATTCTGGCAACAGTACGCTGCCTTGTGGAACTCCTGTTTGTAATAAGCGGTATTTTCCATTTTTTTACATCACTTCTGGCCCAATGTCCAACTGGTTACCTTATTGGTGAATTCCATAATGTTGGCCTCTTTAGTGTTTTGGTTGCCTTTCGTTGTGTATCTGTCTTGTGTATCTGTCTTCTCGTTGTGTATCTGTCTTCTCGGTCGCCGACAGCTCAGTAAGGTAACACTGGATTCCTGAGTCTTTTCTTCTCTCAATGCTCGTTTAAGGGCTTTAATAGCCCTATTCAACTTCCATTGTAGTAATGGAGTTTTTGCTGCTGCCTTAGCCGGCGTATTGTCCTATTGTTGGTTCTGGTATATTAGGTGTAGGTAGGGTTATTAACTTTTCCAGAGTTGTAAATATCAGCGATGGTTTCTTTTGCTGCTATTTCAAATATATGTGTTAAATCATTCGCCGCCGCATCAATATCTTCCGGTTCCAATTGGCAATTTTGTTCGACTTTATTTCTATTTAGAGCCCATTTAGTTAAATTATTTGTTAGACGTTGAGGTGGTTCTGCTTTTAACTCTCTGGTACTCAGAATTATTATTATTGGTGAGTGATCGGATGATAAGTTATAGTAATCTTCTACCTCCCGATTACGATCGGTGATTAAATTGAAAACATCTATGACCCTCTGTTGAAATGTAGAACTCATAGGCCGACCCATCTTTTACATTTGGCCGAAAAAATTGATTTTACTATGGGATTATTTTCTATTGAGTTTCTGGTTGACTTTTAATTAAAAAAAATCGAATATTAATATCAACAAAATATCATTTATTAATAATAAATTTATAAACAATTAATTTGTTTATAAATTTTATTTGTTATTAACAATATAGTAAATAATCGACAAATTTTTTTTTATTTTTTCTTATAAATATTTCAAGGAAATATTAAATAAAACACTATATTTGTTTATAAAAATTGTCCAAAAAAATTATAAACAATTAGAATATATTATAAACAATTAATTTATGTATAAATAAATAAATAAATTAACAACAATAGTGGTATAATTCAATAATTTATGTATCAATATTTTGAATAAAATTCAATTTTTTATAGTTTTTTACCAAGAAAACTCTATAAAACAATTCGATATTGTTATAAACAAATAAATTTTTGATGGCCAAATCCAGAAGAAAGAATTTATTGATCGATTAAAATATGTCCCAACAAATTCCGATGTATATTATTCGAGAAATTGCGAATGCGACCAATTATAAAATATTCATATAGCCATCCTATGGGAAACGAAAATTGCTAGAACAACAATTCATCGAATTTACAATTCATAGAATTTAGTTATTTTACTATGGGATTTTTCGACTGAGTTTCGAGTTGATTTTTGAACCAAAAATTGAATAATATTATCAACAAAATATCATTTATTTATAATAAATTTATAAACAATTAATTTGTTCATAAATTTTATTTATTATTAACAATATAGTGAAAAATCGGCAAATTTTTTTTATTTTTTCTTATGAATATTTGAATGAAATTTTAAATAAAACACTATATTTGTTTATAAAAATTGCCCAAAAAAATTATAAACAATTAGAATATATTATAAACAATTAATTTATGTATAAATAAATAAATAAATTAACAACAATAGTGGTATAATTCAATAATTTATGTATCAATATTTTGAATAAAATTCAATTTTTTATAGTTTTTTACCAAGAAAACTCTATAAAACAATTCGATATTGTTATAAACAAATAAATTTTTGATGGCCAAATCCAGAAGAAAGAATTTATTGATCGATTAAAATATGTCCCAACAAATTCCGATGTATATTATTCGAGAAATTGCGAATGCGACCAATTATAAAATTTTCATATAGCCATCCTATGGGAAACGAAAATTGCTAGAACAACAATTCATCGAATTTACAATTCATAGAATTTAGTTATTTTACTATGGGATTTTTCGACTGAGTTTCGAGTTGATTTTTGAACCAAAAATTGAATAATATTATCAACAAAATATCATTTATTTATAATAAATTTATAAACAATTAATTTGTTCATAAATTTTATTTATTATTAACAATATAGTGAAAAATCGGCAAATTTTTTTTATTTTTTCTTATGAATATTTGAATGAAATTTTAAATAAAACACTATATTTGTTTATAAAAATTGCCCAAAAAAATTATAAACAATTAGAATATATTATAAACAATTAATTTATGTATAAATAAATAAATAAATTAACAACAATAGTGGTATAATTCAATAATTTATGTATCAATATTTTGAATAAAATTCAATTTTTTATAGTTTTTTACCAAGAAAACTCTATAAAACAATTCGATATTGTTATAAACAAATAAATTTTTGATGGCCAAATCCAGAAGAAAGAATTTATTGATCGATTAAAATATGTCCCAACAAATTCCGATGTATATTATTCGAGAAATTGCGAATGCGACCAATTATAAAATATTCATATAGCCATCCTATGGGAAACGAAAATTGCTAGAACAACAATTCATCGAATTTACAATTCATAGAATTTAGTTATTTTACTATGGGATTTTTCGACTGAGTTTCGAGTTGATTTTTGAATCAAAAATTGAATAATATTATCAACAAAATATCATTTATTTATAATAAATTTATAAACAATTAATTTGTTCATAAATTTTATTTATTATTAACAATATAGTGAAAAATCGGCAAATTTTTTTTATTTTTTCTTATGAATATTTGAATGAAATTTTAAATAAAACACTATATTTGTTTATAAAAATTGCCCAAAAAAATTATAAACAATTAGAATATATTATAAACAATTAATTTATGTATAAATAAATAAATAAATTAACAACAATAGTGGTATAATTCAATAATTTATGTATCAATATTTTGAATAAAATTCAATTTTTTATAGTTTTTTACCAAGAAAACTCTATAAAACAATTCGATATTGTTATAAACAAATAAATTTTTGATGGCCAAATCCAGAAGAAAGAATTTATTGATCGATTAAAATATGTCCCAACAAATTCCGATGTATATTATTCGAGAAATTGCGAATGCGACCAATTATAAAATTTTCATATAGCCATCCTATGGGAAACGAAAATTGCTAGAACAACAATTCATCGAATTTACAATTCATAGAATTTAGTTATTTTACTATGGGATTTTTCGACTGAGTTTCGAGTTGATTTTTGAACCAAAAATTGAATAATATTATCAACAAAATATCATTTATTTATAATAAATTTATAAACAATTAATTTGTTCATAAATTTTATTTATTATTAACAATATAGTGAAAAATCGGCAAATTTTTTTTATTTTTTCTTATGATTATTTGAATGAAATTTTAAATAAAACACTATATTTGTTTATAAAAATTGTCCAAAAAATTCTGATTTACTTGATATAGTTATAAATAAAATAATTTGTTATTAACAAATGAATGATTAATAAGTAATTGTATTTTTTATTAACAAATATATACACTTGAAATATAAATTCTATAATTTATTTATTAATTTTTGAATAAAATTAATTTATTTATAATATTTTACTATAGAAACTCGATAAATAATTCGATATTGTTATAAACAAATATAGAAAACGAAATAATTTGCCGAATTGATTACATCATATTCCTAACTTAATCTTCTTTTATTATATACAAGAAAATTGAAATCGAAAGTTGATCAACGCGATCAACATGATCAACATTCAATTTTTTTATTCTTCTTTTCTATACAGAATTTTTCCCTGATAACGGGAATTCGATGAATTGTAAATTCGAGGAATTGTGTATTCGTGAAATTGTGGTTCTATGAATTGTGTTTCTATGAATTGTTTTTCTGTGAATTGTTTTGGGATCAATTGTTTTTCTAAAAATTGTGTTTCGACCAATTTTCGGGGAATCTGTATTCATATCTATCCCATTTATACGTAAAATAATAACAATCATAATAATAATAACGATAATAATAGTAATAATAATAATAATCATTATGTTTATGTATAAAAAAATTTGTATTACATATTGTATGTAGTAGCATAAAAAATTGAATCTGATTTAAATGAATTTTTTTTTTTTTATGTTACATTGTTTGTCGTGTTATGTTTACATACGTATTTATGTATATGTATACTGCACCTACACATAGTTTTCAACTCTCATTAAGTTTAAAAAAACAAAAAGTTTCCTAACAAATTGAAAAGTTTTATGAGTTTTTGTTGTTGTTTTTTAATGGAAATCGCATATTTTTTAATGTTTGTTTAAAATTGTTTGATGTACTCTATATACAAATTGAAGCGAATTTTGAAATATTTTCTTATGGAAATTTATAATTCTTTCAAACTTTAGGTAAAATGTGTTTTTTTTCTTCAAGAGTTCAACTTTACTTTTATGTATGTACATACATATATAATGATTTCAGAGAAACGATTATTTATGGTCCTCGGTTTCCTATTATATATATTAATCAACTTTGTCCAACTCTACATCAACGGGAGCAATTTATTCACTTAGAGCTTAGACTGTGTCCGAACCCTGTGATAAAAAATCGTGAAGTAATTTTTTGTCATTTGTTTCATAATACATTCACAATTTTTTATTATGCTGTCCGAAATGTATAATAAATCTCCCCACCTCAAAAGTTTTTTCCCCACGTGATACATGTCAATTTTAGTTTTCATAACCTCAAATTTTTTGTGAGAACTACTAAATTCTACAGAAAATTTACAAAAATTAATATTAAAAAAATCAGCCAAATTATCAGCCAAAACATTTCAACAAATTATAGGATAGGTTTGGTAGGTTAGGTAAGGGTGGCCATCCTAAAGGACTAGCATAGACACACAATTGGTCCGTAGCTGTACCACATTCGAGTTTCCTCCTTTTTCACTCGGTCCCGGATCTCGATCTTACTAAGATTCGTGAGGTCATTTAAAGGGGAAGTTCACATAAATTTTGTTCTGCTGTACGCTAGACTAGGACAGGTGCAGAGCAGATGGAGTACATTTTCCCCCTCCTCCTCATCACCACAGCTGCGGCAGAAATCGTAGGCTGGAACACCCAGTCTTCTCGCTTGTATCCCAATGAGACAATGTTCCGTTATAGCTCCAACGACCATACCAATATGGTGCCGTCAAAGCGATATCAGTTGGCCTGATCTGGACCGGTCAAGTCCAGGCCAGATCTGCCTGGTTATTACACACGAACTGGCGTTAAACCATCATGACGTTCGTTTCTTTTATGGCTTCATCCTGAAGCAGCAGTTTACATGAAGCAACACGCCTAATAACCCAAAGCAAGCGGTATTTTTATATCCCGCCTGCTTTGGGTTATTAGGCGTGTTGTACCCTTGCGGGCCAACTCATCTGCCATTACATCCCCTGCGATATTGAAATGCCCTGGCACCCACGTCAAGCGGGTGTTGAACTGATAAGCCATCTCATTTAAAGATGCCAGACAGTTCTGGGCTACCTTCGACGTCAGGGAGTATGATTATAGCGTTTTAATAGCAGCCAGGCTGTCCGTAAAAATGCGAATATCCCTCGTAGATATTACATTATACTTTAACCAGTGCATGACATCTTTTATCGTGATCAGTTAAGCTTGAAAAACGCTATAAAAGTCAGGAAAACGAAAAGAGAGGTTAACCCGTAGTGCCTCACAGAATACCCCGCAGCCAACCCCTCTATCCCTTTTTCAGCCATCCGTGAAGAAGCTTAGCGCCTCATTGTCCATAACCGTTTCGTTCACCCAGTCCTCTCTGGTGGGAAACTCAGTTTGGAATTTCATCTCAGCAGATGGTAAAGGAATAGCGTAGTCGGTAGCTTCCGGAATACCTCTGTTGCATAGGATAGATGAGTGCCCTGAATTGTTACAGGCCCATATAGATATGGATTTGAGCCGAATGGCTGTGCAAGATGCAAGCTGCCCGGCCGCAATATCCAAGGGAGTAAGATGAAAAAGAATCCCCAGAGCTTGAGTAGGTGTGCTCCTGAGAGCCCCTTTTATACACAAGCTAGCCATTCTTTGGACTTTCATCAATAGTTTATGGTTGGACATTATTTTTAACGGTGACCACCAGACGACAACCCCATACAGCAGTATAGGTTTGACCACTGAGACGTAGAGCCAGTGTACTATGTGGGGCAGCAGTATAGAGGGCTATAGTAGCTTTCTTTACTCTCTCTACGATGTTTGGTTTCCAGCTTAGCTTGTTGTCCAAAAGTAGTCCGAGGTATTTCGCTCTATCCGTAAAGATCAAGCGAGTACCATTTAATGTTGGCGGATCACACTGAAGAAGTTTGTACTTCCTGGTAAAGAGGACCAGCTCTGTTTTCTGTGGGTTTTCGTTCAGTTTGCAGCCGCGTGCCCACTCAGAGAAGTAGCCAAGCGGGCACTACATTAGCTCACTCAGCGTACTAGGATATTTACGGAAGACCGCAATAGCAACGTCATCCGCGTAAACAACCACCTTGAAGCCTTACCTTTCCAGGTTTGGTAACAGGTCATTTATGACCAAGTTCCAAAGAAGGGGGGATAGAACCCCACCTTGAGGTGTCCCTCTGCTCACGTATCTGGCGGCAGACGTCCCACCCAGATCAGCTGTCACGATCCTGCCTCTAGGCATATGATCTATCCAGCCTCTGAGTGACCCGTCACCCCCCGACACGCAAGGGCCCGGGTGATTGCTCTCATTGCATTTTCTTTTCAAAGATCTTGGAAATGCTGCAGATCCGCTATACAGATCTGCCAAGATCAACTTGGAGGATTGCCAAGTTGGATGAAGTGAAAGCGAAAGCAGATCATAGAACGGCGTGATCATTATTATCAGATACTTCTTGGGTGCTCTGGGAAACCCCAAACTCTGCGGAACTCCCAACTATAAAACACTACATGCGATAAATGAAGGTAATATTCGTTCCTGCATTCTCGCTATAGAATTATATACATTTTTATATACTACTAAATTACAGAACACTGATGTAGTGGTGTCTAGCATCGAGATGAACGGGCAAAATTTCTCGCTAAATACCCACTTTTATCGACCAACCTACCATAAGAGGAGGAAAGTATACCATCAGTTAGGTTGTCCCCGCCAGTAACAGATGCTCGAAAACGAAAAGTAGCAGTCATCATAGGTAGTGATGAAGGCAAGAAGTGCTAGACATCTCATTTGCCTCAGATTTTATTAAGGAGAGCATATTGAACTGGAAAATGTCCGAAGACTATTCCTTTTCTGACTATTGTTATCTCCAGTATGAACTGGATACAAAACCCACTAGTAAACCATCCTTCAGGCATAGGAGGAATACTGACTGGGATTGCTGATTGTTTGTTCCAAACCCACCTGCATCTATACAGGAGCTTGATATTCTAGTAAACAAGCTATACGCTTTTAACAAAGCTATGTTCGGTGCATCTCCTATCAGAAAGCCTTTGTGTAAGTCACGCAAAGTGCTATGTTGTAAACCTTCCATCCCGAGTTATCTCCAACGCATTTCCCTTTGTGCTCAGTATTAGCTCCGAAGAGATCCGTAACCGCGATAAATAGGAGTGTAGGCCTCGCAAGTCATGTACCTGATGACATTATCCCTGTGGATATCCAGCGAACTATTGACTTAACCCTACCCTGCCCGGAAGTTATCTTCAAAGGCGGCTTAAAATTTTGTCACATTCCTAGCAAATGGACTGAAGCAAAAGTAATATTTATACCTAAGGCGAGATACAGCTCTCATTGCTATCCCAAAGACTGTAGGCCTATAAGCTTATCCTCACTAGAAAGACAAATAGAAGCTTATATCAAAGGCTCAATCAAGCCGGGCAAGCTGTCGGTATCTCAACACGTGTAATGTAAGGGACGATCGGTGGAAACAGCTCTGCATTTCCTTATTGGGTCGATTGAGAAATCACTTGAATATAAGGAGTATTCCATGGTATCATTCTTGGATAGGGGCGTTTAGCAACGTCAGACAAGGGGCAATCGCTCGGGTTCTTGCGTGTCCGGCGATAAACGGGTCACTCAGAGGCTGATCAAATGCTTAGAGGCAAGACCGTGACAGTTCATCTGGGTGGGGTGTCTGCCGGCAGATACGTGAGCAGAGGTACAAAACAAGGTGGGGTGTTATCCCCCCTTCTTTGGAATTTGGTCATTAATGACCTGTTACTAAACCTGGAAGAGCAAGACTTCAAAGTGGTTGGGTACGCGGGTGATGTTGCTATTGCGGTCTTCGGTAAATATCGGATTAAACATCGTACTGAACGCAGACCCACAGAAAACTGAGCTGGTCCACTTTACCAGGAAGCACGAACTTCCTCAGCGTGACCCGTCAATATTAAATGGTACTCGCTTGATTCGAGGAAATCAATAATTTTAGAAAGAGTAAAGAAAGCTACTGTAGCGCCCTACTCCTGCAAAAATGTCATTGGAAAGAGATGGGATATGGAGCCTCACATAGTATACTGACTCTACGTCTCAGTGGTCAAATCTATACTACTGTATGGGGTTATCATTTGGTGGCCAATGTTAAAAAACTTGCAACTATTGATATAAGTCCAAAGAACCGTCTGCTTGCGTAAAAGTCGGGCCCTCAGGAGCACACCTACCCAAGCTCTGGAGATTCTCTTTCATCTTACTTCCTTGGATCTTGAGGCTAAGTAGCGACTGTCTTATCTATAAACTTGTATGTTCTGAACAGCCCATGCAGGTTATTTAATGTTTCGTTAGTTGGTGCCAATATTTTTCTCTCTCTCCCTCTGATCTACAAAAGAGGCTTTTGGGAGAGGCTGTCGTCGATCGACAATACTGTTTGTTATTCGGGGTAATAGGCTGACTAGTATAGAAAGAGACAAAAGACTGATGGAATATGAGTGTTACTTCCGAAAGCCCACTGTGTTTTGTTATACGTTCGTCTGAAGATAACTGAACGTAAAATTTGAAAACGTCCTTCTGAGGTTTCCTCCTTAATCAGTTTGCACTACAGGTCCTACTGAGAGTAAATCGTTGAGCGAGTTGGTATAACTGTCGGGCTTCAACACACATAGTGATGTGGCAGATAATAATTGATTCGATTAATATTTTCTTCCGGGACTTGTTTCAACATTGATGGAGAGCTCGGTATTCGTTCATAAATTGCCGATTCATTTCACGTATGTCTGGAAGCGGGAGATTTTCTACATGGCAAGCGAACAATAATTATGCCATCAATATCTCTTCTGTGTGTGGCAGCAAAGTGTTTGTCGGCGGTATGATCAAATGTGCTCATAGCCTTGGTACTTTCTAATATTTCCTCTACCTTCCAAAATGCCTTAGTCGATAATGCCGTCTAAGTACCAATTTGTCGGATAAGCTTGGAGCTTGGTATTATCTGTTAATTTGGCAGGATTGGTTGGCAATCTGTTATTTAGGGCAAAATTAAATAATTGATGTACTGAAAAATTGTTAATTCGGGATTTGACAAGGGCTGTTGTGCTATGATTCGCTGGTACTGATGTATCACCAATTCTCGAGACGATATTGGTCGTGCTCTTCAATCGTAAGCCATGCTTTGTAGCTAGTTCCGTGGTCTTGAAATTCAACTGTGACCCAGAGTATAAAAAGGTACGGACGATAAATGGCGTTTCAAATTTATCATACACAATAAATTGAGCTGTAGCAAGTATGGTGTATGACAACATTCGTGATGGCAATGTTATTCTGGAAACAGAGGTCCTTGCAGTAGTCGGTTTTGGAGTGGACTGTAAAGTAGCCGAGGTTGCGTCATCGGAAAACACAGGAGCGGTGGTTTTGTGCGTAGTGGCACAATTTAAATGAAGCATGGTATTCGTTGGCAAATGATGCTGCTGGTGAGTTATACTGCCTCTTTGGAACTTCCAACGACTTGAATACTTTGCACTATAAAATAGAGTGACTCTTGGCGTTGCAAAATACGCAGATCGATGACGTGGAGTGTTTGTCTGGCCCCTTGTAGTATTGATTACGGTTGCTTTGCTTTGAAAGAAGGAATACTCTCCAATTTAATGCATCTTGTAATATTGCATTTTTTGACTACCTCAAAAGTAGCAATTGTTGAAAAAGTCGTTACAAGCTGTATAGGTATCTGAACATGGGCTTAAGACCAAATATTGGTGGTGGGTATGTTTCAATAGGGTAGGCGTTGACAGTATATAACCATGGCTTAATGGTCTATATTTCAACACACACGAATGTGGAAACAAATACCCCAGGTGGCAGACCTGTTTTTCAGGAAAATACATCCATGTCAGAGGCCGGTCCCAAAGATTCTAGGGGGACCAGCTATTGCATTACTATAATCAGAAAAAATCCCAAGATACGTTGAGTAATCGTAATACTCGAATGAGAGAAGCAGAAATGGATAATATCAATCATTTCCAAAGAGTCATGTTCTACCGAGATCTCCTACGAGAGCCTGTAACGATCGCCCACTGATATTTACATGTAGTGTGAACGTCCCTTTAGGCCTCAATAATTTTTAGTACTTCATATTTGTTTCGTCCAGTTTAGAAATGCAACCGGTTTGGGAAATAAAAGTAATACATTTTATCGAACATCGGGGAAACAACAATAAAAAAATAAACGAAAACGATCATAATAAAATGGTTAAAATAATATAGGAGAAGGGCGGAAAAACGAATATAAAAAGGAAGACCAAGATGGGCTCGGGAGACACAGAGTCACTTTTTTGTGTGGACGTGAACCAAATAGTAAAAAAAAAAAAAGAAAGCAAAAAAAATATTTATATGTCTATATAGATATAAATTAATTATGTAATAAAAATATATGGAAAAAGAAAAACAAAACTGTTATAAAATAAAATTATTTTTTTTTACATATTTATTAAACAAATATGTAAATATGTGCTAAGATTTGTGTTAATAAAATTAGTCATAATTAAAAAATAAACTAAGTAAAAACAAAACTGTAATAAAAATACTAAAAAAAAACGAAATTGTAACAAAGAGAATAAAAAAAACTGTTATAAAATATAATTATTTTTTTTTGTTTACATATTTATTAAATAAATGTACATATGTGCTAAGATTTGTGTTAATGATGAATGGAAGTTGCTTGTAAGCAACAAAAGAAATATATGTAAAGATATAATCAATAACAGTAAGATGGTTTAATTAAGAAAACGTTTTGTGCAATTGTTTTTTTTAAATTGTCTTTCCCACCAAAAAACCAAAAAAGAAAATTATTATTGGCCGAAGTGTTGCGGTGTTTCGCCTATTGTTAGTGCGGGTGGCCGTGTGTGTGTGGATTTGAGGTGAATAGAAGTAATCATACGAGTAGATGGTCCAAGCAACCAGTGCTGAGTGAAGTTCGAGTTATTCCCAGGGAATTTGCTGTTATATACGCTATTTGTTTATACGGTATAACAAATATAATAAACCGGTCAACCTTTACGGTCAGCTTGATCTTGATAGAACAGAACAGGGGTCAACAGGGGTCAATTGAGGAAGACTCAACATATTTTGGTGATATAATTTTGTTTATTATTATTATTTTTTTATTTATTTATTATTTAAATAGTTAGTAGTGTGATTAGACATCTTAGTAGTTTGCTTTAGTGGCATTTATTTATTTTAAGTTTTTTTTTTATTATTATTATTCGGGATTTTTATAATGAAAGCCTGTCCATCTTGGTCGATGGTTAATCATATTTGGCCGCCTTTCAAATAATGAATGGTCAATCCTAAGTCGCAAACAATGGGATGATTGAGTGAAAAAAAACGGGTCATTATTGCATAAATACAGTATGATGTAAAGGTTAACAGAAAATTGATATTTAATAACCTTAGGTAGCCTTAAGAAGGCATCCACATGGCTTCACCATATAACATTATTATAATAAGTTATATGCCGCTTCAGTTATACTTGCGGTCGCTTATTTTTTGTTGTAAAATAAATTCATGCTCGTAAAGTTTTTTTTAAATTTATTTTATTGTCGACTTTCATAATTGTTTTTTTTTATAACTCTTTATCAACTTAAAATTTATAATATAATTAGTGATCGATAATCGTGTTGCAGACTGTAATTGATGTTCCGTCATTCGGTTCTCTTGCAATTCGGACATGTGATTTCTCACTTAAATATTAGAAAATCAATAATTGCGTTTTTCATAATAATTTTCAATTATTTTCTTTGGTATAAGAAGCCCGAACAAATTTAGTTTTGTTGATTGACAGTAACCTAATCTACTTTTGACCGATGACTTGGTGATTCCCAGTTCCTCATTGGAGATTTGTGTTATTACTCAACAATGACTAAATATCATTTACAAATTTAATTTTCCGGTAATTTTGGTAATTTTATGGGAGTAGTCAATGTAGCTATAATTTACAGAGAAGTGTTAAATTTATTGAAGGACAATAATATATACCAATTTAAATATACCATAGCAAGACAAACGGTCATTCCATTATTAAGATAAGAAAAAGAATTTAAAAAAAAATTAATTGTTAGTTTTTCGATAATATTTATTTATTGATTATTCCAAATTTATATAATTGTTTTTGTTTATTATTTCAAAAATAATTTTGATACGATTGTATTTCTGCGAAGTCGGACATATTGTAGTACATTATTGTTATATTTTTTTAAAATTATATTTAAGTTTATTACCTGATCAATTAATATTTTGGATTATTATTGTTGCTTCTTGCATTGAAAGAAATTATTGGTATTTACTGTGAGCCTATCGGAAAATTACATTCGAATTTTAGTTAGTCATTTTTATCTTCCGAATTAATTAGCAATGGATTTAGCTTTGTTTTTCGAATCCTTAACAGCGGATGAACTGCTGGTAGAATACACAGTTCGAAGTTTAAATCAGTGGGAGTCGAAAAGAAATTCCATGAATTATTAAGGGCAGAACTACTAGACCCCAAACTAAAGCCTCAAAAGTCTCACATTACAGATAAACCTGAAAGTGAAATGCAGTTGATAAATCAAAAAATCTCAGAAATCGAAGATTTGATTGACAAATTCGAACATAGTTCAATTCGTGAAAAACAAAAGCTAATAATTAAAATACTCCACTGGAAGGATAGAATGGCACGTTTACTTAATTCTTTTGAAGGTCATCCGATAATTGCAACTACCTAAATATTCTTAAACGATCGGCCAGATCACTTAGTAGAGAAATTAAGAAAATTGAGGCAGAAGAAAATAGACAAAGAAACCTTGATCCTAGGCCGTCCACGTCTGCTGCAGGTAATAAAAACACCGATAGAGTACTTGAGTCAGACCAAGATCAATTAACTAGGTCTTTAACTTTAGAGGACCTAGAGCACCAATGGGAAGATAAATTTTCTAAAAAGTTGGATGAACTATCTGCGAATTTAATGCAAAAGTTACGAGCCGAATCAAATAAACCAAAACGATCGGAGTCCCGATTTTTGAATAACTCACGGGTTGGTAGAGGATTGAACTTAAAGACTTCTGACAACTCCAGCACTGATTCGGACAGTAGGTTAGGTTGTCTCGGGTAAAGCAGAAAAATTCTATTATGTCTTTTTACGTCAGAATAGGAATTCCACTTGGAAACAGTTCCGAAAAGCTCTGCTAGATAGATTCAGCAGTCAGGAAAATGAACGGGACCTACGGCGTTACATTAGACATCGGGTTCAACACCAAAAAGAAAGCTTTAATGACTATGCATTGGACATAGAGAGTATAAATGCTCGACTACAAAAACCATTGTGCGGTGAAGAGTTACTTGACGTCGCGTTAGAAAATATGAATCCCATTGCGCGGTGCGACTTGTAACGAAAAATTTCGTTCTTTGAAGACTTGCGTCAGATATGTGATAATTATGAACGCTTATGGTCAACCTCGGGATATGATCCACGGCGGCTTATAGAAACTCGAACTAGACGTAATCCAGTGGTGGTGGAACAGATTTCTAAGTCACATCCCTCGAGTATATACTCTACTAGTTCTAATAAGACCGAAGATAATGATAAGGAGACTAATAGTGATGGTCCCGATGACAACGAAGCCAAAGCTTGCTCGGTTCCCAACGTTGACGCATTACACCCAAGAATGTTTGTAGTCTGTTGGAACTGTAAGGATCTAGGACATCGATATGGTGATTGTCCAATGGAACTTACACACCAGTTTTGCGCGAAATGTGGATTAGCTGGAGTAGCAATTAACAATTGTACACGTTGTTTGAATAAGAGTGTGGGAAATTTCCATCCGAACGTGCGGCAGAGCGGGGAACCACGTTCGAACAAGATTCAAGTCGCCAATCCATCCCTATCCAAGAAACCAGCGAAGTAATAAACTTTCGTTCACAGCTCATAGACCCAGAAGCTACGCCAGAATCAATTGTTAAATCTAATCACTGCCAATCCGATCGAACATCCGTCTACTGGAAAAAGCGAAAAGAATTCCGACATGCTTGCCGTGTTTGTTCAATATCAGAATTTTTACCTGATGACCCTAGACCATACGCAAAAATTAACATCAAAGGTTTGTCACTCGTAGGTTTATTAGATAGTGGAGCGACCATAAGCGTACTAGGGAAAAATTCAGAACAACTTATGAATTCTCTCGGTATTAAAATGAAGCCATTTAATTCTCATATTCAAACGGCAGACGGTTCACCAAATGCCGTGTGGGGCTATGTGACATTACCTGTGTCGTACTTAAATAAAACAGTAGATATAAAATTTTGCGTAGTTCCCGCACGTTGCAAACAGAAATTTATTTGGGTATTGACTTTTGGCGAGCATTTAATGTCGCACCAGATATTGTCTGCGAAATGACCATGGCGCCAAATAACCCCACAAACGAACATATCCTCAATTCATTCGAGAGGGAGAAATTACTAAATGTAATTAAATTATTTCCTTCGTCAGCGTTAAAGGGCCTTGTAAAAACCAGTTTGGTGGAGCATACGATAGATGTGGGCAACGCGGTACCTATCAAACAAAGACATTATCCCGTATCTCCGATTATCCAAGATCTAATTTATAACGAATTAGATAGGATGATTGAACTAGGCGTGATCGAAGTGAGTTCTAGTCCTTGGAGCTCGCGGGTTCTTCTCGTAAAGAAATCAAATGGGAAGCATAGATTATGTCTTGATTCTCGTAAGATTAATACGGTTACCAAAAAAGTTGCGTACCCGATTCCAATAATAAATGGCCTTCTAGGGCGAATGCAAGATACAAAATTTATAACTAGCCTTGATCTCAAGGACGCCTTTTGGCAGATTCCACTCTCCAAAGATTCTAGAGAAATTACTGCTTTCACAGTTCCAGGCCGTCCTCTCTAACAGTTCTGCGTCATGCCGTTTGGTTTGTGTAACGCACCTCAAACCATGTGCAGACTGATGGATCGAGTGATACCACATCAGCTTCGAGAAAATGTCTTCGTATATTTAGATGATCTACTTATTGTCTCAGCTGGGTTCGACGAGCACCTGGAACTTCTCAAGACTGTAGCGGAATTAATGTCAAGGGCCGGACTAACCCTTAATATTGAAAAGAGTCACTTTCTTCTGAGAGAAACGAAATATTTAGGATACATCATCGGAGAGCGTGGATTGAGAACGGACACAACTAAGGTAGAGGCCATTAAGAATTTTCCAGTACCAACAACTGTTGGAAACGCGACGGTTTTTGGGGATGGCAGGCTGGTATCGTCGATTTATACCAAATTACGCCGCTGTTACCGCCCCCATCAACAACTTATTACGTAAAGGCGTTAAATTCCAGTGGAATGCAGAAGCCAACTTTGCATTCGAAAATCTGAAAGACCTACTTAGTAGTGCTCCTCTCCTCCATAATCCTAACTTTACGAAACCTTTCTTCATTCGATGCGATGCCAGTACTCAAGGTATTTGTAGTGTTTTCTTTCACTGGACGACGATGATAGTGAGAAGCATATAGCCTTTATATCACAAAAACTTAATGCGGCACAGCGAAATTACACAATAACTGAACTAGAATGTCTAGCTGCAGTTATTAGTGTCAAACAATTTCGGCCGTATATTGAAGGTTATAGGTTTACCATTATCACCGATCATGCCAGTCTTAAGTGGTTAATGACGCAAAAAGATCTTAGTGGTCGACTCGCGAGATGGAGCCTAAAACTCCAGGCTTTTGATTTTACAATTGTTCATCAAAAGGGAAAGGAAAACGTAGTAGCAGATGCCTTGTCCCGAGTATATTGTGACAGCATTGCAGAATTGAACTACGACTGCCAGCAGCAAAATATGAATCTGTTCGACGATAAGTCTATTCAGGATGAAGCGTATCTGAAGCTTAGGTCGCAAATTTTAACATCTTCTGAAAAATCATCAAATCTTATTGTAAAAGACAATAAAATACTAATCCGGATTGAACCAAAGCGGGATATTTCTCTTACAGATATACCTTCTTGGAAATTGTGGGTCCCTGCGATTCATACTGTTCCTTTAATTGAAAAAGAACATAACCATCCTGATGCAGCTCATGGTGGAATTAAAAAGGCCCTAGAACGGTTGCGTCGTCTATACTATTGGCCTAAAATGGCCATTGAAGTTAGCCAATATTTCACGAATTGTGAAATATGTAAAAAGTCTAAGGCAACCAATAGATGTTCAAGGCCACCATTAGGAAAGATCATGATTTCCGATAGACCTTGGCTTTTTTTTTGTAAATACCAGGAAACTAATCAAAACTCAAAATCAAGAAATTTTTTGTCTGTAATTGATTTTTGATATTTAGTTTGTTAAAATTTAACAAAATCCAGATTAACCGATCAAACCCGTAATAATTAGCATAACCTCACAATAAAGATAACTTTAATAAAGTTCAAGTACCTATTCACGGTTCGTTTAAATTACCTTACCTATAGTTTTTACAAACCATAACAGAACATAATAAAGATATTTGTGCTCTTTGATCTCATAACAAATAATATTGTTATTCTCAGAATACATAATCATGTTACATGCATACGAGTACATATCCAATTATGATACATGCAGGTATGCATTACATTTAATTATTATTGTCCTTGGTACAACGACGATCCTAATAATAATTATTCCTGGACATACCCCCGAATTGTGCATCACAAAGTAGAAAGCAACCGATGAATGTCTTTAAGTTGATGAAATATTTTATTGGGTCCGTGACGTCATGGAATAAATTTATGTAATAAAATGTATTATGAACGTTAAAATGTCAAAAATTAAATCTCTCTCTGTCTGGATTAAAATTTTCTTGCCATAATTTTTTATTATCTCTGAACTTTATTTTTAAACGTAAAAATTAAATTTATTTTTAATTATTTTAGGTTAAGTTTAGTAGTTAGTTTCATACCCACATATACACATACAGAATCATATAATTCAATTAGCAATATTAAATATCATCATGATTTTTATTATCATTGTGTGTGTGTGTGTGTATGCGAAAGCTGTGTGCTGTTTTTCCTTTTATTTTTTTCACAACATTTATTAAATTAAAATTTTAAAGCTTTTTTTTTTTTTTGTGCAAAATGTAATTTTATATTTCTTATCACAAACATTGTTTGAAAAAATAAAAATATAAAGGACTAAAATGTATAGTGAATGTAAAACGTGAAGCAATATTACGTTGAAGATGAGATGGGATGTGATAAGAAATTATTTTTTGTTTGTGAAAATATACGGTTGTGCAAGAATTACTCAACTTGACTGAAAGCGCTTTGAACTGTGGTCATATTGATGCGTTTTAATTTAATTAAATTTTTAAATGGTTTTTAGGGATACCGGTCTAATGAATATTTGAGCTTTTTAAACAAAAGTTTAACTTGTACTATGATGATTAAAATTAAATTAAAATTATGTGCCTTCAACACGGCTATAGGGAGTGAAATTTTGAATCATTATTTTCATCGTAATCCGAACAATGAATTTTCGTTTTTTTCTTTTTATCTTCTCAATACTCTTCGATTCATGTTGTATCTAATTTTGGCACACGTGATTTTTATTTTATTTTATTAAAACGGTTGGAACCTGCAGAGGTATATATGTACCTAAAACCTATATTTTGGAAA
The DNA here is from genome assembly GCA_951394425.1 of Tipula unca. NCBI lineage: Eukaryota > Metazoa > Arthropoda > Insecta > Diptera > Tipulidae > Tipula > Tipula unca. The sequence goes on along the minus strand of OX596382.1, from coordinate 182,565,538 downwards.
ATCTGAGTGGTTTTCTGTTAGACCAGACCCACACCTATTTAAACATTTATCGGCTATGATGGCTCTTTATTAGAAACTCTTCGATGTATGTATTTCGTTTTAGCACAATGAAATAAAAATGTCCTGTCCTAAGTACCTTAATGCCTATATTTCGGAAAATCTAACCGGTTTTCCATTAGACTAGACATATATTTATTCAAGCATTTGAGGGAGAGAGAAGGTTTAAATATTTGGACTCTCTTATCACTCACGATAACAGTGTGGAGGAGGATATTAAAGTGCGGCTGGCAGCAGGCAGTCGAGCTTTATATGCTCTAACGCCACTGCTAAAATCTAAACACCTATCAAGTGCCGTGAAGCTAAAGCATTACAAAGCTTTTATCAAGCCCGTTGTTATGTTTGGATGTGACAGTTGGGCACTGACGGATGAGTACAAGAGATGGTTCCTTACATTTGAGAGAAAAATCATGCGTGTGATTTACGGCCCCAAACGCGAATTAGATGGTACATACCGAGCTCTGTACAATTTCGAGATCAGAGATCTGACAAAGATCCCCGATATTGTACCTAAAGTAAGATCTCTGCGAGTACGCTGGCTCGGTCACGTTCTGCGTGCTGATCCGGAATGAATTGTGCAGAGATATCTGAAAGGAGAGCCACCATATGGTAGGCGCAGAGGTCGTTGCAGGCGACGATGGCTCCACGATGTAGAGAACGGCCTCTTCAAATTTTAATCGTTGCCTAATAGTTGACCCAGTAAAGGGCCAGTTATAACCCGGTTTTTCTTGGTATGACGGATGCTGATCATGGTTTTGGGTGACACCAGTGTGAAGATAGCCTAAAATTCGGAGATAGCCCAACGGAGTTTAATATGTGATTCAAGAATGTTTCATGTATCTTCAAAATTTTTTTTAGATTTTTTCTATGTGGAGGATCTGAGATATAGTCCCGAGAACTGAGAAACCATTCGCTGACCGGATAAGCGGAATTTACTATGTGATTAAAGATGGGCGAGTTAGGTTACGCGATGTAATCTACGTGGTTGTTGACACTTAAAATTTTACGTAGATGAATTGTCAATGTTTTGTGTCAACGTCGACAGTTAAGACAACGTCAACAATTTTCAGTTATATTTGTAAAAAATCTTATACGAAGTAAGTAAAAACTAGTTAAGTAGTTTATTAACAAATAAATCATATATTTTAAATTTATCACATCCCTGCAAAATAATAGAAGCAACGTTAAAAATTGACAAATAATAATTGGATATCGTGTTGTCTATAAGTATTGTCGACTCTGCAATACAATAGGGTAAACCAATTTCTCATCTCTAATCATACCCCAAATATTAGCCACCAAAAAATTACTTCTAATCAATAATGCATGCGTTTTACCGATTTATCTTTCCGCGTGGTCTGTTAAATCTGATTTTACAAACAAATAATGCAAAACGTAAAAAAACTTCTGTCCCTTCGAGTTTCGTTCCTGTAATGTACAGAAACAAACCATCTCATGAGACATCTCACTGGTCAACTCCACGGTCTTGACCAATAGTTCTGCATCGGATAATATCAAAAACTGAATACATCGAAATTCGTTTTCAGTAGATCCTTTAAAAAGTTCAAACACATTTTACTTAATAAAATCGACTCAAGTTGAACTCAACTTTTGTTCATATTCAGCTGAAATATTAATGTATATTCACTCGTTTAATTTAATTTAAGATTTTGTTTCAAATTTACTTAAATTTCGCTCTAAAGTGAAGTTAAATTCTTTTAATTTAAATTAAAAAATATTTTTTTAACTCAATTTAAAATTTAAAATACACTCAAATTTTGTTAAAAAATTACTTTAGTTCCACTCATACAATTCATCTAAAAAACCATTAAAGATTTTGGCTCAAATTCATTCAAGGATTATATTCTGGAATTATTTCACTTAAGCAAATCCACTCAAAAAATATACTTCGAAGTCTATGCAAACTAAAATATGAGTAAAGATTTATAATTAAAATTTCACTCAAATTATCTATAAATTTCTAACTTTAACTTAAAAAGTTTCACTCAAAATATATAGTTCAAATTCCACTCACAATCAAATATAACAAAAAATTATTTTCTAATCAATGTTTGAGTTTTAATTAACATAAATTGCCTAAAATTTAATTGAAAAGTCTGTCCGCCCGTTAAATAGTCTGCAAAACGCGTTTAAAATTTAACTCAACTCCATAGTACAAATCTTTTTGGAATTTCACTTAAAAAATTCCACTCAAAATTATAATTTAATATCTACTAAAATAAGTATTTACCCCCACCTCGAGTTCAACCACTGTTTTTCGTTGACTATTTTTCCTCGGTATCTCTTTTCGATGGGCTCGCTATTCTGGGCCACCATTATAGAGAAAATGTATAACCACATGTGCATCTAGTCGTTGACACGATACCTAACGCCATTGCTTAGGGATTGATTCCAAAATATATTTTAATTTTTTAAAGCTAATTTACAAGTTCAGCAGTATCGCTTACATCAAGCTTTATTCTAGATCTGCCGAATTAGTTGTTTTCGATGCTTTCGATTTTATTTAAGTTTAGGTCAATAACGATAGTTCATAAGATTAGTATTTAAAGATTTGATTTTTCCAATCCATTATTCAATACGATTTCTAAATTAGTCGATAAGATTTTGCAACGAATCTTGTTTTTAGTTAGAACCGATGTTACTTTCCTTTAAAATCAACTCGTCTAGCCGAACGTAATTCTAAATTTCTGAAAGATTGATTATGAAAATATTTTAATTTAGAACCTAATTTTTAACCTAACCTTAATTGAAGAGAGATAAAAGTGAATTTAAAATATTTATTGAATACTTACTGTTGGGAAACCGTTCCAAACACTCACATAGTAAAACACGCGAAAAATTGTGTTGCATCAGTGCTAGACAAATTTTTGTGTATTGTACTATGTGTGTGCTTGGCCTGGTCAACTAAAATTTATAATCGAAATTTTATTGTTTTGTGTGTATTGGATGTGTGTATTTCATCGATGTGTGTAAATCCCGCCGCAACTGTGGGGTCCTCAAAATCTAGAGAATTTTCACTTTTTGAGATTATATTGAAAACCAATATGGAAGATTTAATCGAAGCAGAGTGTACTGATTGTTTATGATGACAATGAAAGATTCGAACTGCATCTATATTAGACAATTCGATTAAATCGATTCAAAAAGGACGAAAAGAAAGGAAATCTCAGTATCAACTGTCTTCACAATCAGAAATTACCCTACCAACTCTGGCCATCATACATAAAATACCACTTTTGGCACATAAACATGAACCGTTTGATGGCATCAATATTAACATCGGTAGCTAGATGACTATAACACTATTAGTGTAAAACCCCCGAAATTTTTGACAGTTTCAACGGTTATTCTTTTATTTTTCGGTTAATTAATTGTCATAATTCAGGCAATTCCAAATACATTTTCTTAAAATAATTGTCATCAGTACCGGGCGAGCAGCTTGCATCTTGCACAGCCGTTCGGCTCAAATCCATATCTATGTGGACCTGTAACAATGAAGGGCTCTCATCTATCCTATGCAACAGGGGTATTCCGGAAGCTACGGACTACGCTATTCCTTTGCCATCTGTTGAGATGAAACTCAATGCCACAATGGGCCCGTGGTCCAAACCTATAGGATCTATCCTAACTCGCAGAAGCGTATTTCAAGCCTTAGCTTGAACCAAGAAATGGATAGTAACTGATCTACGTTCAAAGATCCGTAAGAGAATACTTGGGATCTAGCTTCGACAAAGACCGGACAGCTGCATAGGTAGTGTAGACAGGCGTCCACTTCTCCAGACAGTCGTCACAAAGATCATCCTGACGTTGGATATGCATCTTGAAACGTCCACGGCCCGTAATAGGTGCAACCAGAATTCTGAATTGGCTCTTTTTTAAGGATAACACATATTTAGTGAACTTCACATCGGGTTCAATGATGAACCGTTTCGTCTTTTAACCGCTAGGAGTAGAACGCCATTTCAGTCTCAGTTCAAGTAAAGTGAATTGAAAGATAGAATAATTGTTGGCTCGGACCCATCAAATTTACTACGCGAACCAACTTTTGCTAAAAAGTCAGCAATCTCATTTCCTACAACGCCACTATGTGCAGGCACCCACATGATCCTTACTCGTATTACAGCAAAGGAGATTAATGTTATAGTGTTTGCTATCTTTAACCAGTTTAGATGTAGTCAATGAATTTGTATGGGATTTAGGACGGCTTTACTATCCGTGCAGATAATAATATCCTTCCCTAAATCACTAAACTTAAACGCCTCAATCGCACTATGGGTAAGTGCAATTAGTTCAGCTTGAAAAACCTCGCATACAAACCCTGCACTGACTTCTGAACGAGAGCCATCCACAAAAAAATCTATCGACTTGATCAACCGTCTATAGAAATCTTGTGAGAGCCATAGTTCACTCGAAGGGAAAACGGCGGAGAATGAATTGGTAATATTAAATTCAGGCAATAGCTTACCATTTACCAGTTCAACCTCTGGAATATCCAGCCTTGCTACAGAAGACGTTAATTTAACAACTGGCCATCATACAACTGATACATTCGACAGTAAAGGTAAAACCAGCGATTTGTAGATGAATGACATCGTTTTGGCGGTCAGACTCCAGGAATTGTGAAAGACCCTTCGGCATTGCCACAAAATTGCAATGGCCTTTTGCTGCTTAAAATCGAGGTGAAATTACTAGCTAGAATAACACCTAGGTGCTTAACATGCTCTGTCCTTGTAATTGCTCTACCAAATAGAGTAGAAACATATATATTAGCACTGTCTCTACGCCTGGTAAACACAACCAGATTTTTTTTAGAGTGATTGACGTATAAGCTGCACTGGACTCAAGTATACTGGACTTGAGCATAAAATCGGTGAATCTAACAATGGTTTGATTAATATTAAAATTGGTACACGCACTCGTGATCGAAGAAAGCGAAATGCTATCAGAAGCTCCCGCAATGTCCAGGAAGGTACTTGCTAGAAACTCGTGCTAGTAATTAAGTGATCTTTCGATTCTAGTTACGAATTCATGTAGAGCAGTTTCTTAGGACAGTACTAAAAGCAACGCCCGCCTGGAACAGATTGAGCAGATGCGTACTGATGAATAGAAAATATTGGTGTAATTCAGAAAGGAAAACGCCATCATAGGACTGCTCGATTTGAACGGAGCAAACGAGAAAACACTTCAGCGTAGAACATCAGTAGTAATCAGTCGACGGTCTAAGTCCAATCCGGAGTACTGAATGTACCCAAATCAACAAAGTCACACCTAGGAAAGTGGACGGGCAACAGTAGCTCACCAACCATCGAATGATTCAATGAGACGAAGAAATTAGAATTTTGCCTAATTTGCATTATAGTCTTTTGTATCACGATGAGGGGCAATCGTCATCACAAACGCACTGGCCTATCACAATGGCATAACTTAGAATTCTGGTAATGAACTGGAGAGGAGCCAAATAAAAACAAATCTTCATTCGTCATGCAGTTTAGATAACCATGTTTTGCCGTCGTCAACGTTTGCGATCAGTATGGTGAAATGTGGAATGAAATGTCGCCTGATGATTAAAAAGCACATTCTTAGTTGGGACTGTTAAACGCGGATGGGTCGTTGCGGATAAGATTCCTTTTAACGATCGGAAAAATTAATTTTGTAACACCATGTTGTTTGACAAAGAACAGCAGGAATGTCAGACGTGATGAGGATGGACGATGCGTGGTCAAGTTACCATTCAAGGTGTCTGTTTCGGCTCTCTGTTACAGTTTTTGGATACTTAAAAGAAGATTCCTGAACGTTGTTTGAAGACTTCGCCGGAATCCCGAAGTTCTCTAGCTTTACCAGGAATTCATCAAAGAGTACGAATCCTTAAACCACATACAACAGGTAAATGTCAATAATCAAAAAAATCTGTTTTCGATAATTTACAATACATCCTTTGGCGCTCAAACCCATCCAATCCAATCGAAGTGTTCCGGCTGAAAACGGGAACCCCATCCAGCTAACTGGGGCAGTTTTGTGTCAAACAGAGTATCGACCATTCAGCGTTGAAACAAAAAATTCGTTTGGAGACTCGTAGACACAGAATCACGTGGACACATAATCCAGGAGATTTTGTCTCGAAAGGTGTAACCTATTCAACGCAACTCATTAGACTTTAGAAATGCACCATCTTCGTGTATTGAAGCTGAGAACGGAGAGGATAGATGGTTATGTTTGACTCTAAGTGAATTACGGTCTTTTTCCGAAGATCACAGCTAAATTCAAAAGAATAAACAAAAAAGTCTCCAACAGTAGCCGCTTGAAGAAACTCGATAAGTGGCAATATCTGTGTAGGAGGACGGCTGGACCAAGCAACAAGCGTAGACAAACGTAACGGCCACTCACCCCAATGTCATCGCACCCGTCAGATTAACACCGGGTCATTTTTTGATCGGTGGATCACTCAATGCAGTAATTGAACCTGATTTCACCGAGTTGGACGTCGGCCGGCTCGACCGCCTTCAAATTATCCCAGCATTGCATCAAAGGTTCTAGAAAAGATGGTCGAGAGAGTATATTGCACAACTACAATATTCCATGAAATGGGATGAAATGAAACCACATTATCCAACATAAATCTATAGGCACGTTGTGTTAACGGCCAAATGTAATGTTCCACCACAAAACAAAACATATTGGGCGGGTTATAGAGTTACATCCTGGGAAATGCTAAAACAAAAAACAGCAGAATTCGTGTGGACGAAATACGACCAAGGAAAACCTACTCAGGAGCACATGGAAAGACTGCCATACGTAAAACAGTTAACCAAAATAAGGCAATTTGTTGGAACTGCCAAAGCATTGATCATTTATACAGATTGCCTAAAACCACCTAATGTTTTCTGTTTCTGTCGACTTTGGATTTTAAAGCCGAAATATTTCGGCCCAGAAAGATGGTTTGCAATACTTATTTAGTAACGCCATTGTGCTGTATCTTCTGCCATCCAAAAATCACGCTATCAAGAATTAGACAGGATCAGTGTAAAAAAAAAAAAAAAAATTTGGACGGATTACTCCAGCACTCAATGCTACTCAGCTTCTATAGACTAAAGGGCCCCAGCGTGATTTTTTGTCACCACCGGGAATCGAACCCGAGACCCTCTAATAACAAAGCAAGCACGCTGCTTACTGTGCTAACGAGGGCGGTGTCTTTCGGTGTAATTGAGGAGTCGAATATTGGATGTGTCTAGACACCGTAACCTGGGTGATATGACGGCTAGGGATGCGTATCCTTTACCAATAATCGACGGGTTATTGAGCCGATTGGATTGAACAATATTCATTTCAAACATTGATCTTAAGGATCCTTTTGGACACATGACGTTGTCTCATGAATCTAGCGGTAAAACTGCATTCACCGTCTTTTGCTGTCCTCTACTACTTTACGGTTATGCCGTTTGGACTTTGCAACAAGCCAGAAATGATGTGTAGGCTTTCAGTGAACCTGTCAAAAAGTAAACTGTTGCTAAAATAATTTCGGTGTTTGGGATATATGGTCGGAGACGGCTGTTTAAGAGTAGGTCAGTACAAAGTAACAGTAATATTGGCATTTCCTAACTCTGTGAAAAAAATTCGAAGTTTTTTGGGTATGCCAGGGTAATATCGAAGAATATTTTTTTCGTATGCCACCCTGCTGCCCCTTTGTTTGACTTATTGAGAAAAGATCGAACATTAAACGGGAACAAAAACACTCAGAATACATTTGACCAATTGAAACAGACATTCCCCACCGCATTTGTATTGGTTCATACTAATTTTGGCCAGCCGTTCTACATTTTCTGTGCTTGTTCCGCTAGGGTTGCAAGAGTTCTCTTTCAGATCAGTGATGATGGTTGCAAGCACCCTATCGCATATATGTCTCAGAAGTTAAACGACACAGCGCAATCAACGATGACACAGCGTAAATATTCTATCACTGAGCGTATGTCGAGGAGCACCTGTTTACCATCATACCGGATTATGGAACTTTGAAATGCCTCATCAAGCTACAACGCTTAAAATTTGAAATTGAACATCGGGAAGGTTTCTACTCTAAACGAAGTACCCGATGCCCTATTACGTGGCTTCATGCAGAGTTTTATCCCATCTAACTGCTTTGTGCTCCATTTCATTGAAGACAGATTACTGAATATGATTTTAAGTGAAGCTGTGCTACCTTTTAGTCCATTATTGTAAAATTTGTCATTGTGATTTTGCATTGGTTCCCTGGGAATGGTTTTAAATTAAAATGATGACACTCCTCAGCACATTCTATCGGATATGCTAGATTTTTGAGTCCGAAATCAAATCACTCTTCAATTGGAATGGAAAGTGCTGTGACCGAAACTAAGACAGTGCACAAGCTTGTAGGCTGTATCCTTATTAGCGGTTTCCAGTAATTTAAAAAAAAAAATTAAATAGGACCCTTTATGCTCTTGAGGTTTGCTGACAATTTTAATAGAAAGTCTGGTCACCGCAATAAAGAAAATTTACATTTTATACCTTTCTAACTCATGTCTTATAGGCGATGTTAGGTAAATTAAAAAAAAATATGGGAGCCCGGGGTCTGAACAATTTCAGAAATTTGGGGTCACCAATTTTAATATGAAATATTTTAACCGAAGCTAAGACGGTGCATGGCCTTGCCGATTTCTAACTTATGTTTCTTGGGTGAATTTAGGTAAATTTAAAAAAGTTATATTGTAGCCCGTTGAATCTGGAGTCTGATCACTTAGTAATTTTAATAGAAGTGATGCCACTCCAACTAAGATACTACTATAGAAACTTGGAGACTCTTAACTTAAATCTTCTAATTCGCGAATTCACGTAATTTTTCAAGGACATTTTATGGGAGTTTCTCCACTTAAGGCTATTACACGATTCGATATAATAAAAAAAAAAAATATAGGAGTCCTTCGACCCTGGGCTCCGTTCACTTTGTAATACTAATACAAATTTCTAGCATTTCGTCAGTTTACAAATTTTCAGTATGATCAATTTTTTGTCAGGGCGTGCAGTTCGTAATCATTCCAGTTTCTGAGTTTATCACGAGTCAATCCGATGTCAGTTAACGATGTTCCCGCTGAAAGTTAAGAGTCTCCCGGTGTCAGGAAACTGAAATTTGGAAAACGATGAAAACTCAGAAACTTATTAGGTTCTGTCAAAATATATAGTAAAATACCTCACCATGTATAGATTTTCCAAAAAGAGGGGATTGTTTTAAAATTCCACCGAATTGAATGCCTAGGTGGGCATTGTAGACAAAGTGCTAAAGTAGGAGGGCAGAAAGTTATAGTCTACGCCCATTGAATACTAATTTTAGGGACTTGGTGACAGTGATAATGAATTAGGTGCTATTAGTTATTGGCAAGCATTGTGGTTGGATAATGGATCCACCTACTTTTCTGTAGACTAAAACCAGACCTCAGAATTACCGGCATTTTAGCATTTGAAGTTCATTTTTATATAGCTACACTCAAATTATGAGGAGAGTTCACTCGTGAAATAGAAATGGTCCATTAAAATTGTTTTTCATGTTAAGGACTAACAAATATTTCAGTTCGTCACAACACACTCAACACTATCTATCACTCAGTTATCTAACCAGATCATATCTACAGAAACAAGATTATCGACATCACCGTGTCACCGTCATATTTATTTTTGAATTCTCTGGTTGCGTGTGTACCAAAAAAAAAAAACAAAACTAAAATCAATTTTTTTTATCGTATCCCAACAAAACCATCAACAAACGTCCACTATATCCATACGAACGTGCAGTGTTATGTTTTTATAGAAATCGACGTGCACATGTAATACCATATTGCTGTATACGTATACTGTAGAAACTAGTTATTTTTCACCACCATACCACCGGATGTAACTAAATAGTATTGTGCATACATATATGCATGTATAGTTATAGCTAACAAACTATCGAATGCAACAATATTAGTTTTTATTTTTTGCTACTGTACACATACCATGTACGAGTAACTAGACGAGTATATTCAACTTGTTCGAATTGAATATGGGTATGAATATGTAACAAACCAAAGTATCGAGAGAGCGAGTGAGTTGATTATGAACGTACAGAGCTTTTATTCATTCATATGTCGCAGGCAGCAGCTCAACACAAAAATGAAGAAAAAAAAAATTCAAAATCGATATTTTGATTTGATTTTGGTTTTCCAATTTTTTTGTTATCTTGAATAGATATTCTCTATAATATGGTTTTTGATTTTTCGTGATGTTGAAAATCATACAAAAAAATCTTTCAATAATTTATAATATTGAAATGGAAAGTGAAATAGTCGTTCGGTTACAGAGCTAAAAAAAAAAAAAAATTGGGTACATGGATGGGGTTATTCCCCATTTTCTATTAAGTCGAAATAAATGAGTGAATAGAAATTCGTACGACTAGTTTTTTTGTGTTCGATTCGATTTTGCGAGAGTATATAGTTATTAGCAGCAAATATTAATTAAAATCCGATCGATTTGATGTGATTTTTTGTTGTTGTCGACTGAATGGTACTTTGTTTCGCTTTTTTGTTGAATTTGTAACACAATTAAATTTAAAAAAAAATTAGGGCGTTATTTGCAACAATCAAAATTATTATTTTGTTAATATGTCTTGAAAATAGCATTTCAATAGATGTATTCGCACGCGACTATATATTAAAACAACGCCCTAATTTTTTATATATTTTCATAATCAATAATGTTATTTATAATCAACATTTAGGAAAATATTAAATGTGCGTTTTCATAATTCTTACGATTTTAATTTAAAATTATCCTGAGTGTTGATTAGCATTTAGTTTTTTAGAAATCGTAAAGGAAACAAAAAAAATTAGGGCGTTGATTTCATTTCCTAATACCAAGTTATTATTATTATTTTTTAAAATGATTGGTCTAAGCTTTATCACACCAATTTTGCATGTTTGATTCGATCAGGATAATGGTGAGCACAACTTTAATCCTGTGTTGCAGAAAAATAAAATCGACTAGGTTACATCTGAGGCACAACCGCAGAATATAGGATAACATATTACAGTAAACAATAAACCAATACAACGAAATAAATTCTCTTAAGTTAGTTTCAATCCATTTCATTGAAATACGTAAGTGTGTACAATACCTGATACATCTTCTAATTTAGTTATTCTCAAACGTGATTCAAAAGAGGCCTTAGGCCAGATTGGGAATTTTTGGCGCAATTCCAATTCGACATCCATTTCTTTTGGAATTTGAATTGTTTTGTGAATTGGACATTTCAAATCTTTCAATATGCCCGTTTTGTATAATAATAGGCAAAACTTCCCAAGACTTTAGAGCTTTCAATAATTACTATAAACTCTTAAGAAAAACTTAAAATTACGATTCATTTTATGAACATCAGCTTTCAAAATCAATTTCATTCGATTCGATTAAAACTTTAAATATTTCCATTAATCATATTACATTATTTATTAATAACAAATACATATAAAGTTCCATAAACAATAATTTAACTTGCATGCTGTAACTTTAGCGTTGCAAAACATTTTTTGATATACGGTAAAGTGTTCAACTTCGACGAAATACCCAAATAGAAAACCACTGTTAATATTTCAATAGCGTACTTCTGCAAACAAACCACAATGTCGACGAGCGTTTCAAGCGCACTCATCGTGATTCCAAGATCCCCATGCGTCAAACATTGCATATAAGCCGTAAGAATTGTTGTATTTATGAATTTTTGACCAGGATTATGTTTTAAAACGCGCACCAATAGGTGATGAGCCACAACACGAACATTTGGAGTGGAGGAAAAAATTAACTCCAATATTTTCTCGAAAATTTTTGTCAGGAGGCCGGGACGCTTCGATGTAATTGTATCAATATCTTGAAGTATCGGCATTATATCGTCGATTTGTTTGTGCTGCACTGCCTGTGCCAATTGATTCCATTGTGGATGGGTTAAATGAGATTTTGTGTAGGGCGTCACTGTGATCGAGGATTTACGATCGGTATTATCGATTGAACCAACCGATGATGTTGAGGTGGATGGTTTAATTTCATTAATTTCCTCCTCTTCAAGAGTTTTACTTTCATCCTTTGATTTTTTCGATTCAGTCTTGTGTTTTAGGATTAAAACACCTTGAACGAGCTGACGAATTGGTCAGAAATGACGATAATTTGTTTCGAGATCTTGAATCAAATCCATATGTGGATCGATGAATTTCAATGCAGATGGCGAATTACTATGCACGTACGATTGTAGGAAATCCATGAAGTGGCACATTATTGGATAGATGTCTTTGCCGGGTTCGTGGTAGCGTAATAAATCGAAATAACATTTTAGACCACTTTGAAGGCCGACACGATACGGGTCCTCAAATATTTTCGGCTGAAGAAGTTCGTACAAACTTAACACTTGATTGAACAGCGAACTGATTTTTGTTGGATTAATTCCATTTTTTTGACTGTTTTTTACACTTTTGTCACTTTGAATTATGAATTTTGAAATTAGTAAAAAACCTTCCTTATTGTGACAATTTGTTTTTATTTTTAGAAATATCGATTTCGGATATTATCCTTCTACGGTTTCTTTTTTACAGTTATTATTATCTTAAAATTACTTAAATTTATACAAAAGTTTGGTTCTATAATTAGGCTCCTCCTATTGTTGTTATTTATTGCTTAATATTAGATCGTATATTTTGTTGGTCCTAGTATTGACTTTCTCGTTCATTAAAGTGTTGTTGTCCTTATTCCTGTATATTTCTAATTCTTCAAGTCTATTGAGTTTGTGTCCTTTTATGGCTGTGTGTATTACGGTTAAATTATGGTCAAAATCAGTGTAATTGTGTTTTTCTGTTTTTATGTGTTGGGCGTAGTTGGATTTTGGATCAGTTCTATTTATGTCTCTAATATGTTCTTTAAAACGTGTTATGAATGACCGTCCGGTTTGTCCTATGTACATTTTATTACAGTCGTTGCAGGTAAGTTTGTACACCCCTGTGTCTATGGGTTGTCTTTGTGTTTTGTCTTTCAGTTTTTGTTGTATTTTATGGTTATTTTTGTATGCGGCTTTGTAACCAAGTCTTCTGAATGCTTTTTGTATTGTCTTGTTTGTTGTTTTGTTATATTCTACACTTATGTATTTTTCGTCTTTGCTGTTGACTCTTGTTAATGTTGTCATGTCTTGTTGGTGTGTTTTGAATCTATGTTTGTGGTTGATTTTGTCTATGATAGTTGTACTGAAGCCATTTTTGACCGCTATGTGTTTTATGGTGTTTAGTTCTTCCTTATAATCTTCATCGTTCATGGGTATTTTATTGAGTCTGTCAACCATGTGATTATACGCGGATGTCTTGTGTTGGTATGGGTGGTGTGAGTCATTGTGGATGGTGTGGTCAGTTTCTGTGGGTTTCCTGTATACTTTGAATGCGTGTTTATTGTTTTCGTTAGTTATGGTGAGATCTAAGAAATTAATTTTATAGTTCTGTTCTGTTTCAAGCGTAAATTTTATTGTGGGTTGTATGTTGTTTAGATATTGGTGTAGTTTAGTTAATTGTCTTTCTGTCCCTGTGAATAGGAGTATAATGTCGTCTACGTATCTGTACCAGTATATGATGTTTTTGTGATATATGTTATTTCTGTTCATAACGTATTTCTGTTCGAAGTCATTGAGAAATATTTCGGCTAGCGTGCCTGAAAGTGGACTGCCCATTGGTAATCCTTCTGTCTGTTTGTAAAATTTATTGTTGTGAGTAAAGTAGTTCTGTGTCGTTTATGCTCACATTGTTTTCAGTTAATAACTTTCTGGTAATGTCTATTGTTGTGTCTATTGGAATATTGGTGTACATACTAGTGATGTCAAATGATGCTAGTTTAGCGTTTGCTGGTATATTTATTGATTTAATCAGGTTAATTAATTCGATGTTATTTTTTAATGAAAAACTATTCACTTGGTTGATATGTTGTTTAAGTATTGTGTTGATATGTTTGGCTATCCTGTATGTTGGTGCTGTGGTAAAGTTGATTAAGGGCCTTACTGGAATATGCTGCTTGTGTATTTTTGGCAATCCTGTGATAATTGGTGCAGTTGGGTTAATCATTTTGCAGAAGCGGATGTTTCTGTCACTTAGGATGTTGATGGAGCTATGAATTTTCTGCTTTATTGTGACGTTGTATTCTTTTGTTGGATCTGCTGGTAATTCTTTGATGTCATTATTCACGATGTACTCCTGTATCTTGTTGTGGTATTCTAACTTGCCCATGATGACTAATGTGTTACCCTTATCTGCTTTTGTAACAATAGCATCATTTTTCAATAATTTGTCGTTTATGTTGTTGATAATTTTAGATTCTGCGTTATTTGTATATTTATTTTTATTTTTATGTTTTATGTGGTTCATAGCTGTCTGGTTTTGTATTGTGTTTAGTTCAGATACGATCAGGGTTCTGATTTCGTGTTGATCCTTTTCTCTAGTTTTCAAAATGGCGTTTTCTATGTTTAACAGGTGTGTGTTGTGTTCTCTTTTATTATTTGTAGGTGATATGCTGTATTTTAAACCTTTATCGAGTAACTTCATTTCTTTGTCACAAAACACTATTTCTGTGAGATTTTATGTAGTGTTCCCCACGAGGCTTGATGGCTTAACAAGGACAGCATGTAAAATCGAAACTTACGAAGTGATGAGCTGAATAGTAAATCCATTTGAATAGACTGATCCAATGAAATTAATTCGGAGTCGGATTCCGCCAACCAGTCGACTAGAAGTCCTTTCTTATCAGCTTGCTTCTCATCGTATTCCACCATTTTTAATAAGTTTGAGAGCGACTCAATTAAAATTTTCGAGTTTGATGTTTTCAATAGTCGATTGAAGACAAGTTGACCTTTCTTTTCAATATCGAAAGATTTGGAATTATTGAAAATTTCCACCATCCGGCCATCTTTTTTGGAATCGCGCGAGATTAACTGTTGCACTATACGGCGGAATCGAATCGCACTCACTTTATCCATTTGGGGTGCAGCCAATGCCGATTCAATTGTTTCATCAATCTCTTTGTTTTTAAATATAAAATTATCTGTTTTCGCTGGTTTATCATGGTTTCGATGCCAGTTTTAACGGTTCTAATTGTGATTCATATTCGTGTACTGAATCCACTGTGACCGGGCGATGTAACCCTAGTGCCCGAACAGCAATGTGTCCATTTTTCGCACCACGTGACTGTTGAATTTCGATTAATTTCGCCAAATATGCTGTATACTGACGATTTAACAGTGCTATGAACTATTCGATTACGGCTCGGTGTAGTAGAGCGAGTAGCTTTGACATTGAAGCGATTGGCGTTCCAAAATTTTGTATGAATAATACTATTTGTTCGGGTATCAAATCAGAGATCGCAATATCTACAAGCCGCTCAACTGGGCTTCGGATCATTTTCAATTTAAGTCAATCAGGCAATATTTGCACCATTTAACAGATGCTCCACTTGAATAACAGAATAGAAACTTTCAAATTTCTTTGCCAATCAAAATAACTCAAGTTTTGAAATTTGATGTTTTGAATGCAGCTTGAGGATTGGTTTGAAAATAAATGAACGATAAAATATCACACCAAGTATGAACTAAAATTATTTGAAAACAATCAACATTTGAAGAAGCTTGCAGAGTATACATTTTAAAATTTTCTAATAGTTTATAAATTCTCCAGAATTTCGGAACACAAATTTTTAAAGTGACAAAATCAGTAATTTATCAGCGGCTAGAAATAAAAAGTTTTCTAACAAAAACCATCGCAGAACTTTAAAACTTTTCACTGAACGTCTATACGGTATTATCCAGTAAACTTTTTAATTGTAATAAGCTTTTGTAGTACATATTTAAAATACTTATTTTGAAGTAAAGCTTTTCGGTATAGTTTATCCTAAAATAAATGAGTACGTGTCTAGTAAATTTATTGAGAGAGCTCTACAAATTTCAAAAGAGCTCGTAAGTTATTGTAATACAAAAAACCACGTCTACTGTATCACCAAACTTTTAATGTGCTTTCTTAATGTAGCTTTCAAATTATCTAGCATAGAAGATAACAGCTTTTGATTTGTGGAAAGTAACAGAAATTATTGTACAAAAGCTTTTTCTCAGAGCGTTTACAAAATTTATTAAAAACTTTCAAAAATTAGGTACTCTGCAGAAACACAGAATAGTATATAAATGTGAATTAAATGTCCAGTTGAACCGCGACCAACATCAAGTATGCCAAGTATTGCTCGACTCTGGCTCTGAAAGCTCCTTCATTACTGAAGCATTCGTTCAAAAATTGGGGCTGTATCGTCGTAGCCAAGCCAGAATTTGCATCCAAGGTCTCTCAAATCAAAAGTTGACCACTACAACAGGGATAGTGGACATAATTGTACCACCTCATTTCATTGTACCACCTTAGTGAAGTCAATTTATCCAAATGTCCATTCATTTCAAAATCCGTATGCAAAATCGACTTACTTATTGGCACCAATAAATTTTTCGATATCTTGAAACCAGATTTAACCTTCAAAAATGGTCATCAAACTCTCACGAATTTATAACTAAACTAAATGCAGTGCAATCTTGCCCATCTCTGCCAAAACCAAGGCCTGAAGATACAAATGAAGTTATATTATTCGGGTTACAATGGGAACCAACGACTGACACATTCACATACCATGTCAGCCTAGAACAAGCAGTAAATAAAATGCTAGCCGCATCTCCGACCCGTTAGGACTACTAGAACCATTTGTCGTTAACATTAAAAGTTTTTTCCAAATCACTGGTTGTTGGAGTTGGGATGGGATGACGAACTAACGATGAAAGTTAGGGTAACTGGATGAAAATATGAAACGAAATAACAGAAATTTCAACTCTGAAAAATACCTCGATGGGTTTACATGAACGATGTAGAATATCAAATGCACGGATTCGAGTGAAACTGCATTCGCATTGGCAGTCTACCTTTGCACAGTTTATATTGGCCAAATGGTCAATACCTTGATGGCGGTGAAGACAAAAGGTTACTCCGATAAAGAATACATCATTATACCACGATTGATTACACAGCTCTAGTCGATCTTCAATATTCGAACCAGTCGAGTTTTCTGTTGGTCTGATTTGTATTTGGTCGTATTAGATTGGTGACTATCCGAACCACCACGAAAATGAAAGAAGTGCTGCAACAAGATAGATAGGGACATATTATGTAAATCCAAACTCAAGCCCAACCGATTTAAATAATCATCTGCTTTGGTGGGCTGGACCTGTATTTCTGAAAGCAGAACCTGTACATTAGCCTGTATACCGGAAACGAGAACTTATGACTTATCTTGAACGATGTGGAAAAATACAAGGTATGACCACTATTTGTTTCACCACCAAAACAGCAAAACGGATTATAGAGAAATTTTTAACCATAATCCTCAAGTTATGGTAAAATCATTAGTGTCCTGTATCTATAGTTAAACACCATCTCGAAGACTAAGGCCAGCATTGGTTGGCGTGAAGCTGAAATCTAAAAAATAAAATTCACACAGTAGCAGTATTTTAAAGATGCAGAAAAGTATTATCAAGTTCTTAAATCCATTCCTGGATGATAAAGGACTTCTCCGAGATTACGACAAAACTATTAATCAAATATAATCCATAAGAGCCACACTGCGTAAATGTGTGCACTGCTTCAACAATGACCGGTTACTGAGACCCAGATAATGGGTAACCTGTTAAAAGAAAGAGTGGAGCTAATTCGTCCATTCTTAAAAATTGGGTTGGAATTTGCGGTCCCATAAAAACATACTTATAACGCCATAACTCCAAATAAAAATTAAATAGAAGACAAATACAATAAAACTAATTAGTGGACAACAAATCTATTGAAGAGCAACCTAGGAAAATAGCATTAATTCTTTACTGTACATTACAGTTTTGGTCCAGGAGAAAAAGCTTTGAAGCAGGCTAGAATATAAGCGAATAACCAAATAACCCAAACAGAAAAGTTTGAAAGCTATTTTTAAATCTTCAATTAATCTCTAAATTCGCTCGAAAGTTGAATTCAAACTGCCAATAAAATAACCATTAACAGGCTAGAAGAAAGCATAAGCTTTCAATCGAAAACTACCATAGAACTGGTAAGCTTTTATCGCCTCAATTAGTATTCTCGACTAATATACCAGTTTTCAACATTTTTGGCAAAAATGAAGCTTTTAGAAATGTCGCACTTATCGAACCATTATTTTAATGTTTACAAAGTTAAAGAACTCGTACAAAAAATGATTATTTGCTAATTGCGCTGCATGTACATACATATACAGAATAGTTTAAAAGTGAATAGAAACGAAAACTTTCAAATTTAGTAAGCTATGATTTTTTAAATATTATGTAAAGTTCACAAAAGCTTTGATAATTTAACTATTTTGTAACTATCAATAAATGTTTAGAGTTGTTATTTTATTCATACACTACTTCAAACATTAAAAGATTCAATGCATTCTGAACTTCTGGTATTTGAACATTTTTCTCATAAGTAGTTTTCAAAATATCTAGCAAAGAAGACAACACTTTTTGATAAGAAATTATGAAATCTTTTATAATATGGCATACAAAATTTTTTTTTATTCAGAGCTTTTACAAAATTTAAGAAAACTTTTAAAAATTATTTGCTCTGCTTGAAGACAGAATAGTATAAAAGTGTGGCGAAACGTTTCAAAATAAGTAAAATAATATTGAGAAGCTTTTAAAATAAATGGTATGACTCCGAGAATATTTCGTGCTTTGAGAAGTTTTGATATATTTCGGTACAGGAAAAAATACCGTTTTGGATTTATGAGAAATACTAGAAATGTAGCTTTTAAAAATGTCACACTTATAAAAGCTTGATTTTAATTTTTATAGAAATGTTAAAAAATTAATTTTCAAATTAAGTAAAGCTTGTAAAATAAAATATGTAATTTATTTATTTTATCGATTTTAACGATTCCTTCAAAGATTTTTTCCCAATCCACAAATACACTTCTAGAAACTTGAAGTAATCTGTTTGGCATAGGTTTACATGAAATATTTTAAAAGCTTTTCAGTGTTAGCTTACTAAATTTTCATTTTTAAACTTTTCTGTATATATGCATCTAGAAAATAATAATTTGTAAAACGATTCCTTAAACTTTGTTAAAGCTTTGCATAAAAGTTTCGCGTAACTTTACAATAATGCTCTAACAAGTGGAACAAATTTAAAACCAAACTTTTTCTGTTATTTTTTACAGAATGGTATTCTAGTCGGAAATACACTTAAAACGATAAAAGCTTAGACGTTCTCTGGTGGTTTTCGATTGAAAGCTTTTGATTTCTAGCCTGACAGTGGCTATTTTATCCACATTGGAAATTTGGTTATTCGTTTAAATTCAAGCTGGCTACATTCAAAGATTTTTTTTCTTGGACCAACACATATCAACATTTCTTAAAGCTCGAAATATTTTCGTAACGGCGTTTTATATAATTTATTTTAAAAGCTTCTCATTATTATATTTCTTATTTTGAATTGTTTTGTAACTGTTCACTGTTTACGGTTCCGTATACATGCAGAGCAAATCATTTTTGCAAGTTTTTCTTAAATTTTGTAAAAGCTTTAAGTGAAAGCTTTCGGAGGTGATATTATATGAACCGAGAATTTACATATGTATATTCTTCTTAAAAAGATCAATATAGGACGTCGCATTTACAAAAGCTTTGTTTTTTAGTAACAGCAAAACCGTTTATTCAGAGCTTTTGCAAAATTAAAGAAATATTTAAAAAAAATTATTAATTGAAAGATGCTCTAGAGTATGTCAAAATAAATTAAATAATACTGAAAAGCTTTTAAGCGAGAATGTTTCGAGCTTTCTTTCCAGAGAAAAAAGCTTTGCTTGATAATAAAGTAATATCAAAGCACGTGCTTGATAATAAAAAAACAACCAAATACCTATACCTAACAGAAAAGTTAAAAAATTGGAAAGCTATCATCGTTTTTGAAAGCTTACATATAATAACATTTTTAAATTTTCAATTAATTCTTAAATCCGCTCGAATATCGAAATTCCCACTTCTAACCTGAATAAAATAACCATTGTCAGGCTAGAAATCAAAAGCTTTTACTCGAAAATCACTAAAAAGCTTTTACCGCTTTTATGGTATTTTTGATCATTAACTTTTCGAGCATTTTGAGCTTGTCAATGGTCTGAGGCTTACTGGGGAACACTTTGCCTTTTTAGTAACCCCACGAAAAGAAGTGTGGAAGGGTGAAATCTGGAGATCTGGATGGCCGGTCAATGTCGCCTCTGTTTGACATAAGACGTCCAATTTTCGCTTCAGAAACTGAATTGTTTGATTTGCAGTGTGCCATGGGGCACCGTCTTGTTGAAACGAGTAACCGTCAAGACCTTTTTCACGCATTTGCGAAAAAACCTAATGAGATATCACCGATATCAATGATGGTTTTACAATGGACTTTCATGGATCTCGTGTGGATTCTCAGAGAGTGTGAAATGAGCCTCGTCGGTCATCAAAACTTGCTTACAGAAATCAGGTTCAGTGTCAACCAGGGTTGGGCATTTATGCGTCATCTGTTAATTTCTACCTCGACGTGTCGACAACCCATAGACAACGTAGATAATGTAAAAACGTACTCAGCGTAGACAATTCTTTGAAAACAATGATAATGTAGACGATTGTTAGTGAACCTAAGTCCTAAACTATACGGTGGCCAGATTTATTTAAGTTTAATGCGATTCAGGTGGGATAGTTTTGGAATCTTTTTCACTGCATTCAAGAAATTTAGAATTATGTGTACATTGTAATCCGTAATAAATTTTTAGATTTCACAAGTATAGGGGAGGTAAAATTAAAACATCGGTTCTAACTAAAAACAAAATGCATTGCAAAATCTTACCAACTCTTAAAAGAATCTTGCAAACTATCAGAAATCTTTTAAAAAACTAAACTTCGTGTATTTTAACGAATCCCTTAATTAAATTTGGAATTTGGAATGAGTTCGAAATAAATTAAGTTACACAACGTATTGAAACTGTAATGGATTGGACAGATGAAATCTTTAAATAATAATTTTATGAAGTAACGTAGTTGAACTTAACTTAAATAAAATACAATTCGGAAGATCTAGTATAAAGCTTGATGTTAGCAATACTGCTGAACTTTTAAATTAGCTTTAAAATATTAAATTTATTGGGAAATCAATGAGCATCCCCTAAACAATTGTGTTAGGTATCGTGTCAAGGGCTACAATGTGGATTTTTTAAGTGAAATTCAAGGTAGGATATGGTCCTATGGATAAGAGTTAAATTATAAACCCGTTTTGACGACTTTTTAACGGATAGATAACAACTTGAGTGCAATTTAAAAATTAATTATGTTTTGACAGTGATTATGAGTAGACTTTGAATTATATATTTACAGTGGAGCTTTTTAATTTAAATTTAAGGTTTAATTTGCACTTTGAAGTTGAGTAAAATTTTCAAAGCGATTCATTAATTATTTGAGTGCAATTTAAATTATAAATATTTCACTCATATTTGAGTTTGCATAGACTTCCAAGTATATGTTTTTTGAGTGGATTTGCTTAAGTGGAATTCTAGAATAGACTCCTACTCCAGATAAAACTCCTTTTTTAGATGTTTAGATTGTATTAGTGAATTTGAGAATATTTTAAATTTTAAATTGAGTTAAAAATCAAACATTCGTTGAAAAAAATAGTTTGTGTTATTGAGTTTGCGTATAGATTTTGAATTATAATTTAAGGTATAGGAATTTGAGCCAAGTTTTAATTTCACTTTAGAGTGAGATATAAATTAATATTTCAGCTGAATACTCGTATGAACAAACGTTGAGTGTATTTTAAATTTTGTTTAATCGTATTTGTGTTTGAATAGCTTTTGAACTATGTTGAGTGGAATTTCTTAAGTAAAATTCCAACTAAAATTCTAGTATGGGCTCGAATAAAATTTTAATTATAATTTAAAGAGCATTTCAACGTTGATTTGTTACGCAATCTGAAGTGATTTAAGCATTATTTGAAAAAATTAGAAATTGTGTTTGAACTTGAGCTATGACTTGAATTTGAGGATATACTTTGATTTCTATGGCAGTATTGTCAATGTCTTCCGTATGCACATTTAACATATATCTATAATGCGTATATGTGATCAAAGATTTTTTTCTTGGACGAAAATATATCAAAATTTCTTACAGCTCAAAATATTCACGTTAACAGCGATTTATATAATTTATTTTAAAAGCTTCTAAATATGTTTTTACTTATTTTGAAATGTTTTGTAACTGTTCACAGTTTACGGTTTCCTATACATGCAGAGCAAAAAAAATGTTGCAAATTTTTAAAATTTTTTACAGATTCCGTTTGATTTTCAAAAATCAAACACATTCACCTTCTTTGCTAGATATTTAGAAATCTAATATTTCGAAGAATGTCTCCAGTCCCGAAACTCAACGCTAATGTCATCAAAATTACATAAATTATTTAACAAACTATACTTAATTTGAAAATTAATTTTTCAACTGTTTTATAAATATTAAAATAAAGCTTTCTATTAAAATAAAGTGCGACCTTTTTAAAAGCTACATTTTTAGTATTTCTCACAGATCCAAAACGTTATTTTTGCCACAAACTTTAAAAACTATAGTCAAAAATATCCAAAAAGCAATAAATACTTAAAAATGTTGAAATCGTTCTAGAATGAAGCCTAACATTGGTTATTTCTTTCCATATTAAATTAGAATTTTAACATTCGAGCGAATTAAGGAATAGATTGAAGATTTAAAATGATGTGTTGTGTAAGCTTTCAAACTTTAATAGTTGTCAACTTTTCATGATTTTTGTAAAAGCTTTCGTGTAACATTAAAATAATGCTTCGATAAGTACGACATTTCTAAAAGCAACGTTTTTACCATAAATTTTTAAAATTGGGATATTGGTCGAAAATACCCTAAAGGCGATAAAAGCTTAAAAGTTCTGTGGTAGTTTTCGATTGAAAGCTTATGATTTCTAGCCTGATAATGGTTATTTAGTGAGCAATTTCGACATTCGAGTGAACTTAGAAATTGTCGATTTAAATAATGTGTTGTGTCCAACGTTAATATAGCTTTCAAAGTTTTCTAATTGGGATATTTAGTTATTCGCTTAAATTGAAGTTGTAAAATTCCATTTGACCAAAGCTTCAGTTTTGATGCTCGTGCAAAGTTTTCATAAGTGAGACTAACGCTAT
The DNA here is from genome assembly GCA_951394425.1 of Tipula unca. Classification (NCBI taxonomy): domain Eukaryota; kingdom Metazoa; phylum Arthropoda; class Insecta; order Diptera; family Tipulidae; genus Tipula; species Tipula unca. The sequence continues at coordinate 182,542,159 of OX596382.1, read as the reverse complement.
AAATGATGAGTGGTCAATAGATGTGCCATTAATTGGTTTGGGTATCATCTTGATGCAGTTAGCTGTTGTTACTTGAAATGTCTCAAACAAGTAATTTTGAATTGCTTCCACAGACACATATTTTTGTAGTGCTTACAACCTTTCTCGGCTTAATACTTGCATTTGGAATCATGAGATTTTCATTTTCCGAGCGAGGAGGTACATGAATTTCAGTTAGCAAATCTGGGGAGTGGATTGGGATTGGTTGAAACAAAGTAGTCAACAAAGTTTGATCTACAACGTCAATGTTTGCATACGATGTTAGATCTTCAACGACGAATCTTGATATTTAGTTGAATTAACCTCTACTTTGGAACTTTTTTTTGTTTGTGTATAAATATAGTGTATATGGTGCCGCTGTTATAATAAAATTGCTCGAAAGTGAATAATTGCAGCTTTAATAGTCATTTAAGTATTTTAGTTTTAATTTCAAAACCATTAAATTAAGAGTAACATAAACCATCAAAGTTAATGGCGTAACAAACACAAGGTGATAGCCATTTATTTTATTATTGGAAATTTGCGTACTCATAATAGATCGACAGTTAATAATATCATGCTAGCTTTACTTTGTGTGGAGTCTCACGTGAAAACATTTGGATTGACTAAAATTTGTGAAAAGTTATTACTAGATTTAAAAATGCTAGAAACAGTCGGAATTGTATTTGATGAAGAGATTAGAAATACAAAAAGATCAATCATTGCATTTTGTGTAGATAATTTAGGGGCTCATCAGAGTATTTTTGAAGATTTTGCCATTTAAGTTTGAAAGATTTTAAGGCGAATCAATGATGATAAGTTATTGGAATGTCAGGATTCTGCCCATGGACGCAACCATGGTCTTCCACCGTGTATCGCGCACGATTTATATGAGGGTATTATAGCATTTGATATTTGCTTGGCACTTCATTATTTTGTGAATAATCGTTGGTTCACATTCGTTTACCTGAATCTTAATTTAGACCGCATACAAAAAGCTGTAAAATATAATGTTAGTTTTCGTGAAATTAAACAAAATAATAAGAAACTTACTGAACACGCATTGCAGAATTACTATTTTATTATATTATTACCTTTAGTTTTATTAGACAAGACCAAATATCCTAATGATAATATTTTAGAAATGGTAATGCATCTTATAGAAATATCGCAAATTATATGGTCACAAACTGTTATCCTTGCCCAATTTCATATTTTAGAAGGTCTAATTAATAGATATCTAGAATTGAGGGACTGTTCTTTCCAAATGGGCCACTTAGACCTAAACATCATTATTTACAACATTATCCAGAATTGATAAAATTGTTTGGCCCTCTACTTAAATTTATTAAATTTTCTACTCTTCGATTTGAAAGTAAACACCAATACTTTAAACAGATTGCTTCGAAATCGAGAAACTACATCATTTTGCTAAAAACATTTACTGAACGACATCAAATGTTGCAGTCGACTCTTGTAGGGTAACGATTCTGTAACGACACTGCAAAAAAACATTTCATACGGTTAGACACTACAATCTTTTCGATTGACGACATGGAAGTATTACAACACTTTTGCCAGAAAAATGAAGTTTTTGAGAGTATTGGAACAAAGCAGGCTGAGAAATTATTTTCCGATTATCAATTTCCTTCGAACCAAATTTCGAATAAAATACTTGAACTGCTTAACCAAGGCGAACCTGTAGGTTAATTACATAACGATTTTATACATTGCGTTGTGAATGATATGCGAAGAAAATCATTATATGTATATCCCTCAAGGAGTGTTTCGCACAATTGCATATCGTTTAATACAAATATATCCGCTCAGTTTGGCAATACTTGATGCTACTAAAGCCAACTATGATGTGTAACCACAATAATTATTTAAATAGAATTTCCCAAGACTGCTCACCTGTAAAATCTTTGAAAAGAAAAGTAAATTTGTCAGAAGGTGTGGCAAATTTTTTTGAGAAAGTCGGTACTAGCAACCAAATATCAGATGAGGAAGGAAACATTAAACGACTATGGCTTAAAGAAAATTACGGTCGCAAAATTACTAACGATGCATTCAACAAAAAAGTTATGGAAGTTTTTAAGTTTACATTTACACAGCAACGTAAATTTCTGAACAAAAATCCCACAATATCAGAGATAATCGAATATTGGGCTTATTTATTATCAGAACATTTTTTTATTTGCCATTTTTATGAAATGTGGGATTTAGAGGAAACCTTGTTTTTTAGCAGATGGATTTATATGAAAAACCCCATTCTAGAATTTGGAAGTACAATTAAAAAATCAGCTTTCGGAAATGATCAGGTCGAAGACCTAAGAATATTAAGGATTATCACAACACCTTTTAAAGAAAATTTAGACTCATTGGTGAAGAAATACTCTGGAAGTACCAAACAATTTATTCTTGTTTTTTTTCAGTATGGAACGTCAGTAAACGAAATACAGACACCTAATTTTATTAGTAAATTTTTCTTATATTTATCTTAAGGCTTTAAGTTAAATAAACTAGTAGCCTTCAAAGTTATAAATATCAGTCTAATTCTTTAAAGCCTTAGTAATTAATTACTCCTTTAGAATTGCAGTCTAATATCATTTTTGACTATAAAGCCATTGATTAAAGAAGGGATCCTTCATTAATAGATTTACAATCTATCGCCTAAATTTCAGCCATTTAATCGCGACAATGGCTATTTTCCACTAATCATAAAGATATTGGTACTTTATATTTTACTAAAGGGGCTTGAGCTGGAATAGTAGGAACTTGGTCATCCGGGGGCATTAATCGGAGATGACCAAATTTATAATGTTATTGTAACAGCCACACCTTGAAGTTTTTGAATATTACCCCCTTTTCTTACCCTTCTATTAGCAAGTAGCATAGTAGTAAACGAGGCAGAAACAGGATGAATAGTTTACCCTTCCCTGTGTGCAGGTATTGCCCATACATAGGAGCTTCCGTTTATTTAGATATTTTTCCCATCATTTAGCAGGAATTTCTTCTATTTTAGGAGCTGATTAATATACGATCAAGAGGAATTGCTTTAGACCGTATACCTTTACTTGTATGAGCAGTTGTTATTACTGCTTTTTTACTTTTATTATCTTTACCAGTTTTAGCAGGAGCTATTACAATATAATTAACAGATCGAAATTTAAATACTTCATTCTTTGACCCCGCAGGAGGGGGAGATCCCATCCTTTATCAACACTTATTCTGATTTTTTGGTCACCCTGAAGTATATATTTTAATTTTACCTGGATTTGAAAGGAAAAAATTGGAAAAAAGAAACATTTGGAGCCTTACCCGACAAACATTTCAATACCGACAGCTATATATCGGGCTCAAAAATTCCGCGTTTCGGTCACAATTACAAAAACAACAACTCAAAAAATACTACAAAAGAGAATATCAAACATTTTTTGTTTTATGTTTTTTTGTTTTACATATACTGAACTATTTGAGTGAGTGAGACAAATTATTATTTGTCATTTTACTTCATGTCGTCCTCTACATTCATTTAAATATTTAATTTTATTTGGTTTGCACGATGAAAAAAAAAATTAATTACAGGGCCAATACCGAATTACCAAACAAAGACAATCAAATTACGGTAAAATAGTAATTTGAATTGAGCTTGATAAACTAACATTCAAAAACAAAACAACGAATAGCTGAGAAGAAATTAAAATTATTAAATTACCGAGTAAATCCCATTAATTTACCGTGATATAGAAATTTGAGATTATCATAAACCAAAATACAAAAACAGAAAAAAATTTAGACTAATCTCCCAAATCCCCGAAAATTACATTGAAATAATGGCAAAAACTTCTTAAATATTAGTTGACCTAATTAATGTAAAGAAATGGGTTTCTTTTTTATTACATAATAAATTTTTATAATTTTTTTTTTTTTTGACTATTTCGAGGTAATTTAGTGGACTTTGTTCAGTCGTAGTTCTTTCTATTTTACTCGGTAATATTTTAAGAAGAATTTCTATTTTCGTTTAACGAATTACCGATCAAAGTCCATAAAATTACTGCGAAATAGTAAAAACAAATTGTAATAATTTATTATTGAAAATACATCATGATGTGATCCTTTTTTTATTTATTTATATTCGTTTCGTTACTAATCGTCAGTAAGGTAATAATCGTGGTCTAGTTAAGACGTCAGTTTGTGAATAAAAAATAAAAAAAATTTAAGGAAATAATACAATTTTTTATTACATATAGCAAAAGGTAAGAAATTTTTTTAAATTTTGATTAATTTTTGATTTTTTTTTTGCATTTCAATATTATAAATTATTACAATATTTTTTTTTCAATTATAAATAATTTTAATTATAAATTATTATAAGTTATTTTTAGACGATTTCACAGTAATTTTATGGACTTTGTTCGGTAATAAATTCGTAGTTTTTAATATTTTTAATTTCAAAACTGTGCTTAGAGGTTGTGCAACAATTATTCGGTAATACTTTGGATGAAGCTCGGTAAAGAATACTTTTTACTTGTGTATTTCAATTATAAATTATTACAATTTATTTTTTGACGATTTCGCCGTAATATTATAGACTTTATTCGGTAATTCGTAGTATTACATATTTTTAATTTCAAAATTGTGCTAAGTTGTGGTTTTGCAACAATTGTTCGGTAATATTTTGGATCTTTAATGATAAATAAATGGCTTTTGACCAAAAATGATAATATTATTGCTTTTCAATATTTAGAAAAAATTGATATTGAGTTATACATCTATGGTTCGGAAACAAAAGCAAAAGAACATTTTTATGACGTTCCGGTAGCATCAAGCCGTTTCAAGATTTTTAAAACTACCACAGTGCAAACAAATTTTATTGGAAACTAAATGACATCGCCCAAAAACTATTTAGTATGGAGTGCTCTGAAGGAGAGGAATATAAATTTTTTACCAATAACCACATAGTAAAATGTAAGCCATATATCTCATTCGTTTTCTAGATTTAGTACCTACTAGTTTAACTCATGTTTTACAATTAAGCATTTGTGTTTATTATTTATTACTAATTATTTAACGTTTAACTTAGATGTTATCAGTTTAAATATATGCTTTTATGCCTTTATATATATGCTTTTGATCGCTTTGTATTGTTAATCTATATATAGATAATTCTATTAAATAATTCTGTGTTTATATTTAGGTAGAATGTATTGCGTAATGGAAACTACTAAACCCAGTGAAATTATTGAATGTGTTGCGGTTTGCAAAAAATGGGTTGTAAATCCCAAGCTAATGTGGCTCACGCATTATTCGAAGGCATTCAAAAATAATGCAGATGTGAATTCGGACTGGGTACCATATGATTTCAAAATGCTAAATAATTATATCGGTAAGTACTGTAGATTTACATGGTACCTCGCTTTGTCATATTAATGGTAATCCGATTTTTTTTTTGTTTTATTTCAGAAACAACCTGAAGTGATTAACGTTGAGGAAATATATGCGCAGTTCAGCAATTCGGAATCGGAAAATTTTACCCGTTGAAAAAATCCAACAACTTATAATTTCAACGATGAAATGGAATATACACCCGAATTGGCTGAAGAACATAATAAACCGTTTCAAGCTCCTCCTATTTCAAGTTTGAAGGTGAATGATACTCTGGTCTTTTAGCCTATAAATTTTTAAAGAAATATAAATTTATTTATTTATTAGTCGAAACCACTAAACCTTTATTGTTTTATTATGAGTTTTATTTTACAGTAACTTCGTACCACAAAATTACTGATGTGCAGTAAAATATTCCTGTAAAAATTCTAAAAATGTTAATCCATTAATGTAACATTGACACGTAACTCTTCAGTAACGAACACTGACATTTTACAGTAACCTTGTACCACAAGATGCTGATTCGGTAAGTAAAATTTTCCAGTAAAAATTTTAGAAAGGTTAACGTATAACTTCCACAATAAAAGCTGATATATATCAGTAATTAAAGTCGTAAAAATACCGATCCATTAAAGCAAAATTGAAAATCTTCAGTAATAAATACTTACATTTTACAAAATTACCAATTAGGTAAAGTAAAATATTCCAGTAAACATACGAAAAATGTTAACGTATGAGATCCATAATAAAGATTGACATATAACAGTTATTAAAACCGCAAACATACCGATCGGGTTATCTAAATTTGACACGTAAAAATTCAGTAACAAACACAGACATGTTACAGTAATTTGAAACTGAAAAAATACCGATTCGGTAAAATCGGCCTGCCCAAAGAGCCACAAATTGCGTTCTTTTGTCGGTATTATATCGGCAATTGCCCGACACGGTTATCGGTATTTTCTGAGTAATTTTGCGGGTCAAAATTATGAAAATGTTTGTCGGGTTAGGAATAATTTATGCTATACTAGCAATTGGACTATTAGGATTTATTGTATGAGGCCATCACATATGAGCCTACTTCACTTCAGCAACAATAATTATGGCTGTACCAACAGGAATTAAATTTTTTAGCAACATTACACGGAGCTCAATTAACATATTCTCCCTCACTTTTATGATCTTTAGGATTTGTATTTTTATTCACAATTGGGGACTAACAGGAGTTGTATTAGCAAACTCTTCTATTGATATTATTTTACATGATACTTACTATGTAGTTGCTCATTTGCACTATGTTTTATCAATAAATAATATAACAGGATTAACAATAAATTCACAATGATTAAAAATGCAATTTGCTATCATATTTTTAGGAGTAAATTTAACATTTTTCCCTCAACATTTTCTAGGATTAGCTGGAATACCTCGACGATACTCCGATTACCCTGATGCCTACACTTCATGAAATATTGTTTCTACTATTGGATCAACTATTTCATTGGTTGGAATTCTAATATTTCTATTTATTATTTGAGAAAGTATATAGTAGTTAAATTTAAATTTAAGTTTTAAATTAATTAATTTATTAAAACAAGTTATTCAAATTTCGTAGATTATTCACGTAAAAGTTTACTTATCTTTCACTTGTAAGAATGCTGCAAGGATATAAAATTACTTATTTATTAACGTAAAAATACATTTTTTTTCATTTCACGTAGTACATGATTTTGTTGGCAAATTTATGGATTATAATCCTCAATTTTCAATGAAAATTGATTTTTCAATTTAAGTATGATTTTGCATGAAATAGTTTGAAAATTTTGCCCACATGGAAAAACTTGTAATTTTCAATGGAAATGTTTTACTGTGTATATCAATTCCACCAACCGATTGTTTCATAAAAAATTCAACTAAATCGTAATTACTGCACAAAATGTTTGTATTAATGTTAATTTGTTTGTATATTTAATACACAGTTTATTTATTACTAATATCATTTTTATTATCTTTCGATAGTTATTAAATACAAAAAATCTCTGATATTTAATTACTATATCTCTAGTATTCATAATTAATTTATTCATTATTCAAATATACGTATTTAGATAATGGGTTGATGTGTGTATAGAAGAACGATGTGTGGTGTCGATGCCTGGCTATCGTTTTTATTGATTTTAGTAATTAAATAGCTCTATCCACATACTCGTCTTGTATATATAACATATAGTTGTGTATGGGGGAGTGCTAAATTGATCAAATATTATTTTATGTTTTATTGACCTAATGTCTATGTGAGCAACGTAAATATTTGGATATATAAATTTGTATCCGATTCTAAAATACAAAAAAAATGTTTGGTATATTATGGCATCAGCGCACTTATTATTTGGAACATCTCAAATTATTGTCTGATTCAATGCAAGTAGTCTATAGAACAATTAGAGCGGTTATTTATATACAAATAGATATATTTAGAAAATTGAGTTATTTTTATGGTTTTCAATTTTCTTGATTTCCCCCAACATTCGTTTTCAGACGTTTAATTATTTTATATACCAAACAATCAAATTCAATTAGTGTGTGTGTGTCTGAAAGAGTTATCTCTAGAAATTAAATGAAAAACTTTTGACCACATTTATAGATTAGCTATTGAAAGTATTATTCTAAAATAAAATAAAACTCCCATTCGGTTTTTTACCCCACCTCCCAAAAAAAAAATAAAATAAAAAAAAGTTTTTCTCACATTTTTTTTGTTTGTTTTACAATTTCCACTCCACACTGAAAATAGAAAAAAAAAATAAAAAATTAATTGATATAAAATAGGTTAAGTCTAAAATAACTATAATCAATTAGTTGTCAAAAGTCATAGACGAACTAAATTCTAAATTTAAAGTGATAAATTTCAAATATTTAATTGAAAACTTTATTTTTTTTTTTTTTGTTATTGACATATGATCTAATTTCACACCTAGTTGGTAAATTAAATATATGAACTGTGTATAAAGTTATTAATTAAATAGGATATATATGTGTACTGTTGTTGTTGTTGTATTTTAACTCAATTAGATAGAAAAATTAATTTACTTTTTGATTTATCGTTCTCAATAAATTTAAATGAAAATTCATTACGATAATTGTATCAAATGATAATTAATGGCAGTTGAGTGCAGTGTACTGGAAAATTGAATATTTTGAGCAAACTTGTTAAATTAATTGCATTGCTTTTATAAGTTGGTCTTAATTCTTTAAGTTTTTTTGTTCAACTAATTATGATGTACGCTATATAGTAAATTAAATTGAATCTACTTTCTGATATTCAAAGTACATTAAAGCTATTTGGGAAATCGTTTTTGTTTTGAGAAACTATAGTCTACTGATGAATGAAAATAGCCCTAAATCTTAAATTTTCTTCCATTTCCGAAAAAAAATTTGTATCGGGGTTTCCCCATTTGGGACTTGACTTTGAACTTTCACTGTGAACGCTTCCTTAAACTAAACTGTCAGTTGCAGGCGTATTTTCTAAAATAGCGATTCAGTTAAGCTGTAAGAAGAAATTAAAGAATGATTCAAACTAAACCGGAAATCGCATATACCACACTATAATTTTGGAAATATATGTTGAAATAAAATAAACAATAGCTTTTTAATTAAAGAAAGCTTATTACACTAAACTTTTGGAATAATCTTAATTTCAATTTTTTTACTACGGATAAAGTCAAGCAAATGTGGTTCTATGTTCCCCGTGAGATTCTACACAACATCCGATGTGACTTAGCAGTAATATTATTCCATTCAGAACAGATATTTCCAGCAATATAATCGTATCCATCGTTTTCTTTTCACTATTGCCAAATTTTTTTAGGTAGGTTGAAAACCAATTGGTTTAGATAACTTTGAGATAACATTGATTTAGATTAGTCTCGTACCAATTTTTTGGGTCTTTAGGGTAGTGTGAACTAGCTTAATCAGGACAAACTTTACAGTTTGCATTACTTAAGTAACTAAGCATGGCACCTGAGAGGCACGTAATAGCTCATTAAATATGTAAGTGTTTCGTTCAATATTTGTAAATATTTTTACCTTGCATACTAAAAGAATACGCCGGGTTTGCGCTGGTTTTAATATGGTCAATTCTCTCAAAAGAATCAGAACAGACCCTAAAGACATCGATAAATGTTTTGTCCCTTGCAAGTGTAACGGTGGCGGATCGGCGAGTCACACGGCCACCGAAAAACTTAACACCAGTGGTCACAACACCTAAACCACCTCCTATAACAGCACTGCCGTAAATTTCAGTGGTAAGCACCATATCACCTTCAGCCAACAGTACAAATACAGCACATCACCATCAATAGTCACGAACAATTCTGATAAAATAGTGACACCAGTTGCCGGTCTACCAAAGTTGGCGGTAAATTGAATGATCCTGTTAATGTAAATGGCGGTATACAACTAAGCCAGCAGAACGGGTTAGAACTACCAATTTAATTACGATTGATTGGAGCATAAGGGTAGTTCAACCAAGACACTGGTACTTTGTCACGCGAGTACATCACTCTGTGCCATTGGAACAGTTCCATAAATTATTGGACAAGATAACACCCATGAATGAAATGATCGTACAAAAAATCACTCAAAAATCATCTAATGGAGTGAAATATGATTAAAAAAGAGTATTTTCAAGCGGTAATAACATCTAAATTACGGCCGGATGAACAAGAAGCCAAAGAGTTTGAATGGGGGTAAAAAAAAACCTTTTTTCAACAACTTTTGCCAAGCCACACAAACCGATAATGCCGATCCATATACATTCACTTCAGCTACCAAAGACTCGAGGAAATAATACTCGTATCAAAAGCCAAGTTTATTGTGGAGCACACACGGAAATCCAGCATCAACATGCAGAATCATCATCGACTACTACTGAACATAACTTTGGAAACAGTCAACTATATAAGAACACTACCTCAATGGCCAAACAACAAAAAACTACAAACCAATCATTTTATTTCCAAAATGTAAATAAATTTTGTGTTAACAACGCTCTTTCCGGTTTACATCATTCAATAAAGAGATCCTGAGTTCGGAATTCCAATTCTTTCCAAGCCAGTATGTGGTTTATATAGATGTGATCGCTCACCGCAAACAAGCATTAAAGAAACTGGTGGAGAAGTACTTATAGCCCTCCATGCATCATTATCCAGTGAGTTAGTTCAAATATCCAACCTGGCTGTCGAGCAATTATGTGTTAAAATTATAACAATAAACCTTCAGCTATATCTCGAGCAGATTAACATAGATGTTAACGTTGAGAAATTGTATAAAATCATTTTCAAGGGTCTATCACTATTTGTTCCCACTACTTTGGCCAAACCTAACAAGTATCCTCAAAGAAAGACAAAGTAAACATAAATTCACTCCGTGTAACCAAAATTTCCAGCGGTATTTTGATCCAAAACACTTCTTGAGCTTTTTTTAAAAAGAAAAACGAGAAATTAATGGTTACCTAGCGTGAATGACATTCAAGGAAAATAAATCTTGGGACCCGGAGGTTATATCAAACATGTTTGCTCATTTTTTCATTCAGTTTATAAGCCGGAAGATATCGATAAGTATGAAAACCCTAGCAATGGTGAAAACCACGTAACCATACTAGAACCACGGATTGAATCCGAGGATATTCATCGAGCTCTAGAAGTATTCGAAAATGGATGCGGTCCTGATGGCTTTGCCGCTCCTATATTAAAAGATTTCACAATCCTAGCAATTCCTCTGTGTTTTCTATTTAATCAATCGTTAAGATTAAGAGAATTTCCACAGATTTTCCAAATAACCAGAGTGACACCGATTTTCAAAACTGGTGCAATAAATGATGTTCCTTGTTATAGAGGGATGACATCAATTTCTTCAATATCCAAATTATTTGAACTGGTAGTGGCAACTCATTCAGAATATTGGTTCCTCGATTCATCTCACAGTATCAGCACGGTTTCATTCCTAAAATATCAATATTAAGTTTGTTGCCTGGTTTAAATCATATACGTATAAGCCAGTTAACCCAGTTATACAGCAATATCAAATATATGGCATACTTTTACAAAAAGTATTCGAAGCACATTGAGCAATGCATCGGTAGAGCTAATTACATGCTAGGTTCTATTAAGCGGTGAACATGGGATATTTATGCCCACGAGACATCTAAGGTCTTGTATTACGCTTACGTCAGATCTCAACTTGAATATGCTGTTAATGTCTGATGACCTCTTTACGACGAACATATCCGTAACATTGAAGTTATCCGAGAAAGATTTATATGCGAAATAACGTGGAAAGATGGGTGGTATTACGACCAAGATTTACCGTACCATGTCAACAAAAGGACTTAGTGTCAAAACATTCTGTAAAGACAACTATTTCCAGGGATGGGCGTTTACGCGTCATCTATTACTTTCTACATTGACGTATCGACAACCCGTAGATACAATTCCTAGAGTGGTTGGGGCAATTACTTCTAAACTAAAGGGTGACCAAATTTCGCTAGGAACAATGCGTTATTGGTGATAGTCTTATAGAATTTCCTTCAATCCATTTAAATCCTTTGAAACTTTTTCAAAAAGAGCGGATATTAAAACAAATTGTTCTCAGATACAATGAATCTACTTCAGCGTCATGTTTAGCTATTATAAAATTATTAAATTGACCCAAAACAACGATACATAGCATTATATAGAGTGGGGCAATCTTTATAACTGTGGAACGGTCCAGAACAGCTCGCAGAAAAATCGGAAAAAACGGCTCACAGTTATTAAAAAGCCAAATCGTTCAGATAACCAATACTTGTTCGAGTGCCAGACTGATGAAAAAATTTTCAAAAAATTTAGTGGATGATGTGTTTTGATGGATGACGAAACGTACATGAAATTGATTTTGAAACACTTCAAGTTAGATACATTTACAAAAAAATGTATGATGTGGCCACCAATTTGCAGTTGTGCAGCAGCCAGGTTTTTGTTTCATATTTCATAACGACGTATGTTGCCCCTAATTCGTCAACACGATTCAGCAGTATTGTTTTGGCCATATATTATTTCTTTCCATTGACGGCCGCGACTGCGATGGTCCTTTCTCAGAGTTCACTTTTTGATGACGCGTTCGAGAATATCGAATGGTATTTGGCGAATGAATGTTGACTTCCAATGCCTCAAATCTAGCTGGTTTATTCACATAGACTTTGAACTTTCCGTGGCCCCAAAGAAAAGGGTCTAGAGGTTACACGATCTAAATTGCCAATTCAGCGATCCGTGCCGTGAAATTAACTGCTCGCCAACATAACTTTTCACTAAGTACATTGCTTCGCGCGCTATATGGCAAATAGCGCAGACTTCTTGGATTCAAATGTCGTTGAGGTCGGGCTTCAATTTTAGGCAGCAAATTTTCCGTTTTCATGGCGCAATAACGAGCACTATTCACCGGTACGTCCCGGCCGTCTTCTTTTTTCAAGAAATATGGACGAATGATTTCACAGGCGCATAAACCGCACCAAACCGCCTATTTAGTCGCGTATCACCCAATACTGTAAACTGGGATTCAAACATTTCGATGGTATTCCAAATAGTGGTCTCGACAGGTCGATTATATTAACCGTAACTTGGTCTATGCGCACGAAACACATTCCTCACATAACATTCGCTCAGTTTTTCCATGATGAAATGGCAAACAATACTGAATAAATAAAAACACGATGACAGTTTGAAACTATGCATGCGTTATTGGTAAAAAAAAAAACGAACGAACAACGTTTAGAAATAATTAAAATTTACTACAAAACTTCCGAGTCGGTGACTGCATCTTCAAGAGCGTAAATTCCTATTTTTGGTGAATCGCATTATTGGCTAAACGGCTTCGTCAACAAACCGAATATGCGTTATTGGTCATGTGAAAACCCTAATGTTTTTCAAGAAACATCACTTCGTCCACAAAAAAAAATCTGTCTGGTGTGGTTTTCATGCTTATCATGAAACGTTCGGGGGTCTCAAACGATCGATGAAGCATTTAAAACCTAATCTAACTTGTTAGCACCCATGGGGATCTGATCAGAAAATGGAAAATCGATGACAATAATTTCAGATAGAGGGAAACCTGATGGTTCAATCAGAATACTAGGCATTTGTTGGAATCAAACTTTACCTTATCAAATCCAGCTGATTTTGCGTCCAGAGGACTTATGCCTAAAGCTCTCATTACGAAATACCTATATGGTGGAACAGACCTGAATGGCTAGCAAAACACGTTGAATGTTGGCCTAAACAATTAAATTCTTATGATCCAATAAACTCATTCAAAGATAATGTCCTTGAGGTTCGTAGGAAATATCTCGAAAATTACCACGCTTCGACATGCTCTCCTCATCCTTGTCAAAGTCTGTTGTCAAAATTCGTGTATAAAATGGGTTCAAGGAGATGCATTTTCATACGACCTATAGTACATCATTCGGCATGGCGAGGTTTAAAAAGGAAGCATCCTACACTGAAAAAATTTTTCGACATTTTATTTATGAATCGCGTTCATCAACTTTAATTCTTACTATTTACGTAAACATCATAATATAAATGAACAAAATTATAAAATTCATTTTTTACTCAATATTCCTACATTAATAGTAAGAATCGTAGTTTATTTGTACATTAATAGTAAGAACCTAATTCATCAATTTGAAGTTAATTTATTTTAATTTTCTAAACAGATAATACATTAAAATTTTGTTAAGGTATAAGTGCCGATTGACAGATTTCATAAAAAAAGATATTGATGAATGATTCATACTATTTATTAAAAAAAATTGAGGATTCATAATATTTATGAATGAAAACAGAAATTATAAGACTAAATGTTTATTAATAAAAACGCAACTAACGGTTTTCTTGTCGGTAAAAGAGACATGAGGTAAGCCTCAAAGCTAAGTGAAATTTCGTAGACATAGATTTCTTTTCTTTTTTTTTTGCTCAATCTGTTTAAGGGACAAGTGTCGTTACCCCTACTCTTTCGCGGTTCTCTAGAGTTTTTATCTTACCCCGAATATAGCCAAATGTGTAATAATCAAATTATATATTATTCTATATCCTCTACTTTTAAGAAAATTGACCTCAGAACTCGTGTATCTAAAACGTTCCTAAATTTGTACAGCTATATACATACTCGTAAATATGAAAAAAATAGTAAATCATTATTGTATTAAAAAAGTAATACCTGATCATGGAACACCAAAATGTATACAAGAATTGAAAGAATTTGAAATAACACGATTGAAAAATTCGTCATAAATGCTAGATGTTTTAACAACAGGTGTATGTTAGAGTTTTGATTTTATTTGTAAATAATATGTACTTAAGTAGGTGTTTTTTCATCACTAAAATCTACGCATATTTCTTTTACTGAGCCAACAATATTCGAAGTCAAAATGGGTATAATTCAAAACATAACGAATGTATTAATTTTACTGCCAAAATTCTAAGTTTGAATTTAACGGAACAATTGCGGTAGAATTCCATTTGCGACAATTTAATCGATATCAGTGTTAATTTTGATTGGCCAGCGCTCGTTTGTTTGATGAAATTTGTGCATAATATGGATGAACACATTTTTAAAATGTACAATTTAATTATATAAAATGTGGATTTTATGAAATTGTTTATAATATGTATGAATAAATACATATATGTATTTTGCAATTTAATCGTAAAATAGACGGGATATAAATGTATACATATTATTTATGAATAAATGCATAAAGTTTATAATCTAACCATATTATTGAGGAATTTTTCTTTAAAATCCGATAGTAAAATCGGATATAAGCGAAAACACGGTCGTGTGATTATTCATGATTATCAACTGTATCGAACAGTCGTGTTGAATCATAATTTTAATAAAAATTAATTAATTAATTAATCAAATTAGTGTTTTTATATTTGATTGTACGCGTATTATTACAATTTATTACAAACCAATAAAATACGGATAAATATTAATCAAGTACATGTGATAAGTATTTGTAAGTGTTATTCGCAAAAAAAAAAAATTGCACACGTGTTTTCAGTTTTCACGCTCAATAGAACGTCAAAAACATAACCTAGAAGTTTTAATTATTATTGTGTTATAAAGTGCATTATTTGATATATGTACATAAGTAAAGTTAATTGTGGTGTGGAAGTGAAACTAATGTGCATCATGAAGATACATACATCGCAACAGGACATTTATGATGATGAACCCTTTTAACAGCATGCGGACAAAATCATTTAAGGAAAGCAATAATTGGTAAGAAACAAATAATACGGTTACTGGATAGTGCTTCAAACGAATTGTAATTGACTGACATAATTTATTATATAGATGTATAGATGTATTAAAAGTAGCGGAAATGGATCGCATTAAAAACATTTTTAAACGAACCAAGATGCCGATGGGTGCTCCAGCATTGGACTACTACTATACACCAGTATAAGAATGGATCAACCACGGTCATTACTACAAAATTGTGATGACGAAATGAAATCTCTTAAATTCTAAATTCCAACACTAATTGGTAATAAACAAAACAAAAAAGGTCTGCGTGTTCAAATAAATGGTAATTAACTTACTTATTTTTTTACAGACGGGGAGATTACTGTTGATCTATACAAATTAGGTAGAAAAAATATTATTCAGGACATATTTAAAAATTGCAAAATGTGCAAAAAGCACGGTGTCTTGAATATAAAAGGACTCATTTGGTAAGTATATATTAATTATCATGTTTTCTTTGGTTGGTGGAGGCGCAAAACTTAAGAAATTTTTGGCGTAGGGATACTGGATAATAGACCAAATTTTTAAATTGCAATATGGGAGTCTAATGATACATCAATCGAAAAGTATTTTTATTAGAAAAACAATGGTGCTCATAGTTTTTATACAACCTGAAAAGAATTGTTAGGTAAAATGTTGATACATAAATTGTATGGAAGTCACTTTCATTTCTAACACGTACAAATAATTGAAAACAATTAATTTTTTTTTAAATTATAAATAAATTTATAGTTAGGTGAAAAAACTATTTACACTGTGTGTTTTAAAAAAAAATATTTTTCTGGACCCATATTGCAATTTAAAAATTTCGTGCATTATCCAGCGCCCCTGCCCTAGTCCTATTCAAGTTGATGGAACAAAATTCCTAAATTTTGTGTCCCCACAATCAAATAAAACTCTTTTATACTATCTATGTATCTTTTCTCTTTTATTCTAGTAATCGCTGGTTAACGAAAATCAATCATCCTGTATGTGAAAATTCTATTAATTATTGTTTATAAGCATGAGTTATGTATAAAAAAAAATTCTAGATTACTTTGGATTTTAAAACAGTTCATCATCATGCAATGCAATATATTAAAGAATTGGGAGAACAATTTCAAAAATATTTTAACATTTGTAACTGCTGAAAATCGTATCAAATTGAAATTAAAGGAGATCATTTTCACAAAGGTAAGCTTAACCAAATTAGAGTTAAAATTATATTTGCCTATTTACATATACATATTGTGTATAAACTATCAAGTGCAAACATTTTCAGATTAAGTTAGATTCCCTAGAGCAGAGACTAAATCACTAGTCCTATTCAAGTTTAATGAAATCTCTAACAAACATTTTTGTTGGGCTTGCTCTTTATTATAAATTTATTATGTGGATGGGCTATCTTAGTTTTAGGCTTGATTTAAGCATAATTAGGGAAAGTTGTTTATGTTATAAATTATTGTCAAAGTAAATCCAAATACGAGTATATTCTAAGTGAAAGCTCTTTTATTAGAGTATACCATTACTTTAATTATTAACAAGGCTTACAATTTAAATGTATGAATTATCTGAAAAGGTTTGATAGTGCTGGTCTAAAAGCTACTGCATTTTTCTAAATTTATTAACACTTTAAGAAACTTTGGATAACTCATTCCACATAATAAATTCAAGTCGATCCATAATGATAATCGTCTCGGATAATGATACATCATGGATTTAGTCCATATGGTTCAACGGAGCAATTTAGAGAATTAATTAATTATTTGGTAGACATTTTTGGCACATTATTAATTTTCTTATCTTATTGCTTATAGATGAAGCCATCCTTAAGCTTTTCTGGTATCTCCATGTATTGCTAGTACCCGCGCAGAAGATGGTAAAAAAGACAACACGGGCAAAGGTTGTATAACAATATAAATAGGTAAAGATGATCAGGAAGCTATAATTTACATCGTCGGTTTACATGAAATTGAAAATCATATAAAATACTTAAAACAAAATCGGAATGCAATCAGCCATTTATACTCAGTGTTGGAAGTCTTAAATGTATTGAACCTCTCCCATTTGAATGGAGTTAAACTGCCGTTTGACAAATTTCTGAGAGGACTAGACATACGATATAAGAATTTTTTTTGTTCAATTTAAAATATTCCACTGCAGGATAATTCGTATGGAACTTTATCGAAAGCTAATTTTTTAAATCTACTTTTATAATAAAAAATAAATGAGAAATTCTAAAGTTAGTTTAATCTCGAACACAAAAGTGTAAATAAAACATTAAATTTTAATAAAGTTTAAAAATTAAATTTGAAGCGTTTTACTGATGAATTGTAAGAGGGAGAGATAGATAACATATATATATATATATATATATATATATATATATATATATATATATATATATATATATATATATATATATATATATATATATATATATATATATATATATATATATATATATATATATATATATATATATTTTTTTTTTTTTGAATGACTCTTTACATAAATACTAGGTATATTGTTTATTATTGATGTACTCAATCTTATATTTAATGAACTATTTCAACTATAATTATGATAATAATCATCCTTTTTATGAATTACATCATTTTATTTATGTATTTTTGCTTGGTTTTATATGAATAATTTCATAACAACTAATAGTAATGGAAATTTTATTTATAAATATGATTAACAATGACTTTAATAATATGAATATTTGCATTCATTTTATGCAACTTATTATCAAATATTTCAAATATTTTCTTAAATTTAACAATTTTTTACCTTAATAATATGAATTTATTCATCTAAAGATATTGTTAGTTGCATTAATATTACAACTTTTTTCGTATCCTATGTGTAGCAAATCATAAATACTACAACCTAATGTATAAATATTACGTCGCATAAAATTTATAATTTTTACATTATTGATGTACTGAAATCATTTCATTAATGTAGATTTACATCGGCGCAGTTTTGATGAATATTTCATTACATTTATGCTGTTTTTCATAACATAAATGTAGTATTTTTCTCAGTGTATATCGTCATTTAATTACCAATTCAACTCGATCGAATTCGAGACAATGTGCATCCAGGATCAAAACTACTAACAAGCATTATCCATCAGAAATTTTTGGATAGTTGGATGTCGTAAACTAACGAGATGGTACATTCAAAACTGCATTCAGCAGAAAGAGAAGAAAAAAATCAACAGCTTATGGCCAATTAACCCCGAGCGCGATTTAGTTCTGTACGACCATTCTTTAATATTGGTGTCGACTACGCAGGTTCTTTGAGAATATGAGATCGCAAGGGACGGGGCAAATTTCAGCCATCCATTTCACGACGTGGAATACCTTATCAAATACAATGCAACAATGGAAGTAATTAGCCGGTCCCCGCAATTAACTGTATATCCTCTATGAACTTTTTAACTCTGCGATTGTCACATAAAACTAATATTCCAATTTTCACAGAAAAACAAATTTAAATTTAACCCTCCAAATGCTCCACATTTTGGAGGGTTATGGGAATAAAACATAAAATTGCTTAAAACTCGTCTACACAGGGTTTCCGGTTCAACTTCACTCATTTATGAAGAAGCAATACATTATTACTGGTGGATACATTGGCCTACATTATCGATAGCATATACGTATCTTAATAACCACAAATCGTCTACATTATCGACATCAGAGCGATAGCGAATTATAAATCTCAGTCGATATGCTTAACACTATCTGGAGTAAGCCACTCTACAGGATCAAAAATTCATGTACTTTCAGCTAATACATTTGATTTAGCTAAGGCCTCTTTATTTGATGAACTTTGAACAGGAAACATTCGTTACGTTGGTTCCTTATGATCCTTTGATACCGTTTGTCATCTGGAGGTAACATGGCAGGCTTATATATACATTTTCTCGATGTTATCCAGGTATACCAATTTTTGGTCTCAAAAACGACGAGCAGTTTATTCGTACTATACAGTGATTCTTTTATCACACAACACTGGTATTTGTCCATGAATTAGAATATTCATTCAGAAAACTTGTGACCAAGAATCAAGAATCTTTTTTAGTCTGCTAGGTTAACTTAAAAAGGAAGATCGCTTTGTTTGAATTAACCTGGGTTGTACGTAATGCTCTTCACAATTCTTCAACATTTTCCAGAACGTTTAGAGCACATGTACATCGTTTATTTGTCGTATAATGAACACGAGTATGTGGTGGAAATTATGAGATGATTTGATGCAGAAAATCTCGGTTTTCACGCTTCATCCTTGGAGGAGACTTTCCCAATATTGAAATTTATTTGGTCGTTATTGTGAATAGTGTTAGAATTGATTTATTTATGCAATATCACATCGGGCAAATGGCCTCCACAGCTTTGCTGGCACATACGCACTCTTTTATCTAAATTCTCCATGACGTTTTTGCATAAATGTGGCTGATTTTCGTTGATGCACCGTTTAATTTCCTTTTGTTATGCACGGGTGGTTGTGCGCTTGTTGACATATATCTTTGACTTGAAATAGCCCCATAAAAAGAAATCTAATGGTGTTAAATCACAAGATCTAGGGCGCCAATTCTGATAACCGAAACGAGAGAGTATACTACTCAGTAATTGAATTCGTCCAAATTATCATATGCAGCAGCTGTTTATTGCAAGGTCATAAGGGTAGGAAAAACTACTGTGACTTTAATATCAGGGAAAACTAATGTGGCACCTATCAGTCAAAGGCAGAGTCTTCCAAGATTAGAATTGTGTGGGGCTATGTTACTAGCGAAGCTACTTAGGAAAGTTTCCGAGTCCATGGGTATTCCAAATATTAAGATGTATGCCTGGACAGATTCAACAATAGTGCTAGCCTGGTTACAAGGACACCCTAGTAAATGGAAAACTTTTGTCGCAAACAGAATGTCACAAATTCATTCTATTCTTGGGTCCGCTCAATGGAAGCATGTAAAATCCAAGGAGAACCCAGCGGATTGCGCAGCACGTGGGATAGACCCTGACAGGCTGTGCAATCATAATTTATGGTGGACAGGCCCACCTTGGCTAATAAGCAGTGCTGATCTTACATCCATCGGATTCAGCAATAGCAGACACGGAGACAATTGGCAGGCAATTTTCTACGTTCACAAAAACGATACGAGTAATCGCATATTGTTGGCGCTTCTACTGGAGCAGCTACCATAGGGATAAAAAGAGGAAGGGTCCTTTAACTGTTCAAGAAATATAAGAGGCGGAAATCAGCATTGTAAAAGTTACGCCATTTACAGCATTCGCAGACGATATTCGAAAATTGAGGGAAAAGGGTTCAGTTAGCAGTATTCTTCGTTACATCCTTTCTTGGACAATCACGGAGTTCTACGAATCGGAGGACGCTTGCAACACTCATTTCTGCATTATAACGAGAAACATCCTATGATATCACCATATAGATGCCATCTTACGAGTTTGATGCTCGATTGGGCACACAAAAGTACTCTGCATGGTGGTGTGGTCTTAATACTGGCTTTTATTAGGAAGCAATTTTGGATTCTTCAAGACAAAAAAGCTACAAAACAACATAACCGCGATTGCCACAAGTGTTTCAGATTCAATGCTAGCGTTAAGTCTACACCACCATGCAGTGTGTGTTTCACGGGCTGTATGGCATGTGGCACCATCTTTTTGAAACCATATGTCTATGTCAATATCATCAGTGTGTTATCATGTCGCGACATCGATCACCAGTAACAGTTACTGCCTGACCAGCTTCATTTTCATAAAAGTATGGTCCAATGTAGACTCCGGCCCAAAATCCGCATCAAACAGAAACACGCTATGGATGCATTTGTTTTTCGACAATCTGTGGGTTCGTAAATGTGGTAATTTTGGCGATTAACAAAGCCATCAAGGTGAAAATGTGATTCATCGCTTAGGATGATTTTATTGGAAAAATCAGCATCCACTTGTTGATGCTCAATAATCTATTCAACGAACTCTCTTCGCTGCCCATGGTCATTAGGCTCAGTTTTTGTGTTAATTGAATTTTGTAAGCATAAAGAGTCAGATCTTTAGTGAGTATGCGCTGCAGAGTGCTGCTTGAAATTTGCAATTCTTGTTCATGACGCCGAATTGATGTTCCTGGATTTTCACCAACACTCTCACGCACTGCTTTGATATTGACATTTGAACGGCTTGTTTTTGAATGACCAGTGTGTTTAGCGTCTCCAACTGATCCAGTCTCCTTGAATTTTTCAATTAAAACACTATTCCGACCTTATTTTGTATGGAATTTTCGAATTGCGGCTGCCAAACATTCACTATTTTTAAGATATTCTTCAATCATGAAAATACGTTGTTCTATCGTGTAACGTCACCACCTCTCAGCTGTCAAAAAATTTTGTTTGGGTTGCCAACACTTTACTGCACAAATGGCGGCAAATTCATGGCAAATCATGGACACCCTTAGTAACAACACGTGGTCGCCCAATTATCTGATAATTATTTCGATGTTGATTTGACCAATACATAAAAATATTAGTTAAAAAAACTAATCAGACAAATACAGCCGGGAGGATAAAACTAAGTTTTAATCCAAATCGAAATTTTTCATTTATTTATCATATATAGATTGCGATGAGATAACGCCGAATTTAATAATTCCCCAGAATATATTGAAGGCAGAGATGAAAATCGTACAATCGTAAATTGTTGTAATATCCATTAATCTAATTGTCTCATTTGGTGTTCACATCTTAAAATATTATCTAATCATTTTCTGTATAAATTCCTTTTAATTAATTTTATGTCTTTTGTTTAGTATATCCTTAATTATTGTATTCCACAACACAATACAAATGTACGCATATAATGTTTAGGCTTTCTATATACTCGTATAGATATATCTATTTAATACAACTATACTGTTTGGTGACATTATTTGTTGGGAACAAAATAATTAAACAGAAACATAAGTCCTATATTGCTTTGCCATTCGCAATGCGAAGGACGAGAAAAAAAGGACATTTTTCGTAATGTTGTTGCTATTGTTATTGTATATTGTTGGCATGATTTTTAATCAATCAAACAATAGGCAGCAATTTTTATAAATTCTGAAACGAGAAAAACTTGTCGAAATATCATTTCAAGAAAATGTCAATTTTCGTTTTATCTTTTTTTTTTTCGTTATAAATTTTCAATATTTCAAAATGTTTGACAAGTGGTATTTACAGACATATGTGTATAAAAGCATTGCCGACCCATTACTGATAAACGATTTTTTTTTTTATTATTTGGCAAATGATTAGTTTGAGGCTGCTTTTCTAGGCGGTTTGAAACGATAAATTTAGTAAACTGTTTCAAATGGTTTTTTATTTATCACGACTGACCAGTCAAATCTGATTGTAAAATTCCAAATAAAAATTCTTCGTTTTAACAAAATTTACTAAGTTCCATTTTGTTTCAAAAATAAAATAATTCAAATTTAAATTTTAATGATTCTAAATTTTTTAAATTCGCAATTTCATCAAAGTTTATATTCTGATAGACACATCACAATTTTTTACAATTAAGGTTTTCAATATTTTAAAAATTTCATAATTTGAAATCATTGAACAATTCTAATATCAATTTCATAAATATTTAAAATTCTGAAACTTTATTTTGGTTTATTTTAAATCGGTTATTTCGTTGCAAAAATTAAAATATTTCGAAGCAGATTGTAAAATATATAATAAGTAATTCAAATTTCTTAATTTGTTGAAATGTTCCACTATACAGTCTGCAAAAGAATAAGAATTAAAAAAAATCAAGTTTTAAGATTGTTAAATTTTTTAAAATCGAAAATTCATCAAAATTTTATTTGCTGAAACATCGCAAGTTTATTTTTTATTTTCTATTTTCAATAAAAAAATTTTCAAAATTAAGGTTTGATGTTTCATTGAAATTTACAATCCTGTAACATTACAATTTTTTTAATTTCGATATTTTTAATTGTCTTAGACAGTATGAAGACCATGCTCAGGATCGAAACCGTTGGAGCCGGGTTGTTGACTCAGTAAGGGGCCAGTAATGGCCTTTAATACTGTTTATTATTATTATTTTTAATTCTAGAAATAAAATTTTGGTAAAACGGAAAATAAAAATCTCGATAAAAATAAATTAAAACTACATAAAAAAAATTTAAAATACAAAATTAATTTAAATTTTAAAAATTTTTTTGATAAATTAAGCAATTCAAATTCAGATTCCAAAATGCAAAATAAATGATTTTAAAATTTAACAGTTCCTAAAAAAATAATAATTCTGAAACATCTTTAGCTGTGTACAAAGAAAACTAAAATTTCGAATTATTCTAGAAAACATAACTGCATACAAAAATTTTAATATTTAAATAAAGGTTTGAATGGCTGAATTCGCAAGTTAAGCCTAAAAAATATCAAACATTTAAAAAATTTAATGTTTCCAAAATTTAAAATTCAAAATTTCATAAAAATTCCAGTTTCTGCATTATTTTAATTAGTAAATTAAATTATTTTAAAATATATGAAAATAATAAACCATTTTAAATATTTTAACTACAATTTCAAAACCTGAATTGCTTGACATATTCAATTTTAATTTATATTTCAAAATTTTTTTTAAATTTTATGCGTCCAAAATTTTTAAATTCGAAGTTACATCAACATTTAAACTTCTGGAATAAATTTCACGAAATTTATGAAATATTAAATATTTAGAAAAAAAACGTGGACAATTTACGATTTTGCATTTTTAAATTCGAAATTTTATAAAAATTTTGATTTATTTTAGCTCGATAATTTCGTTTAAAAATTGAAATTTTTGTGAGGCAGACAATTAAAATTTCGAAATATTGCAAAATATATAACAATTACAATTATGTAAGTAATTCAAATTTCTAAAATGTTTTAAATATACAATAACTCCAACTTAGTTTGCAAAAGAATAAAAATTAAAATAATTAAAATTTTAACATTGTTACATTTTTTAAATTCGAAAATTTTAATTAATTTCAATGAAAACTTCAATAATTGAAATTCAGTTTTTAAACAATAGAACAAAATAAATTACATAGAAAATTACAACTTTGAGTGGTCATAAAAAAATTAAAAACTACACACAATTTAAAATATACGAGTATAACAACATAATAAAAGTTTTCCAAATTTTAATGAAAGTTTCGAAATCTAAACTGTTTGAAAAATTAAGTAATCCAAATTCAGTTTTAAAAGATAGATAAAATTTCAATAATTATTAAGACTTTGAAATTTTTTACATTCGAAATTTCATCAAAATTCTATTTTCTGAAAAATCGGAACTTCCTTTAAATTTACTAATTTCAATAAAATCTTAATTAATTTAAATTAATGTGCTAAAAAAAAATTCAAAATTAAGCTTCGTTGTTTCATCGAAATATAGAAATATAGAAATAATTTCGATATTATTGATTCAAGAAATAAAATTTTGGCGAAATAGAAAATAATAATTTTTTGATAAATTAAAAAATTCAAATTCAGATTCCAAAATGCAAAATAAATAATTTTAAATTTTAAGTGTTCCTATTTTTTTAAATTCAATGTTTGATGAAAATTACGAAATATTCTAAAATATATAACTGCGTACAAAAATTTTTAAAATTAAATAAAAGTTTGAATGTCTGAATATTTTTAAAAAAAATATGAAACATTTTAAAAATTTTAAATTTTCCAGAATTTTAAATTCGAAATTTCATAAAAATTCCAATTTCTGCAGTATTTTAATTAGTAAATTAAAATATTCTAAAATATATGAAAATAATACACAATTTTAAATATTTCAACGACAATTTCAAAATTTGAATGGCTTGAAATATTCAATTTTAATTTAGATTTCAAAAAGAGTTTGAAAAGTTATTGTGTAAATTCAGAAATTTCTTTTCTTTTATTACAATTGAATTTGTTCAATAATTTTGTGCCAATATTTAAAAGTTTAATTATAAAATAAATATTTCCAAATATTCTTAAAAAATATTCTAAAATTTAATATAACAATCAAATAAAAATTTTCAACATTTCAATGAAAATATAAATTTTAGTTTTTTAAATTAAGTAATTCAAATTCACATTGCAAAATGAAAAATAAATAATTCTAAAATTTAAAGATTCCTAATTTTCTTAATTCGAAGTTTTATTATAATTTAAAATTTTGAAACATCGCAATTTTTTACATATCGAACTGTGTAGCAACAATTAAAATTTTGAAACATTAGAATAATGATTTTCAAAATTTGGAAAATTTCAAGAAATTTATGAGAAATTCAATATTATTTTTATATATTTACGATTTTCTAATTTTTAAATTCAAAATTTTATAAAAATTTTGATTTATTTTAGTTCGATAATTTTGTTTCAAAAATTAAAAAGTTTTTGAGGCAGTCTATTAAAATTTCGAAATATTGTAAAATATATAACAATTACAATTATGTAAGTAATTTAAATTTCTAAATTGTTTTAAATATACAATACAATAACTCAAACTTAGAAAAGATTAAAAATTAAAAATATTTTAAATTTTAACATTGTTAAATTTTTTAATTTTGAAATTTCTTCTTAATTCTTTGTTTTAATATTTTAAATATTTATACTTTTAATCTTTTATTTTAATATTTTAAATGTTCAAGGTGTCCAAACTTTTTAAATCAGAAATTTCAACAAAATTTAATTTCCTTAAAAAAAATTAAATTTTCCTAATTTTAATGAAAGTTTCAAAATCTTAATTGTTTGAAAAATTAAGTAATCCAAATTCAGTCTTAAAAGATAGATAAAATTTCTATAAATATTAAGATTAGGAAATTTTTTAAATTCGAAATTTC
Organism: Tipula unca; assembly: GCA_951394425.1. Classification (NCBI taxonomy): domain Eukaryota; kingdom Metazoa; phylum Arthropoda; class Insecta; order Diptera; family Tipulidae; genus Tipula; species Tipula unca. The sequence continues at coordinate 182,515,546 of OX596382.1, read as the reverse complement.
ATCATAATTTAAATTTCTGAATTTTTAAAAACAATAATTTTGATTCAAAAAAATTCTGTTTTTAAAAAAATATTATTAAATTTTAAAAATGTAATACATACTTTATATTTTTAAAAAACAAATTTTCATTAAAAAATATTATATTTTATTAAATTCGATAATTTTGTTTCAAAAATTTAAAATAGAATTTGGAAAAATTCAAAATTAAAATTCAAATTCTAAAAAACACTGAAAATATTTAAAATATATAACAAAAGAATAATGATTTTCTAGACTTTGAAAATAAAAAAATTTTGCAAGAGTGATAATTAAATTTTCGAAATATTGTAAAATATATTATAACAATATATTATGTAAGTAATTCTAATTATTGAATTTTTCGACAAACTCAATAATTCAGATTTATAATATAAAATTTAAAAATAGTTATAAATTGTGAGATTTCTAAATTTTGTAAAATTCGAAACTTCATTAAAATTCCAAATTCTTAAATCTCGTTTTAAAATGTGCTTTTTTAAAATTTCATAAATTCGATAAATTGAAAAGCCGTTTTATCAATTCTTCAACCATGTTTTAAATTTGAAATTCATCAAATCGTGCAAACTTAAAATTGAGTTTCATAATTAATCGAACTACATCGCCAAATTCGATTTTGAAAATTATAAAAATTCGATTAATCGAATCGTCAATGAATATAAAATTAAACTTTAAATTCAGTCTTACCAAAAAAAAAATATCAAACATTTAAAAAATTTAAGCTTTTTAAATTTGTAAATAAAAAATTCCATAAACTATTAAAAATTCTGAAACATCGAAATTTATAAAAAATTAGATAGTTTCGTTTCAGAAAATTTCAATATGCAAATTGTTTGAAAAATTTAATAATTCAAGTTCAGGCTTGTTTTGTTTTCTAAATTTTTTAAATTAGAAATTTCATTAAATTTCCAATCTGTGCAAAAGTTAAGTTCTTTAAATGTTCTAATTTAAAAAAATCAAAGAGCGTAGTTCAATTTCCGCGCACCTCTTGTAATTCCAGATTTCTTTGACGCAAGTCAATTTACATCAAAACGAGCATATTTGAGAGGAATTCCGACTCTCTGAACGCATGTCTCATTGATGAATGTGGATTGTAACCCAGAATATAGTAAAGCTTTTAATGGGCTCAGCGAATTAGAAGATAAGATTGTGATTAGCACTGGTGGACTGTAAGTAATAATTGAAGGTGCAGGTATAAAATGAATGCATTGTGACTGAAACACATCACAATTTTTTACAATTAAGGTTTTCAATATTTTAAAAATTTCAAAATTTAAAATTATTGAAAAATTCTAATATCAATTTCATAAATATTTAAAATTCTTAAACTTCATTTTGGTTTATTTTAAATCGGTTATTTCGTCGCAAAAATTAAAATATTTGCGAAGCAGATTGTAAAATATATAGTAAGTAATTCAAATTTCTTAATATGTTGAAATATTCAATAGTTCAACTATACGCAGTCTGCAAAAGAATAAGAATTAAAATAATTATCTTTTAAGATTGCTAAATTTTTTAAATTTAGTCGCAAGTTCCTTTAAATTTACTAATTTCAATAAAAACTTCATTAATTTAAATTCAGTGTTAAAAAAAATTTTAAAATTAAGGTTCGATGTTTCATCGAAATTTACAATCCTGTACCATCACAATTTTTATAATTTCGATATTTTTGATTCAAAATAAATAATTTTAAAATTTAAGTGTTCCTATTTTTTTAAATTCAACGTTTCATAAAAATTAATAATTCTGAAACATCTTTAGCTATGTACATAGAAAACTAAAATTTCGAACTACTCAAAAATATATACCTGCATTCAAAAATTTTAAAATTTAAATAAAAGTTTAAATGTCTGACTTCACAAGTTAAGCATAAAACAATTTCGAACATTTTAAAAATTTAATGTTTCCAAAATTTGAGATTTGAAATAGCATAAAATTCCAGTTTCTGCAGTATTTTAATTAGTAAATTAAAATATTCTAAAATATATTAAAATAATCCACAATTTTTAAATATTTTAAAGACAATTTCAAAATCTGAATTGCTTGATATATTCAATTTTAATTAAGATTTCAAAATAAATTTGAAAAGTTTATGAGTCCAAAATTTTTAAATTCGAAGTAACATCAAAATTTAAACTTCTGGAACACACAATTTTATTTGTTCAATAATTTTGTGACAATATTTAAATCTTTAATTATAAAATAACAATTTTCAAATATGTATTATACATTTTTTTATTTTATGTTAAGTAATTCAAATTCACATTGCAAATTGTAAAATAAATAGTTCTAAAATGTTAGGTCTTTTAATTTTGGTTATTCAAAATTTTATCATAAATTAAAACTCTGAAACATCACCATTTTTTACAATTCAATGATTTTGTAGGAACAATTAAAATTTTAGCAACTAACAAATTCGAATTTCGAAAAATTCTGAAAAAAACACTAAATATATTGTTAAATATATAACATTAGAGAAAATATTTTTAAGTCTTATGAGAAATCAAATATATGTACATATATTCAGAAAAAAAACGACGAAAATTTATTATTTTCCAATTTTTAAATTCGTAATTTTATAAATTTTTTTGTTTTATTTGAATTCGTTAATTTCGTTTCAATAATTAAAGTAAAGATATTTAAAATTTCGAAACATTGTAAAATATATAACAATATATCATTATGTAAGTAATTCAAATTTCTAAACTGTTTTCTAAAATATATAAAAACTCAACTTAGTCTGAAAAAGATTAAAAATTAAAAATATGAAACTTTTACGATTATTACATTTTTTAAATTTGAAATTTCATCTTAATTCTTAATTCTAATCTTTTAATCTTTTATTTTAATATTTGAAATGTTCAAGGTTTCCAAACTTTTAAAATTCGAAATTTCAACAAAATTTAAATTCCTTTAAGATCACCATTTTAATTAACAAAACCATTTTAATTTTTCCAAATTTTAATGAAAGTTTCAAAATCTAAATTGTTTGAAAAATTAAGTAAGCCAAATTCAGTCTTAAAAGATAGATAAAATTTCAATTAATATTAAGACTTTGAAATTTTTTAAATTTGAAATTTTATCATAATTTAAAGTTCTGAATTTCTTAAAACAATAATTTTGATTCAAAAACTAAAATTTTGGTCAATTTCAAAATCGGAATTTCTAGAAAATATCGCAAAATCTGTTTTTAAAAAAAATATTTAATCAATAAAATATTTAAAGCCTAAAATTTTGAAAATTTAAGGCTTTATATTTTGATATTCGAAATGTTCTTAAATATTTGAAACATCGCAATTTCATTTCAGAAAATTTCATTGAAAAATTTAATATTTTAAAATGTACTAAATTTTTTAAATTCATAATTTAACCAAAGTTTATTAAATTCGATAATTTTAGTTCAACATTTGGGAAAATTCAAATTATCCAAAAACTCAAAATTCGAATTCAAATTTTAAAAAACACTGAAAATATTTTAAATTATTTGACAAAGAATAAAGATTTTCAAGACATTGAAAAAATTTGCAAGAGGTTCAATTAAAATTTCGAAATATTGTAAAATATATTATAACAATATATTATGTAAATAATTCAAATTATAGAATTGTTCGACAAACTTAATAATTCAGGCAAACATATTAAACTTAAAAATAGTCAAATTTTAAATGTTTTAAATTCATTAACTTCATCAAAATTCCAAATTCTGAAATATCGTTTTAAAGTGTCAATAAAAACATCAATAATTCAAATTCATTTAAAAAAAAAAATCAAAATTTTTAAATATTTAAGGTTTCTTAATTTTTTAAATTCGATATTGTGACTGATAATATTTTTCTTAAATTTTCAATATAAATTCATACAAGTTTTAGAATTTAAAAATAAATCTATTTTTAAAATTTTCAATTTGTTTATTATATATTAACAAACATCAAAATTTTTAAAAATTGCAATTCAATCAAAATTATTATTGAAATTTTAAAATTCTACTAATTTTACAACGAAAATAAAAAATTTCAATTTTAATTTAGTTTTACATTTTATCGAACAACATACATCGTAATTCAATTTTCCGATTCAAATGTCCGACTCAATTCAAAAAAAATTTCAATAAAATTTTAAATTTTGAATTGTGAACGAAAGATTCAAATTTCATAATTTACCGAATTATTTTAAGAATTTTGAAAATCCGATCAATCGAAACGCCATTCAAATTTCAAACACGTTTTAAATAACCACAAATTTTTGAAATTAAGATTTAAATTTTAAATTGTGGCCGCAAAAGTAAATATCACATTTTATCGAACTATAAAATTCGATTTGAAATGTTCAGTCAATTTTTAATTTTATTTAATTTTTAAAGTTTAAATAAGAATTTTCAAATATGAAGTTTCCAATTGTTTGATTCAAAATTGGATGATATTGATTTAAAAAATCGATAAATCGAAAAGCAGTTTTATCAATATTTCAACCACGTTTAAAATTTAAAATTCATCAAATTTATAATTTAAATTTAATTGGAATTTTGAATCGTGCGAACTTAAAATTCAGTTTCATATTTAAAGGAAGTACATCGCCAAATTCGATTTTGAAAACTATAAAAATTCTATCAATCGTATCGGCGAATCAAAACTTCAAACATGTTTTAAAAATTAAATTTAAACTCAAAAAAAAATATGAAACATTTAAAAAATTTAAGTCTTCCAAATTTTTAAATACAAAATTCTAGGAGGTTCAACACAATAGATTTAGTAGACGGTTTCAAATGGTTTTTTATTTATCACGTCTGCGTGCTATTTGTTGGCTAAAAGTATATAGTCATAGCATTACATTACCTATCCGCCACTGTAATACCGACATTATTGTAACGACCGGCCAAATCTGATATTTAGACTGGGATAGTCTATTTAAAGTATAAGTTTCAAGCACAGTGTTAACAATGATGCGCATCGGTCGCTACTAGTAAGCATGCGTATTGAATTTAAATTTTAAATTCTAATCCCAAAATAATAAAAATTTACAAATAGTGGTTAACCCAGATTATGGCCTTAACAAATTAACAATTTAAATTTCAGAGAGAAATCTGAGAAGAGAATCTCATACCCTACCGACTGAAAAATAATATATTAAAAATAATTTGTTTGATATTTTAATGTAATGGCGCAGTGGAAGTATTTTGACCATTGGTCGTTTTATCTCACCGTTTGGTGTACGAACCGTACAGCATATCGAGCATATTTGCGACAAATTCCGACTCATTGAACGCATGTTACACTGATAAATGTGGATTGTGACCCAGAATATAGTAAAACTTTTAATGGGCTTAGCGAATTAGAGGATCCAGCGATAAGTTAGTGATTAGCATTGGTAGACCGTTGATTTGATGAATTATGTTTGTTGATTGATGCTCAATGATAATTGTTGATTGAGTCTTCGTTGGTAGTTGATGAATTAGTTTAATGCAGGTTGCACGTTGTAAAATGAATGCATTGTGACTGGTTTCACGAAGTTTATCATTTTCGTTTTTTTCGCCAGTTAAATTGACGCCTTTAATGTGAATGAGAGTGTGGTGCTTCTTGTGACAAATAAAGCACCTTTTGTTGATTTCAAATTCGTTTACGTTGTGTGAGTTTGAACTGGTATTCTGGCGAGCAGGTACACACGTATTTGATTTTATGATTGAACATGCTTCCAAAGCATCACAACGATCGGTTAAGAAACACAAAAATTGGTCAATTGTAGAAACATCGAAGTCTTTTACATGCTGTGCCCATAATTGATGAGTCTCTAGATCTAACTTTTTCACCAGATAATATGAATCAACCAAGGATATCGGTTTTTTAGTGTTTCATCGGATGTATCACATGATAGTCTTAATTGGTCGTTGGAATCATTGATGATCGGCTTAAGAATAATCCTATTAAGTCTTTCACAATAGATTTTATTTTGTTGAATCGTTTCTGTAATTTTTCCAATGCCTGTTCGTAACTCGAATTGGTCATTAGCAAATGCCGTATTAGATATGTTTTATCACCTTTCAATATTCCTTTAAGATATTGGGTATATTGGGAAGCGTTTCACTGTTGTGTATAGATATTGTAAACTATGATCATAGTAAGAAGGCTACTTCGAATAGTTTACACTAAAACATTCTATTGATACAACGAAGTATTTCTCTTCAAATTCCTCACCTTCCGAGGTTTGTCCATCGACCAAAAGCTTTTTGTTTTTCGATAACATAAAATTCGGCCCATGCTTCATTCAACTTCTCCACTCGCGTCTCGAGTTGCTCTCGGTTTATGTCTTGACCAGTTTGAAGTTCGCTGTTAATTTTGTCCTTTTTTTTTATGTTAGTGACCGTTGATTTTATGATTCCCCGCCTTTTAATCAGAGCTGTTAACTCAGAATTTTTGTGAATATTATTGTATTCTTGTATCACAAGAGTTTATGTATGCAGATGGCGTCAGATAAAGGACAAGAAATATAAATCTATATTGGGTGCCACCTCGAATTTCAAGGTGTCTATGAAGGCTGTTCAGCAGCGTATTCAATTTAAATTTAATTTTAAAATATTTCATTAATATTAAAAATTCTAATCCCAAAATAAGGTTGAAAAAATGAAATTTTTAGAACTATTCGCGTATCTAGGTTTTTGGGTTTTTCACGTTCCACAAAATAAATTAGATTGGGTCGTTTTTGAACCGGAAACGGTAAAACATCTTTCGATATTTAAAATTATAAAATTTTAGATTTAACAAATTTTGAATTGAACAATTTTCGAACTCTACAAACCACTTCTTTTTCGTTTGAAGATTTAAAAATAATTCGCCCAAAAAACACTTAAGCAAATACACAAATTATGAGAGAGAAATTTTCCAGATCTCATTTTTACTTTGAATCATTAGCCGTACAAATTTTTGTACTCTCATGTTGACTTTTGACATTTTATAATTTTTTGTGCACAGCATCCATAACACCATTTCTGAATATTCCATTGGTTGATTTATATGTGCATACCTACGTTCAAATTATGTTTATCTTTAAATTCTTTTTAAAAACAGCAAATACCTAATAAAAAAAAAATATTTCCATGTAAATAAATATTCATTCATTACAAACAAATGGAACGATTTCTGTCTGTATAGTCTGAACGTATCGCACAAACCGATTTATGTTACATATGGCTTAGATTTGGAAATATAATTATCGTCTGCCCGATATTTCGTATATGGAAAACTGAATGTTTATTTTTGTTCTGTTTATTATTTTATTTGCTGTACACAAAAAAAAAAAAAATTGTGATTGATTAATGGAAATTTAAATTTTTTCCGAAAACGAAAAGTGGAAAATGAAACAAACAATATATTCGTTCGTTAAATTTTATTTTATATATACATATATATTTGAGCTTTCATTTTAAGCTTTTTTAAAAGATATAACATTTTTCATCATCAATCAAAATATTCCAGTTATTTTACTATTATTTTTGTTTATGCAAAGTGGTTCAATGTTAGATTTGTGTTATACAATATTCCTACATACAGACACACACATATAAAATATATATCTACAATACTCGAAATACAACATTGTGAAGTGGGGGGCTGTTTGAGTCTAGTAAATATAAATCTACTCTAATTTTAAATCCTTTGTATACATATTTACATGGCTATCATTTAAATTTTTTTTTATTTTAGTTATGTATTGCCAATCATCACCCGACTAAATCAATAATAAAACACAAAATTTACTCTACTAAAAGTTTATACTCCACAAGGCTTTCATCGATACCACACGTATATTTATAGGATACCATCCGCATATTATTATTTTTATAATCGAGGCGTAAATTATTTTTTTCCACCTTACTGACCATTAAATTAGTGGCCCAAAAATTAATATTTGCACAAAGTGAAATCTAATAAAATAGCAACAATGTTTTTTGTTTTTGATATTTTGTTTATTGTTTATGTTATCTTACCAACAAAAAATTAATTAAATATAAATTAAATGAAATGGAAATTAATGATAAATTACAGCGCGGTAACTGGTGAAAATATCGTATAACATTTATTTGTATTATATACCAAATCGATATTTTGTTTTTAACACGATATACAAGTAGGACGTGCTGCTGCACAAAATCTAAAAAAATATTCAATTATTTATAGAATTGATAACATGTTGTTGAGTGAAAAACATTAACTTTGCTTCAATTAATCTTTTGCCCAATTACCATAGCCAACTGCAAGTTTCATTTGTTACGCCAAATATTTTAAATTTGAAGAATTTTAATAATTTTGAAACTGGGACATTTTATAAAATTTCTTAATTTTTAAATTTTTCATGAATTTTATTGTGAACATTATATTAAAAAAACATTTGGTGTTATAGAATTAAAAATTGTTTAAGTGTTTTGAAATTGAATTAAATTTTAATTTCAAAAATTTTTGAATGTTAAAAATATTCATTTTAGTAAAATTAATAACATCAAACTTTAATTTCAAATTAAAAGAGAAGTTGAAATAAATTATTAGTTAATAAACTTTATATTAATAGATAAAACGTAGGTAAAAGAGTTTTATAATTAGCAACTTTACAAATTTTAACAATTTGAAGAATTTTGGTCACACAAAGAATTTCTAGAAATATTTTTATTAATTTAAGAATAATTTTACGATTTTTTTCTGCAGTGTTGTTAAAAATTTAAGAATAATAGATATACAGAATTTTAATATTTCGACGAATATTAAAAGTTTAAAGAATTAAAAAAATTTGAGAATCAAAGTAATATTTAAAATTATAGAGTGTTTAAAATTTGTGAGATTTAAATAGTTTTAAGAATTTTTATTATTTAAGAACATAAATTTGTATTACAGTGTCCCATATACTAGAAGTTTATTATGTTTAATTCTGAGATACTTAAGTATTTTAACGATTTGAAGAACATTTAGAATTTAACGAATTCGATTGTTTTTAAGGATATTGAATTTAAACTTTTTATTAATTGGATGTGTTTTAAGAATTTAAATAGTTTTACTTAGATGTTAAAAATTAAACGAACTAATTCCAACTCAAAGAAAAAATTGTATGAAATTACGAATTTGAAAATTTTGTTTAATTAAAAAATTTGTAGTTTAAGAATAAGAAAATTATTAAAATTAGTTAATCATAATTATTTTGCTTCTTTTACGCAAAAAGCTTTTAATTCGCGGAATTTTAAGTATTTTAACAAATATAAATAATGAAAGTATTCAGTCTAAAATATTATAAAATCCCAAAACTTTAATATTTTGATGAATATTTAATATTTTAAGAATATTAAGTTTTTGAATTTAAATAGAAAAATTATTTTTTAAAGTTTAAAATTGTTAAAACTTGTAGGATTTAAATATGTAATTTTATGAATTTTAAGTACTTTTAGACTAATCTATATACAATAGTTGATCAATTTTTAGAAATTTTAAAATTTTGATGTTAAGAAAATGATCAATTTAGAATTTGCAGTATTTAAAACGTTTTTTATAAACAATTTTGATGTGTGGTTAAATGAACTTCAAATAATTTAAGAACATAATCAATTTAAACTAATTAGAAGAATTTCAAAATAAAATTTTGATGAACATTAAAATTCAACAAGTTAGATTTTTTCGAAAATTTATATAATTTTATGATGTTTAATATTAAGAATTATATGTAGTTTATAAATTCAAGAATATTTTAGTATTTAAGAATATTAATAACATCGAAACTTTATGAAATTAAAATTTTTAAAAATTGATTAATTAAAAAATTTTAACATTTTATTCTAAATTTTCTTAAAAGTTCAGAATAAATCATTCTGCAGGTTTAGGAAATTAAAATAATTTGGAACATTTTACGATTTTCAATTATTTATAAAAAGTGCAAGATTTTAAAAAAATTTAAGTCTTTATAGGATTTGAAAACTTTATAATTTAAGAACATAATAATTTAAAGAATTTGTAGAACTTGAATTTTGGAATATAACAAGCAAACTAAATTAAAAAAAATTTAGAACTTAGATTGTTTAAAAGAATTTTACAAAGATTAGGAATTTTAGATATTTAAAAAATTGATTTTAATAATTTAATTTAAGATTTTATAGAATTTTTTCTAATTTTAAGTGTTTTAAATATATAAAGTTTTCTGATGTTAAAAACATTAAGAATATTATACATTATAGAATATTTAATAGTAAGTATTGTAATAATGTCAATAACTTCAAACATTAATTCTAAATTTTATAAAATTTAATTAATTAAAAAATTTGAAAGTTTAACGATTTTAAATTTTTTTTAAATTTTAGAACAATTTAAAATTTAAAAAATGTACAATACATATTTGAGAATAAAAAATATTTATATTTAACAATTTTGTTTAGTTGTAAATAATTGTTCGAATTTCAAGAATCAACTGAATTCTAAAATTTTTAATATTTTTAAGTATTTTAAGATAAAAACTTGTGGTCTTCGCAAATATGACAATTTATCATTTTAAAAAATTTGATGAACTTTATTTATTTTTAAAATTCAGGGATTGCATTTAAGAATTTCAAGAAAATGAAGATTTGAAATGTTAAACATTTCAAATTCTTCAGTTTAGAAATTTAAGAATATAACAATGTTAAGAAAATAACAATATTTTTTTTACATAACCAAATTAAAAAACTTAAGTTTTGTTTAGATTTTAAATAAATTGAAAAATTAGATTTAGATTTGAAGTATTTTAATAATTTGAATTATTTTCGGAGTTTAATAAGAAATTTATAAATATATTAATTTCTAGAATTTACAATATAAATTATGCATAAGGATGTGGATTTTAAGATTTGAAATTTAACTGATATGTAAATTTTTACCATTTTTAAGAATGAGTAGATTTGAAGAATATTTAAAATAGAACAATAATTTTAAAAATAAAAATCGTTTTTAATTAATCAATTTTTATTAATTTGAATGCCAACTTATTTATTTAAATTTCTACAATTTGAAAAGTTTTAATAGTTCGAAGTGTTTAAAAAATTTGTAGAATCTGATGAACTTCATTTATTTTTTAAAATTCGGGGATTTAATTTAAGAATTTCAAGAATTTCAAATTCATCAGTTTAGAAATTAAAGATTTTAATTTTTTTACATAACGAAATTGACGAATTTTAATTATGCTTAGATTTAAAATAAATTAAAAAATTATATTTAGATATTTTAATAATTTTAATTATTTTTGAAGTTTAACAAAAAATTTATAAATATATTAATTTCTAGTTTAAATTTTTTAAACGTTTATCTTAAACATTTTCAGATTTAACGAAATTGATTAATTTGCAAATTTTTAAGAATTTTAAATATATTACAAGTTTTATGAAATGAAGTTTAAGTATAGAATTTGAAAATTTGACAAGACGAAGAAATTTTCATAATTTTGAGTAACTTAAGAAGTTCTAAAATTTGAAAAACGTTTATTAATTTACATAAGGATGAGAAAATATTAATAATTTTGAGATTTAAAATTTAACTGATTGGTAAATTTTCACCATTTTTAAAAATGATTGTTAGATTTAAAGTATATTTAAAATAGAACAAGTATCTTAAAATTAAAAATTTTTTACTTCAAAAAAGATTTTATTATATTCAAAATTCATTTTGAATATTTTTAATCAAACATATGAATATTTTATAGTTGGAAATTTTCTTAAAAACTTCAGAATAAATAGTTTTTTAGTTTTGGGAATTTAAAATAATTAAGAGAAAATAATTTGAGAACTTGAATTTTGAATTATCAGAAGCAAATTAAACTACAATAACTTGAATTGTTTTAAAGAATTTTAAAATTATTAGGAATTTATATATTTTAAGAATTGAAAATAAAGGATTAATATTTTTGAATCAATCTAGAATTTTAATAGTAGGATTTTTTCTAGTTTTAAAAATTACAAGAATTTAAAGAACATTAAGAATTTACAGGATTTGATTTTCTTAAGGATTAAAAACTTAACATTTTTATCATATTAAAAATGTTAAGAATTTTATGAACTCAAGATAATATAAAAGTTTAAAGTTTTATAAGATTGATAATAACATCTAAATTTTATAAAATTTAAGTAATTAAACAATATTAAAATTTAACGATTTTAAAATTTAAAATTTCAGAATAATTTAAAATTTAAAAATGTCCAAGACATATTTGAGAATTAAAAATATTTAGGTTTAAGAGTATAATGATACAGTTCTTCGAACTTCAAGACTAATGAATATACATTTTTTTAATAATTTTAAGTATTTTAAAATAAAAATGTATGGCTTTCGAAAATTTCAAAATTTATCATTTTAAATATTCTAGAATTATATAATATTAATTAATTTGAATGCCAACTTATTTGTTTAAATTTGTACAATTTGAGAAGTTTTAATAATTCGAAGTTTTTAAAAAATTTGTAGAATCTGACGAACTTTATTTATTTTGTAAAATTCAGGAAATTAAATTAAGAATTTCGAGAAAATTAAAATTTTAAATTTTAAGAATTTCAAATTCATCAGTTTAGAATTTTAAGATTTTAATTTTTTTTACATAACGAAACTAAAGAATTTTAGTTATGCTTAGTTTAAAAAAAAAAAAAAAATTAGATTTAGATTTGAAGTATTTTAATAATTTTAATTAATATTGGGGTTTAACAAGAAACTTGTTTAAATATTTTAAACGTTTATCTTAAAAATTTTCAGATTTAACTAAATTGATTAATATGAAAATTTTTAAAAATTTTATGAAATAAAGTTTAAGTCTAGAATTTGAAAATTTTACAAACCGAAGAAATTTTCATTATTTTGGGTAATTTAAGGAGTTTTAGAATTTGAAAAACGTTTATTAATTTACATAAGGATGTGAAAATATTAATAATTATAAGATTTAAAATTTAACTGATTGGTAAATTTTTACCATTCCTAAGAATAATTATTAGATTTGAATTATATATAAGATAGAACAATTATTTTAAAATTAAAAATGTTTTGAATATTTTTAATCAAATAAATTCATTAATTTTGGAAATTTTAGACAATTTGAGAATCTTTCAGATTCGACGAATCTGATGAATACTTCTGTCAATTTTTAATAATTTTAAGTATTTTAAGGACTAATAAAATAAACAATTTTTATAAATTTTTAGAATTAGCAGGATTTTTTGAAGAGTATGATGATTCTCCAGTTCAGGAAGTAGATTTAACAGTATTAAAGATTTAAATATTTAATAAAATACAAGATTTCAACATTTTAAGAAGTTGTGTGATTTACAATTTTTAATGGTTTTGTTTGTTTATTTAACTATAAATAATATTAGAGCACAATCAATTTGAAAAACTTGTGGAATTTGTAAAATTTTAAAATAAACTACTATTTGAAAAAAAAAAAAATATATAATTTTGGATTTTAAAATATTTTAATAGTGTAAAGTAAATATTTTAGAAATTTTAATTATTTCAAGAATTTTTTAATTAATTAATTAAGATTTTTGAAGTTAAAATCTGTATCAAATTTAAGAAACACAATAATTTTTTAATTTTAAACACATTTTTAAGACTTAAGAATTTCAGATAATTTGAGAATTTTTCAAATTTCAAAAATTGGTCGATTTTGTAATATTTTTATAGAATTTAAGATTTAGAAATTTGTGATTCAGTATGATTTAAGTTTTTAAGTATTAGAGGAGTGGAAAAAAATTAAAGAACGTAACGAGTTAAAACACAAATTTAAGTAGTTTAAGAATTATAAGAAGTAAAATAAAATATTTTAATAATTTTAATTATTTTAAGAATTTTAGTATTTTTTTTATTATTAAAAATTTTGAGTTTTAATTTTATCAATTTTAAGAAGCTCAATAATTTTTAAAAACAATTTAATCATTTTAAATTTATGAAATAAGGAAATTTAAAAATTTGATTAACTGTAAAAGTTTTAAGAGTTTTTTTGCAAAAGTAAAATTTGCAGCAATTGAAATATTTTAGACTAATGAATTTATTAATTAATAAATTTAGAATTTTTTTAAAAAATTGCCTGATACATACACATATTATTGTCTATTCGAATTGTATTCCAGAGCCATATCTGTAATTTTTAAACAGAAAGTCTTTGTCTGCATCCATTCAATTGCATACAAATACAGCATGATCCCTGCAACAACTGATTTGAGTATATATGTTATCTGCGCGTATAAATAATGTCAAAATATGTGCATTTCAAATTCATTACAATTTCTGGCAACAAAAGACATATACATTTCGATATTTTCCTCTCCGCATAAACGGAAATTAGAAACATATATAACATAAACATAACATCAACATATATATATATGTATATCTATTATGTATGTTAGTATGAATGTACAGTTCTGTTATCTACGTATATCGGAAATTTAATATATTTTATACATTTAAAGAAGGAAAAGAATCTGAGCCGCGTGATGATAAAGAGCGACGACTCGACGTTTGAATAAAAATCGGAAAACAAATCAGTTATGTATTTTTACAACAAAAAAAATCTGACTTTATGGAATCTGCTATACATAATATAATCAGCTCATCCCATATATATATATATATATATATATATATGCTGTACGTATGTAGGGCATATATAGTGTCGCCCAATTGTGATGAAATATTTAAATTTTTTTTTGTATATTTATGTACTACATTTGTCACTTGAAACTCTTGTTAAACAACATTTTTCAGAAAGTGTACGAGACTATAAATATAGAAAAGAAAATTCCGTACGTTACAGTTGTGTTGTTGATTCTCTGTAAATAATTCAATTTTAATGTTTTAACAAAAATTTCATGTACATATTTTAGTTTGACGTTGTTTTACACCTCATACTCTACGCGAATTGTACGAGTATACATACGAGTATGTGTAGCTGTTGAGAAAAGTTCATCATTTTTACGTTTTTCTTTATATTTCCTGACGTTTGGAAAATATTCTGAAGTCAGTTATGTTTTATTGTGTACGTCCCTTATCGTATATGCATATTTGGGTATAAATGAGGATACCTAAAAATGTACTGCGCAAGATTTTTGATGTACATACATAGCAACGATCTATATATTGTACAATACATATTGACAAATAAAAATTAATTTGAACCGATGAAACGACGAAAATCTTGATGGTTTCCAAGAATATCTATATATAATGTTGAGCACAAAACGACGGGGACAAGGAAATAGACGAAAGACATCGCGTTATATGGATCTATATGTGTATAAATTTGATTAAATATTTATTTTTGTTGTGGTTGTGCTAAATATAATATAATTTTGTTGATTGATCTAAAATTGATTATAATTTAATTTCTATATTAAATAACGTCCCGTAATTGAGACAACTTAAATTTGTATTTTGTCATGAGAGTTTTTTTTCCAAATAACCAGCTGTTATTTAATGTAATTTTTTAAGAAGATGTAATATAGCGCAATCTTCGCTCGCATTTTTATGTAATTAAAATAAATAAACTTAAACATAATAAAATATTATTATTTTAACTATTCTAGGTATATAACAACCAAACTGCGCTTATAAGAGCAATATGTGCAGCAAAAAATTAATGTTTTCCTTCTTATAATTTTCTAACAAGATCTACCTACACCAAAACCCTAAAAATGTATTTTACGAAAAACAACAAAAAGCCAATAATTAATTTATCTACTATTTACAATAAAATAATAAAATCATAGATGAAAAATAATTTAAATTTTTCTTTTTACCAAAACTAAAAAATAAAAAGAAAGATTCAAATCTGATTTCGACATTAAATTATTATTTTATATAAATAAATTAATAAGTATATCAATAAATTGTAAACATCATCACAAACATAATTTGTCTATGAAATAAAATAGCCCCAAGTAAATTACAGAGATTTTATAATTTTTATAAAAATAACAATTTTAAAATAGAATACTAAATACAATTTAACCCCATCATTTACTTTGGAAATCATATTTGACAATTAGTAAATTCAAATGTCTAACATTTTCAAAACTACAATAGAGGCAATGCTGGTATGCCAATAAACTCAAATACAGCAACAATTAAGTTGTAATTCCTGGTATTCTATTCTATAGTTAAATTCTCGAATTAATTTCCATTTCCTCAATTCTAAATTCATAAATTTGCCAAGCTAAAATTTTATTTAAAATTTTTAAAACAATTTACAATTTTTTGTTTAACTTTGATTAACGAATTTTTTTTTTAATATCTAAGTTTTTTTAAATTGTTAAAGTCTTCAACTATTTTATAGAAATAACCTAAATATCATATTTTAAAAATTTAAAGGTTATTAAATTCTATATTAAAATACCAAAATACGTTTTTAAATTTCTTAACTAGGAAATTTTAAATTTCAAAATTCTGGATCTATGCTATTTATTAATTTATTTTTAATTTATTTAACTATTTGTTTTCTTAATCCTTAATCCATAATTTTACAACAGAAAAAATATTAGATAATTTATATTTTTTAGAATTTTTATTTTAACGCAACTAATAGTTTGATTATTTAGAAATTATAAAATTTGCTAATTTACGGATTTAAATGAGATTTAAACTTTTATTTCTATAGTTTTAAAAAGATACACATTTTTTTAAATTTCTAATTATTTAAAAGTAGTTATTCTTTAATTCTCAAAGTCTATAATTATTTTATAAAAAAATTCTCAAATCAATTATATTAATATTTTATTAAATTATTCAATCCCCTATTCCTTAATTTGTTAAATTTAATATTCTTACTTTAATTTTTAAATATAATTAATTTACAAATTCGAATAATTAAGTTATACTTTATAAACTAAACCCTTAGCACTAATTTAAACAAAATTCTTGAACTCCTTAAACTACAATTTTAAATACTCAAAACTCTAAGTTCTTAAATATGCAATTCCCTCGTCAATTTAAAATTTATTATTTCGCAAATATTAAATTATATTTAAGTTCATTACAACTTTAATTTTAAAATGATTGAAAATTTCAATATTATTAAAGCCTTCTTACATTCGCAAAATTTAGAACACCTAAATTAGAGAATTTTTTTATCCAAAATACAATAAATTGAATTGCCTCAAACAACTAAAGTGTTAAATTTTTAAATTATAAATTTTAATTTTTTCAAATTTTTATAAATTTTTCATTACTCCTTAGTTATTTTATTAAATTGCTTTTTAAAGTTTTCAATTATTCAGTAAATTTAAAAAATTTTGAATTCTCGGTTTCCTGTATTTCTAAATTGCAAACTTTTAATTTTCATTTATTTTTAATAATTTTTTGTTTTCATTTATTTTTAATAATTTACCTTTTATTTTAAATTAATAAATTTTTTGAGATTCGACATCGCAAATCGTTAAATTTTTCTACGATTACTTTATTCAAAATTTTTAATTTTCATTTATTTTTTTATTTTTAATTAAAATTATCAAATTTTTAACTTAATTTATCTTTTATTTTAATTTCATAAAATCTTTGAGTTTCGAAATCGCACATCGTTACATTTTTGTACGATTACTCTATTCAACATTTTTAATTTTTTTTTATTTTTTTTATTTTTAATAATTTTTTAATTTAGATTTTTAAATATTTAAATTATCAAATTTGAAACCTAATTTCCTTTTTATTGTAATTTCATAAATTCTTTGAGATTCGAAATCGCAAATCGTTAAATTTTTGTTCGATTAGTTTATTCAAATAATTTAAAGTAGATAAGTTATTTTCTAAAATCATATATATTTTAATTTCTTACATGTTATATAATATTTGGTTTAAAATTATTTTATCTAAACATTTACTAAATATTTGTAAATTACTCAACTCCTTTATATAAGATCAAACACACTAAAATTAACTTAATCAAGTTAAGTTAAGTTGATAATATCATGAATATTATTAATTAAAAATTCAAGAGTTTGAGAATTATAAGAATTAATCGTTTATTAATATAGTTTTAAATATTATTTGACAGGTTAAATTCCCAAGTAATTCTAACCACTGTAAAATTTATTGATTCAAAAATTCATTCGTTCATTTCTTTCTCTTCAATTCCTAATTCATAAATCTACAAATAATTAAATTTTATTTAATTGTTTAAATATTCTGTTTTAAAATTTTTCCAATTTTTTAATAAACTCTTCATACAAATTTATAAACTTTTTGTGTAATAAATTTTTTTATACCTAAATTGTTAAAATCTTTAACTATGTTTTTGAAATATTCTAAAACGAATTAACATATTGTTTTAAAATTATTAAATTCCTTATTCCTTTAATTATTTAATATTTAAGTTTCGAACCTAACTGTTATTTTGAATTTTTTCAGTGTAGTTAATTTTACAAGTTCGAGTAATGAAGTTAAAATTTATAAAATAAATCGTTACCAATAAGTTTACCTAATTCTTGCATTATTTAAATTTTAATTTTAAATATTTAAAACTCTAAGTTTTTAAATACGCAAGTCTCTCGACTAGCATGTTTCTAAAAAGTCAATTCTAAATTTATAAATTTGTGAATATTTAATTTTATTTTATTTCATTAAAACATTAATTTTAAAATAATTATAAAATTGCACAATTATGAAACACTTATTACACTCGCAAAATTTAGAACTTCTTACCTATAGAATTTTTAATCTAAGGCCCTGTAAATTGAATTGCACCAAACACCTAAAATTTAATTTAAAATTTATTGTATATATATATTTTTCATATCATTCTTTTCTATTTAATAATTAATAATTTTGTATTTGTAAATATTTTAATTATCTAATTTTTAACTTAATTTATCTTTTAATTCAATTTCATAAATCAGAAATCGAAAATGGTTAAATTTGTCTACGACTATTTTATATAAATAATAATAAATAAATGTTGATAATTTAATTTCTAAAATCTTACATATTTTAATTTAGTTACTGTTAAATTATTGGTTTTTAATAATTTTATTCGAAATATTTTTAATCTCGAAATTTGGGATTTTTAAGTGGCTTAATTCTTTTATATTCAGATGAAATTAAAACTTTTAAAATTTCAAAATTACTGAGTTAGCAAATTACTAAATTAATATTTTGTAATTCACCTAAAATTCTAAAAATTTGGTTAAATATAAAAATAAATAATTATTACTTTTTTATTTATTTGTTGATTTTTTATTTCTTGAATTAATGATATTCAATAATTTCGATACATAATTATTACGCTTCTAAGTTTTAACACTTAAATATTTTAATTCATCTAATTTATTAAATTTCCAAATTACTAATTAAATTTTTATTTAAGATACAAACTTACTTCTTAATTATTTGTATTCTCAATCCCAATACATTCAATTAATCCCTCCATACATTTTCAACAGCAATAAATATTGTATTTAAATTAGGCATTTATAATTTTTAACATTTTATGTTTTATGAATTGGAAATTTTACAATTTTCTAATATATTTAATTATTGCCCACATTTTTATATTTTTGCATCTCTAAAATTTTTTTTCATTTTTTCATTTTTATTATTTTTCAAATTATTAAATCTTTAAACTACTAAAATCACCAATTATTAAAAATAAATCACCATTTTAAAATTAAATATTCCAAAATGTTAAATTCTTTAACAATTCTATCCAAATATAGCTTTAATTCGAAAGTTTAATTGACTAATTTAAAGTTTTATTTCAATATTTTCATTTATTATTTAAAACTTCAAATTTGTTAAACCTACTACTCCTGGATTATACAAGTTTTAAATCCTACGTTTTTAAAACCGGTAAATTTAAAATATTCTAAATCCCAATTTGTAAATTTTTAACATTAATTTTTCCTGAATTGGTAAGGTATATTAACTAGTTTATACAAATACTATTCTCTATACGAGTATAATCTTTTTAACATTTAAAAATTATTAAATTACCTATTCTTTATATTTTTTAAAGATTAATCTTCTTAAATATGAAATTTTCCCTTTCAAAATTCTGATTTTTTTGATTTATTAATTTACAATTTTATATTTTTAATAATCAAAATTTCCAAATTTCAATTTTTATTATTGAACTAATTTTAAATATCAATTTAATTTTAAACGGTTTAGATATATTCTATTATCTATATCTGCTCAACCCAGTTTGACCAAATTTTTTCAAAATTTTTTAATTATTTCATTTATAAATTTGTTACATTTTCAATTCTTTATATTTAATATCAATCCTAAGTTTTAACATTTTTTTAACTAACAAATTATCCGATATTTCCAAAATCTTCAAATTCTGTATAATAAAATTGGAGTTTGATGCTTCGGGTCCAGAAAAAAAATATTAATTTAAATAAAGTAAATAAAATTACAAAATTTAATTTAATTATTGTACAAAATTTACAAATTAATATTTTCAGAATTAATTAACTTTTATAATTTTAAATATTAAAAAATTCCGTCAATTGAGAAATTAATTGTAAAACTTATACTCCAAGCAAAAACTTTAAAGTTTTTTGTTAAATGTAATTCATTTTTTTCTTACCTTTGTAATTAAGAAATCTCTTTTTCATGTGTTAAAATTTAAATGAATAGTTGCCAACAATTTTTTTGCAATGGTAAATTTAGAAATACGAAAATGTTGATACTGAGCTTATGGGTTATATATTTTTACCATAAAAATATACATTTTTGTCACATTGTAATACTTTTATATATATTGACATTTTTAGTTAATAATTTGCATATGTAAACCTACTCAAAATGTATACATATCAGCAATACCAATAAATAATGGAATAATAACTTTTCAAATATTGAAATAAAATATTAAAATTTTATTTATTGATGTGGAGAATATTATATAATTCTTATGTACGAGGTATATCAATAATAAATAAATAAAGAAAGAAACTCACATTTGACAGAAAATTGAAGTATTCAAATGTTCGTATAAACATTACCTCTACATCTTTTGAATAATAATAATATTAGTAATAATAATAGGAATAATCATAGTTTCATTAATTTATATATGATTTGCAAAGTATTAATAAAAAGCTTTTTATAACGTACTATGTACGTACGTCAAAAAAATTCGATATTGTTTGAACGTAACTTTCTGTAGGGTATTTCGACAGAAAGTTACGTATACATACATAAATTCATATTACGTTTGAAATTTATATAACATTATAGGATTTTGGATTTACATTTTTATTTGAAAATTTATACATACATATATACAGAACGATGTTTTTTGAAAAGAAAAAATTGATTTTTTTATTTAAATATAATTATTTATTTTGCCTAGATTTTGTTGTGTACTGAAAATTCAAATTGGCATTTTACTTATAAAAACATGGTTGTCAAAACAATACCGAATTATGTTTTTGTCATGAAACCTGTAGCAATTGTATGATTTGTTTTAATCCAACCAAAAAATGAGAACGAAAACATGTTGTTAGGCTATTTGAGACCAAAAATGTCTTAGGTCATTATACTCGTTGAACGCAAATTACCTTAAACTGTCCATTGGGATTAAATGAATCCGTTAAAAATGTGAAATTAATTTTTCTAAATAATTTTAAGAAATTATTGGACTATAATTTAATTACTTTAATTGGATAAATTAATTTGAATTTTTAAGCTATCGGAATTTAAAAAACACGTAGTTTTCAAAACCAGTTAGAATTATTCGATTTTTTACTTCTAATGATTTTGCAAGTTACAATTATTTTCATTTCCATTTAAAAAATAAAAAATATTTTTCATAAATATAACTTTATAAGACTATTTCAAATATATATAATGCAAACAATTTTAAAGTTGTAATTTAATTTAATTTTTTTCAAGTTTTTGAAGTTTTTATATAAAATAAATAGATTTAAAATAGGGTTTAAATAGATGGAATTTATATTCTCAATTTTAATATCAGTTATTAATTTAATTTTTAATTAAATTTAATTTTATTTAATTTTTAAATTTACAGAATGTTAATTAAAAATATTCATGAGTATATTTAAAATAATTTATAGATTTTAATAAAAATAAATTTTAACGGATGTGCAAATTATTGCGTTTAATTTCCTTGCACATTTTAAAATTGTTTAATTAGAAACTTCAAATTAAGTGCAAAAGATAAACAATTTGTTTATTTTTTCGACTATTTACAGATTTTGCGATTACAGCTTTTGTTTTTTAATTTAATTTTAAATTTTACATATTAACAAAATTTTCAGAATTTGGTTAAACTAAATATGGATTAATCATTTTATTGAGAGGCTTTTAAATAATTGAAATAATTTAATTTATATTAAAACTAAATTTAAATCATTTTAAATGGATTTGCAAAAAATACAAAATACCAAAATTTTATAGAAATATCAAATTTTAAGTGCTAAATTTAAACAATTACTTTATTTTTACGACCATATAAAGATTTTTATTAATTAGTTTTTTTTGATAGTTTTGCGATTATAGAATAATTTGATTTTAATTTCACATTAAATAAATTTTTATATTTATATGAAAATAAATTTTTAATTATTTTAAGTAGAAGTTTTGAACATTTAAATTTTTTTAATATTTTCAAATAATATTTGTCTTAAATTTTATTTAAACATTTTTAAACGACACACAACTTTAATTTAGATGTTAAATTTTTGTTGTTTTTAAAATTATAGAATTTATCGAAAAAATCAAAGTTTAAAAATTTTAATCGACTTAAAAAATAAATGTTAATACACTTTTTAGAATTTCAAATATAATATTATTAATTTTACAATTTTGAATAATTTAAAGACTTAAGTATAATTCTTTTATACTTATATTTATTTTATATATTTAGATTTTTTGATGGATTTAAAGGATGAAATTTAATTTCTTATTGAAATTAGCAATTTTTTGCAATTTTATTTATCGTTCAATTTTATAATAAAATGGTTAGAATTTTGTTAATTTATGACATATAAAGTCAGTTATTATTATTTTTCAAAGTTATTGTTTTTTCTAGATTTAAAATGATTAAACGATTTTATTAAAAATAAATTCCACTAAATTTTTTAGTTATAAAATTGAGGAAAACAAAAATTAAAAACTCATAAGGAACTAAATAAATGTATATGGTAAAAAATTTACAATTTAGGATAGCTGAGATATTTAAAATTATTCCAATTTATTAATTTTAAAGTTACAAATTTACTATCGACTTATTTACAAACTCTCAATGATCTTTTTCGAATTTCAAAAATAATTTGAATAAATTTATGAAATTGTTATTCGTTAAAAATTATTTTTAATAGTTTAAGATCTTTAATTAATTTTTTTAATGTCACAATAACCTTAAATATATCTTTCGAATTTTTAAAATATTGATAAATATAACGCCTAGATTTTTGGAAGTTTAAAGCTTAATTAATGTTATTTTCAATTTGTAGATCTTTAAAGAGATAATCATTGATTGAAATTGGTTGAAATTTAATTTCTAATTCTAATGTCAATTTTTTAATCAATTTTGAAATTTACGAAATAATCAAATTAATTAAAATTTTTTCAAAATTATTATTTTTCCTAGATTTAAAATAATTCAACGATTTTATTGAAATAAATTTAAATAATATTTAAAGTAAGGGCCAGAGTTAAGTTTTTTTAAACATTGTAACATTTTTGTAGATTTATGAAAATTTTAAGATATTCGATGTTTTACATTAAGGTGCTAAAATTTCAACAATTTGTTTATTTTTACAATCCATTTACAGATTTATAATAATAATATTTGTTCACATTGGTGTTAACAGAATTAATTTTCGGCAAATCGAATTTTATAAAATTTTAAGCAAATGTGTTAACTATTTAAAAAATTTACAGGTAACAATAGTGACAAAAACAAAATGTTATTAACGACTTAATAACAAGTTCCTTATGCACTTTTTAGAATTACTAAAATAATTTTACTAATTCTATGAAATTTTAAATTTAAAAACTTAATTCATTTTATAGTTTATGGTTTTTCAAAATAAGTTTTGATTAAAAGATTTTTTAACTATTAATTTTAATGCGATTTAATTACTAAAATTTAATATTTTTATTTTTAAATTTTAAGCAATTTAATATTTTTAATAATTTTTAATTGAAAGAAAAAAAACACTTTAAAATTTTCGAAACTTTGTTATATTTTATTTATTATATTTTAGTCTGAAAGCGTTAATTAAATTTATTCCAACATAAAAAAAATTGAAATAAATTTCTTAAAATATAAAAAAAAAATAAACAATTACCATTTTTTAAAGCAAATGAAATCATTTTTGAAGTTCGAAAAATAATATTAAGAGTTTGTAAATTTAATTAAGAATTTAAATTATTAATAACCTGTAAATAAAATTCCAAGAATAAACAAATTATTTAAATTTTACACTTTAAAAATTCATAAGTTACTTTCCTTCAATACTTTCATTATTTCGAAAATTTTAAAGCGTTCTTTATCTTTCTCTTAAAAATTATTAAAATGGATTTTTATTAAAAATCTTAAATAGCTTAAAATGTTAGATTTTAGTAATTAAATCGCATTAAAATTGAAAATTAAATTTCAACCTCAAAATTTAACTCCTAAAAAATGTCAAAATATTGGAAAACAAAATATTAGAATTTAATTCTAGGCGTTCTATATATGTATGCATACAAAATGAAAAAACTTGGAAGTGATAAATGTATGGTAAATTGTGAACTGATGTGACTTTATTTAATATTTTTGACCAGACTTTATATGTATTAAGTGTAATATGAATTAAGTTTTTAAATTTAAAAATTTTAAATTTAAATTTTTGAAATTCTGCAAAATGCATAAGAATTTGTAATTAAGTCGTTAATAAAATTTTAAGTTTCTTTAAAACTTTAACTTTAATTTCTGTACATAATTTTAAAAGTTACATAAAGTAACTTCGAAATTAAATTGTAAATCCCAATTAAATTAGAAATTCTTAAAATTAACTTTCAAATTTTTGTTGCTGTTCTTGCTAATCTTACAATAAAAGTCGAATTAATATACGGTATCGCAATGGTCCTGACAACACTGTGTCGTCTACACTCACGTCACGCAATTGAAAATTTAAGGTCAATATTCAAAGGCGATGCGAATGCAAGCCTTAAGAATCGTGCAAAATGGCTGCCAGTTAATTCTGTATATGTTAAATTAAAATAAAAATTAATTCTGTTAACACAAAATGCGAAAAAAATGTAATTACTAATCTGTAAAGGTTGTAAAAATAAACAAATTATTGACATTTTAATAACCTTAATGTCAAATTTCTAATATCTTAAAAATCATAAATTTCTATAAAAAATATTGAAATGTTTAATAAATGTAAATTCTGGCCCTTAAACTTTATTTAAATTTATTTTCAATAAAATCGTTATGATATTTTAAATCTAGGAATAATAATAAATTTTAAAAATTTTAAATCAAATTAAATTTCGAAAATTTCAAATTTGATTAAAAAATTGACATTAAAATTATAAATTTATATCCAACCTTTAAATCAATTTAAATCTCTTAAAAGATCTACAAATTGAAAATAACATTAAAAAAGCTTTAAACTTCCAAAATTCTAAGCGTTATATTTATCAATATTTTAAAAGTTAGAAAGTTATATTTAAATTTATTGTGATAATAAAAAATTAACTAAAAATAATTTCTAACAAATTACAATTTCTTAACTTTAATCAAATCATTTTAGAAATTCGATAAAGAGCATTCACAGTTTTTTAGTATGTCGATAGTAAATTTTTAACTTTAAAATTAATAAATGTTAATACTTTTAAATTTATCAGCTTAGGATAGCTAAGGATAGTAAATTTTTTACCATATTCATTTATTAAGTTCCTTATAAGCTTTTTTAATTTTTGTTTTTATTTCTAAATTTTATAATTTTAAAAATTTAGTTGAATTTATTGTTAATAAAATCGTTCAATCATTTTAAATCTAGAAAATACAATCACTTTGAAATTTGAATTCATAAATTAACAAAATTCTGGCAATTTTATCATTCTGTAAACTGGTACGATAAAATTAAATTGTAAATTTGGGGAATAAAATCACATTTACATTAGAAATTAAATTTATATAAAATTTTTTTTTTTTAAATAAAACTCAGAAATTTTAGGTAGATCCATTGATAAATAATTTAAAAATTCTTAAAGAGTTATTTAAGTTTAAATAAAAATATAATAATTCATTAAAAGTTAAACTAAAACAATATATATTCTATAACCGTAAAAGTAACATAAAAAGATAATTATTAAAAATCTTACGACCATTTGTAAAAATAAAACAATTTAAATTGACTTAATTTAAAATTTTGAAATTTTAAAATTAAATTAAAAAAATATATATATATATATAATCGCAAATTTTAACAAAAAATTAGTGTTTGTTTAACTAAATCTCTAAATAGTCGAAAAAATAAACAAATTGTTTAAATTTTGCACTTAATTTGAAATTTCAAATATCTTAAAAATTTTAAAAAGTGCAAAGAAATTAAACTCAATACTTTGCACATCCGTTAAAAATTATTTTTAATATTATCTATAAATTATTTAAATCTTCTCATGAACATTTTTAATTTATATATCTTAAATACTCACATTAAAATTGGGAATTTAAATTCCAACTATTTAAAATCTATTTATTTTATATAAAAACTTCAAAAACTTGTAAAAAATTAAATTAAATTAAGACTTTACAATTTTTTGCGTTCTATACACCTATTTGAAATAGTCGGATAAAGTTATATTTATGAAAAATTATATTAATATTTTAAATGTTTTGAATTCTTTAAATTCCGCACAACTTAAAAATTCAAATTAATTTTTTCAATTAAAGAAAATAAATTATAGTCCATCAATATCTTAAAATTATTTAAAAAGAATAAACCCCAATCGACAGTTTAAGGTTAATTTAAAATTTTGAATAACTTAAAAATTTCGTATTTCTACAAAATATTTTAAAACTTGTTAAAAATTTATTTTCTATACTTTTCAAATCCATTAAAAATGATTTAATATTGTTTTTAGTATAAATGAAATTATTTTAATTATATTTAAAAGTCACTCAAGAAAATCTTTAATTCATATATTTAGTTTAACAAAATTCTGAAAAGATTGTTTAACTAAGTCTGTAAATAGTCCAAAAAAACAAACAAACGTTTAAATTTTTTAATTTGATTAATTTTAATAAACTGTGATTCGTTAAATACTATTTTTAAAGACTTTATTTTAATTTTTTTACGCTCTCATACTTTTTTAAAATAAGTAAATATAGAACGCCTCGAATTTTGGAGTTTTAATTTTAAAAATTAATTTTTTTACATTGAAATTTAATTTGTTATCTTAATGGGAGTATTTGGGTTATAAAATCCTCAAGTTTAATATTTTTATTTTTAGACTTTATTTTTAACATTTTCGAAATTTGAATTGTTTTAGAATATAAATTAAAATAATGTGTAAAATTTATAAAATTTGTTGGTTTATGGAATTGCACTTACAGATTTTTAATAATTATTTATTTTGACTTAATTTAAACCCTTAAAGCTTGTTATAGTGATAGTTTAATTTAATTTAAATATTTTCTAGAAAATTATAATATTTACCAAATAGCTAATTTTATCCTTTTCGTAAATTTCAAATATTTTTGTTTTCGAAATCGTAGAAATTTTAAACTGAAACTGGTTATTTTAAATGTTTTTCAAGAAAATTTATTAATAAAATGATTTTCACCGTCATCCTTATCGCAAGATATATTTCTTTTATACACAGCATATACACATAATTCTCGATAAATAATTTCCTGGTACAATGCAATATTTTGGGGCATAGTGAAAAAACCATAAATTTAAATTATTTCCTCGTCGCATCGAAACAACCACAAATATAACCGAGTGTATTTATATAGAGTCGCAAGATGTTTATCGGAGACACTATTATTTTTATTTATATTTTTTTTGGCGGAAGATAAAAAATAATATTTTTTCTATACTCATCGATGATCGTATCCTTAACAAAATATTTAAAAGCTCATTCGAAACCATTAAAACCATATTTCGCTGTATTGTTACTGGATTTCGGTTTCTGTAGTATATATACGAGTACATATACCATTCGTGCGCTTTTATTTTATTTTAACCGTCATGAAATTCTGTAGGGATATAAATCATTTATCAATGTCAATAAATTTTTTTTTTGTATCAATAATTTTTTTATTTGGAATTGGAACCCAAAAATAAAATAAAATTTATCCGTAAAACAACACGAGAAGAGACAGCAGAAAAACTGCCAACATATTTTCCATGTTTCGTCTATATACATACGTACATATATGCCGAATATGTATGTACGTACATAAATACTCGTGTGTGTATATATATAATACGGGAGAGGATGGTGTATACATATCCGAATATATGTAATTGAATAAGAAATAAGAAAGTGGATGGAAAACAGACAAAGGGGGGGAAGAAAAAGGTAAACCTAATGAATAAATAATTTTGATTTCCATAAAATAAATACAACAACAGTGTACACCTATATACTCTATGTATATATAAAAAATAAACGAAAATCAAATAGAAGAAAAAAGCTCTTTACTCCTCTGTGTTCCACATGTACTTAACAAATACAAAAACACGGTTTTACAAATTGAACACGAAACGATTTTCTTCCTCTTCAATTTTCTGTATGTACATGGTTTTGTTAGATTATTTAGTGTACTGTACAGTGTACATTCCATGTCCTACCTACACAGTACACACTCGTCTATATGTATATAGGACAGACAAATAATGCATTCAATTAGTTTAATTGATTTTTCATTGAATTGAAATACCACATATAGACACAACACATATACCTATACATACATATATACAAACCCAACCAACAAAAAGCACATTTCAAAATCAATACGATGTTGGTATTGAGATTATCTAAAGTGGCAGAAACGAGAAATCTAACAACAAAAAAGAAGAAGAAATAGAAAAGCAATTTAATTATTAGAATTTGTTTTTTTTTTTTGGTTATTATGGTAAAAGCTTTAATCTGTAATATATGTGTGTATGCGTATGTATAGTTTGACGTATTATACTTAACACAGCAAAGGTGTACACATTAAATCTTGAGTACATTAATTGGTAGCAACATTTTACAACATTGCTAATTCTTGATGTATCCGTATATTTTGATGTGCGAGGTAAGCTAAAATATTGGAAAAGGAAACTCAAAAGCTTAGCAAAATGAGAACAAACAAATCATATTCAATTTAGGGGACGTTAAGTGAATTAAATTAATCCTAGCCCAACTGCTGAATTTTTGCAAGCGTTTGGTTCAAACTATAGAGTGGACTAATGTAGCAAACATGAATTTTCACCAGCACACGGTCCAGGTTTCAAGGCTATCAAAAGAATCGTGGTATATGAAACAAAATGTACGCATTTTTTATACAAAAACAAGTGTATCAACATTTATGGGACAGTCTGCTAAATACTTTCCACAGTACTTTCTCAAATGATTTTGGAACAAGAACATCAGCACGATTTTGTGGAAATAATCCTTTCATTGGCTCTGGCTGAAACATCGGAACTGAACCTGCCCCAAATCAAAAAAAAATGAAATACCACGCTACATAAAAACGTCTCTGGTAAATATCCTAACACGCTTAGTGAAGTCATGGAAGATGTCCTGCACAACTTCCTCGTATTGACCTATAGGCGTATCTTTCACAGATAAAGCGAAATATCTGTGTCTCATTCTAAACATAAACAAAACCGAATTTTTAATTTTTAATTTTTTACTGGAACGGGGTGTACTTTACTCGTGCAAAACCGTCATCGGAAAGGGGTGGGGGCCAGAGCCCCGCATCTACCAATGATCTATACCGTATTACTGAGATCTTATTGTAAAGGAAGACTCTACTACATCATCTTTAGATATAATGGATAAACAGTTACCTGCTTGTACTGCTCTCATTAATGTCCGTCTCCATGTGAACCTGTAACAATGCAGGACACTAATCTATTCTGTGTAACCAAGAGATTCCTAAAATTACCGACTACCGGCTATTAATGCGTTTAAATCACATCTCCTCACGTCAAAAGTACCGCAGAAATGTGTTCCAACTCTTAACGAGATGGCAAAAAGTCAATTCAAATTATCAGAATGTCAGTCAGCTCTCAGATATATGCAATTTGTTGGTATAATACAACATTTTTTGAATCCGTTTACTAACTTTTCCAAACAGCGCATTTTCATTTAAAAGCTTTTTTCTAATTTTATTTAGAGGCTATCTAAAAAAAGCACAAAATGAAATTTTTCTATATACTTTGATTAATTGGTAAGCTTTAAATTAAGCTCGTAAAATAACTAATTAAATAAAGCTTAATTTGCATTGCTCGGATAATTCCTTACACATACTGATTTTGTTAATTGAAAGTTTAAAGCTTTGTTCAGGATAAGCAAAAAAAGCTTTATTTCTATTGAAGTCACAACTTTTCTAGAAATTCTTCTAGAGCTTCTTTATGTGATTTTAGTTCAACATAATAAAAAAAGCTTCGGTTGAAATTATAGATCTTTTGAATATTTTTTTTCTTGAAAACAATCGGGCTTTTTGTATTGATTTTGAAATGATTTCCGTTAAGCTAAGTATATGGCCTAAATCACGACAGAAATCCCAAATTTCTTATACTAGAATTTGTTTGTTAAATGTTGCTTCAATTCTTGGAGATCGCTAAATATGGGAGTGGCAGGGCACGGGACTTTTCATTCAATATGGTTATTTCCACACATAGATTGCAACTCCTCCTTCAATTAGTTAAATGAAAGCTCGCGTAACTCTGCATACTTTTCATGTTGCCACAAAACGCTTGAAGCAGACCAGCAACGCTTGGGATCAGACACTGATTTGAGGTGAACTACCTTTAAACAAAAAATTAAAATTGGGCGGATTACTCCAGCACTCAATGCCACCAACGCGCCCACGGTGCAATACCCGGACAAACACATATACTTACACATTAAAAACACCTAACCGTTGATATGCCGTCGAGTATTGGAAACAAGGCGGGAAGCGTTGGCCAAAATGAAGCCTGGTCTAGCAGGAATGTGCTGGCTCATGTGGCCAATGATCTGATTAAATAAACTTGTTCGGTATCATATGTCACTCGAAATCAAATCATATGGGTTCTATTCCATCCGCGTTGATGTTTCCAGCGGTCGGATACTCATGGATATACATAGTCAATATTCATAGTTGTGAACTTTGTGCGATGTCTCGATGAAAGCCGAGATAACGTCTTCGATGATCGTAATGAAATTGGAACACCACTTCCTCAATTCCATGCCAGCGAAAGTTATATTTTTTCTTAATTTGGCCTTTCAATTTTTTTGCAGCCACTAGTGAATTTGTATCGGTAGGTATAGGCCACCCACGTAAACGACTTTTTTCGATTTCGTCAGCAGCTACAGTGAATAAATCTTTGTGTTCAATAGTGCTTAAGACATCTTTTGGCGAGGAACGGTTTGGAGGACGTCCCATATGTCATGGTAGTCAACTTAAATGTTGAAAGGTTGGATCATTTACCAACCATTATAATTGAATTGAGCGATTTTCCACTAAATCTTTTAGAGGTTTCTCCATCTAATACTCCTCAAAGCTCAGTCGAGGAGCCTTCTAGTTTCAAAACACAATAATGAGGACGGTAACAATTCGGCGGCACGATAATTGTTGCGTAAACCATCTTTATATGACCGTTTTATACTCATTGATAAATTTTGACCATTTTTGGAGACGACTCTTCAACTTGTAAAACCGGTGAACATCCAGAAATTGTGAGTTACCCAATATCGATGGATCTGATAAAAACGGAAGTTTGACGATAAATCGTCCATCAATGGTGAACTGTTTGATTTGACCCGCACAGATTATACCTCCAGATAAATTTCAGCGCTCAACAGCAAGTCTATATCTCGGAATTTAAAAAATTCAGAATTGGCATGTTGAGCGTTTGGTGAAATGGGCCAAGCTTTAATATTGCCAATTGAAATGGTTGGCTTGCAACTTGTGACTTTCGGCAAGACTTGGAGAGTATTGAACTGTTGAATTGGTGGAACACTAGTCCTTCCAAATACTGGATGTCGAAAATAGTTCCGGACTTTAACTAATGCTGTGGCCAAATAGACGAAAGCTGTTGAAAACGTATTGGATCCAAATTCAAGGACTGAATTACTAAAATCCAGCTTGAAATTCTTGTTTACGGATTTAATCACAGCTTTCTAAGTTGAAAATGGCAGCTCAGATTTCGAGGAGGTTTTTGGTGAACCAATCGTCGTAGTGTGTAGCAGCGAATGATGCGCCGAACTATAATGTCGGCAGTGAAGGGTTAATAAAGCCGACGTGGTAAGTTGATTTGGTAGTTTTGATGAATTGGACGCTGTTGGCACTGATCTTGTTTGACTATCAAGCCTAAACTTAGGAACTAATAAACTGACATAGATCATTTACTGTAGGAAGGTTTTTCAGTATTTTTCAGTGTTCTTCATTAATTTAATTGAACGGAAATTCGATCGAAAATGACATGCCCAGATTCAGCAATTCCTTTAGGTCAGACCGATCGATCGGTTTGAACGAAAATAGTTCGAAGGGTATCCTGCAACCCACGAATAATATTTGGTTTACCAAAATCTACAAAATTTCTGGCTATCTAATAATTCTCTTCGGATAATTAGATCGCAAGTATAGTACTGGCAGCGACCGCATTGGTCGAAAATTTTAGGTACTCAAGTTTGATCCGTTACACTCAACGAGCGAAAACCATGCATGGGAGCATCGAAGGTGCCAATAAAACTACTCCACTAAACGTCGAAAGCTCCAGTATTAAGCTTTAGCGCTAATAGTAGGTGAAAGATATTCAGATATTCCGATAACAGATTTTCTATGGCTGATTCTATAGTCAATGTAGAGTATGCACAAATATGGTACCGGATCAAAGTGTGTAGGTTTCAGTAATTGTTTCCGTTAAAGATTGGGATTTCCAGAATTCTCTTGTAAAAACTGACCATAAAATCTTCATATTGAGATACATTGCCTTTACAGTTGGCCAATTGTTGTACCAGAAATATACCGAAAAGTATGTGTACTAAAATCGAATTTCTGACTGGTGCACGCTAGTAAATGAGTTTGAAATCATTCGTCGGAAAAAAATTTTGTGTAAAAATATGTGAGTCACGAGGTTATAATCGGAGAAGGTGAAGGTTATCATCGATGTATATTTATTGGGGCCACTCACTTTATTTCCATTTCTATGTGTACTTGTAACAATTGAAGCGCATTATACATACATAATTTAATTGCTAAGTACAAAAACCAAATTAAATTGCAACCATAATTAAAAATTCGTAATGCGCGCGCAGATAAAATCTACTCTACATAGTTGTAACTAATTTGTCCGCAGATATATATAAACACATTTCGTTTGTAATTTATTTTTAAAATAATTATTTGTTAAAATGAAATCAGTAATATTAGTACTGGCAGCCTGTGCGGTGGTCGCATTCGCCCAAACCGATGAATTTGTAAGTTGACATAATATACCACAATATCTGTAAAATATATTTTTTGTATACGCAGAAATACATCGATTGCTGTAAATATCCAGATCCAATCATCGGCAACAATGAACAAGTAGAACGTAATTGTCCATTGAATGATACGGGGCTTGATGATGCCCAAAAAATACGAGCGTATTCGTGTCAAGTCGCATGCTTTTTAAAAGAAACGGATTTGCTCGACAACGATGACAGCACATTCAATATGGATAAATATCATAAAATGATTGATAAGACGGCGGTGGACAATGAAGGGGCGAAGACATTTTACTACAATAAAATGGTTGAGTGTCAGAAAAGAAGTGAGTATATATAAGGTAGTGGGTGATCTATGGTGCATTAAATAATTTGTTATGCAAAACAAATTTTAGTCGATGCGTATGAGCGACATCAGCGTTTTGAAAACTTTCCATCGCATAAGGAGTGTTCGATGAAAAATTTCGCAATCATGATCTGTTTGACGAGTTCCGTTGCGATTTACTGTCCCGAAGAAAAGAAAGTTGAATGTAAGAGTCAAAGCGCGCCATCTAATGGCTATAATTTATAGTAAATAATTTTTGATTTATTTGACAGCCGCCGAGTGTGACGCACAGCGTAAAACTTTGCAGAAATTAATGGATAATTTGACAGAGGCATGATTGTTATGATTTAATGTAGGGGCGTCTTTTAATAAATAAAATGCCATGAAATCAATTCATGTGAACCGTTTCTTTTAGTTATTTAATTTGTTCTGATTCGTGATCTCAAACGAGTGTGCTGTTAAGTATAGACGGGACTTCTATATATAAGCTCTCGAACTATTTATCTGTGTACAGCCTACAATTTGCGTATAATTCAGTATGCACTTCCCGAGAGAGAAGATAGGATCCCCAAGTTGACAAGAGAATGTTCTTTTTCAGGCAACTGCTTTTATTTGCGATCACTT
Source organism: Tipula unca (assembly GCA_951394425.1). Taxonomy (NCBI): domain Eukaryota; kingdom Metazoa; phylum Arthropoda; class Insecta; order Diptera; family Tipulidae; genus Tipula; species Tipula unca. The sequence goes on along the minus strand of OX596382.1, from coordinate 182,480,926 downwards.
TCCGAACTAAATTTTGAGCACGCAATTTTGAAAATAAGAAGTGAACAGATGTGTTAAGAACGGAAGTTTCAAAACTGAAAACTTTAAAAATATAATTTTGGACACGGTACTTTGGAAATGATGATTTTGAAAATAGGACGTTTGGTACTAAATTTTAAGAAAACAAATTTCTGGGTACTCAATCGAATTTTTAAATCTGTTGAGAATTTCGATTTTCATAACTGACCATGAACTTTGGATAACGAACTTTTCTAACCGAGGATTTAACCGAATTTTGTGCATAGAATTTAAAGCAAAATAATTTTAGTACTAAAAATTCTGAAGAGTAATTTAGAATTTGGGACATGAAATTTTGAAAATAGGAATTTTGACATTCAGAGTTTTAAAAATTGGACATTTGTGACTAATAATTATTGGAAAAATAAATTTTTGAAATCCAATATTTTGAGAGATAAATTAACCACGAACTTTGGGTAACGGGATTTTTAGACCCAGAATAGAATTGAAACCAAAATAATTTTAGTACTAAAAGTTTTGAAAGATTGTTTAAAATTTGAGACATAAAAATTTTGAGAATCGGGTTTTTGACACTCGAGAGTTTTAATAGTTTGACATTTGAAACTAACAATTATTGGAAAAATATATTTTCGAAATTTGAAATTTTAAGGCATTTAAATTTTGAGACAAAATTTAAAAAAAGACGAGTTTCAATGTTACTCATGATTGTATTTTGAATATATTTAGCGAACTTTAAAAACCGATTCTAAGAATTCTGATTTTCACAATTGACCGCGAACTTAGCGTAATTTTAAGACCTTTAGATGCTGCCGAATCTTGTACATAGAATTTTAGATGAAAATAATTTTAGTACTAAAAGTTCTGAAATGTAACTTAACATTTTCAGAGTTGGTTAACTCGAGAGTTTTGAAAATTGAACAAATGCGAGTAACAATTATTTGGAAATAAAATGTTCAAAATTCACTTTCTCGAGACATAAAATTTAAAAAAAACGAGGTTTCATGGCTTCTCAACTATAGAACCGGTTTTGAGAATTCTGATTTTCTCAATTGACTGCGAACTGTGGAAAAGGAAAATTTTAAACCCAGAATTCTGCCAAATTTTGTCCATAGTAATTTAGAGCAAAATAATTTTAGTACCAAAAATTCTGAAAGGTAGTTTAAAATTTGGAACATGAAATTTTGAAAATAAAATTTTTGTTCCAGAGTTTTACAAATTGGATATTTGAGCCTAACAATTATTGGAAAAATAAATCTTCGAAATCCGAAATTTTGGGACATAAATTTAAAAAAAAAAACGAGTTCATGGTTACTCACGTGATTATATTTTGATTCTATCAAGCGAACTTTTAAAACCGATTCTGAGAACCCTTTAGACCCAGAATGCTGCCGAATTTTGTGCATAGAATTTTAAAACAAAATAATTTTGGTACTAAAAATTCTGAAAGATAGTTTCAAATTTGGGACATGAACTTTTGAGAAGGATTTTTGACACTTGGGTTTTTTATTAGTTTGACATTTGAGAATAACAATTATTGAAAAATAAATTTTCGAAATTTAGATTTAAGACTTAAAATTTAAAAAAAAAACAGTTTCATGGCTACTCATGTGATTATATTTTGAATCTATCAAGCGAATTTTAAACTGATTCTGAGAATTTTGAATTTCACAATTGACTGCGTACTGTGGAAAATGAATTTAAAATTCTGAAAGGTAGCTTACAATTTGGGAAATAAAATTTTCAGAATTGGTTAATTGACACTCGAGATTTTAAAAATTGAACATATGGGAGTAACAATTTTTTGAAAATTAAATTTTCGAAATTCAAAATTTCGAGACATAGCTGTAGAACCGGTTCTGAGAATTCTGATTTTGGAAAACGAAAATTTTAACACCAGAATTCTGCCAAATTTTGTCCATTGAAATTTAGAGCAAAATAATTTTAGTACTAAAAATTCTGAAAGGAACTTTAAAATTTGGGACTATGAGTTACAAATTGGATATTTGAGCCTAACAATTATTGGAAAAATAAATTTTCGAAATTCGAAATTTTGGGACAAAAAATTAAAAAAAAAAGGTTCATGGCTACTCGGGTCTGAGAATTCTGATTTTTACAATTTAGACCCTGAATACTGCCTTATTTTGAGCATAGAATTTAAAGCAAAATAATTTTAGTATTAAAAATTCAAAGAGGTAGATTTAAAATTGGGACACTGATAAGAAATTGGAATAAGAAATAAGAATAAGGAATCTTCAAAATTCGAAATTTAAAAAAAAAAGTAAAAAAAAAAAGAGTTTTATGGCTTGAGTAGCGTGATTATATTTAGAACTTTTAAAACCGATTCTGAGAATTTTCTCAATTGACTGCGAACTGTGGAAAATGTTAATTTTAAACCCAGCCTGCTCGCGAATTTTGTTCATAGAATTTTAGAGCAAAATAATTTTAGTACTAATAATTCTGAATGGTAGTTTAATATTTGTCACATGAAATTTTAGTATAAAATTTTAAGAATAGGAATTTTGACACTCAGAATTTTAAAAATTGAACATTGGACGATCGAAATTTCAAGACATCTAATTTTGAGAAAAAAATGTATTGTGAATTAGAATTTTGGGACTAGAAATTTAAAATAAAATTTTCTAGGCTTTGGTAGGAATTTCATTCCTAGAAAGTTATAATGGAAATAATCGAATTTTGAGAATAACAATTTTAGGCAATTGCACTGTGAATTATAAGAGTGTTAATTTTCGGATATTCGGAATTTTAAGGTGAGGATTGAAACTATAGAAATTTGATCAAAGATTTGTTAGAATAGGAGACGTTTTGAGATGAAACAATAATTTTCATAAAATTGGAGAAGTTGTGAGATGAACTTGTGTGCTCACAATCCAACTCTTTCAGCTTTCAAAGTGACATACAAAGTTTACTGTTTAAATGCGCTAAGCTGGTGAGGAAAAGTTGCTATTTCTGGGATTCGGTAATTAAAATAAATAGTAACGAAGATTTGATTAAGTTTATAGATAGTACCATTGTAGGAATACACAAAGTACCTATAATGGTATGTAATAGCAATCAATATACATTGTATGCGTTAATTGGAGTTTAATTTATTTCACATATTTTGTAATGATTAGATCGTATCACACTGCAACAAATAGGTTGTAGCCATATCAAATCGCCATATATAAAGCATTAAGTTCGATGCTATTTTAGTTCATTTATGAAAGTGGCGCAGACACATGCATGATTTTAAAATCATGTACTCAACAGTTATTATAATTTTTATTGTAAGTAGTGTGATTACACTGAGTGATGCTGAGAAAAGTGGGACTAAAAATCAATCCAAGTGTTGTGACCATGATATAATACAGACCGATGTATACAGAGGTTTGGATGAAAAATGCGAAATGGCCAATCCCACTGGTCACCTAAATAAAACCGTAGTGGACTCATGTAAAATAAAATGTGTCCTAACCGGGATGAAAGTCATGCTCGAAGATGCCGAAATAATAAACGTGGCAGATTATCGTAAAGTTGTGTATCAAAATGCGGCTAACGATGAGGCTGTGGTTGAGTTTTATAATAACAAAATGGATCTATGCCAGCCAATACGTGAGCATATAATTTATGTATTTTGTGTGATTTGTTATAAAACGGTTACGATATTTTCAGAACATAAATTCGAAACAAATTTGGTACGAAACGAGAAATGTCCCATTAAACATTACGGCTTATTACAGTGTGTGATTTTCGAAATAACAATCGGTTGTCCAGATTCGATGAAAGTTAAATGTAATCGTATACTTCACGTTAGTATTCGTCTATTACATGATTTAAAATTTTCACCTTTTTTACAGCTGCTGAATGTGATGCTCTGTTTCAACGATTACAAGGCGTTCGCAGTGCTGTTAGGAGCTAGAATATTGATGCATCACCTAGAAAATAATTTATTGTGAATTGACCGATTTAATAAAATACTTTAGTTTTATTTGATTTCATTGTTTTTTTTTAAATATTTGATCATGGAAACGAGTCCGCTAAATGTTAACCGAGACTCTTACCTGCATCACACTCTTTCACAAAAATATTTGTATCGTTGGGTACACGTAGTTGCTAGTCCTTCAATCAGATGAAGTATTCCACTCTGTGTCACAATAATTTCAAGTAACCACGTCTTTTAATTACAAAATAGAGCTAATTTGAACCATTTGCCAAGGTTCTACCAAAGGAAAGAGGAATGGAGCAATGTAGCTGAATCATAATAGTAAGATGATTTACGGTCAGCACTTGGATGATGGTTTTTTGTTAAAAATCTTTTTGCTCCAAATAGTTGGTGTACTGTTTTCGAACTGGTATAACCGTCGGTCATGCTGTTCGATTCCAGAAAAGTGGATGATGCGATGGTATAATGTGCACTATCTCTTTCTTGCCAAAGAAAAAGCCGGATGTATAAAGTATTGCACAGCCTCAGACAATCTGAACATTAATCCGTATCTTGGGTCGTAATGCAAAGCATGGTCATCGTTCGGGATGGGTTGGCAACTCCACCAATAAATTAAAAGGACATCCATCCTGAGTGGAAAAAGTAACCAAAGAGCAAGCGTTCGTTTTGCAGTTATTTACTAAAAGTGCATCGCGAACTTAAAGGACATCACGAATAATGTACGATCTGACGCTTGCAACAACGAAACCGGCTCAAAAAAATTTCAAAATTTCCTGTCCTTTCTATTTTTCATTATCAAAAGGTGCGAGAGAGAGAGAGCAACTTACTTAGCAACCAGTGAGTTGGGATTTTAATTAATAAACCGTCTGCATGATACATGCGGATTTATTAGAGGAAGATGATCTTCTGAATAAGCTGGAAGTTCGTGGGTTGTTGTAGAATGAAACTCGTGAGGTTACTAAATCAAATACCCGATTTGGTACTACAGCACGAGGGGATAGACCATTTTTAAATGTCAAGTCTTAAAATAAGATCAGTCTTTCTTCAGGTGTTTCCGGATATCTGGCATCATCCGGAACAGGTAGCTTCTTTTCTTCGCGACTCGTGGGATCAAATATGGAAAAATATTTCTGAAAGTAAACAACGAATAGGCAAACATCTCAGGAGGACTTGCCTATGGAGGCTATAGATCAAAAGGGTGCAGGAAACTGTCACTAGGCATTTTAATTTGGTGCTAAATTATCAGCTAATTATGGCAGTTGTAGGAAGGAGGACAGAAGTATAACTCGCCCAAACTGGTGAAATTAGAGAAAGCTCTAGCCACCACCTTCCCCAAAATTATGAGGGATGGAGGGTGGCACCGGGGTCAAGTTAAGTTTCACCACCTGTACCGACCAAAGGTCGGCTCATCCTTTTGGAACCCAATGACCCCAAAGTAATTCTGAAAATACCACAAATATACAATCCCGAGTTACAACATCTAACTGGCAAAATAACCAAGTTGAGAGAACCAAACGCTGATTACATACAGCCTTGGTCATCTGCATCAGGTGTTGGTGACACGAGTGCTTACGGCGTTCAAGGTGACCTCCTAGAAACCTTGTCTATCGACCCAGGAATGTTAAGATCATTAGGGCTGCACTTTGCACTCCAGATGGGCTCTCAATCAGATTCACTGTCATGTGGGGAGTCCGGCACAACCGTGCTGAAGGAATACATTCTTTAATACTTAAAGTTCTGCATCTTAACCTCCACCATTGTAACACTAAAATTAACTTGAATGTTTTTAAACTACTAAATTACAGAAAAGCTGATGTAGTGGATGGCTAGAATTAAAATGGACGGTCAAAATCTCTGGCTAATATCAAGGCCATACGAGAAGAAAAGTATACCATTCGGTAAATTAGGAAGTGGAATAACGGATACTTAATACAGAAAATCGGAGTTGTGATGACTGATGATAGAGGCTATGCCCCAAAAGAAATTAGCGAAAATGATCCGTGACTTATGGAAAACTAATACAATTCCAAGATGTCGTAAAGCAGCCTTTTTTGTCTCGGTCCCCATTCATTTAAGTTCGTCAAATCGTCAAAACCAGTTAAATGGTTTTTCTAACCGATCTGCGGAGTGTCCAAATATATTATTTCGGGTAACCAAAAATGTTTTCATTTCAAATTCTATCAAATGTAGTTAAATATAGTGTAGGGTATATATGTGTGTGTGTAGTACAAAATTGCAATATATTTGTTGTTCTAAATGAATTAAGCACCCAAACAACAAAATCGACGTGCAACGTTCAACAACATCAAAAATAACAACAACAAAACTTTCACCACAATTTTGTGATTTTTTTTTTCCAACTTTTTTAATTTTTTTGTATTTTTCAGTTGCTATTGGATTTTCAATTAAGTAATTGAATGAAATTTAAAATCTATTAAGATTCTATTTTTGAGATATACATACATACATATACGGTACTTAGATACGTTCTCCATCATGAAAGTTCAAAAAATCAATTTAATTTTTTCAAATTTAATTAAAGTATAAGTGTATGAATCGTATCATATAGGTAGAAGCTTTTATCTCTCTACTCTATACATAGGCGAAATGTGTCTACATTTTAAACAAATGAAAGCTGCCAACTGTATATAGTTAAAATCATAACCATAAGCTGTTTACTGAAGTAAACTGCAGAACAGGTGGACGATGGTTTTCAGATTTCGTCCGATCATATAAAACGCTGGCCTTTGATTGTTGATTTTTCATACATCGAGTCCAAAAAGACCTGGAGCGGCCAAATCTCTCGAAGGGATGACCTTGAAAAACTACCTCAAGGTCATTTTGATTTTTAAGATTATGAGCCCTATATTGTATTGCGGAGTCAAACAGTTGAATTCAAGGCCTATTCAGACAAACAAAATTTGAAGTTTTGATCAAAGCTACTCGAGTTATGACCTGTTAACGAATCGCAGATGAACCCAATTTTTTATTTTAGATTTTTAAGTGATTTTCCACTTTTCCCGGTCCCGCTAAAAAAGGAGGAGTCGAAGAACTGTGTATAAATTATATCTATAGAAAGCCGCCCTCATTGGCACAGAAGTAGCGTTTTTGCTTTTTTATTCGAAGGTTAGGGTTCAATTCCCGGTGGTGACCAATAATCACGGTTTGACATTTTTAATCTGTAAGTATGTGTTTGTCCGGGTTATGTACCGTGAGCCCATTTGTGGCATTGAGATCTACCGCCCAACTTTAGCTTTTTTACTGGGTACCGATATCTTTAAAATTACCTTATGCGAATGTTATGTTATGTAACGGGGACGCCAACTCAGGCCCGAGAACCTTCTGTATTTTACAAACTTATTATTTGACTACTGCTAACTCCAATAATATACAGAAGAAGGCGTTTAAAATGAATATAAGCAAAATAATTCGAAAAACGGTTTGCGGTGCATCAACAAATACGCATAAAATTCCATTACATATGTACATATGCCTGCTGAAACTGTCGTGCCAGATCACTTCCCATAACGTTTTGCAACAAAAACTCACGTACTTGCTGGATTTAATCGTGACACAATACAAGAATAACAAAAGTAATTGCTTCCACATGCAAATTTTCTGATATGGCTCAAATAGAAGGTAAGCTCAAATCCAACATTTTGATGTTATTAGAGGGCCGAAATAGCACATCTGCAGAAAAAGTATAGTACAGGGACCATCCGATGCTTTAAATCCACATTCTACGTGCATGTTCGATGGGAAGTGCACGCAGTATCTCACAGAATTAATTCACGAAGCTCACACTGTTAATGACCGCTTTCCACAACACATTACAAGTACACATCAACGTGGAATAATCCAATTCGGTTTAAACAAATCAAATAAATATTCAAATACGAAGCGATGATAGTATTCGGTGCTATAGATCAAAATTCAACAATCGATGAAGTTTCATTCGACTCAATTTTAAATCTTTCATCTGTCAACCGCAAATAATACGAACAAAGTTTGCAATCATCTGACAACGTATTCTGCATCCTATCCAAAAGACCTGTGGGATAATTAAAGACACTAACATTCAATTTATAACATTGAATGATTGCGCCAGACATCGCTCTAAAAATGAAATTGCCCCGGTTATCGCATCACCCGGCCTTACGACGCTATTGGATGGTAGACCAATCATCAAATTGCAATTTGAAGAAACACGTGGAGCTCTCTGAAAAGCTTATGCCTAATCTCTTCGAATCTACAATTATCAATTGCAAATCAAAAGGAGAAGATGTGCCAAATCCATCCAAATTTATGAGTCCTACTGACATGCCATTTAAATTCAAACGATTCCAGTTCCCCATTCTTCTTACTATTACAATGACAATCAATAAAGCGCAAAGTCAATCACTTCATGTTTGCGGACTAAATTGGAGGAAATCCATGCTTCTCATGGCCAATTATATGTTGCATGCCCATGAGTGGAAACACCAACCAAATGAACCATTTGTGCATCTGAAGGATAAGCGAGAAATATTGTTATTCAATAAAAATTGAAAACTAAACATTTAGTTGAAATGCTGATTTTACATAAAGCACAATCCGTTTGAGATCGGAATATCACTGACCAGACAGACAATTTTGAGTAGCATGATTACCCGAGTTTGCTCCACAACTGGTATCCCTGGTAAACATAAAGCACAATCCGTTTGAGATCGGAATATCACTGACCAGACAGACAATTTTGAGTAGCATGATTACCCGAGTTTGCTCCACAACTGGTATCCCTGTTAAATTCACTAATAAGGAAAATTGTCAAGTTAACCTCCTCCATACAAGCTTTTTCTGAGTTATAGTCGTGGAAACCCGTTAGCATTGTTTTTGATGCAATTTCGAAAGGCAATCAGATGTACATAAGAGAAACAATTCAGATTCCACGGCAAGTGTTATTTGGAATCTTGCTTAAGCATTAAGCAACCCTGAAATGACAAAATACTAAAAATGATCGCACTTTAGATTACGTTAGAATATATTAGGTTAGAGTATGGCTGTTCCAAAAGACTAGCATAGTCACAGACTGGTCCGTACAGCTATACCACAGGTGCCAAACGAGTGGTGTATTATTTCTTTCTCCTACTCTCTTCGCAACTACGACAGTAATTATTCATTTCATTTCATTTATTTTGTCGCTTTGATCGAAGAAGCTGTTCCCAGGAGGTCGTACCTTTAACAACTCCAATGCGGACTTACAATTTTTGAGAATATAACTACTATATCGGTATGCTTAGCCAGGTTGCCCTGTTACCATCCCTGCCATCGAGGAGGCACATACTCGTCTACTTATAACTAGCATTTAAAATTAATTTACTTGAGATAAAAATCTGGTGTACTATTCTCTGTCTATCTACCGCTCAATACGGTATCACGGAACTTCTTGAAAGAGTTGAGATTGATTGGCAGCATTAGAGTTAGTTTACTTGCTGGCCACTCAACTCTTGTGTCGTTTATTAGTTGTTCTCTAGCTTCTTGAGCTAGATCACAGTCATAGAGGATGTGTTCTATTGTATCCTCGCCCTGTCCACATTCACAGGTGCTTGAGTCCGCTAGATTCAGTCGGTGCATATAGGAGGCCATTCTACCATGCCCTGTTAACATTTGGGTGAACCATACGCTTAGAGGAATCTTTGTCTCTAATCTCGCCACAATGTTTGGCAGATAACTATATGTTATTCTGCCATCCACTGAGTGCGACCATCTGTCCTGCCATATTGCTATTGACGCTTTTCTCGTTCTCCTCTTGAGCAAGCCCACAAGGTTCGGCCGAATTTGATCGCCTTCTATTATCACGTTTTCGTACCTCACATTTATCATGCCGGCCAAGACAGGAACGGCGTCAGTTGACACCGCAGGTAATTCCGAGCAAGATACTTCTTTGGGCACTAACTATAGTGTACGCCGATGGTGGCAGTTCATTCGGTCTGCCCATGCCGCGCACGCATATTTTAATGAAGATACCACAAGGCCTTCATATATTATGGATAGTGTTCGTTGCTTGAGGCCCCCGTTCTCTTTAGCAACTCGTTTCAGCACAGCGAAAACCTTTTTACTATTTTCCGCGACTCTTTTGACATGTGAAGTGACTCCAAGTCGTTCATCGAAGTCAACTCCCGGCCATTTGACAGTTTTCACCATCTTAATTCTTTGGCCATTTACGGAAACCAATGGTGGTCTCCTAATGTCCAATGAACCTTTAAGTTGGATCATGACTGTCTTTTCTGAGGAAAGCTCCATTTTGTAGCCATTAACCTGCCGGCAATTAACTTTTCAAATAGTTTACCAAGGACAGGCAACAGCATGATTAGTCGATAAGATTTGGGATCGGTTTGACACCTATCTCCAGTTTTTCTAATGATAACTAGTTTACCATTTTCCCATGCTTTGGGGAATATTCCTTTACTATGACAAGTATTCATAAAGTTCGTGATACGACAGTAATTATAATTGGAAACTCCCAGTTTACCCGCATGTTTATACCTATGAGACATTGATCGGTTATAACTCCGACGACCATGGTTATATCGTACCGCCACAGATATCAGGTGGCCTGATCTGGGCCGATTCAGTTCTGGCTAGTTATATTACGCACGACTTGACGTTTGATCATCTACCGTTCGTTGCTCTTACAGCTTTTTCCTGAAGCAGATGTAGTTCATGTAGCGAGCGGTATTTCAATAGAGGTGAGACAAATTGTGTACTGGCGGGCAAGCTCTTTCATTTATAGATGAGACTAATTTCATTAATATTTGAAACTAAACTAGAACCGATTCATAATTATTATCTCATCAAACCGCAACAAACAATTTTATAGCCAAATCAAATTACCGCGAAACACGAGCTAATAGCTAAGCGCGCTAAATTATTAAATTTACATAGATGTATATACACAAATTTGTTCAGTCATTCAATAAGTTGCGATGTATACAGTAGTTTTGCTTGCATTAGTATTTCATCTATTGTGCCAAACTTTGGCCACGAAGTGTTGTGAATATCCAGAACAAAAAATCACTGACTACAACGATGTGTATAAAAATTGTTTCGACGACAACAAAACTAAATTGGCATGCCCCGTGAAATGTGTCCTAATGGGGCACGATCTCATGGACGCGGATGGTGAAACAATAAACGTGGCAAGTTATCGTAAACTATTGTATCGGAATGCAGCGGACGACAGTGATGTGGTTGAGTTTTATAACAAGAAATTGGAAATATGCGAACCAAGACGTATGAGTAAAGTGTTTTCAATGTGACTTGAGTTTTACATTTTTTTTCTTCTTCTCCAGAACATGAGTACGATGAATCGTTGGTGATAAGGGAGGAATGTCTTATTAAAAATATCGGTTTATTACTTTGTATGATTACTGAATTGGTAATCGATTGTCCGGAGTCGATGAAAATTAAAAGTATGACCACAATCAAATTATTCGTCTCTGAATATATAGACATGATTAAAATTTTGTATGTTTATGTATAATTCTAGCCACCGAATGTGACGATCTGTATCTACGATTACGAAATTCCCTGTACACCATTAGAAACAGGAAGATCGAAGATTCACCTGAACTTATAATAAATTCAGCAATGTCATTAAAATATTATTTATTGTAATGTTACGTATATATAGATTTAATAAACTTGAACTGTGCTAATTTTATGTGTTGGGTGTTTGTGACTTATTTATACTAAATGTGCCTCCTATAAGGCGGCGGACAAATTTAGGCAGAAGAACCCGAAATGCAACGAATCAAATTATTTATCAATCTAATCGTACTGCCCAGGAACGTGAAGATCGCAATGAACGTGAAAGAATTCGATTAAGACAGACCCGTGCAGGTTAATGGTGCAGGTTTGAATTGAGCTGCTTTCTGTTACGATATGTCAATTGATTACAGTGCCTACAACTGTGTTACTATTGGACCTATGAACTCAGTTTGCCAATATTGTAAGGCATTGAAATACAAAAATGAAGACAAGAGATTGTGTTGCGCAAAGGTAAAATTGAAAAAAGGTGAAATTGATACCATTGCTTCCACCGCCATTGTACTCATTGGTTTTAGGAATAGGAACAGATTCCATACACTTTTTAAAGAATTTTCAACAATACAACGACTGCTTTCAAATGGAGCAACAAAAGTGGTTCGCGAAAATTTGATGCGTTGGAGTGCCTAATCACGTGCATGAAGGAGTATCGGCTGGAACTCGTTGCTCTTCAAGAAACTCGCTGGCCTAAAAGTGGAGACCATGTGTCCCAGGGCTATACGTTGTTCTACAGTGGAGATGACCTCGGTAACCTTGGAGCTGGATTTCAACTTGGGCCGCACGTAGAGAACGCTGTTTTGGATTTCCAAGCAGTCAATAACTGATTGTGTAAGCTTCGCTTGGGCATGAAGTTAGCCAAACTGTCGATAATTTGTGAACATGCGCCCACAGAAGTCAGCCAGCCCCAAGATAAAGACTTATTTTACAATGACTTGGATGATCTGTTGGGATCTATACCTGAGCACGATTTAAAAATGGTAATTGGGAACTTTAATGCTAGAGCTGGCAGAAATCAGATCGACTTGTATGAAAACATAGGTCCGTACTCCCGACACGAAACTGCGACCGATAATAGTGAGAGAATGATGTACTTTGCGGTTGCTCATGACCTTAGAGTAGCAAGCACACTCTTCCCTCATAAACACATACATCTAGAGACATGGACACATCCTCGCGGAAGCTCCCGCAGCAAAATTGACCATGTGTTAAGTTTTCTGGCCGGACCCAGGTTGTGAGAACTTATCGGTCAGCAACGAAATACGTAGGCAGCGATCATCATTTAGTCGCTGGGAACACAGCCAAACGCATGGTACGTTTCGACTGTGAAGGTCTGATAATTGAAGATCAAAAGAAACGATAATACAGTCAGCCACAACATTGATGAAGCTAATTACCAGTCTGACTGCGTGAACTCTGTCTGGGCGGTACTGAAAATTTCGGTTGTCAGTGCTGCTCAACAGACTTTAGGTATATTGAAAGTAAGACTCAAGAATGATTGGTTCGATGACGAGTGTCGTCTTGCAGTTGAGCAACAAAACATAGCCCACAATGAAGTGCAACAACGTCTCAGAATCGCGAGGAAAAACAAGGCTGCTCTTGCAAGAAGGGCAGCTAAGCGGATTTGTTGACGGAAGAAGCGAGAATGGAAGGCCGAGGTTCTGCAAGTACAACAACTCAGCAATGAGCGCAGTTTGCGTAATTTCTTTAAAGGAATTACTGGACTGCACCATACTTTCAGGCCTCCGCCAACCACCATTCGGGACCGGGAAGGAAACCTCTGTGTCAACATCGACACAGTACTTGATGCATGGAGTGAACACTTTACTGGCCTGCTTGATGTTCATCATGCGTCACTGACCTCTAATATAGACTGCGGAGATTTACACTGAGGAGCCATCCCATGAGGAATTAACTAAACTCATAATCATCATTATTAACTAAACTCAACATAAGGAATTAACTCTCTGCCATGCAGAGATTGAAACGAAACCGCTCACCTGGAGTGGACTGCATTAATTCGGAACTCTTGATATTCGGAGGGGATATCTTGTGGAACTGTCTTTCCGACCTTATTCGATTAGTATGGCCAACCGAATGTCGAATGGAAAGTGGCCGCGAAGGGCCTGGTTGGTAACTATGGAGGATTATCCTCCCTTATATCCTAGGAGGATTTCGTCCGAATCGATCAGCCTTTTCACTGCGAGTGATTCTATCTAAATATTATGAGACATCCATCCCCGTACATCAGGTGTTCCTGGATTTCCAGCAGGCATATGACTCGATCAATCGAGACAGTTTGTGGTCTGCCCTAGAATACCTAGGAATGCCAACAAAATGGGTACGACTGTGTAGGATGACAGTGACGCAGTCTGAATGCTGTGTTAAAGTTGAGAACAGGCTATCGACAATTTTTGTAGTTAACTCGGGTGTTCGGCAAGGAGATGCTCTGTCCCCGATACTCTTTAATCTCATGTTGGAGTACATCTTTCGTAAAACTGAAACACCGCAGCGTAAAATTTTATATCGCCAGTCCAATCAGGTGCTTGCATATGCAGATGACATATGCGTGATTGGACTGAATAGCAACGGAGTGAAAGAAATACTTGATCCGCTTGTAGAGTTTTCAGCTTCAGTTGGACTTCAGATCAATGAGTCCAAAACGAAATACCTGATCACTGGTTTTGGGAACAATGGCAAACCAGATTTTAGTAGTGGCCACCACACGTTTGAGGGAGTGAGGAGGTTCAAATATTTGGATTCTCTTATCACTCACGATAACAGTGTGGGTGAGAATATTAAACTGCGGCTGGCAGCTGGCAGTCATTCTTTGTATCCTCTAAGGCCACTGATAAAATCTAAACACTTATCACGTGCCGTGAAGCTGAAGCTTTACAAAGCGTTGATCTGGCGCGTTGTTATGTTTGGATGTGAAAGTTGGGCGCTGACGGATGAGTACGAGAAATGGCTCCTAACATTATTGAGTCATGCGTGTGATTTACCGCCCAAAACGCGAAATAGATGGTACCTACCGAGCTCTGTACAATATCGAGATCAGAGATCTGATGAAGATCCCCGATATTGTACATGAAGTACTGCGTGCTGATCCGGAACGAATTGTGCAGCGATCTCTGAAAGGAGAGCCACCATATGGTAGGCGCAGAGGTAGTTGCAGGCGACGATTGCTCCACGATGTAGAGAACGACTTGGCCTATTCAGATTGTCTAAGACAGTATGAAGACCCTGCTCGGGATCGAAACCGCTGGAGCCAAATTGTTGATTCAGTAATGAGCCAGTAATCCCCTTTAAAACTGTTTAAAAAAAATGATCAGAGAAAGTGAAGACAATCAATCACATCTTGAAATGCCGGCGATTATGTCACAGATATGTTGTTGATATGTATATAAAGATTGAGACGGAGAGATTAACATGCATCAGGTTGAATCAGACCAAACTTCGATCTGAAGAGTATATTCACCTTCGAGATGCAATGGTAATGCTGAAAATGTTGGCCGGATGACTTCTTCCAGCAACCTACATCGGAAATCCTGGGCATATGCATGAATATGTTCAAAATGCCATATCCTATGTTCGGCGTTATGGCACAGCAGATTTGTTCATTTCATTTACATGTAAACAAACACGCGTTATTCCCTGGCCAATCACCTATTGATCGTCATGACATTACAGCAAGAGTCTCCAGACAAAAGTCGAAATCTTAAAAGGATTAAATTGTGACACATTGTGTGTTTGGTGAGACACGCTGCTGTATGTATTCTGTAGAGTATAGCAGAAACATGGATTGCCGCATGCACATATTTTGATTTGGTTGGTTGAAAAAATTAGGCCAAATGAAGTCATATCAGCTGAAATCCCTAATGAACAAGTAGATCCTGGCTTGCATGAGGTAGTTATCAAAAACATGATACATGGTCCATGTGGAACACTTAATCAAAATGTCCCGTGTATGGTAGATGGTAAATGTTCAAAGCGCTATCCACGGACATTAATATCGGAAACAATTACTGGAAATGATGGTTATCCAATCTATCGTCGGCGATCACTAGCAGACAATGGAAGATCAACAATTGTCAAAGTAAATCAACAAGATATTGAAATAGATAATCGTTGGATTGTTACATATTCACCGATCTTATCAAAAACTTTCAAAGCACACATCAATGTTGAATCTTGCCATTCAGTAAAATCTATCAAGTACATATGTAAATATGTAACCAAAGGAAGTGATATATGGCTGTGATTGGATTTGGTGCAGAGAATTCAAATAATGAATCATTTTGGCGAATTTTTTATTCAATTCAGCCGTGCACTTAGAAATTGGACAAAGAGTGTATTTCACAGATCAGAATGCAGTACAGAGAGCTCACCATGCTCACCAGTTTTTTCGAGACGTGCCAAAATGATCATTTCGCACAAACACTACTCTATTCTGAAATGCCAAAATATTATACTTGGAATCAATCAACAACGAAATTTATGCGAAGGAAACAGGGAAAACCAGTTTCAAGATACCCAGGTGTATATTCAATCGATGCAATAGGTCGAATTTATTCCGTTGATCCAAGCAACGATGAATGTTTTTATTTACGGCTGCTATTAGTCAATGTGCGTGGCCCAACATCATTCCAACATTTACGAACAGTTGATGGTGAATTGTGTGGATCTTACAGAGAAGCCTGTCATCGTTTGCAACTGTTAGAAAACGGTGCACATTGGGATCAAATACGAACATTGTTTTCCATTATCATATGTACATGCTTCCCATCAAAACCAGTTGATTTGTGGATAAAATACAAAGATAATTTGTGTGACGATATTTTGTTTAATATACGCAATAGAACAGGGAATCAAAATTTACAAATAAGTGAAGACATTTATTTCCATTGAGGATATGTGCTTGATGATGTCAAACAAGCTATTATGTCAATTGGGGAAGGCCGCGCCCAATTGCCCAATGCACGATGCATTTCATCAAGAGTTACAACGTGAAAAATCGTATGATCTCAATACTTTGAAAAATCGATTCAAATATATCTTGATACTCTTATGAAAGTAATAAATGATGGAACTGGAGGGATTTACTTCTTGGACGCTCCTGGTGGTACAGGAAAAACATTTTTGATTACTTTAATATTGGTAACAATTCGCTCAAAAAATGAAATTGCTCTTGCTCTTTCTCCGTCAGGCATTGCAGCAACTTTGCTTGAAGGTGGTCGAACAGCCCATTCAGCTCTAAAATGGTCATTGAATATGCAAAGCAACGAAACTCCAGCCTGCAACATTTCCAAGAATTCTGCAATGGCAAAGGTTTTGCAGCAATGTGAACTAATAGTGTGGGTTGAATGCACGATGGCGCATAAAAGATCTTTAGAGGCTTTAGATAGAACCTTAAAAGGTCTACGGAACAACCAAAACCAATTTGGTGGCGCAATGATTTTATTATCAGGAGATTTTTGGCAAACATTGCCAGTGGTTCCACGTTCAACGCAAGCTGATGAACTGAATGCATGTTTAAAGTCCTCCAATTTGTGGAAACAAATCAAGATATTACATTTAAGCAAGAATTTACGTGTCATGTTGCAAAATGATCAATCTGGAGACATATTATCTAAACGACTCATTGATATTGGTAATGGCAAATTTCCTATAGACGTACTGACTGGCTGCATCACCTTTCCTGAGAGTTTTTGTCAGTTAACGCAATCAAAAGATGAACTCATTCAAAAAGTGTTTCCAAATGTTGCTCAAAATTACTTGTTCCATGATTGGTTGAGCGAACGAGCTATACTGGCTGCCAAAAACAAATTAAATTTCAAAATTCAAGATGACATACATAAAATAAGGTAAGTGTGTCGATGAATACAGTGGAAATTTGCAATAGAAATAATTTTCTAAATCAATTGTGTACACCAACAACAAAATCGATATTTTCAATGCTTTGAGCAGCAACACACAAACTTGAAATGTTCAACAATAAACAAAAATTTTCAGTTGCTATTGGATTTTCAATTAAGTAATTGAATGAAATTTAAAATCTATTAAGATTTTATTTTTGAGATACTTACGTTTTTTCATCATGAAAGTTCAAAAACCCAATTTAATTTTTTTCAAATGTAATTAAAGTACTGTGTTGTACATGTTTATTATATAAAATAAAATTTTCATATGTGTCTGTGTGTGTGTCAAGCAGAAGCTTTTATCTATTTATATAGAATAGATGAAATGAAGGCAGCATTTAAACTAATGAAATCTGCTATCTGGAGGTAGAATCGTGTTTGAAGCATATTTATAAACAAATGGCGTTAGCTAGTGGGTTTTGTATCTACTTCGTACTGAAGATAACAATGGTCAGAAAAGGAATGGTTTTCGGACACTTTCCAGTTCAATTGACCCAAGGTTCCTGGACCAGAACCACATCAATGGACTCAGATTCCATTTTTAGCAGAAGGGCCGCCGAGGCGGCTTTACAGTGATGGAGGTTGATCTGAAGGATCTTAAGCATTAGACATTGCTTCCCTCCACCACTGTTGAGTCGTACTCCTCTGACGTCGATTCGTCCGTTAGGAGCGCACAGCTTCGTCCCAATGATTTCGAAATCTCCGAGTCCAGGGATAGTGTCTCCTGAGCGTCCTCCGGGATGTCAGTTTGGCGTGACCACGGTGCCACCCTCCGTCTCGGCAGGACGGAGCAGGTCCTGGGTTAAGGAAGATGGCGGCTAAGGCTTTCTCCACCTTCCTCCAGTTATGGGCCATAATTCTCCCATCTTCTTGGGCCCTGTCAACGACTGCCATGAGCAGGTGCTCCTTTAGAACATCGATGAAGGGCCTGGTAACATTATCTGGAACCCGCTTCGTTTTAGCCTCCGTAGGCGGTCCATCATCAGATCTCTGAATTTCGGATGTAAGATCTCGGAACCCTCTGTTGTAACGCTCCCACTTTTTGGGAGTTCGCTACTATGTTTTTTGTTTTGTTGTTTTTATTTTAACGCGGTCCAGCAAGGTCCAATCATGCATCGAAGAACCAACGAACAATCCGTCGAGCCTTAGCCAGGCGTATCAGACCGCTCGATGTCTCTGTGCGGATAATATATTTCACTAGATAACGGGAGAGTATTTTTTATGGAAATATAATTTAATTATATTGCAACCTCCACATCTCTCGTAACCGTTATAATGTATAGATGTGAAACTTAGACGCTGACGTACGAGTTCAAGATAGATGGTTTCTTCTTACAATTCAGAGAAGAATCGAAGAAGTGTGTGATTTACAGACCAAAACGCGAAGAAGTTCAGAGATCTGATGAAGATTCCCGATATTGAATATGATGTGAAAACTTAGTGACTGCACGGCTCGGTCACGTAATGCATGCGGATCCGGAACAAATGGTATAGCGCTGAGCCACCATATGGTAGGCGACTATGGTTCCACGGTGTACAGAACGATTTGGCTTCTTCTGATTGTCTAGGGCAGTACGAAAACTAAGCTCAGGATCGCAACGGTTGGTGCCGAATTTTCGACACAGAGGGGAGTAGTGGCCCTTACAAAACTGTTGTAATAACTAAAAAAATAAAAAATTAAAATTGGGCGGATTACTCCAGCACTCAATGCCACTATAACCCGGTGCAATACGCAGACAAATACATATATAGGGTGTCCGCCGGGAAGATATACTACTTTATTTTGCCGCCATTTTGGTAAACGTTAGTCCTGACAGTTCATATTTGGCAGTCGTGAAGTAGACACGTGGCATATTTATTATGGAAAAATATTCGATAAACCAACGTGTTTTAATTGTTAAGACATTTTATCAAAATCAATCATCGATTACTGTGACGATGAGAAAGTTACGTGAAATTTTTGGGAGAAACAACGTGCCAACAAAACGCACTATTTATCGTGTAGTGAATGATTTCGAAGAAAGAGGGTCTGTAGGTGAGAGGCCCAAGCATGGGCCACAACGTACTACAAGATCGGCTGAAAACATTAATGCTGCTCAAGAAAGTGTTCAAAACAATCCATCAACCTCAATTCGACACCGTGCTCAGGAGCTTGGTCTTCAAAGAACAAGTTTGGCCAAAATTTTGCACAAGGATTTGCATTTGTTTCCATTTAAGATTCAGTTGACACAAGAGCTTCTTCCACAAGACCATTTACGCCGCCGTACATATGTCAATAGGATGTTACAGCTCGCCCATGACAACCCCAATTTTCATGAAAAAATCATAATGAGTGACGAGGCACATTTTCATTTGAATATGTGAATAAACAGAATAGTCGGTTCTGGGCAATGGAAAACCCTCAAATTATTCATCAGTCACCTTTACATCCATTAGAAGTGACAGTCTGGTGTGCAATTTGGTCAGGAGGAATCATTGGACCTTACTTCTTTCAAAATGAAAACGGCGTAACGGTAACTGTGAATGGGGAGCGATATCGTGATATGATTGAAAACTTTTTAACGCCACAACTGCATGCTTTGGGCTTGATTAACATGTGGTATCATGACAAGACGGTGCCACATCGCATACAGCCAGGATTACAATGGAATTACTGCGCGAGACCTCTTTCCACAACAAGTTATTTCAAAAAATGGTGATGTTGATTGGCCTCCACGGTCGCCTGATTTGACTGCTCCGGACTTCTTTTTGTGGGGATATCTGAAAAGCAAGGCTTATGCAAACAAACCAGAAACGCTTGAGCAACTCAAACAAAATATTCGTGATGAAATTAATGAAATACCGCGTGAAATGTGTGAGAATGTAATGAAAAATGTGCTCAAAAGGGCTCGCATTTGTGAGGCTAACGGAGGCGGACATTTATCTGATATTGTATTCCATACATAATTGCCGACATTAAATAAAACATTTATCAATATAAGATCCATTCTCTTTCATTTACTTATTCATTTACTTATTTTATATAGAATAGTTAACAAGGTACTGAGGAAGACGCAAGTCGAAATCGATTTACCGAAAAAAAAAAAAAAAAAAAAAAAAAAATAAAAATTGTCACAATAAGGAAGAATTAAATTATAAAATCAAAAATAAGTTTTTTATTTAAAATAAGTTATATAGTGACAAAAGATTACACAAAAACATTAAAATGAACAACATTCATTTAAACTCTTTCATTTAATCAAAAATTATAAACAAACAAAGTAGTATACCTTCCCGGCGGACACCCTGTACTTACACATTAAAAACACTCAACCGTGATTTTTGGTCACCACCGGGAAACTAGCACGAGACCCTCGAATAACAAAGCAAGCACGCTACTTACTGTGCTAACGAGGGCGGCGGTATAATAACTAAATCATCTGCCAAATTAAAGAAACTATTGTAATTTGTTAAGTAGTTGACTTTTACCTAATTATTGAAATTTGTTATTTATATGAAAGGTATCAATCAAGTTATTTGAAATTTGCAAACGCTGCTAATTTCATTAAAATGGGGGTGGGAAAAGCCAAACTATCACCAGCAAGTGAATTATACACTAATCCTAACATTGATATACAGTATTTAATGATCAGCTGGTGTTATCCACTATAGAACAAATAAATTCGCTATAGGCTAGAAATATCTGAAACGTTGTGCTCGCATAAAAACCAATAAGCCATAACTTATTTGAGAAAATAATCAAACTGCTAGCGAGAATAATTGAAATTAAAGAAACGACAAAACACATCCCATCTGAAAAATCCAAATTAAGAGATTGCGAGTTTCGTTAACTCAAATGATATTCATGGTAGACAGCGAGTTTCCATGCCAAAGCTATTATATATACTTTAAAGATATAGATAAGATACGCACCAATCAATGTTTCTGGTAGAACTAGAAATAAACGAATCGAAACTTAGGAGGGATCTTCAGATTTCCAATTAAAAGAATATCTGCTTCATTGATTACAGACTATATTGATTTTAGTGATTACAACGCTAAATATATCCAGTGCGGTTCAATACTCACAATGGACGGAAGACAGACAACTTTATATGATGCGATCGACAAACAGTACTAGGATCCTTTATCATTCGAGCACCCTACATACTGACCTATACATATAACAATAAAATACTACATTTAATAGACTTCTTTGTAATAAAGGGAATTATGAACGTTTAAGTATTCGTACAACAGATTACTATAATTTGTCAATAAGTCTATAAAACCCTGAGAAGCCTTGAGAGAAGAACAAACTAAGGTGTTCTCAAAAAGAAAATTGGAAGGTAGTTGAACGAAAATAAGCAGATATTTGATACCAAAGTACAAATGAAACACTAAATTTGTCATACCGGCACACAATAGCATGCTACCAACAATTTTATAAGTATACTTGAAAAAAAGTTATTAAATAAATTTAAACCTGAACATTTGGCGAAGAGCTTATTAAATCTGATTACCAATTTAGATTCCGAAATTACCATGGCACCACAGAAAAAATTAACGAAAAGAATAACAGTTTGATATCTTTTTGAATAGAAAACTCTATAAAACAATTCGATAAATATTATTTATTAATAATAAATTTATAAACAATTAATTTGTTTATAAATTTTATTTGTTATTAACAATATAGAGTAAATAATAGGCAATTTTTACTTATTTTTACAGCCATTCCATGCGAAATCAGACAAAAAAAAGACATTTACGGGGGCAAGGTGTCCAATTTTTTTGAAATTTGGGGAGATGATAGATATAGATTTAAAAAAATATAATTTGAGTAAAAACTCGGTGGAGTCAAAATACGCGGAGCTCCGTTATAATTTGTTTTTGGCGGAAACTCAAATGTTCACATCTTTAAATTCTTGTATCTTAAGTATCCCTTGTTCGATGGAAAGACAATTGTACATACTTTCAAATCGATGCGCTGTGATGTGGTTGTTACCATTGGTTGTTACCACAAAGCACTGATAATCGTGAGTTTCACTGATGGCTTTTACTGAATCAAATTTTTTTGCTAGTGATCGTGCCACCCTTCTGTACTCTTGTTTGTACAAAATCTAAAAGTAATATTTGATTCATTTTTTGTAGCCCAATCGAAAAGTTACTGTGCTGTCGTTATTTGATCAGCGTAGGCTTTCGTGGCATTTTATTTGAAGGCACCTCCAATTCCGTCGTGTTTGTATAATTTGCATTTCATGTATTGGTAACGCCGATGTTGAATTCTCTTCTTGGTAATGATGTATAAGATATCGCCGAGGGTTGGTTCTGCTAAATTTAATTTTCAGGCTGCCTTGGACTGGGGTATTGTAATACGGCGTTTCTCTTATGGCAGAGCAGCTGCTGGTGGAATGGCTCGGATGGCACTCATCAGACTAACTTCGGTCTGGTTAATTCTTCCAACTCCGGTAGCTGAATTAGATATACCATGAATTGGATTCATTCCAGTTAATTCTGCAGCGCTCAACCCATTTTAGAATAGGCATCCATCATACCAGTCCTTTATTCGGGCCAAAATAAACGTAGTCCAGGTACACTACCCATAATTATTTTGATGGCTTTCTTAATCTCACTTACCAACACTCTTTAGCACTTTTGATTAAATAATTTTTCGTTTGTGTTATGTAAGTTATTGTTTTGGATTTAAATAAATTTTAGGTGAGAAATTAAAATAAGCAAATAAAAATAATTATAGACTAATATCAATTTTTTCTATTGCGATCTCAGCCTATTAGAATAATTTTGTTATCTATCCCTTTTCCCGATTTCGCTACAAGGTAACGAAATAGAAATATGTGGTGATCCAAATGCATGCTGCGATCGCAATAGAAAAAGCGAAATTAAAAAAGAAAAAAATATGAGATTTAATTCTTAAAAAAGAGACAAAATCATCGATCGAAAGGATGACAATATATGTTTTATTTATTTATTTTAACTACAAATTCAAATAAATTCATGTTTACATAAATATGATAAATTCATATTTAATTTTGATTTAATGTTTATTAAATTAATAAAAGGTTTAAGGTTCTGACTTTCAGATATGTGCTGATTCAATATAGAATCAATTCCGCAAAGTGTTTATCGAAATGAAAGATTTAACTTTTCATGGATGATAAGTAATTCGAAAATGGTCATTTTTACATTGATTCTTATGGGATAATGCAAAAAGTAGTTCCTCTAGAAAAAGCTCGACAAAAAACATGGCTGTTCCTTACGGCTCTGTATATATAGGTGGCTCTGGTTGTACCCAACAAAAATATATTTTTTTGAAATTGGACACCTTGCCTCCGAATGTGTGTCTGATTTCGCGTGGAATGGCTGCATAAGTATATATTTGATCGTCATTTTCAATAAAACACTATATTTGTTTATAAAAATTGGTCAAAAAAATTATAAACGATTACAATTTGTTATAAATAATTTATTTATTTATAAACAAATAAATAAATTATCAACAATAGTGGATTTAGATAATAATTATGCGATCAATAAAAAAATTAGAAACTCGACAAGTAATTAGATATTGTTATAAACAATTATAGCAATCGAAATAATTTTTCGAATTAATTTCGTCATATACATAAAATTGAAATCGAAAGTTGATCAACACGATCAATATGATCAACATTCAAATTTTTTATTCTTCTTTTCTATACAGAATTTTTCCCTGTGCTGGGATGTTCTATCATCACATCAATTCGCTTCGATAGACATTTGTGTCTCTTTTTTTACGAACAAATTTGTGCTCCATTGCGTTTTTTGAATTACGTTTTGTCTATTGCGATCTCAGCCTGTTAGAATAAATTTGTAAACTATCTCTTTTTCCTCTTTTCACTTGCCATCGAAAATAAAAATATTGGTGATATTTTATCGAATGAATTTATAGAAATAGAATCGAGTAGGCTATGATCACAATATAAATTGCGAAATAGACTACAATTTTGTTCGTAAAAAAAGAGACACAAACGTCTATCGAAACGAATCAAAGTGATGATAGAACATCCCAGCACTGATAACGGGATTTCGGTGAATTATAAATTCGAGGAATTGTGTATTCGTGCAATTATGTTTCTATGAAATGTTGTTCTATGATTTGTTTTCGATGAATTGTTGTTCTTTCAATTGTTTAATCGATGAATTATTTTTCTAGCAATTTTCGGGTTACCCAATAAACTATACCAGATTGTTGTATATTCTCCAGCTATACAAAACTTTCGTTAAACGCAGCATTCCTAATAAATCTTCAAGGACGGTAATTCCGGAAGAGATAAAATCGTGTTTTATCATCTCCCACAATTTTTTTTTTTTTGTGACTCTAATCCACTTCTAATAAAATTAGAACACGCGCATATAACGAATTAAACAAACAGCAATAATAATAATTTCGTGTTAAAAGCAAAAAATTAGACCGGAAAATTAAGATTTGTTTTATATTCCATTTTCCTTTATTTCATTTGTTTTTTTCGGTTTTGAGCGAAAATGATGAAATAAAATAAAAATCGTAATAAAAAAAATAAAATCAGACGAAAAATTGAAAAAAGAGGATTATCGTCTCTAATTATTGCGGTTGGATTTTTATTATTTTTTCTTGGCGTTTATCGCATAAGATACAACACAAAGCTTTGTATAAATAATCTAATAAAAAAAAAATAAAAAAATCGCGCACAAATAAGACGAAAAATTATTCGTGGGATGGTGTGTGTGTGTGTATATATAGCAGATAGACATTTTCACTTTATTCGCAAAGATTTAACCGACGAATAAATTAAATGTTTTTTTTTTTTTATATTTTTATGGAATAAAATTATTAAGATACTTTTTTATGTTGGGTGGGTGGGGGTTAATAGGGTCAAGTCTTGTTTAACTTTATTTGAAATAAATTAAGTAGAAAATACGCTAACTGTTTTGTATTTTTTTGGGATTTGGGTGCGTTTTATCTGTTTCGGTGGTGCGGGACATATGTATATACACACCAATTATATGTAAATTCGTGTACGCGCAGATATTAATTATAGAGTACTATATAGTTGATAATTTAAATATCCTATTCGGCATAGTTAGACAAATTTAGTTAGTCAGCAATTAATACATTTTTGAGCAATTTATAGAAATTATTTTGCCTTCTTTTTGATCCTGAATAGATATATATATATATATATTTTTGCCATTAGCTGAGCGGCTGTAAGAGCATCCATATAAATTCAATATTTCAATGTTACAGTAATTTGAAGATTTTGAATTGCAAAATGCAGTTAGATGTGCGATGGAATCATTGAAAACTGGATTAAAGTTTTTTAGTTACGATAACTTCTAAGCGCAATAAGTGTGTTTCTCGACGACTGCAAGTCTCTGTCGAGTCGACAAAGCTTCCTAGAAAGTCGGTTTCGATGAGAAGCCTCAACGATTGCTAATTGGAAGCAGTTCGGGAACCGTCCAATTTAATTAGATAATTGGGACTGGTTGGATTAGTATAAAGTATCTTCCTAAGGCGAGAGGTCTTGGCGACTTCCTCCATCTTATCACAGAATAGTCTCCAAGACCTCCTCTGTAGTTTATTTATTTATATTATAGAAATCAATTTAGTACATTACAAGTAAGATTTTATAATATGCAAAACCAATAATCAATTCGATTTTAGAAGATTATAAAAGTTTAAATTTTAGATTAGAAGTTGTCAAAATACAAAAAATTTAAAATAAAAAGTAAATTTTTTATAAAAAATAAATTGAAAAGAGGTTATCGGATAATTTCTGATAAATTAAGTTATAAAATTTAAAAAATAGTTCATTAAGTTCCTTTTGAAGCAGTTCTTTGTGAGATGAAAGTCAAAGTTTTCTTCAGCGATGTTGAATTATCTTGCAAGTCTATTGATTGGGCAATTTTCACCATAGTAAGTTGAGTGGCGTACTATCTCCAAAAATCGATGGTTTCGCAGCGATTTGATTGGAACATGGATAGCTGTATTTTCCAATATGGCCAAGAAGGATGTTACCGATAAAAGCTGGGTCTAAAAATAAACGTCTATTTTCCAGAGTGCAAATTTTATACTCTAAACATCTTGTCGTGTATGCGGTGGTAGGCGGGCTATATTATCATAAAACGGTAAGCTATGGTCATGACGGTAAGCTATGGCTTTTAATCCTTTTGATGTGGTTATAGCATAATAAGGGTTCCAAATTACTGATGCGTTTTCAACTTGGGATCTTATATACGCAAAATATAGTGAAAATAAAGTTGACAAATTTGTAAATTAGGGCATAACCATAAATTGTAAGGTTCATAACCATAAATGAGGCAGGCCCCTCGAAACCAAAGGGCAAAGGCAGGAATGCCGGTCCTCCGCTCAGGAGACACTATCCCTGGACTCGGAGATGTCGAGATCAATGGGGCTACACTGTGCGCTCCAAATGGACGAATAGCCGTCAGAGGAGGAGTCTGACTCAACAATGGTGGAGGTAAGTACTATCTAATGCTTAAGATCCTTAAAATCAACCTCCACCACTGTAAAGCTGCCTCGGTGGCCCTTCTGCTCAAAATGGAATCTGAGTCCATTGCTGTGGTTCTGGTCCAGCAGCCTTGGGTCAGTGGAGACGGGTGCTGAGCCTCAGAACTTCCAAATATAAAATACTAAATGCGAAAAATGAAGGTAAGATACGTTCCTGCATTCTCGCTAGAAATAATCTGAACATTTTTACAAAACTGAATTACAGCAACGCTGATGTAGTGATGGCTAGCATCGAGATGGGTGCGCAAAATCTCTGGCTAATATCGGCCAACCTACCATATGAGGAGGAAAATATACCACATGGTTAGTTGGGTAGTGCAATAACAGAGGCTCAAAGGCGAAAAGTCGGAGTCATCATGGGCAGTGATGCTAATGCGCATCACTCAATCTGCGGAAGTACAAATATTAACAAGCGAGGTGAGTTACTTCTTGATTTTATTTTAAGTACTCACCTAAATATATGTAATATCGGGCACAAGCCAACCTTTATTACTAAAAATAGACAAGAAGTGCTAGACATCACACTTGTCTCAGATTTTATTAAGGAGAAGGTATTGAACTGGAAAGTGTCCGAAGACCATTCCTTTTCTGACCATTGTTATTTCCAGTACGAAGTGGATACAAAACCCATTAAAAAACCAACCTTCAGAAATAGGAATAAAACTGATTGGGATTGCTTTAGAACCATTCTGGGTCATTCATTACAGGTATCGGTTTCAAACGCACCTGTATCTACACAGGAGTTGATGTTCTAGTAACCAAACTATCTGATGCTTTTAACAAGGCCATGTTAGATGCATGTCCTATCAGTAGGCCTTTGGGTAAGTTCGGCCACCCTGGTGGTCGAGAGAAATTCAAGGTACTCGTATGAAATGCAGGAGACTGTTCAAGAAAGCGAGGAACACAAATGCTGCTGCAGATTGGGACTGTTATAAGGAAGTCCTTAAAACGAAAAGAATGTATGAAAATTTATTTAATTCAATATTGATAATAAAATAAAAATTAGGGCGTTATAAAAATAAATTTAAAAAGGCCCTAATTTTTTTTATTTTTTTTTTCTTGTGCAATACATTTGTAAGAATATTTGGCCATAAAATTCACGTAATATTAATAAATATTAAATTAGAAAATCATCAGGAATCTCGAAAATGATTTTTCTGGTGCCTTAATTCGAGATCCTCAATATATATCTTCTTGTCATAAACTATGCAAGATTTCGAGTTATGGTAATCTGAAGATTTTGAATTGCAACATCCATCGCATCACTGAAAACAGTTTGATCGAGAAACGCAAGCTGACACTAATTCGAAAATGACATTCTGAGGTATCCGTATTTTTATAGGTGATCAGCTTACGGTGATAGTGACTTTTTTGGAATTCGTTTGAGTTTAAGATGTATAAATCGATATATGTAAGCCTAGAAACGAACCATGCTGTTGAGACTATATGTATATAGATATCCTTTTGAATAAGCCGAACATGTTATATTGTGAAATCTGGGTCTATAATGACTGCACAGTCGATACGCAATTCTTCTAATGTGGTTGATTGGCATTTTATGTCTTCTGGTCGCAATTTTCAGCATACATTAGTTATTTATGGCCGTTCCTATATAACTGAAAATGCTGCAATTGTTTTGGTGAGTCGTTAGCCAATCCAATACTAAAGTGGAATCAGTCCACGCCACTATTTGTGTAATTTAGATTTTTAGTGGCCGCTTGACGTTCAACAAAATTTTGATAGAAGCAATGACCCACACAGTCCTAACCGTTGAATTAATAACTGCTTAACTAGTGCCACTTTGGTTTTGGCTGTTAACAGTTTAACGAGCCCGTCTCCGTATGAGTTTATTATTTTGGCATATCCACAACTGCAGAGTAAGCTTGATTTGGGTCTAATTGAATAAACGACGGATGGTCTATTGTTGGGTCCCAATGCAGCCGCAGTAGTTTGATGAAGATTAAGTTAACATTTCGGGTCCGGACAATTAATCGTACACATATACATGTTGTTTTTAAGTTTGCCGTAATTTTTCTGTATATTTAGTTGCGGTTTTGTTTAATGCTCTATATAGTGGCTAAATAAGTTCCACTCGATGTGCCGTAGGTAACGGTTTCGGCATAATATTCACTGAATTTTGGTGAGCTACTGCTATGCAAACCTGGCATTACATTTATTCAATGTTTGCGGTGAACGTCACCTTAAACATCCTAAATCGAATGAAAAATTTATATAGACTACATTGTACGTTCAATGTTTTCTTGTGGTCGTGGTCGTCTTCGCAGAGCCATCAAAACGTTCCTTGATTTAAAATGTGTGTTCGTGACCTTTTGCTATACATGTATATACTTCCTGCATGTGTTCTAGGGTCACGTACTATACCATAATTAGTATTAAAACAATGCGGTGAAGTTCATTTTCTTGCGAATCTTCTTTCGATATAATGCGTTCTTTGTACCGATATATGTAATGAGAATCTGCTAACGCAGATGGGGATATTTTGAATGGCACAGGCTTACTGTTATTCTGCCAGACTTATCTGTTGTTTTGTTAACATTTTTTCATGCAACAAACGAGTGGTTGAGTTCCTTTTGCGGTTTCAATTTGCCACAATCGTCTTAAGATTCTAGCCATTACCCATCCTAGCAGTAGTGTTCGTTGGCTTTCCTTGAGTCTTGGGTCCAGATGCATTGTCTGCTTCGAAATCTGGATTTGTAAGCAATATTATGGTTGTTATCTTCTTTCATGAATCGACATACTTTTAAACTTGCTACATATTTAAATAACTATGTGTTCGATAGGAAGAATACTGATACTGCTATAAAACTTATAATTAAAATAACACGGCTTAGCAGTAAAATCGACAATTTTAGGAAATCAAGCGCATCAACATTTTTATCAAAGAACTCAAAGAACTGTTTCACTGTTGGAAGATCATACTCTGCTGAACTTTGAGCCCATAAGCTGCCTGTTGATTTCTAACTGGAATCAGTCCGAGAACCGTCCGGTTTAATTAGATAATTAGGATTGGTTGGATTAGTAGAAAAGCTTCTTCCGATGGTTACAGATGAGCTAATCGCAAATAGCAATAGCACATGACAGTTTCCACTTCTCGTTGTACCGAAGAAGTCTGGCAATAATACAAATAAATGAATTAGAAAAAGCGCCAGCTATATTCCAAAGGCTTTGAACTTCTTCTTAAGTTGATTGACCGGCATAAAATGGTTGCTGTACTTATATACGAATTTAAAAGACCATACTGAAGTATTGATTAAAATTCTTAGCTGTTCCAGCAAAATAATTTAAAATTGAATGCATCAATATGCCAGTTCCTTCGCGGTGAATTAAACTATCATGGCCATGTAATTATGTCATCAGCTATAAAACCTGATTAAAACCTTAATTTCAGGGCCGATTTTTCCAGTTGCTTTTTAAAATAATTGATTCATCCTGTTGATCCATGGTCCATTCATTAAAGGAGCACCGATTTAAATTATTCAAAATAAATCCAATTAATCCGGTGGGCTACCCCCCAGAAACAAACGGGGCACTTGAAAGATCTCACAAGACTGGAGTTACAGAGTTTCTGTATGCCTATAGTTCACATACAACACAACTTTTCATTACACCACCGAATACATGCCATTTGAACTAATCTTTTGACGTAAATCCCAATATTCCAAATTCAATTTATATTATGACTATATTTCCAATGTAAGATTCCATTTGCAAAAATATAGGTTTTTTCGTTTTAATTGGAACACCCTGTATGAAATGTAGAAATTTTGAAAATTTTTTCGGTGTTCTAAATTTGAATACAAAAATTATATCATCTAAGAATGTATTAATAAATAATAATAATAATAATATAATAAAATAAAAATTAGGACGTTATAAAAAAAAAATTAAAAAAACGCCCCAATTTTTTTTTTTGTTTTTTTGGATGATCTCTCTCTATGTATAATATTTTATACAAATTAGGTTTGGCCTTAAAAATCACGTAAAATTAATAAATAATAAGGTAGTACACGATGTGCGAGTAACTGTGAATAACGGCACGAAACAATTGAACCACTTTTCGACGAACGTTTATATGGATAGAACGCGTATATAGATAGATAAGAATATTGTAGGGTTGATAGAAATATAACCAAAAATGCCAAAAATCAAATAAAATTAAAAAAGTTAACAAGCAAAAAAAAAAATAAATAAATCAAAGTTAATATTCAAAGATTTTCAGAAATCAACAACAAAACCATCTTAAGTTTTGTGTGCCTATGTAAACAAACAAATAGATAAATAATCGAAAAATGAAAGAGGTAGTTTTTCCTTTTATCTTTCCTTATGTACCATCTAAACCGTTGTATTATGCGTATTGATATTGACTTTTGGTAAAAATGTAATAAATGACTGTAAGCGCAAAGATTCTTTGTATTATTGACTAATATACGTATATTTGTTAAGCCGTTGATTTATTCATCCATAATTGACAATAAGTATAAACAAAGTTCAAGTACGTATCTATATAGATATACAGACAATATTCGTTTAACGTATGGGCAATAAATTTGAACTCTAAAAATGATTGAATCGGACGATTTTTTTTTTGATTGTGCTTTGTACTCGCCAAATATACTTGTGATCTATAGCAAAAAGCACTATTCCTTCGTAAAGACATTA
The DNA here is from genome assembly GCA_951394425.1 of Tipula unca. Classification (NCBI taxonomy): domain Eukaryota; kingdom Metazoa; phylum Arthropoda; class Insecta; order Diptera; family Tipulidae; genus Tipula; species Tipula unca. The sequence goes on along the minus strand of OX596382.1, from coordinate 182,449,233 downwards.
TTTATCTTTCATAATCTTCTGTATACGTACATATGTACATAAAAACCAGCATACATAAAAAAATATCATCATTTTGTTTGAAATTATTATCATTATTCCATTCTTTTATCTCGCTTATCTACAACAACAAGATCGACGAATAAGGAACATACAAAAAAAAGCTTTAAGCTTCATAAAAAATGAAAATCTATTTTCGGGTTTATCTTGAAAATGTATATAAATAGACATATAATACGTACGTACATACATACATACATACATAACAACTCGTTTTTTAGTATTTCTCGTTAGACTTTTTATCTTCTTATACGTACAAACATATATATATTCCTCTAATTGATTATTTATTTATTTCACTGTATTGTTGTTGTACTTCTACCATACATATATACATACATACATATACACATAAGGATTTAGGATGTATCTATATGCCAGATATAAATATTTCTACTTTAGTTTACTTGTGGTTTGTGTGCGGTACACAGTTCTTATGTGTACGACAACTTAAAATTATTGAAAATGAAAAGTATAAGTTGATAATATATTTCAGAATTATAAACATATATTCACCCTCAAAAGCTACATATATATACTACATGTACTATACATAGTGCTTTTCATATATGTTGTGTTATATATTTAAGTGGATTGGATATATACAATTTACTAAAAGTCAATTATTTGCCATCAAATAGAAAACTGACATCAAATTCCTTTATCCGGTAATTGAATGCAGTGACGTAGCTAAAAATTAAATCTTAGAAAAATTTTGAAATACTTTGTAATACTCATCAATTAAATTCGAGACCTAATTTTAGACGACCAGTTCAAGCATTCACATGGTAAAACACACGAAAAATTGTCTTGCACTGATGTACGATAAATTTTCGTGTGTTTCACTATGTGACTGCTTGGCAAGGTCGACTAAAATTTCATATCGAAATTTATTTTTTTACACTATTCTATTTTACGTAAGGGGGGAACTTGGAATCCCTATCAGGTGCGTCCCCAGGTAGTTATTGAAGGTGTTATGCCTATAAAGCCACTTATCTGTATTAAATGGACACAACTTAAATATTTGTATATTAATAAATTTGGAATAAAAATGTTATTTTGCGGCGTATGTTGCGGCACCGCTGGGACTTAGTTGCGCATAGTATTGCGTAGATGCTCAATAACTTCGTCAGAGTCTGCTGGTTGTCGATCGGGTCTTTCCATGAACATTTCGCCTGGTAGTTTGAGTGGTTGACCGTAAACCAACTCCGCTGGTGAACATTTGATAGTATCTTTTGGGGTAGCTCGTATGCCAAGGAGAACTATTGGCAGTTGTGAGCTCCAATTCACTATATCGCCTCTCGCTTTAAGAGATGCTTTTAGTTGGCGATGAAAACGTTCCACAATTCCGTTAGATTGAGGGTGATAAGGTGTCGTCCGGATTCGATGCGTGCCTAGAAGCTTGGTTAGTTCCGCGAACAGCTTAGACTTGAATTGACTTCTTGATCTGTAGTAATGTTTACAGGCAATCCAAATCTAGATATGTAATTTTCAACGAAGGTTTTAGCAATGGTTGCGGTACACATATCTCTCATAAGGTATATGCTTCAGGCTATCTGGTAAAACGATCCACAGCAGTAAGGATGTAGGTATATCCATTTGATGGTGGGAGAGGTCCAACGATGTCCAAGTGAATGTGCTCAAAACGACCGTTTTTCAAGCACATGCGCTTGACTACAAATTTGGATAGCTTAGACGTTCATATAAGGATTAAATTCTCGAGAGGTTTTCTATTTTTACAGCATTGTTATGTGATTTTAATTTTTTTTTAGTTTAAAATCACTAAAATTTTAAAATCTGAGAAGCTAGTAAACTCCATTAAGATTTAGTCCATCATTACCTTTTTAAACAATGTGACAATTTTATTTAAATATTTACCGGTTGTTTTTTTTTGCCAAAAAAAAATTAATTAAAGCTTTGACAGCTTTTAGAGAGACCGTACTTCATTATTTATAGTAGATACAAATTGGAATGAATGAGAAACCGAGTTAATTACGAAATTTTGAAAATAAGCTTTGGAGCCAAAAGCTCATTATATAAAAATTAAGGTTCAACTGGTTGATGGTCTCTATTTCCCATGAAAGCTGGAGAGGTTGTTCTGAAAGTTTGAGTGACACTCTTAAATTATTAAATAAAATACTCTGCAATAACAATTTGCTGAAAGTTGAACGCTTTTATTTTTTGCAATCTTCCGGGAAAGGGTTAACTTGACCAATACTTGGGTTGTTAGCTTCATGTACAAATAAAACATAAAAACTCAATTACAAAGCTTTAATAATTTAACAAGATTCCTATTCCAAATCTTCTTAATCCCCCGCTTCTTAATTTTAATCTTAAATAATTGACTGCATATAGTTCAGCAGTTCACTATACGATATAATTCTAGTAATTACTGTCAACGTAAAGTTTTTTGTATATAGTCACTAGAAAATTTGAGAAGAGTCAATTAAATTTATTAATATTTATTGTTTCCTTCGTCCATAGAAAATAAAATACTCATCTGTTAATCCAACGTTAAATTTCTGCTCTCAAGTACATAGTTTCTTAATAATTTAATTGACTTGTATATACGTAGATGTTCATGTTGTACCTTAGTTTTTCAATTATTGTTGCTGTATAACGTGTTTTCATCCATTTATCACATAATTTTTGTTTTCTCTCTTTTCGTGTCAGTTGTTGTTGTGATGCCAAGAAATTTGGAAATCCACTTCATTGAATAACATTTTTTTCGAAATTAAGATCCTCGTCTATATATTGTATTGTGAGTGACTGACTCTCGTCTCATCGTTTTTTTTATATTTAAGTGCGCGTTGTGTCTCTTTAAATCTCGCAATTAAATTGTTGTATTTTACTTTATGTGTCTTCGAGTTATCTGTTTTTTTTTTTTTTTTCGTTTTCTTCAAGACACAACAGTAATACGTAATACCAATAATAATATCAATATAATATCCAATAATCAAATTGATTTGATTTGTGTCACGATTTTTTGTTTGAGTTATAGCGCACAACGAGCAGTGTATACACACACAATTATTAATGTTGTCTTAAGATTTTATCGGATTTTCCGTTTTCCGTTTATAATTTTTTTTTTGGTTCAGGATTTTCATCGATTTCTACTTTTCTTGTCAACCAATTTAAATTATATCTGGGAATAATGTGTATGTGTATAGTTTTGGGGGATGGAAATAAAAATGAAAATATTTGTCAAAAGAAAACTTATGGATGTATTTAATTCTGAAAATAAATAAATGTGGTATTGATTCCTGAAGAGGTTTGAAAGAGACATTAGTTTTAGTGTGTAGAATCGGTCCATGTGGTTCATCACAAGCAAGTGCAGACCAATCCATTTATTTGGCATTCATATACAAAGATAACATTTAAAAATAGAACAAAGTGGAAAAAAAATTAGGGCGTTATTTTTAATTCATAATAACCAAAGTCATAAGATACGTATATCAATCGATCACTTATTTGACTAAAATAAATTATTGTTTTCTGTATTTTTAAAACTTAGCTAAGGTCACCATATTTTATTTATTGAGCAATAACATCAACGTCCTAATTTTTATGTTCATACCTTTTTATAAAACCGATTTTCATAAAATAGTCTAACTCAGATATCTGTAAGAGTTTAAGTGTTTATATGTTTTTTGCACGATTTTTAATGCGTAGAATACATGCGGTACATGCGGTTCATATAATCAAGATCAGCCAATGACAGTATCTTCCTCCTATACCGTAATCATGTTTCGATCTATTTATTCTGCAGTTACGTACATAGAAAACATTTAGTAATAGAACCAGGTTAAAAGAAAATTAGGGCGTTATTTTTAATTCATTATAACCAGGGAAGTAAGATACGTATACCAATGTGTGAATTATATAACTGAAGTTAATTGTTGGTTTTCCATATTTTTAAATCCTTTTACATTCACTAAGCAATAACATTAACGCCTTAATTTTATGTTCACACGTTTTTATAAAACCAATTTTTGTAAAACAATCTAACTATTTTTACATGAATGGAGCCAGCAGAAAAACGGATTTGATGTGTTATGTAGAGTTTTTTGCACGAGTTTTAGTGTGTAGAATCGGTACATGCGGTTCAAATAATCAAGATCAGACAATGATAATGTGTTCCTGCTATACCTTAATCATGTTTCGATCTATTTATTCTGCATTTACGTACATAGAAAACATTTAAAAGTACAAGCATGTTGAAAAAAAATTAGAGCGTTGTTTTTAATTCATAATCACCAATTAGCGTATACCATGGGTCACTTATATAACTGAAATAACTGTTGGTTTTCTTATTATTAAATTCTTACTTTGGTCACCATATTTAAATTACTAAGCAATAAAATCAACGCCCTATCAACGCCGATCTTCGACATTTGTTTATACGGATATTCATTATTGTGATCTGAAACAACCGATTATTGGCTGACGGACGTCACGAATAATAAATTAGTTGACAACATATGTCCGCTAGAAACACGTTGAATCTCAACTTATATAGATAATGTATCAATTAAACCCCTAATCATCCGTTTGCATCACTATTACAAGGGTTTCAAGAAATTACTCATTTCAATAAACGAGCCTACTGTGTTGAACATTAGAGCATCACGCTTCATATAGAAATAATAGGGCGTCTAGTTAATTCGAAATCAAGATGTCTTTCCCCTGAGAATTTGTAATAACTGGTCATCACCACTTCATATTTTTGCGAAAGAAGACGCCTCTTAGAGATGCGGTGATTTCAGAGCCGTAAATGGAAGCACGACACCGGGTAATTCCACATATATATTAACGACTGCGGGTACATTCTTCGTGGGAAGACTATTTTTTCTAAATTTGATTTTAAAAAAGCATTTCAGCAAGTACCAATCGAACCAGCAGATGTGCATAAAACAGTTCTAAGTCTACGTTTTTTGAGTTATTTGAATTCTTATAGATCACGCTTATGCAATGCTCAAAGGTCAGAGCTTTTAAAGGTGCATTGCAGAAGTTTTACATGGCTTGTTACCAGATAAAAAAATCAAAGCCAATAAGTGACCCATTAAGAGAACACAACGACTAGTGCATGAATGGGTTCACATCAAGTCAGAATTTGTAACCACAGTTGCAGTTAATTGGTCCACTGCTTCAATCAGATGAGAACAGTTATTGTCTTACCATAGTCGATAGTTGTTCTAGATGGCCGGAAGTTTCTCTCCCAAACAAAATGGCAGAGACTCGCAAATAATTTAATGGTATGGTAACATTGTTCCACGAGTTACCGAAATTGTTAAACATTCAACATCTTAAATGAGCCATTATTTGTCATCAAACAAACACCCGGTTGCACAAAATGTCTACCAGTAATACAACTTGGCTTTAGTACAACACACAGTCAGAAGTTATGGCATTCACTATAAGTAGGTACGCAGACCAGTGCTAGACGAAAAATTTGCGCGAACTTCTAAATTTTAAAATTTTTCAATATCAAAAAAAAGGGTTTTTGTAACTAGATGATTATCTAACTACAAAAACTGTTTTTTGGTAACCTGTTGATTGCCCATTTAACAATTCCCGGTTCTTTTGAGGTTAGTTTGGTTTGATAATTCATGATGAATAGACTCACGCCGGAGCAACGTTTGCAAATTGTTCAAATTTATTTTGTAAAACATGGTTTAATTCGAGAAACTCATCGACCATTACATCGATTAATTCGAGGAACAATGGATCGTTTTCGCACCACGTTTACTTTAAACGGTAATGCGCATCCCGTAAGAAGTTGTACAGTGCTCACACAACAAGCAATTTATTGATCCACAATTTAATTTGACAATTTTGTTCAGTAAGTAATCTCAGTTTTGGTTAAATGGCTATGTCAGTAAAACAGAATTGTCGCATTTGGAGGGATGATAATTCGCAAACCATTGTCGAAATATCATTTCATCCAGTAAAAGTCCCCGTTGGGTGCGTTGAATGGGCGGTCAATCATTGGTCCACATTTATTCAAACGTTACAGTCAACGGTGAGCGGTACAGAGACATGATCACTAACTTTTTCGTGCCTCAATTAGAAGGCAGCAGACATATTGTGGTTTCAGTAGGCCGGCGTCATATGCCACACAGCGCACGATTCAATTAATTTACTGAAACATATTTTAATTAATTGGCCTCCTCAATCGTATTTTCTCTGGGGATACGCATAAATTCGCATGTTTATGTTGATAAACCAGAAATAATTGAGCACTTAGAATCCAACATTTGACGCACTAACGCCGAAATACAGCCTGATGTACAAACAATATCTGTTTTGTTGACCTAAAGTCCAATTCTCTTTGAACTTCTCGACGAAACCATTTCACAGTGCTCAAGTGTTTGTTTTCGAAATATTCTAAGCGCTTCTCTCCATAAAAATTAAAGGCATCTTCAATTATTTTGCAGTTGTTCTATTTGAAATTTTTCGGTCCATGTTCACTATCATTTAGGAGCTTGGCTTAATTTAATTTGAGTGTATCTAATCATTGTTTCCTCATTGACTTTGGGTCTAAGACAAAATTCGTCTGGCCAAAAATTTAGAGAGCCTTAGATAATATTATGGCATAGTTAGATCGCGTACCTATGTTGCCTCGTTTATCGTTATTATGAAATAAAATAACGCCCTAGTTTTTATTTTTTTTCATTTTTCATTAAACATTTTATAATGTCTCCTTCATTAGGATTGGATCGTGCCCATTCAATGTTCGTTTATGTTTCAGGGATAGTGCTTCCGAATTGCAGTTCATGGCCATAGAGATTTAAGACTCATGCTTTATATATTAAATTAAATTTTTAATTTTTAATACTATCAATCTTAATCCTATGTTTTCTTTGAAATTTGAGAAGAGTGGAATTTTTACAAAATTTATTAGATAAAATTACTTCTTTTGGATATTTGCATTAAAAGCTAAGCAACAGTATTTGAAAACAACAAAATACTTGAAAGTTATTAAAAAATTTGAATAGACAAAATGTAATTGAAGCCGCGATGATGGACACATGTTTTCTTGTAAATATCATAAAATTATGACACCTTCTTGACGACAAATAATTCTAAGTAAAAAATACGGTCCACCAACACATGTTTTGAAATTTCGTCAACGTGTACGAAATTGGTTGCCAGTTGATTTATTCATTTTTATCTTTAATTAGAGTTCTACAGTTTTATCGAAAAAAATTAAGTCAAGACCAGTGGGCCTATATGGACGGTGTTTCCCAAGCCAAAATCGTTTTTTCGATCTCCATTCGTTACATATAAAAATAAATTTGAAAACATTTCTAATCGAAATTATTTTCGCTCTCTTTCTGCAAATCGATTATATCAATATATTATATACAAAACCATTGACAAACAACAAAAATGTAATTCCACTCAATTGCTATAATTTTCTTTTTTATTATTGAATTATCGTCACCAACAAGAAAAATAGAAATAGAAATCGACGCAAATCATAAAAAAAAACAAAAAATAAAAAGGTTTCCATGCCATGAGATAAAAATATTTTCCCATCGACATCTTATCCATATACATATATACTTCATCCTCCTCCGTCCGTATTTATAAATACAATCTAAAAGTATTTCCAAACAAAAGAAAAACATTATCACAAAACTTTTTTCCAAAATAATCTTTTATCCGAGAGAAAAAAGTAATAAAAAAAAAAAACCGTCTTGTAAAATGTATTTGAAATTAAAAAGTTCGATTAAAAATGTGACACGAATTGTGAATCTATACAATAGGACCGCTATCAGCTGTGTACAAAAAGTTCAAGTTATTTGATACCGAGCGCGCGGCAATCTTAAAAATAAATTTAATCGATGTCGTTAAAAAAAAAAAAAAAACACCCGCACCGCGCCATAAAAAAACCACTTTACCAAAGAAATAAGTCTATGGGATGTCTTTTAACCTTATATATTGTTAACATTTATATGGGTGCTTTGTAAATTTAAAAAGCCATAAAGTTTAATTTTATGGTGCGACACCGCATAAAGTGTTTCGTTTGACATGAATGGGGAACTCGTGGAATAATTGCGCGCGATCCAAATAAAAAATTAATAAAAAATTTGAAAATCCATCTGACTGACATACTATCAACGTATGGTACTATTTAGAAGTTCTATAGAATCTTTTCATAATCAACCCACATATACAGAAGAACACCGCCCATACTTTCGAGGAATTTGCAATGAAATCCTCAAATATTGCAAAACAAATTAAGTAGATATGTTTCAAATCCTCCACAATTCTGAAATATTTTAAGGCCTCACCAAATCCTACTGCACGCTAATTGATATTTGCGTTATTTGTAGTGAACTCCATAGTTCCAAACAATGCAATAAAATTAAAACCGACACTTCTCTGAGAAAATGTAAAAACTACGGTGGAAATTATCTGGGGTATCTCAAATTGATACCGCCAAAACAACACTGGACTCACGCTCAAGTACCCGGACACGACATTTAGGATCGGCACGTAGAACGAGCAGTCACTAAGGAAACCAGGAGTGTTAGAAGGCATAATCACTGGCCTCAAAGTAGAAACTCTACACGAGATGACCTTGTACATTTTGGTGCTGGATTTTTTCGTGGGCCGCAGATAAAGAAGGCTGTTTTCGGTTTCCAAGCCATCAAAAACCGATTGTTTAAGCTTCACTTGCGCATGGAGTTAGAGCCAACATGTCGATAATTTGTATACATGCGCTATCTGATGAGTGATTAAGTGTACGATTCAAAATAAATGGGAAGAAGAAATCCAAGAAATTCATCAGGGAAAAAATTAGTCGCTACCAGATAACACCAGATAATAAATTTAATCAATGTCGTTCCAAATATTCTTGCTGCGCAATAAAAACCACTTTAGACGAAAGAAAAATTTTCAAACTCGCACGATCAAGGTTTCCGCACCTTTTACTATTTTTTGTAGAATCAAGGAAAACTTGATGATTATTTTCTTCAAATAACAGCGTTGTCTTGTTAGTTTTTGTTTTTAAATTTTAGTTTCGTTTCGATCATCGATTTATGGGTAAGGTTGTAGTTCCCCATTAAATACGATGATACTGTATATCACTTGAATCTTTACAAGTTTTCTTTTGGTTTATTTATTTACATTGTACAATTCCATATGCAGATATATTTCAAAAATGTCGAATATTATGTTTTTATTCACAATTTTATATATCTATACTTTACAATATTAAGTGAATTAGGTTTACAATTAACTTTAATTTTATTTAATTAAATTTGGTAACACACAGCTTTTTCGGTCTGCTAACAATCGAACTCTTTTTTTTTTATATTGAAAACAAAAATCAACAAAATATAAAATCAATGATTACTTATTTATAAAAATTAAATCTAATTTTGTACGCAACCATTAAAATCTAAAGTGCAAACGAAAACAATAAAAATCTAAATGGTACAAAATAAAAATGAAAAATGAAGATCAAAATGAAAACACTACAAATACTCCCCCTCCAGAGAGATCGAAGATCTATCGAAGAAAATATAAGAAACGAGAAGGGGTCCTGGATACACGACCCGAACTTGTAGTCCTTACACTTTTTGGTGCAAGATCGAAGTGAACCTTTTTTTTACTTTTCGGCCCTGCAGCAAGTACCCCAGGCACGTTAGCCGAAATAGAAGGTTTTGGTTCGAGAGTCGGTAAAGATGGTCCAGTATTTGTAGTCAGTGTTTGCTGATTGTCGGTGAAACATGGTTTCAGTCTGTTGATTGAAATTTTGGTGTGTCTTCCGTTCAAATCTAATGTATAAAATTTTGGTGTACGGTCAATTACTAAAAATGGTCCTGTATATGGTGGTTGCAGTGATCTGCGTACTGCGTCAGTTCGTAAGAAAACGTGCGAGCAAGTATGCAGATCTTTACTGATAAAAATTTTGTCCGTTGCGTGTCGCGATGCCGGTATAGGTCGTATTTCGTCAAAGTGTCGTTTTAGATTAGTAACAAAGTCTGATTGTAAAATTTGTTCGTTCCTAGGATCTAAAAAGGTACCTGGAACTCGAGTCGTAAGCCCAAATACGAGTTCAGCAGGTGTTGCTTTCAGTTCGTCGCTGTACGTCGTTCGTATAGTCCAAGTAAAATTGAAGGGAGAACACTAGTCCAATCTGTTCGATCGTAGCACATAATGGCAGACTTGATGACACGGTGCCATCGCTCGATCATACCATTACATTTTGGATTGTAGCTAGTTGTTCTCCGTCGCTCGAATCCAAGTAAGTTTGCCAGTTCGTGAAAAAGTTGCGATTCGAATTGCATGCCTTGGTCCGTAACAATGGACTCTGGCACACCAAAGCGAGCTATCCAATTAGAGTAGACAGCGAAGGCAACTGTAGCAGCAGTAATATCAGGAACTGGAATCGCCTCGGGCCAGCGGGTGTATCTATCAATCAATGTAACGCAATACCGCTGATTATCAGAAACTGGTAATGGACCAATGATGTCGAGGTGAATAATCGAAAAACGTTGAGAAGTTAATTTGTATGTGCTAAGCGGAGATTTTGTGTGACGAGAGACTTTAGCCTTTTGGCAAGCTACACAGTTTTGAGCCATTTTCTGGACGTCTTTATTAATAGATGGCCAGATGACATTCTGAGTCAAAAGTTTAATGGAAGCTTTGACGCCAGGATGAGAAAGATTATGAAATGCATCGAAAACTTGTTTTCGGAAATTAAGCGGAATGAATGGTCTAGGTGTAGCAGTTGTAGTATCGCAATGTATTAGGGTTTTCGAATTGAATGAAATAGGGAATTTCTCAAATTTGAGAACCGAATTACTCCTTAATATTTCTTGGAATTCTTCGTCATTAGTCTGAGCATCTGCGATGATAGCATAATCAATACTTTCAGGAATAGAAATTTGATTAATGCGTGAGAGAGTATCTGCAACGATGTTATCCAAACCAGAAATGTGTTGGATATCGGTTGTGAATTGACCAATGAAATCTAAGTGTCGAAACTGACGAGGAGATGCTTTTTCCGGATTCTGACTAAATGCGTGAACGAGTGGTTTATGATCGGTATATAGTGTAAACGTACGACCTTCGAGAAAATGACGAAAGTGTTTAACACCAGAATAAGCCGATAGAAGTTCGCGATCATAAGCACTGTATTTCTTTTGCGTATCATTGAGACGTACTGAAAAGAAACCGAGTGGTTGCCAAGTATCCGAAATTAATTGCTGAACTACAGCACCAATCGCTGTATCGGAAGCATCAACCATGATGGCCAGAGGTGCTGATGATGAAGGATGAATTAGTAATGTAGCATCGGAAAGTTTAATTTTGCAGTTATCGAACGCTTCTATAGCTGCTGTTGACCACTGTATTGGAACGCGACTGTTCTTGGTATAACCTTTTAGATAATCATTCAGTAATGCTTGGTCAGCAGCAGCACCCGGAATGAAGCGTCGATAAAAGTTGATCATACCTAAAAATCGTTTCAGTTGTTTAACAGTCTGTGGGCGTTCGAAATTTTTGATGACTTGAACCCGTTCATGCGATGGTAAGATACCTTGTCCAGTTACCGTATGGCCTAAAAATTGAATTTCATGTTTAGCAAAAGTGCATTTGTCAATATTTACTACTAGTCCATGTTCTTCAAATTTAGCAAAGGTCATTTTAATATGTTCGAGATGTTCGTCATAATTTTTAGAGGCAATGAGCACATCGTCCAAATACACAAAACAGAAATCAAGTCCTAGTAGAATTGAGTGCATAAGACGTTGGAACGATTGTGCTGCATTGCGAAGTCCAAAAGTCATCCTACAGAATTCAAAAAGTCCGAAAGGTGTCGAAATAGCTGTTTTTGGAATGTCCGTCGGTTCGATAGGAATTTGGTGGAATGCCTGGACAAGGTCTATTGTAGAAAAAATAGAGCTCCCCTCGAGTCGTTGTATAAAGTCCTGGAGATGTGGAATAGGATATCGATCCGGAATCGTTACACGGTTAAGAGCTCGATAATCCCCACATGGTCTCCAGTCTCCATTCTTTTTTAACACGAGATGTAGAGGACTGGACCAAGGACTGCTACTAGGTCTGCAAATCCCGAGTTTCATCATGTTTTCGAATTCTGTTTTCGCGATGATGAATTTGTCCGGTGCCAATCGTCGTGGTTTGCATGCAACCGGTGGTCCGTACGTCTCTAGTTTGTGAGTCACGTTGTGTTTGGTGTTGTCGATGTTTATGTGTCCGTGAATTACTGTCGGAAATTTAGAAATTACTTTGAAGACTCCTGAGTCCATCACTGACTTGTCGATCCTAGACAATGTAGAATTATCGTTGTTAGAAGAAAAAACACCGCGTGTATGCAAAGAGGTTAACGGATCAATGAGCCTCTGTCTTTGCATATCTACTAATAAACCTGTGTTTTTTAAAAAGTCAGCGCCGATGATAGGCATCGACACGTCAGCAATGATGAATTCCCAGGAGAATTCGCGGCGCAGTCCGATGTCTAATTTGAGAATTTTGGTGCCAAAGGCGTTCACTGCAGAGCCGTTAGCAGCAAACAATCTGAATGATGGGTCGACCCTTGGGTTCCGAGCGAAACGAGCCGGCAAGACTGAGACATCTGCACCTGTATCTATTAAAAAGTGAATTTGTAAGACGATTTCGAAAATTAAAAGGCGGCTGGATTCAAATATGTCATTGCAGCCCGCTATCTGCAAATGACTTACTGGTTTTTTGCAACCTTGCTATCGGAAGTTGTAGAATTTTTTAAATATTGGCAACCAGTTTTACATTTTTGTGCCACCATAATTTTGATATCGTCGAAAATTAGGTGAATTAGATCGTGAATTTGGCCGCGAATTGGATCGTGAATTATTTCGAGATCCAAAATTACTATTTCGATTGGAATTAGAATTTGAATTTGAACGAGACCTAGACTGATGTTGAAAAATTTCCGAAATCTCCGATAGCAAGGTTCTACGAAATTCCAAAAATTGTTGATCAATAGTAATATTTGGGGTAGATACGGAAGCGGATGACTCAATAGCACTGACTTGAGATTGTGTCATTGTCTCGAAAACATTGTCAGCTCGTTCCGCCAAGACTGACAGGGAGACATCATTTTCAAATGGTGTGAGTACCATTTGAACCTGCTGCGGCAATCTCTTCATCCAAAATTGACGGATGGTCGGCTCGTTCAAGTTGTCGCCAGCATTCAACTTCATGGCGCTCATCAACTGTGATGGCTTCCTGTCCCCAAGTGTCAAGCCATGCATCAAATTGTTCATCTTTGTTTTCTCCGATTCCCCCAGCACCCGGATCACTTCGGTCTTGAAAGCCGTATATGGCTGAGCCCCTTTAGCCTGTGTTATTATGTAAGCCAAAGTATCATGGAGCCGTGCATCCAGGGCCCCAACCGCGTGTGCATACCTAGTTGTCTCAACGCTAATTCCAGCAACCAGAAATTGTTGCTCTAGAATCTCAAACCAAACAACCGGGTTCTGAGCGTAGAGAGGTTGTGGAGGTTTGAACGCAACACGAGAAATTTGAGCTGATAAAAGAGGAGTAGGAACATGATCAATTATGGGAGGCTCAGGTAAATTTATTCTCCTTACAGCTTTAGCTACCGCTTCATTAATCAGGACAGCGAGCTGAGCTGGTGAAAAAGTTAAATTTGTAGCATCCGAAGTGGATGCCTCGTCACTCTCATTAATTGGAGGAGAAGGAATAGTCGCAGACGGATCCATTTCGCAAGTAAAATTTAGTTAAATACCGAAAAAAAAATTTTTGGATTTGAATGTAAAATTTAGAGGATGCCGAAAACAAAAACTTTTTAAAGAAATAAAAGACTATATTTTTTAGATTTTATTAAAACAAAAACGAAGAAAGAAAAATTTTGTTTGCACTCTAATAAAAATAGTTGCGTACTTACAGTTTTTGCTTTTGATTTGAAAGAAAATCCGCCGGTGCAGAGACTCGTTAACATGGAGTCACCTCGGTCTCTGTTAAAATGCAAATGTGTGTAGTGTTGGTGATGTTAATGATGATGCCGTTGCTGGTGTTGATGTCGATGTTGTTGATGTGGTGATGATGCCGTTGCTGGTGTTGATGTCGATGTTGTTGATGTGGTGTGATTGATGCGGTACACAATATTGGTGCGTGTTCTTAATCACGTCGGGGTTACCACTTATGGGTAAGGTTGTAGTTCCCCATTAAATACGATGATACTGTATATCACTTGAATCTTTACAAGTTTTCTTTTGGTTTATTTATTTACATTGTACAATTCCATATGCAGATATATTTCAAAAATGTCGAATATTATGTTTTTATTCACAATTTTATATATCTATACTTTACAATATTAAGTGAATTAGGTTTACAATTAACTTTAATTTTATTTAATTAAATTTGGTAACACACAGCTTTTTCGGTCTGCTAACAATCGAACTCTTTTTTTTTTATATTAAAAACAAAAATCAACAAAATATAAAATCAATGATTACTTATTTATAAAAATTAAATCTAATTTTGTACGCAACCATTAAAATCTAAAGTGCAAACGAAAACAATAAAAATCTAAATGGTACAAAATAAAAATGAAAAATGAAGATCAAAATGAAAACACTACAGATTGTTCATCATAAAAGCGCCGCCATATTGTTTGTGTCGTGTCAATGAAATTTCCAATTCGGCCAATCGACAGGACCATTTATGAATACAACACGTTCATCATGTTGCACCGTCTTGCTGAAACCACAATTTACCAAAGAAATAATGTTACAACATGCTTCTGTAGCGATATCCATTGACTGAATCGTGATGGTCATTTTCATCAACGTAAAAAAACGGTCCAATGACACCATCAGCATGAAAATCGCACCATACAGTTATTTTTTGTGGAAGAACTGGTATTTCTTGAAGCACATGAGGGTTTTCTCATGACTAATGATGCATATTCTGTTAGTTGACTAAGCCGTTTAGCCAAAAATGCGCTTACCAAACATTAGGATTAACGCTCTTGAAGTTGCAGTCACCGACTCGGAATTTTTTCAGTAAACTTTAATTATTTGTAAACGTTGTTCGTTTGTGTACTTCATCATTATGAAAATTTTGTTTTTTGCTGAATGTTTCTGTAACAATTCTTTGGGAATTGTTAATCAGAAAATAATAATAAAAATATAAATAATTAATAATACCAATTTCAAGACTCCATCACCTACTATATAACCTAAATATTTTATTTCTTTTAGGAGGAATTTGCTTTTGTCAATAATGATCGTCCAATTTTCTCGTTTTAGAAGGGCTGCCACTTTATGTAAAAGATCAATATGCTCTTCGAAGGTTTCGCTTGTAAGGCTGGGAATGCATCAATAGTTTTGTTTACAATTCATGCTGCTTCTGAGTAAGGTCATGATTTGGTTCACCACGAGTAAATATTTCACCAGCAGTCAATTCTGCAGTAAACTTTGACTGATACTTTAAAGTTGCAGTCAAATTATTATTCGGTGAACAAGCTATTTTTAATCCAAATAATTGCCAGAAATCTACACCTAAATACAGCGCTTGACTTAGATTTGGGGCGACGATGTAAAATTACATTGTAAGTTTTTCCAGCAAACGATATAGACACATTAATGTATCCCAAAATGGTTGCTTTATTTCCGTTAGCTATGTTTTGATCGATGAAAGAAATTTAAAAAAATTGACGTCAGGTGAATTCAGGTATTGTTCCGAACCTTTGCCTAGAACATATATATTTGCCCCACTATCAAACAGGGCCCTTATTATGAAATTTTTCGATTTCGGATTTTTTCGATATCTAAAAAATTTGCCCCATTATGAAACTAAAAAAAAAAAATTCGACGCGTATTTTTCCGAACGCACATGTTATCGAAAAAAACCGCCTTATTATGAAACTAAAAAAAACATCAAATCGAATTTTTCCGAAAGGACATGGCAAAATTCGACTGTTATTTAGTTGACGAATTTTAAATTCGATCGTTGTTTAGTTAATGCTATCGTGAAATAAAAACATATAAAAACATTTACAATATAAGTTTTATTATAAATATATTTATATATTTAAACATATGTTTGCAATTTTTAAAATCAAAATAAAATTAAAATAAAAATTAAATTGTTTTAATAAATTATTTTCATGAGAATAACGCTTTCTTATGGTTATCGGCGTCACTTCATCTTGAAAATCCTCATCACTCGAACGGGCAAAAAATCCAATACTGGCCATTTAAAGACGAATATTTTAAATTTATTTTTATTTAAAATTATTAATGTTATACGTATATTTATTATAAAATAGTTTTTAATCCACACGAGCTGCTTTAAGCAACGTATAATACTAATCCATCGGAAAATAAAAAATCATCTGCTGTCAAATTAATGTTGTTGTGATTTGTTGTGCAAATTCGATTTCGGAAAAATTCGGTAACATGTTTCATAATAAGGCAAATCCGCGGCGGATCGAATTTTTTAGATATCGAAAAAATCCGAAATCCAAAAATTTCATAATAAGGGCCCAGTCTGAGGTACGACCTTCCACAAATATTGACTTCTGCGCATGGCCTAACGTCACTATCATCAGAAATTATGGATTCAGCAGTGTGTTTTTTTAATAATTCTGCGTATTTTCCAATATTGAATACTTCTGGTCATGTTAATTGGTTTTGGTGGCATTAATGAATTGGGCTTCTTGTGTAAGAGTTGCTCTGTGGATTTTGTCCGGGAGTAGGGACGCTGAGGTTTCTTACCCCCTTCTGCAGGTTTCCCGGATTTGATATATATACTTGGCACAATATGGATATCTAATAATCTCAAGAGCACCACATCCATAACAAAATGTACGGCTGTGAAGAATTGGACATTCTTTGTAAAGATGGCCGTTTCTTATACCACAATTCCAACAGAGGGCTCTTTTATTTTCACGATGCTCAACCGGATGTAAGTTGGTTTTAGGAATGCTGTATACCTCTGTATAGCTCTAGCTGTATATCCGTCATTATAGTTACATGTAGATTGAGTGCCCATTCCAGCAGTTTGTGTTTCACATTTGCGGAAAGAATTACCTTGGTTAAATGTTACTCCATGCACGACTTTTCGTTGTTGACATAGGAGTTCTGGCAATATACCAGTTTGATGGCAAACATTCTCGTAGGCCACACATCGTCTTACCAATGCTTCTAAATTATCAACTTGATCTACAAGGACTCTTCCTTGTATTCCCGAACGCATGTTACGCTGTAACATTAACATACATTAATTCAGAGTCAGAGATGGGGCATTCAGCTTGCAATGAAGTAGCTACCTGGTAAAAATCTAAAAAAATATCTCCGGTGTCTCAGTTGTCCAAGAAAAAAATGCCTACTTATGATTAAAATCGCACATAGGGCTCGTATTGCCGGGTATAGGGTACCCGGCTACCCGGATATTTGTCTGTTTTTTTGAGTACCCGAATACGCAGGTAATTACGACGGGTGTCTCCGAAACATTTTTTGTTAGATTATTTATACAGCTTTTAATACGTTTATATCCGAGTCAAAGTAATAAGATCATTCAAACTTCGAATAGATAATTTAAATGTTGAGAAAGCATTTAAATTAATCAAAACAAAATAATGGTGGTATGTACGAAATGAAATATTGGACCATTTAGATGTGCTCCTTATAAAAAATCCTACCTCAACAGTCAGCGAACAGGTATAGTTTTAGTTGCGAAAAATATATTCAGATGGATATGGGCAGTTTGTTTCCTATTCGTTAGTTCCTTATCAGATTGATTAAGTCGAATTTTTCGATTTGCTAAAACCGATTTCTCAGATTGATTTTAGTTTCATTAACTCATGGAATGTTAAACTTTAACTTCCCTGCAATTTCTTCGCACACAGCTTGCGATCTTGGTCATGCTTTAGAAAAGATTTAACGGATTAGAATTTGATTGATAACGCCAGCAATTTTTTCAAAATGCTATTATTTAAAAAGGAGGTAACCAAATTCAAAATATTCACCTTGTGAAACTCGATGGAAATCTATTGTGATACATTTGGCAATTTATTGGGTTCGATTTATGTATGCGCAAAGAATCATATGTGGATGCCAATAATTTAATTTTTGACGAATAATTTATAAATGAGAACTCAAAATGGTTTAGCCAAAATATTTCAATCTGTATAGTGGTTGTCAATCAAAGTGGTTGTAGATAAATATGGCTGACATCTCCAAAAAAACAACGCTAATTTTTCGTTGCTCGCCAAATATTTTTAGAATTTTCAAGAGATAATTACTCTCTGTCAATTGTGAATTTTATAGAGCTGCTAACACTATATAGCAATTGAAAATAATTTAAATTTCTAAAAAAATAATCTGAATGTATAATTTAAAATTATTCTTAATTTAATTTTTAAATAAAAAGACGCTATTCAAATGTATATTTAATTAATAATTTTTATAGTTCATCAAAAAATGTAATGCAGAAATATTGCTTACAAAAATTCATTTCATTTGATATATCACATGAGATAATTCAAATTAAAAATGTTAACTGCATGCCAAGCGATTTTATCCAGAATTTGCTTTCCTCTAATCTATCTACCTCCACGATTTTTTTTGTCAAATTTTTTTTTTTTGTTATGCTAAATCTTCAAAAAAAACAATTTGTTACTAGGAATTTTATTTCAAAAGTATTCGTGGAGTTTTGTAAAATGGATTAGAGGATTCAAAGATAGGTAAAAATTCTCCTGGACCACAAATGCTGGATGATGGATTAATTTTTTTTAGTTTGGTTTATGGCATGTGATATATCAAATGAAACGTATTGAACTGAAATTTATTTCAATTTTTTTATTCTAAAGGTTTTTAAAATATACTGTTAATCTTCAGATTTGATGTAGTAATTGAATTTTGAACATTACCGACCTATCTTTTAAGCCTTTCTCCAAATATTTCGTCAAATGAGTTAATCTGGTTAACCAATAACTTAAGCAAATCGAATTTATTATTATCTGAAATTGACAATTTTAAGAATTATAAACTTGCTTTTTTTAAATTTTATTAATAAATTTATAAATTAAAAAATAAATTTAAAAAATTTGCTTCAAGCTTCGTTTAACATTCAAATTATCGAAATAAAATATAAACTCTACAAGTTCCCCGAAGAATTCAATTTCTAAAAATTTATCATTTTCTTCTCAATATTTTGGTAGATAAATTAAGTTTAAAAACAAAATTTAAAAATTAACTGTGTTAATAATAATGTTAAAAATTATAATAGCTGACAAATTTTATTATTTGAAAGGTTGCAATGATTTTTCAAAATATTTACAAATTCATAATGCTCTTTTCAAAATTAAAAAACAAGTTCACTAATTTAAAAAAATGGAATTCGTTAAAAATTATTTTTAATTAATTTATGATTTTATTTTTTAAATTAAATTTTAAAACTCGGATTTTCAACATTTTTTGATTTAATATTTGTTTTTAATAATCTTATAATTCACATAGTTTTACAGATATCTAAAAATTCTCAAAACGCCTAGATTTTTAGTTTTTTAAAAAATTTAAGAAATTAAAAGTTAGATTAATTTTTAACTTTAATCTATTGTAATTCTATATTAAAATTTAAAATTTTGTAATTCATATATACAAATATACGTTACGTAATTTTTTAACAATTATAAATATTCGAAAAATATTAAAAATAAATTAAAACATTTTTCGAAAATTTATAATTGTTAGAAAAAGGTTAGGAGTTTAGAATAGCCAAGAATATTAAATTGAATTATAATATTTTTTAGAATTTTGAATATATAAAAACTAACAGAAGCTGGAAATTAAATTGTATTTTATAATTTTTAAGCAAAAAAATTGAATTTTAATATTCTCAAGTTAAAATTCCTCTACCGTCAAAATTTAGTACAAATTTGAACAATTTTTTTATTTTCAGAATTTATTTATAACTGAATTTATTTACATAATTTAATTTTTTTTTAATTTACAAAATTCATTCTTAACATGCATCTTAAAATTATCATACAAATTAAGAATTACAATCCTATTTACAAATTCACAGTCTACAAGGAGTTTAAAAGACAAGTTCAGGATTAATTTTTTTTATTAATTTTTAAACTTTTCGGAACTAGGATGGTCGAAGTTTTGCAAATTTTCAGAGTTCTAATAATTAAATTAAATTTAAAATTATTTTATTCATTTTACGTATTGAATTTGAAAAATCTAAGATAGTAAAAAAACTATAGAAATATAGTTTTAAAAATTCGTCTTCTAGTTTTGCTAGTCGGCATATAACAAAAGCAATCGAACCAATTTATTTAGAAGTTTTTATAATCTCCACAAATTTAACAATTTTAACAAAATAATTTAAAGATTTTTAAATAAACTTTGATTTGATTTTTACAAAAATTCCGCTTCAAACTAAATTTAATTTTTAATATAATTAAAAATTGGAGTTCTTAGAACTTTTAATTTGTTTCCCGATACTAATTTACAGTATAAATAATTTTTGTTAATTTTAATTCGTTAAAAATTATTTTCAATAGTTCTTAAATTTGAATTTATTTTTAGGAGATATAATTTTTTTTAATTGTTAACGAATTTTTGAATTCCGTAGATTTTGCCTATTTTAATAATTATTTTGATTTAAAAAATTACGAGTTTTTAAATCAATAGAACGCCTAGACTTTAGGGTATAGAAATAATTAGAATAAATTTTAATTTTAATCTATTGTACTTTAATTATATTTTAAAATTTAAAATTTTGTAAATTTTTTTATCAAATATAAGTTTTTAAAAATTATTCGTATTACTAATTTTTAAACAGTCTAACATTTTTATATTGAAAATAAATTAAGACATTTTTCGAATATTTATAATTGTTAGAGAAGAGTAAATTTAGGGAGGTTAACAGTTTAGAATAGCCAAGAATATAAAATTGAATTATAATATTTTTCAGAATTTTGAATAAGCAACATTGTGCAGTTCATTTTTTGATCAATTATAAAAAATATTAATTAAATATTCATTTGAATAACGTAATAACGGCCCTAATCAATTTTAATTTCTCAGTGAGTAGTATTGTTTCCTGATAATCCTGATATATTTTGTGAGCAACGAAAAACATAATTAAAGCCGTCCTTTTATTAAACACAAAAACCAGGTCAATATAGCTCGATGTCAGAGTGGCTCTCCAGAACTATCGTTTTCTATACTGTTAGTCATTGGTTTAGAAATATAGGCCTAGCAATCAGGTATTCATAGATTATTATTTTAGAGCAATTCCCATCGCCATATGGCCTCAACCTTTTAAATACAAATTCCTATACCTACCTTCACATTTCGATTGCAATGCTATTTTAAAGCCAGAAAAGTCATTCATATACAAATTTAACAAAAAATCCTTAAAATATTCTGTATATCATCGCCCTCTGCTTATAATATGATACAAAATCTTATTGATCGTTTACCAAACATCCAACAACGAAATATCCATAAACCCGAATTTTATTTTTAAACATATTTCAATACATTCTTTAAGTTAAATTTCTTTAGCTATTTGATTTACCAAACTTAAATACTATATGTGTATATCACTATAGATTCTTGTCTTTACTACCCCTAAGGAAATACAACAACAACAACAAGAAAGCAGTTCCTTTCCATACTCCGCATACACTACTATAATACTGCTACACCATATAGTCGCATGTATAATACTTATTTTTTATTTTTTCTAAATTCAATGTTAAAGATAGATTAAGAATTCTTTCTATCTTGACAAGACGCAAAGAAATTGGGGAAGAAGAAATATTCGGAGAAGAATCGAAATGTTTTGAGCTTGATTTACTTTTGATGGTTTGATGGCAACACAAAATCCATCCATTTAGTTGGTGATCCGGTGGTGGTTGGTGGTGATATACCTGCGTTTATGTATTTAATGTGTACATAATTTATTGATTAAGCTCCTGACGAGTGAGAAAATCGTACGAAAAAAAAATTGGTTTGGCTCTCGTTTTTTGTTACACAATTTTTCGCATCATTTCATAAAGGTTGAGGTTTAAAAAAATTAATAAAAAATTGAAATGTATAATCAAATAGCACGCATAAGTGAGTATGGGGATTTAATGTACCTACATATGTGCGGGCGAGTATGAAATAAAAATTTTCGATTATTGATTTCAAAATATACGTGGATCGATAAGTCCCTATAATAAACGTGTTCGATTTAGAAGGAAGCATTTTTTAATTTTTTATCAAAAATAGTTTTAAATTTTTTTTTAATGTCTAATTTTGATTCGTGAGCTCAAAAGCCGCAAAAAATAAAATAATTAAATTCCACCGGAATTTGGTTGTAATTTAATATTTAAAATTCCAAAACCCATCTGGGACATAAACATCTATATTTTCATCGCATCATTCTCACCCTCCATTCCATCAATATCAGTTTATGTTATGCAACTTATTAATTTAAAAAGTACGTTTACCAATCTGTATATACCAACTAATAATAAATAATTTAAATTAAAAACAATAAAATATTCATTTGAGTTTATAGGAAATATACTTTTCCAACGGTATATAGGTTTTTAAATTAGAAGGTGTTCAATTATTAAATCTTATTATTGATGCAAAATACCTGGGGGAAAAGCAATTTATAAACTGCAATAATTGTATCTTGTATGTACATTTAGAATCTCTGTTGATTTTTGTGTCAAACATTAAAAATGTTATCCTTAATATCGATTAACATATATTGATTGACTGTAAACCCAATTTTGAAATATTGTGGTTTTGTACCTCTGAGTTTAACTAGTTGTTGGTCTATATAATGTTTCTAAATAAATTGGCTTTTGACTGTATGGTATAGTTACAAAAAAAATGTCTAAACCTTTTGAGACGAATCTAATATATAGAATATAATGTTTATGCAAATTTTAAATATTTTCTTATATGGTACGTCTATCGGTAGATGTATTTATGATGTTGAAAAATTACAAAATTTATTACAAAAAATTTCTTATTCTTGGCAAAGAATTTATTGATTTTTGGTTTTTACGATTGTTAAAGGTGAAATGCAAACACAAAAATCCTAACAGAGTAACTATCATCATCAATAAATATATATACATATATTTATATATATATATATATATATATATATATATATATATATATATATATATATATATATATATATATATATATATAAATATATATAAAATCAGAATTATCAGAAAAGTCAGTAGAAAAATAAAATAAAATTTCCAAATTGGCCTTGTTTACTAAAATTATAATTCATAATTATTCTGATTTAATACTTCAAAAGAGAAAAAATATTAAAATTTCAAGAGTACCTGGAGTTTTTAAAATTTTGTAACACATCACAATTTTTTTTAAATCGATAATTTGGTTTTAAAAATAAAAATTTTCGCAAAGAAGAAAATTAAACAGTTAAATGTAACAATAGAAAACATAAATTTTCAAAATTCCAAAGGAAATTTCAAAATCTGAACTGTTTGAATAATCCAAAATTCTAATTCAGTTATTAAAAAAATTCATGTGGTTTAACCAAATTTTTTAAATCCGAGAATTTCGTTTCAAAATTTAAAATATTGGCCAAAAAAATTAATTCAAACTTCTTGATAAAATCTTATGATTCTAATTTTTTTAAATTCGAAATTTCATAACATTTAAAATTTTTAAACATTCCATTTTTTGCATTTCAGTAATTTTTATTAAATATTTAAAATGTTGGCTAAATAGAAATTTAGAATTCCAAAAAAATCTAAAAATAACAATTGAAAATTTTCTAGAATACATCACAATAGAATAAATATTTTCAATATTTTAAAAATATGAAGTAATTAGTTTCAAAATTTTTAATTTTTCCAAAGTAGACAAAGAAAATTTCGAAATATTGCAAAATAAATTCAAATTTACAAATTTTTAATGAGAATTTCAAATTCACCCTTCCTCATTTTCAAATTAATTTCATCTGCATGATATAAAAATTATAATTTTCTTTAAAATTTAATATTTTAATTTATTTCAATATTTCATCAAAATTGTTTAACAGCGTAGCATCATAATATATAAAATTCAAAATTTTATTTAAGTTAATTATTTTTGGTTATATTGAAAATTAAAATTACGTGATATTGTAACAATAGAATTACAAAATTTAATTAATTTAAAAAATTAATTTTATTTAAAAAATAAAAAACTTAAAAGCAGAAGTGTTCGATAAATGCCATAATTCAAATTCAGGCTTGAAAACTTAATCAAAATTTTAAAATATAAAAAGGCATAATTTTTTTGGTAATTTAGTAAATTAAAATTTCGAAATATTCTAAAATAAATTACACAAGAATAAATTTTTTTAAATTTTCACGCATTTTTTTGAAAAATTAATTAAGTCAGATTCAGACTTCAAAAGAGAAGATTAATAATTTTTAAACTTAAGGACGAATTAATAATTTTTGAAATGTCATCAAATTTACAATTCCGAAACATCGCATTTTAAATACGTTCATTTCGTTTTAAGAATTAAAATGTAGAAAGTTTAAATTTCGAAATAATTTTATCTTATCTAATATAGGTACATTTTCAAAATTTTAATGAAAATTTCAAAATCTGTATTTCTTGATAAATTCGAAAGTAATTCAAATTCTGTATTTATAAAATATGAATTATTTTAAAAATTTAAGGTTTCTAAATTTCAAAATTCAAAATTTTATAAAAATTTGTAATTCTTAAACATCATAATTTATTTAAATAGGATAATTTCGTTTCAGAAAATTTTAATACCTGAATTGTATGAAAAGTTCAGTAATTCAAAATTTACTCTTCAAAAATAACATGAACATGTTAAAAAAAATTAAATCCCATTAAGTTAAGCCTTCAAACCTTTTTTTTTTCAAAAATTTTGATGTTTCAGTTTTTCAAAATATTCAAATTCTAGGTTTCATCTAAATCATAACTTTTGAAACATCACAATTTTATTTATTCGATTATTTTGTTTCAACAATTAAAATTTTGGCCAACTAGAAAATTCTCAGAAATCCGTTTCAGAAATTTTCATGTCAGGATTATTTAAAAAACTCAAAAATTCAAATGCAATAATATTTTTAAAAAACCAAATTTTTCAATATTCCAAAAGAAATATCGAAATGTGAATTGTTTGGAAAAATTCAATAATTTTAATTTAGACTTCAAAATGCAATGTCAAAATTTTAAAAAATTTTTGTTTTCATGTATTAAATTTAAACTTTACAATATTTTAAATTCTGATAATGTAGTTTCTATAATCAAAAGAAATGTATTAGAAAAATTTTATAATTTTGTATTAACAAAAAATATCAACAATTTCCATAATATTTTGAAAGTTTAGCAATTCGATAAATACGATTCAAACATATCAAACGAATCAAATTCGCAGGTATCAAAAGTTGAGATTCAAATAATAAGTAAAATGTTTTAAATTTAAGGTTACCATTAATTTATAACTCCAAATTTCATCAATATTTAAAATCCCAAATTACCTACAATTTTATGTATTATTCGGTTATTTGGTTTCAAAAATTGAGATTTGATAATCAAAAAAAAATTAAAAGTAAATGATTTGAAAAATTGCAATAATTTAAATTAAGACATGAAAAAATGCAAAATCAACATTTGAAAATTTTAAAGTTTCATATTTTTAAATTTTGCATTCTGAAACATTACCATTTTCTTAAATTTCGATAATGTCGTTTCAATAATTAAAATATTGAAAAATAGAAAAATAAATTCAGTATCCAAAAATTAAAAAAACTTTTTTTATAAAATTCAAAATTTCAATCATTTAAAAATTTTTTTTCAAATGTCGATAAATGTAGAAAATAGAAAGTTTAAAAAATTCTTAATTATGAACTTAAAATATTCTAAAATATATTTTAATCATAGAATACCATTTTTTAAAATCTTAATAAAAATTTAACATGTGTTCAAAAAAAAAATATCAAAAACCTTAAAAATATAAGGTTCGCAAGTGGAATATAAATATAAGTATTTTTTTTAAAAAATTTTATTTGATAATTCAGCAAACTTTAAATTTTTCTAACGACACATTTTTATCAATTACGATCATTTCAGTTCAGTTTGAAACAATCAGGTTTTTATAATTATAATTTAATTTAATTTAAAATATCTTAATATATTAAGATATAACTTTTTATTTTCAAAATTTAAAACTCTGAAACATTTAAATATGTAAAAGTTTAGTCGACTTCATTAAGTTCAGTTTCAATTTCAAATTCAGTCTTCAAAAGTTTATTTTAAATTATAAAATATTGAAACATATTAAAGTCTGAAAAATACATAAAACAATAGAATACAAATTATCAAAATTAATAATTTTAAAAAGTTTAATATTTACAATTTTTTTAAATCCGAACGTTCATATTGAAATTTAAAATTCTAGAAACATTACAAGTTTTTTAAATATAATAATTCACAGTGTAGAAAAATTAAATTGTTTACCTAAAAACTAATTAAATTAATTTAACTGTATACCAATTAAGAGTAAAAAAACGATAGGATACGAATTTTCAAACTTTTAATTGTACGAAAAATTCAAAAATTCATTTTTAGATTTTAAAAGTTCAGTTTCAATTAAAATAAAATCTTCATAACAAATTTATATAATTAAATTCAAATTGAAAATATGTTGGTATTCGAAGTATTTTAAAATTGAATTCAGTTTAAATTTTTGCAAAATAGAATATTAACAAATCAATTAAATTTTCGAGTATAATTTTTTATTTTTATTTTTTCTGCTTGGATTATTAATTAATTTTGATATTGTTTTATGATGATTTTCAGAATTCAAGAATATTTGGATTTTTGAATAATACATTTTAAATTTAATACTCAAATATGAGTGATGAAGTTGGTTAATTGAGACTTTTAAAAGATATTTTTTTTTCTTGAATGCTTTGAAATATTTGAAAGACCGAACGGACGAGTGTGACAAAAGCAGGTTACCAAATATTTTAAGTTCGAAGTTTCAGAAAAACTTAAACACACATCAACATTTCTTTTAAGTTAAATAATTTCGTTTTAATAGAAAATAGAAAATTTAAAACAACTTAAACTATTCCCAAATACACATAGAAAGTAAATTTTCAGAAATTCCAAAATTTTCCTTAAAATTTTCCATCGAAATTAAAATATTCTGAATTATCACAGTTTTTAATAAGATAATTTCGTTACAAAAAATTAAAATTTTGGCAATGTAGAATATTAATTTTTTTTAAATATTTTAAGTTGCTACATAGCTAGAAATTGTTTAAATGTTATAGATACTAATTTTCTTATATTTAAAGAAAATTCCTAGTGCTAAATAATAAAATAAATTTCGAAATATTCAAATTCTGTTGCGGAAGTTTAAATTTTGCAAAACTGAATATTATAAAATTACAAACTGCAATAATTGTATGTTGTATGTTCATTTAGAATCTCTGTTGATTTTTGTGTCAAACATTAAAAATGTTGTCCTTAATATCGATTAACATAATTATATTGATTGACTGTAAATCCAGTTTTAAAATACTGTGATTTTGTACCTCTGAGTTTAACTAGTGGTTGGCCTATAATGTTTCTAAATAAATTGGCTTTTGACTATATGGTATAGTTACAAAAAAAATGTCTAAATCTTTTGAGACGAATCTAATATATAGAATATAATGTTTATGCAAATTTTAAATATTTTCTTATATGGTACGTCTATCGGTAGATGTATTTATGATGTTGAAAAATTACAAAATTTATTACAAAAAAATTTCTTATTTTTGCAAATAATTTTTTGATTTTTGGTTTTTATAATTGTTAAATGCCAACAAAAGAAGCCTAACAGAGAAACTAAATATCATCATTCGGATCCTTAAAGTTTGAAATTCAAGCAGCACTTTGGATCAGTCAAACTCTATTTTAAATATTAATTTCAAATTTTAAAATTTCCCATTTAAAAGTACAAAATTCGGTTCGACATTCTAATTTAGAAATACAAATCCCGACTTAACTAGCTGTATAGGTTCAAAATTTTTTTAAATGTCAAGCCTTCTCAAAATTTCTAAACTTGCTAATTCGATATTGTGATTACCGAAAGTCTTAAATTACCGAAATTTTAATAATTTAAAATTTGTCAGCCGAAAAATTAAATTTCTGTGAAATTTCAAATTTGTATTAATTAATAAAATAAAAATGTCATAATTATTCTGATTTAATTAATTTAATTTTAAAATTGCAAGAGTACCTAGAGTTTTTTAAATTTTCTAACCTATCATTTATTTTTTTAAAATCGATAATTTGGTTCTAAAAATAAAAATGTTCGCAAAGAAAGAAATTTTTTTTTTTTTTTTTTTTAGAAGGAAATTAAATAATTAAAATTCCAATGGAAATTTCAAAATCGGAACTGTTTGAATAATTCAAAATTCTAATTCAATTTCAAAAAAAAATAATCATAAACTTAAGGTTTATACCAAATCTTTTAAATTCGATAATTTAGTTTCAAAATTTAAAATTATGGCGAAAATTTCAAAGATCGAAACTTAAAAAAATATTTAATTTTTAACATTCATGATTCTAATTTATTAAATTCGAAATTTCACCAAATTTGAAATTCTGAGACATCTCAATTTTTTATAATTTGGTAATTTTGGTTCAATATTTAAAATTTTCACAAACTAGTAAATTAGAATTCCAAAAAATTCTAAAACTCAAAACTGAAAATTTTCTAAAATACAAAACAATAGAATAAATATTTCCAACATTTTAATAAAAATTTCAAAATTTAACAACCATTAATAAAATATTAGGAATTTTAAAAATATGATAGTTGTTAAATTTTTAAATATTACCGTAAAACTTGAAATTCTGGAGCTAATATTATAAATATTTTGATTTATTTCAATTCGGCAATGTAGATTCAAAAATTTAAAGTAGACAAACAATATTTCGAAATATTGCAATATATATATATATATATATATATATATATATATATATATATATATATATATATATATATATATATATATATATATATATATATATATATATATTTTTTTTATATTAATCCATGTACATAATTCAAATTAAATTTAAAAAAATTTCAATTTCAATTTTACTCTTCATTATTTTCAAATTAATTTTACTCTGCATGATAAAAAAATTTAATTTTTTTTAAGTATTCTAAACTGTTTAATTTAATTCAATATTTCATCAAAAATTGTAAATTTTAATTTAGATAATTGATTTTGGTTAATTGAAAATTAAAATGTCGAGAACATAATTACAAAAATTTAATAAAAAATTTAAAAGCAGAACTGTTTGAAAAATTCAATAATTCTTCAAATTCAGTTTTGAAAATTAGATACATTTTTAAATTCGAAACTAAATTACAATTTCAAAATATAAAAAGCACTATTTTTTTGGCAATTTAGTAAATAGAAATTTCGAAATATTCTAAAATAAATTACAAAAATTACGAAAAATTAATTAATTCAAATTCGGACTTCAAAACAGAAAATTAATAATTTTAAATTTAAGGACTTCCAATTTGTGAAATTTCATCAAATTAAAAATGTTTGAATATCACATTTTTAATACGATAATTTTGATTCAAGAATTAAAATTTTGGCAATATAGAAAGTTCAAATTTTGAATTATTTTTAAAATATCTAACATAAATTTTCGAAATTTTAATGAAAATTTTAAAATCTGAATTTTTTGATAAATTCGATAGTAATTGAAAATCAGTCTTAAAAAAAATATAACGGAAATTGGGAAAAATGGATATTTTCGTTTCAGAAAATTTCAATATCTGAATTGTTTGAAAAATTGCATAATTCAAATTGATTCAGCAAAAAAAATGAAATTGTTAAATAATTGTAAATCCGGTAATTTCTGAAAAGTTCAATAATCCAAACGAAGTCTTAAATAATAGACAAAATGCTAAATTTTTTAAGAATTCTAAATTTTTTAAATTCGGTATTTCTTAAAAATTTAAAAATATAGACAAATTCAAATATAGACAAATTTTATTTAAGTTCAGCCTTCAAAATCTTTTTTTCAAACATCTTGATATTTCAGTTTTCCAAACTATTAAAATTCGGGATTTCATCAATCATAACTTTTGAAACATTACAATTGTATTTATCCAATTATTTTGTTTCAACAAATAAAATGTTGGCATACTAGAAAAATAAAAGTTCAAAACTTTTTAAAAAACAAAACTAAAATATTCCAAGATACATAACAATCAGAAAAAAAAATTCAAATTTTAATGAAAAAATAAAAAATTATTTTGAAAAAGTAACTAATTCAAATTCAGACTCCAAAATGCAAAATTTCTTTTGATTATAATTTAAATTAATCAAATTCGCAATGTATTAAACTACTAAAATATTTAAAATTAAAGTTTCGAAATATTTTAAAATATAAAACATTTTTAAAATATGTAACAATAGAATACTAATTTGTTTCCCAATTTTTAAATTCGAAATTGCATCAAAAGGGATAATTTCATGTCTGGGTTATTTAAAAAATTCAAAAATACACTAATTGAAATTTATACTTCAAAATTCTGTATCAAAATTTTTAAATTTATTGTTTTCAAATTTTTTAAATTCTGAAACTTTACAATACTTTAAATATTGACAATGTAAAAAATTATTTTAATTAATTATTTTAAAACATAATTAAGTAGAACAATACAATAAATTGTCAAAATTACAATGAAAATATTAAAATAAGAATAATAGGTGGAATTTAATAATTTAAATTCAGTATAAACTAAAAATATCAAAAATTTCCATAATATTTTGAAAGTTATCAAATTTGATAAATTCTATTCAAACATTAAAGTTATGGCAATGAACAAAATTAAAAATTGCGAAAATGTTTAATGAAAATTTCAAAATTTGAGATTTTTTTATAATTAAATACCTAGTATTTTAAACTAAGTCTTAAATATTTGCGTTTCTGAAAAATAACAAAAATAAAATTTTAAGTTTTCAAATTTTTTTAAATGTTTAAATGTAAATTTTTAAACATCAACATATTTTAAATACGATAATTTCTGAAAAACTCATGAATCAAGATCATACTTCCGTTTCAAATAATAAGTCAAACACTGTTTAATTTAAGGTTACCCATAATTTTAAATTCAATATTTAAAAGGTAATCACCTACAATTATATTGTTTCAAAAATTATAAATTGACAATGAAAAAAATTAAATGTTCGAAATATTTAAAAATATACAGGTACAACGTATATTTTCTAATAGTGTATATTTTCAAAATTCCAATAAAAATATCAGAGTGTAAATGGTTTGAAAAATTGCAATAATTTAAACTAAAAAAACTTTATTTTTTAAATTCAAAATTTCAATCAAATTAAAAAAAAAATTAATTCGATAAATGTAGAAAATAAATAGTTTGAAAAGTTCTTAAATATGCAACATAAAATATTCTAAGATATATTTAAACCATAGAAGACAATTTTTTTTAATTTTAATGAAAATTTAAAATTTTAATAATAATCAGACTTGTAAAGTTCATTAATTACGATAATTTCAAGTCAGTTTAAAACAATCAAATTTCTATAATTATAATTTAATTTAATTCAAAATTCCAAGTCACTCAAGTTTTTATTTTCAAAATTTCATCAAAATTTAAAACTCTGAAACATTATATTTTTTAAAAAATTCGATGATTTCGTGTCAAAAAGCAAAATTAAAATTTCGAAATACTGGAAAATATGTAAAAGTTTCGTCCACCTAATTTTCATTTTTGTTTAAACTTTTAATTTATTTTTATTTTCAAAATTTCAAATAAATAATTAAATTTTAGTAATCCAAATTCAGACTTTAATAGTTTATTTTAAATTAAAATTCTGAATCATTTTAACTTCTGAATTTTCAATTTTTTTTAAATTCTGTAATTTCGTTTCTAGAATTAAATTTTTGACGGTGTATTCACGTTCAGACCTTAAAAGTACAGTTTTAATTTCAAAACTAAAATTTCTATAAACTAATTTTTTTAATTAAATTAAATTGTGAAAGATCAAAAATTAATAAATATTTTTGATTTCGAAATATTTTAAAATTGAATTCAGTTTAAATTTTGGCAAATAGATATTAACCAATTAATGAAATTTTCGAAATTCTGATGGAAGCCGCAGAAATTTAATAGTCAGGTATTAAATTTAGGAATAATTTTTTAATTTAATTCAAGAATATTTGTGGATTAATAAGTTTTTAATTTAATACTCAAATACACATGATGAAGTTGGTTAATTGAGGCTTTTAAGAGACATTTTTTTTTTATCTTTAAAATATTTGAAAGACCGAACTCAGACCGAAAGTTTCAGGAAGAGTTAAACACACATCAATTGTTTTTTTAAGTTAGCTAATTTCGTTTCAAAAATAAATAATAATGTTGGCAAAATAGAAAATTAAAAACACCTAAAACTTTTCCCAAATTTTTAAATTCAAAATTTCATCGAAATTAAAATTCGGAAACACCACAATTTTTTAATAAGATAATTTCGTTTCAATTAATTAAAATTTTGGCATACTGGAATATTAAAATTTCAAAATTTTTTAAATGGAATATTATCAAATTAATGAAATTTTTTAATAAGGGTTTCTGCGTGTAAATTTAACAAACTTTTTGAGATGAAATTTTTTATTTATTTCATCGAAATTTGGAGCTGACTAAATTACATAATTTTGGAGTGTTCTGTTATTATTGAATTTATTGATTTAATGCTACAACGGCTGAGTTGACGTTTTCTAAATCTTTTCAAAGATTAATAAAAAAATAGGGCGCTGTTGTATTTTATTTTATTGATTGTTACGAAATTAAAAACAACGCCCTAACCAGTATCTTCATCATTTTGAATTACAAAAATATTGGGAAGCATCGTACAACAAAGCTTTTTTGATATGTAATGGAAATGAGCAGAACTAAAATTGTAAAGCTCAAAATGTGCGCTACAATCCGATGAATACTCACTTATATGTACTGGCAATTTCAATTATATCTACAGAATTCCCATTTCGAAGAATGAAAAAAAAAACGATTATATCAAAAATCATTGTTCTATAAAGCAAAGTCCTTTGAACTTTTCATTTCTAAATCATTTTATTTGTTGTTTGATATTATTTCGTCCATTCTTATTGTTGTAGTTGGGTTTGTGTATAAAACCCAAATAACAAAAAATAAAAAATTCATCCTTTTTTTAAGAAGCATTAAAAAGCTAAAATTGGAATTATCATTTTTCATTTTTTTTTTTTCGTTCGTATTGTATTTCGAAAATTGGCCAATTTTTTATAATAATCGAATTTTTCTTTTCTATTTTAAGAATCATTTTTTTTTTGTTATACAATTTCCACTTGTGACTAACTTCGTATATTACAAGTACATACACATCTCGTATAACCTATAAAAATTCCAGAAAAATTATATAAGAAAACAATAAAATGAGCTTTTGAAAAGTAAAAAATTGTTTGAGTTATTTCTTTTTGGACAAATCGTATTGACTTTTCAGTGTATGTGTATATTATGTATGTATGTACATATATGTACGCTGGTCTGCAATAAAGTACATAAACGGCACAACAATCGTCCATGGACGATGGACAAAAAAAATGTAATTTTCATTTTCAATTTTCTTTTTTTCGAGAGATTAAATCATGTTTTCTTGTGCTTTGTTAAGATTTCGTCATTGTTATTGTGTGTGTGTGTATGTATAAGAATTAGGAAGCAAATGGAAAAATAAAATAGGTGGACACAATAATATCATAACAATGGGCACAAGAAAATCATTATTTTTATGTTTATTTTTTTCATTTTCATTTCAAATTCCATTTAATTTTCTTTCTCGCAAAGTCGCAACATAACATATAAAAAAAAACCATAAATATTCCTTATGTATATATAAGTACATACACATACGAATTAAGTTGGCAGAGTAAATATATATAACAACAGAACATATATACAAGAAGACGGAAACGTAATCGAGGATAGAATCTAATTTATATTGGTTAATCGAGATTAAAGTTATGTTATAACAACAACAATGAGGCAAAAGTGGAATATGAAGGAAAGTAATTTTTCTTTTCTTGTGTGCTGTGAAGACTACTAACAACAGTGGTTTAACTTTTTTTTGTCGATATATAAAAATGTTTGTATGTATTTGATTCTATCAGATTCGTTCGTTAATTTTCGATTAAATTCAATAATTGATTCTAATTTCAACAATAATTTGAGGAAATTGTTTAGTTTACGGACACACAGTATTATGATTAACAATATTTAATCAGACTTTAATTTGATATATACAAAAACTCAGTCGGGGAAATTCTAGGACGACTTTACTTTTATTTCCAATGTTGTGTTAAAGTTTTGCGACATCACCCATGTTAAATATATCAATTTACATGGAGAGAGATCCTGCTTTTAGATCCACCCAACAGATGTTGCAATTATTTTCGCCCTAAATCTATAATTTCTTCTCGAGCTTTTATTTTAAGGTTGAAGATGTAATAAAAATCATCATGTTCAGTGCTTTTAAGCTTAAAATATGTAAGCTCAGGATCGAAACCGTTTGAGCCAAATTGTTGACTCTTGTTAGGGCCAGTAATGGCCTTTAGAAACTGATTATTATTTTCAAGGATACTTCATAGTTGTTTCACAGATATGTTCGATATGTTTTCAATGAACTGAATATGCCCATTGACTACCTATGCAATGGGCGCAACCAGCGCATGTACAGGCTACGGTTGATATATGTATTCTATAATGTAGACCAATCTTGGCTTATAGATTCTTTGCGCTGGATGCAATTTATAAATGTTATTCAGAAGTTGGTATCTTGGATGACATCAAAATTATGTGCCATTTATATTTTATGCCCTTTACTGTTGTATGTGTAATTTTCGAAGAATTCATATCGAGGCCATATCCGTTTTTATAGGTTGAAAAAAAAAATCAAGTCTATGAATTTTTGGTAGACTTTACATTTGCTTCATTTAAATCATAGAATATGTTCAAGAAGAACGGCTCTTACGATCTACCAAATAAATCCAAATATGTGGCGTAAAATGTGTTGAAAATGGCCCAATATTTCTCATATTGGGATGTGTTGAGATAAATTAGCAACAAAGTAAAAAATCTATTTAGAAAATGTTCTTGCTCGTCCGTGTTCTTGCAACGACATCGGTTTCATCCCTACAAAATTAAATAAGCGCGATTTCCACCGTTATCAGATTTTGCAAAACAATAAGATAATCTAGTTTCGCTATTCGTTAATCGCCAATAATAGATTTTCATTAATGATTATGGAGCACCAAAAATCATAATGAATATAAAGTTACCCCGAAAATTTAATGTGAGCCGAAATCCTCGTAGAAAAGGTAACTGAACCAATTTAAAAACCGTTAGTCTTAGTGGTGGAAATTGGATGGCTGATATCACTTCTAGCAAAATGGTGGTCCTGCGTACTATTCGCGAGTTGTTCGGCAATATTTAAATAACTTCCCTCAGCGATGGATATCACGTGTAGGTCCAATTGATTGGCCACCACGCCCTGGTGGGTTTCTTCTTGTGAGGTTTTTTGAAGGATCGAATGTTCAATTTCCAAACGAATATTTTGAAACTGCGATTTCAGTAGATACATTGAAAATGTTTTAGAATCATTCTACAATTTAGTCTCCCCTCGAGGACACTTATTATTGGCTTTTAAATAAGTCAGTATTTTACCCACAATAAATAGTGAACTAAGTAGCATTCTAATCAAGATTTTTACGTAAGATTTTTTTTAATCTCTACTTGTTATGCGGCTCAAGATTCTTCCGGCTATTTCACAGTTAGCTTATTTGCCTCAGCCGCAAGTACGATTTATTTTACCATCTACACATTGTATCGATCGAAATCAAGAACGAATAATTCATTGCGCTATTTGCTTGGTACGTTTTCCTCGGTCCGTTAATTCTAAACAAATTATAATTTTGTAAATATTTCCAAAATTTGGCTTGAAATCAATTACAGAAGTTCGAATTTACATCACGTAAAAGTACCAAAACGAATATTTTAGTACTGTAACCTTTAAATAGTTCAGAAAAGCAGTGAAATACTTCGACAAAAGACTGCAGAAATATAGTTTAAACTTAAAACTCTAAAGAAACTAACACAAGTCGAAAATCAGAATGTACCGTAACTCACCATACTGAAAAGTATTCTAGAAATGGCATCAACTTTTGTCCCCTCAACAAATAAAAACACCCCTTAAACGATTTCCTTCATCAAGAATAAAATGTAAAAAAACACCTACGTAATCTATTTCCCAAAATCCAAGCCAAGATGAAAGCCATTCAATTGGTGTTTTAGTTTATTTCAACAAAATTGATACAAGACCACAAATTTTTTCATGTTTAAAAATTTATTAAATTTAGCAGAAGCCGGATGAGGACCGAATAAACGTTTTGAAATCCAGGAAGTCTAAATATTCGCTTAAGTGAAGTTCTAACAACGGTTTCTGAAAATTAGATTTGAATTTTCAAAATAAATTTAAAAATTTGAAAGATTGGTATTTCGAAAATCCGCACAAATTTGGTTGGATTTTAATTTTCAGAATTATAAGTAGGTACATCAAGTTCAATATTTAATAAGATTTGTAATTTTTAAAATTCCGGTTTAAAATAAATTTTCTAGATTTTTGCAATTTTCAAAATTCATAATAACTCACATTTTATGACTGGAATTCTGAAAATTTGAGTTCACTCTTATCTTATAATTTTGTCAATTTCTAATTGTCTACTTTGCAGAACTCGTACAGAACATAAAATTCCTGAATAGTTCGTGACAATTTTGAAAATGCTAGTTGTTGGGTTCATTTGAAATGCTCAATAATAAAAAATATAAAAAATTTTAAATTTCTTAATTAAATTTTAAAATTTCGAAATCGAATTTTTATTTACCCGAAATAGGTTTCATTGGATTTTCAATTTTTTGAAAATTTCTTGGATTTTAGAAAAATTTGCATACTTCCAATTTAAATAATAGAAAGTTTCTCAAATTCCACCAAATTCTTAAAAATGTATGAACTTTAAAAAATATATTCTGTTCGTTGATTATTTGGATCTTACAATATTTTTCAAATAATAATAAACGCAGTGTGCCTTAAGGCCATTACTGGCCCCTTCCTGAGTCAACAATCTGGCTCCAACGGTTTCGATTCTGAGCTTGGTTTTCATACTGTCCTAGATAACCTGAAGAAGCGAAGTCATTCTCTGCACCGTGGGGCCATCGTCGCCTGCAACGACCTCTGCGCCTACCATATGGTGGCTCTCCTTTCAGAGATCGCTGCACATTTCGTTCCGGATCAGCACGCAGAACGTGACCGGGCCAGCGTACTCGCTGAGATTTTATTTCATGCACATTATCGGGGATCTTCATCAGATCTCTGATCTCGAAATTGTACAGAGCTCGGTATTTGCCATCTATTTCGCGTTTTGGGCCGTAAATCACACGCATGACTCTTCTCTCAAATGTAAGGAGCCATCCCTCGCACTCATCCGTCAACACCCAACGTTCACATCCAAACATGAAACGGGCCTGATCAATGCTTTGTTAAGTTTCAGTTTCACAAAATCGTTTTCGCCCATCATTCCAATATATTCCAATTTACAAAAAAATTACATTTTTTTTGTACCTTTTATTCAAGACGAGTTATGGACATTAACTTATATATCATTAGACGTAATACGATCTCTATTTTGGAAGTGTCCTCCATTAGAGAAGATAATTTCATATCGTCCATTGTAATCGCAGCCTTGAAAAGATTTTGGTGACAGTTCGCACAATCAGTTTCGCACTCCAATTGGCAGTCATTACTAACTTGCAAATGTAGGTTGGAGTCTGACTGTTTATTGATATACAGAAATGTCTTACAAAAGACCAACAGTGTCAAATTCCTAGTGGCTGTTAATTGTAAGCTAAAAGTGTAAGTCGGATTTGAAAATGGTATAGTTCAGTCGTAATCTTTCGAATAGATTAGATACGCACAAATGACTGGACCGATTGACCGATTTCGTAAATTTACAAATTGTTTTACCTTCAATGGATAACCCATTTCCGTCTCTAATAGTTTTTTGTTTTTATGTTTGTTCCAAGTATTTTACAGATTTATATAAAACGTTAAAGGCTTTGACAATTTAAACATTTTCCCAAATTTCAAAAAAGAAATAATTAAAATTCAGAATTTTTAAAACTGGGTTTCAAATATAATCACTGTTTTTATTTTATTGATTAAATTAATCCAAGATGTACTCGTCCGTGTATTTATGTCCTGGGTTTGGATATCCTGGCGATTTGTAGATTACAAGTTAAAAAAAATTGGGTCTTTTCCAAACTTTGAAATTTTGAAAATCAAAATTCCAAATCAAATTTGACGTTTACAATTCTGAATTTTAATTTGATTTTGAATTTCGGAATCGTAGTACTTCACGTATTCGATTCTGAAGATAAAATTAAAATATTTCAAATTTAAAAATTTAGAGAAATTTTCGGGTATTTTGCAAATTTTGAATTTTCAATCGAAATTATTTATTTTCTAGAAATTTGGCATATTACCACTCGAATTATACCTCGCAAATAGCATACTGGTTAAAGCTGTGACGTTTGGATTAGGAGCTACTAAGGTATTTAAAGTTTGTTTTCTTGAAAAGGCGATCGAATTTTTGTACAGTCCCATCCAATTAATATGTTTAATCCGTTTTGCGATTTGATCAAATTCTCTGATTGATACAAAGTGAAGGGTGGTTTTTATGGATATGTATAGAACATTAAAACGAAATAAAACACAAAAAAATCGTGTTAATGGCCATGGTTTTGGAGGCCAATTCACTACGCGAACCAATGTTGGGCCATCTTGTTGAAACCACAGGTCTTGCACATTAATGCCATTCCAATTGAGAACCAAAGAAAAAGCACACCAGACAGTGGCGGCTTTTTGTGGTTATAACAGCGTTTCAATAATACCTTGCGGATTTTCTTCACTCTAAATGAGGTAATATTTCAAAACTAACCCTCATCGCAGAGTAACATTTTGTGGTGAAAATGAGGATCAAGATCAATATCGTTTTCAGCCCATTTATTGAATGAACCTTGTTCTCCTTGTAATTTATACAGCTTCTGCAGAAGTCATTCGCTTCCAGACCCAGCCTCCTCCCAAGTTCTCCAAAAAAGCAGTGTCCTGTGAGAGTATCACCACAACCGCTCTTAATTCACATCTACCTAGGGAAAATGAACGTGGTACACACTGCAGTAATCAGGAAGACGAATGAAAATTGTACATTCAAATTAACACAGAAGACTCCCGCTCCCATTTTACCATCTAGCATGGAGCTATCTCTCGTGAAAAACTGCATACCTCTGGAACATGCGTTAAATTTGTGATTCCGGTAAATGCCAACAAAAAGCTTTTAAGCTGGCATGTGTACAAAATTCCCACGAACACTACAAACAAAATAAATTATGTATGTACTAAAATTCACAGAAATTTTAACTCGCCGCAATGGCTAAATACACATCCCAATTATAAATGCGTATAAATAAAATGTTATCATCTCGTGCGGAATAATTCCGTTTTATTTAATTTCACTCGAAAATTTAACATTAACGATTTTCCGCAATCAACGCAACAATGTAGTGAACTGTTTTTTTCGACGAATCAAAGTATATCTCCGTAGGTCAACTGTTAATATAATTTGGAATAACAAAATATGAAATGAAAATATTAATTTTTCGTTTTTGATGTGCTCTTATCAAAATGTTTATTTATCCTATACGGTTCGTGTACATTATGAATATGTAAATATCGCGTGGTATACATTTTTCGGTCATCCTTGCACATTTTTAATAATACATAACCGCATGTACTCCCGAATATACAATCGTATACAGCATAGTTCCGCACCATTTTACAATCAAACACGAATCAATAATAATTATATATATAGAGGCGCGATGTGCTTTAGGGATTTCATTTTGCCCAAAGCTATCTATCTCCGTGCTGTATATTATGCTGCTATATTACATAGGCGTTATATGTACGTTTATGTATACATAATACACGAGTATATAATGTTAAAGTGTCTGTGGAATTCAATTTTTTTTGTTTGCATCTCGCGCGCGTGAAATAAAAAGAAAATCAAAATATCAAAAAAACAATTTTTTTGGTTTGTTTCCAACATCAATGGATGAAACGTGAAAAATGTTTTTCTTATATAAATAATGTGGAGAAAATCAATTCTTGGGTTTTCATATTTCTTTACAATCATACATAAATAAATAAAATTATGTTATGAGCTTTACCAATGAGCTTTCACTTTTTTTTTAAACATATTGGTAAAACTCATCAATTATACTGAAATAACGGTTTCCGACATTTTAATTTTAACGATGTTGACAAAATCACCATTTTTAGGGCTTTAAGCTCCAAAAATTGTATTTGGATTTTTTTACAAAAATTATAAATTTAGAGTTCATTTGAATGATGATTCTCAAAAAAATTTCGGGCCAAATTCAATTTCATAAAAAAATGCCAAAGCTCAAATTTCTAACGAAAGCTTCTTAACTAGAACTATAAAATTTTGTCCTCTATTTATTAGCCTTTAATTAATGCTCGATTTTTCACCTTTCGGTTTTTTAAATATTGGTGGCTCTGCTAATACTCAAATTTAACAATAAAGCTTCTTCATAAATAATAAATAAATGAAGGAGCTTTATCAATGAGCTTTTTTATTTTTTATAAATAATGATAACTCATCAATTATACTAAAATAACCTTTCTCGACATGTTAATTTTGACGATGTTGACAAAATCAACAGTTTTAGTGCTTTAAGCTCCAAAATTGTACTTGGATTTTTTTACAAAAATTATAAATTTAAAATTAATTTGAATAATGAATCTTAAAAAAATTTCGGCTCAAATTCAATTTAACAAAAAATGCCAAAGCTTAAATTTCTAACAGAAGCTTCTTCACTAGAACTATAAGATTTAGTAAATTCAAATAATTCTCCAAACAATTCTTCAAACAGACTTCTCCAAGTCTTTATCATACATTTTGTATGGGGAAAATATTTTTTTGTCCCCTAGATTTTTCATCTGTGGGCTCTCTTAACATAGGTGGCACTGATAATACTCAAACTTGACAATAAAGCTTCTTTCATAATCTAAATCAAAATGCTTAAATAAACAAAACAATTGTTTAAGTCTCCGAACAAAAATGCTTTAGTCATCACTCGGACGATACTCAAATAGAAAATAAGCTTATAAGTGAAGCTCATTTTCCTTTAAAAGCTCTAATA
The DNA here is from genome assembly GCA_951394425.1 of Tipula unca. Taxonomy (NCBI): domain Eukaryota; kingdom Metazoa; phylum Arthropoda; class Insecta; order Diptera; family Tipulidae; genus Tipula; species Tipula unca. The sequence continues at coordinate 182,407,737 of OX596382.1, read as the reverse complement.
TGGAAGGATTATGGCATTAACAATTTAATGCTTTTAAATTAAAACCAGACCTCGAGCTTTTATTATAAATGTCATTTATAAACTATTAGATAAAAATAATAATAAAAAGCTCCCAAACCACATTCCAAGCAATGAAACTTGGAAAATTATGTATATACGGCAGGACATTTAAAACAATCGAATAATGCCTGTAATATCTATCAATTTTCGTTATAGTGTCAAGAACAATGTTAAATATATCACAGTTCCGACTGAAAATTAAGCTTTTTCACATGAACTTTGATCTATTCCAGCTTCGAGGCTAATTAAACAAATAATTTTGGAGTCCTAAGCTTTTTGATGCGACAGCATCATTTGAAACCAAACTATGGAAACATTGTCAACACAGCCTCCACGTTCAATGATATTTTTGTTCAATGAAAAACACTAGAATATCATTGAAATTAAATGGCTTTGGGTTACTTTTTTGATTCACTAAAAATTGTGATGATGAATTTCATGATGTGCTTTTTGCTTTATTTGCAATCAACATGAATTTTAATTAATTTAATCATTAAAAATTTGAAAATGGAAATTTAAAAGTAAGGCAAAAGTGAGTACACTCTTTGCGTGCTAATTAGCTGATGAAAAATGCCTTTTAGCTGATGAAAAAAGTTGTGCCAATTAGTTTATCGTTTTGCTGAGATTTGAACCGTAGCCTTGCCATTAGAGAACCTATACCAGCATTCATTTTATGCGAGCCAAATAAGTTTGTACAATTTTTGCATAGTTAATTCAAAAATTTAAACCAACTATATGGTTGATATGGTCAATTCCTTTAATGTGTAACATTTGATCATGTGTAAGGTCACCGGAAAGTATACAAATATACCATCCACAACTACAACGACTAACAACTAAATAGATAGAAAGAATTCTTCGAGAACCACTGCATAGATAGCGAACCAAATGAGGAGTTTTCAGATGGCAACTATAATGAAACCATTAACACCCATCCACCAACGGATCGGATAGTTACAAGTGCCATAATGAAGCTGAAGAATAACAAATCCGTTGTAACTGACAACATAGCAGCTGAACTATTCAATGGAGACGCATATGACAATTCCAAAAAAAGGCGACCTAACTGAACCTGAAAATTGGTGAACTCACCATTCCGAACATTCAATTCCATCAAGAGAAGCGCAATATGGAAATCACTCTGCAAAATAGGCATCCCAAGGAAAATAAAATTCATCGAGGAAATGTATTGGGATGCTGGAAATAGTGTTCAGCACAAAGAAAAGCACAGTGTAACTACTACAATACACGAAAAGCCATATGAGGATGTTTACTATCACCACCACTGTTTCTCATAGTACTGGATAAAATACCCAATGATCTTGACTGCGCAGATGATATATGTGTGCCTGCTAACACGCAAGTAGAAAAAGACGGGCTCAAAATAAACATTAAGAAAGCGCTGAGACTGAACACAGACCTTGTTACACCACTCCGCATCAAGAAATACCTTCAATATGCTCCATAAGATCTAAAATCAATACTGCTTTGCTGTGAAACGTCGAAACATGCACAGAAAATTACTAAAAGACTTCAGGTATATAATTCTGAACAAATGCTTCAGGCGGCAAATAAATGCTTCTGGCCGAACCCAATCACAAACATAGAACTTCTGCGGCATACGAAGCAAGTGGACATTGCGAGAAGGAGAGCAGGAAACGGAAATCGAGATGAATAGCACACACCAAATGACATAATAAGGTTGCCATTGGAATTGATAAAAGATCAAAAAAACTTGTGTTTTCTATAGTAATGGAAGATGAAACTCTAAATCCTATAGTCTTTCAATAATTTGGCTTCTATTGCGATTCTTGAGCAGTAATGCTATTTGACATAAATTTTGCCTAGAAATTGTAGTTCCTTAAAAATCTATAAATGAACGAATATGTGAATTTAGGATTGTGGATATTGACGTTTGAATCCAAATTTGTAGTTGCATTTTGAAGGTAATTCACAGATATTCAAGTGAAGTTTGACAAGAAATTGTCGTTTGATCAAATTCTATAGTGCAGGATGAAATTCCGAAACTTGGCCTATTTAAAATTACTTTGAATTTGGATTAAACATTTTGAGATTCGAGTAAAGCTTTAGTCGTTATTGCAAGAACTGTGCCTGAAGTTAGACTCGAGAAGGATAATATTCAGAAACCTTGTGTATCAAAAGACTCCTAAGCGGGTGTTGGCATTTGTTTCCAAATTTGTTACTGAGTTTTGAGATTCCAGTAACGTTTGTTTGATTAGAATTTGTCGTTTATTCAAATTGTCCGCTTGAAGTTGGGCTCGTGGAGGATGAAATTCTGAAACCTGACCTATCAAAAATTCTTTGAATTTGGATTCTTAGGTACTGGCATTTGGACCCAAATTTGTAGTTGAATTTTGAGATTCGAGCAAAGTTTGATACAAGTAAGATTCAAGTAAAGTTGAGTAGTTTTTTCAAAATCTGTACATGATTTTGAGCTCGAGGCGGATTCAATTCTGAAACCTTGTCTAACAAACGACCCTTGAGAATTGACATTTGCATCCAAACCTGATGTTGATATTTCAGATTTGATTGAGGTTTGATTAGAAATTTATGTTACTTCAAGTTCTATATTTCTGGTTTTATTTTAAGATTCGACAAATTTGTTACTGACTTTTGAAACTCAACTAGAGTTTGATTAGAAATTGTTGTTTGCTCAAATTCTGTTGAATTTTGAGATTCGTGTCAAGTTTGATTATAAATTAACGTTTATTCAAGTTCTATATACTTTAAGTTGGACTATCAGAGGATGAAATTGTCAAACCTTATCTATCAAAAAACCCTTGGGTATTGACATTTGAACCCAAATTTGTTGTTGTATTTTAAGATTCAATTAAGGTTTGAGTAGTTTGTTCAAGATCTTTATTTGAATTTGAACTCGAGGTGGATTCAATTCTGCAACCTTGTCTATCAAACGACCCTTCAGAATTGACATTTGCATCCAAACTACTTGATGTTGAAATTTCAGTGAGGTTTGATTTGAAGTTGATGATGTTTCTTCATTTGTTCAGAAATTTGTGGTTATATTTTGTGATTTGAGTAAAGCTTGAGTCGTTATTGCAAGATCTCTAACTGAATTTGAACTCGAGAAAGATGACATTCGGGAACCTTTATATCGAAAGATTTTTAGGAATTAGTAATTGTATACAAATTTGTTGTTAAATTTTGAAATTATAGTGAAGTTGAGATTCAAGTGACTATAGAATTTGAATTTTGCTGTCAATCTATACTTGAAATTTGACCTGTGGAAGATAAAACTGGGAAACCTTGTCTATCAAACTACCCTTGCGAATAGACATTTGTATTCAAAGTGGTAGTTAAATTTTGAGATTTGATTGAAGTTTGATTAGAAGTGGACAAGATCTATACTTGAAGTTGGATTACCAGAGGCTGAAACCTTGTCTATCAAAGGAACCTTGGCAATTGACATTTGAACCCAAAATTGTTGCTGTATTTTAAGATTCAAGTATAGTTTGAGGATGAAATTCTGGAACCTGGACTATTAATCGATCCTTGAGAATTCACATTTCTTTCCAAATTGGTTATTGTATTTCAAGATTTGAGTAAAGTTTGATTATAAATTGACGTTTGTTCCAGGTCTATGCTTGAAGTTGGATTAGCGAAGGATGAATTTGTGAAACCTTGTCTATCAAAGGATCCTTGGATATTACTATTTGAATCCAAATCGAATGTTGCATTTTGAGATTCAAGTAAAGTTTGAGTAGTTTGTTCAAGATCTGTAACTGAATTTGGACTCGAGGAGGATGAAATTTTAAAACCTTGACGTTTGAACTCAAATTTATTTTAGAATTTTGAGAGTCGAGTAAAATTTGAGTCGTTTGTTCAAAATTTATATTTGAGTTTGGACTCCTCGAAGACGATATTTGTACCCGAATTTGCTGTTGAAGTTTGAGATTTGTAAGAAGTTTGATTATAGTTTGATGTCTGTTCAAAATGTTCATTTGAAATTGAATTCGTGAATATTGAAATTCTGAAACCCCTTCTGTCAGAAGAAGGTTTTGATTTGGGATCCTGCGTATCGTATTATCTGTATACAAATTTGATTTTGAATTTTGAGATTCGAGAACAGTTTCGCCATAAATTGTCGTTTGTTCAAAATCTGTAATTGAATCTGGACTCGAGCAGGATGAAATTCTAAAACCGGAAATTTTAATTCCCATCAACGGAAGGCTTGATAATTGGGTCCTGGGCGGTACCCAAATTGGTTGTAACATTTTGAGATTCGACTAATGTTTGGTTCAGTAATTCCGTTTGTTCAGAAAAGTCGTTGTTCGAATTTGGACAATTCGAAGATGAAAATCTGAGTCCTTGTCTGTTTAAGTAACTATTCTGATAAGGTACAGTTAGATTATAATCTGCCGTTTGCTCTAAATTATAATTGAATTTGAGCCAGAGAAAGATGAAGTTCTAAATGTAGTTTGGTCAATCAAATGCTTAATTTCTGGGTCCTGCTGTATAGTGACAGTTGCACCCAAATTAGGCACTCGAGTTTTATTCAAGAAAATTTAAATTTGTTGCTGAGTCTTGAGATTTAAGTAAAGTTTGATTAAAGATTGCCGAATGTTCAAATTCAAATTCTACGCTTGAAGTTGAGCTCTTGAATGATGAAATTATGAAACCTGGTAAGTCAAAATAATTTTTGGATTTGGACTCTTGATTGAATTTTAAGATTCTACTAAAGTTTGATTACAAATTGACGTTTGTTCAAGTTCTATACACTTCAAGTTGGACTACCGGCGGATGAAATTGTGAAAGCTTGTCTAGCAAAGAACCCTTGCGTATTGACATTTGAGCCCAAATTTGTAGTTGTATTTTGAGATTAAAGTAAACTTTGAGTAGTTTGTCGGAGATTCATACTTGAAGTTGGACTAACGTAATATGAAATCCTGAAACCTTGTATTTCTATCAAACGAACCTTGAGAATTGACATTTATATCCAATCCTTTTGTTAAAATTTGAAATTTGAGTGAGGTTTGATTAGAAATTGATGTTTTTTAAAAATCTATCGGTGCATTTGATAAAGTTGGACCAGTGAAGAATGAATTTGTGAAACCCGATCTTTAAAAACAAGGTTTGAATTTGGAATCTTTGGTACCGACATTTGAACTCAAATGTTTGGCTGAATTTTTAGATTCGAATAATGTTTGAGTGTTGTTGAAATCCGTGATTTCGAGATTTAATTAATGTTTGATGTTTATTCAAAATTCTGAAACCCCTTCTCTCAAAAGAATTTTTTTATTGATGTTCGTAGATCATATCATCAGTATTCAAAATTGCTTTTGAGTACAAATCAGGTTCGTCCAGAATTTGTCGTTTAGTTAAAATCTGCAATTGATTCTGGACAAAGAAAAAAATTAATTACAAAATAGTTTTAATTCAGGTTTTATCGACACTATTGAAATCGTAACTAAAATACTACTACGTGTTACAAACAAACCAAACCAAAAAAAAACAATAACTATAATATTACAAATGTAATAAATTGCAATTTATCATGAACAAACTGATATACAGGTAGCTATATAGTACTTATTCGACACTCTAATTTCCACTACACCTATTATACTCGAAATGAAAATCGATGTAAAGTAAACAAATACAAAAATGTAATTTACTTTGTTCCGTCGCATCAAAACTCGTCAATTTCCAGACAGAATTTTTTAATTTTTGTTTTTGTTATTCGGTTGAACGTTCACAATATAATAATACTTGTATATTTATCTATAGACTAGCATCATATTATATTCACATGCATACACGAGAAATAAAAAACAGGAAAAACGAAAGAAAATTCTGTTATTTGAACGTGAAAATTTGATAAAGTTGATAAAACAAAAAGCATGTAAAACCAAAGTAGAAACTGTAATTGTTTTTATTTTTTCAAAGGTAATTGTTAGCTCACGTCCAAACACTTAAATTTATGAATAACAAAAAATAAAATTGTAAAAGTCATTAGAAAAGTTAAAAAAAAGCAAAATTGAGCAAAATGTTGTTGTTGTTGTTAAGAACAAAGGTTGGAAAATTTAATTAAAAAAAAAATTGAATAAATTTTTGAGACTTGTTACTTTCCAAGACTGGCACTTTGTAAAATCCCCAAAAAAAATAAAAAACTCGGGTAGCATAATTTTGTATACAAAGTATTTGTTATGATTGAATCGTGAATCAGGTTCGATGCGGTTTTGGATCAATCCAACGCACAATGGTATCAATTAAAAAAATAAAAATTGAAAATTCTAATTAAATTTTGTAAAATTGAATCGAACATTTAATTAGAAATTCATACACATACCTTATTGCCGCTAGATGGTAAATCTCAGACCTGGAATCAAACGGAGAAAGTTAATTAAAATTATTTTTATATATTTTTTTTGAACAGTATATGTAGGTGGGTTTGGAATTGGTAATACAATATTAAAATATTATTGGTGCACGTGCTGGATCACGCGCTTTTTTTGTGCTTTTTTCTTGGCATAAAGTTGTATTTGAATACTGAAAAATCGTTCCGCAATTTTCAAATTTGAAAAAAAAACTTTTATTGTTTTTGTAACTTAATCTACTAAAATGGAAAAAATAGTTTTAAAGGCGACGATAGATAAAATTATTATCGTAAATAACTAAAACTCTCTTAGATTTGTTTAAACATATCACAGAAAACAAATATTTGATTTTTTGTTACTGATGAAGACGAGTTTATGCATTTCTATCTAGCTGCAAAATTGTCTGCAAAGCGGGATGAAGTTAGCCACTTTTTATTCTAGTATGTTGGTGCATGGCTTTTTGCTCAATTTGCGGTTGTCAAAACTTATGTCAGTTTGACATAATTTTGACATTATTTTGACACAATGTAAATAAATTGATGTTATTTACAAAGCAAGTATGATGATAACATATGACATAAAATACTACTGTTGGTAGTTTGTTTGCATAAAACTTCCGAGATGGAAATCAAAATCGTAAGGCCACCACCAAATGTTACTAACTCATCCGATTTTAATACTGGTAACACTGTTCCACCATATTTTTGTTTATATTTTCAAACAATTGTACACACTGTATGTAATCATTGTATATGTGCGTACCTTGTAAGTGTCTGTTCATCTAAGTTTTACTTAGATGATTAAATAAAACTCGATGATATTTAACTTATAGATTTTTATTAAATATAATTTAATTTTATCACAAACTTAACAAATGTCTTTTATTAATAAACTTTCCTTGCTTAAGGCACTTGTATATTGACGAATCTCCAGATACTCGACTACAAAATATTGGTATCGTTGCATCACCTCAATGAACTCTCATCCCATAACCACTGCCACCTATAGACGAGCATCTCACAGTCATAAATTCATTTATGATACATAGCTGCTCTCTATGTTTCACTAGCGCATCCAACCGTGGTGAGTCTCACCGCGATCGTCTATTGGCATCACTGGCTATGAAGTTGAATTGTTTTTTTTTTTATAATTATTGACAATTAATTATTGTGCAATGTGATGATGCAATACGATATGGTGTAAGTATAATATTTGTATACATTTTAAATAATATTTTATTAATTTACAGATTCATCAAGAAATAAATATAACAATAAAAAAAGATGAGACAGTTATACAGGTAAACAATTGCAATCTATTACCTACCATAATTAAATTAGTTTTATTCTTTTAGGTTTTCCAAACAGTAAGGATTCACCGGAAGAAAATTATAATAATCACGAATTAAGACTATCAGAAAACCAAATGACCTCAGAACATATCGAAATAAAAGTATGTAAGTATGTACATATAAATAAAATTTTAATTAATTTAATAAATTTTATTAGTGTGTAAGATATATAAAATGTTACAATTTTAAAAATTAAAACAAAAAAATCGGTCCGTGAAAACATTTTGAAAATTTTCGAGAACGAACCGATTGTTTATTCTTCATGTGCTGTATATTGGGCCGATTTATTTTAACTTCGCTGCAACGTGGTCCAAGCCAGAGGAATACTTGTTTCCCGTTATCTATAGTATTATACTATCATCATTGGCCAAATCGTCTTGACAATAAGCTTATATTCCAATTTGGTGTGGCACCTCGACTTACCTAATTGAACTTGATAGAGCCGTGGCACAATTGGAGTGCAATTACGGTATAAAATGTTTTGTCGAAATGCTTTCGAAAACGTTTTCCACACACTAGTCACTGATACGGCCGTTCACCAGTGTGGCATTTTCGAATATGATCATTCAAATGAGGACGAATCGTAAATTTTCGGGTACATACTTCGACGTTGCCAGCAAATGGCTTAACGATTCGGTGAAATCTTAAATGTTGTTACAAATGACTCGACTGTTTATATGATTTACCGCTATAATATAAATAAGTCTCAAACTTTTGCCAGAAATATTTACTTCCAACTGGGACTTCCAGTACATGAATCTAGACATATACAATCAATATAAACAACTAAAATTTTAATAAATACAAAATACTTATCTTAAATAATAAATATCACATCCATCCTCCACCATTATAAAAAACGACATTATTTTCTCATGAAAAGAATGAAAACCGAATATAAATAGTAATCAAGACGATAATGACATTTCGGTTTCGCCAAGAAACAGCAAAAAAAAAATAAAAAAAAAATTGAAAAAGAGCTAAAATTGACATAATGAGTGAAAATTTGAGCATATTTTTAATTTGTAGCAGTTGCCGGCCTGCTGCACATCTTGCATCGATTGTTTTCACTCATTATGTCAATTTTAGCTCTTTTTCATTTTTTTTTTCTTTTTTGGCTATATCTTGTCAATGTCGTCTTGACGTTGTCAAAATAGTGACATGAATTTGCTGAAATTATACATATTTGTATGTATTTAATGGTAAGATTAATGTTTATTTTAATTTGTAATTACTAATTATATTCTGTTTTCATTTTTTTCATGAGAATGATGGCAGGCAGCATTCCAGTAAAAATGGCTAGACAACTTCTTGCGGTCGGTGCAAATAAATCAAATGTTGTGTTTTTATAATTGTGGATGATGGATGTGATATTTATTATTCAAGATAAGTATTTTGTATTTATCAAAATTTTGGTTGTTTATATTGATTGTATATTTCTAGATTCATGTACTGGAGGTCCCAGTTGGAAGTAAATATTTCTGGCAAAATTTTGAGACATAGACTGTGTCCAAAACTTGTGATAAATATTTTTTAGTACAGAATTTTGACATTTACATTCAAAAACCTAAGACACCCAAATTATTATAGTCTATCGCTATCATAATTTTTGACAGAACCGTGCAAATAATTTATATCATTGTGTTGTTTGTGGGCTGAGCACCAAAAAATTAGAATAGTGTCAAATAATAAATTATAACACAAAATCGCTGACAAATAGAAAAGAAGTAAGTAATATTTGTTTATTCTACCAAATTTTTTCAATAGAACCTTAATTTTTTCTGTATAGTGTGTGATGAGGATATAGAACGGTTTATTTCAGCCAGAATTGAAAACGCCGATAAATTTCTTGCCGAGATCAGGTGTGGCTGTCAGTATTCTATCATTTTTAGATTTTGTGTGATAATCGTTTACACAAGATATTTTTTCATTTATTTATTTCTGTGCTGTGCAAAAAACTGCTCATTTGGAGGAGTTCTCTTTGGAACAACTCCGTGTGAAATGGAATTATTTGTTTATGAAATTATATTTATACTAAATTTTTTTATTTCCTTAGAAATTGTTGGCACCGCCCACTGGAGTCAGTACGGAGGATGGTGCGGATACGGCGGAAAACTGGAAATGGTTTTCCTTTATGCATAAATTTGCTTCGGGGCAACATATTATACATCCCCCGCTAATAGGAAGCAGCATCCCGGGCTGTTCAGTATACAACCCCGAAAATAGTTTTGTGTGTTATACACACCACAACACCGGGATAATGGTGAGACGATACAAATAGCCCGGGATTCCATTACCAGCCTTTTTGCTGATTCTACACCATCGAATTCTAATGCAAGAAGTTCCTCCTGTGGTTGCATGAGGCCGGAAAAATGCATGAAAAAACGTAAAACTATATTAGAAATATATCAAAAAGACTCGAAACGGTTGAAAAAGGAGGGTAAGTGTATATTAAACTATATATATATATATATATATATATATATATATATATATATATATATATATATATATATATATATATATATATATATATATATATATATATATATATATATATATATATATATATATATATATATATATATATATATATATATATATATATATATATATGTATATATATACATATTTACACATTTATATGAACACACATATACATGATTGTATTAATGTAAAATGAAATAATTAAGAGATAAATAAAAATAATTAAAAGTCAGAATTTAAACTTCAAATCAAATTTTTTTATTTAAATTTTCACAAACTATCCGCCATTATCTGCCTATAGGAACAGGCATTTTCCTTAATAACTTTGTTCAAATGTTCATGCATTTCTTGTTCCGGTTCTTCCAGTGTTAACCAATCTATCGTGATATTATCATTTGCGGCAATACATATATTATGGAACACACAGCATGCAACCACGGTTTTCACACAATTTTCTATTTTTAACTCCAGTTGTTTATTGAAGATACTACGCCAGCGCGTTTTCAAATGCCCAAAAGCATATTCAATAGCCGATCTTGCTCTGCTATGCTTTATATTGAATTGCTTTTGGGTATCTGTCAATGGCCTATTTTCTTTAAATGGAGTAAGTATTCCGAGATTTATTACACATTTCGGACCATTTGGGGTCTGTCGTGAGGATAAATCCCATCTTCACCCGCCCCATTATTCTGTGAATCGTTATCCATATCGAGAAAATTATCAGGCAACATGAGTTTATTGTCCAAATGTATATTGCTGGTAATGCTGTGAATGGATTTTTAACAATCTCTCTCACCTTCTCTAAATGTCTTTGGAATCGTGCAGCAGTCTCAAGTCGTTGCCTCTTTTGCAACTTCATCATGACACGAAAGGTTTCACGCGCCTGATGTGGATGAAATTCATTTAGCAGGTGGTGGATGTGGACAAATAGAAGATTTAAATCTTCAATCTATTTGAAATATACTTTTAGAAATATGATCATGATTTATATAAACTAAAGGAGTCCTTCATACGTTTTCTGTTCGCCTCGGGCTGTCCGGGTAGTGAATGAGTAGGTCGGTAAGGTCGATATGTTCTGAGATCGTTTGGTTTTCTGGTAGTCTTAATTCGTGATTATTATAACTTTCTTCTGGTGCATCCTTACAAGGTACACACATACATACAATGATTCAGTATTTACAGTGGGTTTGGTTGTGAAATTACAGTGTGTACAATTGTTCTGAAAAATATAAACAAAAATATGGTGGAACAGTGTTTCTAGTATTAAAATCGGATTACAAGTTTGATTTCCCTCTCGGAAGTTACCATTAATTCGTTAAATAGTTCATTAGCATGCGGATATGATAAAATAAATAACTCTCTGATCAAATATGTTGGACCGCTTATGTTATCTGTTCTTAGTTATATTTTTAATCTTAGTATGTCAACCAGTGTTTTTCATGATGTCTTAAAGAAAGCTGTGGTCATACTACTACATAAAAAGAGAGATACACTTAGTTTGGGTAACTTTCGACCAATTTCTCTGCTTTCCGAAACAATTTGAAAAAATAATTAAGAAAACATTACTTTCCTTTTTGGCAAAATTCAATTTTTTTTTCAAATAGCCAATTTGGTTTCAGAGTTGGTAAATGGACTGAAGATGATCTGCTAGAGCTCACAAACAAAATTATATTAAGCTAGATAAAGCAGGGATACGCGGCATTGCAAACGAATGGTTTCTGTCTTACCTTTCTGATTGATAGCAGGAGGTAAAAATTGGGAATTGTATTGATGAATTTAGAAAAATTAAGTGTGGAGTACCACAGGGATCGGTCTTAGGACCGACCTATCTTATTCTTGATCTATATTAATTCTTTTTTCGAACTAAAGTTAGATGGGCATTCAGAAGATTAATAACGATCTTCGAATACTGAGACGCTGGTTTCACCTACACTACATGGTTCTCAGTTCTAAAAGGAATATTCTATATATTAAACTGTCTGGAGTCGTGTCTAATCCAAGTGATGTTGTATATCATTCCTCAGACTGTTTAAATAATAGTGTGATATGATCAGACTATTGTAAAGTTTTAGATGTAGTTGAGTCCGTTTAAATACAGGAGTCACGATCGATAAGCGTTTTATAGTTTTAAGAGTCATGTTAAGTCGTTTCCAAATTATTTGTTAGCATGTAATAGAAAATTATACCTTCTACGTGATATTTGTCCTGAACCCGTACTTAGATTAGTGTATTTTGGTATTATGCAGTCAAAATTTTCTATTTCAATTAGAATTTTATAATGAGAACGATATGTTGCAAACCACGATTAACTTCTACCATACCTTGATTTAGAAATTACAACATTCTTCCGTTAAGACATTAATACGTTTATAAAGTTTTAAAAAATTTCTTTTTCCGTTTAGTTGCCACCGGAATTTAAAAGTAACTAACTTATACATTACGTAATGCAAACCACGTTAATTGCCCACCACCAAGAAAGGAGCATTTTAAACATTTTTTTAGCTCTCTGGCACCTAAAAAAAAAAAAATTAAAATTGGGCGGATTACTCCAGCACTCAATGCCACAATGGGCCCACGGTGCAATACCCGGACAAACACAAATACTTACACATTAAAAACACCCAACCGTGATTTTTGGTCACCACCGGGAATCGAACCCGAGACCCTCGAATAACAAGGCAAGCACGCTACTTACTGTGCTATCGAGGGCGGCTCTGGCACCTAAAATTTATAATCAGCTATCAGATAGTTTAAAACAAATTCCTGTTTATGTGACCTTTTTGAAGGGTGGTTAAATCATGGCTAATGGAAGTAAATGATATTGAAACTCTCTTTCACACAATGAAATGAAACCACATTCCTTTTACGTTAAAAAAAAAAATTGTAAAATAAAATCACACTAAAAACAACGCCCTAATTTTTGATACATTTGTGAAAATGTTCGATTCGTTGGCAAAAAGACGGATTCTATGTCAACATATATTATTAATTCGCCTTAATGTAGCAAATTATTCTTTTTTCGTTCTGCTGTGGGGGTAAATCGTTTTATAGCGAACTGAATTAGTTTAAACCATTGAAGGGAAAACAACTGACTGTCTTATTTAGGAGTTATAGTTTCAAGTTATTATGCCGAATTCTAATCTCTTATTTTACAGCATAACATCGACATAAGATTAACAATGGCTGGAGATACGGTATATAATGTCACAGATTTTATGTTCAAATTAATGACCTCTGCCAGATTCAAATATTTAAAAATTATTTAACGTCTTTTTCAACAAATATATAAAAAATAAATGAAAAAAATTAGGGCGTTGTTATCAAATCACCATAATAATCAATGAAAAATAGGTTTACTTTTTTATTATTAAATTTAATTGTGCTATATGTCTTGTAAATATCAAGTCAATACATTCAGTTGCTGATATAACTGAATCATTGTATTCAGGCCTAGAAACCATTTATGTACATATCTGCAAAATATGGCAGTTTTCTTCATTGTTTAAATCATACATTTAGTTCTCCATATTTGCCATGTTTTTGTTTTACGTCGTTGGCTACTTTGAAAAAAAAACAACCCCCTAATTTTTATTTTCATCCATTTTTAATAAAATTTATTTTTTTATCAAATCTGTTAATTTTAAATAGCGAAACATTGGTTTTAAGCTTCTGTGATTGGGTTTTTTAAGGTTTAATTTAATACAAGCTTTACCAAATCAAAGAACGAAATAAGAGAAGACTAAACATAAAATTGATCAACATTCCGTTTCAAATGAATTTCAGTCAACTACGCTGAACTTACCGTTCACTGTTACAGATTTATGAAATATTAAAAATTATATTCCGCAACAATCAGAGCTGACACAAATAATAAAACCTTAGGCTTACTTTGTACTGCATCATGAGTCAGAGCTATTCAAGTGTGTTAAGAAATTCTGTAATCAATATTTATGTGCACGACCACGCAATGTCCTTTAATTAATTTCGTTATTGCTTGACATGCATGGTTACGCCTCTTTGATTCCTGTATTTAGTGAGAAGTTTAAAAATCAGTGAGAAAAAAAAATCATGTTATCTGTCCCATTTACCATTTTCATTATTTTATTTTACAGAAAAGTTCAAACGAAATCGCTGTCTTTCTTCGAAAATATATTTATTTAAAACGAAAAAATTAGGGCGTTAGTTTAATAAAAAAGCATTTCAGATTGGTATATTTTATACAAAAACGCTCTAATTTTTTTCAAAGAAATCAATTTTTTTTGCTATGAAAATCTGCACAAGACTCTAGGTCTAGTATATCACTGGTTATTAATTTCAAATTTAATATTTTCAAAAATTTGCATAAACGCCCTAATTTTTATATTCAACCACTTTTTCAATATTCATTACGGTTTGTTGGCTAAATGTTACGTACATTTTTGTGGTTATTTCATGAAATATGGACAGCAGAATAACCTGTTTAATACGTAATTAAAATGCTGAAAAGACACGAAACGAGAGTACAACGATAGTTCTATGAAATGTAACTTGGAATATTGGCTGCGGTTAAAAATTTGATACTGTAACCCAGAAACAATGAATAATAATAAAAAGTTCACGTCTGAACAAGCAACAATTCAAAATTAATTTTCCATAAACTAGAACATGATACATTTATGTAATAAACATACATATTAAAGTTATATATAATGTGTATATACGAGTACATAGTTCTAAAAACTATAGAAGATAATTTATATTTTCAGCAAAAATGAGAATTTTGTAACAAAAAACTGTTCGATACACGTACACATACGTATATATACATTATACATACAATTGAAGTTTATATTTTTATCAAACAGCACGTACTTAGTTTTACTCCACTATCTATGTACATCGTGTATATAATAAAGTTTTATACATGAATCTCGCTATTATACATTATTAACCCTTATATACCGCGTATACATTTATACACATATGCACATGAACATCGATATAAGTTGTATGCATGTAAACTGCTTACATGCATACAAACATATTTCCCAACTAAATTTTATTGCTTTGTTTTTCTCCCTATATTTTCAACTCGTATATATGAATGGTGCATTTTCCATCTTCCCCTGGAATACACAACAAATTATTTAAAAAAAAAAAAAAACACCCAACGAAAAAGCACTGAAAAAATCATTATTTAAGAAAAACTTTTACAACGTTGTTTTGTTTTTTTTTTTTTTTTTTCTATTTTTGGTACATTTAAAATTGTTACAAAAGTAAAAGTTTACTTTTGTATATTATCATTATGGAATGGACGGACCATGAACAACAACAATAACAATCAAGAATCTATTTATTTGAAAATGGAAATGCGAGATGGGAAAAATATGGAAAAAAGAACGAAAGGAAAAACAGGAAATTGGAACTTCACCAACAAATTTTTGCTGTTGGGTTTTTGTGCCCCACAAATTTCTTATTTTATTTCTTGGTTTTTTAAGTGAGTTTTTAATTAGTTGCGGTGGATTTTGATCACCTGTTTGCCAATCAATTTAATTTAAGGGAGATAATTTTTCTATATAAAAGTAATCATATAAATATTAAATTGGGGCTTTTAATTCTGGGATGGCATTTAATAGTAGTTTTGAGCCGTCACAAATATCATTAAAAAATGTTAGTTCGATGTGACGTGTTTAAATTCTGAGTTTTATCGATTTTTCCAATCCTCTTTTCAGTATTTAAAAATGTTTGTGAATTTTAAGAATTATGATTTACTTATAAAAATTCCATTATTTTATAAATTACTAAAATTTTGTTTTAAAGTAAATCTTAATACTCAAAAAATCTTTAAAAAAATAATAAAGCCTAAAAACTCGCTTAATTCTTTATGTTGTCTAGAATAAATGTTTATTTTATATGGAAATAATTTAGTTACAAATTAATTTTCGATATTTTATGTTTCTCTTCCATTTACCGAGCAACTATGTCTGTGCGACGCTTTTATAATATATTGAGATTTATTCAGCTTGAATTTTCGACAGCATAACAGCTGATAAGCAGGGATGGGCGAACTAGATTACGCTGTGTAATCTACGCGGTTGTCGACACGTAAAATATTACGTAGATTACTTGGCAATATTTTTTGTTGACGTCGACAATTAAAACAATGTCAACAACCTATATACGATTTAATAATAATTTGAAATAAAATGCGTCAGCTCGCGAATTTCAAATTTTCTTACTATGAATAAGGTCAAGCAAATGTGGTTCGATATTCCTCGTGACATTCTTCACTTCTTCCGATGTAATTTTGGCAGTAATATTATTTCATTCAGAACATATAATTTCAGCAATTTGATCGTATCCGCCATTCTTCTTC
The DNA here is from genome assembly GCA_951394425.1 of Tipula unca. Classification (NCBI taxonomy): domain Eukaryota; kingdom Metazoa; phylum Arthropoda; class Insecta; order Diptera; family Tipulidae; genus Tipula; species Tipula unca. Next base: position 182,391,128 of record OX596382.1, on the reverse strand, counting down.
TTCGCTATTGCCAAATATTTTTAGATAGGTCGAAAACCGGTCGACTTAGATACTTTGATATAACATTGGTTGGATTAGCTTTGGTCCAATTTATTGCTTCTTTAGAGTCTTAAGCATTCAAGGCAAAATACCTTTCTCTATAGTCATTCTTATATCTTCACATTGCGGACGTCACTGTGGAGTATGGGACAAAGATGAGTGGCTCTAGCGGCGGTCTTAAGCATAGGCAACCAAGACAACTGTTTGTGGTCCCACGCTTTTGGGGCCCTTGCTAAATTGAACATTTCTTTTCTTATTTTTGTTTAATTGGTTGTAGTATTCTGTTGGGCCTTGCACAACAAAATTTACTAACTCTGCTTGCATATGTTTATCAACAGTTAATTTTCTCATACATAAACAATTTATAAAATTTGGGTTCAAGAATTTTTTTAATTTTTATAAAAAACAAAATTTAGATAACAAATTTCAGTCGACCTTAACCAGGTTTCACAAGGTAAAATACATGAAAAATTGTATTTGTATGGCACTAATGCAAGATAATTGTTCGTATACGTTTTACTATATGTGAGTTGTTGAAGAGGTCGAATATAATTTTGCTACTGTATGTTTCTTACTCTGGTTTAAGACCCGCTGGTTTAAGGTCTCTACACTGCATATAAATATTTACTCTAGACTAAGAATCAACATTCATTTTTCATTTAAATATTTAGGACGTATATGAGTTTAAACCTCTTAAAGGTGGAAAATAGGTAGAACTAGAAGTGGTGCTGGTGAGCGGATCCCTTTTATTTTTATTTGTTTTTTTTCCGTTTTTGAATATGTTTTATATCAAAAAGGTTTAATATCGGCTTCATACTTTGCAAAAAATAATTTCGAAATCGGACAAACTTCTAAATTTTCTTTGAAAATATTAGTATACATTTTTTTACATCTATAGTTATTTAAACAAATTTATATTAGTATAAAAGACTCAAGAAATTTTATTTAGAATGAACTGTGGGTTTATTATATATTTTTACTCTCGCTGCCACTAATTGTGCTTCGCATGTAACCCATGTTACCCATGGCTCCCGCTCATCCTTAATCCGCCATTGCCTGCCTCTTGAGTCCACAACTACAAATCGCGTGACATCATAATAACTTTTGTAAACTTATCTCAATTAATGTGCTTATACAATTTTTGATCTGCAAATCTGTTTCAAATTTAATTTCACGTACGTTTCGTCATCTATCAAAACACCAATTTTGTCAAAGCGTACATCAGAGAGCAGTCTAGAATGTTTAGCGAACAAGTTCTGTTTATCTGAACGATTTGGATTTATAATAAGCCGGTAACTCTTTTAGCCTTCCTGAACTAGAATTCGTCTAATCATGGAATGGGACGTACTCGATTTTATGTCACATAGTCATAGTCAGAGATCTGCGGATTATTTTTAATTGAAGTTATAATCATATTGTAAAGATGTTTATCACTCCGAATTTTGTGAGCTGCTTTTCTACGCTGAGACTTCTTTTTGACCGTTTTTGCATTGAATAAAATGTTTACCACCCATATCGAATTGAACGAAAAAAAATTTGGTCACCTTAGTTTAGAACTAATTCACAAAATTATTCCAGGAATTATTTACATTGTCGACGTTGTCTACGGGTTGTCGACACGTCGACGTAGAAAATAATAGATGACGCGTAATCGCCCATCCCTGTTAATGAGCAATTGTTCCCATTTAGAGGGCGTACCAAGTTTACGCAGTACATTCCGTCCAATCCGGCAAAAAATGGCATAAAAATATGGTGGGCATGCGATTCAAACAGAGCGTATCCGTTGAACGGACAGATTTATACCGGTAAAAGCTGGAAATATTCGGTATATTATTAACCAAGGCGAACGAGTGGTGAAGGAGCTAGTCAAACCGTACAAAAATACGGGCAGAAACCTAATCATGGATAATTTTTTTACTTTGATTTCTCTAGCGAAAGAATATCTTAGTTGGAATCTCTCAATGGCCGGTACCAGGAAACTCGAGAGGTTTTATCAACAAATTTTGGTTTTGGAGAGAAAATGGTATTATGTTCAAATGTTGCCAAGAACAATAAAGCAGTAGTTTTAGTCTCTACTCAACACAATGACGATAAAACTTCTGGGCCAAACGACGACCGGACTTTTTGCAAGGGTTGGCGACCATTTTTGTATTCCAGTTATAATAAACAGAGCAAAAATACCACGAGTGATGGGCTATTTTCCAACGAAAAGTGCTGTAGAGTGCATTCTTGGAAAATCTATTGAAGAACTACAACAATCGCAGCATGTTCTTTTTATTCCAGACAATACCATGGATAGAGGTGCAGACGGTCGGCTCTCACAAAAAGGTTAATGTCATATGTGTTATAGAAGGGAAAAACGGAAAGACCTACACGAAAATCATGCGGTCAGTGTAAAAAGCCAGTTTGTCAGTTCACAAACGAATTGTCAGAACTTGCCACATTGCATAATTTTCTTTTATATTCATAATTATTAATATAGAGCCTTATTCACGTATTTGATTCGAATTTGAAATTTTAGAAAATATTATGATCAGAAATTTTGTAAACAATTCAAATTACTTATTTAAATTAAGAATGAAATTTGAGTGTTTATAACTGTCTCTTTGAGTGAAATTTGAATAATTAAGTTTCGCAAGTTTGGATCAGTGGTATAAATTCAAATGATTGAACGGTTTTGAAAAAAAATGTTTAGTTGTTTTACCGCATATGTGTAGTTTGAATAGAATTTGATTAGCTGTTGAAATAAATCCAAATTAGTTTGAATTTATCGTTTGGCTTGTAATATTCTGAAGTTATTCATTTCGGATTAAAAAAAAATATTTAAATCGAACTTGAAAAGAACTTGACTTGAATTCAATCAATTTATTTTAAATTTACGTAAAGTTGTTTAAATTTCGTTTAGAGTCGAAACGAGTTGAATAATATATTCCGTTTGAATATAAAACAGTTTTTTTTTAGAAAAACCTCAATACTTTGTTCTTTAAAATTGTAACAAATTAAATCTAATTTGAATCAAATATGATTAGGAAATGAATATTTATTTCAAAATTCAAATAATTTTCAAAAATTTTTCAAAATAAATTTTCTGACTTTTAAACACATTTAAACGATAACAACGATCAATATTTGACTAAAATTTGAAATATTGATCGTAATTCAAATTGATTCAGTTCAAACGTATTACCACTCCCATAATACTCAAATTTTCACAGAATTTGAATCAAACTGGCATAAATAATTGTTTTAGTTTCTTATTTGAATATTTTGGTTCAAATTTGCGCAAATTAAACTGAAACCATGTTCACGTTTGAATACCTATAAAAACCTCAAAATAAAGTTTGAATGAATTTTGATTCAAATTTGTGTAAAATTTGAAAGGAATTTTCATTGGGCATCTGTATTTTGGGATCCTATTTGCATAATATGCTAATAAATATCCAACTTTGTGTGCTCCTTATTCACGTATAGTTGGATTCTGATTTGAAAAGTCAAGATTCAGATTTATTTTAGATTTACGTGTAATTTTGCACTTGTGTTAAGTTAGAACGCTACTGGATTTGTAAAAATTGTCATTAAAATAGGTAATTGACTTGAATTAAATCAATTTAAGAAAATATTATGATCAGAAATTTTGTAAACAATTCAAATTACTTATTAAATTAAGAATGGAATTTGAGTGTTAATAACTGTCTGTTTGAGTGGAATTTGAATAATTAAGTTTCGTCATTTTGGATCAGTGATATAATTAATTGTAAATCTTAGATATTTTACTGAATATGTCTAGTTTGAATAGAAACTTGATTAGCGGTTGAAATAAATCCAAATTGATTTGAACACACTCTATGAATTTTTTGTTTTCTTAATTCTAATGTGATTAGTTTCGGATTTAAAAAAACATTTAAAATCTAACTTGAAAAGAACTTGATTTGGATTGAATCAATTTTTTTAGAAATTGGCACAAAATCGTTAAAATTTCAAAATACAACTATATTTTGTGATTTAAATATGATTTGACTTGATGAAAAAAGTAAAATTGATTTATAATTCATATTCTTTCCATTCAGAATCTAAAATAAATTTATTTTAGGGTATTTGATTAAAATTTGTTGCGTTCTCTACAATTTATGATTGTAGTTTGAAACACGTTATCAATTTTTATAGTAACGTACTAATACTCTAATTTCCTAAATCTAATCAAACTTAACTAAAATATTATATGAATTTATTTGATTCAAATAAAATATTTTAGTTAAGTTTGATTGGATTGAAATTTCCATTAGTTTAATTTAAAATATATTCAAACTTGTGAATTTAGTATTTTTTTTTTATTAAACGGTAAGAACCTACAGAGGTTCCGCACTCAATGCCGCAATGGGCCCATGGTGCAAACCTTGAGGATCTATCCTAACTCGCATAAGCGCACTGCAGCCTTAGCAAACTGTAAAAGTTTGAACCAAGAGATGAACCTTGAAACGTCCATGGCTCGTAATAAGTGCAACTAGAATATAATTATGGTAATTTTAGGTGCCCTATAAGTACGAAAGTACAAGAATATGTACTATATATATATAGTACAATAGACGGCCCCAAAAAAAAAAACAATTAAACAAATTTCAAAACAATTAAAACTTTATACAACAACGGCCAACAACCTAAGCACTAAAACACAGCTTTAAGTGAAATAAGTAAATACCCAAACCGGCAAATAATATAAATTCTACCTACACATGCATAAACAGTGTTGTTGTTTGCGCGATAAATTTATGAATTATGTACATTAATTTTCCCTATTGTTTTGTCCACGAAAATAACAAATTCCAGCACAGCATCACGTAGATATAGAGCCGGTGGTGCAGAGCGAGAGAGACAAAGATAGTGCGCGACAGAGGAAATCTTAATTTTTTTCGTAAACAAAACAACGAAAAGCTCTATCCGTTATAAGCTTTTTTTTTGTTTTTGTTGGTATATTGTTGTTTCTATATTTAATTCTTTAATTATTATTAAAACAAGAAAAACTTTTTCTTTCGCTGGTATACACATACGTATGTACATAAAAGCTGAAAACTGAAAATATATAGGCTACATATATATGTATACATTGCTGAGAACACAAGGACACAAAAGACGACGACGATGAAGGAAATTCAAGCAAATAATAGATTTTCTTTTGTTTTGTTTATTTTTTTTATTATTTCAGTTTTCCGTCTTGTACTTTTTTTGTTTTTACGATTTTCAGAATTTCCAAGTGACAGAAATTAAATTTTTGTTGTTGTTGTTTTTTTTTGCAAATTTTATTTACTTAGGTACTTAAAGCACAGCACAAGGATATTTTTATTATTACATTCCTTGTATATCGCATGTAAAATGAGTCCAAGTTAATTACCGTAAACAAATTTTTGGGACGATTTTTGTTTTTGGTGCGTTTTGTAATTTGAAGGTTAAAAATAACCAACAAAGTGTATTGCTCTTACCTTAAATATTATTTAAATGTGCGATGGATGAGACCTCAGGACATTTTTCTTAACTGAAACGATTAAAGCAGCACGGAATAGGTCTAAAATACTGACTCCCTTTTGATTAGCCAAACAGTACAGTATCGCTGAATTTTTCCGTGCTATATTGGAAGATCTCAAAATTTGTTTTTAAAGTGCCGTGATAGTTATAGCCGCCAAAATTATTGGGTCGATAAGTTTTTTTGTCAATTTAAATTAAGCTGGTACACCAATATTAACATTTGAAAAATCCACACCCTATGGAGACTGGCCTCTATGGATTTTGAGGAGGGCCATTTAGTGCATAACCACAAATTCGTTCCAAAGAAGACCAAATATAGAAACTACAAAAGGAAAAAAAACTAGCAACTCGTTAGTTGATCAAGCCGATGCAAGAAGTGGTGCAAGCGGAAATTTTAACTTAGACTTATTATCAGGAGAAGGGCTTTCAAGCCTGAGGCCATCGCAACTGGTTACTTTCAGTTAGGAAGAGAAAATGCGAAACTTCGCACAAAAATTAATGAAATTGAAAAGATGACGCATTACCTTAGTAGCAAAATGATGGTGCTGACGAAGGAAAATGAAGCATTGCGAACAGGTTTTTTTAATCAAAGTAACGAAACTACAAAGTTTTATACTGTTGAGGAGTAGTTAATAAAACAAACCGAATGGATTGTCAAACGGAAAACACGTCCAAGCAAAAAAAGGAAAGCGCAATTTTCTCCGAAAGTAGCTGGTAGCCCGCAAAATATTTTGAAACCCATTACAGATAAGGAATACAGGAGTAGTATAAACACCGGACTCTGATACTTACAGAGCCTTCCTTCTCAAAAAAGCTTAATTTAGAGGCAATCGAATGGTATACATATGAAAATAAAAGGAACCGCCCAATAAAGGTTATGGCAAGTGGCCTCCATCCAACCTCTACAGTAAAAGACATTATGAAAGATCTCCAACGACAAGGACTGCAAATAGAAAATCATTTGAATTTTTATCATATTTGAACAAAAATTTTATCCAAAATGACGAAAATTAATTAATTATTCAATAGATTGAAATAATATTTTAAGTTTGATGAGGAATTTAAAATGTTTACTAAATTTTTGTTCATATTACTTTTAATCGCAAATTTGGTTCAAAGTTCTTTCAAACTTAATTTTTATTATGATGACTAAATTAGGTTTTCTACCCATCCGTACTCACCTGCTCAATCTGCTCCAGGCGTGCATTGCTTTTAGTACTGTACCACGAATCTGCAGAAGGAGTAGAGTAGATTTCATACCTAAAGCTGGCAAGTCGGATTATACTGACCCTAAAGCTTTTGGGCCCATTAGTTTTCTTCGAGCACTTCGTTTTCTTCGAGCACGAGTGCGTATACCAATTTCAATATTTATCAAACGTTTGTTAGATTCATCGACTCAATGCTCAAGTCCCGTATAATTGAGACTGAGTTAGATGGTTTATCATTGTTTGTCAAAGTAGCCAAAGGCTGCCCGAAAGGAGGAGTACTTTAACCCTTGCTGTGGCTTATGGTTATCGATGAATTACTTGTTAAATTGCAGCGATCTGGATTCATCGTGCAAAGCTACGCGGATCTATCTCGTTTTGACAGTTTCTGCTAAATACCTAAATGTCTTATCTGGTCTGATGCAGAACGCCTTTGATATAGTGGAAGTTTGGTGTGTTGAAAAGGGGTTGCACGTGAATCCCTCGAAAACTGATCTGGTCGTTTAAGTTTAGTAATTTAGGCACGAATATTATTATCTGAACGGATAGTAAAGCCGTGCTCAATACCCTTAAAAACCTTTTGACTACATCTAGGTCAACGAGTGCAAACACTTCATTAATGAAGTTTTTTAACATCTCTCCGCTATTTAAAATATGTGTACGACATTATACTTTGGCTCAAATCCAAACATGGATTATGTTATTAACATTTCGAATGTTATTTAAATTTTAATTAGTTAGTATTTGACCTATTTACAACATTCAAACCTCATTCAAATCATGTTCATATTTATTTGAAAATTAGTTCCTAGAATACAATAATCAAGTTTGGTAAAACTATTTCAAAACCAACCATAAATAAGTTGTTACAGATTCAGGCCGAAAAGTGTTTTGGTAGACTAAATCAAACATGTTTTAAGTTCCATTCAAATTCCGGCCCATTAAAAAAATTTATCAAATTATTTTTAAATACTATTTAAATTTGAATTGATTTGAACCATTATATACTTTATTAAATTCCAACTCACTTTCAAATTCCACTTAAATTATCGTTCCAAAATTCTGCTTTATAATTTATTTTGAATTGAAACTTTAATTTTAAAATATGTTGCCATAGAGGTATTCAAACTTCACTCAAATTTTGCTCAAATTTCTTTTCAAGTTTAGTGAGATAGGGCATGCGCACAATGTTCCCGATTTAACTCAATAAATTATGACCGAGAGTAGTTTTCTTCATGCCCTCAAATTTCTTTCAAATTCTACTTAAAGTTTTGATCAAAATCATTTCAAAATTAGTTTGACATTAGAATTCAAATTAAATTTAATTAAATTTGGACCGAACAATATTTTGTCGAGTTCAGATTCGCTTTCAAATTAATTGCAAGTTTGATTAAATTATTTTCTGAACAAAACTTGAGTGCTTTTTAAATATTAATTGGTTTGAACTCAAATGATTGATTAGAAAATAATTTTTTGTTATATTTGACTGTGATAAAATTTGGGTGCCTGTTAAATTTTAAATTGAGTCAAAAATCAAACATAGAGTTCACTAAAAAGGTGTGGTCTTATTTGAGTTTGCGCAATAGATTTTGAATTATAATTTAAGGTATACAAATTTGAGTCAAGTTTTAATTTCACTTTAGATCGAAATTTAAATATATATGAAATAAAATCTTTAGTTAAATTATTTGAGATTTAAATAATTGTTGAACTATGTTGAGCCGTTTGTTACGCAATCTTAAGTGATTTAAGCCATAATAATTGTGGTTGAATTTGAGTTGAATTTGGTGAATACTTTGGTTTCTATGGCTGTCGTTAATGTTTCTAGTAAGTACATTCAACTTATGTCTATAGTTCTTGTAATAGGAAATAACGGTTTGACGGGTAACATGACCCAAACAGGCTTCTCTTCTTTAGCCTGCTAACAACCATCATCGCACCCAAAGTAAGTAATACTGCTTTCATCATTCGGGATGGAAAAATTTGAGTTCATTTGTGGTTGTGGTAATTTACCACAATTTCCAGTTTTGTCACTTAAAAAAGTAAGTGTTATCACTGTGAAGGATTTACTGGAAACGAATTTCGATGCACTCAGTTTTTAATATTATCCGAAGCAGACCTATATTGATCAATACCGTGGGGTTGAAACCAGTGAGATTGATTAATCTCTGTGTATTGTATGTTGCCAATGGAATCGTGAGCAATTTCAACAGATTTTTTACCTTCTGCAGTGTTTGTTTGCCAAATCTGATTATAGATGACAAATTATAGATAAAAAATACCCCATTATATTGTCACGTCGACAATCCGTATAGACAATATCGACAAAGTAGAGAACGTCGATAATGTAGACAATTCATAGTGACCAGACTTCTTTAGGATATGAAAGCGATACGGGCGGTGACAGTTTTAAAATATCCTTCAATGCATTTTTAATAAATTAATAAATAAATTTGAGCAAATGGAGAAATTAATTGCGCAGCTGAACAATGAAGTTGCCGTGCTAAAGAAAGAAAACCTTATGCTAAAGTAAACCGTAAATAAAAATAACAACGCAGGAAACTTAGCAATAATGAACAAACAATTTCAAGTACTCGCAGATCAAGCCGAATATCAAACTGATGAAGATGAGCTTGAAAAAGAAACAAATTGGAGACTACAGAAATCCAAGAGGGCAAATAAGAAACCTAGAGAAGAAACCAACCCAAGCAAGAGGAATGCTGAATCATCACCAGAAGTTGAGCCAATGCAAACCCACATTAAAACTGGCAAAGCATTTTCTGGATCAAAAGTGCATGAGACAGAAAAGAAAAAACAGGTACCACCTCCGATCAATATATTCTAGGAATAACCAACCACGGTAGTATTCAGAAACTGATGAAAGAAATAGTACGAAATGACTACAAAGTAATATCGCTCAGCAATAATATTTGGAAAATAAATACAACAGAGCCTGAAGACTATAAAGCTCTAGCTAACAAACTAAATGGTGATGGTCACCAGTGGTATACCTACGAGGACAAAAATGATCGATCAATTAAAGTAATGGCAAGAGGTCTCCATCCAACTTGCTCAAAAGATGAAATTATTGAGGACCTGCAAAACAAAGGCCTGAGAATAATCGATGCAGTCAACATCATCAGAAAAGAGAGAAGAGAAAACAGGGACGGAAATGTTGAAATCATGAGAAGAGGTCTCCCACTTTTTATGCTAACCTTCGACAACCAAGAAAAAATCGAAAATATTTATAATATTAAGGCTATCCTCAACCTTAGAGTTAAAATATAAACACCGAGAAAGGTCGCTCGACTAATACTACAATGTAAAAAGTGCCAAGATTATAATCATACACAAAAGTACTGCCACCGTGAAGCAAGATGTGTTAAATGTGCAGGAAAACATGCAGGAAATGACTGCACAGTCCCCCGAGATACAACACCGAAGTGTATCAACTGTAATGGCCAGCATCCAGCCAACTACAGAGGATGTGAAGTTGCAGTAGAACTACAAAAAATGAGAGATAAATCACGCAAACCAGGTACATCAATAAATGTACAAACTATAAAAAGAACCACGGAGCCTAAATCGTCCCCTGCTAATCATAACATACAAAGCCAGAGAGTAAACGAAAACGTTACTTATGCACAAGTAGTTCAGCAAACAGAGGAGAAACAGTTAAAAGTGGATCTCGTTCTACAGGACATACTGAGAAATCTAGAGAACCTTAACAAAAGACTTATTTCGCAGGAAATGAGTCTGCAGAAAACACTAGAAGAAATGAAATCACAAACTAGTTTCAATAAAAGAGTAGAAGAAAACCTTGGTCAAGTCTATCAAAATATAAATTATATAAAATCGAATTATAAACAAAAGAAATGAATGAAACATTACGAATTGTAACCTGGAATTCAAATGGGCTATTGCAACACATTCAAGAACTAGATATATTTTTAAACATGCATAATATAGATATATGTCTTATATCAGAAACCCATTTCACCAAAACTTCATTCTGTTAAATAAAAGGATATAATTGCTACTATGCACTACATCCTGAGAACAAAGCCAGAGGTGGATCAGCTCTCCTTATAAAAGAGCATATAAAACATAACGAAGAACCAAAAGTTGAGAACCTTTCCATGCAAGTCACAACAATCAAAATACAATTAAGCAATATTAAAACATGCAGCATCTCAGCAATATATTGCCCTCCAAGATACAATCTCAAACAAGTAGATTATACTAATCTTCTGAAAACGCTAGGAAGTGTCTTTTTAGTTGGAGGTGACTATAATGCAAAAAATAAATATTGGGGATCTCGGTTAACGACCGCTAAAGGAAAAGAACTGTTCGCAGCAGGCAAACAACTAAAATGCGAGTTCCACTCAGGCGGTACACCAACCTATTGGCCTACGGATACCAGTAAGATTTCAGACCTTACCTATAGAATCCTTTATTACAAGAGGGATTTCAGATAATTATATCCATATAGAGAACAGTGAAAGTCTATCATCAGATCATTCACCAGTTATTATGATACTTAGCCAAACAATTATTTTGAAAGAGAGCAACCCGAAATTAACGAGCTTCAAAACCAATTGGGATATCTTCCAAACACAGTTAACAGAAAGAATTAGTCTGCAGAACCCAATTCAGGGACCAGTCCAAATAAAAGACGAATAGAAGACCATAATATCCAATATGCCCGTGGGAAAGCACTCCAAATGATAGGCAGGAAATGAAGCGCAATGCTAGCTATCCAGAGGAAGTGAGAGAACTTCTTAAAAATAAAAGAAAAGCACTGAAGAATTGGCAAAAACATCGAAATCCTGAAAATAAAAGAGTATTTAACCATTTGTGTAACAAATTAAAATACCTTATAAAAGACTCTAACTGGGCAAAAAGATACTGATTATTCATTATAGAAAGCAACTAAGAATATTAAAAGACCTAAACTTCAGATTCCTCCAATTAAAAATAATGAAAATTGGGCTCGAAATGCTAAACAAAAAGCAGATTTGTTTGCAAATCACCTTCAAGAAACATTCCAACCTTATCCAAAACAAACGGAAGAGGAAAATATTACACCAATAAATAAACAGGATGAAGTAAATATTATACACCTGTAACATTGAAAGAACTAAAATGGGAAATCAAGAATAATCTGAATGCGTATAAGGCTCCAGGTTATGATCTTATAACGGGTCAAATAATAAAACTGTTACCGGAGAAAGCGTTGAGGAAATTAGTGCATATAATTGATGCAGCATTTCGACTAAAATATGTACCAAGACAATGGAAAGTTGCAGAAGTAATTATGATACTTAAACCGAACAAACCTCTGCATGATAAAGCTTCATATAGGCCAATTTCTCTGCTACCAACATTATCGAAACTATTTGAAAAAGTTCTTCTTAAAAGACTAAAACCAATTATCGAAGAAAGGAATTTGACAAAGTATGGCACCAGGGGGTAGAATTCAAACTTCATCGAGATCTTCCGGAGCAATTTTTTCAAATTTTAAAATCATACATATCAGAGAGGCACTTCCGAGTAAAGTATGAGAATGAGTACTCCCAACTAAAAAGAATAACAGCCGGAGTACCACAAGGAAGTGTTCTTGGACCAATCCTATACTAGAGATATACCAATTACAGAAGAAACAATGGCGACTTTTGCCGATGACACGGCAATACTTGCAACAGCAAAGAACATCAATGACTCCACTAGTAAATTACAGAGGGCTACTAACCTGATATGTAATTGGACAAAGCAATGGCGAATTAAATTAAATGTTGTGAACTTTACAAATCAAAAAGTTAACCATATACCAATAATGATAAACGCAATAGTAGTACCCCATGCAAACACTGCCAAATATCTTGGTATGACTTTAGATGCTAAGCTTAGATGGAAGGAACACATAAAAAAAAAGAGAGAAGAACTAAACATAAAATTTAGAAAAATGCATTGGCTCCTAGGGAGACAATCTGAACTAGCGATCCATAACAAACTGCTGTTATACAAACAAATTCTGAAGCCTGACATATGGTAGCCAACTCTGGGGCTGTGCCAAGAAGGCAAATATCAAAATCTTACAAACAGTTCAAAATAAAATGCTACGATGTATTGTTAATGCACCGTGGTACATTCGAAACGACAACCTCCATCGAGATCTCAAGATTGAGCTTGTCGCGGATGAAATTAAGCATCATGCAACAAAACACCTACAACGTCTGCACCAGCATCAAAATCTGGACATACGCTGTATGTTGACTACATCTCCAACAAGAAGATTGCAAAGAACCAAACCACTCGACTTATCGCGACCAGGAGGTCAGTAGACTTGCTGTGGCGAAAAATCTGAGGGAGGAGTTACACTAAACTGGGGATAATCACTTGATTACGCCGACTATTCAAAATACTGTATTATGCAATGTAAATTACTAAATGGGTACAAGGGTCAGTCGTAATATAAATAAAAAAAAAAAAAAAAAATGCATTTTAATTTAACTCTGCGGAAAATTAAGTTAGGTTAGAAAACATTTCAAGTATGATATATGAGTATCTGTATGATATATCAACTTTAAAAGTTATTTCTAACATTTTGCAGGGATAATAAACTGCTAAACTAGTTTTTATGATATAGTTTCTCCGTGTGAGAATTTTAGCCAAATACAACTGTGCCCTGGCTCATTCGTGTTCTTGATGACATTGTCTTATTTGTCGATGGTGACATAAAACATTGCCAAGTAATCTACGTAATATTATACGTGTCGACAACTGCGTAGATTACATGGCGTAATGTACCTCGTCAATCCCTGTCGCTGATGCCCAGCTTCTCAATATTCGACTCGCCATTGTAGATATATGTGCTCGCCCACCTTCGTGCCAATCGCTATTTTTCAAACGTACCCAATATGCGCGTAAAATTTTCCATAACGCATTCCTAAAATACAAAAACAATTTTTAGGAAAGATATGATCAAAATGACCACGAGCTAATATTGAATGGTTAGTATTCAATATTAGTATTTACTAAATCACTTTTAATACATTGGCCGGATTGTAGAATATGATTTTTAGTAAGGTCAGGTCTGCCAAAGCTGAACTTGAAACGCTCAAAGACACTGATCTCCCTACGGAGATGTGAACTAAAAACGATCGTGGGGATATTCACAGGACACTGCCTACTTGGAGAACATGCGAGGAGGCTAGGTCTAGAAGCTAATAACTTCGCAGAAGCTGTAAAGATGAGGAGGAGTGAATAATGTGATGAAGTTCAAAAAACAAATCTTGTTATTTTAACAAAAAAAATTTATTATTTCCTTTTATACATATGTTGTCAAATTGAGTTCTTGTTGTACACTGCACAGAATTACTTTTTTGTTTTTTAGTGATTCTCTTTCTTTTTCATGTTAGTACGCGTGTCGTGCACCTGCAGCGCACGGACGCAACAATTGACAAACAGTGCTGAATGCAACCACAAACATGTTGACAACACAATGGCAATGGAGTCACACTCCGAATCCAAATCGTTTTCCGCTGCTGTCTGAACATACTCCCGGACTATTAAAAGCTCCAGCTTTTAATACATTGAACTGAGAAACTAAGGACACGGTTTCGTCATTGGACATTAGCTGGCATAGTTTTACTATTGGTCTCTTCAAGATGCCTGACGCTGTTTTGATGGTTGCGACACGGACTAAGCCATCTTTCCCCGGATGACATGTGATTATACGGCCCAGTAACCATTTGGATGGGGGTATATTATCTTCTTTTACGACTACCAAGTCGCCAGGTTTAACATTTTTACTTTTCGTAGTCCATTTTTGTCGCTGCTGCAATGTATGAAGATAATTGATGCGCCATTGAGTCCAGAATCCCTGCATTCTGGCTTGTACATTTTGCCATCTTGACAACCGGTTCATGGTGACATGCTCCAATGACGGTTCAGGAACTGAAGTAATCGCCTCGCCAATTAGAAAATGCGCTGGTGTTAGCGCGTATAGGTCATCTATGTTGTTGCTCATGGGACACAGTGGTCTGGAATTCAGGATACCCTCAATTTGAATCAATAACGTTTGCATCTCATCTGGCGTCATGGTTGTGTTTCTGGTGACTCGATTAAGGTGATGTTTTATCGACTTTATGCTCGATTCCCATAAACCACCGAAGTGTGGAGCACTGGCTGGATTCACAATAAACTTTATTTTGTTCTGCGAAATAAATTCAGATATTAGCGTGTTTTTATGATTGAGTTCGTCGAGTTTTCTTTTAGCTCCTATGAAATTTGTGCCATTATCAGACCTAATTTCTAAGGAAATACCTCTACGAGACGTGAAACGACGCAGTGCGGCAATGAATGCTTCTGCCGTCATATCAAGGCACAGTTCGATGTGCAGAGCCTTGGTGGCAAAGCAAATGAACACGCAAATGTATCCTTTGACCATAGGAACACGACCTCTTCCGTATCTTGATTTGAGATATAGTGGACCAGCATAGTCCATCCCAGTATATAAGAATGGACGATTTGGTGTTATTCTCTGTGTTGGTAAGCTGCCCATTAGTTGCTGTGATGTAACTGCCCTCTGTCTTCGACACTCTATACATTTGTTAATATGGATTCGGACCTTGTTTCGACAATTAATTATCCAGTATTTCTGTCTCAGAATACTAGTTAATAGCGTAGGACCTGGGTGTAAGTACTGAATGTGTGTTTGCTTTATTACTCTTTCACTCAAAATGTGGTTGCCGGGTAGTAGTATGGGATGCCGTATGTTGAACGATGCATTCAAGGTTGTTAGTCTTCCGCCAACTCGTAAAATACCTTCAACGTCGATGAACGGGGTTAAGGAGATCAGCTTACTTGTAGAGCCAATTTTTCTATTTTGGTTTAAACAACGAATGTCTTCTTGAAACTCTTCACTTTGGGCCCATTTCACACACATAGTTTCTGCTTTTTCGAGTAGATCAATTATGTCCCACTTGCGGAATGACAATTTCCATCGTAAAACTAATGCCAATATGCGTTTGATTTTTGAGTATGACTCAATTCGTGTGAATAGGTCGTCTAGGACGTTGTTTGATTTTGTATTTAAATGAGACATCACTGAATTTTGTCTCTCTTCTATGTTCGTTCGTTCGATAACTTGTTGTGTTGGCCACTCTTCCTTTGATTTAATTAACCACTTAGGTCCACTCCACCACTCAGTGCATTCCAAAAGTTGCTTAGGGTGTACGCCGCGGGAAGCGATGTCTGCAGGGTTCTCCTTTGAGGTCACGTAATTCCAATGTACTTGAGGTCCATTCTCTAAAATCTCTGATGTTCGGTTTCCAATGAATCATTTCCATCGCCGTGGGACATCGGCTAACCAGGATAGCACGATTTTTGAATCGGTCCAGGCGTAGCAGTCCACATCTTCCAGTTCCAGCGCTCGTTTCGTATATTTGATTAATCGACTTAACAGCACCGCTCCACACAGTTCTAGTCGGGGTAGGGATACTTGTTTCAGTGGCGCTACCATTGTTTTTGACATGATTATTCTGGTGTGTATTATGCCATGACTATTGGTTGTACGTAGGTAAGTCACCGCTGCATAAGCATGTTCTGATGAGTCACTAAAGCCGTGGATTTGAATATTGGTTGTAGAATCAGTCGTCATTAAAAACCGCGGAACTTCGATATCCTCCAGTACATGCATTGATGACTTGTTCTTCTTCCACTGGTGCTCGATGTCTGCAGGAAGCGGATCGTCCCAGTTCAATTTCCTCAACCATAGTTTTTGAAGGCTGATTTTGAATATAATTGTGGCAGGTGAAATCCAACCCAGTGGATCGAAGATGCGTGCAATTTGCGATAACATTTCGCGTTTGGAATGTACCGGGGTTTGCTCGAGATTTATTTTGTAAGAGAATGCGTCTTTGGTCGGGTTCCACTGAAGACCCAATGTTTTGACTGTTGCGGAGCGATCATCTATATGCAGATTTGTCTTTTCTCTCGACTCTGGTGGAATAATACTCAACAGTTCTGGTGAGTTCGATTTCCATTTACGGAGATTAAAACACCCTTTGACCAACAATGCCGAGACTTCCTGTACTGCTAATTTTGCTTCGTTGATTGAATTTGCGCCCGACAAGCAATCGTCTACGTAGAAGTCATTCTGTGCTATTCTGGCTCCTATTTGGTAACTTGATTTGTAGTTTTCGGCGATCTGATGTAACGTGCGAACAGCTAGGAATGGAGCGCATGAGGTTCCGTATGTTACGGTGTTTAACTGGAATGTTTTAATTGGTTCATCTGCCGAAGTTCTCCAGACGATGCGTTGATAATTTTGGTCTAACTTGTCGACATGGATCTGTCGATACATTTTCTCCACGTCCGACGTAAATACAATGGCGTATTTTCGAAACATCAATAGAATGGACACCAAATCCTTTTGTATTGTGGGACCGACTAGCAATTTTTTGTTTAATGAAACCCCGGATGAGGATTTACATGAACCGTCAAACACGACTCGCAGTTTCGTGGTGGAACTGTCCTGCTTAATTACAGCATGGTGGGGCAAGTAAAAACACTTTCTCGGCGGGCATGTTATCTCGGTCGGTTTCATCTCGTGCATGTGCCCCAGCTTGACATATTCTGTCATGAAGTTGACATATTGAGTTTGAAGATTTGGATATCTTTGAAATTTACGCTCCATGGCCATTAATCTGTTAATTGCGGCCGATTTTGAATGTCCCAATTCACTGGAATCGTTTTTAAATGGTAGTCGCACGACGTACCTGCCTTCTACGTTCCGCGAATGAGTTTCAATGAAATGCCGTTCACATTTTTGTTCTGCTTCGGTTTTTGATGATGTGGTTGGGATTTCTTCTAAGGTCCAAAACCTTTCTAACAATCTAGGAATATTTTCGTCTTCAATTGTCGCTGAAAATGATTGCGTTTTTCCTGTTCCTTCATATGATGCTCCCGATATGACCCATCCGAATTTTGTTGACTGTGCAATAAGTCGATCTTTGATGGTAAACTTGTCAGCGATGAGAACTTCAAAAAAGATGTCTGCTCCAAGCAGTATGTCGATCTTATTTGGCGTGTAGTATGCAGGATCAGCTAATTGAAGATTCTTATTGTTCATTTCGTCGATCCATTGTGCGTTTATTCTGACTTGTGGAATTGAAGAGGTTAATTTGGTGAGAATTAGAGCCTCGACTTCATAGCGATCAGATGCTTTAATTCTCGATTGAATGGTTAAATTGACTACACCCTTTGACGTTTCTGCCTTTGTCTCGGAAATGCCGGATACACGCACATTTGTATAAGATCGTGGGAGGTTTAGCCTTTGAACAAGTGATTCGTTGATGAACGTCGATTGGGATCCTGAATCCAATAATGCGCGAGCCATGTGATGATTTCCTGCAGAATCACGAACGTACACGACTGCTGTGGGTAAGAGCGCGAGACGCGAGTTGCTAATGTTGAATGCGGTAGCGACCGTGCTTGAATTTTGTGGCAAATTTAGTTCAAGATCAACAGGTTGAGCAGTAGCTTCAGTTCGAATGACAGAACTCACTAATGATTGTTCTGATGAATCAGTTTCTGGTCCTAAATGAAGTAAAGTGCTGTGTCTAGCTTTACAGATTCGACACGAATAATCGACTGGACCCTTATTTACTGCATGACCTTCCCTTAGGCAATTGTAACATACGTTAGATTGATTGACCAACTCTCGACGTTTCTCTATTGACATTCGCTTGAATGAAATACATTTCCACAAATAATGTGACCGTTTACAACATGGACACTTTATATTGCTAGCTGAGCTAAACATTGATTTCAATGTACCACTAGAACTCTTAATCCCCTTTTTTTTAGTTTCACCCAACGCGCTTTCTTTGGCATAACACCGATTGTTCAGGAATTCTAGAAAATCGTCAAATGTTGGAAATTCTTGATCTATGGTTTCGTTTGCCCATGCAACACGAGTTTCTTCGTCTACTTTGGTCAGCAAAATTCGAATGAGCCAATGATCTCTTAGCTCGGCTTCCTTACCCAGTGCCTTGATTCCTCGAATAATCTCGTCTGATGTGTCGCTTAGTTGACGAAGCAATTGCGATGAACCGTTTAACGCAGCTGGCTGATCGAAGAACCGCTCAATATGTGAGTTCAAAATGGGTCTCTTTTTGTTATACCTCTTGACTAACTTGTTCCATGCTTCTAAATAATTGGCGTCTGTAACCAAACAATTTCGTATGATATTGAGTGGTGAACCTCTAAGCAACCCTGTTAAAATTTGGAACTTGTGCACGTTCGAAATGGTATCTACGTTATGAACTGACGACGTATATAAGTCGTAAAATGAAGGCCATGCTTCATATTCGCCAGTGAATTTGTCGATATGCACTTTTGGCAGTTTGTGATTATCAAATGACTGTGTCATAGACCTATCATTGATTGCTTGTGTACGATCAGCAAGGCTTCCTAAAAATGCTCGTTGTTGGTCTAATAGCAAATCGAATGAACTAGTACTGGGTGCTGGAGTAGGAACCTTGGGTTGTTTTTTCTGCAGTAGATCTAACAAACAAGATTTAGTCTCAAAAAAACTGTTCTCGAATTCCTCTTGTTTGAGTTCGAGACCTAAGCTTGGATTATTTGTGGCCATGATTGCTACTTGATCTTCATAATTTTGGAATTCACTCCAGAGGCCTTCTGGTTTTGCTAACCTAACTTCAATTTCTGAACACGTGGTTTTATCGGTTACCGTTCCTATGAACTTACGAATGACAGTTAGTGACGCCAAAACACGACCGCGCGATTGAGTAGCAGTACTCGACATAATCAAATCAACTTTAATTTAACACAGTAGATATACACTCACACACAGGTACACTTTCACCTCAACGAAAACAAAATCAAAATTGGCGAAAAGCAAAACAAATGTGTATATAATTGGTTTAAGTAAATAAGAAATTTTGTACTTTACGGTTTTTCTGTGCAGCTTTCGAGTGTTCTGGATGAAACTCCTATATGATAGCGGAGTGCTTTGCTATGCGCAAATGGCGGCAAATGAAATAACTGCGTGATTGTGTTGTACTAATCAGCATATGATGTTACGCGCCAAATAGAGCGTTACTCGAAGCAGCGAATGATGATATGAATAATAAACTTTTCCGATGTTACTGGTACAACTTTTGAATATCTGATGCGTAATTATTTTATGCGCAAAATGGCGGCAAGTAAAATAAAAACCTGCGTGATTATGTTGAAAAAATCAGCATATGATCTATTACGCGCCACAATACGATATAATACGCTGATAGTTGCTCTGATGATGATGATTCGTTTCACTAATTTGCGGCCTATGTTAAATTACATGCAAATCGTTGTATAATTCGCACCTCGTGGCCTTACAAATCGGGATCCGGCTCGAAGGACCATGAATAATGTGATGAAGTTCAAAAAACAAATCTTGTTATTTTAACAAAAAAAATTTATTATTTCCTTTATACATATGTTGTCAAATTGAGTTCTTGTTGTACACTGCACAGAATTACTTTTTTGTTTTTTAGTGATTCTCTTTCTTTTTCATGTTAGTACGCGTGTCGTGCACCTGCAGCGCACGGACGCAACAATTGACAAACAGTGCTGAATGCAACCACAAACATGTTGACAACACAATGGCAATGGAGTCACACTCCGAATCCAAATCGTTTTCCGCTGCTGTCTGAACAAGGAGGAAGAGACGGTAGTCCACCTCCTATGCTCATGACCGGCTTTGGCCCACAAAAGACATAAATATTTGGGTAAATTCTCAATGGACTGCCTCTCTGATCTCGAAAACTGTAAGGTTTCTAATCACGCAACATAAGTAGGTTAAACTGGTTGTCACAAGGGTAATAAGGAAGTAGATCCTATGGTATCACAACGGACCATCGCTGGTCTAAGTGTAGCAGCCACTCAACCTAACATA
Organism: Tipula unca; assembly: GCA_951394425.1. Lineage (NCBI taxonomy): Eukaryota > Metazoa > Arthropoda > Insecta > Diptera > Tipulidae > Tipula > Tipula unca. Next base: position 182,370,398 of record OX596382.1, on the reverse strand, counting down.
ACCTAACCTAGTAAGGTCAGAGTCCATTCAAAGAGTATGACCAAAATCATCTCAAGGTAAAATTGAATGACTTTGGGCCATGATATATATTAAGATTAGGGTCAATTCAAAGCTTATGAATTTTTTTGAAATTTAATCTTGGAGCTAACTGGGCAAGATATGAGCAAAATCACCCCAAGGTAAAATTGAAAGGTTAGTATTCAATATTTGCATTTACTAAACCATTTTTATTGCTTTGGATAGACTTTGGACCATGAGTTTTAGTAACATCAGTCCTTTCAAGGGTCATGAATTTTTTTGAAATTTAATCTTGGAGCCGGTAAGGTTATATTTGACCAAAACCACACCAAGGTAAAATTGAACGGTTAGTATTTATTGTTTGCATTTACTAAAGCATTTTTATTGCTTTGGCCAGACTTTGGACCCTGATTTTTAGTAAAATTAGGGTCCTTTTAAGGCTCATGAATTTTTTAAAAAATTTTTCTTGGAGCTTACAAGGTAAGATATGAGCAAAATCACCCCAAGGTAAAATTGAATGGTTAGTATTCAATGTTTTCATTAACAACCATTTTTAATGCTTTGGCCATACTTTGGACCATGATTTTTAGTAAGATCAGGGTCCATTCAAGGGTCAGGCATTTTTTTGAAATTGTATTGCATCGATTTGTACACAAAGGGTTCCATCCCGGTCTGAATGGCAGTTGACGTAGGCCTGAAAGTATGGTGCAGTCCAGTAATTCCTTTAAAGAAATTACGTGAACTGCACTCATTGCTGAGTTGTTGTACTTTCAGAACCTCGGCCTTCCACCATTTTTCCGTCGACTTTTTAATTACATAATATTTTTTGTACAACTGGAGTGGTCAATTGTGCATTATAATATTTGGATAATAAAAATGTTTTAAATTAAATTATTGGTTAGTAATATTATAAAATATGTTGGGTGTTTCAATGAGATATTTATTGAATTGCTTACTAATCCAATCACATGTTTCATTTTTAGGATGGTTTTAGGAAATTTTTCACACTCATCTAAATTAAATTTAGATACCAAATTTTAGTCGGCCTTGCCAAGCACTCACATAGTAAAACAAACAAAAAATGTGCATGCATCAGTGCTAGACAATTTTTCGTGCGTTTTACTATGTGAGTGCTTGGTAAGGTCGACTAAAATTTGGTAACGAATTTTTTTTTTTTATATTAATAGGAATTTTATGTTTGATTATCTCATAAAAGGACTTTCAAAGGAGAGAGATATTAATTTGTATCACAATTTGGTTGTCCCATATATTTGTGGCAGTCATAATTTAAATTTTTTAACGCATTAGTGTATTCCCAAGAAAAGCTTCAAATTTATCGTTTAAATTGTGTGGATTATCTCACGCAATAATGATGGATCTGGGTATTATACGTATATGTCCTGTATTAAGGAGACGTCCATCACAATTAAATTTCACAAAATCATGTGTCATTCTCGATTACGTAATTGAAGAAAGGATAGTTGTAGTGCTTATAGCCGTATTCCGTATATAAGCATATGGAAGGAAAACCAAAAATGTTTTACCATAAATGAAAGTACATATGTATGTATGTATATCTGATAAGGGATACAAATTTATGATAATTTCCCTGGAAAATATCTAAAATATTATGTGATTGGAACAGATGGAAATTTTATCTATATAGGAGTATACGTACAATATTAGATACAGACGATATGTGAGAGAAGAAAATTTGTGTATATACATATGTATATATTTCAAGATGTTCCACCAGAGGCAGATTTATGTCACAAACTTTTTTGTTTCTTTTTTTATTTTTTGTCTATTTTCAATATTCTAATGTAACTTTCCTTTATCCGTATATATGTATGTTGATATTGTTGTTGTCACATCATCACCCTTTTCTTCTTCGATTTAATATTACTGCTGTTGTTGTTGTTTAGTTTGTTGCTTTCCTGGAAACGTATTTCATACTTCTTAAACTTATATATATCTACATTTATATGTATAGAGAGCACCCAAAAAACTTAAAGTTTTAATCTCAGCATAATTTTAAGTTTTTCTTTTGAAATTTTCAACTTTAAAAACAAAAACAAAAAAAAATTAACGGAAAAAGGAAAAATCACATGGTTTTTTAGAAGTTTAGTTTTTTTGTATATATGTACGTATATATACGTACATACATATGTATATACACAATCCTTGAGTAATATTTTATAATGATGATAAAGGACAAAATTACTAGGAAACTTTATTTGGAAAATTGTTCAGTTGAATAAAATGTAGACTTCAAGTGGTTACTCATGCGGAAAACTTCGAGAAAAATTATGGTTACGGTTCGATGGGCTAATTTCGATCGAACCTAATAGAATTTTATTTTTTTTTTGTCGAGAATAAAAAAGGATTAAAATTTAAAACATAATAATACACATAAATAAAAAGGAAATATAATTTCGACATACATACATAAATAATTCTATATACTTGACAAATTATTCAATGGGCCAGTGCGGTCACTAAATAACGGTCTCAACCGTATCGTAAGGATCTTGCGTGATCATAATAATTAGGCCAACGAAATTCAGATGAAAAATCCTTTTCATTTTTATTTTTGTTTTTTAAATTTAATGCTTCAACTCATTTTGTACCTGTTCGAGGATGAACAACGACAACAAATAAATTCAGTTTTGTTTTGTTTTTCATTCGGAAAACTTAATTTTCTAACCTCAAATTCAATTTTCGTTCTTTAGATTTAACCAATTTTTCATTTTATGCTATACGTATACCGTAACCGTATAGCAAACACAAAATTGTTTGTTGCTTTTTTTTTTTTATATCAAATTTAAAAAGTTAAAATCAAAAGTTTTGAAAATTTTTTGTTATTACTGAAAGTTGATAAAAAAAAAAATTGTAAATTAGATAAAACTTGTAAAAGTTTCGTGAACGATTTTTTGTACGGTGTTATTTATGTATATACGTATATACAGAATAGACAGACTCTCGAATCGATTTGCTGTGTACTGACGTACTTGGGATATTATTTATATCATTAAACTGAAATTAGTTCAATTATAAGTTGTTGTTTTTTTGTTGTAACTAGTTTTGAAGAAAATAATATTTAATGAGATCGAAATGAGTAATTTAATTGAATGTTTAATGAATATTACATTATCGTGAAGTTTCTCTTCGTATACCTACATATAAAGTCAATTAAATTACTCGTTTCGATCTCAGTTAGTATATAGGTTACGGTAAATAAAACTCCCATTAAAATGTTTGAACTCGTAAATGTGAATTTTGTTCCAAAAATTAAAACAATGGCAAAGCGCAGAATATTCTAAAATTACGAAATATTCTCAAGTGTACAACAATAGTTAAAAACAAAATTTTTTAAATTTCAATGACGTCTTAAAGTTTAAAATTTTTAAACGTTAGTAATAATAATCAGTTTTAAAGGCCATTACTGGCCCCTTACTGAATCAACAATTTGGCTCCAACGGTTTCGATCCCAAGCATGGTCTTCATACTGTCTAAGACAATCTGAAGAGGCCAAGTCGTTCTCTACACCGTGGAGCCATCGTCGCCTGTAACGACCTCTGCGCCTACCATATGGTGGCTCTCCATTCAGAGATCACTGCACAATTCGTTTCACGCTTTGGGCCGTAAATCACACGCATGACTCTTCTCTCAAATGTGAGGAGCCATCTCTAGTACTCATCCGTCAGCACCCAACTTTCTCATCCAAACATAACAACGGGCCTGATCAACGCATTGTAAAGCTTCAGCTTCACGGTACTTTATAAGTGTTTAGATTTTAACAGTTGCGTTAGAGGATACAAATAACGACTGCCAGCTGCCAGCCACACTTTAATATCCTCACCCACACTGTTATCGTGAGTGATAAGAGAACCCAAACATTTGAACCTCCTCACTCCCTCAAACGTGTGGTGGCCACTACTAAAATCTGGTGTGCCATTGTCCCTAAAACCAGAGATCAAGTATTTCGTTTTGGACGCATATGTCATCTGTATATGCAATCACCTGATTGGACTGGATATAAGATGTTACGCTGTGCGATATAAGATGTTACGCTGCGGTGTTTCAGTTTTACGAAAGATGTACTCCAACATGAGATTAAAGAGTATCGGGAACAGACAAAAATTGTCGATAGTCTGCTCTCAACTTTGACACAGCATTGAGACTGCGTCACTGTCATTCTACATAGTCGTACCAGTTTTGTTGGCATTTCTAGGTATTCTAGGGCAGACCACAAACTCTCTCGATTGATCGAGTCATAGGCCTGCCGGAAATCCAGAAACACTTGATGTACCGGGATGGATGTCTCATAATATTTAGATAGAATCATCCGCAGCGAAAAGACCTGATCGGTGATTGATCGATTCGGACGAAATCTTCCTTGATAGTCACCAACCAAGCTCTCCGCTAGAGGGGTGAGTCTATCCTATACAATGTATGACAGTAACTTGTATGCTGTGCATAGAGCTATACCGCGATACTTCTCAAACTACAAGCGGTCTCCCTTTTTGAAGATGGGGCATATCTCGGCCACTTTCCATTCGTCAGGCATTACTTTGGTTCGCCATACTAATCGATTAAGGTCGAAAAAACAGTTCCACTAAGTATCCCCTCCGAATATCAAGAACTCCGAATTAATGCCGTCCACTCCAGGTGAGCGGTTTCATTTCAATCTCTGCATGGCTTTAGTGAATTCCTCATGGGATGGCTCCTAAGTGCAAATTTCCGCAGTCTGTATTAGAAGTGGCTCAACAACAGTCTTTGACGCATGATGGACATCAAGCAGGTCAGTAAAGTGTCCACTCCATGCGTCAAGTACTGCGTCGATGTTGACACAGAGGTTTCCATCCCGGTCCCGAATGGCGGTTGACGTAGGCCTGAAAGTATGGTGCAGTCTAGTAATTCATTTAAAGAAATTACGTGAACTGCGCTCATTGCTGAGTTGTTGTACTTTCAGAACCTCGGCCTTCCACCATTCTCGCTTCCTACGTTTACAAATTTGCTTAGCTGCCCTTCTTGCAAGAGCAGCCTTGTTTTTCCTCGCGATTGTGAGACGTTGTTGCACATCATTATGGGCTATATTTTGTTACTCAACTGCAAGACGACACTCGTCATCAAACCAATCATTCTTGGGTCTGACTTTCACTATACCTAAAGTCTGTTGAGCAGCACTGACAACCGAAGTTTTCAATGGCTTCCAGACATAGTTCACACAATCAGACTGGTAATTAGCTCCCTCAAGGTTGTCGCTGACATCGTTTATTTTGAATTTCATTTATCAGACCATCACATAGTAGAAACGTACTATGCGTTTCGCTGTGTTCCCAGACTTGTACGAAAACTTCCATCGTAGCTTTGCAGCGACCAAATGATGATCGCTGCCTATGTATTTGGTTGCTGACCGATAAAAAGTTCTCACATCCTGCACAACCTGAGCCCGTCCTTTAGAAACTAACACATGGTCAAATTGGCTGCGGGAACTCGCGAGGATGTGTCCATGTATCTAAATGTATCTGTTTGTGAGGGAAAAACGTGCTTGCTACCTAAGATCATGAGCAATTGCAAAGTACATCATTCTCTCATCATTATTATTTAAAACAACTATATGACTCATAAGAATCACGATCAAAAATGTTAACAGGTCCGATTTCAACAATAAAGCATACTTCGATGACCTCAAAAGTCACTGACGCCTTAGATCTTTCAAAGTGTAGTTATTTATAACTTTCTTGGCGTTACTAAATGATCTGCTGATTCAGACCAATTAGAGTTAATATTGTTTATGATGTCACGATGTGAGCCTGACATATATGATTTCAACTTTATTGTGCGAACAAAGAAGGTTCTAAAAAAGTTTGCAATCCTTGACAAGTTTGAAGACAAGAGTTTGACTTCAACGTCGAAATTCAAAGCCTGAACATCACTATGAGTCGGCGCTATAGTGATCTGGTAAACATGAAGAACAATTTTTAAGAATTTGCTTATGTCTCACGATAAAACCGAGAACTTTCCGCACGCCCATATGCACCTCTAACGAATTGCTGCACAATAGGCATTATCCTCAATAAACGGGTGTAATTGAAGTAAGGAAAAAATGGATTCGTTAACAAAAAGTTCGGTCCAGGATACAGCTCCAGTTATATAACTCTACAAGTGATAATTTCAGGTTAACCACTTGACCAATGATTTATAAAGGCCTCGTGGTGCTCAAACCTTATAGGACTTCCCAAAACCTTCTCTACATTACCAAAACATGGCAGTGGTTTTTTGAAGTTTACACTGCATAGGTGATATTTCCAGGATAGTTTACAATCCAAGACAACAACAACAAATCAGTTAGACGGATTGACGTTGTAGCAGCTCGAATATTCGACTCACTGATATTCGATTCTGCCACAAACAAAACAATTAGTGAAATTCAAATATAATCCAACTTATTTGAATTAAGCGTTCACTAACCCCATCACATATCAATCTATCCAACCAACACTATCCAATAACCGAACCATTACTATAAAACATTTATAGTAAAACCATCGCCATCCAACCAACATCACCACGAACTAACAATGTTCGGTGATGCAATAATAATCCACTGCACTACATAAGTGCAGTGTCGACCGTCGCCGGCGCATGTGTTCCCTCAACAAAACGAACACGAAGGCGACGTCACAATTACAACACAACACATTGGTCGTCCATGAACAAAACAAGCAACACTCAAGACAACACGTCTTCTTTTATTATTTACCTCCGCCATATGCAAATTCGTAAATTTTCTCATCGCGGTATTAAAAAAAACATATACAAGTGTAACGCGTCATAATTGGCCAAAATTTTGTGTGGTGGTAAAATAAATATATACAATAATTAAATTACATAAATTAATAATAATAATTGTAACAAAACAAATAAATTAATCAAATAAATATAATAAACATAATTTCTATAATAATAAATAAACAAATTGTGAATTAATAAATATTATTGTGTTGTGCATTATTATTCAATTGGAGAAGTCCGGACCGGACGACATTAAAACAAAATAGAAACAATTACCAAATTGGTGACCAACGACGGCAGTTTTTACTGCATTGATAATTGATAATTGGTAAAGAAATTATCATATAACATAACCAAAAAAAAACAACATAAAAATATACACGCAACCACGTGGGCAAACACATCGCAGCGAACACCACGCTGATAATTTCATGCGACGCGGGATATATATTTTTAATCAAATCAACACGTGGCGAAGAGACAGCAACCCATCCACGCAACGCGGGACACCGTGGGAAAACTAAAACGGTGAAGCGATCCACCCTCACCGCAACGACAACCAGCAGCAGCAGCAGAAACAACAACAAAATAAAACGGTACGAAGTTTTTTTTATTAGACAAAATTTTTTTCTTGTACATTAAAATTTTTTTTTTTACAATTACATAAAATATTAACGTAAAATCATTTTTATTTACAATATTAACGTAGAGACACTTTTCATATACAATATTAACGTAGAATCATACTTTGTAAAATTTCTTTATATATATATTTTTTTTCTCCACACCACCACATTGCACCCATTTTCAAAAAATTACACACACACTGGTCGTTTTCTCGCTGCAACGGTGACACAAAAACTCGCTAAAAAAAAAAAAAAAAAAAAATTTCACCTCGCATGACTTAAATTTTGTTGTAAAAATTTTTTTTTCTAAATTTCAACGAGCCCCCCCAATATAAGGTAGGACGCAAAGGAACTCCATATTCGGGGGTATCTCGCATCGGGCGTTAAAAAGAAGGAGCATCCCGGCCTTCAAACCATTCATTACACGGTAACCATTCCGCTTAATTTTTCATTTTTTGGTCAACTATTTTTTTTACACGGTAACCATTCCGCTTTAAAATATTGTATTGTTGCATTTTAATTTGTTTTATTGGTTTGTGCAAAAATGTCGGACGATGAACAAGATCAACCACAAAAAATGGACACCACGCCTCAAGGCGCTAGTCCACAAATAGAGATCGCGGCATCACATCAACGAATCGCAGTACAACCTTTCTGGCCACAAAGAGCAAACACATGGTTTCAGCTCGCCGAAATACAATTCGGACTACAAGGTATAACAGCTGATAAAACAAAGTACCTGCAAACATTATCAGCCTTGCAACCAGAAACGTGCGATGTGATCTCGGATCTCCTCCTCAATCCGCCGACAACCAACCAATACAACACATTAAAGCAAACGCTGCTAGAACGACTAGCACCATCGGGCGAACGTCAGCTGGAACAATTGCTTTCAGGCCAGCAATTAGGCGACCAAAAACCATCTGACGCTTTACGGCACATACACACACTAGCTAACAACAGTTTTAATGAAAATATCATTAAATCTTTGTGGATACGTAAAATGCCGGAGTTGATTCGCATAGCGCTGGTAGCACAGCCCGAATCCTCCACCACACAAACGTTAGCCAAGATAGCCGACAAGATGTATGATGTCATAAACATCACATCTCAAAGCGTCAGTCAAGTCAATGCACCATACCGGCACTCAAGAGAACGCAGTGGAGACAGAACTCCCCGTTCAGCAACAGCACCAAACACACTCGAACAAAGACTGTCGAGAATCGAGTCCAGACTCGACGGGTTACTCAGAGGTCGAAGCCGTTCGCGTGGACGACGAGCTCCCTCACGCAATCGAACCCGCAGTCCCAGCAACAACATATACCAACATGGTAAATGCTGGTTCCACACAAAGTTTGGTAGAGCCGCCAGAAAATGCACGCCACCGTGCAATTTCACCACGTCGCAACCATCGACGTCCGCGGCCGCCGTAAAACTGGACATTGACCATCAAAAAAACTACTAGAGTCACGGGTTGAGAGCAACATGCCTCCCCTGACCACAAACACACCCTATACGTCACGTTTGTTTGTGTACGATAGACACAACAAACTCACCTACCTAGTCGACACTGGCGCTGACCTTTCGGTTATTCCAGCAATGAATTTCAAAATGAATTACACATTAGCTAATCGAAATTCAAATCTAGTCTTATCGGCTGCCAATGGTTCAATCATCCACACGTACGGCACAAAGTTGCTTAACGTGGATATCGGACTCAAACGAACCTTCACGCACGCTTTCATACTAGCTGCAGTGAATCGTCCGATCATTGGCGCCGATTTTCTAAGCAAATTCGGACTTCTTGTCGATGTCAAACACAAACGGCTGATTGACCCAGCTACAAAGCTGTCAATAAACGCCACAATGGTTCGTGTTAACACACCAACACCGATCCATTTTAACATCGACAACGGCTACGGCACTCTGCTCAAAAAGTACCCACTACTTACAGCAGAGCCGAACTACAAAATGCCAGTCCGACACAACGTGGTTCATCACATCGTCACGGAAGGCCATCTGCCCGTGTCGAGACCACGCAGACTAGATCAGGTGCGTCACAAAGCTGCACAAGCAGAATTTCAACACATGGTGGAATTAGGGATTTGTCGAACATCGACATCTTCCGTCTCTTGTCCACTACACATGGTCAAGAAGAAAGATCAAGACTGGAGGCCATGTGGGGATTATCGGCGTTTAAACACGGTTACGATACCGGATCGCTACCCGATACCCCACATTCAAAACTTCACCATGCACTTACATGGCTGCAAAGTTTTCTCCAAACTTGATCTCATCAGAGGTTATCACCACATTCCCGTGGCACCTGAAGACGTTTTCAAAACGGCAATCACAACTCCATTTGGCCTCTTCGAATACACCCGAATGCCATTTGGATTACGCAATGCCGCACAAACGTTTCAGCGCTTCATGAACGAAGTCGTTCGAGATCTCGACTTCGTTTTCGTCTACATAGACGACATTCTTGTGGCATCTCAAACTGAGGAACAACACAAACTCCATCTGGAAACACTTTTCCAACGACTTGTCGAGTTTGATGTTCACATCAAGAGCTCAAAATGCGTCTTTGGCGCATCCACTCTTGATTTCCTCAGCCACAAGATTACCGCTAATGGCATCCTTCCGTCACAAGACCGAATCAATGCCATTAAAGAATTCCCAGCTCCAACATCAATCAAGAGTATTCAGCGATTCATCCGCATGGTCAACTACTACCACCGATTTATACCAAAGCTCGCTGAAATACTCAACCCAATTCACAGCCACCTGGCAGTACTACTACGTAAGCCCAAAACCGCCAAGAACTACTCTTGGCCTGACGAATGTCAACACGCATTCACGTCACTCAAGGCTGAATTGGCACGCACAACACTCTTGTCACATCCACTGAGCGACTCAAAGCTCAGCATTACTACTGATGCATCAAACACTGCTGTCGGAGCAGTCATGCAACAGTACAACGACAAGTGTTGGGAGCCCCTGGGATTCTTCTCAAAGAAGCTCTCGGATGCCGAAAAGAAATACTCTGCATTCGATCGGGAATTACTCGCAATATATCTAGCAATCAAACACTTCAGATATTTTGTCGAGGGTCGGGACTTCACAATTTACACCGACCACAAACCTCTCACTCGAGCAATTCAGTCTAAAACTGAACGCAATCCAAGGCAAGCACGCCACTTGGATTACATTAGTCAATTTACCACGGACATCCAGCATGTTCAAGGTACCGACAACGTTGTCGCGGATACACTTTCGCGCACAACCACAAACGAAACGGCCACAGTCGAGACTCACTTCGACTACAACAAAATCGCACAAGCACAAAAAGCAGACTTAGAACTTCAGAATATACTTTCTGGTTCCACACGTCACGCCAGTTCATCACTGCAACTGGAGCTTTTCAAACTACCTGGCCTCGAACTATACTGCGAAACATCTACGGGTGCAAATCGCCCGTACATCGCAGAGCAACTACGTCGAACCATCTTCGACACACTACACGGTATCTCACATCCTGGTGTCCGCGCAACTCGTAAATTGATTACTGCTCGATACTTTTGGCCAAGCATCAACAAAGACGTGACCCATTGGGCACAAGCATGCTTATCTTGCCAAAAATCGAAAGTCCAGCGACACACAAAATCGCCTCTTGGACAATTCGCCATTCCACCTGGTCGATTCGAGCACATTCATTTGGATGTCGTAGGACCACTTCCTCCATCCAATGGATACTCATACCTACTCACCTGTGTTGATCGTTTCACTCGATGGCCAGAAGCGTACTGCATGACCGACATGTCTGCAGCAACCATTGCCACCACATTCGTTCAGAACTACGTATCACGATTTGGCGTTCCACTTGACATCACAACTGATCAAGGAACCCAATTCGAGTCGAAGCTTTTCACGGAGTTAACGAAACTCCTCGGCTCGCATCGGATACGTACAACGGCTTACCATCCGCAAGCCAATGGCATGGTCGAACGCTTCCACCGACAGCTCAAAGCTGCTCTCAAGGCCCGAGGCAACACTATTCACTGGAGCTCCGAAGTACCAATCGTTCTACTTGGTATTCGAGCAACGGTCAAAGAAGATCTGAAGTGCTCACCAGCTGAAATGGTTTACGGTCAAACCATCAAGCTACCCGGTGAGTTCTTCGTCGAACATCCTCTACCGTCTCCATCCACAACCGACACAGTCATCGACCAACTCCGCACCACCATGCAAAATCTTATCCCCACGGCAACAAGACCAACGAATGAAAGCAACATATTCGTTCCCAAATCGCTCAACAATTGCGATTACGTCTTTGTCAGGGTTGATAAGGTTCGAACTGGATTACAATCTCCATACGATGGGCCATACAAAGTTATACGCCGCTTACGCAAGCAATTTATTGTCTCAATCAAAGACAAACACCACTCAATCTCCATCGACAGATTGAAACCGGCGTACGGTATTCTCAACACGGCTGATCAGATATCAGCCAGCAAACGATATAAAACCGTCCGGTTCACCGTATAACGTCTCAAAACCAATGGTTTCTCATCTGGAGAGGGGGTACTGTAGCAGCTCGAATATTCGACTCACTGATATTCGATTCTGCCACAAACAAAACAATTAGTGAAATTCAAATATAATCCAACTTATTTGAATTAAGCGTTCACTAACCCCATCACATATCAATCTATCCAACCAACACTATCCAATAACCGAACCATTACTATAAAACATTTATAGTAAAACCATCGCCATCCAACCAACATCACCACGAACTAACAATGTTCGGTGATGCAATAATAATCCACTGCACTACATAAGTGCAGTGTCGACCGTCGCCGGCGCATGTGTTCCCTCAACAAAACGAACACGAAGGCGACGTCACAATTACAACACAACACATTAGTCGTCCATGAACAAAACAAGCAACACTCAAGACAACACGTCTTCTTTTATTATTTACCTCCGCCATATGCAAATTCGTAAATTTTCTCATCGCGGTATTAAAAAAAACATATACAAGTGTAACGCGTCATAATTGGCCAAAATTTTGTGTGGTGGTAAAATAAATATATACAATAATTAAATTACATAAATTAATAATAATAATTGTAACAAAACAAATAAATTAATCAAATAAATATAATAAACATAATTTCTATAATAATAAATAAACAAATTGTGAATTAATAAATATTATTGTGTTGTGCATTATTATTCAATTGGAGAAGTCCGGACCGGACGACATTAAAACAAAATAGAAACAATTACCAAAACGTATAGAGCTTTCTCAATAGTCTGATCAATAAACCATGCATCGGATAAGACAATAAGATGTTCGCCTGGGCAACTGATAAAACAGGATCATTAGCACAGCTCAATAAAGCCAGATTGCCGCATCTAACAAGTAAATCACCTAAAGCCACAACAGTCATGAGAGCACATCCCTGGAAACAGCATTTGACAACCTTTAAATAAAGGTTTGTCACAGAATGCGGCTTGTCACTGAATGTTCCAGTTGAGATTTAATCTGTAAGACAATGCCAATAAATTCCAAAATTAGTACATGCAAAAATGATTGAAGAAACAAAGTGGGATTGAAAGATTCCGAAATAGAAAAGTTCCACCAAGAAACTCCTTATTGATAGATTTTTCAATTTTAGTTGCAAATTCATGTAGGGCTGCTTCAAATGACTAAAACGCATGTTGCATGTTATTGTACATGTTCTCTAATGAATCATCCTTTCGTGATAAAAACAACTCTATTCCTGCTCCAGGATTTGGGAACAATGCGAAATGCACTGCACGCGATAAAATTGAAACAAATGATTCTGAATGTTAGGGACAATTCAAAATGAAAATTACAGTCAGAACTGCCAGCCTTGAAATATTCAAAGTAGAAGAGGCTCCACTGCAAAACATCACGATTGATCAATCTGGAGTTACACTAGAAGTCCTATTATTGAGCTGGCCAGCAACTTCATCCGAGTTGGCCATGTCATGGCAAATAAACTGAAATGATCAACCAGTTTGGTGTAGGAATTAAATGCGGGCTGTTTCACGTATATTGGAAAACGTAACCAAAGTCAGAACCTGATAGTACATGGAATAGCTCATGGTAGCTATTATAGCTGGAGTTATTCAATTTAACTTTTCAGAAATAAATTTAAAGCAAATTTATTTTTCGATATAATGGATACTTTTTCGGCTTGCTAGTCGATACCAACAAAATCAATTGGAACATACAATTTTCGAACATACCAAAAAAATCAATTGGAATCCAATTGGATTTTCAATGTTCCAATTGGATTATTTATGTCAACGAAAGTGGGAAAAAGTTCTCTTAAATGCATTAAAAAAAGCAGCTTGATTAATTCAAATGTAGCTGGCTTACTAGGTTGCAAGTTGTTATGTTATGTCAACTAATCGGAATGAGTTATTCTCTAGAATGATTACTGGTCAACTCGGAAACAATCGACTGGCGATTCGCTTCACAACCTTGTAAGTATTAATTTTGGTTACTGTAGATGAATCCTCAGGCTAGGTTTTGTGGGTTCGCCAACTGATAGCTGGACACTAGTAGGTCTCATTATTGTTGCACCTGTAAAAGACACAATCTGAGAGATAACGCAAAAATACCTGCAGCACAAAACCTGATGATTTCGCTAAGTGAAGTACTCGACGACTAAGGTTAAACCGGAATCTTCAATTTTTCCTCGTTAAGAGTGATTATTTGCCAGAACGCAAAATTTATTCGTATGAACATGACATTTTAGGCCAGAGGAACCACTAGGCTACTTCTTCGTAATCGTCCTATTATTGCAAGCCCAGACAGCCTTTTCTGTAGACGCTGATCCAATCAATAACAAAACGGGTACAGACAACAGTGATTGTACCAAACGAAGTGCTATTAAAAATTTCCGCAATATCTAGGAAAGTAACCGGAAGAAACTCCGGTTTATTAAGTAATTCACAAGGCTTTCCAACTCGAAAGGAGTTAACTGAGGGGATAAATTGTTAGAAAATGATCTCTAAATCATATCGACAATTTTTTCCAGACCTTTAGGAAAAGTTCAGAATGGACTAATAGGCCGAAATGATCTAGCGTCCGTTTAATGGAATAAATCAGTGTCCGCGGAATACTCTACTTCTGCTGCAATATTTTGGACCAGTGCTAAATGGAATGCACGCCTGAAAAAGTGAAGCAAATGGTCACCATATGGATCCAATTTCAATCGGGAGTAGCAAAATAAGTCTTAGTCAGCTCGGCAGAAGCTGCTCAGAATTGTCAATGTCACAACCAGGAAAATGCACATAGGATAAGCTGTTTGTCCGGTGGAAGAAGAAAACCAAGCCTACATATATTATTCTTACCCAAAGCTGTCTCGCGACAACAGACATGTTTTTAGTTTCCTTGCAAAAGTTTAATCATTAAGCTCTTTGGGAGGATCTCAGTTTCCTAGCAGATTTCAATAACTTTTTAAGGTCGGGAAACCTATAGATAGTTCATAAACTGATGACTATCACCTCGCACCAAACAGAGTTAATAAGAGTAGGATCACATCCAGTATTGAGAATTTCAAGATTACTAATGGCATATCCTTATGCTTCAGCAGGTCACAAAATTAATAAGTTCGTCTGAAGTGAGAGAGATGAAGAATAATAATTCGGCAAATTAGTTGAAGCGAGAATCAGTTATTATTCATTGGGCTATTTCATGTACTATTAGAACTAAAGCAAAGTATCTGGAAAGGCATGTTACTTAACCGCAAAGATTTAAAAGGTAGAAGAAAATCGACCCAAATTTATTTCACAGGATAATGGAAACCTTTTAAACTAGATGGACGAGAAATATAATGAGCTATTTCACGTACCTTTAGAATCTGAGTCCTAACCTTTGCCAAGAGATGTTAGTGGCCATTTATTATTTTCGACCAAACCCGAACTTTCCAGAACAATATTCAGGGCCAACTTATTTCTCCAGACAATGCCTGGTTCTTGAACTGGTTGGACAAAGAATTTAATGAACTATTTCATGTACTATCATAAACTGAACCCAAATCTCTGGCAAGAGGTGTTAATGGCAATTCATCATTTTCGACCCAACTTGAATTTTTCAGAGGAAAAATTTGGGGCAATTTATTTCTCGGGTAATTGGATAATTTTTGGGTTAATTGGGCGAGGAATTTAGAAAGAGAAAATTGTTTGATTAATGACAGTATAAGCTACTCACTACCACCAACAAAATCCATTGGATTTGGAACATTCCAATAGGATTTATTTACGTTTATTTATGTGAAAGAAAGTGGGAAAAATTTGACAGACTTGTCTGCATGTTCTTTAATTCAAATGAAATTTGCAATCTCACTAGGTACTCGACGATCAAGATTATTCCAATTTCTCCTCGTCAAGAATTATTTCCGGATTATTTTCCCGAACACAAAATTAGTTGATCGAAGATTCGGTAACGATGTGTGCATATGAACATGACATTTTATGCCAGAGAAAACGCTAGGCTGTTTTGTGATCGTTCCTATAGTGAAAGTCTTTTCTGTATGCGTATATAACGACTATGTTTTCCTGAACGCTTAGATCAGTGCAACGGCAGTTCCTCAATCGGTCCGTTGTCATCCGACTTTAAGAAGAGCCTCTCTGTGTCCGACGGAATATCAAAATTGCAGCCAACATTATCGTGTTGAGGAAACTCGAATTCCAATACAGTCAGATCTATAACAACTTTTGAGAGCGAAACTTTTCGTTTGGCTAAATGATGAAATATGGCTTACAGTATCAACATAGCAAAGCTCGCCGCGTATTATTGTTTAGCATACGTTTCGGAAAAAAAGGACATCCCGCAATCCTCGCATCTTCAAACTCGTTTTAGTATAAGAATCGATCGGTTGAGATGGGGATTAGAAAATTTCATAGAAAGTCGTTTTATGGACTGAGGGAAAATAAATGCAAATCTTATCGTAACGGTAGATGGTCTCGTTTTAAGGTTTTCCAAAAATAAAATATTTTAGCATACGTTTTTTTTTTAATTGCAAGGAAGTATGTAAAATAAATTCACGTGAATTTTGTCCTAAATCGGTCCTAAAAAAAAAAAAAAATAAGGATTTTTTTTAGGACAAACTTCACAATTCTATGTATATAGACGCGTGAAGTTTGTCATAAAATTGTACTAAAACCCAACAAAAACAATTGTCGTTTATGTGTGCAATCCAGATTGTCTCGATATAACGAATTTTAAATTAAGAAAACAAAATTTGCTAGGAAATATACATGATTTCCTGAATTTTCGTGGAAAAATCCTAGGAAGTGGACAGCATAACGACGCTTATACTAAGAATTTTTACGGTCTAAGCTATGCGAAAAATAGTTAAATTTTGGAAAAAGTAGGGGATTAGGGGGTTTAGCACAACCTAGTTTGGTATGACCCCATGTATTTCGATTATATGATTTTCCTAATTTTCTTGAGAAAATCCTAGGAAGCGGACACCATAATGACGCATATATCAAGATATCTTAAGGTCTAAGCTATCCGAAAAATATTTCAATTTTGGAAAAAGTGGGGGATTAAGGGGTTTAGGACAACCAAGTTTGGTATGACCCCATGTATTTCGATTATATGATTTGCCTAATTTTCTTGGGCAAAATCCTAGGAAGCGGACACCATAATAACATATATATCAAGATATCTTAAGGTCTAAGCTATCCGGTTCAATTTTGGAAAAAGTAGGGGATTAGGTCCTCATGTATTGATTGTCCTAAACCCCCTAATACCCTAATTTTTCCAAAATTTAAATATTTTTCGGATAGCTAAGACCTTAAGATATCTTGGTATATGCGTCACTAAGGTGTCCGTTTCCTTGAATTTTCCAAAGAAAATTCAGAAAATCATGTTTTCGTCGTACCAAATTTGATTATCCTTATGATATAATTCGTTATATCGAGACATTCTGCGTTACACAGAATAACACATATAAGAGGAAATTGTTTTTGTTGTTTTTTAGGACAGATTTAGGACAAATTTCACATACGTGTAAAATAAATAACTCGTTCAATGCAATGGCGTCTGTGAAGACACAGGATACATCTTCTGTTCATGGTACATATACGTAGTAGTGAAAAATATTTTATAAAAAGCTGTATTGTATGATGGTACATTTAGGAGAAAAAAACTAAAACATTTAAATTAGAATTTTACGATTGAGCGCAAATAAAAATGGGAACACGATATACTTAAAAACTATCTGCACCCGAACATTAACTACATATATATTTTATGTAAATTTATAGTTGAGAATGTGTTATTGTTATGATAATGTCAAACAATCAGAGGTTCAAAAGCACTATTATTATTGTTTTTGTATGTACCGACGTACCAAAAAAAAAACTTTTATCTGTGAGAATAAATACAACAACATATACAGCAATTGTGCTAGCTGATGATATATGCTATTTATAGTAAAACTATAATTTATATTTTTTTTTGTTATGTACATAAATACAATAAATAGTGGAATTGAAAATATACATAAAGCTTTTACTATTACGTGCGAGTTAGAAGCTTTATGTATACGAGTACCGAAATGGAGAATAGAAAATGTATGTTTATATGAAACGTACTCGTATATTCATTAGTTGTTCAAACTATTTTTTTTTGTTAAATTTATATTTTAATTAAATTATTTTATTTATATTTAGATTTATAATAATAGACAGAGAGAGAGAAACAGATAAATTAATTTAGATTGAAATTGAACTGATTCCTCTTATATATACTCGTATGTACATATCGAATTTGTGTCTGAAAGAATAAATTGTAGGGAAGTTTTGCATACTCGTATGTATACATTGTATGCTGGAAACAGTTTTCAATTTCATTGTTTTGAATCCCTATATCTATGTCTAACTGTATATATGTATGATGTGTATAGAAGATTAACTCGTAATCATTCGAGACGTCTATACGTTACGTATACCTACGGAAAATAATAAAAATGTAACATTGTTTATATTTTCAATTTCAATTTTGAACATTGAAAAAGTCATTCGAGCACATTGAATGATGAACACTTAGTGTTATTACATTTTATTTTTGTTTAGTTTTGCCATCATATCAATTTTTTGAAAGCTTCAGTGTCACTATGGTGTTTTCTCTTGTCGTTTATAGGTTGTTATGCAAATAAACATATATTTTTTTGACGTTCATATTTTGTTGTTTGTTTCAAAACTTTTCAATAATAACAAAAAAATAGTATAGTTTTGTTGTAATATATACACTATTGGTTAAACGACCAAAATTGAACGACATTTTATTATTTTTAGGTTTGCTGTTCCCAGTTTGTTGATAGTTATTGACTTTTCTGAAAAACTGAATTTTTGTATAGATACAGTAAGGCTGCCAATCAACATCAATTGTCCACGTAGTACCTAAAACTGTTACAACTTTGATTTAAATATTGATTAATGCTTTAAACAAACAAAAATAACTTTTTGGAGGAACTGGATAGACAAGTGACCTAAGAATTGCGCAACTGTGTTCCACTTATTTGTTCTGAAAAAACATCACAACAGCAATCACAGAAATTACTAAGTATCTCTGAAATCAAGTGACTAAATTATTAAGCAATGAGAAGGATGAATGACTGAATATTAATTTGATATTTATCAGGATGCATGCAAACACAACAAAATTCTAATTTCAACGACTCATGTCCATAACTCTGTAAAAAAATTATAATTTTAAAAAATTCAAAACTGTACGAAATTATAAAACTATGTTTTTTTTTCAGAAATTAATTAACTGAATTTTGACGATCTTGAGTAGGTATTGAATGAAAATAACAATATAATTTTCGAAATGGCCAAAAAAAATTTCCAAATGACAGTGAAGTTTATACTAAAAAATAACAAACACTATTAAATTTGGTTATTATTCCAATTGGAATTTTACTTATACGAACATTTAAATTCGAGGTGTTTTGTAAGTTTTGTGCCGCCGATTCTAGAAATAATTATATGCTTTCGAGTACATATTCGGATAGCTCAGACCAACTGCCACCTTGGCGGCCTTAGGAATTAAATTAGATTGAGCGGTTAGATTTTCGCAGAATTTGAAAATTTCGTTATTTTAAACAAATTCTTATAATTTTTATTGTCGATCCGATAACTTCTAAATGGTGTAAAATAAATAGTAAAGTTTATCAGAATTTAATTTTCTTGATCATGCAGATTTAAAATAATCTAAACTATAACTAATCTAAAATTGTAAAAATCACTCAAAATCAAGTAACGTTTAAATTCTATAAACAAATAGTAAAAATTCCTAGTTGGTCTAAACTATCTAAAAATGTACTAGAGTACCCGTGGACAACTCTATAGGATCGACAGTAGAAATCATTAAAATTTGTTTGAAATCACGAAACTTCTGTGAAAATCTAACCGCTCCGATGGCAGGTGGTCTAAGCTATCCGCATATGTACTACAGATAGCATGTGATTATTTCTAGAATCGAAATTTACAAAATACCTGAAATTCAAATTTTTGTATAAATAAAATTCCAATTGGAAAAATTGCAAAATTTAAACTTGTTTTTGTAATATTTTTATTATTAATGACACTTTCATAAAAAACAAGTTAAAAGTGAAAAACTGCTAAATAAAAAATAGAATAACTTTTTTAACTACAATTGACAAATTCAAAAAATTTCGTTTTGTTAAAAATAGTTATCTTCACTTAAAAATTAGCAATGTGCCCCTTATTTTTTTATGTCAATTAAATTCAGTACATAAAAACACGATATCCGACAATTATTTTCAAAAATTACGTTTTCACAGTTAATTAGTTACTCAACAAAAAAAAAATAAAACAGAAATTATTTAAAAATATTTTAAAATATAATTAATTAGATTATTGAAATCGAATCTATTGGATATCGTAACATTTAAATTTTTAAAATCTGTTACTTTCGAAATGTAATTTCCGCGCAATCACTACTCATTGAAAGGTATATACGAACATGAAAATTAAAAATATAAATTATAATTAAATATTTTGATATTATGAATTTAGAATTGTAATTGTTGTTTTAAAAAACATCGGAATGCCGACTAGCAAAACTTGAAACCGACTAATTCTTTGAGTTTTTTCATTATATCTTAGATTTTTAAAATTCAGCACGTAAATTATATAAAATCATTTAAAATTTAATTTAATTAATAGAACTCCGAAAATTCGCAAAACTTCGACCTTACTAGTTCCGAAAAATTTAAATACAGAAACATTTAAAAGATATCAAAAGTTAAGTTTTAAAATTGATCCTGAACATTTTGTCTTTTAAACTCCTTGTAGACTCTGAATTTGTAAATAGGATCATAAATTCATAATTCTTAATTTGTATGATAATTTTAAGAACTAAGTTCAAAGTGCATTTTGTAAATTAAAAAAAAAATTTAATTAAATTAAATGTAATACATTTTTGAAAATATATTCAATTTTATATTCTTGGTTATTCTAAACTATTAACCTCCCTAAATTTCCTCTTTTCTAACGATTATAAATATTCGAAAAATGTTTTAATTTATTTTTAATATAAAAGTGTTAGATTGTTTAAAAATTAGTAATATGAATAATTTTTAAAAACATACATATATTTGATAAAAAAATTTACAAAATTTTAAATTTTAAAATAGAGTTAAATTACAATAGATTAAAATTACAATTTATTCTAATTATTTCTATACCCTAAAAGTCTAGGCGTTCTATGGATTTAAAAATTCGTAATATTTTAAATCAAAATAATTATTAAAATAGGCAAAATCTACGGAATTCAAAAATTCGTTAACGATTAAAAAAATTGTATCTCCTAAAATGAAAATTCAAATTTAAGAACTATTGAAAATAATTTTTAACGAATTAAAATTAACAAAATTATTTTGAAACTATTTATATTGTAAATTAGTATCGAGAAACTAATTAAAAGTTCTAAGAACTCAAATTTTTAATTATGTTGAAAATAAATTTAGTTTAAACCAGAGTTTTTGTAAAAAACAAATCAAATTTTATTTAAAAATCTTAAAATTATTTTGTTAAAATTGTTAAATTCGTGGATATTATAAAAACTTCTAAATAAATTGGTTCGATTGCTTTTGTTATATGCCGACTAGTAAAACTTGAAACCGAATTTTTAAAACTATATTTCTTTGAATTTTTGTACTATCTTAGATTTTTCAAATTCAACACGTAAAGTGAATAAAATAATTTTAAATTTAATTTAAGTATTAGCGTTCCGAAAAGTTTAAATACAGAAACATTCAAAAGATACCAAAAATTAAGATTTAAAATTTATCCTAAACATTTTATAAACATTTTTTAACTATGAACTTGTCTTTTAAACTCTTTGTACACTTTGAATATGTAAATAGGATTATAATTCTTAATTTGTATGATAATTTTAAGATGTATGTGAAGAATGAATTTTGTAAATTAAAAAAAAAAATTAAATTATGTAAATAAATTCTGTAATAAATAAATTCTGAAAATAAAAAAAATTGTCCAAATTTGTACTAAATTTTGACGGTAGAGGAATTTTAACTTGAGAATATTAAAATTCAATTTTTTTGTTTAAAAATTATAAAATACAATTCAATTCCCAGCTTCCGTATTAGTTTTTATATATTCAAAATTCTAAATAATATTATAATTCAATTTTATATTCTTGACTATTCTAAACTCCTAACCTTTTTCTAACAATTATAAATATTCGAATAAAGTTTTAATTTGTTTTTATAATACAAATGTTCGATTGTTTAAATATTAGTAATACGAATAATTTTTAAAAACTTATATTTGTATATATAATTTACAAAATTTTTAGTTTTAAAACAGAATTACAATAGATTAAGGTTAAAAATTAATCTAATTGTTAATTTCTTAAATTTTTTTAAAAATATTTTAATCTTTCGAACCTAGAACCTTAAAAGTCTAGGCGTTCTTTAAAATAATTCAAATTTCCGAAAATTTTAAATTTATAAAAATATACTTCTAAAAACAATTTAAAAACAAAATTTTTTTTAAACTTATTATAGATTTACAGATATGTATGTGAATTATAGGATTATTAAAAGCAAATATTAAATCAAAAAATGTTGAAAATTCGAGTTTTAAAATTTAATTTACCTAACACATTTGGATTTGGACAATTAAAAAATAAAATCATAAACTAATAATTTTTAACGAATTCCAATTTTTTAAATGATAAAATTTTGTTTTTAAATTTTGAAAAGAGCATTGTGAATTTGTAAATATATTGAAAATTCATTGTAACCTTTCAAATAATAAAATTTGTCAGATATTATAATTTTTAACATTATTATTAACACAGTTAATTTTTAAATTTTGATTTTAAACTTAATTTATCTACCAAAATATTGAAATGAAAATTATAAATTCTTAGAAATGCAATTCTTCCGGGAACATGTAGAGTTTATATTTTATTTCGATTATTTGAATGTTAAACGAAGCTTGAAGCAAATTTTTTTAATTTATATATTAAATAATAGAATTAAGAAGAGCATGTTTATATTTTCTTAAAATTGTCAACTTCAGATAATCAAAAATTCTGTGGGTTCGATTTGCTTAAGTTATTGGTTAACCAGATTAACTGATTTAACGAAATATTTGGAGAAAGGCTTATAAGATAGATCGGTAATGTTCAAAATTCAATTACTCCATCAAATCTGAAGATTGTTAGTGTATTTTAAAATTCAAATAAATTTCAGTCCAATAACCCTGTAATAATTATGGAAAAAAATTGTGGAAATGTTAAATTAGAAAAATTTCTTAATTATTGCAAATCTGAATACTAAAAATATACAAATTGTTTAAATTTGTACTAAACCTTGAATGTTTAAGAATATCGAAAAGAAATTCGTTTTATCTTATAACTTTGCAAATTATAAAATAAATTTCAAGCCCCAATCACCTACATAATTCAATTGTAAATGCTTGGATAAATTGTATAATCTCGTCTACTTAATTCCTAAAACCTTCTAAATTTTTACCAATTCTTTCAATTTGAAAAAAAAATTTTAATTAATTTTAATTAAATATGTTAAACTATTTAAAATCTAAAAATAGTAATAATTTTTAAAAACTTTACTTGTATTAACGTAAAATTTACAAACATTCTGATACTCTTGTCATTCTGTAAATTTTAAAAAGCAATACAAATTAAAAAAGTATAAAAATGAGATATAAATTCAACCCTCCATTCTATCTAAATCTTTTATAAATTGTAGAACTCTTAAAAATTATAAAGTTTGAATATTTACAGCTTCCAACTATACCCTAAAATTCTAAGGATTCGGTTTATTTAAAAATTCGTAATTTTTTAAACCCAGATAATTATTAAAATAGGCAAAATAAGAACTCCAATTTTTAATTATATTAAAAATTTAATTTAATTTGAAGTAGAATTTTTGTAAAAAACAAATCAAAATTTATTTAAAATTCTTAAAATTAAAGTTTTCTTTAATAATTAATAATTAACAGTGTTAAAGGCCATTACTGGCCCCTTACTGAATCAACAATTTGGCTCCAACGGTTTCGATCCTGAGCTTGGTCTTCATACTGCCTAAGACAATCAGAAGAGGCCAAGTCGTTCTCTAGATCGTGGAGCCATCGTCGCCTTTCCGCCAAGTTTTCTTTAAACTGTTAAATTAGTAGAGATTATAAAAACATCTAAATAAATTGGTTCAGTTGCTTTGTTATAAATTACCCGGATTAACTGATTAGATGAAATGGAAATTGACTATTGAAATTTAATTAAATCTTTTAACGATTTAAAATTAAGAAAATAATTTTGAAATTCTGAAAAATTCAATGAGAATTTTTTAAATAATATTTAACATTTAACATTTAATTTTATTAAATAATAAATTTTATACTTTTTAAACTTATTTATTTTTAAAATTTAAAATTTACCAGCTATCTTAAATTGTAAAATTTTTAATTAACACAATTCCATATAAATTTACAAACTTAAATTTTTCCTTAAATTATATTATTAGAACTTTATAAATTAGGTCGAAAAAAAAATTTAATGAATGTCAGTTTTTAATATTTTGAAAACTATTTTATTCGAAACAATATTTTTTAATTTATAAAATAGAATTTAAAAAACAATCAAAGTTCATAATTCCTTAAATTATAAATTCAGAATATAAAAAAATTCTAAATATATTGGTTAATCGTTCAAGTTATGAATTAACCGGCTTATTTATTGTAGAAATAATAATATTTTTTAAAGTATTAAACTTATATGAAAGTTAATTTATAAAATTCTAGTAAATTTTATAAAACCAATTTAATTCCAAAAACTATTAAATTGTTCAATAAAATCAGATAAAAATTAGAATTTAAATTTCAACTTTACAATTTATTTAGAACAACTAAAATTGGATTTTAAATATTCCATATTTAAATTTTATTTTTTGAAATAAACTCTAAAATTCTAGGCATACTATTTCTATAAATTCTGAAAATGTTAAAAAATTTAAATTACTAAAATATCCAAAATCCATTTGATTCATTTCAAAAAAAAATCTTATTCTTGTAATTTAAAAATAACGGGATAATAAATTTAACCTTTTATAATTTTAAAATTCAAAATTTGCGTATTTTAAATTCTATAATTTTTGACATACATATTTTAAATTATTTAATTTTATTAATAATTAATATAATAAATTTGTTTCGGAAAAAATTATAACTTCTAATAACTTACATTTTTAATTTAATTGAAAATTACAATAAATTTAATTTGAAGCAACTTTTTTGTTAAAAATTATAAAAAGGACCGAAATATATTGGTTCGCGATTACTTAAGGTTGTTAAATACTCCGATTAACTGATTAGAAAACAAAATTGTATAAAATAATAAATTTAAAACAAAATAAAATTGAAAAATTTAAAATCTGTAAATGAAATACTAAAATACAAAGTGTTTAAATTTGTTCTAAATTTTGAATGTATCAGAAAAATTGAAAAATTTTGGAAATTACAAATCCCAATTTCCAAAATATTAAAAGTATAAAATATTTAAAGTAATTTAATTCTGGATAATATCAATATTTAATTGTTCAAAATTTAAAACTCTTTCAGTGTTCCAAACTATTCGAAAACATCACAATTTATTTTAATTAAAAATGTTACATTACTTAAAATTTAGAAGTAACTAGATTGTAAAATTTTTAAAACTTTTAAAGTTTTCATATTTAAAAATTAAAACTTACGTACTAAATTCTAGTAATCTCCAAACTTTTTTTAAATCATAAAAATTTCAATTTCTTAAACTTTATTCGTAAAATTAACAAATCAAATTCAATTTCTTCGTCTTTTTTGAAAATTATTACTTTGAAAATTATAAATTAAAATTTAATGATAATCCTTAATTAAATTATTAAATTTTTAAAAAATTTAAATTCTGAATTATTTCATAAATAAATTTTTCAAGACAATTTTGTTTTGTTGGCCTCTAAACTCTGAAGACTCCCTCAAATTTTCAAAACTTTCTATTTTCCAAAATATTCGAAAATTTTACAATTTATTTTAATTAAAAATGTTAAATTATTTAAAATCTAGAAGTGACTCAAATTTAAAAAATTAATTTTCTGTAAACTGTAAAATTCTTAAAATTTGTAAAATTCTTAAAATATTAAAATTAAATTTGTCGAACTTAACTCTGTAGAATTACCGGCATTCTTTTTATTTAAAAATTATTTAATAAAAATATTTTATTTAATAATTTTCAAATAACATTTTTTTAATATTTTATTAAATTTGTTTTGAGAGTTAAAAAATAAAATTTAATTTCAAAACCTATTAAAAATAATTTTTAACTAATTCAAATTAAAGAAACTCATTTTAAATACTGCAAAATTCATTAATTATTTGTAAACTACTAAAACTTATATATTTTTAAAATATAAAATTTGCCAGCTATCTTTAATTTTAAAATTGTTAATATAGTTAACACAATTCAAATTATTTCATTTTATTAATATGATTACTAGGATAAATATGAATCGAAAAAATAATTACAAATTTTAAGAATCCCAATTATAGATAATATTAAAAATTTAATTCAGTATTTGTATTAAATTTTGAAGATATAAGAATATAAAATCGAAAATATTAAAAAAAATTCAATTTCTTCGTTTTATTAAATCTTTGAAAATTATAAATTAAAATTTAATGATAATTCTTAATTAAATTATTAAATTTAAAAAAAATTTAAATTCTGAATTATTTCATAAATAAATTTTTCAAGATAATTTTGTTTTATTGGCCTCTAAACTCTGAAGAATCCCTGAAATTTTCAAAACTTTTTCTATTTTCCAAAATATTCGAAAATTTTACAATTTATTTTAATTAAAAATGTTAAATTATTTAAAATCTAGAAGTGACTAAAATATAAAAAATTAATTTTCTGTAAACTGTAAAATTCTTAAAATATTAAAATTAAATTTGTCGAACTTAACTCTGTAGAATTACCGGCATTCTTTTTTTTTAAATTATTTAATTAAAATATTTTATTAAATAATTTTTAAATAAATTTTTTTAAATATTTTATTAAATTTATTTTGACAGTTAAAAAATAAAATTTAATTTCAAAACCTATTAAAAATAATTTTTAACGAATTCAAATAAAAAACTCATTTTAAATTCTGCAAAATTAATTAAATATTTGTAAACTACTAAAACTTATATATTGTTAAAATGTAAAATTTGCCAGCTATCTTTAATTATAAAATTGTTAATATAGTTAACACAATTCAAATTATTTAATTTTATTAATATGATTACTAGGACAAATAAGAATCGAAAAAATAATTACAAATTTTAAGAATCCCATTTGTAGATGATATTAAAAATTTAATGTACTAAGAATTGGAGATATAAGAATATAAAATCGAACATATTAAAAAAAATCAATTTCTTCGTCTTATTAAATCTTTGAAAATTATAAATTAAAATTTAATGATAATTCTTAATTAAATTATTAAATTTTTAAAAAATTCAAATTCTGAATTATTTCATAAATACATTTTTCAAGACAATTTTGTTTTATTGGCCTCTAAATTCTGAAGACTCCCTGAAATTTTCCAAAATATTCAAAAATTTTACAATTTATTTTAATTAAAAATATAAAATTATTTAAAATCTAGAAGTGACTAAAATTTAAAAAAATAATTTTTGGTAAACTGTAAAATTCTTAAAATAATAAAATTAAATTTGTCGAACTTAACTCTGTAGAATTAACGGCATTCTTTTTATTTAAAAATTCTGAAAATGATTTTAATCATGAAAATTCCAAATTTCTAAATTTTATTCTTGAAACTAAGAAAACAAATTTATTTTGAGAGTAAAAAAATAAAATGAAAGTTCAAAAATTATTATCGAATTAAAATCAGCAAAATTATTTTGTAATTCTGATAAGTTCAATAAGAATTTTTAAATAATTCGATAATAAATATTTGTTTTAAATTGTAATACTGTTAACTTAGTTAGCACAGGTCAAATTATTTATCTCATAAATTAGTATTGAATAAAAAATTATAAATCCTAAGAAATTGAAAATCAAATTTTGTTTGAAGCAACATTTTTGTAGGAAACAAAATATATAATTCTTAAAATACGTTAAATTCGTGTAGATTATATAAAAAGTCCAAAATCAATATTGATTCGATTGCTGAAGGTTGTAATTTACACGAATTAACTGATAAAATGAGCTCAACTACTTCAAATATTGAATTGAATTCAATTAATTTTATACCAATTAGAAATTATCGATCGAATGCATTTTTCCGTCGTTTATTTTCATTTCTAAAATATTAACAAACTTGATTGCTATTTACAGAAACATAAAATTTTTTATTTTTGATTATTTTATTAAAACGTCAATATTTATTTAAACTCCGATTTATTTAAAAAAATCATTTACATTTTTTTTTTCGTCATCATCATTTGAAATCGACGAATTTTTGTTAGCATAATATAATAAATAATAAACCCGAATTCGAAGTGCCCTATATACATATACAAGCTATGAGTGGTTTGTGATAGTATGTATGTATGTATGTATATACATATATTGGAAGTAAAAATAAAAATTAAATTAAAAAATTTTAAATAATCAATTTTTCTTATCTAAATACAGAAAAGTACAAGAGATGAGATTTATAGATTTTTAAATTATCACGTCTGACCACATTTTATGTACATCGGAAAAGTGTCTTCGGTTTTTAAGTACATATGTATATATGTATGTATACAATATGGACGTGCATTTTCATATGAAAATGAAGATGGAAAATTATATCCAAAAAGAAAATATTTTCTTAAATATTATTGTATGTGTACGAGAATCTACTCTATATAAAATTGGAAGTTTATAAAAATTATTTTTTAGTATTTTAAAAATTAATTCAGTGAAGCATTTCTTTTAAAAATACAAATATAAAATAAATAAACATTTTTTTGTTTTATTTAGATAAAATGCTAATTTAAATAAATAAATAGAATTTATTTTTTTTATTTCTGTTGTTGTTGCGTTGTAGAACAGCTCGTTTATTGATATATATTTTTCAGTACATATTATTCTCCAACCGACAATTATTATTGAACATTTTATAAGTTTTTTTTATGAACATAAGACATAAACAATGAATTTAATTTGCTAATGCCATTAAAATATTATTTATCAAGACACCGGAGCAAAATGATTTTGAGTTGTGGAAGTGTTTGTTTCAATACCGTATAGCCAGTTGAAAATCTAAATGTGTGTTCGTATATAGTATGTAGCAGATGCTGTTCCGTAAGTTACTATTACCAGTAGATTTGTAGATCCTCTTGTGGTGCATCACATCAGCATAATGTGTGCTGTGCAGATAGGGATCTACAAAACTAAAATTTTACTCGCACATACAGTTGATAATTCCTAGTTTGCCGTTATTCTTGATGACCCTACTTTCTGTAATGTTGTGTCATTATATGGTTTTTGATCATCCAAAATCGCCGAATTACAAAGGTAGTTTTAATTGTATTTTTTGATTTTGACTGGAGAATTGATATATAAATTGCGATATTTTAAGACTTAATATTCTAAAATGCTGAAAATTAATCAAATTTAAAAACTCTTCAATTTTGTATTTCTTATAATTTTTAAAATATTGAAAATTCTAAAAAATGAAATACGTTTATGAATTAATTATGTAAATAAATTTTGATTATGAGATACTGTTTTGTTGAAATTATTCAAATTTGTTAACTCTTAAATTTATCAAAATTCTAAAACTCATTTTTTTTTAATTTTTGTTTCGTATAGTTTTTAAAATATTCTCTAAACATTGTTTTAATTCAAAAAATATTTCACGAGATTTTTGACTTTTTTAACAAAATTTAACAAATTTCAAACCATTATTTAAAATTCTATATTTCCTTAAATATTATATTTGAGAGAAATGTTATGAATATTCTTAATATTTTTAAAGTTATAAAGCTATTTAAATTTTTAAAGCAGTTTAATTAGCTCAACTACAACTAAATAAAAAGAATTACTGATTGTCTGATTGAATCAACATATTGGCCAACTGACCCATGAAAAATACCTGACCGATCGAGGTCGTTGCAGGCGACGATGGCTTCACGATGCAGAGAACAACTTGGCCTCTTCAGATTGTCTTAGTCAGTACGAAAGCCAAGCTCAGGATCAAAACCGTCGGAGCCAGATGGTTGACTCAGTAAAGGGCCAGTTATGGCCTTTAAAACGTTCATTATTATAAAAGATTTGTATAATGTCAAAATTATATGGTGGTGAGCGAGGTAGTAGAGTGATTGACATTGGATTTGTGAACCCAAGGTTCGAGTCTCATTTGCGACGGTATTATTTTAATTTAATTTCTTCTGTATTCAAATTGGTTCCACACACAGCTTCTGTTAAACATTTTCATATTTTTCAAGTAGTGGCATGTATACAAGATGGGTATATAGCGATGGTGAATTAAACGCAGAGTTCAATGCCTTTGTTAAAATTTTCAATATTTTCTATTCAAATAACAGATATAAATGATTTTATAGCATGAAATATACATGTGACGGTGGTGCAGTAAGCAAAGTTAGTGACTTTGAATTTATGGAACTAAGTTCGATTCTCGATCGAACCAAACCTTTTTTGATTTAATTTCTCCTGTCAAATTGGTGATGATGAAATAAAATTACTCAAGTCCAACTCAGCTTCTGTTCAAAATTTTAATATTTTCACGTACAGGAGGCAAGTATAGAGCGGTAATGAAATTGTACGGCGATGGTCAAATAAGCAGAGTCCATTGCCGTTGCTAAAATTTTCAATTTTTGTATTCAAATGGCAACTATATAAACGATAGGAATATCACTACATATTTATTTGTATGGTGGTGGCTCAGTGGTTAAAAAGGTGTGTAATTGGATTGTAATCATGACTAGTTAGAGCCTCAATATATATTTTTAATTTACTTGCAAATTGGTCATTTTTAAATCAAAAAGCGTATTTTTTTAAATTAAATTTGAAATGTGTGGATTCCCGCTAAATTTTATTACGCTTAATCGAGGTTTGAACACTGCTTAATATTTGCCCATTGAAGGGAGAGATTAAATAAATTTTATTAAACATTATTTAATGCCAAACCCAATGCAACGACTCTGCTTACTGGACCACCGGCGTATTTAAAGTTGGTGCTACACAAATCTTATATGTTTGCCAATTCAATAGAGAAAATTGAAAATTTTAGCAACAGGAATAGACTATGCTTATCTGTTCATCACCGTATATTTTCATTACGGTCATACACAAGAGATGGCTCGTATACTTGCAGAAATTGAATGTAGATTTCAACAGACGCTGTGCGTTGAGCCAATTTTACAGCAGAAATTAAAATAAAAAAGTATTGGCGCTGACGAGTCTTGAACTCGATTGAACGATCTTCCATGATTTCAGGAGCATTGACTCTGCTTACTCGACCATCGGCGTATTAAAAAATGCTGCTGAACAACAATAAACATCTTTACAAAAAGGTTATAACTTTCATTAAAATTAATCCGGGGAAATTTAACTATGACCGTACCATAAAATTTAACACACCCCACTCCATGGTAAAACGAATTCGAGTTCAGGAAGGCTATAAGAACTACCGAGTTATTAAAAAGCCAAATCGTTAAGATAACCAAAACATGTTCAATAAAATATGTGCCAGACCTGAAGACAAAATTTTCACAAAATTTAGTGGATGTGTTTTGCTGGGTGACGAAACGTACACGAAATTGGTTTTGAAACACTTCAAGTTAGATACACTTGCAAAAAAATGTATTATTTGGCCAGCAATTTGCAGTTGTGGAGCCAGGTTTTTGCCACATTTTTCATAACGACTTATTTGCCGCTAATCATTTAACACGTTCACACACATAGTCCACAGGGTTTCGATGTATCGAAAATTTTTGGGGTATAGTGGAAAGAGTGCTGAAGTGCAAAATGCACACCGGCAGTTATGGCAGAAATAGGGAGCATCAAACAACATGTACGTGATTTTATCCGTAATAACGAAATCTATAGAGGTGATTTATGCAATAATTAAAAAAATTCAAAAAATTCAATTTAATCGTATTGAAACTTTATATTTTAAAGATTACTTCTTTCAAATGATGTCCAATTTTTGATTTCGCGTTGGAGAATATCGAATGGTATTTGGCATGTACACAATGTACATGTTCCAATGCCTCAAATCTAGCTGGTTTATTCACAAATACTTTAGGACACATATACTTTACCACACCAAACCGTCTAGTTATTTAAACTGGGATTCAAACTTTTCAATAGTATTCTAAATAGTGGCCTCGACAGGCCGATTATGTCAACCGATGAAATGACAAACAATGTTGCCAACTAATATTTTTGGATCGTTTTTATATTCCTTGTAAATGCAGTACCAATATCAATATTATACATCACGTTTATTGAATTTGTTCAGGCATCCATCGCTGGCTAGAAATACATGTCCATATTGGCATTGAGTTACTTATTAATTTTAAGCAGTAATCATCTCGCTCGGGATAATCTCGTTTGACTCACGTCATTGTAACAACCATGAAAATAATTATTCAGCGACATTTTTCATCGGCTTCAGTGCTTAATTTTCTTCTGACTCGTAGAAATTGCTGATGCTAATCCATGTTTTCCATTGTATTCATTCAAAATAAGTATATTTCCCAGTGGAAGACCATAGCTACACATTTATATTAATAAAGACGTTCCGTCACTATTATCATGCTTCCATAATCGAGTTAACTCAGGTTTATGTGCGTATTGAAACTATTGTGGTTGCAGCAGATTCTATCTGTTAAGGTTTTTTTTGTATCTTGAACTCAAAATACCAAAACGGAATTTATAAATTGTTTGTTCCAATACATCTTTGTTTTTAACTCGGTAATTCGGGCTGTATGAAGACAAATGCCCTTGTTCAATAGGACCAATGTATATTTTGGAACAATTATCCTATTGGAAAATCCAATTCAACTATAGTTGTGTGTATAAGTGGGGCCCGTCATATTAAAGCATTTCATTTTAACCAGGTCGTTTCCCAATTCAAAAATATACCTATAAAATCTTAATCTGTTGACATCACAAATAGAAGTCAATATAAGTTTCAAATTTTAAATTTTTCAAAAGGACTGATGCATGACACTTTTTTTCGTGTTTTACTATGTAAGTCCTTAGAAAAATCGATTCAAATTGCTATCGAGATTTTCTTTTTATAAAAAAATTGAAATGTTGTACAAAATTTTAGTCGACCTGGCCCAGCACCCACGTAGCACTGACACACGAAAAATTGTCTAGCACTGAAGCAAGATAGGTTTTGGTGTGTTTTACTACTACTTTACAGCGATGGCGATATGGTGGGACTTCGTATACGTTAGTACGTGTGGATGGTAGACGTCGGAGGGCAAACATGACAAACTGATTTTGAACGGACTGGATCCTGGCCGAGTGTCACAGATATGAAGGTGACCAAACCTGAGAGGTGTATTCCAGAACCAGACAAACAAATGACACATACAAAGATTTTAATGATAGCAGATCAGTAAATTTGTAACAATTTCGCTTGATAAAACCCAGCATTAGGTAAGCTTTAGAAATAGCAGAGTCAATGTGCCTGCGGTAAATGTTAGATCCGAAGAGAACGTCACTCCCAGATCAGTCATAAATTCGACTCGATCAATTGGCATATCATATAAGAAATACTGATGAAATAATGGGCACCGGATTCTATAAAACGAAAGAGTGTTACATTTGCTTACTTTTAACCGTAAGTTGTTGCTAGATAGTCCAACAACAAAAGTTGTTTAAATCACTTTGCAACATCATACAGTCAGATAAATTGGAAACTGGAGCAACAGTTCACCACATCGTTTACGAAGAGTGAAAACAACAATGGTCCCAAGTGGCTGCCTTGAGCAACCCCGGATCTAGCATGGAAAAAATGAGAACCGGAATAACTTAACAAATTGCCAACGATCTGATAGGTAAGAGTGCAACCATCTGATTGGGATGAAGTTGGAGTTTAATGCCATTAGCTTGTCGATTAGAATTGCGTGATTAATTGTATCAAAAGCCTTTGAAAAATCAGTATAGACCACGCCCAGCTGTAGTACGAAATCAATCGTACTGAGACGATGGCCGCTGAAAGATACTAGGTTTGTGATTGTCGACCTTCCCGCAAAAAATCATGTTGTACAGGCGAAATATACCTTTTTGTATGGAAAAATCAAAATCGATGAACCATTAATGCAAAGAGATTCGGAATGATAGAAATTATGGCAATCCCGCGCTAGTTGGTGATCTCACTTCGTTTACCCGATTTGAATATGGGACATATGAAGGATATTTTCCACGGATTTGGAAAAACTTGAGTTCGAAGGCTTTTGTTAAGGATACCATTAATGTGTGGAGGAAAACCATGACCTGCACCATTATTGATGTCAATGTTGCATATACAATCAAAGAATTCTTCGGAGGTAAACGATAGTTGAGTGAATTCCTGATTATTTCCAAGCTCAAAAGGTTTGACATTTGGCGTCTGATTCATAGACTGATTCAAAGAAATTAGCAAATAAATTGCATATTGCAACGGGAAGCCTAGCAGAGCAGCTCTGAAAGGTCATAGGAGAAGGGAATCCGACAACCTTCCTTCTAGTGTTGATGAATTGCTAAAAACCTCGTGGATTGGAAATAACTCCACTGTAAGTTGTAAGCTTGCCTTGCATTGTTAAATTTCATTTAGAATAAATGGGAATACAATACTCTTCAATTATTCTACAATAATATAAACTTTGAAAGCTCTATATAATTGGTGGAAGTGAAATAGTTTTTGAACTAAGCTTTTACACATTTTTTTTCAGTAAAATCAGTTATTTTTTATTAGACTCTTCAGTCACACTATTTTATAAAAGCTTTTACATTTCAAAACTTCCAGACTAAATTTGTTCAAAGCTTTTAAATGTACAAACGGATCAGGGAAACAACGAAGGGGTATGAATTAAGGTATCAATTAAGCTCTTCCGTTTAATAAAATATTTTCACATAATTCTCTTCGTCGGTTCAAAAAAGCTTGCATTGCATTTGCTAAATTTCTTTGAAAGTTTTATTGTCGTATTAAAGAGGTTTTAAATTGACTACATGACAAAAGCACGGCGAATTAATATAAAAACTTTTTTTTGATGATTCGAGTGTTTATTTTTCAGAGCTTTTCCGTTGTTATGTGTACAAGGTTTTAAGTAAGGAAGCCTATGCCCTTGAAATTTCACAAATACTGAATTCAGTTAATATTTAAAAGAGTATTTACCTATATTCTATGAATTCAAGCAATAACTGCGTCTAGTCAACGTTATAAATAACATATCCCAGTTTGTTGGACATATAAAATGGTTAAACAATGAGCTATAATCGCCATTCTATAAGTGAGTTGCTCAAAATTATATTGTAAAATACTTAGAGAGTGATAACTATATTGAGCAAATTTAAAAATCAAATTTCAACTTTCATTGGTGCGTGTGTTACAATTAATGCTAACCGTCCATAAAATTACAGAATACTAATTGTTATTTACGAGGTTAAATTTAACCAATTATCAAATTTCCATCTGTATAATTGGTAGAAGTGAAAAGCTTTTAAATTTTTTGTTTTATTAAAATCGCTTACTTTTCATAAGTTCTTCGGTCACACTAATTTAAAAAAGCATTTTTATTAAGAATTTGAAACTAAAATTGTTCAGACTGTTAAATATGCAAGCGGATCACTGGAATTACCAAACGGATATCAAACTTTCCATATTTGTATAATAATTGAGCTTTTCTGGTTTTTAAAATATTTTCTTGACGTAATCATTATTGACAGATTTGTCAGAGCTTTTATTATTTTTTGGGCAAAACTTTTTGTAAATATGCGTTTACGTTAGTTTAACGAAGTTTAAAAGCTTATGAAAAAAGGCATCCTTATGATTTACCTACTGGTGAAACTCGTAGAGAGGGTTGCTATTAAAAGTTTACCTTCAGCAAAAGCAAGCAACGCTAAACAGTTTAATTGTATAAGTACAAAGTACTCTGCAACCTATAGTGAAACAGAAGAACTACGAATTGAAAGCTTCTGAAATTGAAAGACTAGCGTTGAATGTAAATTTGCAAGGAGTTTAAACTTAAATAATTCCATTTTTCTAAAAGTAGAAATTGAGGTCGAATTGAGTTAAATCAAAACTCGCTTCTCTAGTATCGTCCAATTCAGTCTACCAAACTAGAAATTCTTTACGTTTGGTCAAATTATAAATTTACCACCTCAGATGTATTCTAACATTAAAAAAAGCATTGAAAGTTTTAGACCTGTATCAATGACTATACTAGCTATACTAAAAAAATTTCATTTTGTTGCTCAAAAAACGATTGAGCAATAATTATACTAAAAATAAAAATCTGACAGCGGAACTTGATCATTTCCAGTTAATCTATATGATATGAAATTTACTCACATACAGTAAAACTTTATTTTGAGCAATTATTGAGCAAACTATTATAATTTTGCTCAAATTGAAATGACAATAATTGCGTTTAATCTACGTAATGAATAACATACATATCTCAATGTTTTGGGCATATCAAAAATGCTTAAATAATAAACTATACTTCTAAGTACCACCAACATCGAGCTGCTGAATCCAGCTATTGCAATTGAGGGATGGAAGGTGGTCTGTTGCAAACGTGAGGCGAATCGCCAATCGATTGTTTTCCGGTTTGATCAAAAATCCCTCGAGAGTATAACTGGCAACTTTTATACAATGTCGTCCATGATTAGAATAAAACAGATCAACTTAACACAATAAGTAAGTCTGCTTCATTTTAATTGAGGAAGTTGCTTTCTGTAATATATACAGATATTTGTCTAATCCAGGAACCATATATTCTTGATGATGCTGTCTCTGGATTGAACCTATTTAATGGCAGAATCTTCTGTAGGAGTTCTTTCAATAAAACTCGAGCGTGTATTTTAATTGGCAGATCTTATTCACGAGTGTAGCTCGGCTGATGTTACGGCTGTGCTCATTACTCTGCTATCCACAACTCCTGGCCATCGCCTCAGTTTATTTGCCGTATGATTCTTCTTCACCTTCATCTACTGAGGAACTCACTAATCTTGTGACGTGGTGTAATAAAAAACATACGCCTTTGGTGATTGGCTGTGATGCTAATACTCATCACGGTTCTTCTCTGCTTAACTATATAAGCTCCTCTGAGCTTGAAATTCTCAATACTGGAAGCAAGCCTACTTTTATTAGCTCTGTCCGGCAGGAGGTGATTAACATTAGTCTATGCTCCATGTCCATCTTTGATTTAATTTTAGAATGGAGGGTGACGGATGACATCCTCACTTCTGATCGCAGGTGTATCTCGTTTAATATTAACCTTAAGCGACCGCCTCTTAAACCATACCTCAATCGGAAATAAACCGATTGCGGTTTTTTCTCTCTCGAGCTAGGTTCATTACTTACACCACCGAGGGTTATTCGGTCGAGTACGGACATTGAAGATCAAGCATTGTCACTTGCATTGGCAATTACGATAGTCTTTGAAAACTCGTGTCCTTTTATCACTTATCAAAATATTGAATAAACCTTTCTAGAACTTTGACCTTAAAAAATTAAGGAAATTTACTAGGAAACTGAAATACAAAATAAAAAAGTCTAAGCGATAGATTGATTGGGATAACTTCTTGTTAACACAAAAGGAATATAAAAGAAGTTTAAGATCCGCGCAAAGAGCCTCGTGGTTGAACTTCTGCGAGGAAATCAACAGCCTATCTGCTGTCGCTGGACTCAAAAAAGATTTTGCTAAGAACAGTGTGTGTAAACTTAATTCTCTTCGACTACTGGACGGACAGCTCACCTCTTCCAACAAGGAAATTGGTGAGCTGCTCCTTTCTGTTCATTTTCCTGGTTATGATATCGTCAACTCGTATGATGTTGCTGCCGAGCTCGCTAGGACGTCTGTTATAAGTCCCGATTGGAATTTGGCTCACAAGCTGATCAATCGTGATGTGTTGCGCTGATGGTGTTTTTCCTGCTGAACTACAGCAGAGCTTTCCTCTAATCCAGGGTGATTTGCTCCACCGTGAATTGCTTTTAGCACTGTTCCAAATTCTTGGAGCAGGAGTAGAGTTGTTTTCATCCCGAAAGCTGGTAAGTTCGATTATACGGATCCTAAGTCCTTTCTAGATTAGTCTATCCTCAACTTTTCTTAAAGCTCTGGAAAGACTTATCAATAGATTCATTAGAGATCATT
Organism: Tipula unca; assembly: GCA_951394425.1. NCBI lineage: Eukaryota > Metazoa > Arthropoda > Insecta > Diptera > Tipulidae > Tipula > Tipula unca. The sequence goes on along the minus strand of OX596382.1, from coordinate 182,332,008 downwards.
TTCTAATCACTTTCCACATGCAACATTCTTACAGATTCGGTAAGTCCTGTGAAACCGCCCTACATGAACTTTTAAGCAGGATTGAAAAATCTCTTAATAATAAAAAGTTTCTTGTGGGTACTTTTCAGGATATTGCAGAAGCTTTCGATAGCACTTCGTTTGTTACAATCACTTCTGCCTGTATCAATTTTGTTATTCATCGCACCATTATCTTATGGATTGAATCCATCCTCAATTCTCGCACTGTGGAGGCGGAGCTGAATGGGGTGTTAGTTTCTGTTAAGGATACCAAATGCTGTCTTCAAGGAAGTGTGCTCTCACCTCTGTTGTGGCTTTTGGTCATTACCAAATTACTTCTAAAGCTACATGCACTGTGGCTACATTGCACAGAGTTACGCGGATGTTCTTGTATTGACAGTCTCAGGCAATCATCTTAGAGTCTTATCCGACCTAACTCAGCATGCCTTAAATATTGTTGAGGTATGGTGTGTTAAGAAGGGTCTTCACATCAATCCTTCTAAAACTGATTAAATGTCCTTACAAGGAAGAGGAATACTCTTGAACTATCTGTTCCCTCTCTTTTTGTGAGAACGATCACCAATGTGACCACGTCAAACACCTTGGTGTTGTCTTGGACAGTCAACTTTCCTGGAAGAATCACTTTCTACTAGGTTCGAAAAGCCATTGCCATTTTTTGGCAATGTAGAAGAGGTTTTGGGCAATCCTGGTGTTTAAACCCTAGGATACTTTCTTTCATTTATAAATCACTGGTCCTACCGCTACTATCGTACGCTTCTAATTGTGGTTGATCGGAAGGCTGCTGTAACCAAGCACAATGATCTACAAAATCTTGCTTGCACAGCCATATCTAAGTCCTCAATTCCACTTCTTGCTATGAAGTTCATTCTTTTCTTGCCTCAGTTACGCACCTTATTTTAGACACAGCCTGTTGTGCAGCATATCGCCTGTGGTGCATTGGGGCATGTACTGTTTTTGGTTCTATCATGGGACATAGATACATTTTTTTAAATTATTCTTCATGTTTTCAGAAATCGATACAGTTATAACAGACTATTAACCGAAGTTCATTCGGAGCCCAATTTGAGGTCAACGAAGTATTCTTTGTTTATAAAAAAGATCCAGTTGAAAATCTTAGTATCCATCTGAAAGGAGAGCCATCATATGGTAGGCGCAGAGGTCATTGCAAGCAACGATGGATCGACGGTGTAGAGAACGATTTGGTTTCTTCAGCTTGTTTAAGATAGTATGAAGACCATGAGCAGGATCGAAACCGTTGGTGCCGGATTCTTGACTCAGTAAGGGGACCTTTATATACTGTCTATTATTAATCGAAAGGTATAGTTTTTGATAGTTTATTGACAAATCTTTGTTTGGGTGAAAGAGATGGCAATAGTTTAATGTTGAATATACATGCTTAAATGAGTATTTCAGAGCATGACGTCATGATATTATAGAAATGTGAACTCATATCTTCTAGCTCTCGGCGGAGTACGTAAACCGCTAGAGAGCGCGTCCTCAGGTGGCGGATAGAGGAGTGGTCATCGGTATCTACGGGTAGCGAAGAGTAGAGAGGAAATAAAATACTCCCCGCGGACCAAACATAAAGGAAAATGCAATGGCAGCAACGGAAGGAAATATTACCCCAGGTGGTAATCCAGGTTTTAACTTGAAAACTCCACCCATCTCGAAGAAGGCCGGTTCCATGGATTCTGGGGGGAACCATCCATTGCTAAAGGAAAGATCACGATCGGAGAACTTTACCGAAGAAAACCCCGTTACTATCCCTTTTGGAAAGAGTTCCAAATTGACAAGATCACCAACAAGATACGGTAACGAATATGAAACGGAAAATTTTGAACTACGCAGAAAGCTATGCGAATTTGAAAAGATCACAACTAAGCTAAGTACTGATTTCATATGATACTTAAAAAAGAAAATGAGGAACTTAGAAAAGCTCTAACACCTGCTGTAACAGAAGAATCAAGAATAGAAGAGCAGAACGTAGCTAAAAACGTAGCATTTGGCGGAAACGTAGCCATCGGCCAGAATGAATATGTCACAACTGAGCAAATCACCCTTTGTACCTCCAAAACAAACACAATAAAAAAAGGAAATAAAAAATCAGAGTAAATAGGTGCAACAACCCAAACCACCACCAGTCATTGTAAATAAGATTGAAAACTACAATGATATATGAAAAACGATGGATTCAAACCAAATACAATACCAAACAACGATGCTCAGTAGTGGAGATCTTAAAGTCAATGTCCCAGACGAGGAGAGTTATAGAAAACTGACCCTTTCACTTAATGAAAAGGGAAATACGTGGTACTATTATGGGGACAAAAGATCTAGGCCTATTAAAGTTGTGGCAAAAAAGCTGCACCCATCCTGCAAGCCAGAAGAAATAAAGGAAGAATTACTTTCTAAAAATTTGAAAATAAAAGAGGTTACTCAAATATTGAAGAGAAAGGATAAAACTCCGCTATCATTATTCCTGTTACTTTTGATAAAGATGAAGACATACAAAATATTTATCAAATAAGGTATATCCTCAAAATGAAGGTGGAGAATGAACCTTTACGAAAATCAAGATTGCTCCCGCAATGCAAAAAGTGCCAATCATTCGGGCACACTCAGAACTACTGCAATTGAGACCCAAGATGTACAAAATTCCTCCAAAGAATGTACAAAAACCAGAGAACCTCCGGCCAGGTGTGTAAATTGTGGAGAGTCACACCCCGCAAATAGAGGATGTATAGTTGCCACTTTGCCAGAGAACTACAGAAGATGAGGAAAAATAATAACAACAAAAAGGACATACCAAAAGGCAAATTAAAGGAGCCAAGAAATCAAATAGAAAAGATAAGAAAACCTGCTTATCAAATAATTCAAGCTCCAGGTATCTCATATGCTGAAGTTGCTAAAGGGGGAGCAGAATTGAAAAACGATTTTGACCGTTATAGTGAAATGTTGCAAACAATTCTAAACCGAATGGATGAGCAAGAACAAACGCAAGAAAAAGCTATTGGATCAATCATTCAAAGACTAACGAAACTAGAAAACAGCATCAGGACTGCTCCTGTCACTCATATTTCAGCATGAATAGCGATATTAGAATACTAGCATGGAATCCCAATGGGTTATTGCAACATCAGCAAGAATTGCAACTATTATTGGACATTCAAAAAATTGATATCTGTCTCATATCCGAGACCCACTTTACAAAACAATCGTTTATAAAATTTAGAGGTTATCAAGTATACCATACAATACATCCAGAAAATACAGCCAGGGGAGGAAGTGCGATAATAATAAAAAGTAATATACAACATCACGAAGAGAAAAAATATGAAACAAAAGAAGACTACCGTCAGCATTAAAACTAAAAATCAGTCATCAGCCGTAACGGCAATTTATTGCCCACCGCGATATAATCTTAAAAAATTAGACTACGTACACTTCCTGGAAAGCTTAGGCGATAAGTACATCATTGGCGGAGACTTTAATGCGAAACATACTCATTGGGGATCAAGAATAATCACTACTAGAGGTAAACAACTTTTTGGAGCAATGACAGAAGTTGGATGCAATTGGCATTCTACTGCCAAACCGACATACTGGCCAACAGATAATAAAAAATTACCTGATCTACTAGATTTCTTTATAACTAGAAAACTTCCAGCAACTTATGTTAAAATTGAAGAGGGGTATGATTTGAGCTCCGATCACTCTTCAATACTACTTACCCAAAAGAAATCAGGGAACTTGTCGAAGAAAAAAGGAGAGCCAGGAAGAAATGGCAATACACCAGGATGCCTGCAGATGAACACAAACTGAATAACCTGACACAGCGACTCAGAAGGGAAATCCAGTACATTAAAAATGATACAATAAACTCATATCTACAGTCAGTAACATATGAAAAGGATACTGACTATTCTTTGTGGAAGACAACCAAACGAATGAAAAGACCAATAACTCAAATACCACCCATAAGAACAAGCAATGGGAATTGGGCCAGAAGCAATGATGAAAAGGCAAAAGCTTTCGCTGACCATCTAGAAAGTATTTTTCAGCCTAATGAGGTACAAGAGAGAGAAGAATTCCAAGAAATAGAGGAAACTATTGATCAAGAAATCGCTCTGACCACCCCTGCTGAATTGACTAATGAAATTAAAAAAAATGTTAATCCGAACAAAGCGCCAGGCTATGACTTGATAACAGGAAAAATCTTAAAACAGCTATCGAAGAAGGGCATTAAAAAATTAACAACTCCAATCAATGCAGCTTTCAGGATGAAATATGTACCAAATGTATGGATGTTCGCGGAGGTGATTATGATACCTAAGCGTGGAAAACCACCAAACGAAATAACATCTCATAGACCAATTTCGTTACTGTCTATTATGTCAAAACTATTTGAAAGACTTCTCTGAAAAAGATTGAAACCAATAATTGAAAGGCAGGAATTAATCCCCACACATCAATTTGGATTTCGAGATAGACACTCTACAATCGATCAAATTCATAGAATAACAGATATCATAGAAAGATCACTCGAAGAAAAGAAAATCTGCTCAGCAGTCTTCCTTGATGTGGCCCAGGCATTTGACAAAGTTTGGCACGAAGGTCTTCTGCACAAACTTTAGAAAATTCTACCTTCACAATACTGCTAAATATTAAAATCCTACATTACAGAGCGACACTTTCGTGTGAAACAGGAACAATCATACTCAGAAATTAAAAAGATCAAAGCTGGAGTACCACAAGGAAGTGTCTTAGGACCCATTCTATATTTATTATTCACAAGCGATATTCCGTTATCTCAGAATACCACAATTGGCACATTTGCAGACGACACTGCTATTTTGGTAGTAGATGATACCATAGAAGGAGCTAAAAATAAGCTTCAAAGTGCGATGATCAAAATTTATCGATGGACGAAGCAATGGCTTGTCAGGTGGTGGCGTACACCAACAGAAAAATAAATCATTTGCCTGTGGTATTAAATAATGTCCCATTACCACAAGCTAACTCAGCAAAATATCTAGGGATGAATCTAGATAGCAAACTTAGATGGAAGGTCCATGTCAAGAAAAGAAGTGAAGAACTCAGACTCAAATATAGAAAGATGTATTGGCTGATGGGAAGGAACTCCAATCTATCAATAAACAATAAATTGATGCTATATAAGCAGATATTAAAGCCCATTTGGATGTATGGAATTCAGCTGTGGGGTTGTACTAAACCAAGCAACATGGATATCGTTCAAAGATTCCAAAAACAGACTGCTAAGGGATATTGTAAATGCCCCCTGGTAGAGAAGCAAACAATGCTGCACGGAAGCATGAAGTGAGGCTCCAGAATCACCCGAACGTTGAGGCCAACCAACTACTCGACCACAGGGAAGCAGTGAGAAGACTGAAAAGAGTAAAACCTTTTGAGTTAGCACTATAGTCAGCGTAAGGCAGTAACACCAGTAAATAGAACATAAGGAAAACCAATGGGGATACCTTAATTAAACACAATTTAGCAATTTAGGTCAAAAAAGAAATGTTGTTAGTCTATAGACTAGGTACATTGTAAAATTTTATGTGAATAAATAAGACTGTCAAAAAAAAAAAAAAAAAAAATATCTTCTAGCGTTATCCTAGTTTGATTGAATATTTTGCACCCGCATATTTAACCAGCTTTGTCGTTTGGCATATCTAGATTATAGTAAATACAATTTATCTAACAATAGCTCAATTTTTTTTTTTCAAAATAACTAACGCTCTTGATCTAAACCACAATAGTAACTAATTGAAAAACTATTTTGGTAAAAAATATAAAAATGTCTATACATGTACATTGTACATACACGTACAGTGATACCATGAAAATGTTGTCGCATAGTTATGGAATTTTATTGACATTTTGTTTATTATTTTATAGTTTTTCATTCGAACGACCATATACCATTGTATGTGTAGTTGGAATCGAAACTAAATAAAAGTGACATATTTATATTTTTTATACTTATATATTAAACCTTAGCAATACATATACAGATATATACGACAAAAATAAACAACAACTTGTCTATCGATAGTGTTTCTTATCAGATAAGAAAAAAAATATTCTTAGTTTTTCCTTTAACATAAAGATGTGTATATGATAGAAGAAAATTTGATCTCTTTCTTTATATGCATACACATATACGTACATACATACGTATATAAGAAAATGACAACAGTAAAATGTCGTTGACAGTTTCTTTTATTTTGTTTTGTTATATTTTTACAATTTTGTGTTGTTCATTCTTAAAAACTCAAACAGCAAGTCGAAGTAACAGTATAAACTAAAATGATGAATTTTACGTCGATGTAGTATATAGTTTTCTTTTTAATAATATCAACAAAGACGACAATGAAGAAGAAAATCCCATTTTCTTATATACACTGAATGTGTATGTATGTATATAGTTTGTATACTAAACAATGGCGCTGCAGAGTGAAGAGTTGTTGAATTATTTCTGTTGTTTTCTACTGCTTGCGGAAGATAAAAATAAGGAAAATTGAATAGTTTTGTTTGATAGTTGTTTGTATTTACATTTTAAAATTAATTTTTTTGGTTTGGTTATTTTGGGTAAAATAATTTTAAATTTATAAATCGGTAAAGTTTTCTGTCTTATATGATGTTTTGACATTTTTCCTATTGTTGTATATATAGGTAAACATCCATATGTACATGTGTATCGTATGTAAATATATGTTTATTGAAAAGCTTTTGAGGTGCAGTTATTATTGTTTTTACGAGTAAATAATGATTTTGTAGTTAGATATAGATATAATGTTCCTGGTTTTAACGTTATGTATAGGGTTTTCCAAAAGCACCATTTTGGCCGTAGACAACGTCGACAACGTAGACAACGTCGATATTGTAGACAATTCCTAGAGTGATTTTTTGAATTATTTGTAAACTACCTGTTCAATTTCAATCGTTGCGGGGTTTGGACGTGAAATCGATAAGAAAAGAGATAAAATAAAAATAAAATAGTCAAAAAGTGCAGTGTTAGTAGTTTCTTTTTTAATTATTTAATATACACTCCCGGCCAAAATTATTGGCTCGATGAGTTTAGTGTCCATTTAAATTAAGGTGGTACACCAATATCAACATTGGTAAATCCACGCTTTATGCTGAATGGATTCTGAAGAGGACAATAACCATGGAACATCAAATCCGTTCCAAAGAAGACTAAATATAAGAAGATCCCCTACAAAAGAAAAAAGTATTAACTCGTTAGTTGATCAAGCCGATGCTTCTAATGCCAGAAGTGGTGCCAGCGGAAATTTTAACTTAGACTTGTTATCACAAGAAGGGCTTTCAAGCCTGATGCCATCATCAACTGGTTACTCTCAGTTACAAAGAATAAATGCGAATCTTCTCGCAAAAATCAATGAAATTGAAAAGATGACGCATCAGCTTAGTAGCAAAATTATGGTGCTGACGAAAGATAATGAAGAATTGAGAAAAGGTTTTTTAACCAAACTCAATGATGAACCTCAAATTAGTAACGAAACTACAGAGTTCTATACTGATGAGGAGGAGTTAACAAAAGAGACCGAATGGATTGTCAAACGGAAAAAACGTCCAAGCAAGAAAAGAAAAGCAGAATACTCTCCGGAAGTAGCTAGTAGCTCGCAGATAGAATCTACTAATAGGAAGGAGGCAAAGGTACCGCCCCATGAGGATCAACGAGATAAAAGTGAAAGCAAACCATCGAAAGAAGAAAAACCACCACCAATTAATATTATTGGCATAACCGAATATGGAGCTGTACAAAATATTTTGAAATCCATTACAGATAAGGAACACAGAGTAATATCCTTAAACAACAATGTATGGAAAATCTACACACCGGACTCCGATACTTATAGAGCATTATCAACAAAGCTTAATTTAGAGAAAATCGAATGGTATACATATGAAAATAAAAGCAACCGCCCAATAAAGGTTATGGCAAAGGGCCTTCATCCAACCTGTGCAATAAAAAACATTATGGAAGATCTCCAACGACAAGGACTGCAAATTGAAAATGCTGCAAATATAATAAAAAGAGAGAAGGTCAAAGAAGGGTCTGAATTTAAAGTTACTAAAAGAGGTCTCCCGTTATTTATGTTAACTTTCAATAACAAAAAAATGATAGAAGCCATCTTTAATATAAGAGCTATTTTAAATATGAGGGTTAAAATAGAAGCACTACGGAAATCCACTGGGCTTATAGTGCAATGCAAGAAGTGCCAAGGTTTTAACCATACGCAAAATTACTGCAATAGAGAGCCAAGATGTGTAAAGTGCCTTGGAAGGCATGCTGCTCAGGCATGTCCAATAAATAGAAATTCCTCTCCAACATGTGTGAACTGCAAAGAGCAACATCCTGCAAACTACAGAGGGTGCATAGTAGCTAAAGAACTACAAAAAATTAGAGGCAAATCACGGCAAGGTCCATCATATTATAAAACGCCGATAGCCAATAGCGTAAACACCAACCTAGGAAACTTTACCACATATATATCGAGTAAAGTAACTGATCGCAAGTCGTTTTCACAAGTGGTGGCGTCCGGGCTACAAAGTACGACCCCACACAAATCAGTAAATTTCAAAGATTCCAAAGATACATCTCTGCATTAAGAATTGTCATCTGGAATGCAAATGGAATAATCCAACATATTCCAGAGTTAGAGATCTTTTTAAGTACTGAAAAAATTGATATATGTTTAATATCAGAAAGCCATCTTACTAGAACCTCATACATTAAAATACGTGGTTACGTTTCTTATCACGCTTTACATCCAGCAGAAAGAGCAAGAGGGGGATCAACAATATTTGTGAAAAAAATTATTCAACATCATGAGGGAATAAAAATTGAAGAAGAAAGTATGCAGGTAGCTACTATCAGCATTCAACTTAACAATAAAAAAATATTCAATGTCTGTTCAATTTATTGTCCTCCAAGATATAATTTAAATAAAGAGGATTATAAAAAGTTATTGAACCAGCTAGGAATTTTATCATTGGAGGTGATTTCAATGCAAAAAATACTTTCTGGGGGTCAAGATTAACAACTCCAAAGGGTAGAGAACTGTACTCCGCTGGTCGAGTTTACAATTGTTAATTTCATTCAGGAGGAAAACCAACGTACTGGCCTACTGAAACAAGCAAAAGTCCGGATCTAATTGATTTCTACATTACAAGAGGTATCCGAAAATCACATTTTTCTAGAAAATAGTGAAAGTCTCTCTTCGGACTACTCGCCCGTCATTATGACTGTTAGTTCCACGATTGTTAATAAGGAAAATCCACCTAGGCTAACAAATAACAAAACCAATTGGGAATTATTTAGGAAATTGGTTGAAGATAACACCGATCTTCTTGTACCAATCAAGGATCCGGTTCAATTAGAAAATGAAGTGGAACTATTAATCAATAATATACAACAAGCAGCATGGGCTAGCACCCCTGTAATCCAAAACAAGGAGCGTAATAATTTCATTTATCCAGTCGAGATCAGGGACTTGGTTAATGAAAAACGGAAAGCAAGGAAAACATGGCAGAGAAACCGAGCACCACAAAGCAAAATAATTTTTAATTACCTCTGCAATAAGCTTAAGCAAAGAATTAGAGAACTAAAAAATGAATCGGTCACCCGTTATCTTCGTAGTCTTACAGATACTAAAGAAACTGAGTATTCTCTATGCAAAGCTACCAAAGCATTGAAAAAACCAAATTATCAAATACCGCCAATAAAAAATGATGAGGGAAATTGGGTAACAAGTGCCAAACAGAAAGCAGCACTGTTCGCATCTCATCTTGAAGAAACGTTCCAACCATATGCTAGACAATCAGCGGATGAAAATATAATACCAGTGCACAAGGAGGATTGTAGGAAAATACCACCTGTAACTCTACGAGAGTTGAAAAATGAAATTAGCCATAACATAAATACGAAAAAATCTCCTGGCTATGATTTAATTACAGGTGAAATAGTGAAGGCACTTCCTGAGAAAGGGGTGCGAAAACTTCTTCATATAATCAACGCTTCATTTCGACTGAAATATGTACCTCTGCAATGGAAAGTAGCAGAAATAACTATACCAAAGCCGAACAAACCATCTAATCATAAAAAGTCATATAGACCAATTTCTCTGCTTCCAGTATAGTTTCGAAAATTTTTGAGAAACTGTTATACAAAAGGATGAAACCTATAATACTTGAAAGAAAGCTAATACCACCACATCAGTTCGGATTTAGAGAAAACCACTCCACCATACAGTAAATTCACAGGATTACAAGTATTATTGAAGATACACTTGAAAATAAGAAAAAATGCTCAACAATATTTCTGGATGTTGCACAGGCCTTCGATAAAGTATGGCATCTTGGATTGGAATATAAACTGCATCGAGATTTGCCAAAAGAATACTTTCAGATATTGAAATCTTACATTGATAACAGATATTTTCGCGTTAGATATGAAGAACAATTTTCCGAGCTAAAGAGGGTACCTGCAAGGGTTCCCCAAGGTAGCGTGCTAGGGCCAGTGTTGTATTTACTTTACACAAGTGATTTACCAAACACAAGCGGCACAACAATAGCAACATTTGCGGACGATACAGCAATTTTAGCTACTGGTTATAAAGTAGACGAAGCAACCAGAAAACTGCAACGGGCTACGAACCAACTTAGTAACTGGACCAAAAAATGGCGCATAAAGCGAAATGAAGAAAAATCAACGCACGTTAACTTCACCAATGAAATAGTTAACTGGATACCAATAGAACTAAATTCTAAACAAGTTCCCTATGCTAACACAGCCAAGTATTTTGGCATGACTCTCGATGCTAAGTTAAAATGGAAAGAGTACATTAAAAAGAAAAAGGAGGAACCACACATTAAATATAGAAATATGTATTGGCTAATTGGAAGGTATTCAGAGCTCTCAATACCTAATAAGTTGCTACTATACCAACAAGTTTTAAAACCTATATGGACTTATGGTATTCAGCTTTGGGGCTGTACTAAGAAAACCAATATTAAAATAATACAAGCTTTTCAAAATAAAGTGTTACGGGGAATAGTGAACGCTCCTTGGTACATAAGAAACGATAACCTACATAGGGACCTCCGGATGGAAAACGTCAGCGAAGAGATAACAATTCATGCAAAGAAACACATACAACGGCTTGGTCAACATGAAAATGTTGAATTACGTGGTATGCTGAGTAACACAAATGGAGTACGAAGGCTCCAAAGAAAGAAACCACTGGAATTGGGAAGACTACAATAGGGTAGCCAAATTTTTAGAGACTAACTAATGGGTTATATCTCTGCAAATTGAACATAATAAAGATAGAGAAATTACTAGATGATATATGTAATCAGTTGTAATATTTAAAACTATTATGATACAATTTTTTACAAGAAGATTATAACTTACATTTAAATTAATTCGGAGATCTTATGACGATAACATGAATTTGAGTTCAGTGGTCTAATTCTGTAAAAACAAGATAATGTGAAAAAACGAAACATTGAAAAAGTTTACACAAAAAAAATGTACACAGTTTCTATCTTATTTAGGTTAAATGGTATTCTATAAAACAAAGTAGTCAGCGTGTAAATTTTTTCCTGCTGAATAATTTTATCGTGTCTAAAACCACTTTGACGTTTTGTTAGTGTTTCATTTCATAATATAATATAAAGAGTAACAAGGACAAACATGGTTTTTTTGTTCGGCACTCGCCCGCCTTCTTCGTGAAAACGAACTACACAAGATAAATGTGTAAAGTTATAGAATACCATTTTGGTATGAAAACGTGTAAAGTACTCGTTTTCGCGTTTTCACGTTATCATATTCGTTATAGAATTAGGCTACAGATAAGCAGAACTTTGTCCGCTAAACTATATGACCAACTTTAGACAAAATTTAGTGATTGTGTTTTGATGGATTACGAAACGTACGTAAAATTTAATTTGAAACAGGTTAGAAGCACTATACAACGGTGATAAATTTGCAAAAAGAGTTACGATGGCAAGTGAATTGCAATGGCTACAGAAACGTATTTTGCTTCTAACACGGTTCACTCAATTCATCGCGGCAAATATAGTTATTAAATTATTATCAAATTGGACATGTTGCATGATTACTAGGCCACGGAACAATATGTTATTCCTTGACTATGTTATGGAAAATGACCAACTTAGTTGGAACTAGGCTAATCCTTGACCTATTATAATGATACTCGACATGTTCGATGGAAATAGGATTTTTAAGTGATTTTTGATTTGAAAAAGTGGGATTAAATATTTTTTGAATACATTTCATGAATATGGCCAATTCATGATTATGCCGAAACTTTATCTGCTCGAACAGGATTTAAAAATAAAGGTTGAGATTATTCGTTAACCGATTATTAGGTAATTCGGCATGTTCTCATCTCATGTAACTCATCTTTTACAGAAATAGCCTAGTTTCATTCCAGTTGGCCATATATTCCAGAATGTTTTACAAAAATAATTTTTTATTCCCCACAATTAATAATATTCTATAGAATTTTATCCAAATATCATTTTATAATCTCATTATCATTCAACATGTGGAGTTTCATCATGATTAGTTATCCAGAACTTTATTCAAAAATCTATTTAAAATCGCATTCCATCCAATATGGTGAGTTTTGTCATAATCGATGAAGAAATAGCCTAATCCTCATCTAGTAGTTTAAATCCAGAACATTGTCGTGATAACCGGCAAAGCAGCAGTTTGCCGTGTTATGAAATGGTGACGATAATTGTGATGGACTACTTGCAATGAATTACTTGCGATGAATTGCTCTAGTTTACACTAGTGTAAAGCCGCCATAAATTGTCACGAGTAATCAAATCAATGTTATAGTGAAAATAATGCTCGGAAGAATGGCGAATGCGACAAGATTTCCAGAAAAATATTGCTGCCAAAATCACATCGGGAGTTGTGTAACTTGTGCTTGACTTTATGCGTAATAACAAAATTTAAAACTGGTTGAATTATTTCAACATATATTTCCAAAGTTATACATAGTATGGTATGTGATTCCCGATGTAATTTGAATCTTTTCTTTAATTTCTTCTTCCGGCTTAACTGAATCGCCCTTACAAAATACCACATTTTATTTCAAATCGCTTTAATATCGTAAGTTGTTGACATTGTCTTAATTGTCGACGTTTATAAAAAATATTACCAAGTAATCTACGTAATATTCTACGTATCGACAACCGCGTAGATTACACGACGTAATCTACCTCGCCAAACCCTGCCTTTAAAGTTCAGTGATATCTTCACTGAATTGGACCTTCAAATGCATCAAAATGTTCCGGATTTTCATCGAAAAATCATCTTCAGTGATGAGACCCATTTTCACCTCGGAGGCTACGTTAATAAGCAGAATTGTCGCATTTGTGGCTCAGAAAATCCAACAATGATTGTTGAATAGCCTCTCCATCCTCAACGTGTCACTGTTTGGTATGGTTTTTGGGTTTGCGGTGTGATTGGACCTTACTTTTTCCAAAATGAGGCTGGTGCAACTGTTACGGTGAATGGATTGCGTTAGCGAGCGATTAATGATTTTTTGGCCGAAATTGGAAGATATTGAGGTGGACGACGTTTATTTTCAGCAAGACGGCGCTACGTGCCACACAAGCAACGAAACAATTGCAATTTTGCAAGAAAAGTTTCCTGACCGTGTTATTTCTCGTAGAGGTGATCACAATTGGCCACCGAGATCTTGTGATTTAACACCTTTAGACTTTTTTCTTTGGTGCCACGTGAAAGTTAAGGTCTATGCCAATGCTCCATAATCGATTCAAGACCTTAAAGATGGAATTCGTGATCGATGACAAACAGCCTTGCGGCGAATTGGTCATGGAAAATTTCATGAAAAGGATATGGTGCATTTGGCTGATATCGTTTTCAAATGTTAATGGCATACCTACCGCTTTACAATGAAATAACCATTCATTGATTTCTCTTAAAAAATACTTGTTTTTTTAATATCAAAATGAAACCACTTAGTGGAAAATCCTTTATATCTTAATATTTAGTTTTTCGAGATTTTTGAATTTCGATTTTTTTAATTTAGTGAGATATAGGCCATTGAATTTAAGACTAAAAATATTATAACATAAAAATGGCGAAACCTCTACAAAGGCGAGCTTTTTTTTTTTTTTTTTTTTTAAAGACTTGGCATACACCCTGTACAGTGACATGGAAGAAGGGTCGGCCCATGAGTTCTACATTCCAACAGAGGGTCATAGATGTTTTCAATTTAATCACCAATCGTAATCGGGAGATAAAAAATCCCTTTTGCATCCCGCCTCTGTTGGGATTCGATCCCGGTACCTCCCGATCCAAACGTCGCAGCTTTAACCACTGCGCTATTTGCTCGGTAAAGGCGAGCTTTAAATATGTGGAAATTAACTAGATTATAAATATGTCAAATGTGTTTGAATTATTCGACCGAGTAACAATTGATTAAGACGCCAAGATAGGCGTATAAAATCCATCCCATAAATTTAGACAATCGGCCCACGAATTTTAACAAATAATACAGCTGGCCCGAAAATTTCACTTCAGGATATTATTTGGGACTGTATTTGCTACTTCTGATCGGACCATGATTTTTTTTTTTCATATTTATCATGGTCTAGTTCTTTCGGTAGCAAACGGCACCATAACTATCACCTATGTAGCCAAGCTTCTCCAGGTGAATATTGGACATCGTTGTATCTTCTCATATTTTTATTCTAGCTGGCCTAAATCGTCCTATAACCGATATAAAAAATAAATTCATTACAATTCGGTAAAACGTAGCATACACAAATATTTAACATTATGGTACAATAAAGAATCGGTATCTGATACCTGACATTCATAATTTCTATTAGTTTAACGCCACTCGGCCAGTTTGCATTTACCAGAAGGCCGGTTGGTCTTTGGAACCCGCAGCACGCAGACATTTCAAAAATTTATAAACGAATTTATCGGTCAGTAACCAAATGCCTATCAAATCATTTGGTCGCCACAAAGCTACGATGGAAGTTTTCTGGTACAGGTCTAGAAGTACAGCGAAAGGCATGAGACGTTTCAACTGGGAAGGTGTGATAAATAACGATGAAAAAAACGACGATATCAGGATCTTGTCAGCGATATCATTGGAGAAGCTAATTACCAATCTGATTGTGTGAACTCTGTCAACTTTAAGTATAGTGAAAATAAGAACAAAGAATGATTGGTTTGATAACGAGTGTCATCTTGCAGTCGAGCAACAAAATATATCCATATTTGAAGTGTACCAACGTCTCACAATCGGGAGGAAAAACAAGGCTGCTCTTGCTTGGAGCGTCCGAATCGATCAGTCACTGATCAGTGACAGATGTACATCAGATGTTCTTCGATTTCAAGTAGGCTTATGACTCGATCAATGAAGAGAATTTATATGGTTTGCTCTGGCCTACCTAGGAATGTCAACAAAATTGGTACGATTGTGTTGAATAACAGTGACGTAGCCCCAATGCTGTGATAAAGTTACGAACAGAATATCGAGAATTTTTGAAGTTTTTCATTTAAAAATTCTCATAAAATTTTAGTTTCGCCAGCTTCAGATTTAGAAATTTATCTAGCTTCACGCTTATACTTGTTCAATTTCTGAATTTTATGAAAATTCTGGAATTTATTTGGTTTAAAGAATACTTAAAAATTAGGTAGGTTAGTCGAATCGGCAAACACCAGTTTCAAACAAAATGATTCGATCGATGAAAACTTATTTATATTAAAATTATCCCACAAATACAAAATTAATCAAATTCTGAGATTAGTCCAATTCTAAAGTGTGCCACCGACACTTTCCGAAACTATTTTTTGTTTTATAATTCAAAAGATTTAAAAAAAATGTAATCTCTAAAATTTATTAAAAATTAGAAAATTTATAAAAAATTTAAAATTTGATAAATTTCTTTAAAACTTGAAACTGAGTTAAATTCTATGAAACAGGGCAAATTACAAATGCATATAATAAAATTTAATAAATTAAGAAATGTTGTGAATTCTTCTGAATTTATATCAAACTCTAAAATGTATTTTATAAACTTGCAAATATATATTGAAAATTCCGAATTTAATCTAATTTTCAGTTAGTTTAAAGAATTTAATATGTTTAAAACAAGGGAATTTTGAAAATTAAAATTAAATTTTTTTATTGAAATTTCGATAAATGTCTGCCAATATTGATGAATCTCTGAATGTAATAAAAAACTGAATTTCATTAAAATTTAAAATTAATTGAATGTTTGATTAACTGTGGAAATATTTTATAGTATGCCCAATTCTCATACAATTCTGAAGACAAATGAATTGATGGACGGGCTTTTCGAAATTCTGGCAAATCTCGATATATGAGATGAATCAAATTATAAATTTATTATAGAGTTTGTTTTGTAGCGAGTAACAAGAACGGCGGTCTCTGGCCAAACTATTGAAAGGCTAGAAAATTAAGTATTTTTTGTTTTATTAAATTTTTGAAAAAAATTAAATTCTGAAATTTTTTGATAAATTTGGAATTTTATAAAATTCTATGCTTTTTTTAAAATTATGACCAAATTGATGATGTTTTTAACTCTTTGAGTTTTTGAAGTAAACATATTTCTAAACCTGGAATTTAGAATTTTCTGGGAATTTAGAAATTAAGACTTTTAAGAAATTAACAATTTGTATGGATCATAAAATGTTTACAAATTTTACTAATTTCCGACATTACATCTAACTCTAAAGTACATTACAAAAAATTCAGGAATTCAAAATTTTAACATAACTAAGATGGTTTACCAAATTCATAAAATTAAATTCATAAATGCAGTAAATTTTGTAAAATTCTACGAATTGACAATAAAATATTTTATAGAAATTCAAAAATTTTCTTAATTTTGTTCAACCTCTGAAGTTTAATGAAAAACTGAATTTCATTAGAATTTAACAGTAAGCTGCAAAATTTAAAAAAATATTCTGAAAATATTTTAAAATTCTGAATATTCTGAAATCACATAAAATGGTTTAAAGTTTTAGAAAATTGTTTAAAACCGGAAATTTCCAGAATTTCCTGAAATTATGAAATTTTACTACTTTCATAAACCTTTTGCAAATTTCGTTAAACATTTTATAAGGTTTGGATAATTATTTAAGGTAATTCGAAAACTTAAGTTGTTAAATTGTGAATATTTCCAATTTCATTTCGTAAATCGGAATTTTAACATTATTTAAATTGCTTACAAAATTTATATAAATTTATGTTTTCCGAGATGTCTCTGAATTGCATGAAATTTAAGAATTGGCATTATTAAAAGACTAAGATAATTAATTTATTAAATTTAAAAAAAGCAAAACGAAATTCTGAAATTTTTTCAAAATTCGAAATTACTTCAAAATGAGAAATTGATAATTTTTTTTAAATGTTTTGTAATCCTGCAATTTCTTTTTATGTCCGAAAATTTTTGAATTCTATAAAACAAATAATAATAAAATTTAATAAATTAAGAAATGTTATGTTAAATGTTGAAATTACATCAAACTCCTTGATAAAAGTTGGCTTTTCCAGAAATCATCCATACAACTACTCCAGAAAACCGTAAATATGATATTTTCTGGATACTCTATGGCCGATTCTAGCCAAAGTGGAGTATGCACAAACGTGATACTGGGCCAAATTGTGTATTAGAATCTGTTTCAATTAGTTCCGTGATAAAAAATGGGTTTTCCAGAAATCATCTATACAACTACTCCAGAAAACCGTAAATTTGATATTTTCTGAAGACTCTATGGCCGATTCTAGCCAATGTGGAGTATGCACAAACGCGATACTGGGCCGAAGAAATGTGGATTATAGTTTGTTTCAGTTAGTTCAATGTTAAAATTGAGTTTTTTGAAATCACTATTTTGTGTTTTGATCATAAAACATTTATATTGAGATATGTATATTGCGTATACAGTTGGCCGATTTTGCCCTATTCTAGTCATTGTATAGTGTGTGGCAAAATAATTTAGTAATGCACAATGTGGCACATCCGAAATATATTTAGAAATGTAAGTAATATATTAAAAAAATAATATGGGTTTTCTGGTGTGATAATCTCGTCAGAAAACCCTTCGTATTTCTTAAAGTATACTATGCACAAATTTTTTTAGCGAGAGGCACAAATTGGCACAATCAAATCCAAGTATAAGAAATATAAAATATTTGGGTTTTCTAAAATGGGATATCTGGCGTGAAACTCGCTAAAAGAAATTATTTTCTGTTGATTTCTAAGGTTAGGGTGTCAAAAAAGTTTTTATTTTACAAAGTGATTTTTTTTTGGATCTGATCATGTTAGTATAATAGAGAACACAATATAGCCTAAAAAAAATACTAGCCCAAGTGTGGTCACGGTAAATTTCATTAAAAATTATTCCAGAAACTACCCACTTCTTACGAAATTCGTACTTCTTCGAATTTTTTTACATTGCTGGAATTTCATATCCAAGCCCGAAAATAGAGAACACAATGGCCTAACAAAAAATACTAGCCCAAGTGTGGTCACGGTAAATTTCATTAGAAATTATTCCAGAAACTGCCCGCTTCTTATGAAATTCGTACTTCTTCGAACTTTTTTACATCCCAGGAATTTCAGATCCAAGTTTAAATCTGTTGTAGCCCGAAAATGGAGAACACAATGGCCGAACAAAAAATACTAGCCCAAGTGTGGTCACGGTAAATTTCATTAGAAATTATTCCAGAAACTGCCCACTTCTTATGAAATTCATACTTCTTCGAACTTTTTTACATCCCAGGAATTTTATATCCAAGTTTAAATCTGTTGTAGCCCAAAAATAGAGAACACAATGGCCCAACAAAAAATACTACCCCAAGTGTGGTCACAGTAAATTTCATTAAAAATTATTCCAGAAACTGCCCACTCCTTACGAAATTCATACTTCTTCGAACTTTTTTACATCCCAGGAATTTTATATCCAAGTTTAAATCTGTTGTAGGCCAAAAATAGAGAACACAATGGCCCAACAAAAAATACTAGTCCAAGTGTGGTCACGGTAAATTTCATTAAAAATTATTCCAGAAACTGCCCGCTTCTTACGAAATTCGTACTCCTTCGAACTTTTTTACATCCCAGGAATTTTATATCGGAGTTTAAATCTGTTGTAGCCCGAAAATAGAGAACACAATGGCCCAACAAAAAATACTACCCCAAGTGTGGTCACAGTAAATTTCATTAAAAATTATTCCAGAAACTGCCCACTTCTTACGAAATTCGTACTTCTTCGAACTTTTTTACATCCCAGGAATTTTATATCGGAGTTTAAATCTGTTGTAGCCCGAAAATAGAGAACACAATGGCCCAACAAAAAATACTAGTCCAAGTGTGGTCACGGTAAATTTCATTAAAAATTATTCCAGAAACTGCCCACTTCTTACGAAATTCGTACTTCTTCGAACTTTTTTACATCCCAGGAATTTTATAATAATAATAATAATAATAACAGTGTTAAAGGCCATTACTGGCCCCTTACTGAATCAACAATCTGGCTCCAACAGTTTCGATCCTGAGCTTGGTCTTCATACTGTCTTAGACAATCTGAAGAGGCCAAGTCGTTCTCTACATCGTGGAGCCATCGTCGCCTGCAACGACCTCTGCGCCTACCATATGGTGGCTCTCCATTCAGAGATCGCTGCACAATTCGTTCCGGATCAGCACGCAGAACGTGACCGAGCCAGCGTACTCGCTGAGATCTAACTTCATGTACAATATCGGGGATCTTCATCAGATCTCTGATCTCGAAATTGTACAGAGCTCGGTATGTACCATCTATTTCGCGTTTAGGGCCGTAAATCACACGCATGATTCTTCTCTCAAATGTAAGGAGCCATCTCTCGTACTCATCCGTCAGCGCCCAACTTTCACATCCAAACATAACAACGGGCCTGATCAACGCTTTGTAAAGCTTCAGCTTCACGGCACTTGATAAGTGTTTAGATTTTAGCAGTGGCCTTAGAGGATATAAAGAGCGACTGCCAGCTACCAGCCGCACTTTAATATCCTCACCCACACTGTTATCGTGAGTGATAAGAGAGCCCAAATATTTGAACCTCCTCACTCCCTCAAACGTGTGGTGGCCACTACTAAAATCTGGTGTGCCATTGTCTCTAAAACCAGAGATCAGGTATTTCGTTTTGGACTCATTGATCTGGAGTCCAACAGAAGCTGAAAACTCTACAAGCGGATCAAGTATTTCTTTCACTCCGTTGCTATTCAGTGCAATCACGCATATGTCATCTGCATATGCAAGCACTTGATTGGACTGGCGATATAAGATGTTGCGCTGAGGTGTTTCAGTTTTACGAAAGATGTACTCCAACATGAGATTAAAGAGTATCGGGGACAGAGCATCTCCCTGCCGAACACCCGAGTTAACTGCAAAAATTGTCGATAGCCTGTTCTCAACTTTAACACAGCATTGAGACTGCGTCACTGTCATCCTACACAGTCGTACCAATTTTGTTGGCATTCCTAGGTATTCCAGGGCAGACCACAAACTCTCTCGATTGATCGAGTCGTAGGCCTGCCGGAAATCCAGGAAAACCTGATGTACGGAGATGGATGTCTCATAATATTTAGATAGAATCATCCGCAGCGAAAAGACCTGATCAGTGACTGATCGATTCGGACGAAATCCTCCCTGATAGTCACCAACCAAGCCCTCCGCCAGAGGAGTGATTCTATCCAATAAAATGTATGACAGTAACTTGTATGCTGTGCAAAGGAGAGCTATACCGCGATAATTCTCACACTTCAAGCGGTCTCCCTTCTTGAAGATGGGGCATATCGCGGCCACTTTCCATTCATCAGGCATAACTTCGGTTCGCCATACTAATCGAATAAGGTCGAAAAGACAGTTCCACAAAGTATCCCCTCCGAATATCAAGAGCTCCGAATTAATGCAGTCCACTCCAGGTGAGCGGTTTCGTTTCATTCTCTGCATGGCCTTAGTGAATTCCTCATGGGATGGCTCCTCAGTGCAAATCTCCGCAGACTGTTTTAGAGGTGGCTCAACAACAGTCTGTGACGCATGATGAACATCAAGCAGCTCAGTAAAGTGTCCACTCCATGCGTCAAGTACTGCGTTGATGTTAACAGAGAAGTTTCCATCCCGGCCCCGAATGGCGGTTGACGTAGGCCTGAAAGTATGGTGCAATCCAGTAATTCCTTTAAAGAAATTACGTGAACTACGCTCATTGCTGAGTTGTTGTACTTTCAGAACCTCGGCCTTCCACCATTCTCGCTTCTTCCGTCTACAAATCCGCTTAGCTGCCCTTCTTGCAAGAGCTGCTTTGTTTTTCCTTGCGATTGTGAGACGTTGTTGCACTTCATTATGGGCTATATTTTGTTGCTCAACTGCAAGACGACACTCGTCATCAAACCAATCATTCTTGGGTCTGACTTTCACTATACCTAAAGTCTGTTGAGCGGCACTGACAACCGAAGTTTTCAGTACCTCCCAGACAGAGTTCACGCAGTCAGACTGGTAATTAGCTCCCTCAATGTTGTCGCTGACAAGATCCTGATATCGTTTCTTTTGATCTTCATTTATCAGACCTTCACAGTCGAAACGTTCCATCCGTTTCGCTGTGTTCCCCGACCTGTACGAAAACTTCCACCGTAGCTTTGCAGCGACCAAATAATGATCGCTGCCTACGTATTTGGTTGCTGACCGATAAGTTCTCACATCCTGCACACCCACAACCCATTTTATATCCAAGTTTAAATCTGTTGTAGCCCGAAAATAGAGAACACAATAGCCTAACAAAAAATACTAGCCCAAGTGTGGTCACGGTAAATTTCATTAAAAATTATTCCAGAAAATGCCCACTTCTTACGAAATTCGTACTTCTCCGAACTTTTTTACATCCCTGGAATTTCATACCCAAGTTTAAATCTGTTGTAGCCCGAAAATGGAGAACACAATGGCCTAACAAAAAATACTAGCCTAAATGTGGTCACGGAAAATTTCATTAAAAATGATTCCAGAAACTGCCCACTTCTTACGAAATTCGTACTTCTCTACATTTATACATCCCTGGAATTTCATATCCAAGTTTGAATCTGTTGTAGCCCGAAAATAGAGAACACAATGGCCCAACAAAAATTATACGCCACAGCGTAGTCACGGTAAAGTTCATTAAAAATTATTCCAGTCAATGCCCACTTCTTACGAAATTCGTACTTTTCCGAACTTTTTTACATCCCTGGAATTTCATATCCAAGTTTAAATCTGTTGTAGCCCGAAAATAGAGCGCACAATGACCTAACAAAAAATATAGGCTCAAGTGTGGTCACGGAAAATTTCATTAAAAATTATTCCAGAAACTGCCCACTTCTTACGAAATTCTTACTTCTCCGAACTTTTTTACATTCTTTGAATTTCATATACAAGTTTAAATCTGTTGTAGCCCGAAAATAGAGAACACAATGGCCTAACAAAAAATACTACCCCAAGTGTGGTCACGATAAATTTCATTAAAAATTATTCCAGAAACTACCCACTTCTTAAGAAATTCGTACTTCTTCGAACTGTTTTAAATCGCTGGAATTTCATATCCTGAAAATAGAGAACACAATGGCCTAACAAAAAATATAGGACCAAGTGTGGTCACGGTAAATTTCATTAAAAATTATTCCAGAAACTGCCCGCTTCTTACGAAATTCGTACTTCTTCGAACTTTTTTACATCCCTGGAATTTCATATCCAAGCCCGAAAATAGAGAACACAATGACCTAACAAAAAATTCTAGCCCAAGTGTGGTCACGGTAAATTTCATTAAAAATTTAATTTTTTTAAACTGTCAATAATGCATTCACCATAAAGGAAACGTTGGGAAATTTTGAGTAAAAACTTCCACATCGTAAATTAGTAGACATTTCTTAGAAATAAATTCCTTAAGATAACACCTTTATTCAATAATAAAATCCTCATTACTATAATCATTATTATTATCAAGATTTGCTTTATATACAGAAGCACGAAACCTATAACATCATCGTTACAGATCATTATACTTCGTTTAATCTTCTCATACTCAATTTTCATTTGATTCCTCTTAAATTCCGCGCACAGTCTATGATTTGCTTTTTTTTAATTTTTCACCAGTTTTTATAATTTTCCTTTAAGCGTTTCATAACATTTTGTATATTGTTGTTGTTGCACAACAATAACAACAATTCATATTTATACTGAACAACTTTTCTTAATGTTGTTGCTGTGGTTGTGTGTCCCGCTCCTTGTATATAGGCGGGTTTGAACGTATAGAAAATGGAAAACTGGAAAATAAATCGAAATGAAAATTTATAAACTTTTCCTGTTTTGTGTTTGTGTTTTTTAAGAGTTTTATTATTATTGGAAACTAAAAAAGAAAATTTTGTTGAACATTTCTTTTTCCAGAATAATTAAAGTTGAGCTTTGAATATCCGCATACTCTGCGCGCTCCGTATAGTTGCAAAAATTAATTTTTTATATAAAACTTAAATAAAATATTTTTTTTAAATTGAATAAAATATATACACGTTTTTGAGATGATGTTTGTAAAAGTGGTACACACACACACACACACACACACACACACACACACATATATAATATTATATACAATACAAAAATCATGACATAAATCGAATTTTATTATTTATAATTTCCATCATAAGACTTTAAAACCTATATTCATATGTCTTCATCACTTCATATTCCATTTTAATGGTCTTATAAAAAGTACAACAACACAAAGAGTAGACACACACACACACACACACACAAGCCATAACAAAATGATTTTTCGAAATATAAATTATTAAATTTAGACATTAAGACGTCAAGTCTGGCGCGAGCATAAATATGTATTTGCTAATGTCTCAGGGGCATATTTATGTAACTGAATTTATGGATATATAGCATGTTTGTTAAGGTGAACTAATTCCCATTATAAAGGGTGTCCCAAAATTAACGCAAGATTTGAAATAAATAGAATACACAGTTTATAGTCTTCAGATTGTGATTGTTTTTATTGAATCATAAAATACCTAGGATAGGGTTATTTATGGAATATCACATCGGGCAAATGACCTCCACAGCTTTGCTGGCACATACGCACTCTTTTATCGAAATTCTTCATGACTCGTTGACATAGACCTTTGACTTCAAATAACCCCATATAAAGAAATCTAATGGTGTTAAATCACAAGGACTAGGCGGCCAATTTCGATCACCGAAAAGACTAGGAAATGTCTCATGCAGTAATTCAAGTGTTTCACGGGCTGTTTGGCATGTGGCACCATCTTGTTGAAACCACATGTCGTCTATGTCAATATCATCCAACTGAGGCAGAAAGAAGTGTGTTATCATGTCGCGATATCGAACACCAGTCACAGTTACTGCTTGACCAGCCCCCTTTTCAAACAAGTATGGTCCAATGATGACACGCTGTGGATGCATTTGTTTTTCGACAATCACATGACAATTAAGACAACGTCAACAGCTTACGATATTTTTGAATGTTGAAATTACAAATAGAAGACTGCTCGGCGGTCGTTGATAATGGATTAAAAGTGATCGTTAAAAATTGTGTAACGGTCGGGTGGGTCGATAGTGTTGACTTTGCGATACCTAGATTACTGCAAAAAAAAACATATTGTCGCCGTCTACAAACTTATTCCACACCAAAATTTCAAAAGCTCTTAATTCATATTTAATAATAATTAAATATAATAATGTGTTTTTTTAATTAAAAATAAAAATATGTATGAAATGTATATGTAATATGATATTTACAATATTGTTACGATCGTGGCGACATCTATGTTTGAATAGCGACACAATCGTTAATCTAAAATTGTTATAAAGTAGAACAGTATAGAGGTGTCTAGACTTATCTAGACTAATCGAATATTCTGGAGATTTCTAGAATGGTTAGAATATTTGGTATAAATACGCGACAAACATTTGGGAGAAAATCAGTTGTGTTTTAACCGTGAGAGTGCTAATAGTAATTAAAAGGAAAGTGTTTATAAAGTAAAATAAAGTGTTATTAAAGTGTTTAATAGTGTTGTTAAAGTGTTGTAAAATAATTATTGTGAAGTTAAATAATTAAGTTAAATAAGTGAAATAATTAAATTAGTGTTTAATCGGAAATAAATAAATTTAGTGTATTCTAGAATTTACATCGTTTGTTTTATTCACAATCCAGTGATCGAACCTTGAATTTGACAAGGCAAAAACGTAACAATATTATTATATATAAACCTGTATGACCTGTTTAGTGAACTAACCATACTCCCGGGGGGTTGTGTAATTTTCAGGTATTAGAGGGGTTAGTTGTTGGTTTTGACTCGCCGGCTTGGTTGTCGTCTAGGAGTGTCATTAAGATTCGAACCGGAGCTAGATACATCATTTTTGAGTATTTTATTTGTAATCAGGGGAATTTTTTGTGTTGGTGGGGGTTCCTCTGATGGCTCTTCAATAGGTAATTTGCATAATTTGATTATTGGCCGCTTCTATGTTGCGTCCTTACATTTAACTGTGACTGTTCGTACTAAATTATCTGAACCAATATGGGTGTCAAGAACCCGTCCCAATTTCCATCGAGTGGCCGATTGTTGTTCATCCTTTAATAGAACAAGATCATTTACCATTAAATTTGGTTGAATGGTTGTCCACTTGTTCCTCTGCTGTAGTTGATGTAGATATTCTGATGATCACCGCTTCCAGAAATCTTGCACCATTTTCTCTACTAGAGGCCACCTTGTTCGTAGACTTTTCTCCTCGATGTCGGTGGTTGGTAATGCTTTGAGAGAGTCCCCGATTAAAAAGTAACCTGGTGTCAATGCTGCTAAATCCGAAGCGTCGTTGGTGAGTGGAGTTAGAGGTCGAGAGTTGAGCACTGCCTCGACTTGAGTGAGTACCGTATATAATTCCTCAAAGGTGAGGGTTGTTTCTCCAATCACACTTTTGAGGTGAAATTTCACTGATTTTATTCCCGCCTCCCATAGGCCTCCAAAGTGTGGGGTATGAGGTGGTATAAAATGCCAGTTTGTTCCTTCTTCGGCCAATATAGCTGCTATGTCGCCTGGTAGTGATTTCATTGTAGTCTGATGGAATTTTTTGATTTTGGCGTTAGATCCGATAAAATATGTTCCATTATCGGAGTATATATCTGTACATAATCCTCGTCTGGATATAAAACGTTTATATGCAGCGATGAATCCTTCTGTTGTTAAATTTCTCACTAACTCGATATGAATGGCCTTTGTAACCATGCACACAAAAAGAGCGATGTATCCCTTATATGACTTGTGGCCTCGGCCCTGGGTAATTCTTAGTTGGATAGGACCCGCATAATCAATTCCCGTTTTTGCAAACGGTCTTCACGGCCTTACTCTTGATGGTGGTAATCTGCCCATCAATTGTTCCATATTAGTGTGTTTGTGCCGGAAACATGTTACACATTTATTAATAATTTACTCACAGCGCGTCTGCCGTCAATGATCCAATACTTATTCCTCAGGAGAGCTAAAGTTGATTGTATGCCACCATGCAATGTCTTTTGGTGGGCTTCCTCGATAATTCTTTGCGTGATTACATTGTTTTTACTGAGAGTTATAGGTCGCTTGCTGTCAATGGACAAATTGGAATTTTGTAAACGTCCCATCGCGCGTAACAGCCCCTTGTCATCGAATCCTGGGTGTAATGATTCTAATTTGCTGCCCTTGCGTAGCTTCTTTGATTTTTTTATGCATTCAATATCCTGGCTGAAATCTTGCCCTTGGCTTAACCTTAATATTAATGCTTCCGCACGCTGTAATTCTTGTACTGTTAGTGACTCCTTGTTGATATTTTTGTGCCTGCTGTTATCGGTAAATCGCAAACAGTATGCAACTATGCGTCTTATCTTGTTGTATGATGAGATATTGTTAAATACATCTGAGAGAAAATGAGATTCTTTTATCATGGTTGCAATCACTACTTTCTCTTCAAGTTCCGGTAACAGTAGTTTCTGTTGTTCTTGTAGATAGCCATCTGAGTTGCTAGCCAAGATTGTCTCCCAGTGTAATGATGTTATTGTTAGGAACTGCGGCCCTGGCCACCATAAAGTGTTATTGATGAGTTCGCTTGGTGTTATACCACGTGAAGCCATATCCGCTGGGTTATCTTCCGATTTAATGTGTTGCCATGTTGTCGAACGTAATGCCTCCTTGATGACCGAGATTCTGTTTGCTACAAATGTTTTAAAACGGTTTGGGTCGCCTTTGATCCAGCACAGTGTGATGGTGGAATCGGACCATGCGTATGTTTTAACGTTCTGAAGTTGCATGCTATTTTGGACGTGTTTTAATAATTTTGCTAGCAATACAGCTGCCTTCAGTTCGAGACGAGGGATCGATAGCTTTGTTTTGATTGGAGTGACCCGTGATTTCGCAGTTACCAACTGGGTTGTTACCTTGCCGCAGGTATCAATGTTGCGGCAATACACAGTTGCTGCGTACGCCTGTTCTGAAGCATCAGCAAATCCGTGCAATTCCTTTTGTTCTTCTATTCTGGTGTTCAGCCATCTCGGTATTTTTATGTTAGGAATTTCTTTTAGCTCGTCATTATAGCTAAGCCATTTGGTTCGTATTTTTTCTGGTAACTGGTCATCCCAATTTATTCCGGTCATCCATACTTCCTGCATCATAATTTTGGCCATGATTGTTGTTGGTAACAGCCATCCTACAGGGTCAAATAACTTTGATGAATCGGATAGCAATGATCGTTTTGTGGGCTGGTTGGTAGTTAACTGCAATTGGACTATATCAAACTCAAAACAGTCTGTTTGAGGACTATATAAAATCCCTAGAGTTTTGATGCAGTCGTTTAGTTTGATTTGAATGTTTCCATCTGCCGGTTGCTCGTGAGGAATATGTTTTGTTATTTCGATTTTGTTGGATGTCCATTTTCTTAACGGAAATCCACCTTGGGCTGTGAGCTTTCGTAATTACTTCAATGTCTAAGCTAAAGTTCTCATTGAATCTTGGCATTAATTTTATGTTGATGGTATGTCTGCAGATTCCTGCTTCGGTACCACCAATGCCTGAAATGTTGATATGTGCCTTTTTCTTCTTAATGTTTAATAGATTGGTAGCCTTTGATGATATTAAAGTTGCTTGTGACCCAGAATCATTTAGTACCCTTATTGTATTGAGTTTTCCAGTGCCTGTTGCTACTCTGACCACTGCTGTTGGTAGCAGTACGGGGCCTTGTTGTTTGACTATGAGAGTTTGCGCTATCCCCTTATTGGTTGATGCCATATTATTGCAATGCAGAAGTGTGTGGTGTTGACCTTGGCACACGATATATCGTATTGTGGATGTGCACGATATGCCCCTTGGATGTTGCGTTAAACAACGTACGCAAGTGGATGTATCGCTGACCAATTTGTTTCTATCTAGTGTTGGCATTAGTTTAAATTGATTGCAGTCTTGCAATTGATGCC
This sequence comes from Tipula unca, assembly GCA_951394425.1. Taxonomy (NCBI): domain Eukaryota; kingdom Metazoa; phylum Arthropoda; class Insecta; order Diptera; family Tipulidae; genus Tipula; species Tipula unca. Next base: position 182,303,350 of record OX596382.1, on the reverse strand, counting down.
TCCCTTGGCATCTCTTTACTAAACACTGGCTGTTTACCGTTATTGCATGCACTCGTTTCAGTGGTGCCATTGGTTGTGGTGATGTGTTTGCTACCTTGACACCCATAGCCTCTAGGGATTGAAATCTTCTTTCTAAAAAGTTGAAAAAATGACTGATCTGTTTAATTTCCCTCGGATTTTCCAATGTGGTTTCGTACAGTCTAATTGATTCAGGGTCTAGTTTCTAGCCTAGAATGAACATTACCAGTACTTCAAAGGGGGAGGTTATCTGTAGCTTGCTGATGTTGTGCAGTATTTCGGTTGCAGTATCATGCAAGGTTCGAATTGTTACCGCCGATGCTGCATGTATAGTTGGTAAGGACATCAATGAGTTGAAATACTTATTTGCTAGCAACTTGGTGTTGTTGTACCTTGCTTGCAGTATTTCCCAGGCCTTGTTATAATTGTTCTCCGTTGTTGTGAGATGACTAATTAACTGTCCTGCTCCCTTTTGCACATTTGACTTCAGGTAAGTCATTTTTAATAGTGTTCGATAGCTTCTTGTTGTTGTTGGTAATTGTATTTTGGGTAATTGTACCCTAGCTTCTTCAGAAAGGCTCGTTGTATCTTTCTGCTGGTTGCGCTGTAAACGCATTATTAATGTGTCCACTTTCTTCTTAAGGGTGACTTAAGTGATGACCGTCTCGGAAACCGAAAAAAGATTGAAAACGTGATTTTCCACATACTCACACAAGGATTTGGCATTAAAGGTTTTAATAGGACAAACTTGGAAAAATGTCCTAAGAAATCTAAATATATTCGTTGGAATGGTCTATAAGATTCAGGTTGGTGTTCCATAGGTGGTTTCAATTTATAATTCACTGGTTTATTCATCTTACACTTATCACACTTACGAATAAACTCCTTAACATTCAATGCCATATTGGGTCAATAAAACTGACGTTGTAATCTTTCAAAAGTTTTTTGTACACCCATGTGTGCAGACGAAGGGGCGCTATGTGCTTGTCTAATTAAATCGGGTACTAATTCTTTAGGGGTTTGTAATTTGTAATTTCCACTCGTAATTTCGACTCGTAAGGTTTCAACCAATCTAATAGAACGTCTGAGTTAAGCGAATCACAGAAAGCTCTGGACAAAGAATCGGCAACAGTATTTTCTGAACCCTTTCGGTAGTTGATTTCAAAATTATATGGTTGAAGCTTCAAACTCCATCGTGCCAGTTTACCCGATAGATCTGTCTGAACCGATTAAACAGCGTTTTTATGCGATCTCGCCTGTTAAGCAAAAACTCATGTATGCGGAACTCGATAGAATACTTTCCCTGGGGGCTATCGAAATTAGCCAGAGTGCATGGTCGTCGCCAATAACTCTTGTGCATAGGGCAAATGGTAAATTGCGGTTATGTTTGGATGCCCGTGAACTGAACAGAAATACTGTTAAGGATGCTTATCCATTCCCGCTCGTCGAAGGGCTTTTAGGTCGACTAGAGCAAACGAAATACATCAGTTTCATTGATTTAATGGATGCCTTTTGGCAGATACCCCTCGACGATGACTCTCGAGACAAGACACTACCAGTACTCACTGTCCGCGTTGCATGGGAAACTTGCAGAGAAGTCAGTGGAAAACGGGGATCCTTGCAATTCCACTAGTATTTTGCCCCAACTAAAATATCGAAAATGTACATCTGCTCATCAACATCAACATCATGTGTCGACAAAAGCAGCATGTGGTGGCTCCGATGGATCATCTTCGCAACTGGTTTTCGTTTACTTAAAGCGATGCATTAATCAAATTACAGATATTGGCCGAAAACACTTGGCCAGCTTTTGTGTTGCTCTGCGAAAATTAAGCGTATCTGTGATGGTTCGAATATAACGGATTTTGGACTTTATGATTTGGCTAAATTAGACGCTACTTTAAGATATTTATGGGTCGCCAAATGCGATAAAATATCGGATGCTGGGTTAAAAATTATTGCTATATGTTATAAGCTATTTAAATTTAAGAGGATGTGCAGCTGTTAGTAACGATTCAGATAAGCCGTAGCACAAATAAATCTGTCCTCTAAAGCCACAAAAACAATTTCCAAACTAACACCTTAATGCTTGCACCATGGGCCTTTGTGATTTTGAACGCGGAATCCTTGTGGATTCCCATCAATTTTTAATAATAACACCATAATGACATACATACCACGATGCCATTGGTTCTTAATTATCCGAAAATTAAATTAGTTTTTAAAAAAGTAGGGGATTAGATGACATATTGGAATATACATCATTATGGTGTTAGCTTCCTATAGGGATTTCACCCACATGTAAACATTTTACATCGAACTTTGTTATGTTTGTCCTAAAAAATTTTATCTTCCCTTGACATCAATGTCTGAATTTTAAAAAATAAAATCTAATTTTGTGAACCTTCAAATGTGATTCTAAATTTCTAGAGATAGATTATGAAAACATTTAAATTAAAATGCATCGAAAGGGATTATAAAACTGACGCCATCCGTAACGCATTAAACCTAAGGAAATCGGGTATGGCGTTACTTGAGCTAGATATTTTGCTGACAATGACGTGTGAAAATGCGTGCTGAAAATGACGTGCCTTCAATAACTCGGTTTGCGAGTCTTTGATAAATTCTAAACGCCATTGGTTTTAATACAGTTCACATTTAGAGGCATTACAGAGCACTATACTAAATGTACACTAATATTTGGTGGCTAAATATCTGGTTCAAGTAAAGCAATACCTACTATTACGAATAGTCTACGTTGTGATGTCTACGAGTGTATACGAGTATATACACTGCAGAGAGCTTCTTGAAATTTGCAATTCTTGTCCTCGACGCGTTTCGAATGGCGTTTTTTTTTTGTTGATGTTCCTGGATACGTGTGCGTGTTTTTGGACGACCAGTGTGTGTTAAGCATCTCCAACTGATCCAGTCTCCTTGAATTTTTCAATCAATCTCTTAACAGTTGACGAAGATAAAACACTATTCCGACCATATTTTGTATGAAATTTTCGAACTGCGGCTGCCAAACTTTCATTATTTTAAAGATATTCTTCAATAATGGAGATACGTTGTTCTATCGTGCGTAACGCCACATTTTTACTAACCCTAACTTCTCAGCTGTCAAATTATTTTTTTTTTTGGAGTTGCGGCAAATTAAAATTCAAATATATGGAATATGTATTGTGGTTTGTACTCACAGGGCAAAGCTTTTAATAACATTTTTTTAAGCATAATACGGTAGTTCTGAGCTTTTAAGAGAAAACTAATTTGTATATTGAAACAAACTAATTGTGTAATTTTTTTTGACGACTATTGTATAATCCAGATTATGAAAAATATCAGAGACCGTATAATTAATGGCAGAAGTATATCGGTGAAAGGCTATTCTTCTATCTAGTTGACTGGAACATAAAAACTATGTAACGAAAATTATGGTTAGCTGATGGAAAAATAGCGAAGATCTAATTACGACACACGAACCTTAAAAAGTTACATAACACCAAAGCCCTGAACTACTACTGAAACTGATCTGGACTGAAAGAACTTAAGAAATTCGATTTGCGAAGTTAATGGCGCAATCTTGTTCGTTGAATTATTTGAACTCATGGGGAAGCTCTGTAAATCAACTTCTATACCAAAATAAATCTGGTTGAAGATTGTAGAGAATAAATTCGAATTCACCTCTTCAATACTGAAATTTTCATTATCACTGGATAAAACCAATCCTGAGATTATATCAAGTCAGCAAACTGCGATAAATCAACATGGATCTTTAATTCGCAGGCAATAGAAAAAATCTCGTTCTCACAAACAAATAAAGGCTGCGCCCATCAGACGAACGTTGGTATAATCTATATATCAAGTCATTATAACCGAGTACCGCTTATATTATAACCTTCTTGTGACGCTTTGACCAGAGGTTCGAATATCAATAGGACGAAGCAAAAAAATTGTTCATTTTTGATTCGGACGATAATGAAAACAACCATAATCTCCTGCTGGAGTTGATTGACTGTATTTTCAAAAATATGCGTCAAGCAGATTTATATATGTACATTCTTACATCTGGAGCCTTATTCGCGTGAACTTTATTTCAAAAATAAAAATTACAAAATTAATTGAACCACTCAGCACAAATTTATTAAATTTTACAATATACAACTATGAGATCATCATAATATGGATAGTGAGCCCTCTCCCTCCTATCCATTGACTTTGTCATAAGGCTCAGCAATGTTATGTATAGTAACCCTGACTATCAGTATCAACATTTTCTGGTAAAACCTAAGACATTTTGTATTGGCGTTATATTATGTTGGTATTACACACATGCTCCTGTATAATGAGCCGAAACTTACTTTTGAATTATTAATTTTTTTATGTACAATAATTAAATGGCCAACAAAAATGGCCGAATACGCGACTTGATATTTACAAGAAAGTAAAATTGTATAAAAAAATGGAAAAAGCGGCTAACTTCTTGTGCCCCAAAAATTTTACTTCCCTTCTAAATAGAGAGCACTTCATCGAACTTAATTTTAAACTTTAATCACCCCCATACCTCTAACGAATTTCTCAAGTGCTCGACGAAATCCTTTCATCAGTATCCTTGATCCTTGGTAATGAAAAACTAACCCTTTCCGCAACAGAATTGAGTTTACGGTAATCAACACCGAATCGCATTTTACCATTGTTCCTTTTGACCAACGCTACCGATGGATTCTATGGACTGGTTGATGATTCTGTCACTCCAGCTACCTGCATGTCCGTGACCATTCGAAGCACCTCTTCTCGTTTTGATAATTTGCGACCAGTATTTCATGTTGAAACTGAGTATTGTCGATCTTTATATTTTCCATTTTCTTGCCCGTTATATGTGCTCTTCTCCTGTGGCCATTCGCAATTTCAACCCCTCGGCTGGTTGTACTTTTCCGGTGGCTAGACAAACAAGCGTGCGAACCGCTCCTGTACCCAGCGTGATAACACAGTTCTTTGCGTCAATTCTTCTTTTGATTGTTGATCTGTCACTGCTTCGTCCTAATCCCGAAAGAAGGATGGAGGTTTTTGGCCAATCAGTTGTGGTGGGGTGCTTCTGCCCCTTTAGGCTGACTTGTTATAGTCATTCGTTGCATATAGAAAAACTTGTACGTCTCCATTTTATTTCTCGGAAGATTCTGGAGATGTGATCAGTCTTGTCGTATGCCCAACATTTATTTCACTACCACCTTACCTGAATCTTGGAGTCAAAAGCTCGATGTTTGTACTAACATACGCATTTCCACTCGCCGCACTTTAAGTGATGGTTTTACTATGGCTTGCGCATTCTTATTTATTAAGGCACTAGCGATGTATTCAGCGATGGTCGGTTTAGGCGACAACATTACTGCGCTTTACGTGTCTCCAGATCTATCATAATTTTTTTTTATGTAGTCGAGAAATATGTATGCGCTAAATGTATACTAGCTGCTCGAATTTGCTGATGAATACTGCTGTAGAATCTATCCGAGCTTTTGATAGTGACTCTTCAAATCCGTTTTTTTCAAAAAAAAAAAAAAAAAAAAAAAATGTTTAGCCAGGTTACCCTGTTACCGTCCCTGCCATCGAGGGGCCGCATACTCGTCTACTAGCTTTACAATTTTTCTTAGGGTAAAAATCTTGTGTACTAATTCTTTTGAAGTACACAAGATTTTTATCCTAAGGAGTATGGGCTGGAACTCACTGCTCTTCAAGAAACTCGCTGGCCTAAAAGTGGAGACCATGTGTCCCAGGGCTATGCGTTGCTCTACAGTGGAGATGACCTCGGAAATCTTGGAGCTCAATTTCTCTAACTCACTTCAATGTTTGACATATATGTTGCCATATTGCTATAGACGCTTTTCTCGTTCTCCTCTTGAGCAAGCCCATTAGGTTTGGCCGAATTTGATCGCCTTCTATTATCACGTTTCCGTATAACTCACATTTTGTCTTTTTTTTATCTTGTAGTTGGCATTCATTTATACTCGTTTAAGAGTATATCAATAGGAATCATGCCGACCAAAACGGAAATGGCGTCCAAGATACCACAAGGTCCTCGTATATTATTGATAGTGTACGTTGCTTGAGGCCCCAGTTCTCTTTAGCAACTCGTTTTAGCACTGCGAAAACCTTCTTACTATTTTCCGCGACTCTTTTGACATGTGAAGTGACTCCAAGTAGTTGATCGAACTCAACTCCCAGCCATTTAACAGTTTTCACCGTCTTAATTCTTTGGCCATTTATGGAAACTTTGGATGATAAATGTCTTTTCTGAGGATAGCTCCATTTTATAGCTCCATCACCAGTCTACAATCCTATGGCTAGTTGCGCTTTTTCTTGAATATTTGGTCTTGAATTCCCAGCAAAAAGCATTACCTTATCGTCCGCGAATGCTACTTCTTGGACTTTCTGATTCATGCTTCCGTTGAAGACAATATTCCAAAGGTGGCCACCAAGGATGGGTCCTTGCGGACATCCTTTGTTGACCATTTTTTCAAGTGTGCCATAACTTGAAATAACAGTGGCTTCTCTTTCAGAAAAATGGTTGTTTAGGATATTATAGAGATTGCGTTGCCAATTGAATCTCTTGAGCTCCAACATAATGCTAGGCCACCACAGGTTGTCGAACGCGCCAGATATATCTAGGAATACTCCATGATTGAACTTTTAGTCCGACCCTTTGATCATATTGATCATTTTGATCATTGCGTCCTCTGTGAACCTATTTTCTCTGATGCCAAACTGTTTGTCACTATAGGTGGCACTTTTTTGGAAGATGTCCATTAACCTAACGGCAATTAATTTTTGAAATAATTTACCTAGGATAGTCAACTGTCCTAGGGTAGATCGATAAGATTTGCGATCGGTTTGACTCCTACCACCGGATTTCCTAATGACAACTAATTTAATCGACTTTGATCATAAAGTTTGTGATACAGGGCTCTAAAATAGGACAAGCACGTTGTAACACTTCGACCTCGATGTTGTTTAGGCCTGGCGCTTTACCAGCTTTCATAGAGATGATAGCGGAAGTGGCCTCTTCATCACTGAAGTGGCACACGTTTGGTGTAGTTGGTGCAGATCTACGATCGGAGCGGATTTATCTTTGCCGCTCAGAGTCATTTTCCTCAAATTCGTTGGGTAATAAGGTGTTAAGCAAGCATTTTGTAGTGTTCAGCACGGTTCAGCATTACCATGCTACTCTTTTAGGCTCATTTGGATTTTGGCTATAATATTTTTCAAAAACGCCTTAGGGTGTACCACATAGTTAAGCCTTTTGCTTTCCCGAGAATTTTTATCTCTTTGATACTTACGCAACTCACGAACCATATTTCTTGATTCGGTTAGGTCAGGAGACCACCAAGACAATTTTGACTTGCGAGCACGTTTATGTGGAATAGTAGCGCTACAGACTGTGATAATTGAACTTGTTATTATTTGTTCAACTGTTAGGTCTTTTGCCAGGCCTTGCCAGCTGTTACTTAGTTGGCTGTAAAAACACTCCCAATTGGCATGCCTTAAGGCATGCCGAGGAACTTTCTGTGGTCACTTGATGTCCAACTTAAAATTCTCCTTAACAGACCGCCCGTCATGATAATGAGATCAATATTCTACTCTCCATTGTGAGAATATGTACTTGGCTGCCATTTTTCGTTTATAACGAATAGGTTACTTCTTGCTATGAATTCTTCAACGAGGACTCCTCTCTCGTTTGCGTCCTTATTGTGCCGAAGTTTGGACTTAGCATTGAAGTCGCCAGTAATTATAATGGGATGTTCTTTTAGACCACCCATGATTTTATCAACTTTTTTATTATTGGAAGTAAATACTGGCCAGATAGAAACTTGCTAAGTCAGATCTCATCTCTACACACACACACAGTGTGTGTCGCAGTATTGTGAATTTTTAGAACCTTAAGATCATTGTTGAGGATGCTAATTGCTGATTTAATATTTTCATTGTTTCCAATGATTATTCTTGTGGACGCATGGTTCCTTACAAACTTTACTGCGTGACGAATGTTCAAAAGCCCTGTATTCCTTATGGCAAGAAGCGCATTTAGCGTCTTCACTCTTTTTTGTGCATTCTTTTTGGTTATGCCTATTGTCGCCGCAGTAACCACAAATGTGGTGTTGTTCCTTACAGAACTTGGCAATGTGTCCAAATGATCCAAATATTCTACATGAGTTATATCGATCATGTTCCGGAATTGGCTGTAATGTTTTATCTGCTTCCCTTTTAGGAGCCACTATATTAATGTGGATATTCCACACATTCTGTTTAACCGCCGTTTCGAATTGAAATTTAAAAATTGCGAAAGATGTGCATCCATCGATAATTGGCGGGTTAATTTTGATCGCGTGACCGTGTCCTGCGGTTAACTTAATTGGGACAATGTTAACTTCAATACAAGAAAGCTGGTTCCTGAAAGTGTAGAACTCTGTTTGCAATTTCAGATCAACCTGTTTTTATCGAAACTGTAACCGGCCGGACCAACAGGATCAGAGGGTAATCGCTGTACCATTTCGTTTTTATGACCGGCAACAGGCCAACTGCATGCCACGCCAACACTTTCTCTAATTTGGAAATTTAGAATCACCTTTTAATTCACAATTTCATCTCGTGTTTATATCAAATGTTTAACCCACTAGAATATTCCATAATAATCGGCAAGTGTCTGTATTTAGACATGAATAGTCTTTGGACTTCAATTTATTTCTACGATAGTTTCTCTACTCAAATAGAGATGTCACCACAATCGTAACAATACTCTTATCGCATATGCAATGATTTTCTTTCTTTAAGATTCTCAACTCATGTACCTCTTGATGTCAATATTCCACATCTTCTATAATGGAAATCTAGGCTGTTTTTTTTGGATCGTTTTAACGTTTATTTTCAACATTTATATTTAGATAATTTACCTATCTACCATTAGAGCACCTTGGTTAATGTTAAATTGGTGAATTCATGATTTCCAAAATGTGTTTAGGATAGGAGAACTCAACGTCCCGCAAGATGCTAAAAATATGGTAAAAATACCAAAAACGTTGCGGTAAACCGAGGTGGAAAATTATTCAAATACCGGAATCAAATTTGTATGGAATTAGTATCCGAATCGACATACCCTGTTGTTTCTACAATATTCTGACATTTTATGAAAATTTGTTGCTTTTATTTAACTTAAATTTAATTAAATTTTACGTTTTGAAAACTATTTGAAAAATGGCTGATGAAAAAAAAATTGAAAACTTTACTATAAAATATTCAACGAAAGTGATTAGATTGGCGCGTACTATGGGACAACGAATGGATTATATGTTTAAAGAAAATATTTTCGGGGAGCCAGTTTTGACATCGTTCAAGGATATTTATGCATTTGATGCAGATCTAGATAGAAACGTGGCAGAAGAATATGCAGGAGGATACTCGGATGTTCCAGATGAGGCGGCAGAAGAATGTCCAGAAGTTTTACCGGTAGTTCCAGATGAGGCGGCAGAAGAACGTCCACCAGTGGAACCAATTGAACCAATTCAAACAATTCGACCAACTTTTCGATACGATCGGTCGCTATACCCCGACGTACCATCAGAAATGCTCGAGGTGTATATACGAAACCACCCGGCACCGACAGAACCGCCAACTGAAGAGGACATATTATACTACTTAGAAGACCGGGACAGGCTGATCACCGCTAGAAGTATCTATCATCCAGTGGAAGGACAGCTCCCTATGATACCATTACCTCACACTGAATATTATATTCCATCTGATAGAAAAAGGTTGGACTTTATGGAAAAGATTTTAATTGCTAAGACCTTTACCAATGACCGTAAATTCCTGTTATTTATTATGTTCCAAGACCTGACAAATATTTATAATCGTCGCGATATGAAAAAACTGTACAAAAAATACATTGAATTAAATATGCAAGCCGATTTTGATAAATTTTTGGTAGATAGAGACGGTTTTTTGGTATTGGAACCGGATTACCAAGATGATGTAGAAGAATACTACGATGAAACTTTAAGTTATTTAAAGAATTCGCATATACTACAGATGGAGGAATTCCTAGCAACGTGCGACGCGTTATTGGAGGACCCCGAAATTGGTAATATCGATAAACATAGTAGAGACCCGGAAAAATATTGTTCAAAGGTAATTCGCGCTGCTCCATTACCAAAAGCAAGCTACGACCCAAAGATGTATCGGTTGGACGATATAAATAGCGATAGGGATAAAGAAACTCAATTGAATAATAGAGCGATATTAAATATTGGCGAAGAGGCTAATCACCAAGCGGATAATGTAAATTTACCATCAGGTTCTGGTTTACAGCTTGGTGAAATTGAAAAGATCGGCGGAGAAATCGATTGTGACTCGATAGGCTGGTTAAACTTTTTGCGAAACACAAATTCACCCTTGTACAATAGAAAACAAATTGAAGATCTTTACGCAGAATATACGAAACCTTTTGAATCTCGTTCTGAAATGTTATGCTTGGCCCAACAAATTGGAGGAACCGACGAGTGGTGGTTAGCCCAAGTAGATCTATTTAAAGACACAATCGATAGTAGGCGTGATCTTGACGAATTGTATTATAATAATTTACCAGAAGATGATGACAATTATGATAATAATTTCGCGGACGAAATGGAAATACAGAATGAGCGACGTATCTATATGCCTGAAGAAAGAGATCCATTTGACACGTGTGGAATCAAAAATATGGAATATTTACTTAAAAAAAATAGGTAATAAACGTTTAATGTTTATTTAATTATTTCGAATAAAAAAAAATAGTTTTTAAAAATGCTTGGCAATCAATCTATTATTGTTTTATATTATACGCCGTGATAAACACGCAACTTGAGATATCCATACATCCGAACACACCACTAGAGATGGCGAAATTGACTATGTAAGATTCAGCCGCAAGTTGTAGCGCTCCAAACTTGGCATATAAACGTCTTTAAACAAAACTGATCAAAATCCCGACTTGTGAATTCTTCGCAGCTGCTGTTATGATTCCTAAAATCATTTGTGTGCGTCTAGTTCTTGGCGGCTTGTTGGTTTTAGTTGCACATTAAAATTAAAGTTAGAAAACGAAAAATTAATTAGATAAGCTTCCTAATTTGGGAATAACGTATAGTATCCAGAATTAATGAATGTGTACATGGAGGTGTCTTTGAATGAGATCACATAGTTTTAACTATAAATTCAACGTTATGCACAAGAAGTTGCTGCTGTGAGGCAGTACGATTTCATGGATATTACATAGAGATGGTCTTCTGCGAAGCGACCTTCTGTCGATAATAATAATAATAAAAATAGTTTTTGAAGGCCATTACTGGCCCTCGATCGTATCGAAAAGTTGGTCGAATTGTTTGAATTGGTTCAATTGGTTCCACTGGTGGACGTTCTTCTGCCGCCTCATCTGGAACTACCGGTAAAACTTCTGGACATTCTTCTGCCGCCTCATCTGGAACATCCGAGTATCCTCCTGCATATTCTTCTGCCACGTTTCTATCTAGATCTGCATCAAATGCATAAATATCCTTGAACGATGTCAAAACTGGCTCCCCGAAAATATTTTCTTTAAACATATAATCCATTCGTTGTCCCATAGTACGCGCCAATCTAATCACTTTCGTCGAATATTTTATAGTAAAGTTTTCAATTTTTTTTTCATCAGCCATTTTTCAAATAGTTTTCAAAACGTAAAATTTAATTAAATTTAAGTTAAATAAAAGCAGCAAATTTTCATAAAATGTCAGAATATTGTAGAAACAACAGGCCCTTTACTGCGACTACGATATGACGGCACACCCTTCAGAGATAATTGCAGAGCACGGTATTAACAATCTACTTCACTTTTGGGGTCGTATATCATACGCATGGCTCTTGTCTTAAATGTAAGGAACCATCCCTCGTATTCATCCGTCAGCGCCCAACTTCAATAACAGACATAACAAAGAGCCTGTTCACCTTTACGATACTTGATTCAAAGCCTCCTCACTCCCTCAAATGTATAGTGGCAGTCACAATCACGAATGTATCATCAACATGTGCAAGCATCTGAGTGAACTGGCTATAAACAATTTTCCTCTGAGGTGTTTGAATTTTGCGAAAGGTATAACCCAATTTGAGTATCGGGGACAGAGCATCTCCCTGCCGAACACTCGAGTTAACTGCAAAAGTTCTCGATAGCCTGTTCTGAAATTTAACAGAGCATTGAGACTGTGTCACTGTCATTCTATACAATGGTACCATTTTTGTTGCCATTCTACGGTATTCCAGGGTAGACTACAAACTCTCGATTGATTGAGTCTTAGACCTGCTGAAAATCCAGCAACACCTGATGTCCGGGTATGGACGTCTCAGAATATTAAAGAGCATATAGCGGCGACTTTTCATTCATCAGTCACTACTTCGGTTTGCCATAGTAATCGAATAAAAAAGGTGGAAAAGACGGCTCCACAAAGTCTGCCCACCGAATATCAAGAGCTCCGAATTAATGCTGTCCACCGCGGCCTTAGTGGATTGACCATATATAGATGGCTTGTTAATGAAAATTTCCGCAGTCTATAGTTAAGGTGAATTAACTATACATGTCTGGGCTCTCATGATGCATGATGAACACAAAGAAAGTCGGTAAAGTGGCCATGCGCCAAATACTACAACAATGTTGACACAATGGTTTCCACCCCGGTTCCGAATGTCAGTTGACTTAGGCCTGAAAGTATAGTGGAAGTCTCTCTACGTATATCTACGAATATCTACGTATTTGGTGATCGATAAGTTCTCACATCCAGCACAATCTGATTTCGCCCTTTTGAAAATAACACGCGAGGTCAATTTGGCATCGGGCAGTATTGTGGGGATGATTTGCATTTTTTTTGGAATGTGTTACGAACGTCCTAACGGACGTTGAAGTAACAGCATTATCACGTGGTCATCACCTGCAGCTGAAGCCCGCTATGACTCAGTCTGGGGGCGGGATGAAAGTGGTGATGTCAATGAGGCCCAAATAACGGGTTTATCGATATGCAAACACACATACAAATACACAAACTATTGACAAAAATCTTGAATCTAAATTTTCCAAAACTACACCTGCACGGTCTGATGATAATTTACTACATAACCCTACTTTGATAAACATATTATCTGGTATTGAACACCTTCTAGCTGATTTACATAATAAGGTTTCGCAACCTATCGTAAAGCCGAATACGCAGTAGAGCAAGCTTTACGCCGTAGGTTGATGGGGAATCGAATGCAACGCGAAACAGACAAAGATATTACAAAAATCTTAAAATCGTGGAATTTAAAATTCAATGGATCTAGTAAAGATACGCCAGTTGAAAGATTTGTGTCTCGAATAGACCAAATGGCTCAAAGAACTGAAAGAATTGATTTAAATCATTCCGTAGAATCAGTTACCTGTCTGTTGCCTGGAGATGTATTAGAATGGGTTTGGATTACATTAGAACGACGACCTGAGTACTCCTGGGATCAGATTATACATGAGATGGTCGAACGATTTTGTTTGTGTCTTTCAAAAATATCCTCGGGTCATATTATGGTGAGTTTCAAGACGCAATCCTAAAATTAGCGCTTCAAGCAAAAACTCCCATATCAGATTTGGACTTAATTGAGATTTTAACCAACAACATGCGCCCTGGTCTACAGGTGGTTTTGGCTGGCAAAAATATAACGCAATTAAGTCGGTTGGCTGAGGAATGCCGCATACATGAAGACTTATGGGTTCAACTACTTTATAATCCAGAGGGAAATATTACTCCTTTAGCACGACCTCATATTCATGAGATTAGCCAATCCACTCAAACATTGTTTGGTCATAACATATCTAAGCATGATATTCCCGTGGAATCAACTCGCGTTTGCGACCATTCTGCACTCAGAAAAGGGAAACAAAATGTTGTCACGCTAAAGATAATTTTTACCAATATTGTAGACAAACAAAGATGCGTGTTTTTTTTTATGGCTGTGGAAAGGAGAATGTTCTTCTTCCTGACTCGCATGCGAAGATGCCAGTCACTCGGGAGCTGCATATTCTCAATCACTCAAACGCGGGATCCACCAAAGAAACGGAAGAAGAGGCCAGCAAACTGTGCCATATCCAAATCGGTATTTATCAGACCGAACCAATGCAACATAAATATCGGAAACTCAAACAATGTTTCCACACGCTATCATCGCTCCTACAACTACTTTCAACAACGTCGAAATTATAGACATGCTATATCTGAATCACTGTTTAGCGACAGCCCTGATGGTAGACTCTATATGTAAATGTCACAATGAATGGTTTAGCGACGCGTGGTTTACTCGATTCAGGGGCTAATATCAGTGCTCTTGGGAAAGACAGTGTAAATAATCTTTCCAAAATAGGAGTGAAGTTGCATAATTTTCCTTCTTTGGTTTCTACGGCAAATGGGGCGCAGGAGTGCTGTCTCACCAGCTATCCAAAAACTGCTTTATGACGAGCTTTATTGAATGATTAATCTAGGTGTGATCGAAGAAATTGAGAGTTCCTGGTGTTCACCAATTGCACTGGTGAAAAGGTCAAATGGGAAGATTAGATTGTACCTGGAAGCCCGAAAGGTTAACGAAGCTACTGTCAAGGACCCATTACCATTGATCGATAGACTTCTGAGTCGATTGGAAATCACTAACTTCATATTTAGTCTAGATTTGAAGGACGCCTTTTGGCAAATTCCTCTCGACGGTGATGCAAAATGTAAAACTGCGTTCACGGTACCTGGTAGGCCTCTTTATCAGTTTACAGTTATGCCTTTCGGGTTATGTAACGTACCGCAAAGCATGTGTCGACTGATGGACAAGGTTGTTCCCCATCAATACCACGATAAGATATTTGTCTATCTCGATGAGCAAATAAAATATTTGGGTCATATTGTTGGAGAGGGCAGCATTAGAGTCGATCCGGAGAAAGTAGAGACAATTACTAATTTCCCAGTACCTACTACTCCTCGTCAAATTCGTCGCTTTTTAGGCATGAGCGGATGATATAGGCATTTTATTCAAAATTACTCTCAAATTGCTGCCCCTCTTACTGATTAGTTGAAAGGTAAGAATAAAATTGTCTGGAATTATGACGCTGAAAAAGCGTTCAATTCTTTGAAACATTGTCTTACTGTTCTGAGACATGCTGATTACACTTTGCCTTTTTTCATTCAAGCGGATGCGTCTACGTCTGGTGTAGGTGGTGTTCTGTATCAGAAACACGGCGATGAAGAACATCCCATTACATATTATTCTCATAAACGCCGCTGTATTATGCGTAATCACGCTAGCCTCCGATGGCTAATGAATCAGTCTGATTTATCGGGCCGATTAGCCAGATGGAGTCTTAAACTACAGGGCTTTAAATTTAATATTGTACACCGTAAAGGTGCTCTAAACATTGTACCAGACACTCTTTCTCGTGCTTTTTGTGATGAAATTGTGCCTGGTCCGTCGAGTTCCTGTAATATCCTGAAGGATGTGGTTCGTCATTGTTTTCGCAACCTAAAAGCCTCCTAAGAGCATATTCTGAACCATGAGTTATTTGATGTTGCCTAAACACAAGAAATTGTGGAGAGTGGGATGTAGCAGAGTGTGTCACATTTCTCATAGTTGCCGCAACCTGCGAAAGATAGACATCCCAATCCACATGTTGGTCGCCAATATATGCACGAATTGCAGTTAAGATAGTTCTATTGGTTCGCTCCGCCGCGTTACTTTGTGGCGCATGATAAGGAGTTTTCAAATGTGATACACCGTATTGAGTTAGAAGATTTTGGAGCCTGCGTGAGATGAACTGCTTTCCGTTATCGGTTAACGATAACGATATTTTATATTCATCCTCCCGGAAAGCGGGTGAGTCAACATTTGAGATCAGCCCACGAAAAAGGTGCCAAACATTATGACCAGAAAGCGACTATACGAGAATTCACTATTCAATTCAAGCGCGTGTGCTGAAGTAAGTAAAAGTGTCTCAGAGAGCAGCTCCCTAGTCACGTGGGACATCACCACTCGAGTCATAGCGGGCTTCAGCTGCAGGTGATGACCACGTGATAATTCTGTTGCTTCAACGTCCGTTAGAATCTGAATCAATTTGATTAGCTCCAATTTCCAGCTGTTTTTTGGCCGCTCAATATTGAATTTGAGCGCGCGATGTTCACATTATCTTAGGCCTTAATTAAAAAAAGAATCGTATAACTATCAAGCTTGGCAAATGGAAATATTCTGAAACGTCCAATAAATAGGCCAAACTCGTTTGCTTCCCAATAATAAATTGACCTTAATGGCTCGAACTTATGTAGGCGTTTGAATGGAAAATATCTACAACAGTGCTTGTTATTCGTATGTGTAGATTTGTAAAAATTTATCATACGACCATAATGTAGTCAACAAAATTAATAAATGTATCTTATAGAATTTGAACTTAACATGTTAACAAATTTAGGTGCAGGATGTTACTTTCACAAATATATCCACAATTTTTTTATTTCTGCAATATTATGACTAGGGTACAATAGCAATTACGACGTGCCAAGCCAACTCTACTTTTCCGTACAACAAATTTAAAAAAATTGAGCAACACAAACAAAAAGCTCTGTGGATGCCCCACACAAAAATGTGCTGAAGTTGTACGGTCAAAGACAAAAATGCCTGTGAAATTATTGAAGCCAATAATGATTGGAGTTCCTCGATAGTAGTGTTTACGATTTAAGGCCTAACTCACCGATTTACTTATTATGTTATTCTTTGGTTTTGGCATAGGTAAACTTATTGTGCTATAGTGCTCATCTTTCTTAGACTTTAGAAGAGTTTCAATATTTTTCTTGTTTCGCGATGAGGTAGCAACAGTGTCCACTTCTTGATTTACTGAACTAGTCGATAGACACGTGTTTGTACTAATTAACCCCTTTTGTTTCTAGTAATGAGCCAGTAATATCTATATTGATATCCGCTCTAACGTTATATATTCGATATACTGCTGCGATTACATAGTTTCTGCCGAACTTCATTGACTTGGTGAGATTACTGACGGTGGAATTGTACAGCCTCCCAAATAATCAATCTTCTAGCCAAATAAAGAAAAAGTGCGTATTACCGTGTATACGGTAACACCTCTGGCCTCGTTGGTTTTCGGAGAATACGGACTTACTTCTATATTATTTGAAGATCTCCCGCCCTTGAATAAACAATTGTACAAATTCTTTTTGAAAGTCATTTGTCAGGTACCTTGCAAGATCCGCAAAATTGAGCACAAATCTTCGATAATACGAGAATTCAAGCAATCGAAGAAAACTCTTCACTTTTTGTATATTTCTTAAAGTTAAATTTTTTCCTTATATAAATACTCACGTGACAACCGAAAATGATTTAACTGAAACGGCAAAACAAATACATCCACAACGATATACAAAAAAAAATGTATTCCATTTTTTGGTCGACTTTTCCAAGGACTCACATAGTAAAACACACGAAAAATTGTCTTGGATCGGTACTAGACAATTTTTCGTGTGTTTTACTATATGTGAGCGCCTAGCAGTTCGACTAAAGTTTGATATCAAAATTTTAGTTTTTATGAAATTCAGATATTAATCAATCGACCTTCCGAAGCACCGAAAAATTATCCTCCATCAGTGCTAGACGATTTATGTTATGTCGACGGATTTATGTTTTAATAAATAAATTTTTTCTTGAATGGTAAAATGAATCCCGAATTCATTGGCCGAATATGACGGATGTGGTACTTTCTTTGGACTAGTCCGTACTTCGTTAGATCCTTAATTTTAAAAATTGGTCCAACCCATTCGCAGCAGTAAGCTACGCCTGCTCACAGTCGTTTGCATGGATTGCCGCTTGCGTTAATAATCGCTTTTGAGATTTTCGGTCCTTACCATGTAAATCCAGCAAGTTGCGTGCTTGGATTGTAAGTCTTAGCCTTTAATTGAGACCTAGTAAACTTACCACTGGGAAGAAATATTAAATTTATTTCCACTTGTGATCACGTTGATAGCAACATGTGAAGCTTATACTTATGTTCTCTTGAACATACTGAGAGTTAAGTTAAAGATGAATTGACGACGGGTGATCCTGGTTTATGGGTATACATTTTCGATGTGCAATGATGATTCCAATGCCGATTAGTGTTCATAAAACGAGATTGGGCCTCACATAATGGTCTATATGCTTATGCTGTTGCCTCAACACTCGTTTTAGAGCAGTGGTATTTGGAGTGGTGATCTCTAGGCTGAAGTGTGATATCGAACGGAATTCTGGTTCGTTTGAAATTGCTGAGATGTTAATTACTGGGATGAAGGATTCGTTATTGATTGCGTGTAAGTGTAATTCGTTGCTTCGGAGAGTACAACCTGGTTGTAATGTTAAGAGACAATTAGTTTGCTACTTTCATTTTCTGTTCATTCGCTTTGTACAGTATGTAGTGTGGGAATGTTGCATATAGCAGCAACACTTTGGTTACTTCTAGACACGCGGTCTTTTCTTCAGAGGAAATGCCTTCAAAACACTATCAAAATTGGTCGACTAAGATGTATCTGGTCAATGAGTTGTATCGGACTTTGGTGTTGTTGTGGATGACTGCGGAACGGGTACCACTTCATATGGGTGATAATTCCATAAGTACACCTACGGTATTTCTAGGGTGATTATTGCATTGAAATTGGTTACGTGGGTCTTCATAATAGTCAATTGATATAGGTGGCAGCAATGCTTGGTTGGAGACTAGAAGGAGACCTTTTGGAGTTACATCTGCATGTAACTAATCCCAGTTGTAAGGCCAGAAATAATGTTGATAATGGTTTGTCTTGACTTGTTCGGTATTCGTTTAACTTCAATGATTAGTACGAGATCAATTTTACGATATGCCTCCAGCAGCTGTGCCAGATATGTCCATCGTTTATGTCGTTATAGTGTTTGAGTAATCGTACCATGTTCTGGATGATTGATGGTGCTGGTCACTCCACGTCTTATTCTCCGGTGAAGCCAATCCTTGGGAATCAAAAATTCGTTATCCTGCTTGATATTATTGAATTGCCACCGAAGTCGTTCTATTAGCAGGTCGAAGTTCATATACCTTGGGTTGGTGCAGTTTTTCCTATAGTGTTAATCCAGTCTCCATACTCTGGAGCTCTTGTGAATAACTGATCAGGTCGTATCGGATTATTTAATTATTATTTAGGTCGCTATTAATTCGATCTTAGTTATCTTGTCGAAGTGAATGCATGAATTCCTCCATCCTTTGCATTCATTGACAGTTTGCTATTAGAACCAGGTTAATCGTGCATAGCAGCACACATGTATACAGTAGCACTTGCTTCTAAATTATGCCATGAATCTATTCGTGTTTCGCTTTCCGGCTGGGCTGTTGTCGTTACAGCTGTGATGTAGCCATCTTTTTCTCCTAGTTACTCTCCGTTTTACTACCGAAGTGGACTACCTCTGCTTGGTGTTCTTCATTTGTTTAGAGTTGGGCCTGTATTACCCAGCCAAAATTGTATTTTACGGCGCTTGGTTTTTTTAGATGATTTGGGTACCGATAAAGTCACTATACAACAGTTTTACTACAGCGGTTACTCGGCTGGTGTTGTTTCCCCCGGTTCCTGAAATAGTGAGGACTGGTCGATGCTGCGTTGTTGCCGTTCAAAAGGGTATGATACCGTCCATTGCACACAAAGCATGTTGTCATCGTTTTACAGTGACGCACTCATCTGTCTATAGTGTAGGCACCCATAGAAAATGGGCACATTTCTCTAACTTGTGATTCTCAGTGCATCTATGCTAACCCAACATGGGCAGCCCGAAGTGATTCATTTCTAAGAAATCGAAATATTCCTTTAAGCAAGGAAACTACTGCTGTTTCATGTACAGCCTCGTTGATTCTGATGTGAGTAATGCATTGAAATATTTATTCGACAATAACCTAGGACTGTTGATTGAAGATTGTAGAAAGATCCACCCCATTTCGTAATTGCTGCCGGTCGTTGAGAAATGATCTGCGCGCCACTTTCTTGAGCGTGCGACCTTTTGTTCGTCATTTTTACCGTATTGCATATTTGGTGTTCACGATGAATGAGCTCAGAAAATATCGTTAAAGCTGCACCAATGTTCATAATCTCGGTGGAAGGTGGGTATCTGCAATTTTGGTAGCTGTATCTTGCGAGGGTCAGAAGGTATAGTGTTCTGTAGTGTTTCATGATAGTTATCTTGGAAATGTTAGCGGTTGGCTTGTCCTTTTCGGTTTCTACCAGGATTGATATGATGTAAGTCGTCAATTTACCCGGTGTTTCTCTACAGCTGGTTTTTCTGTTTCTGATGTGCTCGGTCATAGTTGATATTTTTTGATCTAACGAATCTCATCATCTAGTCTCTTCATTTCTTATATATCGACTTTAAACTCGCTACTCTGTTCTCTTAGTATGCTTTGGTTTTCCAACTGGATAAATTGAAGGACCATGTAAATCCAGCAAGATGGGTGCTTATATATTGTAAGTCCAAGCCTTGCTTTTGACGCTAACGTGTGTTTAATGGGTCACCAATGCGGCAAATCATGTGCAAGATATCAACATCACCCATTACAGCCTTTCTTTGTTTTGCTAGATATAACCGTTTTTCGGAATGAAGTTGCATTTCCAGTATCGTCCAGTTCTTCGAGCACCTGAATTGGGATTCTCTTCGAACTCGCAAAATGGTTTAAATATTTTTTTAAACTTACTTTGATTTGTTGTGGTGGTCTGGTGAGAAGCTGTCTGGGGGAATCAAGTTGGCACTTGTTGCAAGCTCCGTATCTTGCAGCTTCCACAAGTGTGCGTGTTACCTCCCCGTGGTGACCACCGGGCAACTATTACACCATGTGGTGTACTAGGCGAAAACACGGCGCTAAATAACTGGGCCGGGTTAAGGTGTTAATCGTACCGTGCTAATAACCGGCCAGGCTGGGGGCCCAGTCTAAAAACTAGCCCAGTCTCTAACGGTGTATCCGGATACTTGGCGCCCTCCGGATCATGTAGCCTTACCTGTGTATTGCGGATCTCTGCACAGGTGGACCTCCTTTCTCCGCTACTCGTGGGACCTATTATGGAAGATTCAGATAAAAAACAAGAAGAGACCGTTGCTCTTAAAAAACCGGAATCTAGTACTGCGGAGACATCGGCCTCTAGGCCCGGTCTCCAACGTGCAATTAGGGGCATAAGACCGAATGAGGCTGGCCCCTCGAAACCAAAGGGCAAAGGCACGAATGCTGGCCCTCCATCAGTGTCAAACTATCAGACCAGGAAGAGAGCCTGGCGCATGATCTCTAAGATCTGTAACATTCCGTTGGAGCAGAGAACGGATAGAGACAAGGATACGCTTGCGTGGGCAAGACGTATCACTGAGCCAAAGCAGGAGGGTTCCGTTGTGATCTCACAGCCGAAAAGGCAGAGATCTGATGATGAACCGCCTACGGAGGCTAAAAAGAAACGGGTTCCGGACAATGTTACCAGGCCCTTCAACGAGGTGCTAAAGGATCACCTGATCATGGCAGTCGTGGACAGGGCACAAGAAGATGGGAGCATTACGACCCTTAACTGGAGGAAGGTGGAGAAGGCCTTAGCCGCCATCTTCCTAAAAATCATGAGGGAGAACCCAGGACCTGCTCCGTCCTGCCGAGACGGAGTGTGGCACCCGGGTCACGTAAAACTGACTGCCTGTGCCGATGAGAGGTCTGTGACCCTCTATAAAAAGGCGATCGGCAGCCTGGGGGAAGTCTGGTCGGGGGCCAAACTAGCAGTGGTGACTTGGGAAGAAATTCCCTGCAGGCCAAGGGCACGAGCCTGGATTCCTGCGGAGCCAACTGATCCTAGGGAGATCCTGGAAATGTTGAAAATCAGCAATCCGGATCTGCCAACGGCCACCTGGAAGATTGCCAGGTTAGATGAGGTTAAGGCGGAAACAGATCACAGATCGGCCGTCATAATCATCGACAGAGAATCCGTGGGTGCTTTGGCAAAATCTGGAGGCCTGGTCAGCTATGGATTTGGAGCGATTACGCTCAAAATCTATAAGCGCGATGAGGCTGACAGACCTGGGGCAACTGCAGCAGGTGGGGAAGCCACTAGTGGTGTAGCGCCTATTGCTGGTGACCCAGATGTCCAAAGCATCCCGGAAGACGCTCAGGAGACACTATCCCTGGACTCGGAGATATCGAGATCATTGGGACTACGCTGTGCGCTCCTACCGGACGAATCGACGTCAGAAGATTCTGATTCAACAGTGGTGGAGGTAAGCAATATCTAATGCTTAAGATCCTTCAGATCAACCTCCATCACTCTAAAGCCGCCTCGGCGGCCCTCCTGCTCAAAATGGAATCTTAGTCCATTGATGTTGTTCTGGTTCAGGAACCTTGGGTCAATGGTGACCGGGTGCTGGGCCTCAGAACTTCCAAATATAAAATACTACATGCGAAGAATGAAGGTAAGATACGTTCCTGCATTCTCGCTAGAAATAATCTGAATATTTTTATACTACTTAATTACAGCAACGCTGATGTAGTGGTGGCTAGCATCGAGATGGATGGGCAAAATCTCTGGCTAATATCGGCCTACCTACCGTACGAGGAGGAAAACATACCACCAGGTAGGTTGGTTAGTGCAATAATAGAGGCTCAAAAACGAAAAGTAGGAGTCATCATGGGCAGTGATGCTAATGCACATCACTCAATCTGGGGAAGTACAAATATCAACAGGCGAGGTGAGTTACTCCTTGATTTTATTTTAAGTACTAACCTAAATATATGTAATATCGGGTGCAAGCCAACCTTTATTACTAAAAATAGATAAGAAGTGCTGGATATCACACTTGTCTCGGATTTTATTAAGGAGAGGGTACTGAACTGGAAAGTGTCCGAAGACCATTCCTTTTCTGACCATCGTTATCTCCAGTACGATGGAATGGATTCAAAACCCACTAAAAAACCATCCTTCAGAAATAGGGAGAAAACTGATTGGGATTGCTTTAGAACCATTCTGGGTAACTTATTACCGGTATCGGTTCCAAAACCTCCTGCATCTACACAGGAGCTTGATGCTCTAGAAGCCAAGCTATCTGATGCTTTCAACAAGGCCATGTTAGGTGCATGTCCTATCAGTAGACCCTTGGGTAAATCTCGGCCACCCTGGTGGTCGAAGGAACTCCAAGGTACTCGTATGAAATGCAGGAGACTGTTCAAGAAAGCGAAGAACACAAATGCTGCTGCAGACTGGGACTGTTACAAGGAAGTCCTCAAAACCTATAAGTACGAGCTGAGAGCAGCCAAAACGAGGGCTTGGAAACTCTACTGTGGCAATATACAGGAGTCCTCGGAGGCGGCCAGGCTACGCAAGGTACTTTGTTCTAGTCCTTCCATCCCGAGTTATCTACAACGACCGGATGGTTCATGGACTACATGTAGTGAGGAATCCCTGGAGCTATTACTAGAAACGCACTTCCCGGAGTGCTCGGTACTAGCTCCGGAGGGACCCATGATAAATAGGGGTGTAAACTCCGTAAGCCATATAGTAAGCAGGCGGAATATCCTATGGGCAATAAACAGCTTTAAGCCATACAAGTCGGCAGGGCCTGATGGCATTATCCCTGCGGATATCCAGCGAACTATTGACTTAACCCTGCCCTGGCTGGAAGTTATCTTCAAAGGCAGCCTGGAACTCTGTCACATTCCTAGGAAGTGGACTGAAATAAAAGTAATATTTATACCTAAGGCGGGAAAAAGCTCTCACTGCTATCCCAAAGACTTTAGGCCTATAAGCTTATCTTCTTTTCTGTTGAAAACACTGGAAAGACTAATAGAGGCTCACATTAGAGGCACAATCAAGCCGGGCGAGCTGTCGGAATCTCAACACGCATACCGTAAGGGACGATCGGTGGAAACAGCTCTCCACTCCCTTATTGGCCCGATTGAGAAATCACTTGAATATAAAGAATATTCAATGGTAACCTTCTTGGATATAGAGGGGGCCTTTAGCAACGTCAGACCGGGGGCAATCACTGGGGCCCTTGCGTGTCTGGGGGTAGACGGGTCACTCAGAGGCTGGATAGATCATATGCTTAGAGGCAGGATCGTGACAGCTTATCTGGGTGGGACGTCTGCCGCCAGATACGTGAGCAGAGGGACACCTCAAGGTGGGGTTTTATCCCCCCTTCTTTGGAACTTGGTCATAAATGACCTGTTACTAAACCTGGAAGGACAAGGCTTCAAGGTGGTTGCTTACGCGGATGACGTTGCTATTGCGGTCTTCGGTAAATATCCTAGTACGCTGAGTGAGCGCATGCAGTGCGCGCTTGGCTACCTTTCTGAGTGGGCGCGCGGCTGCGGACTGAACGCAAACCCACAGAAAACAGAGCTGGTCCTCTTTACCAGGAAGCACAAGCTTCCTCAGTGTGACCCGCCAACATTAAATGGTACTCGCTTGATCTTTACGGATAGAGCAAAATACCTCGGACTTCTTTTGGATAGCAAGCTAAGCTGGAAACCAAACATCGTAGAGAGAGTAAAGAAAGCTACTATAGCGCTCTACTCCTGCAAAAATGCCATTGGAAAGAGATGGGGTATGGAGCCCCACATAGTACACTGGCTCTACGTTTCAGTGGTCAAACCTATACTGCTGTATGGGGTTGTCGTCTGGTGGCCAGCGTTAAAAATTATGGCCAACCTTAAACTATTGATGAAAGTCCAAAGAACGGCCTGCTTGTGTATAAGTGGGGCTCTCAGGAGCACACCTACTCAAGTTCTGGAGATTCTCTTTCATCTTACTCCATTGGATATTGCGGCCGAGCAGCTTGCATCTTGCACAGCCATTCGGCTCAAATCCATATCTATGTGGACCTGTAACAATGCAGGGCACTCGTCTATCCTATGCAACAGGGGTATTCCGGAAGCTACCGACTACGCTATTCCCTTGCCATCTGCTGAGGTGAGATTCCAAACTGAGTTTCCCACTAGAGAGGACTGGGTGAACGAAACGGTTATGGACAATGAGGCGCTAAGCTTCTTCACGGATGGCTCAAAAAGGGATAAAGGGGTTGGCTGCGGGGTATTCTGTGAGGCACTAGGGGTTAACCTCTCTTTTTGTCTTCCCGACTTTTGCAGCGTTTTTCAAGCTGAACTGATCGCGATAATGGAAGTCATGGACTGGTTGAAGTATAATGTAATATCTACGAGGGATATTCGCATTTTTACGGACAGCATGGCTGCTATTAAAACGCTACAATCATACTCCCTGACGTCGAAAGTAGCCCAGAACTGTCTGGCATCTTTAAATGAGATGGCTGATCAGTTCAACATCCGCTTGACGTGGGTGCCAGGGCATTTCAATATCGCAGGGAATGTAAAGGGCAGATGAGTTGGCCCGCAAGGGTACAGCACGCCTAATAACCCAAAGCAGGCGGGATATAAAGATACCGCTTGCTTCATGTAAACTGTTGCTTCTGGAAGAAGCTATAAAAGAAACGAACGTCAGATGGTCTAAAGCCAGTTCGTGTGTAATAACCAGGCAGATCTGGCCTGGTCTTGACCGGTCTAGATCAGACCAACTGATATCGCTTCGACGACACCATATTGGTATGGTCGTGGGAGCTATAACGGGACATTGTCTCATTGGGATACATGCGCGCAGACTGGGTGTCCCAACCCACGATTTCTGCCGCAGCTGTGGTGATGAGGAGGAGGAGGAAAATGTGCTCCATCTGCTCTGCACCTGTCCTGGTCTAGCGTACAGCAGAACAAAATTTATGGGGACTTCCCCTTTGAACGACCTCACGGATCTTAGTAAGATCGGGATCCGGGACTTTAAACGCTTCTTGGTAAGCTCACGATGGTTCAGCGACTGAAGAGGAGAAAACTCGAATGTGGTACAGCTACGGACCAATTTTGTGTCTATGCTAGTCCTTTAGGACGGCCACCATAACCTAACCTAACCTAACCTTGATTTGTTGTCATTATTATTTAGAAATAGTTTCAAGGACACCCTAAATCTTTGGTCAGTTTTAATTTGTGTCGAAATTATATTATTAAACGTTTGTTCAGCTCTGTTTTCATGTAATTTAATTGTTATGAAAGTACTTAACTGTGGTGAACCCACAGATTTGGAAGTGCCTCTTTTCTAAGTTTTTTTTATATTGAAAAGAACTAGCAACTAATCAACTTTCTATAGCTGTTTCTTTAATTTAAATGTTTTCCTTTTTTTTTCCTCAATCGAAAGCAACAAAAAAAAACTCTGGTTACCACCGCAGATAGCAACAATATGGATCTTCATTTTTATTTTACTCAACACTATAAAATATACTTAAAGAATATTCAAACCGCATAGCGCGCATATATACACATCACATTTTTTATAACAATCTTAATGGAACGATATTTAAACAAAATCAATTTACGGTTACACATTATTCAACTTCGCGTATAGTAAGTTTATGCATAAACAATGTCATCTTAAATTTAGATTTACACCAATAATATACCACTTCAGTATCTATAGTACGTATGTTTTCGTTCCATGTATTTCCCCAACACATATCGTATATATTGTGATGTCAGTTCTCTAAACTCAAGTCAAAATATGAGTTGAAAAAATTGCTTTTAAAAAGGATTTAAGCAAAAAAACAAAAAAATGAAAATACGAGAGTAGGTATATCCTTCTGGGACTATACATATATTGCTTACTATATGCATATTCCCATCATTATTATTATTACTGTACGAGTACCTACACTCGTATATACATATATACATACATATATAAGTATATACAACTCAACTCGTTCATTTTATGTTCTTCCGCACCACACTTTTTGTATCCCAGAACTTTTTAACAGAATATTACATGTGTCACGGTAAAAGCTTTGTTTATGTATTTTATAACTTTTTTTTTTATCTCAGAATTTATCTCAGTTGTTCTTGGGCAAAAATTTGTATTTTGTTTTTTTAGAAGACGGATATTATATAAAAAAATAAAACTGTTAAGCTTTTAAGAAAATTTAATAGAAACAGCCAAAAATATATTATGTACTCGTTGATTTAACAAATCCATAGTATACTAAAGCATAAAAAGTTTTAACTAAAGAGTGCACCTCGTTTTGCTCCAAAATAGAATTGTCAGACGACGATGATCTGCTTGGTGACATTGGGTGACCTTGAATGACCTTAGATTTATAGATGTGAGTAAAATGTCTTTTTTTTTCAATTAGGTTGGTGTCCTTTTGAGGTACTCTGTCTAAATTACTCAATATACTCAAGTAGCCGTTAAAATCTGCCGCCATTCTAGTTCTTACAAGCCTAAATCCCTCTAATTGTTAGAAATTCTGTAATATGGTGCGTAAATATTTCTCGTGTATGTTAAGGTTGTTTTAATAATGTTAAAAAATATGAAAAACATTTGCATGCAATTTGAGCATATCTTTAAATAAACAATTTAGTGGGCACAACCCGGTACATGTCTCACTCCAGAAATATTCCTATGCACCAGTGAATAATGTTAACCTGCTATTCTCGAAACTGTTAAATATTTATAGCTATTTAATTCGAGCAGTAATCAATGTTCTTACCAATAACGCACTATTGGTTTTTGGGTTTATAATTTTAATTATTTTTATTTTTGCCAATTTAAACCCTTTTGTTTATTTTTTCTGCCAATGTTCCCTCTTTATGTTTTAATTTTTTTTTGCCAATGGTCTCCTCTTTGGGTTTTTAAATGTTGTTTTACAACTTTGCCAATGGTCCCTTCATTTGGTTTTTAAATTTTTTTTATTTTGTTGCCAATGGCCAGCCCTTCGGGGTTTTAATTTTTGTTGAAACCCTTTGGGTTTATAATTTTATTTGTATACTTCTGGCAATGGTCATCCTCCCTTTGGGTTTATGGATAATTAGTTACATTTTTTTGCCAATGATCTGGTTGGGTTTTTAATTTTTTTTAACACCTTGGAAACACCTTTGGGTTTATTAATTTAATTTAGTTTTTTTGTCAATGGTGCTCCTTTGGGGTTTAAAATTTGTTTTTAATTGTTTGCCAATGGTTCTGCCTTTGGGATTTATAATTTGTTTTTACATTTTTACCAATGGTCCCTTCTTTTGGTTTTAAATTTTTTTTATTTTGTTGCCAATGGTCATTTCGTCATTTTAATTTTTTTTTTTACCATGTTTTGTTTTTTGACAGTGATTCTCCCTTTGGGTTTTTTTTTATTTATTTTTATTTTTGTCAACGTTATTTCAAGGGGGGACCTTTGGGCTTTAAAATTGTATGGTCTTCCCTTAGGGTTTTTAGATTTTTTTTATATATTTGCCAATTATGTCCCCCCTTTGGGTTGATCAATATTTAGTTACATTTTTTTCCAAATGACTTCCTTTGGAATTTTAATTTAATTATTTGCCAATGGTTTCTCCTTTTTGACAATTGATTTTCTTCTTTTCTTTTTTTTTTGGTTTTTAATTTTTTTTTATTTTTCTGCCAATGTACCTCCGTTCGGGGTTTAAATTTTTTTTTCGCCAATGGTTCCCCATTTGGCTTTTTAATTTTTGTTTGGCAATCGTTTTGTAATTTTTTATTTTATTTTTGTCAACGGCCCTTCCTTGGGGTTTATAAATTTATTGGTCCTCCTTTAGGGTTTTTAATTTTGTTTATATTTTTGCCAATAGTCCCTCAATTGGGTGTAGTTTTAGTTGTTTGCCAATGGTCCTCCATTTGGATTTTTGTATTTTTGCCCATGGTCTTCCCTTTGCGGTTTCCAATTTTTTTTTTTCCATCTACGGTTCCTTCCTTGGGTTTTTATTTTTTTTTCCATGAACATTTGGATTTTAAACTCTTTTTAATAATTTTGCCAATGCCCCCATTGAACCCCCCTTGAATCTCCCCTTTTGGAATGTCTTTTTATTTTTTTGGTAATGGTCCTCCCTCATTGTTTATACAACGGTATCCCCTTTGGGTTTCTTCAAGTATCCCAAAAATTCTAAAAATTTGAGTAAACTCGAATGAATCGAAAAATTAAAGTAAAATTCGCACCATTAGTTTAAAAAATTCGAGAAAACCTAATAAAATTCGAATGAAAGCCGAAAAATTGGTAAAATCGAGAAAATTGAAATTGATATCGAAAACGATGCACGAACCTTTTGGTGATATCGGTTTTGAGAATGGCTTCGTGAGCAACTTGAACTTGGTGAAATGCCCTAATGAGATATATTTTAGAACAATTATAGAGCATGACTTCTATAATTGTATACGGATGGTCTGGTTTTAGGAAAGAATAAGTGTCGTTCTTCGTTATACAATAATTCCGTTTAATTTGTTATATAAACCATTTTGAATTTTTGATGTTCGATCATTTCGGAATGAAACTTCCACATCCATTTTCTACAATGGAATTCAAAGGAGCAGCATTTCTGTGAGATTTTGGATTCTTAATATGTTTGCCAGCAAAGAGGGCATACTCTGGACTGAAATTCAATCAAATATTTGTCACGACAGAATGGTATACCTGAGATATATCTAGAACTAGGTCCTGTGGAATTAATGTTAAATTGCCCATCTGAGACAATTGCCTAAGACACATTTTTTGTTATCAAACCCCTACCAAACGATGTAGATTGGAGTGAAATAATTTTTAAAATTTTTCAAATTCAGCGTTCCATTATGAATGTTCAATTGTCTGAAGAGTGAATCAAACCGTCCTTCACAATGTTGATCCAGGAAAAATTTTCAAATTTGTGAATTTGTAGTTCATTAAGGGGTCGTATGTGAATACTTTTAACTTCACTCACATCAGATAATGGATCGAACACACAGTTAAAATGTATATTACAACTCTGATTATTTCATTTTATGTCAGTGCAGTCGAGTTTCGTATAAGACTAGCTGAGTAATAGTTCCTCTTCTTTAAGTCCAGTTAACTTTCTCTAAATTTCCACCAGAAATTGAATATTTTCAAGAACGTTCAATAATCTATTTTTAGGCATTAAACTATTCGAGCTTTAATTTTAATCTTCAGCATGTTATACGTAAATTTCACTTGTGAAATTTTATAAATTATTCAAGGAATTTAAAAACTGCTGTGAATTGGTAAATTTCCAGAATATTTTAAAACCGAGTTGTAAGCGTGCAATTTGATTTGTGAAACTTCTGATCTACAAATCGCCAAGAGATCAACCACATCTGCGTGATATATAGCTAGAATTTGCCATCCAATTTAATTCCAGCCTTAAGATCTTTCTCTTTATCCAACCAACTTGGCACCGGATTTAATTTAATTCTACTTAAAATTAAAGAAATTCTTCAAAATTTAAAATATTAAATAATTTTTAAAAACTTACTCAATTGTGCTGTAGTATCCGTCAAAATTCTGAAAAATATTATAAAATTTAAAACATTTTAGAAAATTTAGATTCTGAAAAAAATTTGAAAAATATTGTAAGATTCAAATAATCTGCGCAGAGCAGAAAACATTTTTTTAAATTCATAAATTGTTGTGTATTTTGAAAAGATTTTTAAAATTCAGCCAAGCTCTTACGCGCACTGATGAAAGCATACTCTGAACTGATTCAAAAATATATCTACAGAATTCACCATTTGGGACCTCGGTCTAAGTAATTTTTTTTACTCAAACCATCACCAATTGTAGATTGGCCTGTAATAATTTTTAAAATCTTTTCTCAATATTAATGTCCGGTTATTCGTTGGTCGTTGCCAAATGTTACCAATCTATACGATACGTGTTGCTATGTACATACATACTTATATTAGTTACCTTTAACAATTATGCATCTGATTCGAATGTTATTGGGCTTAGGCCTTGGACCTGGTGTCGTTCACCATTAGCACTTATGGCACAGATTTTCATTAATAGATTTAATATTAACCGCAGATTTTAGCTTTCGTAGGATGAAATCATTCAATTGTTGTGGGCAAACAATAGTGATAACGACGATGAGCAACAGCTTAATCAAGAAGACCACCAATTTCTTGAAGGCGATATTAATTCCGTTGGTATAGAAAAGGAATTCAATTTCATATTGAATCCTCAGAAATGTGAGCTTTTCTGGAATTAATCCTTGTGAACTGCTTACTGGTTCCTTAGAGGCAACTTACTGGTTTATCCTAGCAGCCTTAAAAGCTTCATTTGTCCATTAGATGGGAATTCTGCGATATTTAATTTGACTGTGTATTCGGTCTATGATCTGATGTAATTTCATATCACTGAAGTTGTCCCAAATGAACAATTTAACCTTACTTCCGCAGGAACTAATTCTACATATATCTCAGCTATACCAATGAGAAGTGACAGAAATTTGTTTGACATTCAGTTTAGAGTATACCCTCTGCAGTGTGTGATAGCTTGGCGTCTGTGCCTCTCCAAGACGTTTTGCTTTCAATCATATTAAGAATCCGATATCTCACAAATAATGTTCGTTTGAAATTCAATATAGAAAATAGTTATGGTAGTTCCATTCCGCAAATGTTGAAACACCAACATCTAGTCAAGACAATTAAACAGAAAAATATCAAAATAGCATAAATGGTCACCACTGATTGAGGAGCGTATGATGTACATAAGATAGGCACCCTTTCCTTCATATATAAACAGAACAACTGTATGCAACTATATAAGTCGTGCTCTATGATTGTTATAAAATATATCTCGTTAGGGCAAGTCAACAAGTTCCAAACTAGTATTTGAAACTAGTATTTAAATTTTATTCTAATTATTCGATTCATTCTAGTTTTCTGAAATGTTTAGACTTCTTCGGATACTTCAGGAAACCCATAGAGGGACCATTAGCAAAAAATAAAACCAATTTTAGAAACCAAAGGTCGGCAACTGTAGTGTAGATGTGTGGCAAAAAATGTGTATTCGTATCAATTTGATGTATTCAGTGGAAGAAAAAAGGATACATCTACCGATTCTTTGGGCGAGATGGTTGTAAACCAACTATAGCTAAGGATTTGTCTGGACATCGAAATTTACATTTTTGTAATTCCCCAGATTTGGAATATGCAACATTAAGTCATGTGGAACCCTCAGAAAAAAAATCGGAAACAAATGCCTATTTTTGAATCCATAAAATATGAGAGAGGCGATGAGAGCTCTAACCGGTGTATCCATATTAAAATGGATAGAAATCAAAACAGTTTTTATGTACTCAAACTTGCTATCTCTAATTTTGAAATCGTCAGTAAATGAAGGGTTCAAGGAAGCAGTCCCGTGTCCAAATATGATTATTCAATATACTCAGGTTATGGGTGTTGACCATATGGATCAAGAAAAGGAAGTCTATAAAATTGACCGACATTCTAAAATAAAATTTTACGCGTATGTTGTGTATTTGGATTTTGGAGACCTTTAATGAGTTAAAGTTAAAAAATAAATTATCGAGCTTAGAATTTCATTACAGCATTGCTCGAGAACTAATGGGTAATTCCTTTTCACGACTGTGTTTGGGACGACCATCATTTTGAATTTTATTTAAACAAATTTTTCTAACCCTCCAAATTACTTACAAGCCTGAGAGGATTAATAAATTGCATGTGAATAAGCTTACCTTAGCAGACATATGAAATGACATCAGATCACACAGTCAAATTATATATCGCAGCTCTTGCTATTCCAAAAGTCAAGTTAAAAATATAGGACTGGGTGAACAATTGCGACTATTTTATGCATTAAAGGACATCTTATTTGAAGAGCTCGTCGTTAAACATATATATATATATATATATATATATATATATATATATATATATATATATATATATATATATATATATATATACCAGATTCAAGGCCATTTGGTCGGAATGCAGACAGCACTGATCAATTTCATAATGGACCATCGCCGCACACATGTCTTGTTCACCAAATCATTTTTAACTTTAGTACGAAAATAAACTTTCGATTTTCTTTGTATACAACCTATCCATAGTATGTACAAGAAGGAAAATTAAAATTTTCCACACCAAAAACACAGAACAAAAAATTATTTGTTTATTTATCAAAATATTTATATAAAGCTTTCGATTTTCTATTTTTTTAATTAGTAATATTGTGTCGGAACACCTGCCTTCCTAAATTAATAAAAATCGATTTATATAAATTTTCCAAACAAAAACAAAAGACTTCTAATTATTTTCCATCCATTTAATTAATTTATTATTTTTATAATTATTTTTTGGTGTCTGCATAAACCAAAAGCGCTTTGTTTAAATCGGATATACCAATATGAATTAATTTTTTTTACAAAAACCTGAACAACCAACCATTGGTTTCACTATTCATTAAACAAAAAATATATTTTCCTCTCTCGGTTGCGCTACTTTAACGTTCGTTGAACCACATGCATAAATTTTCCAAACATTCTTCGATACATACATATACCTGTATCATGAAAATACAATTTTATGAAAACTTGTAGAGCAACGTACAAAACCAAATTAAGATAAAATTAAGATCTCACCAATCAAATGAATATATAGTTGATAAGAAACTTGGTGGAATTGCCAAAAGGTGTTTCGTATAAAATGTCACCTTGCCATCGTTAAAATTTAAATTTATTTAGGCACCATTGACCTTACTTTTATCGTTCGACTATTTCTGCTGGGCAAAACGCGACTGATTATTTTTTGATGTTTGAATCTTGAAGGCCAAATACTTTGAAATGGTTATAACCGATATTTTGTTTTATTGAACAATTGGCGAGCTGCCAATGCCTAAAGCAATTAAATAAGTCTGCCACTGCATTCAATTTTATTTATGCAGCGCCGATAATCGATGCGTTCAAAGAACGTCAGTGTTTATCGAATTGGAGTTTCGAGGAGCTGAATCAGTATTAAAAAATTGTTGAGTGGATGTGCGTTTAATAAGTCAAGCAAATGTACATCCGCTCGACATTTTTTGAAGAATTGAGCAAAAGAAATCAAACAGAACGAGGTGGAAGTTATCTTATTAAAACGACAAAACCGGTTATTGGAAGTGAGTCTATGTGGAAACTGCACGCGACAATTGCCCGAGATACCATCCATCATTTTTTTTTAAATTTGGCTGGAACCCATTTACTTGGCGACCTCCGGATCATGCAGCTTTACCAGTGCATTGCGTAACTCTGCACAGGTGGACCTCCATTCTCCGCTACTCGTGGGACCTATTATGCATAACAAAGATAATAAGGAAAACCAAAGATAATAAGGTACCTAGTGCTGTGGAGACATTTGCGTTTAGGCCCGGTCTCCAAAGCGTAAAATGTCCTCCGCTCAGGAGACACTATCCCTGGGCTCGGAGATGTCGAGATCAATGGGGCTACACTGTGCGCTCCAAATGGACGAATCGCCGTCAGAGGAGGAGTCTGACTTTACAGTGGTGGAGGTAAGTACTATCTACTGCTTAAGATCCTTCAAATCAACCCCCACCACTGTAAAGCCACCTCGGCGGCGCTTCCGCTTAAAATGGAATCTGAGTTTGAAGTGGTTCTGGTTCAGGAGCCTTGGTCAATGGAGACCGGGTGCAAGGCCTCAGAACTTCCAAATATAAAATACTACATGCGAAAAATGAAGGTAAGATACGTTTCTGCATTCTCCCTAGAAATAATCTGATCATTTTTATACTACTAAATTACAGCAACGCTGATGTAGTGATGGCTAGCATCGAGATGGGTGCGCTAAATCTCTGGCTTATATCGGCCTACCTACCATATGAGGAGGAAAATATGCCACCAGGTAAGTTGGATAGTGCAATAACAGAGGCTCAAAGACGAAAAGTCGGAGTCATCATGGGCAGTGATGCTAATACGCATCACTCAATCTGGGGAAGTACAAATATCAACAAACGAGGTGAGTACCTCCTTGATTTTATTTTAAATACTAACCTAAATATATGTAATATCGGGCGCAAGCCAACCTTTATTACTAAAAATAGACAAGAAGTGCTAGACATCACACTTGTCTCAGATTTTTTTAAAGAGAGGGTATTGAACTGGAAAGTGTCCGAAGACCATTCCTTTTCTGACCATCGTTATCTCCAGTACGATGGAATGGATTCAAAACCCACTAAAAAACCATCCTTCAGAAATAGGGAGAAAACTGATTGGGATTGCTTTAGAACCATTCTGGGTAATTCAATACAGCTATCGGTTCCAAACCCACCTGCATCTACACAGGAGCTTGATGTTCTAGTAACCAAGCTATCTGATGCTTTGAACAAAGAGGAACACAAATGCTGCTGCAGATTGCGACTGTTATAAGGAAGTCCTTAAAACCTACAAGTACGATCTAAAAGCTGCCAAAACGAGGGCCTGGAGGCACTACTGTGGCAACATACAGGAGACCTCGAGACCTCGGAGGCTGCTAGGCTACGCAAAGTACTATGTTCTAGTCCTTCCATCCAGAGTTACCTACAACGACCGGATGGTTCATGGACTACGTGTAGTCAGGAATCCCTGGACCTATGACTAGAAACGCATTTCCCGGAATGCTCGGTGCTAGTTCTTTAGAGACCCATGGTAAATACGGGTGTAGACTCCGTAAGTCATATAGTAAATAGATGGAATATCCTATGGGCAATAAACATTTTAAGCCAGCGAACTATTGACTTAACCCTACCCTGGCTGGAAGTTATGTTCAAAGACTGGTTCAAATCCTAGCAAATTGGAGAAGTTTGAATCAAGGCAAATTATCATCTTCAAGGTATTCATCGCATACGGCATTGCCGGCAAGTCCTATGCGATAGAGAGGACCCTTGAAACGGCCATGGCCAGTAAGAATCTAAGAACCGATACTAGCTGTATTCTTATAAGTTATCCTTTTTTAATGAAAGAGCGTAATTAGTCAGCTTCGAGTTGGGCTGACTAATAAAGTATTTCGCATTACGGCAGATGGGGGCGGATGACCACGCTTGGTTTAAGTGAAGTAGAGCAGCATTTTTGATTATTTTTTTTACCAATGTAAGGAAGCAATGGAGCAACAGGTTCCGGTCCAATGAAAAACATGAACTTGAGCCAATTGTTGTCAAATTTTTTGCGATTTCATTACCTTCAATGTCACAATGCGCTGGTACCGACAACACCGTAGCTTTGTTTTTATTAAAATGTTAACCATTAACCGCGAAATTAATAACTGTAATGGCACAGCTAGTAACCGCGATTAATTCCAGAACTTTGTTCAGAAAGCGAATCATCTGAAAAAAATGCTAGCGATTCAGATATCTGCTTGAGAAAGTTTAATGAGAACCACATATCTCTCGATGGGTAAACCTCGAATGATTTATAAAATTTAAATTCAGGCAAAAGCCTGTTATTAAACAAGTCAATTTCCGACACGCAACTGGTTTAAATACAGTAAAAATTTTGTAACGAATGCGTCCTACACCCCAACACATTTCAAGTGAAACGCCGCTGAGCAATCTATGCTAAGAACAAAAGACTGTAGCTGAGGCAAAGATACAATAGAATCCATAGCAAGTAGTGGTGTCGAGGACATAGAACCAGTAACAACTCTACAAGCAATATGTTGTGGTCTATTAAATTCGGCTATAGATGCCTTACGAATAACCACTGGCCACCACACAATAGAAGCAATTGATAGTATCGGTAAAACCAGCGATTTGTATATGAAAAGCAGCATCATGGGTGTAAGGCCCCAGGATTTCCCAAAGACTGTTCTATATTGCTAAAATATGTCAGTGACACTTTTTGACCTTTGCAATCAAGATAATATTTCCAGGAGAGTTTCTATCTATATGATAACACCACGCTTTTCCAAAAAGTGATGGAACGGGTTGGTCCAGAGTGCACCTGAGTATAGTAAAGATAACTAAATCAGTCCTATACGGTATGACGTGCAGACCTTTATCAAAGCACCATGCCTCCACAATAGTTAAGGTATATTATGTTAAGTCAAATAAGACTTAGATTGATGCAGCTGAACAAGTAATTTATTCATTACCAAAAGCCACAGCAGAGGTCAGAGCACACCTCCCTGAAAGTAGTATTTTAATTTTATTTTAAATGTTTTCATTAACAGAAATACAAATAATTTAAATAATAATTTCACGTTGCTTTAATCCTTCATTTTTTTGAGTAAAGACAATGCATGATTCAAAATTAAGTCGACCCTTCAAAGTGCTCACATAGTAAAACACTCAAAAATTGGTTTTGAGGCAGTACCAGATAACGTTTCGTGTGTTTTACTATGTGAGTGCTGAGGAAGGAATAATTTAAACAAAAGGATTTTCTTAGAACCACCAACGACGGTGATTATTTTCCGCGGTTAAGTCCTCTCAAATAGAGGTTTCCCAATATTCAAACCAACTTTAAATTCGACAAAATTTAAAAGTTTGATTGATTTTTATTGCCGCATCGTCTAGTGACGATTTCTTTGGATTGTTTTATCAACCCCGCATTGTGGAGGCTTGAAGGTGTTTTTTCTGGAGGCAAAACGATTGGCCAAGTAGTAACCAATCGAATGATGATCAAGCCAGCAACGTTGATAAAATGAAAACTGATGCTGAGCAAGGGAATGAGCTATCTGACTTTAACAGGAAATTAAAATCTTCAGCATCTTCCGTTTCTTGTTACATCTTCCATTAGATAGCAAGCTAAGCTGGAACCCAAATATATTAGAGAGAGTAAAGAAAGCTACTATAGCGTTCTACTCCTACAAAAATGCCATTGGAAAGAGATGGGGTATTGAGCCCCACATAGTACACCGGCTCTACGTCTGAGTGGTCAAACCTATACTGCTGTATGGGGTTGTCGTCTTGTGGCCAGCGTTAAAAATTATGGCCAACCTTAAACTATTGATGAAAGTCCAAAGAACGGCCTGCTTGTGTATAAATGGTGCTCTCAGGAGCACACCTACTCAAGCTCTGGAGATTCTTTTTCATCTTCCTCCTTTGAATATTGCGGCCGCACAGCTTGCATCTTTCACAGCCATTTGGCTCAAAACCATATCTATGTGGAACTGTAACAATGCAGGGCACCAATCTATCCTATGCAACAGGGGTATTCCGGAAGCTACCGACTATGCTATTCCTTTGCCATCCGTTGAGATGAGATTCCAAACTGGTTTCCAATAAGTTTCCCACCAGAGAGGACTGGGTGAACGAAACGGTTATGGACAATGAGGCGCTAAGCATCTTCACGGATAGCTCAAAAAGGGATATGCGGGGTATTCTGTGAGGCAGTCGGGGTTAACCTCTCTTTTCGTCTTCCCGACTTTAACAGCGTTTTTCAAGCTGAACTAATCGCGATAATGGAAGTCATGAACTGGTTGAAGTATAATGTAATATCTACAAGGGATATTCGCATTTTTACGGACAGCCTGGCTTCTATTAAAACGTTACAATCATACTCCCTGGCGTCGAAGGTAGCCCAGAATTGTCTGGTATCTTTAAATGAGATGGCTGATCAGTTCAATATCTGCTTGACGTGGATGCCAGGGCATTTCAATATCGCAGGGAATGTAAAGGAAGAAGAGTTTGCCCGTAAGATACCGCTTGCTTCATGTAAACTGCTGCTTCAGGAAGAAGCTATAAAAGAAACGAACGTCAGATGGTCTAACGCCAGTTCGTGTGTAATAACCAGGCAGATCTGGCCTGGACTTGACCGCTCCAGATCAAGCCAACTGATATCGCTTCGACGGCACAATATTGGTATGGTCGTGGGAGCTATAACGCGACATTGCCTCATTGGGATACATGCGAGCAGACTGGGTGTCCCAGCCCACGATTTCTGCCGCAGCTGTGGTGCTGAGGAGGAGGAGGAAAATGTGCTCCATCTGCTCTGCACCTGTCCTAGTCTAGCGTACAGCAGAACAAAATTTATGGGAACTTCCCCTTTGAACGACCTCACGGATCTTAGTAAGATCGGGATCCGGGACTTCTTGGTAAGCTCAGGATGGTTTAGCGAGTGAAGAGGAGGTAACTCGAATATGGTACAGCTATGGACCAACTTTATATCTATACTAGACCTTTAGGACTGCCACCCTTGCCTAACCTTACCTAACCTAGTTTCGTCTGATCAAATATTAGCACCACGAGCTCGCAAAACAGTACGTGTAGCATTCTAACTCCTGGTAAGGGCGACTAAAATTTTATGAAATAATTTTTTTTAAGCAATATTTTTGCCCAATCACTTGGATAATCATTGTCTTGTGAGTCACCTCATCTTGGATAATCGTAGTCATTTGAATTCATGGGAATCAATTAATCCGTTTAATATGCCAGCCTATAATCGCTTTATAAAAATCTGGATTGATATAATAAATTATTTCGATTAATCATTTTATAGCGAAAAAAATCTAACGATTGTGTCATCGTCAATTTGGAGGATCCAGTCCGCAATAAAGACTCAATTTATTTATGGATTATAAAAAATAAAATTATTTTGGATTATTTTTATGGCTTAACTCAGTAAATCCCAGAGCATACATATATGTATATGTATATGTGCATACATCGATGTACTGAAAAAGGAAAAACCACGATAATTAATTTTGACATGTTATTTATACAGTTTGCCAAAACCTATATATTCAACAAACAGTTTTGTTATTTGTTCGATTTTTAACGATTAGCATTACAAAAGCTTGTCTAAAAGCATTTTCCTATTTTTTTTTTTTTGGTTGTATTGCTTTTTATTGAATCTATATGGAAAACTCAAAAAGTGATGACATGTCGAAAAAAATGCGATGAAAGAGAAACAATTTGAATAAAACCATATTTAAGAAGGATAATTCAAATTTTTTTGTGGATATACTACGATGAAATGGGAAACCAAAAATAACTTTCCATTTCATTTTATTACAATTCTATTGCCTAATGTTACAACTAAATTTAAATTCAAATGTTTTTTTCTTTTAGGGATACATTTTTATTGAAAATGACACGAATATTAAACTGTGAAAAGCTCTATCTATATATATATATAGCGCCATATACACAGGCATACAAATATATGTACATATATATGAATGTAATCGCGTTAACAAGGGGGTTGGTTGGCGGCGTGATGCGTGCGGTGATATGATAATATGGTAATAGACAGAAACCATGGAAATTTTTTTATTATGTAATAAATTTAAGTAAATCAGATGTACAATTGCTTCGTTTGAATTAGCCAAGAGCGAATTATAATAATTTGTATACAGATATGTATGTATATGGGGCACAGCACGAGGAAGATGTCGTATATACTCGTATGTAACATAAAATAAGAGTTGTTTTCCTCCTTTTTCTTGTATCATTAAATTATCGCAATTTTGTTTAAGTTTAATAAAAAAGAAATTTTTGAATTTTAGCTCAACAATATTTAAATATTTCGGTTTTTATATTTTGGGATAAATGGAGCCTGTTTTAATGTGTAATAAATAACTTACCACTAAAGAAACTGTAGTGTATACCAAATGTCATTTATAGTCGACCAAATAGTTAGGCTATATGTTGTAGACAATGTTATTTATAGTCTACGGGTAGATAGTTTAGGCCATTTAGCATCTTTGTGATCAAGGAAAATAAATTCTGATCAGTGGCTGATCGATTCGGACGAAATCCTTCTTGATAGTCACCAACCATGCCCTCCGCTAGAAAGGAGAGCTATACCGCGATAATTCTTACACTTCAAGCGTTCTCCGTTCTAGAAGTTAGGGCACATCGCGGCCACTTTCCAATTATCAGGCATTACTTCGGTTCGCCATACGAATCGAATAATGTCTAAAAGACAGTTCCATAAAATATCCCCTCCGAATATAAAGAGTTCCGAATTAATGCAGTCCACTCCAGCTGAGCGGTTTCGTTTTAGTGCATCTGCATTCCTCTAGTGAATTCCTCATGGGATGGTTTCTCAATTGCAAATTTCCGCAGTCTGTATTTGAGGTGATTCAACTACAATCTGTGACTCATGATGAACACCAAGGAGGTTGGTATAGTGTCCATTCCAATTTTGATAAAAAAATAATAAAAATCATATTATTTTAAAAATGGTTGGACCAAATAAAATTCAAAAAAAACTTATTTTAATTCCTGACCATTTTGTTATGTATACTCAATTTTGTTACAAAAAGTCCTGCAGCACTAAAACATCTTTCCGCTTCTATCGACGATGGTGGAATAGTTAACAATGCAGTATACATTTGTTCGAATAGATGACTTCCATTTCTTTTATAATGATATGTTTTTTCAAAAATGTTAATTTCTTTTTTCATTGACGAAATGTTATTTTATAAAGTTACTATAGGTATTACTATAGGTACATTGGCGGGCTTCTTCAACAAAATGCGATTCAATTATTCATCTTTTTTTGTAATATTCTCAAGATATTCATACATAGCTTCATCGTTTTGATTTAGAATCAGCCATGTTCTTTTCAGTAAGAAATAAACGTTGCATAATTTCTTTCATTGAGTTCCAGCGTGTACGTATGTCAATTATCATGACTTTTTCATTACCAAATTTTTCTTGACGTGCTCTTTGCAAAAAGCCATTTTTTTTGTTATTTTCCTAACCTTATTTATGGACGAGGAAAACTGAGATATTTTAAAAATTGAAAATTTCTTAAATACAATTAAAACGATTAATCAGTTGCCTTACTAACAACCGACATTTTCAGTTCCTCCCAGACAAAGTTCACACAGTCAGACTGGTAATCACAGTTGGGCAAATTCTTTTTTTTTTTGTTTTTCAAAATGCCAATGGCTTTATTCTTGAATCTTTCTTTATACGAAACTAACAAGAAGTGTGACCGAGCAAATAGCGCAGTGGTTAAAGCTGCGACGTTTGGATCGGAAGGTACCGGGTACGAATCACAACAAAGGCGGGGTGCAAAAGGGATTTTTCATCGCCCGATTACGATCGGTGATTAAATTGAAAACATCTATGACCCTCTGTTGGGATGTAGAACTCATGGGCGGCCGACCCATCTTCCATGTCACTGGACAGGGTGACATGGAGTTATGCAATGCGCAGGTGGGGTATACTGTACTTGTGTGAATGGGATGAATGAATGGGTTGAATGAATGTTGTGTCAATGTAAGGTAAGGCTTGGACCAAAAATTTGTCTATGCCACGCATGTTATTTGTTTCTTGAGGGATGGTAACATTGTTTAATTTATCCGGTGGGCATGTACACTTAGTCTACGTAAATGTTATGTGTGTTAATTTGTTTTCATTCGCTTTGATCCGCCACGTTCTTTGCCAATTTTCAATTTTGTATAAATGATCTTGCAATTCTCTGGATGCAGTTTGAGGATTTTTGTGTGAAAACATGATAGCAGTGTCATCTGCAAATGTTGATGTTACAACTTTATCAGTTAGTTTAGTAATGGCTGAATTGTGTTTAACCTGATATTTTCTTTGAAACAAGTAGCCTTCTAGGAATGCATGAAATTTTGTTGGCAAGCGAGTTTTAATTTTGTATATAAGGCCCTCATGCCGTACTTTGTCGAAAGCTTGCGCAATGTCTAGGAAAACTGCCGAACAATATTTCTTTTCTTCTAATTCAAATTTAACTGTGTTAACAACTCTGTGCACCTTCGGAATCATTGTAATTTGCAATATTTTCCATTTTTCAGGGAAATAGCCACTTCTCATAAACGCATTAAAGATATAAGTTATGAGTTTTATGCATTTATCAGGTAATTCTCTGATCATTTTATGCAATTTTTAATGGTATTTTTAACATTTTTCCACTTAAATTTTAAATGAATTGGTTTCGAAGGGTCCTCCATAGACTTTGGTAGTTCATTGTTGCTAGTTTTTTCGTTTTGTGTGAATATTTTTTTCAAGTGGTTAGTGAAAGCAGTTGCCTTTTCTACGTCACTTCTGGCCCAATGTCCATCTGGTTGCCTAATTGGTGGATTCGATAATGTTGGCCTCTTTAGTTGTTTTGTCGCCTTCCATAGTGAATAATCTGTTTTCTCCGTCGCCGAGAGTCCAGAAAGGTAACTCTGGATTCCTCAGTCTTTTTCTTCTCTCAATGCTCGTTTAAGGGCTTTAATAGCCCTATTCAATTTCCCTTTTAGTAATGGAGATTTTAGCTGCTGCCATAGCCGGCTTAATGTCCGTTTTTCTTGGATTAACTGCAGTATATTAGGTGATGGCTTGTTAACTTTTTCAGCGTTGTTAATATCAGGGGTGACCTCTTTTGCTGCTATTTCTCATATATGTGTTAAACCATCCGCCCCGCAACAATATATTCCGGGGTGCAAAGTTGGATATCCAATTGGCAATTTTGTTCAACTCAATTTCTATTAAAGACTCCATATTTTTCTCAGACTAAATGTAACCTTTCTCCTAGTTTCACTTACGTGCTTGTCAAACTTAAGTTCCCATCGAGATAAATTCCTAAACTCTTAACATGAACCGAATAATTAATTAATTCGCCATTAACTGATATTTTAGGAAGATCGCAGTATGTTCATTTTAATGTTAGATATTAAAATACATTGGGTCTTGGACCTATTTAATTTGTGTCCATTAGTTATGGCCCATGTAGAAATAGTATCAATATCAGTATTATGCTTACTAATCAGATCCGTAAAACGTAATTACAAAATCTTAAACTGGATGACAGATCATTGATGTATATAGAAAATAAAATAGGTCCTAATACTGATCCTTGTGGTACTCCTGATAGAACGGCAAGTTTGGATGACACAGTATCAGTATGAACTTCTTGAATGTGAACTTCTTCAGTGTTATCAAAATTATAATAGTTGGTAAGTTTGGAAAGCAGTGTCATGATCAACTCTATCGAATGCCTTACTAAAGTCAAATAAGACCAATAAATACACATTTTTTTCATCCATATTTCCACGCAGATCATCCACAATATTTAAACTATACAAAGGTCTGTACGCTGATTGATTGACGTCACATAATAGTCTTTTATCATTTAGGTATTTCATTATTTGAGTTTTAAGAACATATTAGATAATTTTTGACATCGCAGATAAATACTGAAAGGATGAAAATCGGATACAGTTGAGTGACTTTATTAATAGGCACTTTTTTAACAGACTTCCAAGCTGACGGATAAACATATGTCGTAAGATGGG
Source organism: Tipula unca (assembly GCA_951394425.1). Lineage (NCBI taxonomy): Eukaryota > Metazoa > Arthropoda > Insecta > Diptera > Tipulidae > Tipula > Tipula unca. The sequence goes on along the minus strand of OX596382.1, from coordinate 182,259,200 downwards.
TATTAAAACAATTTAAAATATAATCACCACTGATGATATTATTACTGCAAAAATAGTTATTTAACTCATTGGAATTAATTGTACATCACTATTATTGTGTGAACTATTGCCGGAACCCATCTTCAATAATTCAATCCACATTTTCTTTTGTGGCAGATCCATAATATTATTTAAATAAATCGATTTTGTCTTTCGAATAGTACAAGTGTCCCGATTTCTCAGCATTTGATGCTCTTGAAATAACTAGTGCTATCTTGCTTAAATCGATAAAAGGCAAAATCACGTAAGTTAATTATGGATCGTAAGCTGCTATTAAACCACGGAGGACTGTAAATTTTACTACCCTTTTTCCGTATCGGCGGAATCATATCATATTATTCAGGAGGTTAATTTTACCATCAACTTTTACGATAGTCATAATATGCCGTGGTTTATGCCAAATTTTCAGATTCACAAACATAACTAAAGAAGACAATATCATGGTCAAAAAAACCAACCGAAAGTTGGTTATAGAAATTGATATTATCATTGTTACAAACAATTAGATCTAACTGGGATCCATTCCAATAACATTAGGAAAATGAGTGGGCTCTGTGTTAATTACTTTACAATTGTGACTATCTAAAATCGATCGAAATGTACATACTTTGGTGTATTAGGCAGCATGTTATAATTGAAATCGCCAGTAATTACTATCTCGTCATATTTGGTCCCATATACAGATAATGTTTCATCCAAAATAACACAACAATCTAATTTTGGTCGTTTATAAAAAGTACCAAGAAAAACTTTATGCTTCTTCAAAGTTAATTGTAAACATATTGGCTCAAGATAATTAATTATCCATAAAAGATAATCTTGCATGGAATTCTATCGCTGACATAAACAATAATACCCCCTCGTAGGCAAGACGTCCTATCTAATCTGAACATTTTAAAATCAGATCGTTGAAAAGTTGCATCAGAATGATGGGATTTTAAAAACGTTACAGTCACACAAATAACATTAATTTTAACATCTCTAAGTAAATTCTGCAGTTGATCAAGTTTGTGTACAATACTATTAATATTTAAATGGCACATATGGAGACCACTCCTTTTGTTCAACCATGATTTAATCACACAGTTCGAATAATTCTGGGATCTAGTAAACCAATCAAGTTCACCTTCGACCAGTGAGCTATGACCTACGGCACAATCATTATCTAACCCAACCACCATACATCATGACATTTCCGCAAGAAGCTAATTCCGGCATTTGAAAAAACCAAATAATTGAACATAGCGATATAAGATGTAGACAATATGAAATCAATTCCTTCCTTGCCTCAGTTACGCATCTTTATTTTTGGAACAGCCTGTTCTGCAGCTTATCGTCTGAGGTGCATTGGGGCATGGAATTTCTTCGGTTCTATCGTGGGACATCGACAAATTTTTAGTAATTATTCTTCATGTTTACCAGTAATCGATATGGTTAATGACAGACTACTACCCGAATTCTATTTCTCAAATCATTTCTCGGTGGCTTATCCTTCGAGAGATTTGTGGAGTACGCAGGTTTTTCTTAATAAATTAGATGAGTCCATTGTCTTTTATTCTGATGGCTCTCGTTCCAACCTCAGTGCAGGCTTTGAAATCTACTGTCCTGGGATGGATCTGAGGTTTTTTGGTAGTCTTGGTTCGCATTGTACTGTTTTTCAGCCGGAACTAATAGCGCTGACACGTAGTGTTATTGAGGCTTTGAATTTTTCTGTTAAAAACAAAAGTATTCTACTGTGTACAGATAGCAAAGCTATACTCTTTAAGAAATCCCTTGACTATGTCTAAACTCGTCATGGAATGCAAACAATTCATGAACCTTCTTTGTTCTAACAATAAAGTTACGGTCATGTGGGTACCGGCTCATTGTGACATCGTAGGCAATGAGATCGCGGATTGTTTTAGCCAAAGCTGGCTCCCGATTAACTTTAATTGGTCCTTAACAAGCGGCTCCTATATCTTTCAACTACGGGAAGAAAGTTATAAAGTTTAGTTTTTAGTTGTCGTAACTCGAAGTTCATTAAGGAGCCCAATTTGAGGTCCACGAAATATGCTTTATCTTTAAAAAAAGAGCCAGTTAAGAATCTTGGTAGCAATTCTTACGGGACATGGCCGTTTTAAAGATCATCTACATTGTATGTGTTTAGATCATGATGTTATTTACGAGGACTGCCTTGAGGAGGATGATGACTCCCTTCACTTCGTGTGCAGTTGTCCTGCGTTCAGTTCTATACGAGTTCAGGTATTCAGCTTTAGGTCTTTGAATTTAGATCAGTTGTCCTCTCTGCCTAGGTCTGAACTTGTTCAGTTTGCGAAGGAAGCAGTGCGCGTTTGCGAATTGGGATAGAATTCTGGGTTTGCACAATGGGCCTTCGTGGCATTGAGTGCGGAATTTTAATAATAATAATAATAATAATCCATCTGGATTAACAGGAAGTGATCTATTTGGATACCGCTGATTTAGATCTCAAGTGACGTCCACGTAGCACATTACTAGTAATTACATCATTTTGTTGCTTTTGTTGTACGCTATCATTTACAAGTACAGGTAGATGATTTTTTTATTGTAGATCTACAGTTGATTCATAGAGTGTATTTAACTGGTGCAGATTTTTAATGAGACATTGTTCATTGTTTTCAACTGCAACAAAAACACGACCATTTTTTGAAAACAATTTATGAATAATAGGTTGAGATTTTTTTTTTTTCAGCTTTACGGCGTGTCTCATCAATAAAAAATTACTTTTTGTCATACCATCATTCACATAAATGCTCGTAGTTAAATTAAGACCAATATGATGCAATGTCAAACAATTTATTGCAAATTTTTTTTTGGAAAATGATGATTTATGTCTTTATGTAATAAAGTTGACAATTAACGGGTAAGAAACTGGATTTGATTTATTATGTTGCTTCACCCAAAATAGATTATTAACGGCATTTAGTTTAGTTTTTTTTTTTTTTTAATTAAGGTGGTACTCCAGACTGGCCTCTTATGACTTCTGAGGAGGGCCATCTGGTGCATAACCACGGAACACCAAACGCGTTCCAAAGAAGACCAAACATAAGAAGATCACCAGAAAAAAGAAGCAACTCGTTAGTTCTAGGAGATATTAATATGACTTTATCTTCACCAACAACTAATGTAAAAAGCGAAAAAAGCACACTTCATAACCAATTAAAGAGCCTAGAAGAGGTGGTCTCAAAGCTGAGTAATGAAATTACCTTATTAAAGAGAGAAAATGAAGACCTGAAAAGGATCATCGAATCAGGTAAAGAAAAAAAACAAGTCTGTAATGATTATTACACAGACGAACAGGAACTCGAAAGAGAAATAGGAACCAGTGGATACTAGGATCAACAAACATAAGAAAAATCGCCACATTCAACACGGCAGTTTCCGATGAAGAGGAAGTGGCAAGGGAATCTGATTGGATCGTGAAAAAAAAACAACGCGGGCTACCCCTATTCATGCTAACATTTGGCAAAGAGGAGAATATTAAAAAAATTCATGATATTCGAGCCATTAAAAATATGAAAGTCAGAATAGAACCATTGAAGAAAATGTCTCTGCAGATAGTCCAATGCAAAACATGTCAGGGCTTCAATCACACTCAGAGATACTGTGGACGTATGGCAGGATGCGCTAAATGTGCTAGTAACCACCTTACGAGCACTTGTACATTAGATAGGAACTCAGCTTCAAAATGCATTAATTGCAAAGGTCAACATCCAGCTAATTACCGTGGCTGTGAGGTAGCTAAAGAGTTACAAAATATAAGAAATCGCGCTAGATAGTTTGATCTAAACCGTAGAAACCCTGCTAGTGAAGCCTCGACCATTCAACAGACAAATCGAGAATTATATAAATTACGAGGAAAAAAACCATATCCACAGGTGACCTAAGGTCAACAGGCAAAAGCGACGGATAGCAACGACGGCTAAATTTTGATAGATGTCGTGAAATGCATAGATGCTCTAAATAAAAAACTTGATGAGCAGGTTGCAACCAATAAACTTATATTTGAACAGTTGGGAAACTTTTGATCATCCAACACGACTAGAAAATAAAAATAAATTTACAAACACTCAGAATAGTAATTTGGAATGCGAATGGGCTGATCCAACACATCCCCGAGCTGGAAATATTTCTATTTAAACAAAAAATTTATATTTGTCTAATCTCTGAAACCCATTTTACTAACTCCTCATATGCCAGAATACGTGGGTACAGATTTTACCCTGCTATCCATCTATCAGAGAGAGCAAAAGGCGGATCTGCCATTCTTATTAAAGAGAACATAAAACACAACGAAGAATTAAAAATTGAAAGTGAATCTAAGCAAGTTACAACAGTCAACGCTCGCACAAAGTAGAAAAAAATAATTGTATCAGCAATATACTGTCCACCACGACATAATCTGAAAAGAGACGATTATGAAGAACTTTTTAATGGGGCTCCAGAGTTACTACACCAAAAGGGAGAGAGTTGTTTGAAACAGGAAAAAAATTAAAATGTGACCTCTAATCTGGTGGCTCACCAACTTACTGGCCAACAGATTTAAACAAAACACCGGATCTTATATACTTTTATGTGATAAGATGACTATATTTGTTTGGAAAATAATGAAGAGCTTACATCGGACCACTCTCCTGTTATTATGATGGTCAGTGAAACAATAATTGAAAAAGAAATCACAGCGAGACTGTCCAATAAGAATACCAATTGGAAAAATTTTCGAGAAAAATTAGAACAAAACATCAATCTTCAAGCACCAATAAGGAATATTATACAAGTCGAAGAGGAAGTAGAAAGGCTGATAGAAAACATACAACAAGCAAAATGATCAGAGAATTACCTGATAAATGCATAAAACTCATAACTTATATCTTTAATGCGTTTATGAGAAGTGGCTATTTCCCTGAAAAATGGAAAATATTGCAAATTACAATGATTCCGAAGCCTCGAAAAGACGAAACACAAGCCGCATCGCATCGTACAGGCCAATAAGTATACTTCCGATGATTTCTAAACTATTTGAAAAAATGGTATTACAAAATTTAAAACCAATATTATCCGAAGGACAGATTATACCAGACCACCAATTTGGGTTTCGACCAACATGGCACTGTAGAACAGGTGCACAGAGTTGTTAACACAGTTAAATTTGCATTAGAAGAAAAGAAATATTGTTCAGCAGTTCTCCTAGACATTGCGCAAGCTATCGACAAAGTATAACATGAGGGCCTTATATACAAAATTAAAACTCACAACAAAATTTCATGCAGTCCTTGAAGGCTACTTGTTTCAAAGAAAATATCAGGTTCAACACAATTCAGCCATTACTAAACTAAATGATAAAAACACAGGAGTTCCACAAGGCAGCGTACTGGGGCCAGTATTGTATTTGCTATGTATACTGCCGCGGCATTATGTAGATCGCGATCTACCAACAACTGATAAAGTTGTAACATCAACATTTGCAGATGACACTGCTATCATGTTTTCACGAGAGTTGCAAGATCATTTATACAAAATTGAAAATTGGCAAAGAATGTGGCGGATAAAAGCGAATGAAAACAAATCAACACACATAACATTAACGTTGAATAAGCGTACATGTCCAGCGGTTAAATTAAACAATGTTACCATTCCTCAACAAACAAACGTCAAATACTTGGGTGCATCGTGATAGAAGATTAATATTTGACCGAGTTTGGCACAGAGGATTGGCGTGCAAGCTCAAGCGAGACCTTCCCAAACAATACTATGAAACTCTGAAATCATACATAACCGATAGACACTTCCGTATAAAATATGAAGACGAATAACTAGGTAGCGTTTTGGGCCCTGTCTTGTACCTCCTGTATACTCGGGATGTTTGGTCCATACCAGGCTCTAGGTGACAAGAACAAAATATTAAGCCTAGCACAGACTTTGAAGGTGCAATAAAAGATTGGTAGATATCCGGTTCGATATAATATTGTTTATTTAATTTTTATTTATTATAATTTTTATGTTGACGCTTCGGTGGTCGATTTAAGAAGACTTATATTTTGTTTTAATTGTAAAAGCACAAAAAATGTTAAAGTACACCTACTTAAATAATTAGTACATAAATTTTCTCGTAGATGGCTAATATATGATTTTAAAATAGCTTCACTTCTGAAATAGACTTTAGTTTTCTGTGATCATAATATGTCAACTTCATTTACATAAACAAATGAGTTGACAATAAGATAAGTACATAGTAATGATAAGAATATACCTATTTGCTAATTTTACAATATATGTTTACATTATTTTTAGATGCTTATGATCTGGAGTGTTTACGACATACCGCCCGCCTTGAATCGGATGATTTAAGTCACTGGGAGTAAACACAATTTATGTATGGGACGTTTGATCAATCCATTTGTGGTTTTTACTGTAACGACTCTAACGTTACTATCTGCTCCAGGATGTAGCTCGACTATTTTCCCCATCAACCACTTGCATGGTGGTAAATTTTCGTCTTTTATTAGCACTATATTGCCGATATCTATGTTTTGTTGTTTTTTGTGCCATTTACTGGTGTGTTGCATGCTCGTTAGGTATTCCAGGTGCCATCTTCGCCATATATTTTGGTTCATATGTTGGATTAGTTGCCATCTGGATAATCTGGACAGTTTGATGTCCAATAAGTTGTTATCAGGAATCTGCGTTGACGATCGACCAATCAAAAAATGTGATGGTGTCAGATAATCCATCTCGTCATCAGCGAGTACGCACAATGGTCGCGAGTTTAACATTGATTCAATTTCAGTAACTAGAGTTGACATTTCTTCTATTGTCAGGATATGACCATCTGTAACCCTTCGTAGATGATATTTGATGCTTCTAACGGCCGATTCCCACAGTCCGCCGAAATGTGGTGCGCTTGGCGGAATAAATTGGAAGGTAATTTCGTCTGTCAATAAAATTTTAGAAATTGTATTAAAATTTTGTTTTAAATGAGTGAAAAATTGATAAAGGTGATTGCGTGCACCAATAAAATTGGTGCCATTGTCGCTGTGGATTTCTTTACAAATCCCTCTACGCGCTATGAATCTTCTGAGCGCGGCCAAATATGCTTCTGTTGTGAGGTCAGACACCAATTCAATATGAATCGCCTTTGTTGAAAGACAAACGAAAATGCTTAGGTAAGTTTTATGGGGCTTCTGTCCTCTGCCTCTGGTAGTGTATGTTTGAAATGGCCCTGCGTAATCAACTCCGACTTTATAAAACGGCCTTATCAGCTCGACTCTAGGTTTGGGTAGCTGACCCATGATTTGATTGAGACTTCTAGCATTATATTTGACACATTTTACGCAGCTGTGTACCACTTTACGAATCAAGTTCCTGCCACCCAGTATCCAATACTTGTGTCTTAGCGTGGCCATCATCAGCGTTGGCCCAGCGTGAAGGTGTCGCAGATGATGATCTCGTACTATTACTTCCGTTAGCTTATCTTGTGCCGTAAGTATTATTGGATGCTTTACATGATAAGTTATCGAAGCATTTACGATTCTTCCCCCAACACGAAGTAACCCCGATTCATCGATGAACGGTTTGAAATATTTAATTCTGCTTGATAGTGGAACTTGTCTCTTGCTTTGAATTAAATTTATCTCTGATTCAAAATATTTGAGTTGTATGTGACGGAAAATTGTAACTTGTGACTTCTGTAATTCTGCTACGGTAAGATTCTGTGACAATGAGTTCCTTTGAATTCGTTTCAATTTGAGATTGATGAATCGCTGTACGTACGCCAAGATTCTGATAATGGTGCTGAAACTGGATATTTTTTCAATTATGTCATCTATTATGTTTGGTAGAAGGATTTGGGTATGTATTGATTGCGCGCGTATTTCTTGAACTGTTGTGGATTGATTGTTTTGAGTCTCTGGCCAATCCTTTTTGTTAGCTAGCCAGGTTGGACCATTCCACCACAAGCTGATATTTTGTAGGTTTTCGGGGTTGACTCCCCTCGATGCAAAATCAGCTGGGTTATCCTCTGATCTCACATGTCGCCATTGATCTCTACTCATATTGGTAAGTATTTCACCAGTCCGATTACCGACAAAGGTGTTCCATTTTCCGGGATGTGCAGAAAGCCAGTCCAAAACTATAGTGGAGTCCGTCCACGCATTGATTTCGTTTACATTGGCGTTTAATGCTTGTTTTACTCTAATAAACAGTTTGCTTAACAGCAATGAACCACACAGTTCTAATCGTGGAATTGTTATTTGTTTTACAGGTGCTACTTTGGTTTTTGCTGTTAAAAGCTTGATTTGTGACTCTCCGTTTGGTAGTTTGGTTTCAGTATATATAACTGCTGCATAAGCTTGTTTAGACGCGTCTGAAAACCCATGTAGACATATCTCATTCTTTGCAGTTGTGCCAATATATCTGTCCACAGTAATATCTTCTATTTTTATGAGGTTTTCTCGGATTTTGAACCATTCTGCTTTAGATTCTTCTGGTAATTGATCATCCCACCCTAAATTCGTAAGCCATAGCGTCTGAAAGAATATTTTTACACGGACTGTCACCGGCGCAATCCATCCCAAGGGATCAAACAGGCGACTTGCTTCTGACAGGATTTCTCTTTTTGTTGTCGTTGGTTTTGGATTTAAATTCACAAGAAATTGAAAACAATCTGTTCTTGAATTCCAATGCAGACCTAGTACTTTGACTGAGTTTGATTCCTCGATATCTAAAACTGTGTTTTGGTTGGTAGGTTGAGTAATGTTGTTCAACAATCCTGCGTGATTGGTTAACCACTTTCTGAGCTGGAAACCGGAATTGAATAATATAAAATTTATATCGTGGATTAATTTGTAGGCTTCTTCCATTGAATCGGCTCCTGCCATCAAGTCATCTACGTACATATTGGTTTTTATATGTTGTACCGCTTGTGGATATTCATTCTTATATTTTTCGGTGGCTTGATTTAGCGCGCGAGTTGCTAGATAAGTAGCACTTGCTGTCCCATATGTTACTGTTTGTAATTCGTAAGTGGTGAATGGTTTATGCGGTGTTTCTCTCCAAATGATCCTTTGATATCTTGTGTCTTCTGCTGCTACACGAACTTGTCTAAACATTTTTTCGACATCAGCTGTAAATGATATCTTAAATTTTCTGAATCTTATTAAAATTTCGTATAACATGGATTGCACGGTCGGTCCGACTGAAAGGCAATCGTTCAATGAAATTCCCGAGGTTGACTTGGCGGAGCCATCGAAGACTACTCTCAATTTGGTCGTGCTACTAGCTTCTTTAATGACGCCGTGGTGTGGTAAATAATAGCTATTAAGTTTTGCATCTGCATCAATCATCAATCACTCTCATGTGTCCCAGGGATATATACTCTGACATAAAATCCTTGTATCTAGATGCAAACTCCTTGTCTCTCGTGAATCTTCTTTCGACTGAATGCATTCTTTGTACAGCTTTCGAGAATGAATTTCCTAACCTGGTTGGAGATAACTTAAATGGTAAACGTACTTTAATTCTACCGGTGCTATCTATCGTTGTATTGGTTTTGAAGTGATTTTCACAAAATTCTTCTTCTTTGGATAAGTTAGGGTTCGCTGCGGTAACTGTTTCAATTTCCCAGAATTTTCTTAGTAGACGATCTATGCTTTCTTCGTGTTGGTTTATGTTCATGGTAATTGCCTGCTGTGTGTTTGGTTCGTTGTATTGCCCGGCAACTATCCAACCTAGTAGAGTTTTTTGCAGATGTAATCTTTGTACAGTTAATTTACCTTCTGATAATATTCCGAAGAACGTGTCAGCTCCAAGAATAATATCTATCTGTGCACCTTTATAAAAGTATGGATCAGCTAACTCGAATTGCTTAAAATACGTTATATCAATATATTGTGAAACTGGTGATCGCTTGGCTGTCAACTTTGGAAAAATAAATGCTTGAATATTGATACGAGGTTCATTGCCATGCCATGGTGTTAGGACTAGCGATACCAAACTCTTAGTAAAACCATTTGGTGTTGCTCCTATTCCGGATATAGCAATTTTAGCCTCGATTCTATTTAATTGAAGCCTCTGTACACATCTCTCGGAAATAAACGAGCTTTGCGACCCTGAATCTAAAAGTACTCGGCATAACTGTTTTTTGTTGAATTTATCGGTTACATTGACTAATGATGTAGGTAAAAGAGAAGCACCTATTCTAGTATTGATTTCACTATTGATTGAGAGTGACGACTGGCTTGGTTGTTCAACTGGAACAGCATTACTTGAATCTGGGTTTTGCGTTAAGTTTTCGTGTACTAAGCTATGGTGTTTTCTATTGCAATACCTGCATCTATATTTAGACTTGCAATTATAAACATTGTGGTTATCATTTAAGCAGTTGAAACAACGGTTTTGTGTTTTTAACAAAGCTTTTCTGTTCTCTACGGGCATTTCTTTGAATTTATCGCATTCAAAAATTTTGTGTTGCTTTTCAGTACATATTGAACATGGTGTAATTACAAACGTTTCAACAGTGTGGCTCTTTATATTATGTTTTGGTTGATTCCATTGTGGTTGTGTTCGTCTAGTTGGTGCTTTTATTGATTCTAGCGCATCTATTCGTTTTACAAGGAAATCAAAAAATTGTTTTATATTTGGGAGCTCGTTCTCTGCCGAATCTTGTGCCCATAAACCGTTTGTCTCGTCATCTAGCTTGGTAGTCATGATATGAATCAGCCAATGATCTCTGGTTTCTGCATCTTCTCCTAATGCTTTGAGGCCACGGATGATTTCATCTGAAGTATCTAAAAGTCGTCGGACATTTGCAGTATTTGGTGTATTGAATGATGGTTGCGACATGAAGTTTCTAATGAACGCGTATATGGTATGCTTTCTTCGGTCATAACGTTCTCTTAGTTTCTTTAATGCTTCCATATAATTTGCGTCGGTGATATTAAAATGCTTTAGTAATCCTGCTGCTTCATTTGTCAGGGAGCCCTTTAGATACTGCAATTTTTGTGATGCTGTTAATTTAGGGTTGTCGTGTATGGTAGAGCAAAAAAGATCAAAAAAGGACTGCCACTCCGTGTAATCGCCGCTAAAAACTGGTATAGATATTTTCGGTAATTTTACTTCCGCATGAGTGCCACCGAGACTTGTATTTCCAATTGTATCGTTTATTGATACTGTTGTATCCGATTTTTCTCTAATCGCACGATTTAGACCTGCAATGGCCGCATAATAATTCTCTTCGAAGTCTGGATCTAGGTCTTCATTTTCATCCAATTCTACTATTTTGTCTTCTACTTTGTTGAATTCTTCTCGCATTTTATCAATATGACAAAGTCGAGCCTTAATTTCGTCTATTTGAGTTTTGTCATTTATGCCTTTAATGTAATTGAGTAACTTGGTTACATTTCCTTTGATAGTAGCTCGTCTTTTCTTTAAGGATGCGAGTTGGGTCATTATTATGATATTTACCCTTTTTTTTTTTTTTTTTTAACACTATTACTGTTTATCACACTATTTAAACTTAACTTCACTCAAAGTCAACAATTTTGTTTATTGATTTTTATTTTAGGTTTAATGAACACTTCGGGTTTAATAAATAAACTATCGAAACTTTTTTAAATTTGATAGATATTAATTTTATTTATTTATTTCAAATTGATATGGTTAGTTATGTAAATTATATTAAATTTTTGATACTTAAGGTTTTCTGGTAAATTGCTTCTGCAAATCCTTTGTACACGTTCAGGTTGCTCAAATCCACGCGGTTCAGGTTGTTCAAATCCACGCGGTTCAGGTTGTTGGTTGGTTTTTATTCTTCTTCTGGTAGTGGTTGACAAGAATAAAATGGTGGTACTGATTGACAAGAATAAAATCCAACGTATCCGGCTCGAAGGACCAATGTTTGGTCCATACCAGGCTCTAGGTGACAAGAACAAAATATTAAGCCTAGCACAGACTTTGAAGGTGCAATAAAAGATTGGTAGATATCCGGTTCGATATAATATTGTTTATTTAATTTTTATTTATTATAATTTTTATGTTGACGCTTCGGTGGTCGATTTAAGAAGACTTATATTTTGTTTTAATTGTAAAAGCACAAAAAATGTTAAAGTACACCTACTTAAATAATTAGTACATAAATTTTCTCGTAGATGGCTAATATATGATTTTAAAATAGCTTCACTTCTGAAATAGACTTTAGTTTTCTGTGATCACTGATCATAATATGTCAACTTCATTTACATAAACAAATGAGTTGACAATAAGATAAGTACATAGTAATGATAAGAATATACCTATTTGCTAATTTTACAATATATGTTTACATTATTTTTAGATGCTTATGATCTGGAGTGTTTACGACACGGGATATACCACCAATGGAAGAAGCAACTATATAGCAACATATGCTGATGATACTGCGATTTTGGCAGTTGGGAACAATGTAGAAGAAGCTACTATTGGATGAAAAAATGGAGGTTAAAACTGAACGAAACTAAATCTGTGCATGTGAACTTTACTAATAAAAATATTTCTAATAGAATCCCAATTATCATCAACTCTAAACAAGTTGCCTATACGGCGAAATATTTAGGTATGACGCTGGATGCCAACTTGAGGTGGAAAGAGCATGTCATAAAGAAAAAGGAAGAGCTGAACATGAAGTATAGGAAGATGTTTTGACTCTTAGGCAGACATTCTGAACTATCTATAAACAATAAATTGCTTTTATACCGGCAAATACTGAAACCGGTATGGACCTATGGTATACAGCTTTGGGGCTGTACCAAGAAAACGAACATCAAGATTATACAGACGTTCCAAAACAAAGTACTTCGGAATATTGTAAATGCTCCATGGTACATTAGAAATAAAGACCTCCACCGAGATTTAAAGATGGAATACATCGATGAAGTTATTACGTATCATGCTCTCAAGCATGATTCACGCCTCCGACAGCACGACAACATCGAGATATGCAATATGCGGGACAGACCGTTGGCAGTAAGACGTCTCCAAAGGACCAAACCAATTGATCTAGTAAATGGAACATACAATTGCTGTTATAGGAAAGATTTATATAAATAAATAATTTTAATTTCTGGGACGAGCCGTTGGGCTATATCTCAACAACTTTATTATGATAGAAAAGTTACTAGATGACTTAGAATAAAGCCAGTTGTAATATTATATAAATAAAAAAAAAAAATTTTTTTTTAACTAATTGACACACGGCCTTACTAACATAATCAGATCCAAAAGAACACCCTCTAACCTTAGAAATCATCAGAAAATAACTTCTTTTAATCAATTCTTTGTAAAAACCGTAAACGTACACTAAAAATATTGTTTCAACTTTCCCACATCAAATACATAAACATGTAGATTCTAAAATATAAAACTATTAATATTCAAATTAGATTAAAATTTACATTTTTATTTTAATAAACTAAAAATTCAATTTTCATATTTTTCTCTATGTACAATTTAAAAAATTAAAATGCCATTTACAATATTTTTAATTTAAATAATATATTTTTTATTTTACACAGTACAATAAAATACGCATCAGACATATATAAATAATTTTAAATAAACGAAATTTTAAATTTAGTATATGTACATAATAATATAATAATAAAATAGTCATACGCATATTTCTTAAATTTATTTAAAATTTCACTTAATCTTTAAACAACAACAACAACATAATTATACAAATTCACTGTGACTTTATCTGAGGCGGCAAATTAAATTAAATTTAAATAATAATGGAACGAGAGAATATAATTATTTATACGTTTTATTTTTACATTTAATTTTAAATTTAAATAAAAATAATTCAATTTATATATTTAGTATAAATAAATAAATAAATAAAATATATATTTTGTAAATTGTAGTTAATTTTATAGTAATTAAAATTCTATAGTATTTAAAAAAAAAATTATTCTACTTTAATTTCTATACGTACAATTTAAATACACAGAATTAATTAAATAGAAAAACAAAAACAAAAATCAGAAGAAATCAAAAAATAGATTTTTTTTTGTTTTTAATTTTCACTTTAAATTTTACTTGTTGTCGTTGTTGTTGTCATCGTTTATCTGTTGAATTTATTTGTAGATAGATACGAGCAGCTATTAGCTATATGTACATTTATATACAGACATATTCCAAGTTTTGTTGTTAATTGAATTTAAAAATAGGATTTAAAAATTAAATAAATTTTTTCGTTAATAATTAACTCGTTAGGTTTTGTATACATTTTTTGACTAAATTGTTTTACAACATATTTACATTTATATCATAAGAGATATATACACACACACACACACATAGCTATATATAGTGTTTTCTGTAATTTGCATAAATTTTCATAAAATGTTGAAAATTAAAAGTCATATAGTTACTATAATAAACGACTTTTGTTTCTATTAGCATAAAACATTGTAGTTTATGATGATGATTGTTGGAATTAGTTTTTTTTTTTATTTTTTTTTAATTTTTTGGTAATTGATTTCGTGGAAAATTGTCCGGAAATGTGATTCAACACTATTCTATTGCAGCAATAATTAACTAAAATTTATATTTTTTGGTAAATCATTAAATTTTTTAAATTTAATTAAATCTTTAATTTTCACTTAAATTTAATTTTAGACTCTATCGCAATCACAATATACTCAGAGATGGGCAATTACGCGGCTTCTATGTACATAGATAGACAACGTTAATCTCGTAGACAACATACTGTTAAAGTTAGCAGATAATTTCCAGCCGAAAGTTATAAAATTGATAATGCAGATTATATATTAATATGACAGCCGATAAAAAATTCACATAGCCGAAAGTTTTCACCCGATGGTTTCCAGCCGATAGTTTCCAGCCGATAGTTTCCAGCCGATATATGTCGATAACGAAGATTTTTAATATTTGGATAAAAATAATAGGATAAATTGTATTTTGATACAATTGTAATACATTTATAATAATACTATAAGGAAAAGCTCGATGTGGGGATCCTGGAAAATGTATATTTTCCAAAATCATATGCAAATAATTGAAGATTTATAAAAATGCTGCTTCTAGAATGTTATGTCTGAAAATGGATTGATTTGAAGTGTATTTCCAATAGCTATATGACTAGAAAAATATGTTAGGCCAAGTTTCATGTGGGGATCCTGGGGACTTTATAACAATTCTGCCTCTACAGTGTTATGTCTGACTAGATTATCACACTTATATAATGGGCCAAAATTGAGTATAATAGTTAGTTAACACATAAAAACACATCTAGAGGCAGAATTTTTATAAATTTTCAATTATTTGCATATGATTTTTGAAAATCTAAATCTCCCAGGATCCCCACATGAAACTTGAACCAAAACAATTTTTTGGTCATAGCTATTGGAAAAACACTTCAAATCAATCCATCTCCAGACATACCACTCTAGAGGCTGAATTTTTATAAATTTTCAATTATTTGCATATGATTTTGGAAAATCTAAATTTCCCCGGATCCCCACATGAAACTTGAACCAAAACAATTTTCTAGTCATAGCTATTGGAAAAACATTTCAAATCATTCCATTTTCAGACATACCACTCTAGAGGCTGATTTTTTATAAATTTTCAATTATTTGCATATGATTTTGGAAAATCTAAATTTCCCCGGATCCCCACATGAAACTTGAACCAAAACAATTTTCTAGTCATAGCTATTGAAAAAACACTTCAAATTATTCCATTTTCAGACATACCACTCTAGAGGCTGATTTTTTATAAATTTTCAATTATTTGCATATGATTTTGGAAAATCTAAATTTCCCCGGATCCCCACATGAAACTTGAACCAAAACAATTTTCTAGTCATAGCTATTGGAAAAATACTTCAAATCAATCCATTTCCAGACATAACACTCTAGAGGCTGATTTTTTATAAATTTTCAATTATTTGCATATGATTTTGGAAAATCTAAATTTCCCCGGATCCCCACATGAAACTTGAACCAAATCAATTTTTTGGTCATAGCTATTGGAAAAACACTTCAAATCAATCCATCTCCAGACATACCACTCTAGAGGCTGAATTTTTATAAATTTTCAATTATTTGCATATGATTTTGGAAAATCTAAATTTCCCCGGATCCCCACATGAAACTTGAACCAAAACAATTTTCTAGTCATAGCTATTGGAAAAACATTTCAAATCATTCCATTTTCAGACATACCACTCTAGAGGCTGATTTTTTATAAATTTTCAATTATTTGCATATGATTTTGGAAAATCTAAATTTCCCCGGATCCCCACATGAAACTTGAACCAAAACAATTTTCTAGTCATAGCTATTGAAAAAACACTTCAAATTATTCCATTTTCAGACATACCACTCTAGAGGCTGATTTTTTATAAATTTTCAATTATTTGCATATGATTTTGGAAAATCTAAATTTTCCAGGATCCCCACATGAAACTTGAACCAAAACAATCTTTTGGTCATAGCTATTGGAAAAGCACTTCAAATCAATCCATTTCCAGACATAACACTCTAGAGGCTGAATTTTTATAAATTTTCAATTATTTGCATATGATTTTGGAAAATCTAAATTTTCCAGGATCCCCACATGAAACTTGAACCAAAACAATTTTCTAGTCATAGCTATTGGAAAAACATTTCAAATCATTCCATTTTCAGACATACCACTCTAGAGGCTGATTTTTTATAAATTTTCAATTATTTGCATATGATTTTGGAAAATCTAAATTTCCCCGGATCCCCACATGAAACTTGAACCAAAACAATTTTCTAGTCATAGCTATTGAAAAAACACTTCAAATTATTCCATTTTCAGACATACCACTCTAGAGGCTGATTTTTTATAAATTTTCAATTATTTGCATATGATTTTGGAAAATCTAAATTTTCCAGGATCCCCACATGAAACTTGAACCAAAACAATCTTTTGGTCATAGCTATTGGAAAAGCACTTCAAATCAATCCATTTCCAGACATAACACTCTAGAGGCTGAATTTTTATAAATTTTCAATTATTTGCATATGATTTTGGAAAATCTAAATTTCCCCGGATCCCCACATGAAACTTGAACCAAAACAATTTTCTAGTCATAGCTATTGAAAAAACACTTCAAATTATTCCATTTTCAGACATACCACTCTAGAGGCTGATTTTTTATAAATTTTCAATTATTTGCATATGATTTTGGAAAATCTAAATTTTCCAGGATCCCCACATGAAACTTGAACCAAAACAATCTTTTGGTCATAGCTATTGGAAAAGCACTTCAAATCAATCCATTTCCAGACATAACACTCTAGAGGCTGAATTTTTATAAATTTTCAATTATTTGCATATGATTTTGGAAAATCTAAATTTTCCAGGATCCCCACATGAAACTTGAACCAAAACAATTTTCTAGTCATAGCTATTGGAAAAACATTTCAAATCATTCCATTTTCAGACATACCACTCTAGAGGCTGATTTTTTATAAATTTTCAATTATTTGCATATGATTTTGGAAAATCTAAATTTCCCCGGATCCCCACATGAAACTTGAACCAAAACAATTTTCTAGTCATAGCTATTGAAAAAACACTTCAAATTATTCCATTTTCAGACATACCACTCTATAGGCTGATTTTTTATAAATTTTCAATTATTTGCATATGATTTTGGAAAATCTAAATTTTCCAGGATCCCCACATGAAACTTGAACCAAAACAATCTTTTGGTCATAGCTATTGGAAAAGCACTTCAAATCAATCCATTTCCAGACATAACACTCTAGAGGCTGAATTTTTATAAATTTTCAATTATTTGCATATGATTTTGGAAAATCTAAATTTCCCCGGATCCCCACATGAAACTTGAACCAAAACAATTTTCTAGTCATAGCTATTGGAAAAACATTTCAAATCATTCCATTTTCAGACATACCACTCTAGAGGCTGATTTTTTATAAATTTTCAATTATTTGCATATGATTTTGGAAAATCTAAATTTTCCAGGATCCCCACATGAAACTTGAACCAAAACAATCTTTTGGTCATAGCTATTGGAAAAGCACTTCAAATCAATCCATTTCCAGACATAACACTCTAGAGGCTGAATTTTTATAAATTTTCAATTATTTGCATATGATTTTGGAAAATCTAAATTTCCCCGGATCCCTACATGAAACTTGATCCAAAACAATTTTTTAGTCATAGCTATTGGAAAAACACTTCAAATCAATCCATTATTACAACTTATCTTAAATTTTTTTAAAGATTTTGACTCAAATTCATACTATAGGATTCTATTCTGGATTTCACTTACGCAAATTTACTCAAAAAATATATACTTCATAGTCTATGCAAACTGAAATATGAGTCAATATTTATAAATTAAATTAATTTCAAATAATCTAGGAATCACGTTTAAAATTTTGCTCAACTTCATAGTACAAATTGTATCGTAAGTTTAATATTTAAATTGCACTTAAATTTTGTTCAGATTTATCCGTTAAAAATTCTGCAACTCTTAAGATTTACTAAAATTAAAATATGCATACAAAAATTAAGGTTTGAGAAACATTTCTACCCCCCACCCTTCGGTTTGAAGCAATGTATATTTTTCATGGTATTCTTGGCAACCTTTACAGAGCAAAAGTAGCTTCTTGTGCATCTAGCCCTTGACACGGTACCTAACGTCGTTGCTTAGGGAATGCACATTGATTTCACAATATATTTTAATATTTTTAGCAAATTTGAAAGTTCAGCAGTATTACTAACCTCAAGCTTTAAATGTGGCCACCGCGTATAGCTTAGAACTAGTTCACTAAATCACCCTATCAACCGTCTACATTGTTAACGTTTTCTTTGAATTGTCTACACTGTCTACGATATCTAATAGATGACGTATAAATGCCCATCCCATGATTACATTAGAAACGATGTTAACATGTGTATGCAACATGTCAAACAAATCGAATATACATAATTTGCCACGCAATGATAAATCTACTATGAATACACTCAGACACACATTCATATCTAAATAATCAGTCAAAATGCAATTTTGTTAAAACATTGTACAAAAGGGTTAAAGGTTATACAAAGGTTTTGAGTACCCCAAAAACAACAAAAATGGTTATATTCATCATAATAAAAGTCTTAAATTACAAACAATATCATATTCAATTTTTTACGTGAAGTGTTTACAATTCGTATTTAGTTGGTTCTTATTTTATATTATTCTTACATAATCAAAGTACCTATGCTACATACATACATATATACATAATTTATAAAAGGTAAACGGGTGTTGTACGAAAACATAAAATTAAAAAACCTACATCATGTACGTACATGTAGTAAATAACATAAATCAAAATCCCTAAATCTATTTCAAAGGTACATAAATATACGTTGGTATGTGGAAGGCCAGCACCAATCAAATAATTAAATCCGTCACTATTATATCCTATATTTATAGAAAGTTTTATTATTTATTCATTCATCTCACTATTTATTTTGATTCCTTTTGACAAAATATCCTTCTTATAGTTAATCCCAACATTTCTATTTTCGTTCTCCGTATATATAAAAATAACATTTTCCCAATTCTCCCGCCACAACTTCCACATTCGCCTTAATTTTTTTCCTCGTCCTTCAATTCTTTCATAATTCAATTGAATGGATTTTGGATACTCATGTTGTTATACCATTATGTCCGGATTAATAATAATGTACATGAGAAAATAGAAAATGGAATGGCAACAACAAATACATATACGATAGAAAAATTCTTCTTCACACGAGAGAGGAAAACAAAAATTTATCCACTACAAATTTTTGGACGTGAGATTGTTGAATGATCATGATGGGATACAACATAGCTTAGCCGCACATAGCTATATATTGGTCGTGTATGTGTAACACAATGTTTTTGTCCCGTCCCGCATCATCTCTCAATTTTAACCAAACGGATAAAATATTTGGTTCTGTTGGTTTTTGTGAGTTCAGCACACACACACACACACACACATAACCTCTATACAAATACGATAATCTTATTGTTTTATTCTATTGTGTATAGGTTAAATTATTTTAGACTTTAACTCTCGTTTTTCTTGATCCTTACTCACTATCTATATACATATGTATGTGGATGAACCAGTGGATGAAGGTACACACATTCACATAGTCAATATAGATTGAGAATTTGAATACAAAATAAAAATCCAAATAAGATAAATTGATGAATCATTTAGAAATTTATAAAAATAACAGAACTTAACTTAAAAACTATCTGTTTATAATGTCAAAAAAGGGTAAAATGGATACCGCCAAAACAACACGGGACACGAGATTTAGGATCGTCATGTGAAACGTGCATTCACTTAAGAATGTTGAGATCAGAGATCTGATGAAGATCTCCGACATTGTATATGAACGCTAGCTCAGTCACGTTCTGCGTGCTGATCCGGAACGAATTGTGCAGCGATCTCTAAAAGAAGAGCCACCATGTGGTAGGTGCGTATACAGGGATGGGCGTTTAAGCGTCATCTATTATTTTCTACGTCAATAATGTAGACAATTCCTGGAATGATTTTGTGAATTAGTTCGAAACTAAAGGGAGCCATTTTTTTAGGATCAATGCGATACGTGATAATTTAAAAAAAATTTCTTCAATGCATTTTAATTTCTGTTTTATTTAGGAGAAGCTAAAGAATAGTTCAAATAAAATCGGGAATCAAATAACATAACTTTTAAGTATATACATTGTTTGGTATTATTAGAAACCTAATTATTTATCCACAAATACCTTGATTCTTTAAGCGTCATATAGGTTTATACATAGCAAAATCATTAAATTTGTCCAAAACAACGAGAAAGCGTTATAAAACGGTGAAAAGTAGGTCTCAGTGTAGAAAAGCAGATTACAATAATCGAAAACATGCTACAACCATGATAAAAAGCTTTACAATATGATGATAACTTCCAAATAATCCGGGGGCCACTGACTATGTCTGTGCTATAAAATCTAGTAAATCCATCCCATTCGATGGTAAGACAAATTTCAGTTCAGGAAGGCCAAAAGAGTTATTAGACTGCTAGACTGCTGTATGACTACGTTTTGACAAAATTTATGTTTTGATGGATATGACAAACGTACCTACAATTAGATTTGAAACAGGTTAGCAGATCCAAAATTGTATCTAGCTAAAAATAGTGGCAATGCTTTCGCTAAATTTTAGCACTTCAAGTACGATAATTAGCAAAATAAATTATGATGTCAAGCGATTTGCAGTTATAGACTCAAGAGCCAGGTAGTGGCGGGTTAAGGATAAGCGAGGCTATTTATAACATTTTATGCGAGGCTCTTTGTCGTCAGGGATGTGGGTTTACGCGTCATCTATTATTTTCTACGTCGAAGTGTCGACAACCTGTAGACAACGTCGACAGTGTAGACAACGTTCATAATGTAGACAATTTCTAGAGTGATATTGAGAATTAGTTCTATACTACGGAGAAGAACTTTTTTCAATGCTTTTTAAATTTTTTCAAAATGCCAGAGGGTCATATAAACAAATACTCTGCATTCAACGAGCAATTCACTAAAAAACTAAACGTTATCCAAGGCAATGACGCCACTTGGATTATATTAGCTAATTTAACAAGGATATCCAGGATTTTCACAGTACCGATAACGTTTTTGCAGATCAACAACGAAACCACCATTTATCTTGCCGAAAATTAAAAGTATGTTTTTAAAACTTTTCCCAGAGCTAACGAAACTCCTCGGCTAACATCAGGTACATTCAACGGCTTACTATCCATAAAGCAATGTCATGGGCGAACGCACACACCGACAGGTCAAATCTGCTCTCAAGGTTCGAGGCAACACAATTAATTGGATCTCAAAAGTATCAGCCGTTTTACTAATTGGTATCGGTAAACAAATCGATATTTTTGTTCAGAAACCACTCGACAACTGCAATTACGCCTTGGTCAGGGTTAGTAAAATTCGAACCATCCGATTGTAGTATAATACCTCAAATTTTATGGTTTTCCGTCAGCGAAGGGAGTCATGTACCAGCTCAAATATAACGATACTCACTGATATTCGAAACTGCAACAATAACCAAATTAGAGATATTCAATGGCTGATTATACCTAATTTTTAATTAATTTAGAGTTATCTATGGAGTAAAAAATAATAAAAATTCTCGACACGCAAATTTTATCGAGCTTGTCAAGCCCTCACATAGTAAAACACACGGAAAATTGTCCAGCGCTGATTCAAGATAAAATTTCGTGTGATTTACTATGTGAGTATGGCGGCGAGAATTTTTTTATTTTAAATATTATTTAAATTTTATTAAGAATAACATTTCGTTACTAAGTTTTAGTCGTCCTTGGCCAGCACTCTGGTATTCTATTACCAAGTTTTGACAAAATTTTGGGAATATGTTTTGATGGTTGACGAAAGGTATACAATACGTGAAATTGGATTTGAAACAGGTTAGCAGGTCAAAAGCTATATATCTTACAAAAAATAGTGACAATGGTTCCGCTAAATATATAAGCACTTCAAGTTAGATAAACTTGAAAAAAAAGAGTTATAATTGCAACCGATTTGCAGTTGTGGACTCAATAGCCAAGTCTTTGTCACATCCTTCACAGTTACGTCAAATGTGTACATAATAGAATGACGACAGAAACGTTTTTTGTCTCTAGTTCGTTGACACGAGTCAGCAGTAAAATGTTGACCTGATGAAGCTATAGATAAACTACTCTAAAGCATGGAACAGATTTTTTATCGTTCTGGTTTTGGAGTCAGTTCCAAAAGATCTTTCGTTGCGATTTCCGGTTTTAGGAAATTATTTTTATTTCGGTTTAGTTACGGGTCGGAACCGGGTTAAAACCGGTTAAAATTTTTGGTTAAATTAAGATTAATGCAAAATTGTAACAAAACAGGTTCATTTTAATGTTTTTGGAACTCAAGCCTTAATTCAAAAATGTTTGTACACGCGGTAGAAATACTTCTCTAAAGGCGCAATAAATTGGTACGAGACTAATCAAAAAATATTTAATATAGTAAAAAGATGATTGGCAGATACGATAAGATTGCTGTAAATATGCGTTCTGAATCGAATAATAATACTGCCAAAGTCACATCGGAAGTTGTATTGAATCTCACGGCGAACATCGAACCACATTTGCTTGACTTTATCTGTAATAATAAAATTTTAAATTTAGATCAATATGTGTGTCTTTTACAAAACACAACTACGTATACTGGCACATTTTATTTCAATTCACTAATATTGTCGATGTCAAATATTGCCAAGTAATCTACATAATATTTTACATGTCGACAACCACGTAGAGCACAAGGCGTAATCTACCTTGCCCATCCCTGAGCGTAGGTCGCTGCAGGCGACGATGGCTCCACGGTGTAGAGAGCAACTTGGATTCTTCAGACTTTTTTTGAAATAGAAATGGATTAACTCATCGGTGACGTCCAACGTCGTCTGAGTAAAGGGTTTGAGGAACATTTTATCTAATAAGCAAGGTTGATTTTTTTGTTAAAATACCATTTAACGAGTCACTATTGGGCAATTCGAAAATCCTGGCCATGGAAATCTTTGACAATCGACGAAGCATGAACTTGCAGCAAAGTTGTTGCGTCAGATAAGTATATGATTTGAAATTGCAACTATTATATTTATTAAAATGCTAGGCACGCGAGACCGACCAACAGATCTGTGATATCTGCCATTGCTAGCCTTTTTGATCCTCTTGGACTAGTTATCACGGTGGGAATTAAAACAAAATTGGGATGCCCCGTTGCCTCAAGATCTTTACAGTTAATGTATTACACATCGAGCTGAGCTTCCAACATAAAAACTACTTCAGCTAACGTTATTTTTTTTTACGAGAGTCAACAGACGAGATACATTGCCCAAGCTAAATACATTGAACAGATTCTACAATAGTTTAAATCGTTTGTGACTTGTGTCTCGTACGGTGACCGATGATTCATTTAATGCGAGACCCATGAAAAGTCGTAGCAAACGCAAGACCGGCCGGCCACTTATCAACCATTGAAAGTAATAACGCTCTGCTTTATTTGGTATCCTAAAAAGATTGATAGCGACTCCAGAAATTCCCCAGAATATCTTTCCACAATGGAATAAATTTTATAGGTAATAGCCAATACAATCGAATTACAGGGCACTTTCAACCTCCAGGCACTCTGATCAATTCGTGATATAAAATATTAAAGATGTAAATCTACTAGAACTTGCACAATAATCTGTCATAACAATTTAAGACAAAACAAAACACACCAACTATCTTATTTATGTATCCTTAACGACATGACCTCATATATGTATATATATACATACACATATATACCTAAAATGAAAAGGAAGTATTAACAGTTACAACTTGAATAAATAATATCACAAAACATGTTTTCCCAATTAACTTAAGATGTTTTATAAGAACGTACAATTGTTTTGTTTTCATCTCGTACATCTTTTTCTCTCTCTTTCTCACTCTCTCTCTCTCTCTCTCTCTCTCTCTCTCTCTCTCTCTCTCTCTCTCTCTCTCTCCTGATATACAATTTAATATGTATATAAATAACGGAAGCAAAAAATAAAGTATGTTATCTTAACAATAACAACAACACAACAACAACAAAAAACAAAGGCAGTATAAATAACGTTCCAAGAAACAACAACAAGGATAATGAATATAAGAAGGTGATGAGACTTGTACACAAATGGACTAGATTTTTATTTTTGATAATTAGTTTTTCGGTAGAAAAAAACCCGCATAACACATACATTTATATATTCTTACACTTCTAGACCACATAGGACACGCAGCCATACCAACAATAATATAATTGTATCATGGTCTGCTGAAGGAATGAAATATATCCTTAGTTCCTTAGATTTCATTCAACTTCCATAAATAATAAATTATTTCAACTCTACGCTTCCTCAGTATAAACAGAACAGTAAAAACGATAAATTCAACAAGAACGTTTACTTAAGTGGTTTGGAACAATTATTTATAACAAAATCATAATTTACACAGAACAATTTACAACAAGTGTATGTACATATACCAGACAGTAAAAATACAAAAACAACAAAATTATTAATTACTAGTACTTTGTGCAATACTAATTAAATCACGTACCATAATATTCTTTATAAAATTTTTAATTTTTTTTCGAAATACAAACAAAATTGTTGTAATAAAGTTGTGTTGCTTAAAAATATGCAGAACACTGTTTATTGTAGATTATTAGATCGAGATGAAAATTGGATGGATGTTTTATGAATTAATTTTCTTTTCCTTGTTGGGTATGCAAATGGTGTACGATGTACATTTATGCGACCATTTGATGCTGTTTCATCAATCTCGTAAAACGCTGCTCGTAATAATTTTTGCATCCGACGTAATTCTTTTTAACTTCTAGAATCAAAAAGTAGTTTTTGTGTGATTCAAAAAGAGTGAGGCACGTTCAATGGGACACGATATGCCAGTCCAAATGTCCATCTCACCGAGTCATGGTGCAACTCTTATTCTTCGATTCTTTACACTTGTAGGTCTAGTGGATAAAGGGTTCTGATATAAAAAAAGACAAGCAAGTACTATTTACAAAAACTTAATTTTAAAAAATAATAAAACATTTACATAGATATACAAAGCCTTATAGAACTATATACGATGAGGACTGCCAAATTTTCAAACCAAGTCAAATCAAAGTTTAGCTTCAATTTCCGGTGAATCCAGGAAATTACCATTTTCTGAGTTTAAAACAAAAAATGTCTCTGAGTTTCGAAATCCGAAAAGTTACGGTAGATTCTATATAGCGTACCCACACATTTCTGGATCCGAAAATGCAAATTGCATGAAATAACAAAATTATTGGCTAGGGACGGCTATTGACACATTTATTTGCTGTCTTGGAGGAATCCAGTACGGTACTTGTGCCAGCTCCATATCTTGATTCCGGGCAACTAGTACACCATGTCATGTGGTGTACTTGGCGAAAACACGAAGCTTAACAACTGGGCCGGGTTAAAGTGTTAACCGTACCGTGCTGGTAACTGGCCATGATGGCGGCGCAGTCTAAGAACTTGCTCAGCCTCTATCGGTGTATACGTTGGAGACTGGGGCCTCCTTTCTCCACTACTCGTGGGACCTATTATGCGGATGCAAAACCGTAATCTAGTCTTGCAGGGACATCACCCTTTATAGACGCTGTCTCCAAAGCACAACACATAACCACAAATGAGGCTGGTTCCTCAAAACCAAAGCGCAAATGCACAAATGCAAACCCGCAAGTGCCGAACTAACCAAGATACGCTTATGTGTTCTCGAAGTCGAAAAGGCAGAGATCTGAGGGTGACGAAAATGAAAATGGAAGAAGAAAATGGTTCCGGAGACTTGTAACGATCAGGGAGTACCATGCGTAGATTCGACGTATATGCGAACTGCGAATTAAATTTCTAAATTTCGCTTAATGTTATTTTTGTGTAATAGATTTTTTTTTACGAACTCGTCCGTTTTTCGGTGAGTGCAAAAAAAAAAGTAATAATATTAAGAAAAAATTAAATAAAAAAAAAGAGGAAGGAATTCAATTGATTGTCGGTGATCGACCAGAAAAGTAAAATTATAAAATTATGTTAATAAAATTTGAATTGTTAATTTTTGAGTAATTTTGATAATGTTTTAAAATAAAAATAAAAGTTATTAAAAATTAAAAATTTATAATAATACAATAACTTAAAAATGCATGAGAACTAGCGATTGCAAATTTAAAAGTCAGAGAAATACCTATGCCAAGTTATTAAATATAAAGAAAAAAATTATCAAAAATAAAATAGTGAAATAAATTGTAAACTAGTATTGTAAAGCCAATATGGCACAAAGAAAAAAATTACGATTTATAGTTTTTTTAAAATGATAATAAATAAACTATAATTATAAACTTTAAAGTTAAATGTATCAAAACTTATAATAAATTAATATAATTCACAAATAAAAATTATAAAAATTGAAGTGAGATAAATGGTTTGTTTTATATATATAAAAGAAAATTGAAACGACCTACGATCATTGAATATACAACTAACGTAATTAAAAACCTACGACAATTGTGACGACATCCCACCAAACAGGGAATTCCATAACGGTGCTACCTATATCATTAAATACAACCGAAATAACCAGATTGCAACCAACGGCAGTTTCGATTACCAACACCAGTACTCCAGTTTATGAAGCGGATAATACTAGGCAAGGTGGCGTAACCTTTAAGTTAAGTAGAAACTTTTTTTTCTGTATTTAATTGTGGTGGCATATTTGTTTAAATATTTCTTTTTGGTTGAATTTTATTTTTATTTTATATTATTATTGTACAAAGCTTCACCAGCGTTAAATGGTTAATTTGATTTTTCTGGTCGTGAAGATCTTCGATATGTTAGCTTAGTGAGATAAGCCGGGGTGTGAGTGCTTAATGACCGTGCTCAAGAAAATAATTTTAGTACGATAACCTATAATGACGTGGTGACTAAAGAACCCGCCAACCGGAAGATGCTACCCATCTATATTTTTAAGATGTCACCACGTGTAGGACATACCTACGTTATACGTTACAGACTGACACTGGGCCCTTTAACGAGGTGCTACAGGAGCATCTGACTATGGCAGTTACCGACAGGGCTCACGCAAATGGGAGTATTACGGCCTTTAACTGGAGGAAGGTGGAGAAGGAGCCGCCACCTTCCTCAAAATTATGCGGGAGAATCCAGGACCTGCCAAGACGGAGAGTGGCACCGGAGTAAAATTAACCGCCTGTGCTGACGAAATATCGGTGACCGAAGGCGATAGGTAGCCTGGGTGAAGTTTGGCCAAATTAGAAATGGTTACGAGGGAAGAAATTCCCTGTTGGTCTAGAGACACGAGCCTGGGTCACTGCGGCACTGTGTAACCCGAAGGAGATCTTGGAAATGCTACACATCAGCGATCTAGAACTCACAATAGCCACTTTTTGATTTTTTTTTTTTAATTTGGCTGGGACGCTTTAAGGATCCGCACTCAATGCCACAAAAGGAACAGCCACTTGGTGGATTGCCAAGTTAGAGGAAGTAATATTGGAAGCAGATCATAGATCAACTGTGATCAACACCTCTTGGGTGTTCTGGAAAAGTGTGAAGGCTTGATCAGCTACGGATTTGGAGCCATTATGCTCAAAGTTTATAAGCGATGAAGCCAACAGATCTGGATGGATGACTCCCTGTCACATGCGGAGACTGATTTAACAGTGGTGAAGATTAGCAATGTCTAATGCATAAAGTCTTTCAGATCAACATTCACCACTGTAAAGCTACCTCTACGACAGCTCTGCTTAAAATGTAATTTGAGTCCATTGATGTGGTTCTGGTCCAGGAACCTTGGATCAGCGATCACTGGCTACTAGGGCTCAGAACTCCCAACTATAAAATAGTATCACAGAGGCTGCGGCAGAATTGGACTGCAATAAGGAAGCCCTCAAAATTTACAAATACGATCTAAGACAAGCCAAAACAAGAGCCTGGAGGCTCTACTGTGGTAATATACAGGAGTCCTGGTAGTCGGCACGTACTATGTTCGATTCCTTCCATCCCGGGTTATCTCCAACGACCAGATGGTTCATGGACTACGTGAAGTGAATCCCTCCTAATCGTTCAGATAACCAACACTTGTTCGCTATCGGTCAATAATTAGTTAGGTTTGAAGTTAGTGAATTAGTGAATTAGTTAGGTCAAAATTTGGATCTTACCAACAGCCGAGGCAATGCTCCCGCTAAGTATAAGTACTTCGAGTTAGATACCTTTGCAAAAAAATGTATGGTTTGGCCAGCAATGTGCACTTGTTCGGTTCCAGGTTTTTGTCATTTTTCAACAGTAAAGTTTTGGCCATTAAGTGACTTCACACGTCTCTAAAAACGCCATAAATGTTTAAGAGATAAATCAAATCAATTAAGTTATCTCAAAGAAGCTGAGTCCACAGGTTTTAGACCAATCGAAAAATATTGGGCTATATAGTGAAAAGAGTGCTCAAGAAGAATGGTGCATGCGTTAATGGAACCATTTTGTTGCCAAAGTCACGACGTAAGTTGTGCTAGAAACAGGGAGAATCGAACAACATGTGAGGTGATTTTGACAAAAATTAAAAAACCTCAAAACATTCAATTTAATCGTATGGAAATTTTATTATCATTCGAAAAAACATTTCTTGGCCACAACTGCGATGGTCCTTTCTCAAAGTCCAATTTTTAATAACCCATTCGATTAGGATTCAAACTTTTAAAGCTGAACAATTTGTAGACGCTCTGCAGGGCTCAATCTTTCCGCGAGGATATGGCAAACCATATACTGAATAAAAATACCATGACAGTTTGACACTACTCATGCGACATTTGTCAAAAAGAAACAAATGAAAACATCACATCTAGATGAGTGACGCACTTCGACACAAATTGAATCATTTTTTAATATCTTCCTAAATCCGTTTTAACTGAATTGCTCTTTTACAAAATACACCTGCGAATTGGCGCATTCCATTTCAAATCGCTAAAATATTATAAGTTGTTGACGTAACATGGCGTAATCTATCTCGCCCATCCCTGTACAAATCGCACAAAAATCTATTCCATCATTGAACAAATTCAAAACGTCCAAAAGATGGGTGGACAATTTCAAAAATCGGTACAATATTACTGTTCAAGAAATTTCAGGTAAAGTTAAGGACGTTGATTCTGAAACCGTTAGTTCGAGGCACACTAAACTGAAAGACATAATAAATGATTACGATGTGACAAATATTTCAAATGTGGATGAAATAGCTTTATTTAATCGAGCGGTTCCAAACAAAATCTGGTAGAGAATATCAAGTCAGATGTCGTAAAGAAATGTTTTCGAAAGTGCGGCTTTTGATGGGCAAACGCTACCTATTTTTCAAACACAAATGATAAAGACACAATTCATACAACGGAGCTGCCCAATGTGATAGAGGCAATTTATGGGGATTATTTCACTAGTGCGCTGGATTATTTAGCTATCGACCGAGAGGCATTATCTGAAAATATTGTCAAATAGCATCAAACCAAGCGGGGACAAATAGCAGTGACTCAGTGATTCAGTCAATTCAGTCGGTATGTTGTTACTACAGCACCTCGAAGAGGTTCAACGATACACCATGACCTAAAATTATTAGCATTAGAAGTCAAATTGCTAGTCATTTCAAAACCCACAATTTGAAAGCTTAAACAATTCTAATGTACAACGCTTATCACTTATCATTCTGATGTGCAACGCTTATCACTTAGCAAACTGTAAAAGTTTGAACCAAGGAATGCATACTAATTGATCTACGTTCAAAGATCCGGAAGAGAACACTTGGGATCTAGCTCCGACAAAGGAGGGACAGCTGCAGAGGTCCAGAATTCTGAGTTGGTTCTCTTTTAGGGGTAATGCATAATTAGTGAACCTCAGATTGGGTTCAATATTGAAATGTTTCGCCTTACGACAGCTAGGAGTAGAACGCCACTTCAATCCCAGCTCAAACAGAGTGAACTTCTTAATAGCGTCTTTACCACCGTTGAAGGATAAGGGAATTGCTGGTTCGGGGCCATTTGGATCCTTACTGTCGTGTTAGAGCAAAGGAGATGTAATCTTTGACTAGTTTGGACATAGTCAAAGGATTAACGAGAGTATAAGCACGGCTGTACTATCCATGCTAATAATAAAATCCTCCCCTAAAACGCTAAACTTCAACGCCTCAATCGCACAATGGGTAAGTGCAATTAATTCAGCTTGAAAAACAGTGCAGTGTTTGCCCAGACTACCCGAGAATCTTAACTCATATTTACGACAATACAATTCAAACCCTGCACTGACTTCCGAACGAGAGCCACCCATCGCTCTACCAAAGGGGAGTGGGAACAGACAGATTAGCATTGTCTCTGCGCCTCGTAAAGATAATCAGATCAGTCTTTGAGGGATTGACATACAACCCCTTTTCAAGACACCAAGCTTCTACCATATTAAGGGCGTTCTGCGTCAGATCAGTTAAGACGTTCAGGTATTTACCAGAAACTGTCAAAACAAGATCATCCGCGTAGCTTTGCACGACAAACCCAGATCGCTGTAATCGATAACCATGAGCCACAGCAAGTGCGAGAGAACCCCTACTTGTGGGCAGCCATTGGCTACTTTTATCTCAATTATCCGAGACTTAAGCATGGAATCGATGAATTTAACAATGGTTTGATCAATATTAAAATTGGTACAAGCACTTGAGATCGTGGAAAACGAAGTGCTATGAAAAGCTCCCACAATGTCCAGGAAGGTACCTACTAGAAACTCTTTGTAGTTAAGTGATCTTTCGATCCTAGTTACGAGTTCATGTAGAGCAGTTTCGCAGGACTTGCCAGCTCTGTACGCATGTTGCATGTTACTGAGAGGAGAGATAGTTAAATAATTATCTCTAATAAATCAGTCGTTGATCCTCTCTAAAGATTTTAGAAAAGTGGAGGTCAGACTAATGGACCTAAAAGCGTTTGGGTCAGTATAATCCGACTTGCCACCTTTAGGTATGAATACTACTCTACTCCTGCTCCAGGCGCGCGGTACAGTGCTAAAAGCAACGCAGGCCTGGAACAGATTGAGTAGGTAAGTGCTGATGTGTAGAAAACCATGCTGTAATCAGCAGGGAAATCGCCGTCCGGACCACTCGATTTGAAAGGTGGAAACGCGAAAACACTCCAAAGTTCCAGTCTGGCGTACCAATAAAAATGTCAGTTGGTACGGAAACAACCAGACCGATAGTTTCAATTTATCTCAAACTATATTTAATCGATATGAATCATATATAGTTGAAGTTTATGGTACTACTTATACCGCATGTCAATTATAGATAAAATCAAGAGTATGTACATGCGGTATTTTCCTAAAATCAATTTCCGATAAAATCTATACATAAACAAAAATAAATTTTCTATATATGACTTACCATGCCATAAAGTTGATTTTAGGCATGTGAAATGGTCGTTATTGTCATATCGGCAATAATCATCACAATCGAACAATCGTGATATCTCCACAACCAAAAATATCAATACTTAATAGTGTGACAGGCATATACCCAAAAATAAATATCCATGAGTGGCATATGTATATGAAAGCTTTCATTACCAAAATATATAAATTTTTGATCGTACTTTTTAAATCACCGTCATAAAGCGAAAAATAAAATAAAAAAATTGGCCAAATACTCTTCTTCATAATATAATTTCATAATCCTAAATTATTTAAAAATTTATTGTCTTCCTTTGCGCTAAGTGAATCTAATTTTTCAATAACTCCGAAAAAGCAAAAAATCACAACAAAAAATCGAGATAAAAAGTCACAAACATTATAACAAGCTGATTAAATTTTCCCAAAAAAAAAAAAAAAATTTATATCCATTTTCATCTTGAATCTAATTTTCTTTCTGTCACATTTATATTTAACTCATATACCCAGCCCTTGTAAAATTCATCCACCACACCCCAAAATTGTGTCAAAAAAAACTTTTTTGTGTATTTTTAAATAGAAAACGTTTTTCATTGTTGTTTCCATTTTTCTTCTGTTAAATAAAAGCACAAACAATTTTTGTTGTTGTTGTTGTTACTGTCAAATAAAAAATGACCATTTTCTTGCCAAATTTTCGAATAAGACGAGAAAAATAACTTAAATGGGACGAATTAAAATAAAAATAATTGTTGTTGCATCCGTATTCCTCCTGGATTATACATTTTTTTATGTTGTTGTTCGCAGGTCAATTTAGCGAAATGCGAGCCGATTTATAAATAGCTGATCAAGCAGCTATATCACATACACACACACTCTCGTGTGGAGTTGCTGGATTTCCAATCCAGCGCGTCCCCAGGTGGCGGATAGGGGAAACCCGCAACCAACACTCGCGGACCAAAACTAACAAGCAGTGTCTCTTCACCCAGATGTGCGACATCGAAGGTGGAGGAGGAGGGTATGCCGAATGGTCATATATAAACCTAAGAAGCAACAAGGTCTAATAATATACCACCCTTAAAATAGGTATAAATTTAAATCCAGGCGCGACGGTCCATAGTGTGAGCGAGCAAGCGGGCTCCCAGTCGTCGAAATCCAACGACCGCTTTGTTCCAGCAGTGGGAAACTTGGTTGTCGGAACTAGAAATATTACAAGTACATTTAGTGTTAAACCAGTGAGTGGGAGTTTTTAACCCATGAAGGCTACAGAGGTCGCCTACGCGGAATGAATTGTGAGCCAGTTACGAAGGTTTCCAAGTTGATTGCAACTAAAAAACACATTAGTGATCTCGCGGACTTCGTGAAGGATCGCAACAATGTGCACGGAGAAATAAAGAGGATGATACGCATGATTAAACTATCATATAATGAACGGAAAGAGCTGAGGCATCTCTTGCAAACAATGGGGACAGGATAAACCAGGAACCTGAGACGGACTTGTTGTCAAGTCAGGAACACTTCCTCCGAAGTCCAAACCGTTGATTAGTGAAATTTTAAATATATCAGTAAAGCAAGATAAGAGAGTAGGAGAAACAGTGGACATACCAAAGGATGAACCGATTAAGAGAAGGCGGGATTCACCGGGTCAGTGAAACCCAAATGAAGGCTAAAAAACGTATCACAAAAAGCGTACTAACTCCGGGGAGAGATAATTGGACACTAGAAGCTACGTCAGACTGACATAAAGTCAAGCCGAAAAAAAGAAAACGGAAATGGAGAAGACAGCTACGACCTGATGCTCTGTTAATCAAAAAGAAGGGGGGATGTCTCGTATGCTGATTTGCTACGGAAAGTAAAGGCAGACTCTCAGCTCAAAGGGTTGGGAGAAAATATGATGCATATACGTCAAACCGCCAAGGGAGATCTGTTATTGGAGTTGGAAAGCACTGGCGATCAACCTCAAACAGCTATTTTCAAATCCCAATTACAGGGCATTATTGGCCAAGAAGCTTACGTTAGAACCTTGTCACATGAAACCCTAATAGAAATAAGGGATATTGATGAAGTTACCACATCCGAAGATGTACTACAAGCTTTGGAATCGCAGGTGGAAGAGACAAAAGGTACTACTACTGTGAAGACGCTTAGAGCATCTTATCGTGGGACGCAAATGACAGTGATTAGCATGCCAAGAAAAGTGGCGGAGCAAGTCTTAACAAGAGGCAAAATAAGGATCGAATGGGTGATCTGTCGTATAAGGGAGGCTGTTAAGCCATTAAAGTGTTTTAAATGCTTTGAGTTTGGTCTTCTGGCGCAAAAATGTAGGAGTGAAAACGCCAGATCTAAACTGTGTATGAAATGTGGTAAAGAAGGTCATATTGCAAAACAGTGCAAGAATGACCCAAAATCCATGCTTTGTAGCGAGAATGTCCCTCCGTTGGGGGAAATAAACATGCAACGGGTATTTGGAACTGCCCTGCATATAAGAAGTCGCTAGACAGGATGCTGTTTGGGTGAGCGAGGGCCTTTTAAATAGAATAGTGAGTTGGAAAGTTAGTGAACAATAGTGATTTCCAGGCTATTATCTGTGAAATAAGAGATGGAAGGCCAGGAAAGGTTCGTTCAGAATCGACAAAAAAGTTTATTGAATGGAAGCAAACGATGTTTGATGAAAAGTTATTTGTCTATATGCTGGAGGACATTACTTTGTCCGGAACTGCGGATAGCAAAGTGAATCAAATCGTAGATCATATCACAAGAGCTTGTGATGCAGCAATGGTGCGGAAATCGAAGGATAATCGGAAAAAGAAGTGTTCTGGTGGACCGAGGAAATAGCCCAGCTTCGTAGAGAATGCCTTCGAGCTAGACGATTATACCAACGTGCAAGGTTGGAAACTAGGGACGACCTACGTAAGCAGTACTGTGTCGCCCGCTCTATATTCAAGTGTGCAATTAAAGCAAGCAAACAAAGATGTTTTCAAGAATTGTGTGAAGAGGTTCAGGACCCCTGGGGTAGACCTTATAAAATGGTTATGAAAAAGGTTAAAGGTGCATATGTACCATGCCGATCGTGCCCACGAGTGCTGAAAAATAGAGTCACGTCACTGTTTCCACAACAACCAGATTGTACGGTTAATGTCGAAACAAGAGGTGGCGGAGAAATATTCCCATTAATTACAACGGAGGAGGTGCTTAAAGCATGTAGCAAACTGAAGAATAACAAGGCTCCTGATAAAATTACCAATATTGCAATTAAATCGGCGGTCCGCTCTTACCCAGAGTTGTTTGTAAACTTTTTCAACTCATGCATGGAGGAATGAGTATTTCCAGAGCAATGGAAGTTACAACGGTTGGTACTATTGCCTAAAGCGAAGAAGGTGCTCGATGATCCATCTTCCTACCGGCCAATCTGCTTGCTAGATACTGCAGGTAAATTATTTGAGAGAATTATATGTGAGAGACTACATGAGGCCATCAAAAACAAAGGGGACTTGGCGGAGAACCAATATGGGTTCCGTAAAGCTCGCTTTAGCATTGAAGCGATTAAACTCGTAGTGGATACGGCGCGAGAGGCAATATCTGGTGAGAGATGGAAAGGAGAATGGTGAGAGATGGAAAGGAGAATTTAAGTACTGAGCAGTAGTTACATTAGATGTGAAAAATGCATTTAACTCGGCGAGTTGGGATTGCGTATTAAACGCGCTAATCAATAGAGAGGTCCCTCTGTATTTACTTAAAATGGTGGGTAATTATTTTAGGCAACGAGTTTTGAAATATGAAACCGATGAAGGTACTAAATACCATCACATTTCTGGAGGTGTACCACAGGGGTCAGAAGAAGCAATGGTGGTTGGTTTTGCTGATGATGTTGCGATCTTAGTTGTTGCAAAGTACAAAGAAGAGGTGGAAGAAATCTGCCATTGGAGTATAAGAATAATTCAGGATTGGTTATCATCTGTGGGTTTACAGTTGGCGGAGCACAAAACAGGAGCAGTGCTAATCACCAGTAGGAAAAGATTGGAATCCATGGCGGTGGAAGTTGGTGGTCAACTGATTCAGTCAAAACAATCTATTAATTATCTGTGAGTAATAATTGATGCTAGAATATCCTTTAAATCGCAATTGGATACCGTTGGGGAAAAAGCTGGAAAAGTAAACGAGGCATTAATGCGAATGCCAAACGCAGGGGGGGCCAGCCAGAGCCGTACACTGTTACTGTGTAGTATGGTGACGTCTATTTTGATGTATGGAGCACCATCTGGGCCAGTGCTATGGAGAGAAGTGCATACAAGCAACCGGTGGCATCTGTTTATAGGTTAAGTGCTTTAAGGGTGGTTAGTGCATTTAGAACGGTATCAGATGAAGCCGTGTGTCTACTGGCTGGTATGCCTCCAGTTGACTTATTGGATAAGGAGCGTGAAAGAATATATTCTCGCCGTGCAAATGGGTATAAGAGAGGAAATCGTATTGTGACTCGCGCAGAGACCGTTAACATGTGGCAGCAGCGTTGGGACAGCTCGGGAAAAGGTCGGTGGACACATCGGTTGTTAGTCTTTTTGGTAGTTAAATGGCTAGATAGGAAACATGGTTGTTTTCGCGATTATTTACATACATTTTAGCAAGATGATTCCCCTTATTGCCCAATGTGCGAAGAAAAACTGGAGAACGTCGAGCATGTATTTGTTGACTGCCGGCGCTTCGAAGAAGAAAGATTAGCTATATACTTAGGTCTGTGGGAAGTGACTTATCACAGTTAACAGTTGTGGATTGTATGCTGCAGTTCGAAGATATTTGGGAGGTGGTGTGTAAAATGAGTGCAAGGTTTATTATGAAACTGAGAAGTCTAGCAAAAAATAGGCAAAGACAACAAAGTTAGATGGCAGCTAAGGCTGAGCCTGTTCTCGCGAAGTAATACATAACAGTAGTTCCACGAGACAACTATAGGCATAAGGATTTGGGGGTTAGGGTTAAGTTCCGACACTCTTACACGTTTATGGATTAGGTCCAAATGTTAGGTCTTATGAAGATTCCCTCCTCCACCACAAAAAAAAAAAAAAAAAAAAACTCACACACACACACACACACACATAATCCAGCATATAAATAAAAGTCACAATCTTAATGTAGTTTTATCGGACCTACATACATATATAGTATTCAATGGTCAGTTGTTTGTAAACAAAACCAAACAAAAAAGTTTACTGCTACAAGACTCTCATGGTCAATTGACTTTCTGTTGTTTCTTTTGTTGATATTCTGCTGCCATCCGATAGATAATTTTGTGCCATGAGAATTCTATACATTTTGTGTACGTCATTAGGGATGACTAAAAAATTTGTCTTGCGTTGTTGCGTATATATGTACATATATAATACACAGGGTAACGTACAAATATATTGTACCAAGTGAAAATCAGAATTAGGTCATGTGTGTAAATTTGCTATACGGGTGACTTCATTCCTGAGCCTGCTTACTAAATACCTTAGTTTATTTGGATCGCATTTCTTAAAAGTATTGATTTTTCAATAGGAACATTTATAAATTAATTATGTGAAATTTGTCCTAAATCTGTCCTAAAAAACCACAAAAATAATTTCGGCTTATAATGGTTAGTGTGCAAAGCCGAATGTCCCGATATAACGAATTCTATTACATATAGCAATACAAAATTTGATGCGATGAACACACGATTTTTTTGGGAAAATGCAAAGAAGAAAACAACATAATGACATAGATGTATATACCAAGATGCCATTGGGTCAAAGAAATTTGAAAATATTTCAATTTTGAAAAAAGTAAGGGATTCGAGGGTTTAAGACCACCAAGTTTGGTATGACCACACGTATTTCGATTATATGTATTTTCCGAATTTTCTTGGGAACATTCTAAGGAGCAAACACCATAATGACATATATTCCCATATGTCATTGGGTCTAAGATACCGGTGGAGCCATCGTCGCCTGCAAAGACCTCTGCAACTATCATATGGTGGGCCTCCTTTCATAGATCGCTGCACAATTCGTTCCGGATCAGCACGAAGAAAATGACCGAGCTAGCGTACTCGATGAGATCTTACTTCCTGTACAATATCGGGAATCTTCATCAGATCTCTGATCTCGATATTGTACAGAGCTCGGTATGTACCATCTATTTCGCGTTTTGGGCCATAAATTACACGCATGACCCTGCTCTCAAATGTAAGGATACATCTCGTACTCATCCGTTAGCGCCCAACTTTCACATCCAAAAATAACAACGGGCCTAAAGAATGCAATGCACGACTGCCTGCTGCCACCCGTACTTTAATATCCTCACCCACCTATCGTGAATGATAAGAGAGCCCAAATATTTGAACCTTCTCACTCCTTCAAGCGTGTAGTGGCCAATACTGAAATTTGGTGTGTCATTGTCCCTATCACCAGAGATCATGTATTTCGTTTTGGACTCATTGATCTGGAGTCCAACAGAAGCAGAAAATTTTACAAGTGGTATACAAGCATTTCTTTTACTTCGTTGCTATTCAGTCCAATCACGTATATGTCATCTGCACATGCAAGCACCTGACCACGTATATGTCATCTGCATATGCAAGCACCTGACCAGACAGATCATCCTCCTGCCGAACACCCGAAATAACTGCAAAATTTCTTGTTAGCCTGTTCTTAACTATAACACATGCATTGAGACAGTGTCACTGTTATTCTACACAACCGTACCAATTTTGGTGGCATACCTAGGTATTCCATCGCAGACCACAAACTTTTTCAATTGATCAAGTCATAGGCCTGCCAGAAATCCAGGAACACCTGATGTAAGGGGATGAAAGTTTATAATATTTAGATAGAATCATCCCCAGCGAAAAGACCAGATCAGTGACTGATCGATTCGGACGAAATTTTGATAGTTACCAACCAGACCCTCCGCTAGAAGGGTGATTCTATCCAATATAATGAAGGACAGTAACTTGTATGGCGTGCAAAGGAGAGCTATACCGCGACAATTCTAACACTTCAAGCGGCCTCCCTTCTTGAAGATAGGGCAACTCCCCTACTTTCCAATCGTCACGCATTATTTCGGTCGGATAAGGTCTAAAAGAGAGTTCCACAAAGTATCCCCTCCGAATATCAAGAACTCCGAATTAATGCAGTCCTCCCCAGTTGAGTGGTTTCGTTTTAGTCTCTGCATATCCCTGGTGAATTCCTCATGAGATGGATCCTCAATTCAAATTGCTGCACAGTCTGTATCTAAGGTGACTTAGCTATGCAGTCTATGACGAATGACAGTTGACGCAGGCCTTAAACTTTTGTTGTACTTTCAGTATCTGGGCCTTCCACCATTCTCGCTCGTTTCGTCTACAAATCCGCTTAACTGCACTTTTAGTAAGAGTATGAGCTATATTTGGTTGCTCATCGATATTTGGTCTGAATTTCACTATACCTGAAGTTTTCAGTACCTCACAGACAGAATTCACACAGTCAGACTGGTAAATAGATTCCTCAATGTTGAATATCGATCTTTTGATCTTCATGTATCAGACCTTCACAGTCGAAACATACCATGCGTTTCGCTGTGTTCACGAACCTGTACGAAAACTTCCATCGTAGCTTTGTAGCGACCAAATAATGACCGTTGCCTACGTATCTGTTTGTGAGGGGAAAATGTGCTTACTACTCTAATATCGTGATAAATTACAAAGTTCATCATTCTCTCACCATTATCGGTCGCAGTTTCGTGTGAGGAGGACGGACCCATGTTTTCACACATGTAGGTCTGACTTCTGCCAGCTCTGTATCACTGTCCCCAATTACCATTCTAACATCGTGTTCGGGTATAGATCCCATCAGATCATCAAAGTCATTGTAAAATGAGTCTTTATCTTGGGGCAGACTATCATCTGGCGGTGGATGTACCCAAATTATCGACACATTGACTAACTTCAGGCGCAAGCGAAGCTTTCACAATCGGTTATTGACTGCTTGGAAATCCAAAACAGCCTTATTTACCTGCGGCCCAAGAAGAAATCCTGCTTCAAGTGTTCCGAGGTCATCTCCACTGTATAACAACGTATATCCAAGACACATGGCCGCCACTTTTAGGCCAGTTTCTTGAAGAGCAACGAGTTCCAGTCGATACTCCTTCATGCATGTGATTAAGCACTCTAACGCTCAAAACGTTGATTCAACCGACGTTTAAAGCTATCTTTATACTTAGGATGAAATCGAATAGATGGTCGATTTTATTAAAATATTTGGCCATCCTGTTGATAGGCTCATTGTCACCATAGTTTGTCCGATGTGCACCTAAATGTAAAAATTGATGATCTCGTAGATTTCTGCTAGGCACCTTTATTTTGATTGTGGTGTGTCGATGTGATGAACTAAAATATTCCCAATAAATGTACTATCTAGCAATTCACGCCAGTTTTTAAGTGTAATCATACATCATGTATGTTTAGGAGGAATGCCCCAGTTTTTTGTATGTCCGATTCGGAAATAAATCAATAAATAAATACACTTAACTATGACTTGTGTTTTTATTAATTTTATTTATTTATATTTATTTATTGGTTTATGTTTTATGATTTTTATTAATTAATTTATTTGTTTCACAATGTAATTATTTAATTCTATGTTTATTAATTAAGTTTATTTATAATTAATTTTATTATTTTAATTTTCACCACCATTAAAATATGAACTTGAACTTGTAAAGGTAACAATCGCAATGGACGACAATATTGTGTTGTTTTTTGTGTTGTATTGTGATAGACGTGTTGTCTATTTGCTGTTTTGTGTTTGACTGTGTGACGTCGCCTTCGTGTCCAAAATACATGTCGTATTTTGGAGAGGGAACAGATGCGCCGGCGACGGTCGACATTGCACTTATGTTAAGTGCAGTGGATTGTTAGTCGAATTGGTAAGGCGACTTAATAATTGGATAATTGGTTCGGCTATTGGATGTGTGATGGGGTTAGTAAATTCTCAATTCAAATAAGTTGATTTATATTTGAATTTCACTAATTGTTTTGTTTGTGGCAGAATCGAATATCGGTGAGTCGAATATTCGAGCTGCTACATATGTTTCGAGATATCACTTGTTCGCTATTACAATCGATGAAAAACAAATTTTGAATTAAATTAAATTCAGTTGACATGGTACAGTGCAAACTTAATTCAGTTGTTGAAGGTCTAAGGTAATAAGATCCAAGATAAATGATTTTTCTCATTTTGTGTCCACTTTGCATTGATTGTTTCTTAAATATTCTGGACCGTTACACCAATCAGTGGTATTTACAAAATCATTAGGCACTTTAATGGGCGGTAGGGAAATTCGCACACAAGCAGATACTGAAAATGCACCCAAGCAGATACTGAAAAGATCAAAAATTCGGGAAGAAGTAGGCAGCAGAACTGCCCCAGTTCCATTTTTAATGCAGGCCACTCTTTGTGTCTTGAGTTAGTAAGCCTGAAAGACCTACTAATATGAATCTACTAGCAAATCGTGTAAGGTATCTTATGCACAAGCACTGAGAAGAGTAGTAATACAGGTACCACCCCATGTTCCAAGTGCTAAAACTAAGAGTGTAGTTAGAAAAACTCAGTACCATAAGGTGGTCTATGATAAGTAAAAATGTCAATATACGTCAGCTAAAGAATATCCAATTAAATATGCAAAACTCAACACTTGTGTGACATGAGATAAGTCAAAAAGCAGAATAGCAAAATACTGGCATACTGTGCATGCAAAAACCATACGCGGCTAAAGATAGGATAGGAGGTCTGGCAACTTCTACAAGAGTAATCAATGGATACGGCGAAAATATTAAAGCAGCCATAGGCATTCTCGATCTCGAGGTACTGAAAATATCACAATCCCGCAATTTGTTAAGATTATCGATCGTCCCAAAAACCATCCACTTATCATCGCTAGCGACTTCAATGCTATAAATTCAAACTATAACGTTGTAAAAACAAGAACAATAGAGGTATTCTCGTATTGGAGTTGTATCTAGAAGCGGTCTCTTCAATATCAATGAAAATTGCCAGCCAAGTACTATAATGATACCCACAACGATAACCATACTGTTTCAGTTGTCACAAACGTGGATCACTTTAGCAATGAAGAATTCACGTTCAGAATCATATGTGTAAAAACCAGTAAAGCCTTAAGCCTTTAGACAACATCGAGGACGGAGTGATACGCAGCGTGCATTGCCTGTAATTAGGTCAAGTACCCCCAGTCACATCATTAGATTGTGATTATCATTAGGAAAGGAGGTGGGAGAAACCCTATCGATCCTAAATCCTCTCGACTTATCATGTTGTTGCCAATCTTAGGTAAACCACTTGAGAAATCGATTACTGACAGGT
Organism: Tipula unca; assembly: GCA_951394425.1. NCBI lineage: Eukaryota > Metazoa > Arthropoda > Insecta > Diptera > Tipulidae > Tipula > Tipula unca. The sequence goes on along the minus strand of OX596382.1, from coordinate 182,216,689 downwards.
TGAGGAACAGTGGTGCTTATAGTGACTTGTAGCAATTCGGCTTCAGAGCAAATAGATCCACAATAGGACACTATATGGTCTGAGTAAAAGTACACTCTAGGAGTCTTGCTTGATTTATCTAGAGCTTTCGATAATCTGTGGTGGCCGTAAGTATCATGAAAAGGCTAAAGAATATTAATTGCCCGCAGCAAACAATATTACTACTTGCTGGAAATTCACGACAATACATTAAGGAAACAACTCAGCATAATAGAGCTTTCCTCCGACAATATGGCCATAATCCAACTTAAAGGAAAACTTGACATTAGGAGACCACCTCTCGGTTCTTAAACACTGGCAAGAAATTTGATCCAACTCAATGGACAACATGATTACCTTTAGTTTCTTGCCAAACTTTGAAGAAAGGACGGTAACATGCTTCAACTGCCAATACATACCGATAACGGAGACTTAAACAGAAATGAACGACGGCGTGGAAAATGGATATAGTCTCGCCGGTTGGATGCCAAACCAGAGTATTAAAAACCACTATTTTACCACCCAGAATTCCCTGCCACACCCAATGAGCCAATTTAATTATATAAAATACCACAATTCTATTTTTGAATGAGCATCTAGCACAGGTACAAATTGGTTTTTAGTTCTGCGAAATCTGCGACCAGATCTGATTTTTTGCTGATCTGAAATTCTTGGGTGTCGTAAACTATAGATTTTTGAAACTATCCTTATTGTACCGATTATTTTCTGTTCGTAAATGGAAGTCAAACATTTATAATTCAAGCTCATGAAATATTAATTTTATGTTTCTCAGGTATATACCTTCTTGTACTTATATACTCACTATACAAAATGGAATAAAACGATGAAACTTTGAGACAGTTTGTTGTACAATATTATACGTATATGTCACCCAAACTACTATTTATACTATATAGTAGTGTATATATGTATACTATACTGCTTTATGTAATTTTTGCCTTGTGATGTCTTGTAAAGCAAACCGTTATCACAACGAAAATAAACATTGGGTGTAGAAAATTAGAAAAAATTGTGTATAGGAGCCAAGTGGAAAACATGACAGTATTTGATTAAAAATTCTTCTCCCGTTGTCTATGTATGTATGTTTATGTATGTATGAATGTTAAAAGAAAACATTTTTTATTTGGAAAATATAGGGTTACGGTTATTCATAACAGTAAAACATGAAAATGTTTATTGTTTTTCTAACTTTTTGACAAACATATTTTTCATATTACAAAACACTGTACAGTACATACATATAGCGGCCATATGATATTGTTATTTGTTAGCAGGTTGCGTAAACTGAAATGGTAACTAATGGTTTTGGGTTTCATATCAGTTGCCTAGCAGATATGACCTTGTAATTCATTTAATCTATATAAACTGGAATGTAAGGAGCTTATTAGGTGTTGGTTTTGAGGTTTAATTTGACAGTTTTAAATTTTATAATTATGATTTGAGGTTTGAAATTTAACAATTCGACAATTTGCGAATTAAAAATTTAAATGTTCAGACAAAAACAAAATTTAATCTGAAATAATTTTGGCTGCAAAATATCCTGTTCCCCAAATCACAGTAACAAATTCTGTTGGTATTCTTATTAATTTTTACGAGCGTGAAGTTTTTACTAAGTTTTCAGCAAACAGTATATATCAGAAAATCGACGTTCAAATGTTGAATTTTTTCATGGAAATGATACAAATTGTATGATCTGGTCTGCCTTAATTATTTGTCATGTAATTAAGTGATATCCTGCAGGGATATTTGTACTTAGGCTATTCTTAATTTCATATTTTAAGTTTCTTCTGACTCTTGTAGTGATCATGCACTTTAATTACGGGTGTCATATTTTTGATTGGAGGTACTTGCATTCTAGGGTAATCGGTATCTTTTTGGCCAGTAAGGCTCTATTAATTGATTTGTTGTAAGCTGCCTTCATTAAATTAAAAAAACAAAGTTTATTAAGTATTCTTTTGCTTTATGGTTCACGATTCCTCTGGCACGTTTTCCATGCTTTCCACTTTTGTTTGACTGATTCTCCGACTTCAAGTGGATAGTTTCAATTTTTGTTCAAACTGTTCCAAGCTGCGCATTGCATATTATTGATAAGGTGGTCTAGCTCGTCTTCTTACGGTATCGACGTTTTAACTAGAACTTGCAAATTGGTGTTGCCTTCAATTAGCTTTCGGAATTATTCCCAGTTAGTTTTATTGCTTATTATACCCTACGCCGGTTTTCTTCATTAACAATTGCAATACTAGTCCATCGTTTTCTTTTAGAGAGATATTCCTTTAGTAAAATTGGGAAAATATAATTGGGGTAGCAATGATCGTTTCTAGTTCTCAGTGAAAGTTGATTTTCATTACTGCTCTTTAAAGTCATTGGTCCCCGTTGTACCCTATCATCTGTAATTTACAGGATATTATTCTTTACAGTTCATACATTTTGAAGGGATAATTTATTAATAGGACCTGCTTGACGTTTTTTGCACTGAGCTATCAGGCCAGTAGATTTCTCAATGGCTGTTTGAGTTTAAAATACAATATTTTGACCCCTTGTCCAATTTCTATTTTTTTCCTTTTTGTTAATATTTACCGCATAGTCTATTTGACAAATGCTTTTCCTGTTGTTGCCTTGTGCCATTCCTTTAGAGTATTCTGCTGTTATTTTTTTTGTCCGGTCTTCCTTTTTTTTAATATCAATTCTGTTTCTCTTTCCAGTCCAGTTACTAGGAAGGTAACAAAGTTCTGTCAGGGCAGGGTTAAGTCAATAGTTCGCCGGATATAAGCAAGGATAATTCGATCAGGTCATGCCGACTTGTATGGCTTCATGCTGTTTATTGCCCATAAAATTGTCCACCTATTTACTACATGACTTGCGAGGCCTACACCCTTAGTTCGAGTAGTTCAGGTGATATATTTAAACAAGGAAATATCGACATTGATCAAAGAAGTTTTTAAGGATTTTAACATTTTACATTTAAACTAATAAATTAATGAAACTTAAAAATTTAAAGAAGCAAAATATGTTTTAAAATTAGACATTTTTAATAAATTATAGGATTTTGATTTTTAAGAATTCTGTTTAAGGAGTTTTAGTAATTTAGAGAAATTTAAATTTAACATTTTAAAATCTTAAGAATTTAGAATAGAATTCTTAAAATTTAACTAAATTAATTAATTTTAAAAATTTGGGAATTTATTTGAAAAATTAAAAACTTGATTTTAATTAATTTAACGTTTTAAGAATTTACAAAGTTTAAATCACACAATAATTCACTTGTTTTGGAATTTTTAAATATTTTGAGAATTTTCTAAATTTGTAATATTTATTCAAAATTTTAGTATTCTAAGAACTACGAGAAGTAATTAATTTGTAAATTTTATAAATAGAACTTAAAAATGTTGAAAAGTAAAATAATTTTTATAATTAATTAGACATTTTAAACAATTTGTTGGATTTTAATTATTACAAATTTAATGTACTATATTAAACGTTTTAGGAATTTAAGGAAATTTAAATATTTTAAGAAGTTTTAAAATCTTAAAAATTTTAATAGTTCAAAGTAATCGTAGAATTTGACGGATCTAACTTATTTTTAAAATTCGAAGATTTATTTCAAAAATTTAAAATATAACCATTCAAAAATTTTAGACTTTTTTAAATTTGAAATATTTCAGGAACACTTTACAGTTATTAAGATAACTTGGAAATTTTAAAAAACTATTGAAAATTCATAAATTTTCGTCTATGAAAAATCTTGAAATTTAAAAATTTAATAAGTTTTAAAATCTTAAGGAAAAAAGGAAAAATTCATAAAATTGACGAACCGAATTTAATTTTAAAATTTGGAGATTTATTTAAATTTTAAGGCACTTCTCTGAAATTTTCGATTTTTTTTACAATATTAAAATTTCACTTTATTAAAATTTTTAAAATTTTAAAATAATATGACAGTTTTGTTATTTAAAATTCTAAGATTTTCCGTGGAATTTTTCAATAAATCGATATTTTAAAAATGTGAAGTTAAAACTTTTATCAATTTCAAGAAGCAGTTAATTTAAATAATTTTACGAATTTAGTTAAATATAAATTTTAGAAAAATAAGAATTTTAAAAATTAAAATTAATTAATTTTCAAGAATTTACAAATTTTTAGCAAATAATTCTCTAGTTTTGGAAATATTAAATAATTTGAGAAGTTTTCGTCTCGATTGATTTTTAATTTTTTTAGTATTACAAAACTATGAAAATTATTTTTTTATAAATTTTTTGTAGGGTTTTAAAATTTAAGTTTTTTTCATAATTTTTTAATATAAGATTTGAATAATTTGAAGAATAAAACTAAAATAATCTAGAAAATTAAAATTTTTATGAATTTATTGGTATTTTTTTCTGTTTTAAGAATTTAGCTAAATTTTATAATTTTTAGAAGTTTAAACATTTTAAAAATTTGTATTTCTCTTAATCATTTTCTGTATCTAAGTAATAGAAGAAGTAATTTTTATATTCATATTTGTAGGGTATTACAATTTTTGAAAACTTAGGAAAATTAGATTTACAGTAAAATAATTTTTAAAATGATGTTATTTTTATGTAAAAAATTCATAATTTAAATAATTTTAAATTGTAATAATTTTAACAAACTATTTTATTTAATTTTAGTAAATTTGATAACTTCTACCATTTTGGAAGTTCTAAAAATTAGAGTTCAAATTCGTTAGTTGAGAAATTCCAAAAATTTAATTTTATTTTAGTAATAATAGAGAATTAATTTTTTTTAAGAAAGTAGATTTCAAAAATTTAAGAAACATTTAATATAAAGAAGTTTTTTAGTTTTTCATCTTTATCAAGAACATAAATTTTTAAAATTAATAGTTTTTTAATAATTAAAATAATTTTAAAAAGTGAAAAATTTTAAGAATTTTATGATCTTTGTGAATTTAAGATGAATCAAAGAATTTGTTGTAATTTAATAACAATTAATAACAAAGAACTGGAATTTCAAAGTTTAGGAAATTAAGAATTTTAAAAATTTTTAATTTTTAAATTCTGCTATGAAATTTAGAAAATTTTTATTATATTCCAATTTTTAGGAATTTATAAATATGGAAATATTAATTATTTTATGATTTAAAAATCAATTCATTTTTAAATTTCAAAATTTAAAAAAATTAAATTTAAACTTTCAGAATTTAATTGATGAATTATGAAAATTAATCAGAAATTAGAAATTCATAGAACGTTAGAATTTTAAGTATTTTCACAATTTTACAAATTTTAAGAATTTGGTTGCTTCAAAGGATTTTAATAATTTGAAGGTTCGTTTCAAAGATTTTAGGAGTATTTTAGAAATTAGGACAGTTATTTGTCACAGTTATTTGAAATCATTCAAATTTAATCAAATTTAAGACAAATATGTCGAAATTGACAAGTTCTGAGTACAGAAGGGAATAATTAAAGAGAGAATCAATTTTAGTAAAATTATGGAACTATACTCTATTTTAAGTATCTTTAAATCCAACATTTTTATTACGACAAATAAGATTTCTTTTTAAAAGCATTGGACTTAGAGTTATGTAATAGCTAAAAACAACTGTATCTCAGATATGTAATAAAAACCAACAGTAATGCTGATCCAACAACATATCCATCTATTTTAGAGCATAGTGTAAAGCTCTGTTTATGATAATGTTTTTCCTTCAATGCATACAACATAGTTTTATATGTACCTAAGACGAAAATGCTATTTTATGTTATTTTTAGTTCTTCTGCATTCTTTAATGTTTACTTTTTGTATTTTATAGAAATGAAAAAATAAAAATGTAATAATGATACTACCATATAGTACGTATACGAAAATACTATTTTACAACAAAGTTTCTTTAGTAAACAATAATATTTATGTTAAAGTTGGTTGACTCTGGGATGTTTCGGTGTACGTGTTTGTAGTACATATCTGGATTTTCATTATTGTATTTAAGTTTAAATGTCCGAGGAGTCTGTCTATCTACTTATCTACATTTTTTGTAGTAGTATTGAAGCAATGGATATTAAAATATATTCATGTTTATTTAGTTACTTTGGATAAATAAATATTGGATTTGGTACTGGGATTATACTATTTTTATATGAAACAGGGCCACAATGTATTGTATAAATAAAAGTTTTAGAATTGTGCTAAAGTGTAGTACACAATGTATTTTGTAAAATACATATTATCAACAATTTTGTTAAAATGTAGACGAATTAATGAACATTCATCGTCAATTACTATTATGGAATAATTCTAACTCTGTCATTGAATAATTTCTGTGATATGAATGCTCGACCAATTTTAATTAACCGAAGCATTCATATCACAGAAATTATTCAATGACAGAATTTGAATGAGTCGACAACCGGAAGTGTGTGAGTTATCCCAGGATTTCATCCCCAGTAAAATTAAAAATGTTTATCAGGCCAAAATTTGTTATGAACATTTTAAAAATTTGTAAACCACATTTATGCTTGAATATTCTGGCCATAGGAAGTTATTGGCACAATATAGGCTCAGAAAGTCATATAAATATGGCCGCATACATAAAATTAGGATTTTAACAAATAATTCTCGAGAACCATGAGTGCCGGAAAAAGTTTCCTATGTTTTCGACTTGGAGCCAATTCCGACAGTTACAACATACGGCTGGTGTTCAACCATTTATCACAGAAAATGGACATCGCATGCCAAGTAAAAAACAAAACATAGGAAACTTTGTTTATAAACATCCAAAATTCTGGGGTTGGATGAGAATGGTATTCCCTGATAAATATTGTGAATTTGTCTGGGATTGAATCCTGGAATATCCTGAACACTTGCGAACTGAAAACTGACAACTACTTCATATGTTATTTAACCTGGAGAATCCTTTGCAAAACCACTTGTAATTCTCTTCATTAGTGCACCCGTAGACAAAAACGAATTTAATAACGGATTTAATCCAAGATAACCATAAACTTAGTGGGGTTGCTTTAGAACCATTCTTATGGTAACTGATTATCGGTATCGGTTCCAAGCCCACCTGCATCTATAGCCCATCTGCATCTACACCTTGGTGGGCAAGAGAACTCCAATGCTATACTCAGACGTACTCAGATGCTACTGCAGATTGGAACTGATATATGGAAATTCTCAAAACTTACAAGTACCAGATTAAAACAGCCAAAAACAAGGGCCGGGAGGTTCTACTGTGGTAATATACAGGAATCCTCTAAGGCGTCCAGGCTACGCAAAGTGCTATGTTCTAGTCCATTCATCCCGATTAATCGACAACAACCGGATAGTTCATAGACCTAGTAGTGGGGAATCCCTGTATCTACTACTAGAAACGCATTTTCCGGAGTGCTCGGTACTAGCTCTGGACAGACCTGTGATAAATAAGAGTGTATGCTTCACAAGTCATTATAAGTAAACAGGCGAAAAATCTTATGGGCAATAAACAGCATTAAACCATGCAAATCGCCGGGACCAGACACTATTGACTTAACGCTACCCTGGCTGGAAGTCATCTTCAAAGGCAGCTTAGAACTTTATCACATTCCTAGTAAATGGACTGAAGTAAAAGTAATATTTATACCTAAGGTAGGAAAAAGTTCTCATTGCTATCCAAAAGACATTAGGCCTAAAAGCTTATCCTCTTTTCAATTAAAATCACTATAAGGGCAAGCAAAGGCTTACATCAGAGACTCTATCAAACCGGGCGAGCTATCGAAATCTCATCATGCGTACTGTAACGAACGATCTGTGAAAACAGCTCATTCCCTGATAGGACCAATTGATAACGTTCTTGGATATAGAAGAGGCCTTTAGCTACGTCAGACGTCGATAATATAGACAGTTCCAGGTGAAAAAATTTCTTTAGGATCGATGCGATACGAATAGTGAAAAGTTGATAGGATTTCCTTCAATGAAATTAAATTTTCAATTAAATAATTTAGAACCGTTGTAAAATAGTATAAAGAGGGTCTCAACTTAGAAGGAGTAGCTCACAAAAAGCAGAAACGTGGCACAACTATGCTAAAAAGATTTACAAGAAGGTTATAACATCCATTATAAATAATCTGGGAGATAAACTTTAATACCATGGAGCGGGATGAGACGAGTTTGAGTTTAGGAAGGCTGTAAGAGCTACCGAATTATTAAAAAGCTAAGTCATTCAGATAACCAAAACTTGCCAGTTTATTTTCTGTAAATTAAAAATAAGTAAAATATCGACATATGTACTTGTGAAGAACGAAAAAAGCCCGCAATCAAAATAATACCAGCATTTCCCATCAAATTGCCGGTAGAAGCAATATATATTCTGAACTGATTTAACCGGAAGTAAAGATGATTTTGAAAATAAAAATTGTATCTTGTTAAAATTCGTGGCAATCCTCCCGCTAAATATAAGCACTTCAACTGAGATAAATTTGCAAAAAGAACTATGAATTGGTTTCGAAAATAATCAATTCAATGCTGTCCAGATCAGGCCAACTGATATCGCTTCGACAAGGTGAAAATGTGATAAATCGTCTCTGCACTTGTCCTAGTCTAGCGTACAGCAGAACAATATTTATGGAAACTTCCCCTTTGAACGACCTCTCGGATTTTAGTAAGATCGAGATCCGGGACTTTAAACGCTTCTTGGTAAGCTCAGGAGGGTTTAGCAAGTGAACAGGAGGAATCTCGAATGTGGTACGGCTACGGACCAATTTTGTGTCTAAGCTAGTCCTTTAGGACGGCCACCCTTACCTAACCTAACCTAACCTAACCTAACCTGCAAATTTAATGGACATACGTTTTAAATGTTATATTTATTTACATAAATAAAAAATTAATACAGTTTTAGGAAAAACTTCCTTCGCCTATATAGGCGAGTGAATTTTGTGAACTTTAAATGACGTAATTCAGGACAAATTGAGGAAAAACTTCATCCGCACACAATTCTTATTATTATTATGCACAGTGAAAACAAAACCATCAACTAACGTACTGTCTTGTAAAGCTCATGAAAGTCCATTTAAATTTAATAAAATTAAGAAACAAAAGATTTTACTAAAACTATGTAGGTAAGAATAAATAAAGGTAGAAAAATTATAAAAATAATAGTAATTATTGTTAATTATAAATATTTCATTTTCTATTTGTATTATTATTTAAAAACCAAAAAAAACTTCAAACAAGAAACACGATCTAAAAGCACTCTGCCCCCGTCTCCGTCTCCGCAACGTTTTTATATTACATTGCATTAAAAATTAATTTTGATTTTACAAAAATCGATAAAAGTAATTTAAATTTTTTTTTGTTTAATTGGCATAAATATGCAATTGAATGTTGTTTAATAATTGAAATGTCTATATAGTTTATATAAAAATATGTTGTAAAGTGCTCAATCGGTTGGAAAAAAAAAATTAAGTTACTGCCAATATCGCTCTGCCAAATACTAGATATGTACATAGAATCGTTTGAGTTACCATAAAAATTGTAAAAAGGAAATTGCTTTTGTTTGTATGTCTGTATACCTATGCTCCTAATTAAAATAGACATTTTAATTATAGTTCTTTCTCTGAAAACTTAAGTTTTTATAAAATATAATTTTGAAATGGGATTGGTTGAGCTAATTACGAGTAGACCCTATAAAATTCGAAACAAAGTTAAAATACAATAAAAATTGTAACTGACAGTTCTGAGAAGTTTGTTATATACATATATATACACAGGACCGGTTTTATCCAGACTTCCTATTTTCCGGTAGATCTCCTTTTTTGAAACAATTTGGTTGGCAATTTTGTCCACGCCATACTATGGAATGGGTATGACTACTATCATATAGAGCCAGTGTGCAAAGTATGATTTCTGTCCCCATCAGTTTCCAAAGGCTGTTTACAAGTATATACCGCTACTTTTGCTATCTGTACTCTTTTACTATATATTGGAATTCCAATTAAATGTTCTGTCAAGAATGGGAATCAGGCACTTCGCTTTATCTGTAAAGCGGATTCAGTTTTGTTTGGATTTGCATTTAGCCCGCAACCATTGACCCATGTGGAAAGAATGTGTCGGGCCTTTTTACATAAGTTTTCTATGTTAGGTCTGGTAGGTTAGAGTAGCTGGTAAGGCATATTAAGACGTGTAACAAACCATTGTGATACCACAGGATCTTACTTCCCTTTCCACTTTATAGTGGAGACAATCTCGGAATATATCTCGCACTTTACAGTATTCGAGATCCTAAGAGGCTGTCTATTATATACCTAGCCATATGTATATTCCTTCTGTGTGCTTATCACGGACATGAGCATAGAAAGTTAATTAAAGTTTCTTCCCCTTCCTTCAAGTCAGCACCGCCTCAATCGCTATCACCGTCACTTGATGCACACAAAAAATTACATAGCATTGAATTCCACTTGGAGTGGCCCACCCCTCCAACATTCTCATACCACAGGTTCCAACAAATGTTTTCCAGCATTGGAAATTGTGTCACTATGCATTCTGAAGTAAACAACAGCAATGAAACCATGTAGTTCAACTCAAGCAATCTTTGTACTCCCTATATGAAGTGAGGGTATACACTTAATTCCTGAACCTTTTGTAAGTGCTGACCAGTTGTTCTACAACGTATCAATAGTTCACCCTTTATTGTCCCAACTTATCTTAGGAATCCGAAGGTATTGAATACAATTGTTTACCTTTATAACGGGTGGGCCATCTATCGGTTTAAATTTGAACCACCGCTTATTTCGAATCTGGCAATACTTATGGCATTCTATTTTGTAACAAAAGTATATATTATCTCCACTGAACGAAATGAATCGATTTACGCTTGAGCAACGTTGGGGTTTAATGGAAATTTGGTCGCAGAGAAGGACCAACAGTGGCCGGTATACGCAAGTTTATTGTTAAAGTTCGTGAAACAGGTTTCATTGTTGATGTGCCAAGACTTGAGCGTGCTCGTACAGTGCCGTACACCCGAAAATATCGAAGCTGTGGCTGAGTGTGTGCGTGAGAATCCATCAACATCAACTCGTCATCGTTCTCAAGAATTGAACGTTTCACGCACCAGTTTACGTCGAAAAACACTCGGTATGGCGCCTTACAAAGTTCAATTGGTTCAAGAGTTGAAGCCGCATGACCATCCCCGCTTCGTTTTCACTTCGCTAGCCAACGAGAAACTGTACGAAGATGTCGATTTTGCCAATAAAAATCATCTTTTTGAATGAACCTTATTTTCATCTTGGTGGGTACATCAATAAGCAAAATTACCGTATTTGGGGCTCAGAAAACCCACACGTGCGGTCTTACAGAAACCAATGCACACATTACGAGTGACTGTTTGGTGTGGCTTGTGGAGCGGAGGCATCATTTGCTCATATTTCTTTGAAAATGAGGACGGCGCAACCATTACGGTCAATGGAGACACCTATCGCATCATGATAACCGATTTTTTTGCGCCCGCTCTTCATGGTATTGATGTGAACGATGTTTGGTTTCAACAGGATGGTGCAACTTGCCACACATCTCATGCTACAATCGATTTATTGCGTCAAACGTTTGATGGGTGTTTAATTAGCAGAAATGGTGATGTCAATTGGTCGGCAAGATGCTGCGATTTAACACCATTGGACTATTTTCTGTGGAGCGCCAATGAGACAAGTGTTATGCCGACAAACCAGAGACCATTGAGCATTTGAAGGCCAGCATTCCAGATGCCATCGCCGAGATACAACCCCATACACTCGAAAAAGTGCTCGAAAATTGGTCCGATCGAATGGGGTACTGTGAGGCCAGCCACGGCAGTCGTATGAATGAAATAATATTCCATCTCTAACCGGAACAATTGTACTTCACAACAAAAAAATAAATTTGGTAAAATTTCAAACTGTTTTTGTTTTTGCATTTTTAAATTTAAACTTTTAAATGGTCCACCCTTTATAACAATGGGTGCCAGCAGGCCTAAGGGATAAAAAATTCTGGTGGCATGAGATAAAACCATTCTTTTCGGGTCTGTTATTGTCTCTTTGATATTTGCTGAAAGTAAAATGTATCTTCTATTGGGCTCGAATGTAATCCCAGCCATTACATGAGGTGTGTCTGTATTATCGGTGATTTGCAGACCTTCACCTAAATATTAACCTTCATATGCCCGTTCAAACTTTGTGAGTTGGATATTCATTTTCTTCAACTTAGAATCAACGTAGAAGTCCTCAATAATTGTTTTCGCTACCTTTGAATTTGTCATGAGTTTCTGCAGGCCGTTCTCTTTTAGTGTTCGGGTGGCCGGAAATGGTCGTGATAATGTCCCATATGTCACGGTCAATTCATAATGACGAATTGGTTCAAAAAGTATAGATTTTTCCACAAGATGCGTTGATGATTGGTTTATTCATTATTTTTCAAGATTTGTCTCTCTGAAGTGCGGCAATATTGATGTTAGAGAAGATTGTGTTATCGGATCAACTGCTAGGCAATCATTTGGTGATACACAGATGCTAGTCTTAGCAGATTGCTCTATAGTACACCATGATGAGGGAGATACACTCCAAAACGTTTCCTTTCTGGCAATGATATTTTCTGGGTGGTAAGAATTTCATGAAAGTTTTATATTTACTTTGAAACAAATCGTCTATTCGCTATTAAGGTTTTATCGCAAAATTTTTCTTCAGTTGATATCCATGATTTGTCAAGTTTGCCTCTTTCTTAATCGTTCTAATAGGCCCCTGAAATTGTTTCTTTCCGGTTGCAGCTAGAGAGTCATACCATGCTTAGCTAGTTCCTTCATTCTGAAGTTCCCATACAGACGTCCGAGTGGTCAGGGACCCAGACTATATCATAGAAGAAAGGCAACCCGTCACGGCAGATATATAAACCAGTTCCAGCGACTTCAAACAGTTAGGCAGCAAAACTGTTTATAAAGATTGCAATATCCATCAAGGATACCACATTACGTCTCAACCAAGTCTAGCTTAGAGCCATCCTTGATAAATTACATAGCTTTGGATTCCGCTTGGAGTGACTCGCCCCTCCAAGATTCTCTTGTGGGATAAATGGTCTGGAAACATAAACATTTAACTAAGCATAGAGTAATCGGCAGGAAGAAGGCAAAACATGACATCTAAGGTGTGTGTAATAGTCCTTTTATTAAAGGCTCTATAGCCTCCTGTGGTCGGGCGGCACTTACATGTCTCATAATCTTTAATTGCACGAACATGCTTTCCAAGAATAACACCGCAGTATCCTTTGCTTGTTGTAGGAGGGGACTGATCGGTATGATCGTTGGGCTAACGACCCGCAAATGGAGGAAAAAAGTTCCCGGACACGAGATTTAGGATCGGCACGTGGACCGAGCAGTCACTTAGGAAACCAGAAGCGTTGCAAGGCCTAATCACGTGAATGAAGGAGTATCGGCTGGAACTCGTTCCACTTCAAGAAACTCGCTGGCCTAAAAGTGGAGACCATGTGTCCCAAGGCTATATATTACTCAACAGTGGAGATAGTCCCGAGAATCTTGGAACTGGATTTCTTTTTGGGCCGCAGGTAAAGAAGGCTGTTATAATAGTCAATATTCTAGGCCCAAGATAAAGACTCATTTTACAATGACTTGAACGATCTGATGTGATCTTTGCCCGAACACGATGTTAGAATGGCAATTGGGGGCTTTAATGCTAGAGCTGACAGAAATTAGACTGGCTTGTGTGATTCGTGCTCCTGACACAAAACTGCAATCGATAATGGTTAGAGAATATACTTTCCAATTGCTCACGACCTTAGAGTAGAAGGCACATTCTTTCCTCACAAACAAATACAGAAACATGGATCCATCCTCGCAAAACTTCCCGCAACCAAATTGACCACGTATTAATTTTAAAACGGTGGGCTCGGGGTGTGAAGGATGTGAGAACTTATCGGTTAGCAACCAAATACGTAAAGGTCTGATAAATGAAGATCAAAAGAAATGATATCAGGATCTTGTCAGCGACAGCATTGAGGAAACTAATTGCCGGTCAGACTGTGTGCACTTTTTTGGGAGGTACAGACCCAAGAATAATTGATTTGATGATGAAGTGCAACAATAATGAGTCCAAAACGAAATACTTGACCTATGAGTGCGAGAGATGGCACCTTACATTTGAGAGAAGAATCTTGCGTCTGATTTATGGTACATCTGAATTGTACAATAATCGGTCAAAGGAAAGCCACCATATAGTAGGGGCAGTTGACTTTGCAGGGGACGATTGCTCACCGGTGTAGTGAATGACTTCGTTTCTTTAAGTTGTCTAGGACAGTATATGAAAACCAAGCCCAAGATTGAAACCGTTGGAGCCACAGGGGCCAAACATATGTAAAATATAAAGGAAGCTGATAATCCTTGATAGTCTGTACAAAAGGACCTTAACAGATATGGTTACATTCTCTTCGTTCGAGTTATTTGTTATGCAAATTTCATAATTTCATAATAATGCAAACAGATCGATAATATAGAAAAGAAGAAAATCGAAATTCATAAGATAAATGGATTTGAAATTGAAATGAGATGAACCAAAAATAAACAAACAAACGAAAAATCTCAAAGTACCATCTTTAGAAAATCTTCAATTTTTCCAGATTTTTTATTTATTTATTCCTGTTTATACATACACTGTACACACATATACATATATAGAACGTGATCTATTATCATATAATTTTTTTGTGCTATCCATCATCCTTTCCATCGCATCCATCTATACTCCACAGATATCGGATAAGGATGCTGTTTACATTTTATACGTTGTGTGGATTCAGGTAGTTTTATTCTGTTGCTATATATATCGGCTGCACCTGTACGTATATATACCTAGAATATTATATAGAAAAAGCTCAAATTGATATAATAAAACTTTTTTATAAGGATGTAAATTTTTTTATGCTTTTTCATTTGGTATTTTTCCGAGGATCAGTAATTTGAGGTTATATAATTTGTGTTGTTGGTACAGCCTTTGTCGGCACAAAATATATATATTTCGAAATCATAATAATGATTGCAAATATAATAATGAATATACGTAAATATAAAACATAAAATGGAATAAAAATGTTATCACTACACCATTTGAACTTTAAGCTTTTACACGTACGTAACAAAAAAAAACACTTTGTGCTTTACAAATTTTTTTCCCGAATTGGAACTGAAAAGCGTGTGTGATGTAATGAAATTATTCCCAAAATTGGATTGCTATGACAATAATTCATTTTTCTGCTTTTCCCCAAACAAAACAATACATATTGTAGCCCTTTATCACGGGTAGGGGAGGATTTTTCAAAACTCATAAATCATGTAACCGAAGTACTATTGTCTGTATGTATATATATAAATAATACAACATGTTGTGTTTACCAAATAATAGAGGACGTATACATCCTTATAATATACTACGGGATGGATGGTGGGAGGTATAAAAAGGAGGTTTTTTTTTTTAAGGGACACTCTTAACTCAACACGATGCCTGATGCGTGATTTATTTTGAATGGCATGTACATCATACATATACGCACAAAAGGTTTACGGCGTTACATAATAGATAGTTATTTTCGTAGTTTTGTTGTGAAATTAACAAGATTTGATTATATTCGAAATTTGTCCCCCCAAACCAAAAATCTCTAAAATCTGATATTTCGGATCTACGGATATTTTTGTGTAATTGTGATTTTGGTTACTACTGATGCTTTATGACATATACATCTTCGGATGTAAGCGAGAAGTTTCGAATTAAATGGGGCTTAGCGGCCAGCACAGATTATCTGTGCATGCTTGAGCCTGGGAACATATCATATAATTCTCGAAGTTCAGATCTTGCACCGATAGTGTATGAGTATCATGCCACGAAATTCGACCCCGGTAGTGTAGAAAGATCGTGCTGGTATCACCCGTTCTGCAGGCTGGCTTCCCAGTATCGATGCTCGATACTCCTTGGCATGGTTTTGTAACACCTAATGCAATTATTGACTGAGTTACAATTTTCCCATTAAATGACCAGAATCGTTGTTTAGTAGATATTTCACATGCAAATAAAATATAAGCATATTACGCGTATAGGAGACTTTGGATGTCCAAACTGTTTTGTTCCTGTGCAGTTCCACAATACCATCTCTACAGTGACGAGATTGGATATTCTTCAGGAGCGCTAGCAAGGCGCTATTCAATTCATCAGCTGCTAGTGGTCCCTTGATTATGATATATTTAGTGGCCAGGTCCTGTGGAGTTTACATGATGTAACCAGCATCTCAAAGCTTCTTCCCCTTTTTGAGAAATGACCTATAGTGCCAACAATAACTTGTCGGATTTAATGTTTTGCACACTTTCTATTTTCGTTCGCTGACCTATAAACATCTATTTACTGTTTTTTCTTAGTTTCATTTCAAAATAAATACAAATAAAAATAAACAATTAATCTCGTAAATTAATCATTATTGTACTATTTTAACGTTAATCTAAGATAATTTATTATAAAATAAGTACATAAAAGTAATATTAAAATATAACTTGAAAGTTTTCTGTCAAAATTTTGCTTCGATAAAGTTGCAATAATACTCGTATTTAACATGCCGAACTGTAACAAATGTAGTATGGAAATATTACGGGTAACACACGAGGAAGTACCGGTATTCAGTGCAATGTGTGCAAAATCCAGTTCCATACGGAATGCGTTGATGTTGCTGAAGATTTTCTGAAACGAGTGCAAGGTGGGTTAGCAGTGTGGAAGTGTGAGTCTTGTGAAAGTGAATCTTTATCGACTACCAGTTTGCCTGACGTTATGCGGATGTTAAAACTCCTTAGAGGTCGCATGATAAATATTGAATATTCCCAACAATTTACGTGTCAAACACTCGAAGACCTTAATAAAAAAAAATTCATTTGGTAATGGAGGAAAACAAGGCGCTCAAACTTAAACTGAGTGTAATTGAATCTAAGTGTTCGGCTTTTGAGTACAAAACAAATAAAATTGAAGCTAAATTGGCCTTAAGGAACCGGGTCAATCTCCAAAACAACTTAGTTATTTTTGGTTTGCCCGATGATGCGGATAATCTTGAGAATCATGTTAACTGTGTCTTTAAAGCTATATAGATGTTATCGTGCCTGAAACTGATATATTGTCTATAAAATTGATTAAACCAAAAATGAATAATGCGAATGGTAATTTAAGGGATCATTTGGTTGTTGTTAATCTGGCCAATAAACTAACAAAGGACCGTAACCTGAACAAGTTTCGTGCTAAAAAAAGTTTATGCTGGTCGGAATTGGGTTTATCGTCATCTCATAATTCGCAACAAAAGATTGTTGTTACACATCATTTATCACCATTGAAGTCTTAGTTGTATTTGTATGCTGAAGGTAAGAAAATAAAACTTAAACATGATTATCAGTATTTGTGGGTTCAAGACAACAACATATTGGTTAGAAAACATAATGATTCAAAAATATATCGTATTAATTCGCTTAACGGTATCAATGATTTGGATCGTTTCTGTGGAGAGAGTAATGACAAACTATAATTTGTTTTGTTGCAACATTAATCTACTTCATACATATAAGTTCTTATCGTTTTTCGAATTTAACTTTAAACTTTTTATATTTAATATTAAGATTCTCGCATTACTTTTATTATTTCTAAAATTTATTAAAATTAAATATTTTAAATTTGATTAATTGATATTAATTAATGTATATTAATAAAACTATTTTTTATTTCTTATTTTATTTTATTTTTATTTTTTTTATTTTTTGTGATAATATTTTTTGTTTTTATTTTTTAATTTTAAATATCGATTTCGGATGTCTCCTTCTTCAGTTTTTTAAAATCCGAAATCGATATTTAAAATTAAAAAATAAAAACAAAAAATATTATCACAAAAAGGAAGAAAAATAAAAATAAAATAAAATAAGAAATAAAAAATAGTTTTATTAATATACATTAATTAAACAGTGATAAAAGTACACAAAATAATAAATAATGGATATCCATAACCCAAATAATTAAATTTGATATTTTTTCTTTTTTTGTAGAATCACTTTTTTTCAAAATTATATGTTTACAAATATTGGAATGTCAAATTTTATAGAAATTTTTTATTTTTTGGTTGGCAGTGTAGTATATTTACGTAATGGAAATATCATAAAAACAAACGTTAAAGTACATTTCGATCAGGAGTGTGTTCATAAACTCGACATTGTAACAATATTGTTACAATATTGTTACGACTGTCATTTTGACGTATAGAAAGGCAGTACCGAGTAGAGTTGGTAATGACGTTTGTAACAATAAGGGGAAATTTTATTGTTACAATGTCAAGTTTATGAACACACGCCAAGAGTCCAGGGTGGTCATTCTGTGGTGCTATCTCATATTAGGCGATTTAACACTGGGGAAATTATAAATTGTCGTAGCTTACGTGGATGAATTGTGGATGAATAACGTCACGTCGATTATTGATTTTAATGAAAAAGACCACAATATTCTACCGTCCTGCTTTTACTAGTGGCAAAAACAAACAAGAAAAATAGTTAAAAATATTTTTGTAAACAAAAACAATCATTAATGAAATTATTTTCATAGGAAGAGGTTGTGCCTTTGCTTAATCTTATGGTTTTATATGACGTATATACGTATATACGTAATTATTCAGAATTTTTTTATCAGAAAATTATTTATTTATATAATTTATTTTATTTTAATTATATAAAGTACATAACAAAAATATTTAAATATCAATTTGATTAACAAAACCAATCAGTTTTATGTATATAGAGAAATAAAATTAATAAAAATAAAATTTTCACAAAACAGACAGAATTTATTTATATTTTTTTAATAAAACTTAATTTCATTTTAAAATTTTTGATTTTAATAAAAAAATTAAAAAATAAAATTAAGTTTTATTAAAAAAATTATTTTCATAGTGATTTCATTACCATGAATAGCACTCGATAAAAAATGTTCATACGAGTATCTCTTGATTTGAGGTTAGAAATAAACGACAAAATACCACTAAATTCATCCAACTTCTCCATAAAATTCATTTCGCAGGGTTGGATTTGTAGACTTTTCCCCTTACTATAATATCGCCAAAAAAAGTCTCCAACTGTGTAATAAACGTGTGACATAGTGTTACGAAAACGCGTAACCTTGCTTGTATTGCCGGCTAATTTAACTACTCAGTGCGGGCGTGAGTTTTTTTGTAAGGACAATTGTTTTCCAATAATAAAAGAAAACACAAGAAAAAGTTAAATTTCACATATAATAATTTATATTTACATTTTAAATTATAAAAAAAAAAAAAAATAAGGAAATAATATTGGTTTATTTACATTAAAAAAATATCAGGAACTGCTGCTGGATCTCCGCGGGATATTTTCTCCTCTGCACTGATTATCTTTATTTTTGTTATTATATGTTTATGATATATATATATATATATTTAATGGTTATAGCCGCCTTGTTGGTTGGCTTAATGTCTTTCAATATAATTCATTTTTTTTTTTTTTTTTCACTTTATATACTAAGTAATAATATATTATAATATATGTCTATACAGATATATATATATATTTATATTTATTTAATAAATTTTTGTTTTAAACGTCTTATCACCAATTAATAATTAAAATTAAATTAATTTAACGTTTCTATGTTTAGTTATCACTATCCACTATACGGAAGCTAACACTTTAAATTTTATGATGTAATTTTATCAATTTTCGATTTTTAACACTACGTTTTTTCTCGTTTTAAGATTTTTTCATCAAAAAAAAAAAAAATAATAATAAACTCGATCGTTTTCTTGGAGTAAACACTTTACGTTTTCCTTGATCAACCGATCACAATCAACTCCCTTTTTGCTACTCGCAAATTATTAATTGTTGAATTTAAAAACACTTTACGTTTTTTTTTTTTTTTGTTGTTTATCTTTAATCGATTTTCACCAACTCTTTCCTCTCTTTGTTTCTTCGTTCAACGTCCTCATATACATATATACATTTTAAAGGGGGTTGGACATTCCCCACTTTCCTTTTTTTTTTTTTTTTTTTTTAAATTATTTTTATCCAATCACTCTATGATTCTTTTAAAATTTACCTGTTCCTTTAATTTTGTTTAAGGATGGCTATTTTTATTGTTTTATCACTTATTTGTTTTAATTTTTATTTATTTTTTTATTGTTTTATGACTATATACATTTATTTTAAATTTTATTGTTTTATGATAGGATCTACTATAATTTTGCAATATTATTTTAAACTATTGTTTTTTCAAAAGAGTTTATTTGATTGATTTATGTTTATTAAAAAAATATTTTGTTTTCTATTGTTTCCAATTTTCTATTGTAAATGCACATGTTTTATGACATTTGTTTTGGCATTATAAGCCGATATTAGTAATTTTACATAATAAAAAAAATATGTACAACGAAACGATCGTTTAACAAAAAATGGTCGTTTCAATAGCACCACAGAATGACCACCCTGGTAACAATAATTATTTTTATACGATTAAAATTTGGTATTGGTGTGCGTTTTCGTAATGCAGTATTGAATTTGTTTCATTCTATTACGTTATTTTCTTTTCTCTTTGTTTTTACAGTTTACTTAAATTATGGTAAACTCTATGAATGGTAGCAAAGTGGATAATTTAAACAGGAATGTCATTATGAATATAGGTGATTTTGTTGGTCAAAATACTGTGATATCTTCTCTGTCTAATGGAAAAAATAAACACTTAAACATATTCCAGTTGAATATTTGTAGTATGAATGATTTAACCAAATTTGGCAATTTTTTAGAAGTTATTGATTCAATTCCTTGTGACATTCATGTTATTGTATTAACTGAAACTTGGCTTAGATTAAGGAACTCACAATTTTATAACATTAAAAATTATTCCAGTTTTTTTAGTTGTAGGGAAGGCAGAGTTGGTGCAGGTATAGCTATGTATATTAGATCCGATCTGGATTTTGTTCAGGTTTGTATTGACGATGGCCTTTATGAGTTTCAGTATATCACGGTCGAGCTAAAGAATTTCGGTACCAGAATATGTGAAGTATATAGGCCACCAGGAACAGATATCACTCAGTTTTTTGAACGCATTGAAGTTGTTTTAAGTGACAATAATAATAATAAATATGATACTATAATGGTAGGAGATATCAACATACCATTTAATAAGGATACTAACATTAGTAAAGATTATTTAAATTTACTTAGCAATCTAGATCTTATAGTAACTGATTCTATAGAAACTCGCAGTGTTAGTGGTAACATTTTAGATCATGTGGTTAGTAGTTTTACTAATATCATGTCTATTACTAATAATACAATTTTTTCTACGATCACTGATCATAATATCGTTCTGTCTAATTTTAAGTATACAGATATGTTGTTAAACAGCTGGAAAAGAAAATAATAAATTACAATAAATTACATGAATTATTTGCATCATATTTATCAGAAATAGATGTAAGCAATGGTGATCCAAATAAAATATTGTTAGCTATTATTGATATATATAAGCAACTATTGGTGAAAAATACTCGAGTTATTTATATTAAGATGAAGCTTAAAACAACAAACTGCCCTTGGATTAACTATGGTATCTGGAAGCTTATTCGGGAAAAAAATATTTTGTTGAAAAGATTAAAAAAATTTAAGAAAAAAGTGAATCATATAAGTATGGAAATCAGGACCACTCTTGAGGAGAAATTACTTATCTTAAGCAAGGAAATTTCCAAACAAAAATATTTTGCGAAAAGAAGCTATTTCCACAAGATGTTTAATGAGGTACTCAATTTGAGAGATTTGTGGAAAAACATAAATTCACTTTTTGGTAGAATTAAAAGTAATTCTGAAAATATTGAAATTCGTGATAATTTGGTAATGATATCAGATACATTTGAAGTAACTGAAATCTTCAATAAATATTTTGTGGGATGCGGACCGTCGTTGCTGATAAGTGCGGAATGCGTCTGTAATTTTCTTATGAAAAATAATTTTTTTTATGGATATCAGTATGGATTTCGTGGTGGTGTTGGTACTGATGTGGCATTGGTGGAAACCGTCGACATGATTAGTCAGACGTTAAATGATCGCTCATATATGGGTACGGATTTACGTAAAGCATTTGATTGTATTGACCACAATATCTTATTGGAAAAATTATATCTATATGGTTTTAGAGGAATTACTTTTAAATTGCTGAGAAGCTATCTGAGAAATAGATACCAATACGTTTCAATAAATGGAATATGTAATAGTATGAAACATGTTTCAACTGGGGTGCCGCAAGGTAGCGTTCTTGGTCCAACATTATTTTTAATATTTATTAATGATATTTGTAATTTACAGTTAAATGGAAATATTCGGCTCTTTGCTGATGATACCTCGATCTTTTATAAGAGTCGTACTATTGAAGATATTCCTGTAATGGCGCAAGCTGACTTAGCAATTTTGAATGAATACTTTATAATAATAATATGCTTGTATTGAATTTTGAGAAAACTAAATTTATGATATCCCAGTCAGCACACAAAAGAGTAAATATTTCCATTAATAGTAGAGTTTCTAATGTTAGCATTGAGTGTGTAGATAGTTATAAATATCTTGGTATCATATTTGATTCCAAATTATCGTGTGCAATATCATATTGATTATTTATGTAAAAAGGTAGTTCCGTTAGTGGGTTTCATGCGTAAATTATCTCACTATGTCCCCAAAACAATATTACGTAATATGTATCGGAGTGTATGGACTGTCTGTTCGATCCAGGTTGGTTAAACTCCAAACTCAACAAAATAAAGCGTTAAAGGCTGTGTATAAGTTACCTTTTTTATTTTCAACTCTTGAGTTGTATTCAGAAGCGGCAAGAGGAATTTTGCCTCTACTAGCATTAAATTATTTGTGTATTACAGCTTATGTCCATAAGGTTGTTACTGGTGTGGGAGTTTCATTTAACCTGCAATTTCAAACGGTTTCACTTGGTTATGTGACGAGACATTCTGTTGATCTAGTTGTGTCTAGTTTTAACAATGAATACGGTAGGAGGAGAATATCAAGTGTTGGTCCTTATAATTATAATAAGTCACCTGAATCTGCTAAATTGATTCAAAATATTCTGAAATTTAAAGTAGCGGTTAAACAATATTGCCATTCCAATATTTCACATTTCATCATATAAAAAGAAGTTAACTTTGTGTTTATTTTTATAATAATTTATTTCTTATTATAGACTTTTTATAGGTTTTGAGTATTGGTAACCCCTTCAAAGGACATTAAATCCACTGGGGAACTGATACTTTAACAAACTATAATTTTATTTACATTTATTTCTAAATTTCCAATTATATATAAGTTTGTTTATTATTTTTAAGTATATATTTTGTTATTCTACATGATGAATAAAAATATCCTTATAAGTTTAAAATTTAAATTAAATGTTCTCTGTACTATTGAACTGTCCTAGTACAGGAGTTTTCATAAAAATACTTGTATCTCTGGCCAAACACAAATGCCTTTTGGTCTAAAAAACGCTGCGCAAACTTTTCAACGCTTGATGAATGAAGTGGTCAAAGAATTAGATTTTATATTCGTCTACATTCGAGTTCCTCAGTTACCAAAAAACTCAAGATGGCGCATGACACCTTTGCTACGGCGAGTTTAAACTATCGAAAATTTTCCGGATTTTTATCCGATCCTATAGTTCAAAGTCCTATTTTTATAGCAAACAAAACTGATGGATTTTTCTAGTTTAACAGAGTTTAGAATTTCAATGTTTTGAATGATTTTTATTATTTTTCCTAATTGGATAAAATAGTAATAATCCTTTGACTAAATATAAGAGGATTCCCGTACACATCTGTATAAGTTCGAATAAAAAAATTATTAAAATTCTAAATTCTGTAATAAATTGTTAAGTTCAGCAGATTTTAATATTCTTGTCTCAAACGATTTTAGTTGGGCCAAACTATTCGAAAATGTCGACGAATACTTGTGTACATCTGTAGGGTCAGCGGAACAAAATTAAAAAGTGGGCCAAAATTCGGCAGTAAAAAAAATTTACAAAACACGTAAAAGCCTAATTCTCGTATAAATAAAATTCCAATTGGAAAAAATAAATAATTTGAAATTATCAATTTTACAGTGTATTTTTTGTTATTTTGTTAGTAGTAACTTCACTGTCATTTAAATTTCATTTTTAGGAGGTTGCTCCTATTATAAATGTGTCGTCCGGTTTCGGACTTCTCACGTTAAATAATTTTAGACACGATTTAATTTTATATGTGATTTATTAATTTATAAACTTTTGTTATTTATACTTTATAATTTTTATTATTAATTTATATAATTTAATTTATATAATTTTTATTTATTTATTTAATTTTTATTTTAATTTAGAATTAATTTCATTTATTTTATTTTGGATTCACCACCACTTTTTTCGCACATGAAGTTCTTTCTTTAAAATCCAAAATCGCAATGGACGATAATATATTGTGTTGTGTTGTTGTATAATGACGTCGCCTTCGTGTCCAAATATACATGTCGTATATTGGAGAGGGAACAGATGCGCCGGCGACGGTCGACATTGCACTTTTGTTAAATGCATGTGAATTATTATTGCATCACCGAACATTGTTAGTTCGTGGTGATGTTGGTTGGATGGCGATGGTTTTACTATAAATGTTTTATAGTAATGGTTCGGTTATTGGATATTGTTGGTTGGATAGATGTATATGTGATGGGGTTAGTGAACGCTTAATTCAAATAAGTTGGATTATATTTGAATTTCACTAATTGTTTTGTTTGTGGCAGAATCGAATATCGGTGAGTCGAATATTCGAGCTGCTACAGTACCCCCTCTCCAGATGAGAAACCATGGGTTTTGAGACGTTATACGTTGAACCGGACGGTTTTATATCGTTTGCTGGCTGATATTTGATCAGCCGTGTTGAGAATACCGTAGGCCGGTTTCAATCTGTCGATTGAGATTGAGTGGTGTTTGTCTTTGATTGAGACAATGAATTGCTTGCGTAAGCGGCGTATAACTTTGTATGGCCCATCGTATGGAGATTGTAATCCAGTTCGAACCTTATCAACCCGGACAAAGACGTAATCGCAATTGTTGAGCGATTTTGGAACGAATATGTTGTTTTCGTTCGTTGGTCTTGTTGCCGTGGGGATAATATTTTGCATGGTGGTGCGGAGTTGGTCGATGACTGTGTCGGTTGTGGATGGAGACGGTAGAGGATGTTCGATGAAGAACTCACCGGGTAGCTTGATGGTTTGACCGTAAACCATTTCAGCTGGTGAGCACTTCAAATCTTCTTTAACCGTTGCTCGAATACCAAGTAGAACGATTGGTACTTCGGAGCTCCAGTGCATTGTGTTGCCTCGGGCCTTGAGAGCAGCTTTGAGCTGGCGGTGGAAACGTTCGACCATGCCATTGGCTTGCGGATGGTAAGCCGTTGTACGTATCCGATGTGAGCCGAGGAGTTTCGTTAACTCCGAGAAAAGCTTCGACTCGAATTGGGTTCCTTGATCAGTTGTGATGTCAAGTGGAACGCCAAATCGTGATACGTAGTTTTGAACGAATGTGGTGGCAATGGTTGCTGCAGACATGTCGCTCATGCAGTACGCTTCTGGCCATCGAGTGAAACGATCGACACAGGTGAGTAAGTATGAGTATCCATTGGATGGAGGTAGTGGTCCTACGACATCCAAATGAATATGCTCGAATCGACCAGGTGGAATTGCGAATTGTCCAAGAGGCGATTTTGTGTGCCGCTGGACTTTCGATTTTTGGCAGGATAAACAGGATTGTGCCCAATGGGTCACGTCTTTGTTTATGCTGGGCCAAAAGTATCGAGCAGTAATCAATTTACGAGTTGCGCGGACACCAGGATGTGAGATACCGTGTAGTGTGTCGAAGATGGTTCGACGTAGTTGCTCTGCGATGTACGGGCGATTTGCACCCGTAGATGTTTCGCAGTAGATTTTGAGGCCAGGTAGTTTGAAAAGCTCCAGTTTCAGTGATGAACTGGCGTGACAAGCAGAACCAGAAAGTAAATTCTGAAGTTCCAAGTCTGCTTTTTGCGCTTGTGCGATTTTGTTGCAGTCGAAGTGAGTCTCGACTGTGGCCGTTTCGTTTGTTGTTGTGCGCGAAAGTGTATCCGCGACAACGTTTTCGGTACCTTGAACATGCTGGATGTCCGTGGTAAATTGACTAATGTAATCCAAGTGGCGTGCTTGCCTTGGATTGCGTTCAGTTTTAGACTGAATTGCTCGAGTGAGAGGCTTGTGGTCGGTGTAAATTGTGAAGTCCCGACCCTCGACAAAATATCTGAAGTGTTTGATTGCTAGATATATTGCGAGTAATTCCCGATCGAATGCAGAGTATTTCTTTTCGGCATCCGAGAGCTTCTTTGAGAAGAATCCCAGGGGCTCCCAACACTTGTCGTTGTACTGTTGCATGACTGCTCCGACAGCAGTGTTTGATGCATCAGTAGTTATGCTGAGCTTTGAGTCGCTCAGTGGATGTGACAAGAGTGTTGTGCGTGCCAATTCAGCCTTTAGTGACGTGAATGCGTGTTGACATTCGTCAGGCCAAGAGAAGTTCTTGGCGGTTTTGGGCTTACGTAGTAGTACTGCCAGGTGGCTGTGAATTGGGTTGAGTATTTCAGCGAGCTTTGGTATGAATCGGTGGTAGTAGTTGACCATGCCGATGAATCGCTGAATACTTTTGATTGATGTTGGAGCTGGGAATTCTTTAATGGCATTGATTCGGTCTTGTGACGGAAGGATGCCATTAGCGGTGATCTTGTGGCTGAGAAAATCAAGAGTGGATGCGCCGAAGACGCATTTTGAGCTCTTGATGTGAACATCAAACTCGACAAGTCGTTGGAAAAGTGTTTCCAGATGGAGTTTGTGTTGTTCCTCAGTTTGAGATGCCACAAGAATGTCGTCTATGTAGACGAAAACGAAGTCGAGATCTCGAACGACTTCGTTCATGAAGCGCTGAAACGTTTGTGCGGCATTGCGTAATCCAAATGGCATTCGGGTGTATTCGAAGAGGCCAAATGGTGTGGTGATTGCCGTTTTGAAAACGTCTTCAGGTGCCACGGGAATGTGGTGATAACCTCTGATGAGATCAAGTTTGGAGAAAACTTTGCAGCCATGCAAGTGCATGGTGAAGTTTTGAATGTGGGGTATCGGGTAGCGATCCGGTATCGTAACCGTGTTTAAACGCCGATAGTCCCCACATGGCCTCCAGTCTTGATCTTTCTTCTTGACCATGTGAAGTGGACAAGAGACGGAAGATGTCGATGTTCGACAAATTCCTAATTCCACCATGTGTTGAAATTCTGCTTGTGCAGCTTTGTGACGCACCGAATCTAGTCTGCGTGGTCTCGACACGGGCAGATGGCCTTCCGTGACGATGTGATGTACCACGTTGTGTCGGACTGGCATTTTGTAGTTCGGCTCTGCTGTAAGTAGTGGGTACTTTTTGAGCAGAGTGCCGTAGCCGTTGTCGATGTTGAAATGGATCGGTGTTGGTGTGTTAACACGAACCATTGTGGCGTTTATTGACAGCTTTGTAGCTGGGTCAATCAGCCGTTTGCGTTTTACATCGACAAGAAGTCCGAATTTGCTTAGAAAATCGGCGCCAATGATCGGACGATTCACTGCAGCTAGTATGAAAGCGTGCGTGAAGGTTCGTTTAAGTCCGATATCCACGTTAAGCAATTTTGTGCCGTACGTGTGGATGATTGAACCATTGGCAGCCGATAAGACTAGATTTGAATTTCGATTAGCTAATGTGTAATTCATTGTGAAATTCATTGCTGGAATAACCGAAAGGTCAGCGCCAGTGTCGACTAGGTAGGTGAGTTTGTTGTGTCTATCGTACACAAACAAACGTGACGTATAGGGTGTGTTTGTGGTCAGGGGAGGCATGTTGCTCTCAACCCGTGACTCTAATAGTTTTTTTGTTGGTCAATGTCCAATTTTGCGGCGGCCGCGGACGTCGATGGTTGCGACGTGGTGAAATTGCATGGTGGCGTGCATTTTCTGGCGGCTCTACCAAACTTTGTGTGGAACCAGCATTTACCATGTTGGTAAGTGTTGTTGCTGGGACTGCGGGTTCGATTGCGTGAGGGAGCTCGTCGTCCACGCGAACGGCTTCGACCTCTGAGTAACCCGTCGAGTCTGGACTCGATTCTCGACAGTCTTTGTTCGAGCGTGTTTGGTGGTTGTGTTGAACGGGGAGTTCTGTCTCCACTGCGTTCACGTGATTGCCGGTATGGATTATTGATTTGACTGACGCTTTGAGATGTGATGTTTATGACATCATACATCTTGTCGGCAATTCTGGCTAACATTTGTGTCGTGGAGGATTCGGGCTGTGCCACCAGCGCTATCCGAATCAACTCCGGCATGTTACGAATCCACAAAGATTTAATGATATTTTCATTAAAGTTGTTGCTAGCCAGTGTTTGTATGTGTCTTAACGCGTCAGATGGTTTTCGGTCGCCTAATTGCTGTCCTGAAAGCAATTGTTCTAGCTGACGTTCGCCCGATGGTGCTAGTCGTTCTAGCAGCGTTTGCTTTAATGTGTTGTATTGGTTGGTTGTCGGCGGATTGAGGAGGAGATCCGAGATCACATCGCACGTTTCTGGTTGCAAGGCTGATAATGTTTGCAGGTACTTTGTTTTATCAGCTGTTATACCTTGCAGTCCGAATTGTATTTCGGCGAGCTGAAACCATGTGTTTGCTCTTTGTGGCCAGAAAGGTTGTACTGCGATTCGTTGATGTGATGCCGCGATCTCTATTTGTGGACTAGTGCCTTGAGGCGTGGTGTCCATTTTTTGTGGTTGATCTTGTTCATCGTCCGACATTTTTGCACAAACCAATAAAACAAATTAAAATACAACAATACAATATTTTAAAGCGGAATGGTTACCGTGTAAAAAAAAATAGTTGACCAAAAATTGAAAAATTAAGCGGAATGGTTACCGTGTAATGAATGGTTTGAAGGCCGGGATGCTCCTTCTTTTTAACGCCCGATGCGAGATACCCCCGAATATGGAGTTCCTTGCGTCCTACCTTATATTGGGGGGGCTCGTTGAAATTTAAAAAAAAATAAATGTAAAAATAGCGAGAAAACGACCAGGGTGTGAGACTATGGATGGGTGTGCACGTGGTGGTGAAAAAATATATATAAAATGTACAGTAATAATGATTCTACGTTAATGTTTTTGAAAAGAGAAAAAAATGATGTTACGTTAAATTTTGGAACAAAAAAAATGATTCTACGTTAAATTGTTTTATTTGAAAATTTTAATTGTTTTGAGAGAAAAAAAATGTAAAGTTATGATTCCAAAATTGCAAGAGCAAAAAAAATATTATCTAATAAAAAAAAAACTTGCTTTTTATGCTGTTGTTGTTTCTGCTGCCGTTGTTCCTGCGGTTGTGTTGCGGTGAGGGTGGATCGCTTCACCGTTGTAAATTGTCCCGTCGTTGCGGTGAGGGTGGATCGCTTCACCGTTTAATTGTCCCGTCGTTGCGGTGAGGGTGGATCGCTTCACCGTGTCCCGCGTTGCGTGGATGGGTCGTCCCCTACACCACGTTTTTTTAATTTTTTTTTTGTTTTCTTCCCACGCGGTTGCGTGGTTGGTTTTTATTTTATGTTATGCGTGTTTTTTATTATTTTGGCGATAAAAAACCGCCGTCGATGGTCACCAATTTAGGAGGTTGCTCCTATTATAAATGTGTCGTCCGGTTTCGGACTTCTCACGTTAAATAATTTTAGACACGATTTAATTTTATATGTGATTTATTAATTTATAAACTTTTGTTATTTATACTTTATAATTTTTATTATTAATTTATATAATTTAATTTATATAATTTTTATTTATTTATTTAATTTTTATTTTAATTTAGAATTAATTTCATTTATTTTATTTTGGATTCACCACCACTTTTTTCGCACATGAAGTTCTTTCTTTAAAATCCAAAATCGCAATGGACGATAATATATTGTGTTGTGTTGTTGTATAATGACGTCGCCTTCGTGTCCAAATATACATGTCGTATATTGGAGAGGGAACAGATGCGCCGGCGACGGTCGACATTGCACTTTTGTTAAATGCATGTGAATTATTATTGCATCACCGAACATTGTTAGTTCGTGGTGATGTTGGTTGGATGGCGATGGTTTTACTATAAATGTTTTATAGTAATGGTTCGGTTATTGGATATTGTTGGTTGGATAGATGTATATGTGATGGGGTTAGTGAACGCTTAATTCAAATAAGTTGGATTATATTTGAATTTCACTAATTGTTTTGTTTGTGGCAGAATCGAATATCGGTGAGTCGAATATTCGAGCTGCTACACATTCTTATTGGGAAATGGGCATGTTTTCGTGACTTTTCGTGGATCCAAAATTAATATGAAATTTACGATTGACAACTATAAATGCCAACCACAAACCAAGTGGTTAAGCATGAAAGCACACAGTTTGGTTCAAAAGAGCCTTAAGGATTGTACTGAAAAAATTCTAATTTTAATAATTTGAGAATTTTGGACTTTGAATTTACGTTGTATGATGTTAAGTTAATGTATGTCACCGAGTTGGAGTGCAAAACTCAAAGGCGGCATATTGAATGTCTAACGAATCCCCCCATCTGACCAATTCAACAATCTGTCGGAATGGTCAATTACTACCCTCGATTCATTCTAAAGCTAGCCGAATCACTGTGTTTAATTTATGCTCATTGGCAATATTAAACAAAAGGCCCAATAACAAAAAAGCAACGAGTCGTTGCCCTCGTCATTCACCCAAATTAAAAGAATTGTTGGCCCATCCCAATAGCGAATCACGCTATACCATCTCCACTGATGCGTCTGGTAGGCCGGTGGGAGCAGTTCTACAGCAATGGAACATAGATGGTCCACCTTTGGGATATTTCTCACGAAAGCTCTAAGCAACAGAGATAAAATACTCAGCCTTTGACTTCCGCTATTTCCTGGCCGGTCGACGATTTACAGCCTATACGGATCATAAGCCTTTAATCAAATCGATATAGTGTCGTTGAGCGATCAGTTCATGATGTACGTGATCGCTGACACATTGTCATGGACCGGCGATCACGTTTCCATAATAGACTCGGTCAATCTAGATCTTAAAAATCTAGCCCAGACACAACAATCCATCATCAAGGATTACTTAAATTATTGAATATTTCATCGCGACCTGAGAGTACCAAATTCAAATTAGAGTCCACCATTCGTCCAGGTTTTAAAATTCCACATTCTACATGGTTTATCTCACCCAAGTATATGAGTATCACGTAAATTAATTTGTAAATGGGTGAAATCCTGTATCGGCTGCCAGAAGAGCAAGGTTTATCAAGATTCAAAGCCCAAACCCGGGCAATTTAACATGCCTTCTGAGCGGTTCGAACACATACACATGGATATGATGAGATAATTTCCACCAGCCGATGGTTTTGTGTACGTGCTCACCATTGTCGATTGCTTTACTCGTTGGCCTGAGGCATACCCTATTCAAGATAGCACCGCTGCTACTTTCGCTGACGTTGGTTGAGCAATACGTTTCTAGCTTTGGTATTCATCCGTAGGTAAGTGGTATATGATCGCAAGATTCTACCGACATATTAAAGCCTCACTCAAAGCTCGAGAGAATACCATTAAACAGAGCACTAAGCTTCCTATCGTTTTACTAGGAAAACGAGCAACACTAGAGGATGTTTTAAAATGATCCCCATAGCTAAACTTTATGGGCAAGCCCTCATATTACCAGGAGATTTTATCGAGAGAAGTTCCATGCGCAACGTATCTCGCAAGCCAACTTGTATTCATTCGTGTACGTAGAATAGATGAGATTTCTGTGCATTATTACAGGCTCAAAAGAAAGCGGATTTCATTCTTAAACAGTATATGACGCCAACTGTTTGACCAATATATCTTAAGGAGTTTGATGTAATAGAATATCCAGTACTTGCGTGGACCTTAGTGCACAGGCCGTACCACTTGAAGGCTATTCTTTGAATTTTCGTTACAAGCGTCTGGTTGGCAATTTGCACAGTGGGGACCACCAGTGGAGAACCCCATAAAATAGGATTGGTATAACATAGCTTTCTTCAGCCTTTTGAGTATTTTGGTTACCAAGTTGGTTTATTTAACAGCACAATACTGGATCAGATCAATTTGGGTGCGGGTTTGCATTTAACGTCATCATCAGAATCATCCACATTGTAAGAAATTCTGTTAGAAAATCATTTTCCGCACTTCAACATGAATAACGCAAAGTCGATCAGCCATTTCAAATTGCAGGTATGGGAAAATGCAGAGAGTAATCTGTCGCGGTAGAGAGTAATATATGATCCTTATATGAGAAATGCCGCATTCTATTACTAAGGCCTGCAATTCTTTTCCAACGAATTGCGCATCATTGTCGATGATTTTGAATTTAGGGACGACAAAGAGCAAAAACATTATATTACCCAATTCAATTACAAAGGTGGTTTTGCCAGTAGCTCTGGTTCAATCGGGTTTGCCTTTATGATGATTAATCTTAAAAGCAAAAGCCTGCAGTTTTAGGCTGCTCGAGATAATGGTAAACCTATAACCTTCAATATACGGCCGAAATTGCTTGACACTAACAACCACTACTATACATATACATTCAGACATTCTAGCTCAATTATTGTGTAATTTCTATACACAATCTATACCCGAACACGATGTTAGAATGGTAATTGGGGACTTCCATGAAAGAGCTGGCAGAAATCACACCGACTTGTGAGAAAACATAGGTACTCCCGACACGAAACTGCGACCGATAATGGTGAGAGAATGATGTACTTTGCGGTTGCTCATGATCTTAGAGTAGCAAGCACATTTTCCCCTCACAAACAGAGACATCTAGAGACATGGACACATCCTCGCGGAACTTCGCGCAGCCAAATTGACCATGTGTTAGTTTCTAAAGGACAGGCTCGGGTTGTGCAGGATGTGAGAACTTATCGGTCAGCAACCAAATACGAAGGCAGCGATCATCATTTGGTCGCTGCAAAGCTACGATGGAAGTTTTCGTACAAGTCTGGGAACACAGCGAAACGCATGGTACGTTTCGACTGTGAAGGTCCTATAAAATTAGATCAAAAGCAACGATATCAGGATCTTGTCAGCGACAACATTGATGAAGGTAATTACCAGTCTGACTGCGTGAACTCTGTCTGGGAGGTACTGAAACCTTCGGTTGTCAATGCTGCTAAACAGACTTTAGGTATAGTGAAAGTCAGACCCAAGAATGATTGGTTTGATGACGAGTGTCGTCTTGCAGTTGAGCAACAAAATATAGCCCATAATGAAGTGCAACAGCGTCTCACAATCGTGAGAAAAAACAAGGCTGCTCTTGCAAGAAGGGCAACTAAGCGGATTTGTAGACGGAAGAAGCGAGAATGGTGGAAGACCGAGGTTCTAAAAGTACAACAACTCAGCAATGAGCGCAGTTCGCGTAATTTCTTTAAAGGAATTACTGGAATGCACCATACTTCAGGCTTTCTCTGTGTCAACATCGACGCAGTACTTGACGGATGGAGTGGACACTTTACTGACCTACTTGATGTCCATCATGCGGCACAGGCTGTTGTTGAGCCATCTCAAATACAGACTGCGGAGATTTGCACTGAGGCGCCATCCCATAAGGAAGTCAATAAAGCCACGCGGAAGATGAAACGAAACCGCTCACCTGGAGTAGACTGCATTAATTCAGAACTCTTGATATTCGGAGGGGATACTTTGTGGAACTGTCTTTTCGACCTTATTCAATTAGTATGGCAATCCGAAGTTATGCCTGACGAATAGAAAGTGGCCGCGATATGCCCCATCTTCAAGAAGGAGACCGCTTGAAGTGTGAGAATTATCGCGGTATAGCTCCCCTTTGTACAGCATACAAGTAACTGTCATACATTGTATTGGATAGAATCACTCTTCTAGCAGAGGGATTGGTTGGTGACTATGATTTCCTCCTAACTGATCAGGTCGGTTTGCTGCGGATGATTCTATCTAAATATTATAAGACTTCTATCCCCGTACATCAGTGTTCCTGGATTTTCGGCAGGCCTGTGACTCGATCAATCGAGAGAGTTTGTGGTCTGCCTTGGAATACCTAGGAATGCTAACAAAATTGGTACGACTGTGTAGGATGACAGTGACGCAGTTTCAATGCTGTGTTAAAGTTGAGAACAAGCTCTATCGACAATTTTTGCAGTTAACTCGGGTGTTCGGCAGGGAGATGCTCTGTCCCCGATACTATTTAATCTCATGTTGGAGTACATCTTTCGTAAAACTGAAACACCTCAGCGCAACATCTTATATCGCCAGTCCATTCAGCTTCTTGCATATGCAGATGACATATGCGTGATTGGACTGAATAGCAACGGAGTGAAAGAAATACTTGATCCGCTTGTAGAGTTTTCAGCTTCAGTTGGACTTCAGATCAATGAGCTCAAAACGAAATACCTGATCTCTGGTTTTTGGGACAATGGCACACCAGATGTTAGTAGTGGCCACCACACGTTTGAGGGAGTGAGGAGGTTGAAATATTTGGGTTCTCTTATCACTCAAGATAACAATGTGGGTGAGGATATTAAAGTGCGGCTGGCAGCTGGCAGTCGTTCTTTGTATCCTCTAAGGCCATTGCTAAAATCTAAACACTTATCAAGTGCCGTGAAGCTGAAGCTTTACAAAGCGTTGATCAGGCCCGTTGTTATGTTTGGATGCGAAAGTTGGGCGATGACGGATGAGTACGAGAGATGGCTCCTTACATTTGGGAGAAGAATCATGCGTGTGATTTACGGCTCAAAACGCGAAATATATTTAGATGGTACATACCGAGCTCTGTACAATTTCGAGATCTGATGAAGATCCCCGATGTTGTACATGAAGTAAGATCTCAGGGAGTGCGCTGGCTCGGTCACATTCTGCGTGCTGATCCGGAACGAATTGTGCAGCGATTAAGGAAAGTAGAAGTGAAAGGAGAACCACCATAAGGTAGGCGCAGAGGTTGTTGCTGGCGACGATGGCTCCACGATATAGAGAACGACTTGGCCTTCTTCAGATTATCTTAGACAGTATGAAGACCATGCTCGGGATCGAAACCGGTGGAGCCAGATTGACTCAGTAAGGGGCCAAAACTGATTATTATTATTGTGTAATTTCGCTGTACCGGATTAAATGTTTGTGATATAAATGATTTAAAGGCTAATGGCTTCTCACGACCATCATCATCTAGTTGAAATAGCACACTTTCAATCCAATAAAATAATTTTCTGACATGAATTGAGGATATTTTAGTTTTAGGAGCTACCTGACGCCATGGTCATTTCGCAGACCATGTCCGGTGCGACACTAATTGCTCGCCAAAAGTCAAAACCTAAATAAATGCTATTTGAATATGCGAATTGAATACCTTCATTTTAACACCGAGAGAATTCAAAAGTTGTTCTGAATTGCTAAAATCGCGTAAATCGTTACACAAGTAACTGGTTGGTACTTTGACCAGAGAAGGCCACCTGGCTCTGACCCCATAAAAAAGGATTGGTACCACTATACTGCGGTATGGATGCAGTATACATCGTCGGGCTTCAGCCCCCATCCCTTCCCATTCCCAATTTTACAACGAGTTAAACTCTACTGTACTTTGTGTCACCCTTCCCCGTAAATTTGGTTTCGATTCTAGCTGTCAATTATTTTATGTATTTTCTGGAGAAACGAATCAGTTCAATATTTTATTGGGTAAGAATTGACGTTCTATACGTCATAATGTAAAGCTTTAAAAAAAGTTGAAAGATTTATTAATTTTATGTACAATCTGTTTATATATTTAGTGAGAAATTTAAAATGTTGACAAAAGCTGCTAACAATATTACGAAAGTCAAAACAAGATAATTAATGCACTAAAAATGTTAAAATTAATGTTCTTCTTCGAAATATGTTTAAGTGCAACAGAACATTCTAGTTATAAACCAAATTAATTTTCAATCAAAGTCATTTTCCGTTCATTCCTGTTACTCGAGACTGTTAGATATGTACATATGTATAATGCGGAGAGAAAGTTGCAAAAAGCTCGACACAATTTTTTTGTTTTAAACACTTTTATCACAAAAAGCTGAACCTATATATACATATACTTGTTATGTATTTCGTATCATAAACGTACATAAGCATGTACATATATAAATTTTTATATTTATAGAACGTAACATGGAGCAGCTCACAAGAAGTCGAGAAACTTTTTGTACTTTAAAAAGGATAACAAAATTTCTTCCTTTCGTCGTTGTGTACGTAAAGGAGTAAAATATTCCATTTTAACATTTTGTTATTACTTTTTAACAAAAGCATAGAGCATAGAACATTTAACGAAACATAAAAGGAATAATGTAGCATAGCTAATTAGTATTACTATTATTCTTCTTTTATGCTTGCATATATTTAAAATTATGCTTTGTGTGTACACATTATGTATGTAACATGAATGATGATATGAATCAGAGTAATGTAGAACAGCTGATGTTTATAATAATGTGAAAAAGGTATATCTAGTCGTTGTTTCATTCGTATATATACACAAACGAAAATATGTACTAACAGTTCGCGGCGTAGTACTGAGTCGTTCATCATCTGTTCAAAATGTCGGCTGATTCCTTATTAAGCTTCCAAGAATTGCGGAACAGAGGTTGAAATTCGTAACAGAAAATAATTTGTGTCGTAATTATTTCAAGATGAGGCATGTATGTTCAAAGTGCACCAAGCATCATCTCACACTACTTCGTCAAGAACCAAACGAAAGTCATCTCAGTTCCAGTCATGCTATTCTATTACTATTTACGGGCTAGCATCCCCACCGGCTGGTGATTAAATCACTATATATAAGCCATCTTCAAATTTTCACCAAACATATACCCAAATGCTTGCACCAACAGTCGTTATATCTAAACTCCTGCTTCAGAAAGTATATATAGCTGATCAAGATTGGGTGGGATGTTTAACGAACGCATGAATCAATCTCTATCAGTCGCTACCAGATCTGTAAACATTCTAATAGATTTAATAGATCGTGATACCCATATCAATGAATTATTATTGCATAATCCATTGACACTAAATATTTTATTTTCAACTGAATACTAATAGTTTAGGCTCCGACGTTCCAGCTAAAGCGAACGAAAATCAACAAAACGTAAAGTGCTTCGAGTGGTCATGATGATTTTCGATCCATTGGGTCTGATCGCTTATATTGCTGTTTGTGCTATAAACTGGGATGAGCTGAATAATAGATGGTGTGCCAAATTTATAAGACACCTGGAAACGATTCGATGGAACTACATGTATTTGTTGATGCAAGCAAAAATAAAATCGGGTGCACAGGGTTCAATGATCATTCCCAGACATGAACTGCAAGCTGCCGTATTGGATACTCGCCTGACGACGCCTCTGTAAAGCCCATACTTACAACCAGCACGAAGAATATTTTAATCTGAGACCACTGATGTTTTGTGTCTTAACATAAAAGGAACCGCCAGTTTGTCAAATTTCGTGTAAGCAAAATTCTGAAGATCGCATATCAGTGAAATATAATTGTAAATTAGGTACCTCACAAAAAAAATATTGCTGATCAAATGGCAATCCAATGTTCCCTAAGATAGGCGCTGGTTTTTTGGTTGCGAAATTTTTGCACACTCTGAAGATAATTGGATAACTTCAAAGAAACTAGAAAAAAAAATTCCAGACGAAGAACTGCGACATACTATGTATTCGTACTTCATTCCAGCCTGAAGATATCTCCTTCGAAGTACTGTCTGTACTGGACTACGTTTTTTCTATCGAGTTAAAAAGTTTTTAATATAAAAATGGCACCAACCTATGCCAATTTGAGTGGCAGAATTCAAAATCTAACGTATGATTCAGCTTGACTTTGTAAGCATACGAACAACTCCAAACACACGGACCTTAGAAGAATATATCGCTAGCCTGCGATAGAGAAGGAAAGGAGCACGTAACCAACGACCATTTTCATCACATTCATGAAACGCATCTTATCCTATATGGACTTTAAAAATACTGCACCTACGAAAGAACAAACTGAATCAACAATCCAGCACATAACTCTACCAGAACATAATGCTCGCCGCCTCCCATGATGTTCAGTATAAACAGGGTTAAGGTAAATCATATATCAGGCACCAACAGAAATTGTTGGTTGAAATTTTAATTCTAAAATGATCAATGACAAAACTTTTTAAAATGGCCAACAGGAACGGTACTTTGTTTGGCCTAATATGATCAAACTCGATATTTTGCTTGAATCTGGGATTATAATTGTTATTGTGACAGTTGTTCTGGAATCGAAATGAGTTTATAATTCCATTTCCATTCAACATACCCCGAATTTAATCATAATCGGCGGAGGAATGACCTATTTTAGTTCCTAATAGCCAACTGCTGCCAAACATAATTTTAGGATTCCATTTCCATCCAATTAACATACCAAGTTTCATTATATAATCGTTGACGGAATGGTCTACTTCCATCCCCGTTTGCCATATTCCAGAACTCCAATTCATTATAATCGGTTTAGGTGTTTTTTTCCTTTTCGGTAAGTTATCGTTTTCAGTGAATGGTGGTTTTCGCTGAATGACGTTTTCGGTGAATTGTCGTTTTCGATGAATTGTCGTTTTCGATGAATTGTCGTTTTCGGTGAATTGAGAATTTCGGTGAATTATTTTTCGGTAAACTGTCGTTTTCGGGGAATTGTCGTGGAACCAATGACATTCACCGAAACAACAATTCAACAATTAACAGAACACGACAATTCATCGAAAACCACAATTCATCGAAAGTAATTTGCTGCGCTTGATTGTTGAGCAGGTTAGGTATGCACTTGTTATTATTGTATTGTATCTGCTCCAATTGACAGTAATATACTTGTTCCAAAGTGTGGTAATGTCATATTTTCATATTGAACTATTTAATTGCCTTGATTTTTTTATGATCGGGGTTTATTCCTTCAGGCGTTATCACATGCCCTATACGGAAACCGATGGATTTCTGTAAAAACTGCGTTTTATTGATTTGAATTTTTATGTTGGCTAACTTTTGAAACACCCGTTTCAAGTTAAGAAAATGTCGTTGGAACGTGCTTGGGGCATTCTTTAAGCCAAATGGCATTCGAGTAAACTTGAAATATTCATTAGGCATTGAGAAGCCAGTTTTGGGAATATGGAGTTGGGAGTTCCTAATTTCAATTTGATGAAAACCGGCAGCCAATTCTATTGTAGAAAAGTAGTTGGCTTTTCCCAGTTTTCGAAAAATATCCTCTAAATTCGGTATAGAGGCTATTTATCATCGACGATTTAAGCGTTTAATCGTCTAAAATCGACCACTAATCTCAATTTTCTGTTTCCATTTGGGCTAATTTCGTAGAAATTTTCGAATTTAGTGAAGTTTATTGGTGTCATAAGCTCGATTGTTTCTTCTTCCTGTCCCAGATTAATGATTTCTCGGTTTGGTGAGTTTCCAGTAAAAGTTTCCTTTCTTGTTTGTTACTGGTATAGTTACCAATTGCATAAAGTTTGATTTTATCTTGGTTATATTTTGGTGTTTCCAACTGGTTTTGTTCGATGTTTATTTTTGCTTTTATAATTTGCAAATTTTCGTAACTAACGAGTCCATCGAAAAAATCGTAAAACTTGAATAGAAAAAAATTTAGTTCGAGCAGAATTTTGTAAAGAAAGGCCTGTTCATCTTGTAGAAAATTCTCCTCATCTATACGTATTCTAAATTATTCACATTTGGTTCTTGTTTGATATCTATTTTCGGAAAGAATGTTTTATATTTACCAGGGTAAGGTGATTTAACAAATCTTTTATTATCATGCTTTGTTGCATGGTTAGTCGAAGGTCGAAAATTACATGAGTTATAATTTTTAATTTGTAGTTTTCGTAATTGAGTATTTTTTAATCTTAAGATGCGTTGTTCCTTTTGAACGAAACTAAAAGCATCTTGTAAATCGCGATATCGTGAAACCCTTACCCAAAGGATCAGATAAACCTGCCATGAAAACCGTTAAGCCAGTTAATTGGTGCTTTTGAATCAATACGCCCATTGTTGGCAAATCCTGTGAAACTGCACTACATGAACTTGTTACTATAGGATTGAAAGATCACTGTGCGTATAATATAGTGAGTTTCTTGTGGGTACTTTGCTGGATTCTCCAGGAGCCTTCGATAGTACATCGTTCAATATACGAGTACTAGTGCCTGTATACCAAATTTGGTAAAGAAACTACCATTGTCAAATGGATTTTCAGTCAAAGTTGTAAGGGGTTGGTTTCTCCTTCAGGAATCCGGTCTTATCGCTCAAAGTTACCTGCGCTGCGATAACCAGGTTCTGACAGTTTCTGGTAAGCATTTGAATGTCTTATCTGATTTAACGCAACACGCTGTTCTCATTGTAGTGGTGCCTTGATAAGAGTTTATATGTGAACCCCTCTGAAACTGACTTAGTTGTATATTCACTTGACGTAGGAATACTGAAGCATTTTCTGTGCCATCTCTTTTTGCATGTAAGATTAATAGCTCAGTCCTTGATATTATTTTAGATAATAAACTCTCTTGGAACTATCATCTGGATTAAAAACTACAAAAATCCACCACGATTTTTTGGCAATGCAGAAGAGTTTTTGGTAACTCTTTGGGCCTATTACCCATTGGGTATTCGATACTATATCGGGACATAGGTTAATATTTAGTGTTTTTAAACCAGCTGTGCCAGAAATTGACATGTTTAATGACAGGCTGTTGTCTGAATTTAACTATTACAAATCATTCGAGGAGGTTTACCCATCAAGAGATATGTGGTTCCCACCAGACTTTTTTACAATTTTTCAAGCGGAGTTAATCGCTGTTACTCGCTGTGCCATTACAGCTATTAATTTCGCGGTTAATGGTAAACATATTAATAATAACAAAGTTACGGTCTTGTGGGGACCTGCGCTTTGTGACCTTGAAGGTAGTGAAATCGAAAACAATTTGGCAAAAATTCACGTTTTTGTTCCGTTGGACCTGAACTTGCTGCTCCATTGCGTCTTTCATTGGTAAAAAAATAATCAAAAATGCTGCTCTACTGCACTTAAAGCAAGCGTGGTCATCCAACCCCATCTGCCGTACGGCGAAGTACTTTATTAGTGAGCCCAACCAGAAGCTGCCCAATTACGCTCTTCCATTAAAAATCTTATCAATTCTTACTGCCCATGGCCGTTTCAAAGGTCATCTCCATCGCATAGGACTAGCCAGCAATGCCGTATGCGATGAATGCCTTGAAGATGATAATGATAGCATACACTTCATCGGCAGCTGCCCTGCTTTCGATTGTATTAGGTCTCATGTGTTTAATTCCAGAATAATTCCTGTGCATCTACTATCCTCTCTGCACTGGTTCAAACTTTTCCTATTTGCTAAGGATGCAGAACGCGTGTGGGTGATTTGACAGAATCCGAGGTTTGCACCATGCGCCCTTTGTGACATTGACTGCGGAACCTTAATGGGTTCCAGCCAAATTAAAAAAAAAAAAAAATGTTAATCGCTTGAATTTTTTCGAAAAGTTGTTGAGGCTCTACGTTATGCTTCGATTATCGGCATATTTGTGCCCAAGATCTTAACGCTTTTGTTGCCACTCAGTAGTGGTTGCACCATGCATTTAGTAAAGTTTACGCAATTGTTGTTGTTAAGCAAATGTGGTATTCAGTTAGTCTTTCGGATTGTTGATCTGGATTTAAATGTATTGGATTCCTCTTGTTGACAAGACCGTATGGATGTACTATAAAATATAGATTCATAGATAAAAAAAAAAGGATGAGGTTAATATATTCAACATTAAAAATAGAAAAGCTCTGTATACAAAAAGCAGTAATTCAAAATTGAATTATATTTTTATTATTAAATTTTCAATATTTATATATGGCGTATATCTGTATAGGGGGTGGATGTGGTGGATACATACTATATAGTACCTGTATATACACAAATCGAAAATTAATTGATTAATTAAATCAACAATCAATCTTCTTTAATTACATATTGAACATATAAATGCACAACATATAGGAAGATAGAATAACTACTCTAATTGAAGTCTTCCGTGTGCAATCCTGCAACCGATGTTATTACTAGTGGTGAATGTACATTATTTCTATGTACACGATTATTATTTTATGTAGATGTAATGCATTTTCCATTATTTATTCTGAAAGCTTTTTTTTTTTAATTCAATTTTCTCTCAGTGCTATACAACATAAATGTGTATATCCATCCCGTTTCGAGTAGAAGCTTTTTTTTTTTTATAAATGTTGGTTAAAAATCAATTAGTTTATATATCGAATAGATAATTTAATAACGAATGGATACAGCTTTTTTTATGATGCGTTTGTGCATATGATCTTGGTAAAAAGGTTAACCGGCGGGATATTTTAAGCCAGGCAATTATTTTTATTCAACAATATGTACAAAACATTGGTTGCTTTGTGATATTTAAATTGCCATAATATATTTATAGACCTTTATGGTTCTGGTTCTGTTGTGGTTTTACTGTTTCAACACTGCGGCTGTATATAAATGCGATACACATTGATTTTATACCAAGGTTCATTGATGTGTTGCGTTGTTCAAACGGAAGTTACAGTGAAATTGAGTCACTTGAAACTTATGTAACACATTTCAAAAAATTTGAAAAGCTTAGAGTAATTTTTACCATTAAAATGTAAAAGCTCTACGCAACTACGAAAGCCCAAATTATCAATCGAAAATTTGCAATTAAAATGTTATTCAAGTCGTTCTACATAAATATGATAAATGCTTCCCAATTTTCGTCACCTTCAAGTTCATATTGGTTCAACTCGTTCCGATATTAGATACCAGGCTGGTGGGTCATCTAACAAAGCCCTGTCACAAACAAAGCTCTCTAGCCGTACAAGGGATCTCTACGCAGGTGGATACATCCTTGGCACCAATGCAAAGAAGTACCAGAATCATCCATCCGTCAAAACAGAACTATAGAAATTGATGCTCGGGGTTCAGAATACTGAACAGGTATACTACGGCCTTAGTGCATACTCAGATCACAGATCATTCGATCTGTAGAAAAAAATAATAGTCTCGGCCACAAGGCCTGTGGCTGTAAGCAGGGAAGCAAGAGGAACCTTAAAAAAGATCTTGGAAAACAAAGGGAATAATCGACTTTGGTTTCGGTTTGATTACTCTCACCGTTTAAAAAAAGACAAGGTTTACGTGAGCACCGAGGAACCTGTACATGATAGCAAACTATCCGTGTAAACTATACAGCTGTGCAAGGGAAGGAAGAACAGCAACCAATAGACCCTTCCAAAGTGGCTGGACTGAGCGAGGAGTATAGAGCAATCTACTTTCTCTTCAGTCCAACCAATTATGGAGCTTCCAGCACCTCTAAAAAGAATACTATAGGGAGCGAACAATATTAACGTGCGGTAGCTGAGACAACATATTTGTATACTAAGTATTGTTCAGATTAACCTGCAGCACAGAAAAGACTGGTGTGACCGGTGCAGTGGAACTGAATTATAAGCGTCTGAAACCGGTCGTGAAATACTGCTTGTCCTATTGGTTTTGTTTGAAATTTGTAGGAAAGCCGTTAATAAAGCCAAAAGCACGTGAAAGGCGAGATTAGGACTCCTACACCTACGATTATATAAAAAAGAAGGCACAAGTGAAATCTTAGAGAGTTTTAGACGCTAGTTCGGATCAATTCATAACTGCAACAACATGTGCGTATAAAACTATCCCACATTTGATTCATTTAAGACTTTTTTCCTATAAACAAAATAATTGTTGCGGTTTAAGAATAATTCAACCCAGACTTTTTTGGCGACATACATTTGACGTTGTTTTTTAGAAGTAAAAATGATTTTGGCCAAGCCTTTTCTTAAGGGATTATTCTGTCACGGAGAGCCTATTTATGATCGTGATCACAATGCCAGACCCGATAAAATCTTGCTTTTGGATTTAGACACTATACGTTAGTAAATAAATGTCCATTTTTGCGAAGTTTTCAAAGAATTGCAGGTCTATAGCTAAATGGCAGTCATGGCCAGGAAATTTTCTAGATTGCTACTTACCTCAAGTTTCTAAGCCCCACCTATAAGGCAGGATACCAGTCATTCCTGGGTAAGAAGAAGGTAACCACGGAAAGACTATTAAAGATCAGTAAGGTTCTCAAACCTTAGGACGGTGCTGAACTGTCTGCGACAAAGGAGGAAAATGTTCCTTTTGGGAATGTAGTAGTGCGCGACAAACATAAAGAATAATGGCGTGTGATGAAGAATTGTTTTTCCAGTCGATAGACCAAGGCGACTCGACGAAGAAGAGAGAAAGGTGAACTACCTGTTATCAGAAGTCAAAATCAAAAGCTGAGGCCCGAATGGGCAGTTATAAATCGACACCTTAAAAACCCC
This sequence comes from Tipula unca, assembly GCA_951394425.1. Taxonomy (NCBI): domain Eukaryota; kingdom Metazoa; phylum Arthropoda; class Insecta; order Diptera; family Tipulidae; genus Tipula; species Tipula unca. The sequence goes on along the minus strand of OX596382.1, from coordinate 182,172,053 downwards.
CAGGTGATGAAGAATAAATGGTGTGTGTCCAAATAAACCAACAGCTATGTCTCTCCGCAGAAAGTTTGATTTGAGCGCCTCAATAATAGGCCTGTACTGAACACCAAAACCTGTAAGCTACTTTATGATTAAAAGGCATCAAATCCCAAATTAGCAACAATATATCCTTAATGATATGGAGAAGGTTCCGTTCAACAATGTTTAAGATCTCCAGTAAGTAACGCGACAAAACAAGAGTTGATTGACACCATCCTAGGGGCAAAGCTATAGAGAGTTTCGTCTTTCTCAGATCACAGACAAATAACGTTTAATGTGCATGCGGTGCCAAAGTCAAAACCGGTATACAGAATGACTAAAAAACCGACATGGGAAGGTTAAAACAACTATCTCAAAATTGGTACAGCGGGCATAAGTTATAACATTCGATATGTAGCCTGTCTAGATAACATAATTAATCAGACAGTGAGTGAAAAAGCCTTATTTTGAGTACTTCTGAAGAATTAAGAATGTCATTCATGGAGGGTCTCAAACCTGCAGATGAAATAAAACTATACCGAGCTCTTAGTTTCTTGTATTTTCTGTTTAAGACGTTGGATAAACTGATTGATCACTACATCCGAATGGAGGTACCATCTGCTAGTCAATTAGTGAAACGCAATTTAGGAAAGCACAGGCCATGAAGGAGGTTGCCCTGTATAAATATCTGGTCATAGAAGGCGACTTTTAACAACGCTTCTTCGAATATAAGAAAAGGTCGCTACAACGTAGAGGGTACGGTTGATAACATACTCATCAAGTGGATGTTGGTGATTAGTAATCGGCTAGCTAAGGAATGGGAACCCATTAAATTTGGACACGGATGTACTAAAAATGCAAGAGTAATGCCATTCACAAATGACGCCACTAGAATCATTGAACGAAGAAACAAAAATAAACAAAAAATTTGAAAACTGTCAAGCTGCTTGCCAAGCACTTAACAAGTATTTCGTCAGATCCATAATGCTATAGGAGGGCCATGAATTCTTAAATAAACTGATGGCCAAGGGCAAGGTCGTTCTAGGTGACATTCAAAATCGCGAGCAACAAAAAAGCAGATGTATGCATGCAACTTTGGTGGAGGGGATAAATAACTGGACCAAAATGGAAATCAAAAATGCCTGGAAAGCCGCCACAGGATTGCGTCAATCTAAAAATGTTTCAAACTTTCATACGAAAAAGACCCAGTAAAGCTCTAGAACAAAGAAAGGTGGTTCTGCTTTGAGTGGAGGTAGTCCGCCAGTCAAATACTAGCCTAGTGCTGCAACAATAAAGAAGAAAGCGTCTAAGGAAGTTCATCAAGACGTACTTTGAGTTAGGAATAGGACCAGAGGGCCTAACAAATGGTTTAGGTCGCAGTGCAGTAGGGCTGTGGTGTTTATAATGTTCTAATTAGAATGGTTAAATAATTGGTAAAGTTTGATACAGGAAACATTTTCGTTTATTCATAAAATTAGAGGTACAACATTTTTTAAAAAAGAAGTTAAAATGAATAAATGCTCTCCGAAATAGTTCCTGGTGACCAATAATAAATCCTTATTTTTAGCCTATAGATACAACTATACTACTATCAAATGTTGCCAAAGAATTTGATGTCGTGCGTGGTGAATTGTAAGAAATCTGAGAAACATGGTCATGTCGTTGCCAATTCATCGGTTTCTTCCCGCAATAAACCGACAAATGCTTTTGCTCGCGTTTTGTGTACCGACATCATCACCAACAAATCTTCATTCTTCTTGGCCTTGTGTCTCAAATTTCATTCGTTCTTTCAGCATAATGCACATTGAGCATAAATCGGATGCTAGTGTTTTAAAACCTATCTTAAATGAATTATATAAAATATTTCGAAAATAACATTTTTTTTAGATTAGTTCCGGTGTCTCAGCGATAAACATCCGATACATTTTATTTACACTTAATTCAGTCAGCATAAATTTCCGTTCGGTAGTTAAACTCCTACAATAGTGAATTTCGATATTTCCGGCTTATTTTGAGATCCAATTTGGCATACCATATAGAGATGCTCTTATTTGCACCAGCAAAACTGCTCTTTTCAATGATACATTTTTATTTCTTCGGAAGGGATTTAATGCACTAGCATGCGTTTGTAAAAAGGGATCTTGGGCTAATTTGTTTGTGCTCGCATAAAACGATTTTGTAAACTTCATTAGAACTGTACCATTTAAAGAATTGCACTGGAAAGTGCCCGCATTTCTTCTGTGATTGTATTTAGGTACGATAGTGAGTTTTGAAGGTATCCCAGGATTTCATTGCCGGATTTTTTTTAAAATACCTCTGACAACACAAGCGTAACTAATCCATCCCCGAATTTTTAAAAATACAAATATAATTTATACAGTTTGTTCATTCCAGGATTTTTTTACATTTATACAATTCCTGACTGTTTCGTCAGCCAAAAAGGATACAGTTGGTACCAAAATACCCATTCCAGACCTTTTTAATATGTAAAATAACATTGGTGGGAAATTTAAAGGTAGTTTAAAGTCGTTTAAAGGACGGCTATTTTCTTCTATCGACTATGTTAAAGACCCGTAAGCAACCAGTACGCCTGGTTTCATATTTTTTTGACCGTTGGAATTTCCGCAATATAAATAAATGTGGGGCTTTTTCCAACTTTTCAAAGTAAACTAAGTAAAACTAAAGTAGGGTCGCCTACTTTCTTATATCGGGTGAGTTTGAGACCTTGTTGGCCACCACTGTGGCAGCGTTGATATTTTTTTGATCGGTGAAGTTTCCACAGTATAAATAAATGTAGCAGTTGGTAAAGGCTTCACGCCTTTTATTTATATTGCGGAAATTCCAACGGTCAAAAAAATAACCGCGCTGGTACAGTGGTGGCCAACAAGGTGCCAAACTCAGTTCTTTTAACGACTTGCCCAGAAGAATTTATTTTCCACCAAATTAATTTTACATATTAACCAAGTCTGGGATGAGTATTTTGGTACCAACTGTTAAGTTTTTTGTTGAAGAAACAGTCCGGGACTGTATAAATGTAAAAAAATATGTTGTGATGAACCAACTTATAAATTATATTTATATTTTTAAAATGTCTGAGATGGGTTGGTCACGCTTGTTGTGTCAGAGTTATTTTTAAAACATCCTGGGATAACTTCAAGGGGGTGTAAATAATCAGTTTTGAATCATTTTTGCTTCATGTTCATCATCATACGTCACAAACTGTAGTTGACCCACCTTAAATACAGAGTGCGGAGATTTGCATTGAGGATCCATCCCATGAGGAATTCACCAAGGCCGCATGCAGAGACTTAAACGAATCCGCTCGCCTGGAGTGGACTGCATTAATTTGAAACTCTTGATATTCGGAGGGGATAGTGTAACGGCTGTGTGCTGCGATGGCACATTAGTTATTTCTATTTTTAATCTGTAAAGCCAGCATGTGCCATCGCAGCACACAGCCGTTACAGATTTGGCGCCCGAGCAGGGACTTGAATGTCCGTCATGTAGGTCGCTCCAATAAACCATCCAAGGAGCTTCACTCCTCTACTACAAACGTTAATACTGACCGCCTCTAATTTTGTTGTAATTCTGGTTCTGTATGCGGTTCAAACGTCTCTCTTACAGTTACAAATTATAGTTTACAAAAATTATTTTCCTCATAGGTTCGTTATTCTCAACGAGCGATTGTGTGTTTCCCATTCATTTCCTTTATCGAATTGAATTCAATAGAGGCATTGTTTTTTTTTTTTTGGCCTGGTAATTTTTTTTGTGGAGCCTCGATTCGTAGCTGAGAATTGACAACAAGATGATTTCTTGTTCCTTCTCAACCATGCTGGAAGGTTTCCCCACTAAACTAATAATTCTGCAAATTGATTTTTAATTATCTCTAACGCATCGTGATTGACATTTTCGAGATTCGGATTTCCTCACTGATGCACTATTGATGTTTACGATTTTATTATCAAAATTATATAATTCACATAGTCACAACCAGAACTTTAAATAGGTTTAGCTTAACTTATATTTTAGAAAAACATATGACCCACAACTGTCAAGGTTGGAGTTAGAATCCATTCAGTATAGGTGTATTCATTGGCAAAACCGTCTTCAACGACTCAAATCCTCATTTGGCGATATAGCATATACCATAAATTGGATTACCAAAATTCGGCGTAAGAAGTTCGCAACAGGATAGAAGAATTAAACACCGGAGCTATTAGGAAACCCAACCTCCCCGGTAATCACGCATGAAACCGCGTCAAATAAATCAAGCGAAATTCCAACTTACAACCCCACTACAGAACATAAGTCAATAATAACTGAATCTGATGTAATGGTTTCTCGACCAATGGAGCCAACGTGGAGCATTCCGGTTACTCCGATGATTCCAATTTCACAAATTTCTCACCAGTGGAACGCTTCCAATTTGAGAATCCCACCTATGGTCTCCTCAATTGATCAAAATTCTCGATTTCGAAATTCGAATACAAACTACTCTTATGGCATACCAAATCAGCTGACTAACCCTGGGCTAAAGAGTAAAGCCAGCATGTGCCATCGCAGCACACAGCCGTTACAATAGTTTGTGGAACTGTCTTTTCGACCTTATTCGATTAGTATGGCGAACCGAAGTTATGCCTGACGAATGGAAAGTGGCCGCGATATGCCCCATCTTCAAGAAGGGAGACTTCTTTACACAGCATACAAGTTACTGTCCTACATTATATTGGATAGAATCACCTCTTTAGAGGAGGACATGTTAGGTGACTATCAAGGAGGATTTCGTCCGAATCGATCAGTCACTGATCAGGTCTTTTCGCTGCGGATGATTCTATCTAAATATTATGAAACTTCCATACCCGTACATCACATGTTCCTCGATTTCCGGCAGGCCTATGACTCGATCAATCGAGAGAGTCTGTGGTCTGCGCTGGAATATCTAGGTATGCCAACAAAAATGGTACGATTGTGAGAACAGGCTATCAAGAAGCAGTTAGCTCGGGCGTTCGGCAGGGAGATGCTCTGACTCCGATACTTTTCAATCTCATGTTGGAGTACACCATTCGTAAAACTGGAACACCTAAGCGCAACATCTTATTTCGCCAGTGCAATCAAGTGCTTGCATATGCAGATGACATATGCGTGATTGGACTGAATAGCAACGGAGTGAAAGAAATACTTGACCCGCTTGTAGAGTTTTCAGCTTCAGTTGGACTTCAGATCAATGAGTTCAAAACAAAATACCTGATCTCTGGTTTTAGGGACAATGGCACACCAGATTTTAGTAGTGGCCACCACACATTTGAAGGAGTGAGGAGGTTCAAATATTTGGATTCTCTCAGTAAGGGGCCAGTAATGGTCTTTAAAACTGTTTAAAAAAAATAATAATAATAATATTTTTCGGTTAGCTTAGACCCATAATGAAATATGGGAATATTCGGCATTATGATGTTAGTTATAGCTGCCTAGAATTTTCCCAAGAAAATCCAGAAAAATCATTCAACCTAATTGTTTCTAAAACAATATTTTTTCGGATACCTTAGACCAAATGACATCTTAAAATATACGCCATTATGGTGTTAGCTTCCTAGGGATTTCACAGGAAATTCACATAATAGGTTAAGTTATAAGATTTTTGGGTTTATCCGAATAAACTTCTCACTTACACATGTAAACATTTTTAGGATTTCGGACAAACTTGGTGATGTTTGTCCTATAAACAAAATTATTAGTTACTTGAGCCAGATATTTTACTGAGAATGCAGTGGCGCCACCAAATATTAGTGTTGAATTTTTAAACTATGCGTGCTGAATATAACGTGTTTTCGATAACTGGGTTTGTGCGTCTTTGATAAATTCTTAACGCCATTGGTTTTATACAGTCCACAGTTAGAGGCAATACAAACCACTATACTTGGTGGCTCCACTGAATTGTCAGCAAAATATCTGGCTCAAGTAACGCCATACCTACTATTACGAATAGTCTACGTTGTCTACGATATCTACGTTGTTTACGTTGTCTACGACTTGTCAGAAAATAATAGATGACGCGTAAATGCCTATCTCTGTTAGTTACGCTTGTGTTGTCGGGGGTATTTTACAAAAATCCTGCGATAACTTCAAGTGGGTGTAAATAATCAGTTTTGAATAGTCCTTTCACGGACTGTAACTATAAAAACATGTTTAGCATAATGAGAAAGCTTCAAGTTCTTGTTTGCACACTGATATATGAAATAACAAATTTTTTTTCCGCATTTTGTGGATTTCCAACGAACGTTTCGAATAAAAGCTCTCACCTGGGAACAAATCAGCATAATTAATTTTCATATACATATACGCAAACAACCCCTTATATAGCATATACACATTATAGGCATCGGAGATACAATGTATATATATATATGTGTATACAAAGGTGTTATTATGCACACATTATATCCTATCATATGTTTTGTTATAAACAATTTTAAATTATTGTAATTATAATTTTTTAAGTATATATTCTAAACATTCTGCCTGTCATCCATGATTTATGTATGCACGCACAACAACACCAAAAGGAGGCGAAAAACATGAGAATTTAATAAAAATAAAAACGTATACCCAAATTTTTATTTTCACCACCCACCCCAGCAAGCAGATAAAATAATTTTCTCGAGTATATGGATCTGGTGGAGCTTTTGTTGATGTATAATTTTTTGACAACAATAATGATGATTATTATTGTTATTATTATGATGATGTTATGCTTATGTAAAAAATGTATATACATGTACGTCTATAGATAATAGATTTAATAAGATAATAAGTTGCCTTAACATAATAATGATAACAATTGTTCTATTTTATAAAAATGGATACGAGAAGTGGATAGAGATCTGATGTATATGTACTTGTAAAATATAAATAAATAAATATTTTGTTATGATTAGAACGATAGAGAGGATTTATTTTAAATTTATTTATTTTGGAGATAAATTTCGTCATTGTCGATGCTGATTGTGACATTGTGATTTAAAATATATAATTATCTCCATTTAATGAGATTGTTTTATTTGTACAATCATTAGTGCAATTATTTAACGTTCATTTTATGTTCTGTCTTTGAATATTTTCTTTTTTTTTTATGGTAGGATAAAAAATATGTTGGGAAACTTTTAAAAAATTTCTTTAAAGTTTTACAAAATTTTAAAGCCCAAATTGAATGTTGTATAAGATAGCAGAATGTTATCAGCAGAAAAATGAATTTTTTCTACTCACTAAATTTGTACACTTTTAATAAATTACTCGTTACCAAACAAAATATTATATATTTTGAATTACAATTTATATTCAAAAATATCACTTTACTGAAGTTAGCAGAAAAATTTCAGCAGAAAAAAAATCTGCCTTATCGACATAGTTTAATATGTAGTGTAACTTATGAAAATTCAATATAATTTAAAATTATAATTATTTTTGTAATATGTAGACAATGACAACGTAATGTAGACAACATTAACAACCTAAAATAATTTTAGCATTATTAGGAGAAAATACTACTCTCTGTCAAATTCGATTTTGAGTTTAAGTTTAATTTTTAAATATAAAAACGGTTTGCATATTAATATTTAATAATAATTTCCATAACTGATCAAAATATCATATCCACTAGATTGCTTATAAAAATACGTTTCATTTGATATATCACATGACATAGTCCAAATTAAAAAATATAATCCATCATCCAGCATTTGTGGTTCAAGTGATATTTTACAAAACTCGACGAATACTTGTGATATAAAATTCCAAGTAAAAAATTTTTTTATGAAGATTTAACACGCAAAAACTAATCTGGAGGCCTAGTCAGCTATGGGTTTGGAGCGATTACGCTCAAAATTTATAAGCGCGATGAGGCTGATCTGGGGCACCTGCAACAGGGGGGGAAACCACTTGTGGTGTCCCGCCTGGTGTTGGTGACCCAGAAGTTCGTAGCATCCCGGAGGACGCTCAGGAGACACGATCCCTGGAATCAGAGAGTTCGAGATCATTGGGACTAAACTGTGTGCTCCTAATGAACGAATCGACGTCAGAGGATTCTGACTCAACAGTGGTGGAGGGAAGCAATATCTAATGCTTAAGATCCTTCAGATCAACAACCTCCATCACTGTAAAGCCGCCTCGGCGGCCCTTCTGCTAAAAATGGAACCTGAGTCCATTGATGTGGTTCTGGTCCAGGAACCTTGGGTCAATAGTGACCGGTAGCTGGGCCCCAGAACTCCCAAATATAAAATACTACATGCGAAAAACGAAGTTAAGATACGTTCCTGCATTCTCGCTAGAAATGATCTGAATATTTTTATACAACTGAATTACAGCAACGCTGATGTAGTGGTGGCTAGCATCGAGATGGATGGGCAAAATCTCTGGCTAATATCGGCCTACCTATCATACGAGGAGGAAAATATACCACCAGGTAAGTTGGCCAGTGCAATAATAAAGGCTCGAAAGCGAAAGAAAGGAGTCATCATTGGCAGTGATGCTAATGCGCATTACTCAATCTGGGGAAGTACAGATATAAACAGGCGAGGTGAGTTACTCCTTGATTTTATTCTAAAAATAGGCAGGAAGTGATGGACATCACACTTGTCTCGGATTTTATTAAGGAGAGGGTATTGAACTGGAAAGTGTCCGAAGACCATTCCTTTTCTGACCATTGTTATCTCCAGTACGAATTGGATACAAAACCCACTAGCAAACCGCCCTTCAGAAACAGGAGGAAAACTGCTTTGGATTGTTTCAGAACCATTCTCGTTAACTTATTACCGGTATCGGTTCCAAACCCAACTGCATCTACACAGGAGCTTGATGCTCTAGTAACCCAGCTATCTGATGCTTTAAACAAAGCCATGTTAGGTGCATGTCCTATCAGTAGGCCCTTGGGTAAATCTCGGCCACTCTGGTGGTCGAGGGAACTCTAAGGTACTCGTATGAAATGCAGGAGACTGTTCAAGAAAGCGAGGAACACAAATGCTGCTGCAGATTGGGACTGTTATAAGGAAGTCCTCAAAACCTATAAGTACGAGCTGAGAGCAGCCAAAACGAGGGCCTGGAAGCTCTACTGTGGCAATATTCAGAAGTCCTTGGAGACGGCCAGGCTACGCAAAGTACTATGTTCTAGTCCTTGCATTCCGGTTTATCTACAACGACCGGATGGTTCATGGACTACATGTTGTGAGGAATCCATGAAGCTATTACGAGAAACGCATTTTCCGGAGTGCTCGGTACTAGCTCTAAATAGGGGTAAATATGTTCGGTAAATATCCTAGTACGCTGAGTGAGGTAAATATTCCTTGGCTACCACTCTAAGTGGGCACGCGGCTGCGGATTAAACACAAACCCACACTAAACGGAGCTGGTCCTCTTTACCAGGAGGCACAAACTTCCTCAGAGTGACCCGCCAACATTAAATGGTACTCGCTTGATCTTTACGGATTGAGCGAAATACCTCGGACTACTTTTGGACGGCAAGCTAAGCTGGAAACCTAACATCGTAGAGAAAGTAAAGAAAGCTACTATAACGCTCTACTCCTGCAAAAATGCCATTGGAAAGAGATGGGGTATGGAGCATCACATAGTATACTGGCTCTACATCTCAGTGTGCAAACCTATACTGCTGTAAGGGGTTGTCGTCTGGCGGCCAGCGTTAAAAGTTATGGCCAACCTTAAACTTTTGATAAAATTCCAATTAACGGCCTGCTTGTGCTTAAGTGAGCCTCTAAGGAGCACACCTACTCAAGCCTTGGAGATTCTCTTTCATCTTACTCCCTTGGATATTGCGGCCGAGCAGATTGCATCTTGCACAGCCATTCGGCTCAAATCCATATCTATGTGGACCTGTAACAATGCAGGGCACTAATTTATCCTATATAACAGGGGTGTTCGGGAAGCTACCGACTACGCTATTCCTTTGCCATCTGTTGAGATGAGTTTCCAAACTGAGTTTCTCACCAGAGAGGACTGGGTGAACGAATAGGTAATGGACAATGAGGCGCTAAGCTTCTTCACGGATGGCTCAAAAAGGGATAGAGGGGTTGGCTGAGGGGTTTTCTGTGAGGCACTAAGGGTTAACCTCTCTTTTCGTCTTCCCGACTTTTGCAGCGTTTTTCAAGCTGAACTGATCGCGATAATGGAAGTCATGGACTGTTTGAAGTATAATGTAATATCTACGAGGGACATTCGCATTTTTACGGACAGCCTGGCTGCTATTAAAACGCTACAATCATACTCCCTGACGTCGAAGGTAGCCCAGAACTGTCTGGCATCTTTAAATGAGATGGCTGATCAGTTCAACATCTGCTTGACCTAGAAATGCCCTGGCACTTCAATATCGCAGGGAATGTAATGGCAGATGAGTTGGCCCGTAAGGGTACAGCACGCCTAATAATCCAAAGCAGGCGGGATATAAAGATACCGCTTGCTTCATGTAAACTGCTGCTTCAGGAAGAAGCTATAAAAGAAACGAACGTCAGATGGTCTAACGCTAGTTCGTGTGTAATAACTAGGCAGATCTGGCCTGGACTTGACCGGTCCAGATCAGGCCAACTGATATCGCTTCGACGGCAACATATTGGTATGGTCGTGGGAGCTATAACGGGACATTGTCTCATTGGGATACAGGCGAGCAGACTGGGTGTCCCAGCCCACGATTTCTGCCGCAACTGTGGTGATGAGGAGGAGGAGGAAAATATGCTCCATCTGCTCTGCACCTGTCCTAGTCTAGCGTACAGCAGAACAAAATTTATGGGAACTTCCCCTTTAAACAACCTCACGGATCTAAGTAAGATCGAGATCCGGGACTTTAAACGCTTCTTGGTAAGGTCAGGATGGTTTAGCGAGTGAAGAGGAGGAAACTCGAATGTGGTACAGCTAAGAACCAATTTTATGTCTATGCTAGTCCTTTAGGACAGCCACCCTTACCTAACCTAACCTAACACGTAAAAAAAATTTAAAATTAGAATTTTATTTCACAAGTATTCGTGGAGTTTTGTAGAAATAGATTAGAGGTAAGAAAGTTTTGGAAAAAATCGACAGGGCCATAGATGCTGGATGATGGGTCAATATTTTTAATTTGAATTATCTCATGTGATATATCAAATGAAACGTATTTTTATTAGCAATATAGTGGTATACATTTTTTGATCAATTATACAAATTTTTAATTAAATATTCATTTGAATAGCGTTTTTATATCTAAAAATTAAATTACAGAGAGAGTCTCTTGAAAATTCTAAAATATTTGAAGAGCAACGAAAAATGTACCTTCCTCATGACACGATTATGTGATAAGGTAATGTGATGCACACATCAGGATTTTTAATACGACTTCGAATTTTTGGAGTTGTCAGGCAAGTTTATCGACAACCGCAAATCAGCTGCGTCTGGAATGAACACGTTACTTAAATTGACATATTTTGGGTAATCCATTTTTAGGATTCCTATACTCGGCATAACATTTTTCAATGAACTATTGGCATTCACATATGTTTTTTTGGTCATACATATTCACCTTACGACTACTTGCCTCACAAAAGCCTAATTAAATGAATTTGGTTACCCCCTTTTTAAATAATGGCGTTTTGAAAATTGTCATACTTGAATATTTTGAAGCAATTGTTGGCGGTGTCAATCAAATTCTTATCCGTTAAATCATTCCTAAAGCATTACCAAGATCGCAAGTTGTGTGCAATTAGGGCTCGTAAATACCCGAATATTTTAGTACCCGGGTAATTTAAATATTTCAATAGAACCTTAATTTCAACAATAGAGCTACGCTCTTTATTTAAATTTGTAAATAGCGTTGTTTTGTAACAAAAATCAGTCTGAGAAATCGGTCTATGGATTTTGGCAAACCGAATAATTCGTACTAATCAATCTGATAAAGAACTAACGAGCCGAAAACAAACTGCCCATATATCGATCTGAGCGAGAAGTGCCTAGCGATTTTTATGAATTGTAAATAACTCGTTGGCTGTTAATGTAGGATTTTTTATAAGGGACACTGTTAAATTAAACCACCATCATTAATTACCCGGATATTCGGGTACTCAAAAAAACAGAAAAATATCCTGATGCTCCGGCACTCGATATCCGACAATACGAGCGATTTTAATCATAAGTCGGCATTATATAAAATTTTAGATTTGTACAATTTCTCAGCAAAGTCCATTGATTGTTATATTGTTATATAAAATATCAAACAGCTTGTCGATATTTTCAGAGATAACTCAGAAATCCGAAACATTTCAAATTTCATTTCATATTTTATATCCCGCCAAAATATGAAATTCATTCTTCAAAATTTGGAACACAGTATTCCAGAGGTTCACACATCATTCCAGAGGTTGCCTACATTATTGACATTGTCTACATTGTTATCGTAAATGCCCATCCTTGCTCTTAATTATATTTGAACAAATTTTAAAATGTAAACACACGGTAAATGGTAAATAATCCAACTTTTACTATCACGTAATGTTCAATATTAGAAGTTCGGGTAGCTGGAACTTTTGATTTGTCGTATTATCCAGCTGAAAGTTTTACCCTGCTAATAGAGAACTTCTGTGCTTCGTATCTAGTCATTTTTTATATGGGATCAGGTTAAAAATAATTAAAATCTGCACCCATCTTTCATTCATATGAAATGGCCGTATTTTGATTTATTCAATATTGTTTACCATTTCATCATGGAAAGACTGAGCCGGACATAGCGTCTACAAATTGTTCAGCTTGATTACGAAAATTAGCGTTATGTGAGGAATCTGTTTCGTTCGCTTATAGACCAAGTTACGGTTGACATAATCAGCCTGACGAGACCACTATTTGGAATACCATCGAAAAGTTTGAATCCCAGTTTACAGTGTTGGATGGTACGTTACTAAATAGACGGTTTGGTGTGGTTTATGCGCCTGTGAAATCATTCGTCCATATTTCTTCAAAAAAGAAAACGGCCGAGACGTGCATGTTAGTAGTGCTCGTTATTGCGCCATGATAACGGAATATTTGGTGCCTAAAATTGAAACCCGCCCTCGACAACATTTGGTTCCAAGAAGTCGATGCAGTTCTTTCGAATGATAATAAAGTTTCCATACGATTTAATTTAATTTTTTGAGTTTTTTTAATTTTTGCACAAATTACCTTCATAGATTTCGTTATTATGGATAAAATCATGCACATGTTGTTTGATGTTCGCTGTTTCTGGCATAACTGCCGGTGTGACTTTTGCACTTCAGCACTCATTCCACTAAATACCCCAAAATTTTTCGATACATCGAAAACGTGTGGACTCTTTGAGATAACATTGATTTGATTAATCTCGTGCAAATTTATTGCTTCTGTTGGAATTAGAGTCATGTGAACGAGCTATATATGGCCAACATTTTACTGCTGAATCGTGTTGAAGAATTAGCGGCAAACTACGTCGTTATGAAAAATGTGACAAAAACCTGGCTCCACAACTGCAAATTGCTGGCCAAATCATACATTTCATGCACATCAAAACACATCCACTAAATTTTGCGAAAATTTTGTCACCAGTCTGGCACATATTTTATCGAACAAGTGTTGGTTATCTCAACGGTTTGGCTGTTTAATAACTCGCTAGCATGGAGTGGGGTGTGTTAAATTGTATGGCATGGTCACAGTTAAAGTTCCCCAGATTATTTTTAATGAAAGTTATAACATTTTTGTCTGATTTTTTGTGAGCCGTGTTTTCTTCCTTGGTTGCTAGCAGCATCTTGATATTAGTAAATCCTCTCTTGAGAAAACCATTTAACTCTACATAAAATATGATCTGATACAAAGCATAGAAGTTCTCTATTAGGATGGTAACCCAAGCCAGGTAAGACGACAAATGAAAACTGCCAGTTACCCACATTTATAGCATATTGGACAGGGGGTTATTTCCATGCATTATGGTGAAAAAATTGAAAAAATTCAGATGGCCGAAATTTCAAAATTTTCTGGAGCTCCTATGGACAGATTTATTTATTTTGAACTATATCTATATTATAGCGCTGGATAAACGTTGAACTAATTCAGCCATCAGAATGGCGCCACACAACTCTTAAGTCGACGTTGCACACACTAAAGTTACGTTTATATGACCATTGACGGTTTCACTATTATCGAAGAAAGGATTATGAAGTTGTGGTTCTTTGAAAATTGTAAACTGTTTAGATTACAAAGCGATGAGATTTTAGTTTTCACAGCTGCTGAATGAATATTTTACCTATGATGTCCAATTAGTCCTAACGCATCAAATATCTTGGCCTAATCTGATAATATAATTCTTCTAGTTAGATCCCCTTTCTGAACGGAAGTGATTTGTAAGTGAAAATAATCTTGAACTGGCTACCAAATAAGACCAATAGCTTTTATGACATCGTTATCCATATTGTTCAGACCAACTTCACAAAGTTCACTTCCGATAGATTCTAGAACATCAGGACGGTTTGAAAAAAAATTACGTAACTTGAACCCTTCCACGGATCCTTCATCTTACTTTATAGAGTAAACGCCTGAATTTCCATTTGTAGACTATCTAAAACACACTGGAAATGGCGATCCAATTCATGAAGTGTAATTTGGCGATACATCTTCGAAAGGTTCGCGGTGAACACAGATTTGTGGGTCCGAAATTTTGTTAAAACCATCAGGATAATTCTGGAATAATATCACACAATGAGACATGAACAAAACTCGACCTAAACCGGTGATGGTCAACTAAAATATTGACAAATCCATCTTAGATAAAGATTAAGGACTACGCGCGACTAACATATTCTCCCGGCTTTTTTTTAATATTAAAGCACGAAACTCGTTCATCCATTAAAGAATATGTTTTAGTAAACACACTTATTGAAAATCACTGAAAAGATTAATATTTCCGAGTTGAACAAAAATAAAAATATAAAATCGAAAATTATTTAAACTTTTAACAGATAGCAACAAAAAATTAAGATAAAAAAAAACAAAAAGACTGGAGAAACAGAAATAAAATAAAAAGTAATTCAAAAAGCAATGAAAACTTTGTCGTATTCGAAGCGTGCTCGATTCGATGGTACGGGGTGACGAGGTGGTTGGGCATGGAAATCGAATGAAAACAACAACCAACTTAAAAATTATATCGGTTAAAAACGTACTAACTGATTGTACACACATACATATATATACTTATGTTCAAGATGTATATTCTAATTCATCTTAAATTTATGGATATTTTGTTTTGTTGTTGTTTTCTTATTTTTCATAAATTAATTAGCAATTTTAATTTTATTTCATTCAATTTATTATCTTATATTTTAAATTATCAGAAAAAAAGTTCTGTGTATGTGTGTGTGTGTGTGTTGGAGGGATGCTTCATCCAAGCATAAAAAATAATGAATATTGTTTTCCCCATTTTATTATTAAACGTTGGTTTTAAATTGTGTGTTGGAGGGATCGGGGTACAGCCAACCCGCTTACATATATACATACTTTATGTGTACATACTTATATACTTTGGTTTTTGTGCTTACGCGCGCGGTAATTATTTCTTCGCTTTAATTTTAATTTATTTGATTAATTTTTAAAGATGTTGTGTTGCGATAAGATTTATTGATATTACAAACATTAAGGCGGATGATAATTATGTTTGTCGAAAATACTTTTTTAGTAACTCGCCCTAAACTTTATATTTCAACCCTGGTATACCAATTAAATTCGACTAATGTGTATATACTTGCGTATATACTGTACAGAGTGAAAATACAAACAACCAACAAATCTATGTATACAAAAAATGTAAAATGCCTTGAAGACGTTTTCCGTATACATTTCCCTATGCAAAGTATACAGAATGTATACGTTCTAAATGTTCTTTAAGGTTATATAGTAATTGAATATTGATGATGACAGAATTTTTATTTTTTTGTAAATTAAGATGTAAAAATGATAAGGAGAATGTAGAGCTTTGTATATGTATATAAAACCGATGAATGAACCGAGCCCTATATGCATACATCTATACATGCAAGGAAGGGAAACTGAATTTATTATTAATTGAATATTAGCAAAATGTCTGAAATAAGATAAAATACAAAAATGGGAAAATTATAATTCTTTTATCTGCGTTTAGGAAATGGAAATTATCTTCAGGTAATGTAATATGATATTTTAACTTTTGTTTAAAATAAAAAATATTGAAATAACATAACAACATAAGGGTATAAGACTATATGTTGTATATGTATATAGGTATTTGCGCCTAGAATTATAATACTTTCGATCGTCAAGCCTGACTGAAACAACATTTTCAATTAAATTCATATTTTAAATATAGTGGTAAACTAAATTAAAGTTAGTTAGTTAGGACAGTGTAATAATGAGAACTCACGAAATTCAATTCAAACACTTTTCAATATATTTAATTTTACAAAAAAAAATTGTTTTGTCGAACCATTAAACCAAAAAAAAAATCGTGATAAAAAATCGTGATGTACCGAGTACATTTTATGTGTACTTTAATATGGAAAAAACTAAATTGTCTAAAATTGTACGAAAAATCGTCTGTGTAAATTGAAAATTGTCGAATTATTATTTTCACTATGGGCGACCAATTTATTTAAAATTTGTGTACAGTTCTATTTTCGTAATGCTGGAAATTTATGAATAAACATAATAAATCGTCTGAATTCGAGCGTTAATTCGTCGAAGTAAATCATTTTGTTTAGAATATGTGTCAATAACAGAAATCGAACTGTTTTTATTGTTGTGATTATGGATTTAACTAAATTGTCTAAAATCGTGCGAAAAAAACGTTTGAGTAAATTGAAAATTATCGAATAAAACTGTAAATGTTGCGGCCAGTTTTATTTAGAATTTGTGCCCAATTCCAGTTGTAAAATGCTAAGAATTTACATTTCACAATGTCCAAACAAATCAGATTAAGGATTGACTAACTAACTGGTCTAAAACCGTTCGAAAAAATTTCCGAATAAATTAAAAATTGTCCAATTAAATTGTAATTTGTGGCTAATTTATTTAGAATTTGTGTCCAATTCTATTTGGAAAATCCTGGAAATTTAATTTTCAAAGCGTATGAATTTTGACAATAAAGATTTAACTGAATTGTCTAAAATCGTCTGCGTAAATTAAAAATTATATAATTAAATATTAAATTGTGCGTTAGGAATCTAGGTACAATTCTTAATTCAAATTATTGGAAAATTAATTGTATATATCGTTTGAATTCGAGCGAAAATTCATCGGAGTAAATTATAAATTGTCTAAAAACACAGTTAACTGTGTAAAAAACAAAATAGAAATTAAATTGTCTAAAATCGTTTGGGTAAATTGAAAATTGTCGAATTAAAATTTTAACTATGCGCGACCAATTTATTTTAAATTTGTGTAGAGTTCTATTTTCGTAATGCTGGAAATTTATGGATATATATCGTCTGAATTCGAGCGAATATTCGTCCGAGTAAATCATAATTGTTTAATTAAACTATAAATTGTGCGGCTAGGTTTGTTCAGAATACGTGTCCATAATTCTATTGGCAAAAAGCTGGGAAATAGGTTTTCAACAGGTCCGAATTGTTTTGATTATGGATTTACATAACTATACTGTCTAAAATCATACGAAAAATCGTCGGAATAATTTATAATCTGTCTATTTAATCTTTAAATTGTGTGGCTAATTTTATTTAAAATTTATGAACAATTCTATTTGCAAAATGCTCTGAAATTAATTTTAAAGTTCCGATTTGTTTTGATTATGAATAAACATATATCGTTTGAATTCGAACGAAAATTCATCGGAGTGAATTAAAAGTTCCCTAACTGCACAGTAAACTGTGCGGCTATTTTTATTTAAAATTTGTGTCCAATTCTATTTGGAAAAGCTGGAAATTTTATTTTTAAAAGTCCGAATTGTTTTGATTATGGTTAAACATATATCGTCTGATTTCGAGTGAAAAATCGTCGGAGTAAATTGAAAATTGTCTATTTAAACTGTAAATTTTGGCTGGTTTTATTTACAATTTGTGTCCAATTCTATTTGCAAAATGCTGGAAATTTATTTGCAAAAGGTTCGATTTGTTTTGATTTTGGATAAACTTATATTGTCTGAGTTGGAGCGAAAATACGTCCGAGTAAATTAAAATTGTTGAATTAAACTGTAAATGTGCGGCTAGATTTGTTTAGAATATGTATCCATAATACTATTTACAAATAGCTGGGAAATTAGTTTTCCAAGGTCCGAATTGCTGTGATTATGAATTTAACTAAATGAGCTAAAATCGTTCGAAAAATCGTCGCAGTAAATTACAATCTGTACTAGAATTTGTGTCCAATTCTAAATGCAAAATACTGCGAATTTAATTTACAATGGTTTCGAAATCTTTAAATTATGGATTTACATAACTTTGCTGTCAAAAATCGTACGAACAATCGTCTGAGTAAATTATAATCCGTCGATTTAATTTTTAAATTGTGCGTCTAATTATATTTAGAATTTTTGCCTAATTCTATTTGCAAAATGCTAGAAATTTAAATTATAAAAACGTCCGCATTTGTCTGATTATAAATTTAACTAAATGGTCTAAAATCGTACCGAAAAACCTCTCAGTAAATTAAAAATTGTCAAATTAAACTAAAAGCGAAAAAACTAAATTTTGCGTCAAAATTTATTTAGGATTTGTGTTCAATTCTGGAAATTAATTTCCAAAAGGTTCAAATTATTTTGATTGTGGATTTAACTAAATTGTCTAAAATCGTACGAAGAAACATCTGAGCAAATTAAAAATTGACTAATTGAACTGTACATTTTGCAGCCAGTTTTATTTAGAATTTTTCTACCAATTCTACTTGCAAAATGCTGGGAATTTAATTTTCACAATGTCCAAACAATTAAGATTATGGATGAACTAAATGAGCTAATATCGTCTCAATGAATTGAAAATTTATAAATTTATTTAAAATTTGTGACCACATCTATATGCAAAATGGTGACAACTTAATTTTCTAAACATCCGAATTTGTCTTATTTTGGATTTAACTGAACGGTATAAAATCGTACAAAAAAAACTCGGTCTAGTAAATTATAATTTATCGCATTAAACGTTAAATTTTGCATATGAATTAATTTAGAATTTGTGTACAATCCTTGTTGCAAACTGGTGGAAAATTAAATTTGAAATAGTCCGAATTGATTTGATTATAAATAAACCTAAATCGTCTGAATCGATCGAAAATTTGTCAGAATAAATTAAAAATTGTCCAATTAAACTGTAATCTGAGGCTAATTTATTTAGAGTTTGTGTCCAATTCTATTTAGAAAATGCTGGAAATTTAATTTTGAAAGCGTATGAATTTTAACAATAAAATTTATTAAAATTTAGGTACAATTCTTAATTCAAATTATTGGAAAATTTATTTTCAAAAGGTCCGAATTGTTTTGTTTATGGTTAAACATATAATATCGTCTGAATTGAAGCGAAAATTAGTCTAAGTAAATTAAAAATTGTCGCATTGAACTGTTATTGTGGCTAATTTATTTAGAATTTGTGTACAATTTAATTTAATTAAGAATTTAATTTTCAAAAGTTCGCATTATTTTGATTATGAATTTAAATAAATAGTCTAAAATCGTACGAAAAAAAGTCCGAAAAGATTGTAATCTGTCAAATTAAACAATAAATTGTGCGTCTTAATTATTTAAAATTTTGTGTCCAATTCTATTTGCAAAATCCTGGAAAATTAATTATTAAAAAATCCGAACTGTCTTGATTATAAATAAACATATATCGTTTGAATTAGAACGAAAATTCGTCGGAGTAAATTAAAAATTGTCTAACTACGCAGTAAACTGTGGGACAAGTTTTATTTAAAATTTTAGTTCCTTTCTATTTTCAAAATCCTGGAAAAATGATTTTTAAAAGATCCGAATTGTTTTGAAAATGTACTAATATATATCGTCTGAATTCGAACGAAAAATCGACATAGTATAATAAAAATTGTC
This sequence comes from Tipula unca, assembly GCA_951394425.1. NCBI lineage: Eukaryota > Metazoa > Arthropoda > Insecta > Diptera > Tipulidae > Tipula > Tipula unca. The sequence goes on along the minus strand of OX596382.1, from coordinate 182,151,997 downwards.
TTACTACACAGTAACCTGTGCGGCCAGTTTTATTTTAAATTTTTGTCCAATTCCAAATGCTAAAGGCCCGAAATGTTTTGTTTATGGATAAACATATATCATCTGAATTCGAACGAAATTTCGTCGGAGTAAATCAATAATTATCCATTAAACTGTACATTTTGCGGCCACTATAATTTAGAATTTGGGTTCAATTCTATTTCCAAATGCTGGTAATTTAATTTTCAAAACGTCCGAATTTTTCTGATTATGGTATAGCTAAAACGTTTAAAATCGTACAAAATGAATAAACATAAATCGTTTGAATCGAGCTAAAATTCATCGAAATAAATTAAAATTGATCTAATTGAACTATGCGGCAAGTTTTATTTAGAATTTTACTACCTATTCCACTTGCAAAATGCTCGGAATTTAATTTTCACAATGTCCAAACAATTAAAATTATGGATGAACTAAATGAGCTAAAATCGTACGAAAAATCGTCTGAATGAATTGAAAATTGTCTAATTGACCTGTAAATAGTTCGTCTAAGTTTATTTAAAATTTGTGATCACATCTATATGCAAAATGATGATATTTAGAATTTGTGTCCAATTCTATTTGGAAAATCCTGGAAAATTCATTTTCAAAAGGTCCGAACTGTGTTGATTATGTAAAAACATATATCGTCTGAATTCGATAGAAAATTTATCAGAGTAAATTAAAAATTGTCTAATAACACAGACAACTGTATAAAAAAAAAAATAATAGAAACATTGTTGTCTAAATTCGTACGAAAAATCGTTTGTGTAAATTGTTGAATTAAACTGTAAATTGTGCAGCTAGTTCTGTTTAGAATACGTGTCCATTTGCAAATAGCTGGAAAATTAATTTTCAAAAGGTTCGAATTGTTGTGATTATGGATTTACATTACTTTACTGTCTAAAATCGTACGAAAAATCGTCAGAGTAAATTATAATCTGCCTATTTAAATTTTTAATTGTGCGGCTTAATTTATTTAGAATTTGTGTCCAATTCTAAATGCAAAATACTGCGAATTGAATTTACAATAGGTCTGAATTTTTTATATTATGTATTTAACTGAATTGTTTAAAATCGTGCGAAATAAACATCTGAGTAAATTGAAAATTATCGAATTAAACTGTAAATGTTTTATTTAAAATGTGTGCCCAATAGTACTTGCAAAATGCTAACAGTTTACTTTCCACAATGTCCAATCATTTAAGATTAAGGATTAACTAGCTTACTGGTCTGAAATCGTAGGAAACAATTTCCGAATAAATTGAAAATAGCTGAATTTAAAATGTAAGTTGTTCGTCTAATTTTATTTAGAATTTGTTAATAATTTTATTTGCAAAATGCTGGGAAAATAATTTTCAAAAGTTCTGAATTGTTTTGTTTGTGGATAAACATAGATCGTCTGAGTTCGGGCGAAAATTTGTCGGAGTAAATTAAAAAATGTCTAACTACACAAAAAACTTTGCGGCCAGTTTCATTTAAAATTTGTGTCCAATTCTATTTGCAAACTGCTAGGAAATGAATTTCCAAAAGGTCTGAATTGTTTTGACTATGGATAAATATGTATATCGTCTGAATTGGAGCGAAAATTCGTGCGAGAAAATTAAAAATCGGCCATAGTTTTATTAGAATATAGGAATTTAATTTTTTTAAAGTTTTGAATTTGTTTGATTATGGATTTTACTAGATTTTCTAAAATCGTGCGAAAATTCGTCGGAGTGAATTGAATATTGTTGCCTAATTAAATTATTTAGGACTTGTGTCTAAATCAGTTTGCAAAATGTGGTGAATTTAAATTCAAATAATTTCCAGGTTTACCTAATGTGGACAATGTAGACAATATACATAAAATTATTGTTTTATTCGATATGGTAACCCCAAAAAAACAATTTCATTTTGAGCATAATTACTGGTTGGAGGGAGCGACAATGAACTCTCGCATAGGTAAGCATCATTTAACCCTACTTTACAATCTGTCTACAACTCGTGTGATTCAATGACTTTGTTTTAGTCGGCAAGGGTAAATATATCGTACTCAGGATTGCTGAATCTGTTGAAGTATGGCGTTTAGAAAGAACAATATCATAGATGAGCGAATCTATAGTTTTTTTTTTTTTTTTTTTTTTCAATTTTATTTAAATATTTTAAATAAACAATTATTACAATCTAGTCACCTGGACTAATGAGCAATTTTATTCTAACTTAATTTACTATGTTGTATTAATCTATGGCTTCTTCCCACTGGTGTTCCATAGTGTCTGATAAATTGAATTAAACCACGTCGTTATTGTGGGTTTTAGATCAGCATTACGCTGTTTACACTAGCAATTACACCAGCTCAAAAGGTTTAGCTCGTTTGAGCCTGCGTACAATATCTGTGTTGTTTAACAGCTTAGTTGCCTCAGTGTTAACATGTTGTTCGAGCCTTTGCCTATGTCTCAGTGCATTTTTTTGGATTTCCTTTGAAACAGTGACCACTTTAAGGTCCCTATGGAGGTCTCTGTTTCTAACATACCATGGTGCATCAACGATGTTCCTTAATACTTTGTTTTGAAATCTTTGGATGATTTCTACGTTGCTCTGTTTGGTACAACCCCAAAGTTGGATACCATAAGTCCAAACCGGTTTTAATATTTGTTTATATATATCAGAAGTTTGTTGTATGTTGATAGAGCGGAGCTCCTTCCTATCAGCCAATACATCTTTCTATATTTAAGCCCTAGTTCTTCACTTTTCTTTTTGACGTGTGCTTTCCATCGTAGTTTTGCATCTAGTGTCATGCCAAGTTACTTAGCCGTGTTGGCATACGGTATTATTTCTTGATTAATTGTAACCGGAATATGTTCGAGTCGTTTGTTTGTAAAATTGATGTGAACTGATTTAGTTTCGTTAAGTTTAATTCGCCATCTTTTGGTCCAGTTATGTATTTGAGTAATAGCCAACTGTAAACTCTGTGTTGATTCTTCGTTGCTATCTCCAACAGCTAAGATTGCCGTGTCATCAGCAAAGGTCGCCACAGTGTTGTTTTCTAATACAGGGAGATCATTAGTGTACAAAAGGTATAGGACCGGACCTAATACACTGCCCTGCGGTACTCCTGCCTTGATTTCTTTCAATTCAGAATAGGAATCGTCTAATTTTACTCTAAAGAATCTATCTTTCAAGTGTGATTCTAATATTGTAGTGAATTGCATTGGTAGTACAGTTCTTAACTTATAGTTAAGTCCTTCATACCAAACTTTATCAAAGGCCTGTGCAACGTCTAAGAATATCGTTGAGCAGACTTTTTTCTCCTCTAATGCTCCTTCAATAATATTAGTTATTCTGTGTACTTGATCTAATGTTGAGTGTTGGTTGCGAAAACCGAACTGATGATTTGGAATCAGGTTTTTCCTCTCAATTATCGGATTTAGCCTTTTCACTAATAACTTCTCAAAGAGTTTAGACATAACTGGTAATAGTGATATTGGCCTGTATGATCCAGTTTTGTGTGGTGGTTTCCCAGGTTTCGGAATCATAATTACTTCTGCAATTTTCCAGAGGCTGGGTACATATTTCAATCGAAAGGCGCCATTTATAATATTGGTGAGCTTTAATAGTGCTTTCCTTGGTAGTTCTTTTAAAATTTCTGCTGTGATAAGGTCATAACCCGGCGCTTTTCTCGGATTCATATTTGTTTTTATCTCATACATGACTTCTTTTGGTGTTGCTCGTAGGATTTCGTCACTTTCCTGTACAACCTCTTCAGTTATTATTTCAGCTTCCAATGATTGGTCATCATGTGGTTCAAATATTTTTTCCAGGTATTCAGCAAAATTTCGTACTTTATCTTCGTTATTTCTGGCCCATTTGTTATCTTCTGTTCTGATTGGAGGAATCTGCATTATTGGCCTTTTAATTCTTCTGGTTGCTCTCCAGAGAGAATAATCAGTACTAGTATCATTAGATAATTTTCTGAGGTAGTTACTGATAGATTCGTCTTTCAAATCTTTGATTTCCCTTTTAAGTAGCTGAGTCAGATTGTTTAGCTTAGTTTTATCTTGAGGGGCTCTAGTTTGTTGCCATATTCTCCTTGCCCTTCATTTTTCTGCCAAGAGCTCTCTAATTTCTCTAGGGTAGTTGTTTCCCTTAATTTTCTTTTTAACTTGAGGTGTGTTTTCCCAAGCTGACTGCTGTATGTCACATATGAACTTGTGAACTTCGTTTTCTAATTGCTCCTCACTCCTTAGCGGAACCATTAAGTTAATTTTTCTTTCTAACGACTGTCTAAAGTATTCCCAATTTGTGTGCTTATTTACTAAACTGGGATAGCTTTCTTTTTGAATGATCCTTTCACTTAATGTCAAAAGTATTGGGGAGTGATCAGAGCTTAAGTCAATACTTTCATCTATATGTATATAATTTACAGATATATTTTTCACTATAAAGAAATCAATCAGATCTGGTATTTTATTTGGATCAGTTGGCCAGTAGGTCGGTTTACCATTTGATAAGGCTTCACAACCGTATTTTTTGATAGCATTGAGGAGTTCTTTCCCTTTGGGTGTTGTTAGTCTAGAACCCCAGTGGATATTTTTTGCATTATAATCTCCTCCAATTACAAATCTTTGGATCAGAAGGTTGCGTGTTCAATTCACGTCGAGGTCACCAATTTGGAAATTATTTCTATTTGTTTTGATGTCGTCTGGTCCGGACTTCTCCAATTGAATAAAAATGCACAAACACAATAATATTTACTACTTCACAATTTGTTTATTTATTATTGTAGAAATTATGTTTATTATATTTATTTAATTAATTTATTTGTTTTGGTACAATTATTATTATTAATTTATGTAATTTAATTATCGTATATATTTATTTTACCACCACACAAAATTTTTGGTTAATAATGACGCGTTACACTTGTATATGTTTTTAATACCGCGATGAGAAAATTTACGAAATTGCATATGGCGGAGGTAAATAATAAAAAAAGACGTGTTGTCTTGAGTGTTGCTTGTTTTGTTGTTGTTGTTGTAATGACGTCGCCTTCGTCTTCGTTTTGTGAAGAGGGAACACATGCGCCGGCGACGGTCGACATTGCACTTATGTAGTGCAGTGGATTATTATTGTATCACCGAACATTGTTAGTTCGTGGTGATGTTGGTTGGATGGCGATGGTTTTACTATAAATGTTTTATAGTAATGGTTCGGTTATTGGATATTGTTGGTTGGATAGATGTATATGTGATGGGGTTAGTGAAAGCTTAATTCAAATAAGTTGGATTATATTTGAATTTCACTAATTGTTTTGTTTGTGGCAGAATCGAATATCGGTGAGTCGAATATTCGAGCTGCTACAAATCTTTTCCCTAGTTTACTGAAAAATTCAAGTTAATCTTTTTCTTTTAGAGAGTATTTCGGTGGGCAGTAAATTCCAATAACACTAATAGAGTTATTTTTGGTCTTGATATTAACAGCTGTTGCTTGTATTTGTTCTGTTTCATATTTTAATTCCTCGAAGTGATTAATGCTATTTCTAATTATAACAGCACTACCTCCCTTGGCAGTATTTCCCGGGTGAATAGTGTGATATGTTTTATAATTTCTAAATTTGATAATTGATTGTCTAGTGAAGTGAGTTTCAGAGATGAGACAGACATCGATTTTCTCTGCGTCCAGAACCATTTGCAATTCCTGTTGGTGTTGCTGGAGTCCATTGGCATTCCAGCATAAAATTCTTAAGTCGTTAGACATGGCTTTGTTTAGGGATGGCTCCCTTAGTACTGTATTCTAGTTTCTGTAATCGCTGATCAAAAGTATTAAGTTTGCTTAATATCAGCTTAAGCGTTTGATTTATGTCGTCTGTTTGAGGAGTTTTTTGTTTGTTTTCGTTACTCATCTTTACTTGAGCGTAAGTTTTTTTGCCCACTTCTCCTTGAGAGGCTATCAACGATTCACGCCTTAACTCTCCTTTAAATGATTCAAGCCTGTTTATTCTAACAGTTTGCTTCTTTATTACATTTGTATTTTTAGCATTTATGTTTTTATTTTTGATGTTTTGCAATTCAATAGCAACACTGCATCCTCTGTAGTTAGCTGGATGGTTTTCTCCACAATGTACGCATCTAGGCTGTACATCTGTGGGTTTGACACAATCTCTAGTATGGTGTTTACCTAGACATTTGACACACCTGGGGTCTTTGTTACAGTATTTTTGAGTATGTCCATATGCTTGACATTTTTTACATTGTGGTATAAGCCTAGATCTTCTTAGGGGCTCAATATTGACTTTGCATCCCAAGATGTACTTGATTTGATGTATTTTTTCAATATTATCATCTGCGCTGAATGTCAGCATATACATGTTCAGAGGCTCCTTACTTCTCCGTTTTAGCTTAATTGATGCTTCAGTTGCATTAAAACCTTTTCCTTTCAGGTCCTCAATTATTTTTTCTGGTTTACATGTAGAGTGCAGATTTTTAGCCATTACCCTAATTGGTCTGATTTGTTTGTTTTCAAACGTATGCCAAGAATGTCCCCCTTCGCTTAACATTTTTGTCATTTCTCTGTAGGTTTCACCATCTGCTAAGTTTACTTTGATGTTGTTTCCACTCATCAATTTTGTATTAAACTTATCTGTTTTAGTTACTGTTTTAATTTTCTCATACAGTAGATCATAGTTTTCAACTCCATCTATAACTATTGGGGGTGGTGGAGGTAATTTTTTTGGATTGTTTTGGATTATTTTAGGAATTGTCTCCTTTAGTTGAGGAGGAGTAGGTGTATCATTCCTTCTCCTTTTTTTTCTCTGGCTTTTGACTCTAATCCACTCAGTTTCGTGAGCTAATTCTTCTTCATCCGTATGGTATTCTTGTTCCATTACTTTTTGGGTAGGAGGAGAATCAACGTTTTCCTTTGCTTTAAGGGCTTTAACTTCGTCTTCAAGAATTCTTATATGTTCCTGCATCCAAGCAATTGCATCATTTAATTGCTTATTTATATTATTAGATTCAACCAATGCAGCATTGGCCTTACGCAATTCCTGATAGAGCATTTCTTCTTTTTTAGAATTTTTGTCCTCTGGAAAGGCATTTCTCGGTAACTCCACAAGTTCTGTAGGTATTATTTTGTTAATCTTCGCGGTGAACGTGCTACAGGCTCTCGTAGGAGACCTCGGTAGAACCTGACTCTTTTGGAAAGGATCGATATTATCCATTTCTGAATCACTCATTCTCGTGGATTTACCAATATAGTTATTGGTGTACCACCTTAATTTAAACTAACAAACAACTCATCGACCCAATACTTTTGGCCGGGAGTGTATTTTGAATAAAATAAAAAAAAATAAAAAAAATAAAAAAGCTAACACTGCACTTTTAATTTTTTTTTTTTCACTATGTATGCGAATCTATAGTAAGAAGAATAAATTTCTAACACTGGCTAGATATTTGAGAATCTGGAATGATAAGAGTATAATTTGAGAACACCGTAAACCAATTAAACCACATTCTATAGTCTAAATTCGGTATTTCAATTCTTAGTTATAAAATTGAATGAATCATTCCGAAAGACAACCATAAAGAGAATCTGTTATACAATTAAATTACCAGATTATATGGGAGACTGTTTTACCTAAAACCGCAAAAGGTCGATTTTTAGAAAATTTTAATTCAATGAGGACAATGTATGCGTGGAAGGTGTACCGTTGTCCGCTTCCTAGCGGCTCAATTAGTCACCAGATTGATAAAACAAATTTCAGTTGTGATTTGTATCATAAATATTTGAACCCTTTATTGCATACATACAGTTCGATAACTAAATTAAATCATTACGCGCACATGTCGTGCGGAAATTATTGCGTGACAATATTTGGCAACAAAACCAAAAAAAAAATTACTGCGACGACTATTATTCACTAAAAACATAACGACAGAATCATTTTATTTGCCCGAAATTAAATATTTTTATTTCAATTTTTGATTAAACATAAATTTTATTGTTATAAACGAAACATAAAAATATGCTATTTATGGATATGTATGTACATATAATATATTTTACGAACAAACATTCCATAAACCTTAAGCAGTTCCACCAAAATCACATATACAATGTATAGAGACAACAACATAGCTGGATTAATCATATATATAGGCACCCAAAAAATGTATGTCACAATAAATATGGGTATGTATGTATCTATCGGGAGTACATTTTTTTTTGTTTTTATATATTTAAGCATAAAATTATAGCATAATTCATAATTTTATATCTTTAGCAGAGCGCAATCATAATAAAAGGATTAATTTTCGGAAATAATACGTTACGTATGTCGTATATGGCATTTTTTTTTATGAACGACACGAAATGCCTCTCGCATCGATCCAACCTACATATACATAAATAACGTACACAATGAGAATGTGTGTAATAAAATGGATGAAATCTTATATATACATTGTTGTTGTTTTTGATGCAATAAAAAAAATTAGATTTCAAATTTACATCTTTCTGATCAACGTCAAGTCAAATAATATATCAGCTACATACATGAGGATAACATCATAAACCTACAAAAATTAAATTATGATAATAAAAAATATTAAGGATATATGTATGTACCTATCCCATATACCGTAACGTCTATAATATAAAAGATTAAAAAAATTATTTGTACATGTAGCTATGCCGCACAAATAAATGAAACCATCGTACAATATACTAAGAATTCGACCTCGCATCCTTGTTAAACGAGTAGGTAAGGGTAACTCAACATACGAGTATAACTGGAAACTATATTGACTTTCTCTTCCATTTATGTATACACACTCGTACGTATGTAGATACATTTACCTTAAATGTAAAAATCAATAATTTACAAACTGTACTGTAGACATATCTTTAGCCATACATACATATATACATAAATTTGGGTTCGGTGCACCCACAAACTCTTATGTAATTTTCGATTCGATTTTTATTTCAAGAAGGAGTTTAGTGCGAATTTTGCCAAAAGCAATTTAAAATTTCAATTGTGAGAAATTTATGAGTTTCAACATAATATGTATGTTATTGCATAATACATGAATTTTTAATACAAAAAATGTTGATAAGGGAATTTGGCTTTTTATTTGTGTGTGGATGTGGGGGGTTTTTCAAAAAGTTATAGAAACTAACAGTTTTTGTTAGCAGAGTAATTCTCCTCCTTAATCCATGCTGTTTTCGATTAAACCAAAACTTAGTTAACAAATCTGCAATATTCGTTTCGCTGGAGCAATATTCAATTGCAAGAGTACCATTTTCAATATTGTCTTTTATGTGATGTGCCTGGAATGTCAATGTGTTTCGTCCGCATGTTGAATTTTTCCTCATGAACTAAATGAATGCAGCTTTGATTGTCTTCGTATATTATAGTTGGTTCTTTTATTTGTAACTAAAAATCGTTGAGAATATTTCGTAGCCATATATATTCCTTCGAAGTATTCCTTCATTGTTTTTAAATATTAATTATTACTCTTTTGATCTCTACCCAATCACGTTGTGTCGGGTTTTCCACTCGTTGAGCCAATATGGATACAGCAGCCGAAATATCAGGACGTGTGTTTATAGCCACATACAAAAGGCTACCAATTGCTTTTCGGTAATTTTCGTTATTTGAAAGCAATTCACCTGGATCGATTTTAAAAAGTGCAGTGTCCATAGGAGTATTAACTGCTTTTGCTTCGTTCAGACCAAACTCACGAACGATGTTATTGATGTACCTTTCCTGATCCAACAAATATTTTTGATCATTTTCACCCAAATTGTATATACTGAAACGTTTTTTAGCTCAGTTTCGATGTGCGATGCCATTTTTGGTGATGTAGATGCCATCAAAATATCATCCACATAAACAATTAAGTAAATAATATCACACTTATTTTTATATGTGTACAAACATGCATCAAATCTGCTTTGTTTGAGACCCAATGTGATGAACACAGTGTGAAGTGTCTGATTCCACACTCTGGCTGATTGCTTAAGACCATATAAGCTCTATTTAGTAAACAAAAATGGTTTTCTTTACCATCTACTATATATCCTGGGGGTTGCTTCATGTAAATTTCTTCCTTTAGTGCACCATTAAGGAAAGCCGATTTCGCGTCGAAATGTTGAACACTCATATTCTTTTGAGCCTTGAGCCACTAAACGGGCTTTGTATTTGATTTTATTGTTTGAGTCGGATTTTATTTTGAATACCAATTTGCACCAGATTGCTTTTCTTTCAGCTGGTAACTTTACTAAATCCCACGTGTTATTGTTTTGAAGGGATTTGATTTTGACATTGCTTTGACCCAATATTCCATGTTTTGATCGGTTATCGCTTGAGGTTGGTTCACCCTTTTGCGCTATATAGCTATACTGTTCACACAAATTAATTTATTTAATTAACCTTTTTGGAGGATGGCCTTTTTAATTTCTTTAATTAACCTTTTTGGAGGATGGCCTTTTGATGTTCGAGTCGATTGTCGATTTGGAACAGCATCCCCAATATTTTCATTTAATTCACTAGTGTTGTGAATAACCGGTTCATTTATACTATTAACTGGCTGATTTAACTCCTCCTCATCACAATTAATTGGAATAATGTCTCTTATTTCGTCTGATGAAATCTCAATTTCAACTGCCGATTCTTTATTGCACTGTTTCTGAGTAGTTTCCTTTTGATTGCAAGTCAAAACCGAGTAAAATCGCAGATACGGCCTTTACATCTAATTTTCTACGTCGGCCATCTTGAACTTTAACAAAACATTAGCTGCCAAAACGACGCAAATTTGCGTAAATAGGTTTTCTATCATGCCACAATACAAATGGTGTGTGATTTAGCTGCTTCCATGGTAATAGATTTTGCAAGAAATTAGCTGTGACAATTGCCTCACCCCAATATTTATTTTCCATGTTTGAATCAAACAATAAGCCTCTTGTCATCTCAATCAGCGTTCTATTTTTTCTCTCTGCAACTCCGTTTTGTTGTGGTGTGTGGGGTGCGGTGCGTTGGCTCTGGATACCATGTGATTTGAGAAAGTTTTTAAATTCTTCTCCCATGTATTCTCCTCCACGATCGGTTCTGATCATTTTGATCGACTTATTGAATAAATTACGAGTAAGCTCATAATAGTTTTTGAACTTTACGAACGCTTGTGATTTTTCCGTAAGTAAATAAATCATAGTGTACCGGCTGAAGTCATCAATAAATGTAAGTATATACTTTTTGCCACCTGGAGTTTTCGTTTGCATTGGTCCACACAAATCGCTATGCTAAATGCTAAATCCAAAACAGCGTATATTTTATTATATGATTCTTTTGGAAAACTAATTCGCGCCATCTTTCCTTTTATGCAAATTTCGCAGTTTGGTTTTAATTCTCATTTAGTGTTACACTTCACCACTGTATAACCATTAATTAGTTCACTAGATGACAAATTTTTCACTATTTCAATGTCTCTGTGTCCCAAGATAATAACAAACAAAAATTCTGGGTTCGATACACGATTTTGATCAATTAAGTTTGCGTTATTTTTACCGTTTTTATTTTGAAGCCATTTTGTAAATTTATAGCAATCTTTTCGCACATGACCTTTCTTTTTACAAAACAAACAAGTGATTGATTTCGAATTAGGTACCATCTTGTTTTCTGAAACACGTAATGCCACTGAATCGCCGCTTTGATCCTCTTTGTCTTCGTCGTCGATATTCTTCTACAATTTTTGCACGAACAAACGATGAGGTTAATTCTTCTTCTTTACGTGCCTCTAAAGCTGTGAGTAAATTATTGCATGAACTTGGCAATGAACCCAATAATGTAGCACTCATTAAAAAATCCGGTTTTCTATCGCATGAATGTGCTAGTAATTTTTGAAATAATTCATTTAATTTTGTTACATGTTGTCGGACGTCTCCACTTTCATCAATCCGTTGGTTCATAATTGTACGCAAAATCCTAACGCGATTTCCAGGTGAATCTTTTTCATGAAAATCCTTTAGTAATTTCCATGCGTCGTTAGCTCTTTTACATGAACGAACATGTTGCAACTGATCGTCTTCAAGCGTTAATACGATTGTTGCAAAAGCTTTTTCATTGAAAGTGTAGGACCATAACCTGTTAGCAGAGTAATAAATGGACGGATGATTAAGTTAATTAAATTAATTTCGTAATTTCCATATTTATTCAGTTCGTGTTGCTACTACAAAAGTTTACATAGGAAGAAGGAAAATGGTATAATACAAACTTCAACTCGCTATACGGGTATGTTCCCAATTTGCTAGAAGGACGCGTTCCTATTTTATGAATTACTATACTATATATTCAACAGTTTTACCAATAAAATGAATGCATGACACATTTACTGCAACTCCACCTGAATTCTTCACAACAATAGTTTCTTATAAATTACAGAGAGTTTTACAAAATAGCTTACAAATTAAAACAATTTGAGGTCTCAAGAATTAATGAAGAAAGAGATCATGTTTCCGTAGGCTATAAACCATAAACAACTATTGTCTTGTGAAAATAGAATACGAGGCATTAAAATATACAAACGACTTATAGTAAAGGACTCTTCGTGTATTCGAAGAACGGATGTCATTCTAGAAATGCCTAGGTACCAATTCGGAAATCCGAAAAATTAGCGAGGTCCGAATAATTCCTGAAAATTTGGTGCATTTGTCGATCACCGCAATGTACCTTCTCGCCGTACAGTGATTCAATTATTTTAAAATTTTGAGGTATCAAGACAGTTAGTGAGAGTCATGCCTCACAAATGTCGTCGCCTCTAGGTTCACGTTCGTTATGATCGGGTTGGCATAACTGATCTAGGTGTGAGACGCGGGTCACGTTAAATGATGGCACATCTGACCCGTACTAACAAACTACCAGCCAGGGCCCCGTTTAGCAAAGCTCAGTCGCAAATAGAGTCCTCTGGATACCTGGCAACCAACAGTTGTAAGTAGCCTACCCTGTACATGCCTCTAGGTTCCCGTTCGTTATGATCGGGTTGGCATAACTGATCTAGGTGTGAGACGCGGATCACGTTAAATGATGGCACATCTGACCCGTACTAACAAACTACCAGCCAGGGCCCCGTTTAGCAAAGCTCAGTCGCAAATAGAGTCCTCTGGATACCTGGCAACCAACAGTTGTAAGTAGCCTACCCTGTACATACGGATCATTGCGCCGGTGGACCAATATTTATTCATTAGTTGTGGGATAACAATGTCAAGCAATAACGAAACCAGCACTCTGCAAATGCCGGAAATACCCAAAAAGAACTCGAACCGTAAAGGTGGGGCTCCCTCCACAACATCAGAGTAGGGTGACTCCATGGCCCGAAAGCCAGAAAAAAGCGGAACCCAAGGTAAATTCAGCCCTGCCGACGCAGAATCGGGTAACGTCCCTACGTCAAAGCAGCTCTATAGAAATAGATGCTCGGCGTTCAGGATTCTGGCCAGGTGGGCTATAACCCCTGAGGGGCAACTTACAGCTGAGCAGAGAGAATCCGTGGTATCTACCAAAAAAAGCTCGGAACTTGACCATGTGTCGTAAAAACAGCGGTACCAGCAAGAGCTAGAAGTGGTCGACAGCCAAGGGGCCAAACTAGAGGCGGATAAGGAGAGTCCTCACAAGATGCCTAAACATAAGTCGATTTGCAATATTGTGAATGAGCGTACGTTGGTGCTAGCCGTCATTGACAGGAGTCATTATGATGGAAGATACCAGTGGATCTATATCAAAAGGCGTTAGCGGAGGTAGGGGAAAAATAATTAAGATCATCAAAGTCTTCCACATGCTAACTGAAAGATAGTAAGACAAGAAGATGCCAAGGGAGCTCTAGATTATCCAGAATGGTAATCAACAAGGAATTGCTGGCTTCTCTTGATGTGACTAAGGGAGTAATTGACCTCGGTTTCAGGTCAATTACTCTCAGAGTCTTTAAAAACGACGAGCGCATACAGGGAAACCTAGAGAAGACGGCATTCTGTCTACATTAGAGGCAAATATACCAAGAGGGGAGGCAATTGGCACTAGGAGAAGAGATGGGCAGCCGCCTTTCCCTGGTATCGTACGAGGATTATCTGTAAACATTAGCCTGCGGCAGCATGGAGTGAAAACAGGAAAATAAATTCGACATGATGGTATGCCAAATATCATTCAAATCAACCTGCAGCATACAAAGACCCTTGGATAAACAGTAACAGGATTTGTGGCCTTAGAATGAAGAATACCATTCATGGTAAAAAAAATTAAATATGTTTCTACTCTCTCAATTCAGCCATGGTGACATAACTGCTGTTCACCTAGAGTTTGGCGGAAGCCAAATCTGGCTGGTCTCAGCCTTTATGGACCGGGACAAACAGGTTCCACCGGATAACTTGGGAGATTCTAGACGTAATCTTCGCCTCAGATAATATTTATCCTATGTTCACAGAATTTAAAGTGGCGGGAGAACATTCCTGCCCTAATCATCGGTATTTAACATTCAGCCTTAAGGTTTACTCTGCTGCCCGGAAAGCCTTTAGGAATCCCAGACAAACTGGAGCAAGTAAAGGGAAATGCTTAAAGATTTATTAACGCCGGGGGTATCTGAGCCGCCAGCGACAGTGGAGGAACTGTATGGTGGACACTATCACTAGTGCCTGCAACCTGTCCTTTAATGCTGCTTGCTCAATAGTTAAGCCCAGGAGCAAGCAGAAACCAATATGGTGGTCTAAAGAACTAGGGACTTACTGAAAGGCTTGTAGGAAAGCCTTTAATAGTGACAAGAGTACGAGAGAGGCTCAGGATTGAGACTCCTAAAGGAGGACTTAAAATTATACAAATAAGAAATAAGAAAGGCACAGAGGAATTCATGGAGACTCTTCTATGAGAAAATGAAGGAAGTCCGAGACCTCTTGTCTTAGAAAGATACTTTCTACTAATCCAGCCAGTCCCAGTTATCTAATTAAACCTGAAGATACTCATCGAAACCCACTTTCCAGGAAGCTTTGACGACTCGGCAGAGACTAGTACTCATCGAGAAACACATTCATTGCTCATAGAGAATATATTGTATAATTAAAAAACGGATCCCTTGGGCACTTCAAGGTTTCAAACCTTTTAAATCGGCTGGTCTCAAAACAACTCGCCAATTATTCTCCCCTGGTTGGAAGTAATCTTCAAAGGGTGTTTGAAGGAATTGAATTGGTTTGTATTCCTAAGAGATGGACAGAGGTCAGGGTGATCATTTCGAAAGCGGGGAAAAGATCAAATGGCTACCCAAAGGACTTAAAACCCATAACTTTATCATCCTTTATGTTGAAAACCTTGGAAAAGCTGATATCTTTTTTAGAATCTACCCCCAAGGTGGTGTCCTGTTTCTTCTTTTCTGTAACAGCAATTGAGAGGTTACTGTTGGAGCTGGAGAGAGAAGGGATTGAAGTGATTGCTTATGCAGAAGACGTAGCGATAGCTGTCTCTGGTAAATATTTAAGCACGGTGAAGGAGGTAATCCAAAATGCCCTCCTAATCATTACGAAGTGGGCCATCAGATGCGGACTGGCAATTATCTCGTCCAAAACTGAACTCGTACTCTTTACCAGGGAGTATAAAATCCCGGTACCTACCTTAATCGGCATAGGACTGGCTTTTACTGATAAGGCAAGATTTCTGGGCGTAATCTTGGACAGTAAGCTTATTTGGAAGCCTAACATCTTGGAAAGAGTATACAAGCCTAATATAGTTATGTACTCATGCAGAAACGGAATGTTTAGTCAGGGTGAAACGCCAGGGTGCGTGTGTGGTGGCCAGCTCGTGAAAAAGAAACTTTCAGAAGTGGGATCGAGCGGGTGCAAACTATCAGCCGTATCTCAGTGGAAATGTTTTTAGGCAGAACACTCGACGATAATTAGATCGCTAAGGAAGGAACTGGCGAATCTAGACTATACGTTACCCCAAGATTATGCTTCGAGAAAGGGTTCCGAACCACAGGAGATCTTGAAGGAGCAAGTCCCTGTTCTTTACGGACCACTTTCTGTTTTTAACTATTTTTAGTAAGCTTCATATAAAACCACTTACTTGGCAGCCATACTCCATTAAGGTTATAGATTCACTACCTAATTGCATGTAACAAATCAATTTGACCGTAAGGGCCTAAATCACTTCTTAAAAACACCTCTAATTTGTTTAAATCCTGGAAAGACCCAGTAAGCGATTTCTGTTCCTTTTTTAATTGTTCTATGGCGTCATCGCTTGGAGACCACTGTGGATTTTCTAGATTTATAAGAAGTTGGTTCGAGCAGTTGGTATCGAGCGATATATCGAGCAATATAGATATCGAGCAATCATTTAATGAGAATTACAGTTAAACCAAAAAGCTTTTATTGAGACTAGGTCAGGAAAATAATAAATAATAGGTCTGTGATTTACATATATAAATCTATTCTCTTATTGTATAGACAGCTTCATGAAGCACAACTAACTGAGCGCTCCCGGAATATAAAATTGTCGGGATCTGTTCTATATAATTAGCCTCAATTTTTGGTTTTAAAATTTTTTAAAATATGGACCAAATGAACTCCTGTTTATTTGTCGCTGAAATTATTTAAAATATAGAGAGAGCTTTCAGAGCTTCTAGCTAGAGAGAAGCTCTTGCTGGGAATCAAAATAAATATTATATATGTTGTCAATGCGGCCAGAACTTACAGAGTGTAAGTTGTGAATATGCTTCAAGAGAATTATGATGCAATGATAATAACGTCCTAATCTTTTTTAAGAGGAATTATCATCCGCATTAAGCTTATATTCGGTTGCATGACGAAAATCTGCATTGAACAGAGAACACTACAAGTCTGTGTTTTTACTGGCAATTTGTACACTGCATAGCACCATGCCAGGCAGAGAGTCATTCAAGTTCTTTCCTCATAAGCGGAAAATGAAATGCATCACTGTATGCTATCTGGTTGATATTTACAATTTTGAAACCCTTCTGCTAACCCTTTTGTTTGTAACCAGTTTCATCACAAGACTATTTATTTGTTTTCAACCTTGTCGTATAGTAATTTGTGAAAATCAAAATTAGGGCGTTGTTTTTATTGTATGAAAGTAACTAAAAATATATAATAACCTTACATGAAAATAACGCCCTAATTTTTTCTTTTTTTAAAGAAATCATTATATTTTAGGAGGAGTAGCATTTAATGCAAAACACACTTAACTTGAAGTAAGTTAGAATTCTCTACCCACCGATAAACTACAAAATATTATGAATTAAAATTAGAAAAGTTATTGTCTTTCAACTTAAGCTACCTGAGATCAAAGTTTTAATTAAAATCCGTCATTATAAACAAAATATAAAAAAATTAATTTAAATTTACATTTAAAGTAATTAAAAACCATTTTTATCATCTTATGAAAATACAAATACAGTTGCTTACTATTACAAAGTCAAAATAGTTTTTATTTTGCCTTAATTTGTTATGATTTTTAATTTTAATTGAAGAAAAGTTGAAAAATATAGCAAAACTAAAAAAATGTCTTATCCGTCGTGTTTATCTTCTTATGTTAATTTGTATATAGAATAGAAAATAAAGTTAAATAAAAATCATGGAATATTATTAAATTATAAGAATGTTTTAATTCAAAAATTTTGTATTTTGCCATAAAATAAATGGAATAAAAATGTAAAAATGTGAAAATATTTATTTAGGTTTTATTTTTGTGGAGATCATAAAACTAATTAAATCGTATAGCCCCAACAGATACAAATGTATATACATATATTATATATGTAGTAATAAAACAAACATAAATATAACTTCCTTTATGTCCTCCCTCCTTTTTATGTCCTCCACAAAAAAATAATAATCATCATCAGGCCAAATGAGAAAATCCTATTCCTCACACAAACGCAGAGACATGAGTTAGTAAAAAAGTTATAGATTCTATTTTTGTTGTTGTTATTGTTGTTTCTATACACTGACCATCTGGAATGATTTAAATGGGCCATAAAACCTTAAATATTGTATTATAAAAGCATTCCCAAAATATATTAATGCTCTTCGTAATAATAATAATAACAGTAACAATAAGAAATGGTTAATACAAAAAAAAATAATGGTGTTCTAGTTTTTGTTCAACTTAAATCTCAACCATCTTCAGCAAATCGGACATTGGTTTGATGTATGTATGCGTATGTGACCACATTATATGGTTTAATGTAATAAAATCACTATTTTAGGTTTTATAAGAATGATTTGAAAATTTACTTACACACACACACACACACACACACACACACACACACACACACACACACACACACACCTCGTGGGGAGTTGCAACTCTCCTATCGGGCGCGTCCCCAGGTAGAGGATGGGGGGATGCCCTCACCGGTTCACCGGTGGGTAAGTGGGAAATAAAATAGCACTCGCGGACCAAAACTTGCAGAAGCGTCTGTTCACCAGGAGGTGCGGCCTCAAACAGCGTCTGTTCCTCATGTTAGAGGCGGCTGAAAGCAAAACCTGGTAGTAGGTATAAAATACTAGGGGAAGGCACCCCAATAAAAAACCAATGATGAAGGTGAATAACGGAAGTACTACGGTGCATGGTTTCGGAACCCCAGTACCGGCGGCTTTGGAGAGTGAGCAAGCGGGCTCCCAGCCGTCGAGATCAGACGACCGCAATGTTCCGGTGGTGGGAAACTTGGCCACCGGGGTAGATAACACTGCAAGCCAACAGACCGTGAGTGGACACCAAAGTGAAGCATTCAGGAGATCAACGAAAATCACTCGGTCCCCAAAAAAAGGAACTCAAGAGCATACTAATAAGAGACCAGCCTCTTCACCGCCGTCACTTAATGCAACAAATGTGCCAAGAGGAGAAGGTGGAAAACAACCGCAAAAGCGTCCGTGTATATACTATATCCGTGGTATACTAGGAACGATAATCAAGCAACGTCGCTTAAATCTAGTTTCCATAAACTAGGGGAGGAAATAAGCAATCTAATTGGAATGCTGGAAGATGGCAAAAGGCGCTCAATACACCAACCGATGAGAGATGCAATAGAGAGCATCAAGAATCTCTATGAGCTCCCAGCAATTGAATCGCACGATGAAACAGCCAAACAGGTGATTAGGAAAAATAATGCTTCCCAAACATCTCCCTGGCACAAACTACCTGCAGAAAACAGTGGACCTAACACTGAGGTTCTAAAACAGTATCCCAAGACTCCTGAGACTGGGATAAGCACGGAAACAGGTAAAACCGAGACAAACCCGCACCAGAACCAACCCGTAGAAGGCCAGGAGACTGAGAGTGGTTGGACCCGGGTAGTAAAAAGACCGAAAAGGAAAAAGAAACCACCGAGGAAAAACAAACGGCTGCGATCCGAAGCGATTATGATACCAGCCACGAGAGAAATATCATATGCTGATATGTTAAAGAAAATTAAATCGGAACCCGAACTGAAAGAAATCGGAGAAAGCGTCAGTAAAATAAGAGAGACTGCAAAAGGTGATTTACTTCTTACACTGCAAGGAAACCCCACCGGTCGAGCCAACAACTACAAGGAAAAACTCGAGGAGTTTCTTCAGGATTCTGCAAGCATAAAAACACTGTGCGAGGAAAAAATCATTGAATGTCGGGACCTCGACGAGGTAACCATAAAAACAGAGTTATGTAACGCTCTTACTACGCAGTTTCCTAAGATTGGTGTACTAACGGAGGGGAACGTCAAGCGTTTACATACCACAAGGGAAGGAACCCGGACGGCACACTTAAGCCTACCAGCCAGGGATGCTAATATGATCCTAGAGAAAACTCACGTTCGTCTTGGATGGGTCATTTGCAGATTGCGCAGTAACATCGCACCTACCAGGTGCTACCGATGTCTTAACTTTGGTCATGTTGCAAGGCAGTGTAGGAGTGAAGATGATACAACTGGAGAATGTTTGCAATGCGGAGGAAAAGGCCATTAGGCCAAAGGGTGTAAAGCACCGCCAAAATGCATACTGTGTGGCCCTGAAAGCGGAAACCAACATGCTTCAGGCAGTTATAAATGCCAAGCTTACAAAAACGCGTTTAAGGCACTTATAAACAAACATGCTTAAGTGCATACAAATCAACTTAAATCACTGTGAAGGAGCTCAAAGTATGGTTGAGCAAACCGCGAGGGAAGAAGGTGCCGACATTTTGCTGATTAGTGAACCCTATAGAATTCCCACAGAGGACGCGATATGGGCTACAGATGTATCGAAAAAGGCGGCTATCTACGTATGTAATAGACCACCATTCGAACAAAAAGCTGCGCATCAATAAGGTGGTTTTGCTTATGCAAAAGGTAATGGAGTGCATTTGTACAGCTGCTACGCTCCCCCTAGCATGAACCTTGTCGAGTTTGAAGAGGGAAAATGCCCATTATAAATGCCGGTGACTTTAACGCCTGGGCAGTGGAATGGAGCAGTAAAAAGAC
Source organism: Tipula unca (assembly GCA_951394425.1). Taxonomy (NCBI): domain Eukaryota; kingdom Metazoa; phylum Arthropoda; class Insecta; order Diptera; family Tipulidae; genus Tipula; species Tipula unca. The sequence continues at coordinate 182,131,511 of OX596382.1, read as the reverse complement.
GACTCAGAGGGGCACGGCTATGCTGGAAACCATGGCCAACCTTAACCTAGTGCTTATCAATCACGGTACCACCAACACGTTTGACAATGGCAGAGGTGGCTCTATCATTGATATAGCGTTTGCAAGCAGAGCACTTTCAAAACAGTTAGTGTGGAGAGTATCTGGAGCCGCTACCCTAAGTGATCACATGGCAATTGTAATTGAGGTGAGACCACAAGCAAAATTGCAAAGAAAGGAAGCATCATAAAAGGCACAAAAGAATGGCTGGAAAATCAAAAACTTAGACAGCGCCATGCTAGAGCACATGCTAAACTATGTCAAAACAGCGGATGGAACGGTAGAGCAACAAACAAGCCGAATAATGCAAAGTTTATTCAATGCATGCGATGCAGCAATGCCGAGGAAAGGTCGTGGGAACAACAGACCCCACTCTACTGGTGGAATAATAATATTGTAGAACTCCGAAAAGAGTGTCTCAGGTCAAGGCGAAAGCACCAGAGAGCAAGAGGGAATGACGAATACCTGGCGCTCCAAATCGAACATAAAATTAAACGTGCTCAACTCAGAAAAGCTATATTGAAAAGCAAAAGTGATGCTTTTAGAGTGCTACGGGAGGAAGTAGAATTCCGGCAATCCATGGGGCATGGCGTACAAGATTTTTATGAAAAAACTGAACAGGTGTACACCTCTTGCACCTGTTAACTCTAGAATTATGCACAATATAGTTGAAACACTGTTCCCTAGACAAGATAAACCAAGCTTTATGTGGAACTGCATCAGCATAAATGAAGAAATCCCAGCCGTTACCACTCTGGAGCTCGATGAGATACCAAACACCGTCTTAAAAACTGCGGTACTGGCCAAACCAGAAGTATTCAGCAAACTGTTTACAAAATGCATAGCCGAAGGGAAATTTCCCAAGAGATGGAAGAGGCAAAGATTGGTACTCATACCAAAAGGAGGTAAGCCACCAGAACAGCCCGCATCATACAGACCACTATGCATGTTAGATACTACCGGTAAGCTGCGAGAGAATTATATGTACCAGACTAGAGCGCCACACGGAAGGTAGTTCCGGGCTGCATGACGATCAGTATGGCTTTAGGAAAAAGCGTAGCACAATCGATGCTATTGCAAAGGTTTGTCACATAGCACGCAGCGCACTGGCTGGTGAAAGGTGGACGGAAGGCGATAAACATTACTGTGCAGCCATTACACTTGACATTAAAAACGCGTTCAATACTAAGAATTGGGACAAAACCCTCAGGAAACTTCCAAGTTTCTGCGTGCCAATCTACCTTACCCGCTTAATAGGTAACTATTTTCAAGAACGGATGGTGATATACGACACTGATGAAGGGCCAAAACAGTATATGGTAACCGGCGGCGTACCGCAGGGCTCAGTACTTGGTCCGGACCTCTGGAATTGAAGATTTCCAAAACCAAAAAATGTGCAGACAATTGGCTATGCGGATGACATTGCAATAGTAGTAGTGGCAAAGAACATTTTTGTAAACAACACAAGGGAGCCGCATAACGAGGAAAGTTTGGCCGAATGGCAACATAGATGGAGTCAATCCACGAAAGGTCGGTGGACGTACAAACTCATACCAGAGATCAAACCATGGCTAGAGAGGAAACATGGCGAGGTAAACTACCACCTCCCTCAATTTCTATCGGGTCACGGGTGTTTCCGAGAATACCTCCACAAATACAAACATGTCGAGGATCAATACTGCCTGTACTGCGATAATAAAATTGAAAACGCAGTGCACATTCTTTTGGAATGCAAAAGGTTCGATGAAAAGCGAAGGCGTATGGAAGATATAATAAAACAACCAGTTAATCCAGCCGCAATAGTGCAATACATGCTGATCTCCAAAGAAGCTTGGGAGGCAATGAGTGGAATTCTGGTAGATATCATGAAACTCGTGCGATGTGACGAGCGAGCAGCTTACCTTTTGAGGAGTCAGCTGTAAGAACTGGGAGGAAAACAAATTAACATGAGCAACTAAACCACCTGCCTCGCGAAGGAATGCCTTAATTGGTGGTACCGCGGGGAAAAAACAGGTCAGCGAGAAGGGAGATGGTTTTACACGGTAAAACCCGTTGTCGTACGGAACGCCGGGTTCTTACGTCTTTTTTAAGATTTCCATCTTCCTACGTAAAACAAAACAAAAAAAAAACACCCACACCTAAGTGAAATTTGGGCGTTCGTCATAAATGTTTTGTTCTCACTTCTCTATAAATCCAATTAGTGGTTATTAATTATTTGTGAGGATAAATAAATTAAAGGGAACATGAAGAAGAGAACAAATTTTCAGGGCAGCAATAACTTGATCCACCGTAAACGAAATCCAATGGATGTTATAGGAGGTTTAGGCGGTTTAAGTAAAATGTTAAAAATCATACATTTCAATTAATTGTTATCCTGAATATGTTTGAAAAATATTAAAAAATTAAAGTAAGGGCAAACTAACATAAAACTGTATCGGAACCTCGGTCCTTCAGGAGCAATAAAGTAACAAAGTAGAGTAAAGCTTATTGAATTAAATAAAAATAAGTAAAAAATTTACGATACCAAATTTTAGTCGATCTTACCAGGTGGTCACATAGTAAAACACACGGAAAATTATTTGTCAACAACTCAAAACTGTTTTCCTTGTGTTTTACTAAGTGACTGCTTAGCAAAGTCGAAAATTTATTATTTTTATACGACATGTATGTTCGTTTGGTACTCCGATCAGTTAATTTTTTTTTTCTGGACTCGGTAAGTGGTCCTGGAGTCGAGATTTGTGCAGCTCAGTTAAGTAATTTATTGATGAAGATGTATGATGTATCTTTCATACACCTTGAATACGTACAACAAGTATAATTTACTGGGCAAAATGCAACAGTTACATACTTCATCATAACAACATTATTTCTTACGCCAACAACAAAATGATTATGGTCGATTTGAAAAACACTGATCTACACCGAATTCCAACCTACTTCATATGGATTAAATAAAATAAAAATAAAAAACTGGGAACCCTACTAAAAAGGTACAGCAGTTGCCGAATATTCCACCAATTTTGCTACGAAAGTAGTAGACAGGGACTGTCCTTGGGTTTTCCCAGACGACGTGAAAGCTTAGTGTCTGGAGATTTCCGACAAGCACGTTATGGCAAAGAGTTCATTAGTCTGATTTTCTAAACAATTGCTCGATAGTGGTAATGGATAAATGCATATCATTTCAACAAGTCAATCATTGAAATACCCAGATGATTTTTGTACGAAATATTCGAGCAATTCATTAACATTTGAATCAATCAGAATTTTATGCAAGAATTTAGTCAATAAAACTCGAGCGTAGATTTTTGTTGGCAACAATATTAATGGCGATGTTATCAACGATTGTAGCCTCGGCTGATGTTACGGCTGTGCTCATTACTTTGTTAATTATCCGCTAATTTTTAAACTAAACTGGTCATCGCCTCAGTTTATTTGCCGTACGACTCTTCTTCACCTCCTCTCTCTGAGGAACTCACTACCCCTTTGGTGATTGTCTATGATGCTAAAGCTCTTCACCCGATCTGAGATAGTATACGAACAAGGGTTTTTCTGTGTTGTTATTAACTATATAAGCTCATCTGAGCTTGACATTCTCAATACTGAATGCTAGCCTACTTTTGTTAACTCTGTCCGGCATAATCTTCATTGATTTAATTTTAGGTTGGAGGGTGACGGATGTCATCCTCACCTCTGATCACAGGTGTATCTCGTTTAATATTAACCTTAAACGACCGCCTCTGAAACCATACAGCTTGAGCAAGGTTCTTTACTTACACCACCGAGGGTTATTTGGTCGAGTAAGGACATTGAAAATCAAGCATCGTCACTTGCAAAGGCATATTACAATTGCCTTTGAAAACTTGTGTCCTCTTATCACGAATCAAAAATTTCAGAACAAACATTTCTGGAACTATGACCTTAAAAAACTGTGTACAAAGAGCCGCATGGTTGAATTTCTGTGAGGAAATCAACAGCCCATCTGCTGTAGCTGGACCCAATAAAGCTTTGGCTAAGAACAGAGCGTGTAAACTTGATTCTCTGCGACTACTGGACGGAAAGCTTACCTCTTCAAACATGGAAATAAAAAGAAAGTTCTGGAAAGAATTGTCGATATATTCATTAGAGACCATTTTCTAATCATCTGAGAGTCGGTACTTTCCTGGATATAGCGGGAACTTTCGATAAAACTTGGTTTGCTATACGATCACTTCTGCCTGTACCAATTTTGCCACTGATCGCACCATTATCATATGGAGTGAATCCATGTTCAAGTCTCGCACTGTGGAGGCGGAGCTGGATGAGGAGTTAGTTTCTGTTAAGGTTACCAAAGGCTGTCTTCAGGAAGGTGTGCTCTCAGCTCAGATATGGTTTTTGGTCATTGACCAGTTACTTGTAAAGCTACAGCAATATGGCTGCATTGCACAGAGTTACGCTGATGATATTGGTTTGGCGGTCTCACACGAACATCTCAGTATCGTATCCGACCTAACTCAGCAAGTTTTAACTATTGTGCAGGCTGGCATGGAGCTATACAAGGTGTAGATGGTTATACAAATCAATAACCGATTATGTAAGCTTCGCTTGCGCATGAAGTTAGCTAACCTGTCGATAATTTGTGTACATGCGCCCACAGAAGTCAGCCAGCCCCAAGATAAAGACTCATTTTACAATGACTTGGACGATCTGATGGGATCTATACCCGAACACGATGTTAGAATGTTAATTGGGGACTTTAATGCTAGAGCTGGCAGAAATCAGACCGACTTGTGTGAAAACATAGGTCCGTACTCCCGACACGAAACTGCGACCGATAATGGTGAGAGAATGATGTACTTTGCGGTTGCTCATGATCTTAGAGTAGCAAGCACATTCTTCCCTCACAAACACATACATCTTGAGACATGAACACATCCTCGCGGAACTTCCCGCAGCCAAATTGACCATGTGTTAGTTTCTAAAGGACGGGCTCAGGTTGTGCAGGATGTGAGAACTTATCGGTCAGCAACCAAATACGTAGGCAGCGATCATCATTTGGTTTGAAGTTTTCGTACAAGTCTGTGAACACAGCAAAACTGAGGTACTGAAAACTTCGGTTGTCAGTGCTGCTCAACAGACTTAAGGTATAGTGAAAGTCAGACCCAAGAATGATTGGTTTGATGACGAGTGTCGTTTTGCAGTTGAGCAACAAAACATAGCCCATAATGAAGTGCAACAACGTCTCATAATCGCGAGGAAAAACAAGGCTGCTCTTGCAAGAAGGGCACCTAAGCGAATTTGTAGACGGAAGAAGTGAGAAAGGTGGAAGGCCGAGGTTCTGAAAGTACAACAAATCAGCAATGAGCGCAGTTCGCGTAATTTCTTTAAAGGAATTACTGGACTGCACCATACTTTCAGGCCTACGTCAACCGCCATTCGGGACTGGGATGGAAACCTCTGTGTCAACATCGACGCAGTACTTGACGCATGGAGTGGACACTTTACTGACCTGCTTGATGTCCATCATGCGTCACAGACTGTTGTTGAGCCACCTCTAATACAGACTGCGGAGATTTGCACTGAGGAGCCATCCCATGAGGAATTCACTAAAGCCATGCAGAGATTGAAACGAAACCGTGCACCTGGAGTGGACTGCATTAATTCGGAGCTCTTGATATTCGGAGTTAGTTACTGATAGTTACTGTCATACATTGTATTGCATAGAATCACTCCTCTAGAGGAGGGCTTGGTTGGTGACTATCAAGGAGGATTTCGTCCGAATCGATCAGTCATCGATCAGGTCTTTTCGCTGCGGATGATTCTATCTAAATATTATGAGACATCCATCCCCGTACATCAGGTGTTCCTGGATTTCCGGCAGGCCTATGACTCGATCAATCGAGAGAGTTTATGGTCTGCCCTGGAATACCTAGGAATGCCAACAATCCTGGTACGACTATGTAGGATGACAGTGACGCAGTCCCAATGCTGTGTTAAAGTTGAGAACAGGCTATCGACAAGTTTTGTAATTAACTCGGGTGTTCGGCAGGGAGATGCTCTGTCCCCGATACTCTTTAATCTCATGTTGGAGTACATCTTTCGTAAAACTGAAACACCGCAGCGTAACATCTTATATCGCCAGTCCAATCAGGTGCTTGCATATACAGATGACATATGCGTGATTGGACTGAATAGCAACGGAGTGAAAGAAATACTTGATCCGCTTGTAGAGTTTTCAGCTTCAGTTGGACTTCAGATCAATGAGTCCAAAACGAAATACCTGATCTCTGGTTTTAGGGACAATGGTACACCAGATTTTAGTAGTGGCCACCACACGTTTGAGGTAGTGAGGAGGTTCAAATATTTGGGTTCTCTTATCACTCACGATAACAGTGTGGGTGAGGATATGATATTAAAGTGCGGCTGGCAGCTCGCAGTCGTTCTTTGTATCCTCTAAGGTCTCTGCTAAAATCTAAACACTTATCAAGTGCCGTGAAGCTGAAGCTTTACAAAGCGTTGATCAGGCCCGTTGTTATGTTTGGATGTGAAAGTTGGGCGCTGACGGATTAGTACGAGAGATGGCTCCTAACATTTGAGAGAAGAGTCATGCGTGTGATTTACGGCCCAAAACGCAAAATAGATGGTACCTACCGAGCTCTGTACAATATCGAGATCAGAGATCTGATGAAGATCCCCGATATTGTACATGAAATAAGATTTCAGCGAGTACGCTGGCTCGGGCATTTCTGCGTGCTGATCCGGAACGAATTGTGCAGCGATCTCTGAAAGGAGAGCCACCATATGGTAGGCGCAGAGGTCGTTGCAGGCGACGATGGCTCCACGGTGTAGAGAACGACTTGGCCTCTTCAGATTGTCTTAGACAGTATGAAGACCATGCCAAGGAATTTATTTAATTGAAATAATAAAAATAATAATATTCAGTTTTTAAAGGCCATTACTGGCCCCTTTTTTTTTTTTTTTTTTAAAAAAAGGACTTGGCATAGACACTTTTACGGTCCATAGCCTTACCTTACATACACACAACATTCATTCAATCCGTTCATTCATCCCATTCACACAAGTACAGTATACCACCTGCGCATTGCATAGCTCCATGTCACCCTGTACAGTGACATGGAAGATAGGTCGGCCCATGAGTTGTACATTCCAACAGAGGGTCATAGATGTTTTCAATTTAATCACCGATCGTAATCGGGAGATGAAAAATCCCTTTTGCATCCCGCCTTTGTTGGGATTCGAACCCGGTACCTCCCGATCCAAACGTCGCAGCTTTAACCACTGCGCTATTTGCTTGGCGCTATTTACTGGCCCCTTACTGAGTCAACTATTTGCCTCCAACGGATTCGATCCTGAGCATGGTCTTCATCCTGTCTAACCCAATTTGAAGAAGCTAAGTCGTTCTCTACATCGTGGATCCATCGTCGCCTGCAACGACCTCTGCGCCTACCATATGGTGGCTCTCCTTTCAGAGATCGCTGCACAATTCGTTCCGGATCAGTACGCATAACTTGACCGAGATTAACTGAAATACATGAGTTATAAAATATAAACAAAATTGGTTAAATGACCAATGATAGTAAAGCACAAGATCAGTCTATGCAAATATGCGGTTTGAATTTACGAAATGAATGCATCTCTCAAAAAAAAATTATCAAAATTTAGAAAATAAAATACACGGAAAATTGGTTTACTATGTGAGTGGTCTGGGTAAGGTCGACTAAAATTTAGTTTTCAAATTTAATTTTTTTATTAAATTTCATTTACGATATTTAATAAAAAAAAAAAAATTCGATAGCACATTTTAGTCGACTGTCCCAAGCATTCACATAGTAAAACACGCAAAAAACTGTCGTGCATCGGTGCTATAATAATTTTTTGGATTGTTGCATGAATTTGAAATTGTTTACGGTAATCTAGCTATTTTACCATTTTACGTTATATTTGTAAATAAAATCGTGTTGAGAATAAAGTTTTGTATGAACTTAGACTATCAATAAAGCTCCGCCAAACAAGTTTTAAAAATTTTAAATTTATACAGAACATCTAAAATTCTGCTATACGGACCAGTATATAGGAGCGGTATAAATGTATTTGGTTTATATTTCAAATTCCTAACTAAACACAACAATAAACATGATCATTAGTTACACAATCCATATAAAATCTAACAATAATAACCCAGATATAAGAGATCCATTATTAAATTTCATTTTCCACTTCTTTTCCGTACGCACATTCATTTAAATTTTCATGTATGTGGAATAGGGTTTCATACACAACAAATAAAAATTCCTTCAGTCCGTTTATTATCCATTTGTTCAATATAGGTATAATAGTCCTTTTGTTGTACACACAGTCATTCTCTGGGAAAAAAATGTCTAAACTAGCTAACCATAGGATAGGTATCATACAAACAAACAAATAAGTAAATATTCGTTGAGAGCATATCGCACCTTTGCGTCAAAAGTGACAAAATTAAAAAAACTAATTTTCCTATTAATACAAGTAATATTGTGCTATTTACCGCATCATAGCGCTAGTGTCACTTTTCATTCAATCATTGACCGCCCAACAATGGATGCTTTTTCTTTTAAATTTGTTCTAATGGTCAATTCTGAAAATCCCACTAAGCTGTCTTTCCGCTGATCATCAAAATGCAATGGTTCTTCAGACAACTGCAATGATTTTCATGATTCTGAGAGACATCCAGAATTTTCTTACAAGGCGGCAACATTTCAGAAAACATCTCACCGCAGGACGTTTAATAACGATTTATCTACATCAACATCCATCGAATCAGAAATAGAGAGAAATTATCATCCGCCAAATCAGATAACGAAGTTATCCGAATTGTTGGATGTGAAATAGTTAGTAAACAGAAACTCTGGGTTAAGTTAAACTCTCGGTTAAGTACGAAAATGTACAAAGCAAAAAATTCGTCCATGAAATTTATGATGAGTACCGGGCACTGGCCGAGTTGTTCAAACAGCGTAGTTATATGGCCAACTCTGTGACTACAATTAAGCCAAATATCGATATTCGTTTACATATAGGCATTTTTATTATAAATCGAAGCTAAACAGTTTTAATTTTACAATATCGGAATTAAAATGGACACACAGAAGGTTTTTTCTGGCACGATGGGGAAGGGAATCGAGGAGTTAAGGAAGTCGGAAATTGTGTTTTAAAATACATTTCAAAAAGTATATTGGCCACTGCGATGATACTAGATTTCGTATTTTCTTCTGACAATTGCGGCGGACAGCAGAAAATCAAGTATATGGTAGCTGTATATGCTTTTGCAGTTCGAAAATACCCACAAATAAATTCAATTACCCATAAGTACTTTGTTACAGGTCACACACGGAACAAAGGAGGCTGCGGACATTCCACTATAGAGAAGCAAATCATTATTCAATAACGTGATTTCCCAAAGTCAAAAATTTATCTATGTATATCTGCAACATACGGCAAAGTGGTACGAAAACACAACTCTCACTCTTTAAAATGGCTTCGAATGAGTAAAACTAATAAAGGGATACATTCAATTAGTCGACTGATGGATTCAGTTGTACAGAGGTGAAAAGTGTGCTCTGTAATAGTATATAGTCACCCAGCCAACTGTAAAAAATCGTAGTATATACAAAGAAGTTCACACCCGCAGATTTCACGCTCTCAGGAAAAAAATTGTGCAGATGTCGGAAGCCGTTACAAATCCGAATCCATCGTATCAATTAGTTAGTGGGGCAACATATGCGCAGCAACTGAAAGATTCAATTATATGCCAAACTTCGGAAGGAAATCATACCAAAGGAAACCATTCAACGGGGAATTCGAAAACTCATAACCAGCACACCAGTCTTCCGCACAACGACCATCGTCTCCGAATCATTCAATGTTCAGAACCCTTGAACCCTTAATAACCAAGATTGCTAAGGAATGCCAACGGCTTTTCAAAACATGGACTACATGGTTTTTTGATACGAGAACACGTTGAACAAGAAATTGATTTTCGTAAAAATACCAAGATACATCTATGACACAAATCATCCTGATGGAACAGCACATGGTGGCACAGCAGTTATAATCAAAACCATAATCAAACACCATGAAGGGGAAAAGTATGAGAAGGAGCATAGAGAAGCAACTACTGTAGAAATAGAAGATTGGTCTATAACAAGTTCGGCCGTATACTGCCCACCAACACATGCAATAAAAATGGAACAATTTGATTATTTTTATAATTCTTTGGGTCACGGCTTTATAGCAGGGGGTGATTATAAAGCAAAACTCCAAGAGTGGTGATCTAGATTAGTTACAACAAGAGGCCGAGCGGTATTTAAATAAATTCAAAGAAATAATCTACATCATGTATCAACTAGTGAACCTATCTACAGGCCTAGTGATATGAGCCGCCATAAATGTCTGCGTTACCAATGGAATCGCAAGTAATTAAAAAAAATCAAAAAATCTCATTTTTATCTTCGAAGTAAAAACAGCGATACAGAGAGAGAGAGAGAGAGAACTAGTGCAATGTTGACCGTCGCCGGCGCATGTGTTCCCTCATCAAAACGAACACGAAGGCGACGTCATATTTTACAACACAAACAAACAAACCACAAGATTTTCGTCCATTACCTTTTTCTCTTCCAAGTCCAACGTTTGGTGTGAGTGCAACGTGCAAAAATAAAATTAAAAACAATAAATAGTATATTCATTTACAAATAAATAAAATAAATAAGTTTGAAAGATAAATAAACGAATTTATTGTGTTAAATTGTGTTCCTGTTTAATTGAGAAAATCCGGATCAGAATAAATATTTAAACGGAACAACATCTAACACCCTACAAAGGCGCCAGGATACAATCTTATCACAGGGAAAGTTTTGCAACAGTTGCCAGATAAAGATATTCGATTTCTAACGTAATTATTCAACGCAATATTTAGAACAGGATATTTCCAAATGCACTGGAAGATTCTACAAGAAATATTAATACAAAAACAGCAGGACAGCCCCCAGAAGAAGGTTACGTCGTACAGACCACGATAAGTTTGTTACCAAGTATATCAAAATTATCTGAAAAATTACTGACCATCAGTTTGGATTTAGACCAGAGCACTGAACAATAGAGCAGGTACACAGAGTAGCTCAAGTAATTCAAGAAGCGCTTGAGGAAAAATGGTATTGTTCTACTGAATTTATGGATATAGCACAAACTTTTGATAAGGTGTGGCATGTGGGATTATAACACAAAATTAAGCAATATTTTATCGCATGATTTCAACCTAATGGACAGATAAATTATTATTAAACATCATGATGCTTATATAAGTGTCCGCCCAATTAAATCTGGCATACCACAGCGTGCTAGGCCCGATATTATATCTACTATATACCACAGATATACCTACGAGCAATCAAGTATCTGTCGCAACATTTGTTGACGACACAGCAGTACACACTCTCATCACATGAAAATCACAACAAAGCGATAAAAGTTTTACAGGAGAATATTAACAATATTCAAATATGGGTGACAATAAGGCGAATTGGTATACATGCCCACTAGACGTACCATGGTTCGTGTCAAACGATATAATTCACCGGTCCCAACAATATGGGAAAAAATTACAGAGTTTAGTACCAGGTATCACTCAAGGTTGACAATTCAACCAAATGAATTGGTGAACAAACCACAACGAGGGAAAGTTTAAAACGTAACAAAACTTTTGATCTGCCAAATAGGTCTTAAATATAAGAGCACCTACCTGTAAACATTAATTTTTGAAATCTCTAATGAATCACATCAATAAAAGTTAATTTTATTAGTTGTATTAATTTATACTGTGGCCCCTGTGGTCAGGAGCACTCACATGTCTTGTAAACCTAAATTGCACGAACAGGTTTTCCTAGAATACCACCACCAGGGATGGACGTTTACGCGTCATCTATTATTTATTACGTCGCCTTTAACCAACGTCGACAGTGTAAACAACGACCAAATTTTTTTAGTATCAATGCGTTTTATCAATCGATACGGGTGGTGATAATTTAAAAGAATTTTCTTCAATGCATTTTAATTTCTGTTTTATTTAAGATAACCAGTTTTAAGCTAAAGAACATTTCAAATAAAATGTGCTATAAAATCTAGTCTCATTATGACTGTGCTATAAAATCTAGTAAATACATCCCATTCTATGATAAGACGAATTTCAGTTCAGGAAGGTCAAAAGACTTACCTAGTTAATAAAAAACCAAATCGTTCAGGTAACCAGAACTTATCCGCTAAACATGCTAGACTGGGGTATGACTAAGTTTTGACAAAATTTATGTTTTGATGGATATGACGAAACGTATATGCAATTAGATTTGAAATAGGCTAGCAGATCCAAAATTGTATCTTGCCAAAAATAGTGACAATGCTTTCGCTAAATATAACCACATCAATATTTAATCAAATATTATACGTGCCCCTTAGGTGCTATTCTTAGTTACTTAGGAAATGCAGTGGCGTTACAATAAGAAAACAAACCCAGCATTTTTTCTCGTGCTCAGTAGGGGCACGTGAGACTTAAACCAGAATGTTAAATAAAAAATGAGAAATACAATCGATATAACATGAAGATCCATTTTACCAGTGTGATGCAGATAAATTACGTTACATTATTTACACTATTATTTACATGTAAATAATTGTATTAATTACATGAAATTGTTTACATTAGTCAACTGTTTGCAATATAAACAAAAGAATAACATGGTATCGCCAAACCAATACCGGACCCCCGCTCAAGTACCCGGACACGAGATTAAGGATCATCACGTGGAACGTGCAGTCACTTAGAAAACCAGGAGCGTTGAAAGGCCTAACCACTTGAATGAAAGAGTATCGGCTAGAACTCGTTGCACTTTAAGAAACTCGCTGAGAAACCCATAATTGTGCGTCCTTTCGTAAACAGTGCCAGTTCTGAGTGAGCATTTCTAGTTCTAACATTATATAATTATGGATTATCCAAATAGAAATTGGAAAACATTAAAGCATAGCACAACTTTTCGCCGGAAAATTTCAAAAAGTTATTTAAATATATTAAATAATTCCTCAAGTATTGCGTCGGTCATGCCATCAAAATCGACATCAGAAAATGCTGTACCGGTGGAACAAAATAATATTGAGAGTGTAAAAGTATTATTATTATTAAAGTTGGCTGGAACCTAAGCAGGTTCCGCACTCAATGCCACTCTGGGCCCATGGTGCAAACCGAGGATTCTATCACAATTCGCAAATGCGCTCGGCTGCTCTGGCAAACTGTAACAGCTTAAACCATGGCAGGGATGACAATTGACCTACATTTAAAGATCTATAATTAAGAAATCGGGACCTAACTATCTCGAAAGCGGGACAGCCGCTGACAAAGTGAATGCTGTCATCGTCATCTTCAAGACAGTTGTCACACAAGGAATCTTGGACAAGTCCCATTCTTTTTAAATGGAGTTTAAAACGACCATGGCCGGTCAGAATAGCGACCAGAACTCTCAATTGGTCTTTCTTCAAGGATAGAGCTAACTTTGTGAGTCTCAGATTAGGTTCACAAATGAAGTACTTAGCCACTCGGCAAGTAGTAGAAGCTAGCCAATTACGCTTAGCCTGCAAAAACATATAGTTCCCAACAGCTTCCTTACCACAATTAAAGGTCAGGGGCACTGCCGGTTCAGGTCCAATGAATTCCATCCTTGAACCTGTTTTAGCTAACACATCAGCTATCTGATTACCTTCAATGCCACAATGAGCCGGAACCCACATAACTCTGACACGATTATTAGAACAAAGGACGTTAATAAAATGTTTACAGTCCTTGACCAGTTTGGAAGTGATCATAGGATTTCGTAATGAATTCAGCACAGGTTTACTATCACTGCATAGAATAATGTCTTTTCCGGGAACAGCGAGGTTAGAAGCGTCAATCGCACAACGTGTTAGTGCAATCAGCTCCGCTTGGAATACAGTGCAGTTCCGGCCTAGACTCCCACATGATTGTAGGTCATGTTCAGGACAATAGGTTCCAAAACCTGCACCAAAATTAGAGTGAGACCCGTCAGCAAAAAACACTAGCGACTGAGCCACCCAGTCCTTGAATTCTTGAGATGACCACGAGTTCCTCGTTGGATAAACCACCGAGAAGGTAGGTAAAAGTATTAGTATTTGAGCTCAAAATTCGATAGAGATAGATAAAGAGCCTAGAGAATAGAGATGCGAATATTATCAATAACGATAAAATCTTCCATGACGAAGAGAATAAAGACCAATAATTAAGCGGGAACTGGTTAGTGGAACTTGAAAATATCGATAATGATGATGAGATAAACATGGAATTATTAAAAGAAGAAACATTTCAAAAAATAATGTGAAATCTAGGGCCAACAGGTGCAATATCAGACAGAGCGCTTTGAAATCTTTGTGCAAAATAATAAATCAGCGTTCACTTAACACATTACCGACTGATCCGCGGACATTAATGCGTACACCAAATGTGGTTCAACTTCGGAAAATAGGTGAAAATAAACATTACTATTGGCACCAAGGAATGGAGCAACATCCGTCCAATATTTCTATTAATATAAATATAGATGGAATACCCATTTACAAAAGCTCGAAAGATGAATTCTGGCCAATTCTCTTTAATATACACAAAATGCCTCAAGTTCATCCCATGGTGATTGGAATTTATTATGGCAAGAGAAAGCCGTCTGATCTTACAGCATTCATCACACCTTTTGTGGACGAAGCAAAGGGAAGCAAAAGGAATTGGTTTAAAGATCAAAATATGAAGGTTACCATTCGATGTTTCATTTGCGACTCTCCTGCGAGAGCTTTCATTAAAGGTAACATGGAAAATATGTCTTACGCCAAAGAATTAATTGTATCTTTTCTTATAGGTACTGCGAACTTCAATAGCCAAAATGGATGTTTAAAGTGTACAACTATTGGCGAGTACTCTTACATTACACATTGTAACATTTTTCCACGAACCCAATGTCCGAAACGAACTGATGAGACATTCCGTGCTAAAATACACGAATTACATCACAAACAGCAAATATCTCTAGAAGAACTTCCAATTAATATGTTAATATTAAGGTGTCTTGTGGGATGGAGGGATGGGCCATTCGGAATTATCGAATGAAGTGGTCTGCACGCGATATAATAAGCATTTAAAAAATCTTATGCAGCTGCAAAATGCCTGCAGAACTACATCGTGCAGTCAGGGGTCTTGATTGTCTTGCTCACTGGAAAGGTTTGGAATATCGCACGTTCCTTTATTATTAGGAATCATTATATAAAAGCAATGGTTTCTAACGCATAAAAATGAAATTGTTCGCTTACAAGACGTAGTAGTACAAGGTGGCAATATTTTAATTTTTGATTCCAGCTTAAAACAGTTATCCAATTTATTTGAAACGCCAATTAAATCATCATTTTTGAACATATATGAAAGTGAGTGCCATGAAAACGCAGGAAATTAGTCGCAGTGTGTTATAATGAGAGAAGATTGGTTTTTATACCACTTTTACATTCATAGAATTAAAATTGTAAAAATTTTTTTTTTTTAAATGCGCCAATGGCTTTATTCTTGAATCTTTCTACAAAAGAAACTAACATAAGAAGTATTCAAATCATAAGCTAAAATTATTACATATTTTAAGTCTTAACCAATGTTAATACTTGTTATTGTGCTCACTATTTAATTACTTTAGATTACATTTATATGTAAAACCTAAACGTTTAATATATTTACAGGTTCATCAGTCCAAGTGGATCTGCTCTTTTAAGTCGCCTAAATCGCGGCTGTTTTAATATATCCCTGAATGTACCACGGAGCATTGGTACTACTACGAAGTATTTTTGCTTGGGTTCGTTGCAGAAGTTCTCTGTTGGACGCGCTGGTGGATCCCCATAACTGAATACCATATGTCCATATGGGTTTGATTATCACTTTGTACAATAAAACTTTATTGGCTAATGACAGATGAGATTTTCTTCCCATCAACCAATACATTTTGGAAAATTTTATTTTTATTTGTTTGCGCTTTGCTTCGATATGATTTTTCCACGTTAGCCTTCTATCCAGGTGCATTCCTAAGTATTTGACCTTGGTTTGTGGAGGAATATTTATATTGTTTAATTCCACTGGTAGGCAAGTGCGTTTGTTTAGCGTGAATGTGATGTGAGTTGATTTGTTTTCGTTCACTTTTATGCGCCATTTGTTTAGATGATTCTGTAATTCCTTTGAGGCAGTTTCGGGATTACCGTGTGACACCAGGACGGCCGTATCATCGGCAAAGGTTGATATGACTACCTTGTTGGTTACAGGTAAGTCAGCTGTGTACAGCAAGTATAATATTGGACCTAGAACGCTGCCTTGTGGAACACTTGCGTTGGTATCATTTAAACAAGTAGTTGCATTATTTTGTTTAACCATGTACTGCCTTTGAAGGAGATAGTTTCCCAGAACTGAGTGAAATTTCTTCGGTAGAAGTCCTTTAATTTTGTATATTAGCCCATCATGCCAAACTTTATCAAAGGCTTGTGCAATGTCCAAGAAGGCAGGAGAACAATATTTCTTTTCCTCAAAGGTGTTTTTGATTGCATTTACGATTCTGTGTACTTGTTCTGTGGTACCATGTTGGTTTCGGAACCCAAATTGATGGTCTGGAATAATATGCCGTTCTTCTAATACTGGTTTACATTTCGTTAGTAACATTTTTTCAAATAGTTTTGAGATTGTAGGCAGCATGCTTATTGGACGATATGATGAAATATGCGTTTCATTTTTTCCAGCTTTATTTATCATTGTGATCAAAGATATCTTCCATTTTTGAGGAATATAACCAGTCCGCATGATTGCGTTGAATATGAATGTTATTAGTTTTATGCATTTGTCTGGCAATTCCCTTATCATTTTTCCAGTAATAAGATCATGCCCGGGTGTCTTTTTTGGACTTATACAATTTTTAATTGTATTCTTAACTTTCTTCCACTTATATTGTATGGGTTTGAAGAACAAACCATCATCCATTTGGTCGGGTAACACGAAGTTATTAGTTTCTTCGTGTGGTGCGAATACTGTTGTTAGATGAGCAGCGAAATCATTGCCTTTTTATTCATCGCTTCTCGCCCAATTTCCAGTTGGTAGTCTAATCGGGTGATTCGAGTTTGTTGGCCTTTTTAACTTTTTTGTTGCCTTCCACAAAGAATAATCTGTCCTCTCGGTTGCCGAGAGTTCATTTAAGTAATTCTGGACGCTCTGGTTTTCTTCTTCCCGCAATGCAAATCTTATAGAGTCTTAATAGCTCGATTTAATTTCCATTTTAACAACGGTGATTTTGTTTCTTGCCATCGGCGGCGAATTTTCCGCTTTTCCTGGATTAGTTCCTGTATATTTTGAGACAGTTTATTAACTTTTTCTGTACTATTTAAGATGGGTGTGGCCTTTTCAGCTGATACTGATAAGACATCTTTTAAGATCATAGCAATTGGAGGTCTTAGCATATGTGCGTGGAATGGCTTTAGTTACACAAAAGTAAATTAAATCAGGAACTTTCTTTTTATCTGTGGGCCAGTACGTTGGGTGACCGGCAGATAAGTAATCCAGGGACTGTTCTTCTATAGCTTCATAAAGTTGTTTGCCTTTCGGCGATGTTAATCTGGAACCCCATTGGGTGTGTTTGACGTTGAAATCACCCCCCGCAAGAAATGTATTACCTAGCTGGCTGAAATAATCCATGAACTGCAGTTTTTTTATAGCATGTTTTGGAGGTCAGTACACTGCTGATATGACACAGTTTCCAGACCACTCCAGGTGCTTTGAATCATAAACAGAGTACCCATTAATTTTGAAATAGGTTTTTTTGGTGAAGTGTGTTTCAGATATTAACATTATGTCAATATTGAGCTCAGTGAGGAATGCTTGAACCTATGCTTTATGTTGTGCTAGGCCGTTTGCATTACATATGGCTATTTTGAGGACAGTCATTTGTGGTTTTTAACGACTACCTGCATCAGCGCGCTCGTATTCTGCATCATTAGTTTCATGGTTCTCTCCATCATCGCCATGAAGCTTTGCATCATGTTAGTTAACTTGCTTAAAGCTGCTGCGATGTTTCCTTCTTTGCTTGTTTGCACTTTAGGAGTGGTACCCTTAAGGATACTTGCATAGGAAACCTCTGGATGCACACTACTGTTAACAGTTGCTTTTGGTTGGTTATTTTGTGCGTTATGATATGAAAGTTCTGGTCGCACGTTTGGTTTAGTGGAAGAATGAAGATTAAGCATTCGTTGTTTTGCTCGCTGCCTTGGATTGATTCTTTTTTTCAATTCTAGGTAAATTTTACACCCTCTTTAATTTGCAGTGTGATTTCCGCCACAGTTGCTGCATTTTCACCAAAGATAACACAAACATCGCTAAAAGTGCAATACGCTTTAGTGTGTCCATACTCTTGGCACTTAACACACTGTTTTCTGGGTTCCTCTATGATAATTCTTCTATGCAGTAGATATTTTAAATCAAATATTGAATGTTTCTCTTTGATTTTTTTATTATCTGGTTCTAATTCCAGACGGAATAATGGCTGAGGCAACTTCTCACGGTTAATAATGTTGGTAATTGATTTGCATTGAAATCCTTTTTCAGCGAGAGCGGCTCGTATTTCATTTGCATCCACGTAGGCCTCTATACCTTTTAACACGACGACCAAGCCTTTTTGGCTTTTTAGTTGGTAAGTGTAGAAATGTTTACCAACTTCGTCGAAATGTTTAACTAACGCTCTGTAAGCGTCAATATTCAGCGGTTGAATTTTTGTTTCTTTTATATCTCCTCTTTTTATCACGGAGATATAAAATTCTCCATTAGTAATGAACTCGATTGTTTTTGTGAGCTCTCTATTTAATTCATCCCTCAAATAGATTGGAGGCGGTTTCTCTGGTTTTGGAGCTTTTTCGGCCGGTGGGTCTTCAACAACCAAACAAGAATACCGGTTGCTTTGAGTTAATTCAACACTACCAAGCTTGGTGAATTTATTCACGTTTGCACTAGCCGCTGATCGAGGGCTTCTCCTTCGTTTTGAGCTGACAGTAATATACCTGTCCAGCCCTGTTTGCACTAAACACTGACCTACATCACTGTTTATTTTATTATCATCTGTTGTCGATGCACTTTCATTGTTTTTTTCATCGTCAAAATTTGTCAACGATGCACTTTTATTGTTCAACGCACTAAGTTCATTAACGTTAATTTTTAGTTCACTTGATATTAAATTACCTGGTAAAGTAATTTTTGATGTATTTGCGATGTGTTGTCTTTTTGGACTATGTTGCACTTTTTTGTTTGTCACTATTGTGGTCGTGGCGTTCAAAAAAAAAAAAAAAAGGACTTGGCATAGACACTTTTACGGTCCATAGCCTTACCTTACATTCCCACAACATTCATTCAATCCATTCATTCATCGCATTCACACAAGTACAGTATACCACCTGCGCATTGCATAGCTCCATGTCACCCTGTACAGTGACATGGAAGATGGGTCGGCCCATGAGTTCTACATTCCAACAGAGGGTCATAGATGTTTTCAATTTAATCACCGATCGTAATCGGGAGATGAAAAATCCCTTTTGCATCCCGCCTCTGTTGGGATTCGAACCCGGTACCTCCCGATCCAAACGTCGCAGCTTTAACCACTGCGCTATTTGCTCGGTGGTCGTGGCGTTTAGCGCCAAATCGTTTGTGGACATCGCTTTCTGTAGATTTGGCCCAGCCTTTCTTGTTTGAGGTGGAGAATATTGAAACATCACGATTTCACATATTTTTCACGCCAAAATTTTTTATTTGTATTTTATATAAAAAATTAATAACTGCCGATTCAACTTTTCACACAAGTAATAAGTAAATTATTTTTAATGTTTACTCGTCGGTAGCAAAATTAATAATGTAAAAATTCAAAAACATTTATTTCAAAATAAAAATTACACTTTTAATATTTATAGCTAGGTATTTTTAAATTTTCAGAGAGATTATTCTGGAATTTCTGACTCCATTTCAAGATTATTGGATTTTTCTTGAAGTTCCTCAGCTAGGCCAACACCAGTTTTCAGCATTATCAATATCACGATTATTGGCATTTTCAATATTTTCATTAATAATATTGCCATCAGTATCAATGTTATTTTGTACAATAATCTTTTTACTGTATGTTAAATGCGATGGACGCCTTTTCCACGTAGAAGCACTTCACTTTTGTTCTTCGGCCGCAAATAAAGAAGCACAGCGTTTAGCATTCTTTACAATGCTTTTAAAATTGTAAGATAGAACGGTTTAATAATGTTTTTATAATTCTTAAAACAAAAGATTTTGCGTTGGTTTCTCTGCTACCTCCACCCCATCCGTCGATCATTTTGCCGGAAGTATAACATATAGCTGACTTTCTTTCAACCTAAAAAAATTAAATAATCTACGTATAGTAAATTATCTTAATAATAATAATTAAAACTTTCTCACCAATAGCTACAAATGCCATTCATCCTACATTGCTAATTCCATCTTTTCCAATTTTTCGAAAGAATCTATGGGCAATACTAGATTGCTTACTAGTTCGTCGTTGAACATAGCATTTGTATCCGCTGTTAAGTTGTTATTGTCTAACCGGGTTAACAAAAGATCCAACATTGAATTAGTTTTTGCTAAATGCTCCGTAATTTTCAGCTGGTTTGATAATAAATTTTGCTCATTAGCCAATAACGATTTTTGATTAGTCAAAATTTGTTCAATTGTTTTCATTGGCGGTTTGTCATCAGCTGTGTTCGGCGGCTGACGTAGATTCTGTTTCCTGAAATTCATCTTCATGTGTGATGTTGGTTGCATATGATGTACCGGCTTCATTGTAAATTTTGTACAGGTGGTTGCTGCTTCTGAGTGCTTAACTGCAATAAATTTAACAAAAATTATAAATGTTTATTTACGTAATATTTAAATATGCTTACCATTTCAGGCTGGTGAAATTGTATAAGCTGAGGTCGCGAGCTGGTTGAATTTTCGTTTGGTTCTGTTAACTGAAACTGTTTAAGAGTATACTGCAAGAAATTGTAATAGATATAGGCATCATAAGTATTTATTGATAAAATAATTTATTTGGAATATTTACTGCAATTTGCTGAAACTCCTCCATTTCTTTTGAACCTACTTTTATGCTAGATTCTTGCTGTTTGGGTGAATGAAAGAGAGTTTTAAGAATAAAATAATTATTCAAGAGTTTATTTATGTTTAGTACTTTACGGTGCTGTTCCATCTGCTCGTAAAAATTAATTTGGGGGAACGTCCATTTTGCTTACGCGCTGCCGCTGTCTTCATCCGTTTTTTTGATGGTGTTCTCATTAAACTATCACTGTCACTTCTTTCTACCAAACTATTCATTTCAGCTACAGCTTTTTCATAAGATAGAATGTTGGCTCTTTTATTTCTGCACGATTGCTTTTTTTTTTTATTTTTAATTTTTTTAAATTATTTTAAGGGAGTTATAATGGAAAAACTGTTTTAGGGAGTTATAATGGAAAAAACGAGGTTTCCAAAACTAGCACATATAACTTTGGTTATATAATTTCATAACGAAAATATTAAGGTTACTCCTATAAAAAGCAAATTGTTTGTTGCGAAGGCTGTTTTAGATTTCCAAGCATAGTCAATAACCAATTGTGTAAGCATCGCTTGCCTATGAAGTTAACAAACCTGTCGATAATTTGCCCGCCAAAGTCAGCCACCCCCAAGATAAATACTCAATTTACTATGGCTCGGACATGATATTAAAATGGTAATTGGGGACTTTTATCCTAGAGCTGGCAGAAATAAGGCCGACTTGTGTGAAAACATAGGTCCATATACTATACCGACACGAAACTGCTACCGATAATAGTGAGAGAATGTTGTACTTTCCAATTGCTCACGACCTTAGAGAAGCAAGCACATTTTCCCCACACAAACAGACACATATCGAAACATGGATCCATCCTCGCAAAACCTCGTGCAGCCAAGTTTACCACATGTTAATTTCAAAAGAGTGGGCTCAGGTTGTGAGGTTGTGAGCAGGTTGGCTCTCCTTTGCACAGCATACAAGTTAATGTCCTTCATTATATTGGATAGAATCACCCCTCTAGCGGAGGGCCTGTCGATCAGTCACTGACCAGGTCTTTTGCCTGTGGATAATTCTATCTAAATATTATAATACATCTATTTCCGTAAATTAGGTGTTCCTGGATTTCCGGCAGGCCTATGACTCGATCAATCGAGAGAGTTTGTGGTCTGCTTTGAAACATCTAGAAATGCCAACAAAATTGGTTCGACTGTGTAGAATGACAATGACACAGTCACCATACTGTGTTAAAGTTGAGAACAGGTTATCGATAATCTATGCAGTTAACTCGGGTGTTTGACAGGGAGATGCTCTGTCCCCGATACTCATCCAGTTCAACACAAAATACAATGGCACACCAGGTTTATGTAGTGACCATTACATGTTTGAGGGAGTGAGGAAGTTCAAACATTTGATATCTATTGTTATCACTCACGATAACAGTGATGGGCGAGAATATTAAAGCGCGTAAATCAAGTCAGCAATTTATTCAGCACTAACTAAAATGAAATTTGATTTCCAGTACAAAGAAATGGTAATCAATATTCAAAATTATATGCAATTGTATCCAGCAAACAAAAAGTATCATATATAGTCCGTTCAGTATCCAAGTATCCAAATCCTAAATTTAATGACGAAAAGTATCCAATGGATACTATAGTATCCAAAACGGTAACACTGATTGTAATTTAAAACTCCTTTCTAAGAATAAGAATTTTTATATTATTATATTTGCAAATTAAGTATAATTTTTTAGATATAAAATCATGTAATTTTTAGAATAAGTTAGTTTTTAGTTTTGATTGAATAAATAAAGTTGTTTTTTTATTCGAATTCCTTTCGGACTCGTTAATTTGCATATCTATTGTGACTCTTCAACGAGACAACACTGCAACACGACATGAGAGTACCTCTCGTTTATACGAGCGGTAATAACCTTTATCATTTATGTATGTAGTTATTTTCATGGTTGTTTCAAAATGCAAATGAAAAAGATATGAAACGAAGAAATGTTCTGTTGCAGATTGCAGTGCTGTTTCGTGTGAACAGGCACATTGATGATTATATGTTTAATTACAACAATATCTCGCTGAAAATACTTATCCTTTATTCTCCAGTAAAAATAAATAATTAGAAATTAGAAAATTTGTTTGATCGCCTTAGAAGTATAATGATTTAATAAATTTTATTTTATTTAATATATAATATGTTGATATATTATTTTACAGATATCACTCAAAAAAATATTGAGGGTAAAAGATACAATTTCCTTTTGTTAAACTGCTTACAAACAAAATTTATTATTTTTACATAAATTTGATATTTTAACAGAAACAATTGTTGCTTTAACTTAAAATTCTTGTTAAATTATGAATTTTTGTTGTAGATTTAATTAAAATTTGCAAATAATTGCGTGGTAGATTTGACAAAATATTTTATCAAATAAATGTAATTTTGGTAAGAGTTACCTAGTTAAACTATTATATTGAACAAATGTATAGGTAAAATATAAACATAAAATGTATAGGTAAAATATATACATTTTTTTTTTTAAATAAAATAATTTACCAAAAGTTTTTGGAAATTTACAAAGAAAATCCATCGTATTCTGTATAATTGATAAATAACAAGCTAAAAATATTATAAAATTTACAAACGTTAGCATAATAGTAACAAAATATGCTTTCTAAAATATATGAATAACAATTTGTACAAATTAGTATTATTTTTGGACAAAATCTTTTAAAAAATTAATTATTACAATTATTTTAATACTAAATACTAATTCAAAAAATTAGATTACATCTTTCCTGATGATTTCTCAGAATGAACCAAGAAACCCTGAATGGAATAGTATCTCAACTATGAACACGCTGTATATAAATTGAATTGAATTAAATCCCTAAACTATATATAAATATACACTGAAATTTTAGTATATTGTTAAGAATTACGAATAAAACACCAAATATGTGTTTCATAAATTCGACCTTTCGTACATTACTTTTCCAAATGTAAAATACTTGTATTTATATACATAGTTCTTTATTGCATTATAGGTTAACCTGTGAGACTATTGTAAAATGCAATGGCGTAAAGTTTCCAATTATTCTGTTGTATAACGTCATATATACAAAACATTTACAATTAACAAACGGGTATTTTGTGTTTCTTAGAATTATTTGTAGAGATCTCACGTACCTTTGTAAACTTTACAAATGATTTGTTTTCTTTACAACAAAATACTCACAAATGTTGCGATAAATCTGAAAAACTAAAATCATTTAAATTGTGATCTAGCTACTTTGAATAAGTTTACTAAGTAAATAGTGAGTGTGGTAAAACTGACGAATTAGAGCTTTATAAAAATATTGAAATATTGGTAAATATTAACGATAACTCAAAAGTTATAATATTACTTAATCAAATTTTAGTTGATGGGGTAAATTCTCATTTTCAAGCGTTTAAAATAAGTAACATCGAAGCATATAGGCAATATGGGTGACGAAGTCCTTTAGGAATGAAGTCCTAAACTTAAATTTAACAATGTCACCAAATAATATACAAAATATTAAACATTTTAATTGAACCATTTATGATTATGAGGATCAACCAACAACCTATCATATTTTGGAACCTGCAAAGCAAATTACAACGAAAGAATTAAGTATCGCCGATGAGGGAAATGCGGTAAATCACAATAACTTAATTACAAATGGATTTAACGATTCTTTTCTAATAATGGGAATTGTAAAATATACTGACAGTATGTCAAGGTAGGCAATAAACAATAAATTCAGTTTTTATTATTTTGGTTAAAAATGTTTAAATTTGTTTCTTATATAGAATTGTGCATGGATTTCCAAGCACTGGGTGGATGGCTCATTTAAAGCTGATTTTTTATCAGAATTTTGTCTAGGAACACAAATAAATTTCAACCACAAATATAACGAGTGGAAAAGCGAACTTCCAACAGCATAAACCACATCGACTGTTGATCAAGAGTGTAATTTAGTCTGCTCAACTCCAGTTTCAACTGCTCCACCAAACGAAACGTATGTTGATATTTTAAAAATATTGGAGTGTTCGACTGTTGGAAAACATCTTTTAAAATATTACGAACATAATACAAATTTTAGCGATGGTTTGAGATCCATATTACTTGATCTTAATTTTAATTAATTTATTAATTTAATTTAATTAATTAATTTTTTAATTTCCCGCAACATGACAATGTCAACAACATTGGCTGATGAGCTTTCAACAAAAATTGTTGGGGTATTTCCCTTTGAGTGTCAGGTCTGTACAATTGAATTTTTTAAAATGAAAATTTTTTAATTTTTTTTTATATATTTAAAGGCAAGGTAGTTCACTATTTGGCAAACAAAGGAAAATCTATCAACTATACCATCAAAAACAAATTATTGATAGTAAGTAAAATTATTAATCTTATCTTTATTTATTTATTATAATTCATAATATTGACTTGATCTATTTTTACGTTTCTGCAGATGGTTATAAAGGAATAATCCTCTTTTTGTTGCATCACATAATACCACCAACAGCTAAGGAAATAAACAAGATCGATAATAAAAAGATGATTATGAAATACAGGATACAGGAGTTTCATAGAGCAAAGAAGCTTCATGCTGATTGAAGCAACTGCCGAGGAATTGTAGAAGAATACATTACATAATACATATTATATATATATATATGTATATATATATATATATATATATATATATATATATATATATATATATATATATATATATATATATATATATATATATATATATATATATATATATATATATATATATAGATATATATTAATATATATATGTATATATATATATATATATATATATATATATATACATATAGGTATATATATATATATATACATATATATATATATATATATATATATATATATATATATATATATATATATATATATATATATATATATATATATAAGTTTTTCCAAGATTTACAAACGTTTGGTCAAAAGTTCAAAATTCGCTGAATATTTAATGCAATTTTTGTTAAAATAAACAAAACAATTTATTAAATTAACAAATACTTTATTTATTACAAATAATTTTTATCTATTTAAAAAAAAAAATTTGTTTAATTTACAAACCCTTTTTTTATATATACATTGTTTTTCGATTCAGACAAATATTTAGTTGGTTTTACACAAACTTTGTAGTAATAACAAAAATTCCTTGTTGAAATCACATATTTTTTGTAAGGCATCCAAATTTTTTTTATTTTTCTGAGAATTTTACAAATTATTTTTGTCGTTCAGATTTACGAAACATTTGTCAAATTCGCAACAATTTGCTTAGTTCGAACAAAAGTTTTGGTTCATTTAATTTATTTATTTGTAACAATACCAAAATAAATTTCAAATTTACCAAGTATGAGTTCAATTAACAAATTTTGTAAATGTTGTTTGTGTCTTTCTAAAATCAATTTTTCTGAATTATTCTAATATTTTTGTTAGTTTTACTTGTTGTGTTGCAAATCAACCGGAAAACCCGTATCAAACGGAAAAACAGAATAAACCGGAAAACCCGTATTAACCGGAAACCCGTATCAATAAAAATCCGTATTAAGCGGAAAAACCCAAATTAAGCGGAACAACCGTAACAAGCGGATAAACCGTAATTTATAACGTTAAAATACGTTACATTTAATAAGTCAACAATATTTCTATAATTAAGTGTGTTAAGTGAACTCTTAATTTCTTAAAAAAAAACAAGTGCATTTATACATACAAGACAATTTCTATTCAAAAAAAAAAAAAAAAAAAAAAATTGCGTTAAAGTGAATTAACATGTTGAGAAAATTCATCATTTCATCATTCTATCATCTGTACATAAACATAATTCTACAAATACCAAACAACAACAAAATCTTCGTACAAACATCTTTATTTATTACATCAATATCATCGAGTAATAAAATTTCACGATCATGGACAATTACATAAACCACGTTTTTTCCGACCTTCATCAATAGTTTAACTGATCCTGAATAACATCTAATGAGTCATCAAATATACGTACAAGATTATAAATACTATCGTTCCAGTTCATCAATTGCTAAATTAATTCGTCACAAATACCAGTTACATATACATATAATTATGTATATAAATATCGTGGACAATTAAATCAACCAAATTTTTCCAACCTTCATCAAAAAAATTCATCAATTACTGTTCAACATCATATCGAAGCTAAGCGCAAACAAATAAAAATAAAATTTTCCAAAATGTATTGGTTGATGGGAAGAAAATCTCAGCTGTCATTAGCCAATAAAGTTTTATTGTACAAAGTGATAATCAAACCCATATGGACATATGGTATTCAGTTATGGGGATCCACCAGCGCGTCAAACAGAGAACTCCTGCAACGAACCGAAGCAAAAATACTTCGTAGTATTACCAATGCTCCGTGGTACATTCGAAATAGTAATATACACGATGATCTTGGAATTAAAACTATCAAAGCAACCATTAAAGAATTCAGTTCGAAATATTACTCAAAACTAGAGACACATCCCAATGAATTGGCCAGGGATATATTAAAACAGCCGCGATTTAGGCGACTTAAAAGAGCAGATCCACTTGGACTGATGAACCTGTAAATATATTAAACGTTTAGGTTTTACATATAAATGTAATCTAAATTAAGTAAATAGTGAGCACAATAACAAGTATTAACATTGGTTAAGACTTAAAATATGTAATAATTTTAGCTTAAGATTTGAATACTTCTTGTTAGTTTCTTTTGTAGAAAAATTCAAGAATAAAGCCATTGGCAGCATTTAAAAAAAAAAAAAAAAAAAAAAATTACTGTTCAATCGATCCTGCCTATAATAAAAAGTGAAATTCATTCAACAATCAACATGCGTTCAATATAGTTATTATCTATAATTAATAAAACAATTATGTAAAAGGTAATTCTCTTCAAGTAATTCCATATTTATTGTAGTTAAATTTAAATCATTTTTATATTAATTTTTTTTTTAAATTTTATTTCATGTAAAACTACGGAAGGGATTCAATTCATATGCAAGACGATGATGAAGTAATCAAATCAGAATCAAATTCTTCTGATAATGGAAATTTAAGTTCAGAAGACAATGAGGAATCAATTATATCTGTGAGTAGTGTAAATGATAATGATAGTCCCAATAATTCTAATGATAATTTAACCTTAAATTCCTCAAATTCAAAAGATAATTCTAATGTCGAGTTTATTTCACCTATTTCAATCTCAAATTCATACTTACCAGAAGAGTCTAATTGTTTAAACATAAATCATCCAAATAAATTTAGACCAAGTATAGTAAACGATTCTTGTAATAATTTAAATAAATATTTACCTGACTCTAAATCTAAATACGATTTAGACATGTCAAAGTTAAATATAGAGCACATGCTTAAAATTATACCGGAATTTGATGGTTCTGCCAACAAATTAAATAAATTTATTGCATGTTGCGAAATTATTTACAATCCCTTAACTAATAAGGATGATCAACTACTATTTTTAAACATTT
Organism: Tipula unca; assembly: GCA_951394425.1. Taxonomy (NCBI): domain Eukaryota; kingdom Metazoa; phylum Arthropoda; class Insecta; order Diptera; family Tipulidae; genus Tipula; species Tipula unca. The sequence continues at coordinate 182,102,697 of OX596382.1, read as the reverse complement.
TGAAATCTAAAATGGGCGAAAAACCTTTCGATATTGTAAATTACGGAAATTACGAATCTTGGAAAGAATTAAAAGCAGAATTCATATTACAATTCGCTGATAGTCGTCCTGTTGAGCAATTGCAAGTTGAATTAGTACAACTTCGCCAACAGCGCAATGAATCTGTTAGAGAATTTGCTTCTAAGATTGAGCAATTGCTTTCTGACTTAAATAATGCATGTATTGCTAGAGAAGGAGAGGTAGCTGCAAAACATATTCGTAATCTCAATTCGATAACAGCCCTTAATACCTTTCAAAATGGTTTGAAAGAGCCTTTTCGGTTAATAGTCAGGCATGTAGATTTAATAACATTAGAGATGCGGTATCTAAAGCTGTTGAAGAAGAAGCATCGATTGCAAACGTATCACATTTTAATTCCAAACCACAATTTAACAATTCTCGTAATTACCAAAGTAATAAAAATCAACAATGTCAGTTATGTTCGCGCATGGGACATACTGCTAAATTTTGCTATTCATTTACTAAGCCAAATCAGAATACTAATAATAATAATTCCAGCTCTACAAACAAAACACCAATTGCAAGTTTTAATTCAAATTACAACCAAAATTTTTCTAATAATCGCCAAATTTCATCTAATTATGGACCTAATAGTTTTCGTACGAATAAATGTAATTACTGCAAAAATATCGGACATAATATAAATGATTGTAGTAAGCGTGAATTCAATAACCGTAGGTCTACTAGCTTTTCAAACAACAACTCTAAACCTGAAAATATAGATCAACATCAATCATCTAGTTCGGTAAACTACAAGCAGTCCAACCAATCGAATGCAGTGGTTCGGGCTTCAGAAATGTAAATCTGCATTCAAATCAAAATAATTCTAACCAAATAGCTCTCATGTCTAATGCAACTTCTAATCCTAGATGTCGTTCTAATTCTAATTCTATTGATTTTCCAATTTCTAATTCTAATGATTCGAGTACCAAAAATGAAAATTACAATTCCCAGTCAAATTCAAACAGAATTCCATCTCATGAAATATTTTATCAGCTTCCTTCATTTAATGACACTGAATCAAATAATAAATTTATTGAATTATCTCTAGATATTCTAAATTCTGATAAAAATCATTTTCTAATAGATACAGGTTCAGATATCTGTATAATCAAACGCGAATGCATTCATGATGACGTGCTTTGTTATCTAAACGAGACTTGTTACATTAGAGGCATATCTCAGGAACGCATTTTAACTTTAGCATTATGCCATTCAGTAATAAATCTTCCTAATCACGAATCAATTTCCCAAGATTTCCAGATTGTTCCAAATAATTTCCCATTGCCCTGTGCTGGAATAATAGGTCGAAATTTTTTGGAAACCAATAAATGTAAAATTGATTACGCTGAAAAGACAGTCAAGATTTTATCTAAAAATAGTTCCTATATTTCAATTCCATTTTGTTTTATTCCTACTGGCAAGGAATTTATAAATTCTATTTCAATGACAATTCCTGCAAGAGTAGAAACTATTATTAAACTTCCTGTTTCAAAGAATTTTGATAGAGATTATTTCTGTTCAGCAAAAGAAATTTCCACTGGTGTATTCATGGCAAGTGCTATAATAAAACCTAAACATTCATTCATTCCATTAAGCATTTTGAACATAAATAGCAATACGGTACAAATCGATAATTTATCCATTCAATTTGAACCTTTAGTCGACTATGATGTGTTTAATTTAAATAATATTTCAAATTCAATTCAAAATACAAATCGCTTAAAATTACTAGAGTCCGAAATTGATGTGAGTCATTTAAACGAGAAAGAACAAAATTCCGTTCTAAAAATTTGTTTTGAATTTAATGATGTGTTTCATCTTCCTGGCGATAAATTAACGACCACAAACGCAGCGGTTCACGAAATTCCACTGACTCCTAACTCCTGTCCAGTACATACCAAAAATTATCGACATCCAGAAGCCGTCAAAAACGAAATAAAAAGACAATTAGATGAATTGTTATCAAATGAAATAATCAAACCATGTTCAAGTCCTTATAACTCACCTCTTCTAATCGTTCCAAAAAAATCTCAAGACAATCAAAAAAAATGGAGATTAGTTGTTGATTTTCGGAAATTAAACCAAATGACAGTAGATGATATTTTCCCATTGCCCAACATAACAGAGATTTTGGACCAATTGGGCAATGCAAATTATTTCACTACGCTAGATTTAGCAAATGGTTACCACCAAATTCCAATTCTTGAAAGTGACAAAATTAAAACTGCGTTTAATTCGCCTTGGGGAACGTTATGTTGGAACAGGATGCCTTTTGGTCTTAAGGGCGCTCCAGCAACTTTCCAGCGATTAATGAACCAAGTACTAAGTGGGTTAAACGGTATTAAATGTTTTACTTATCTTGACGACGTTGTAATATATGGATATGACTTAAAGGACCATAATAAAAAATTAATCAGCGTTTTGCAATGTTTCAAAACATACAATCTTAAACTGCAACCACGAAAATGTAATTTTCTTCGAACAGAGGTCAAATATCTTGGTCATATTGTAACAAATCATGGCGTTAAACCCGATCCAACTAAAATAGAAGCTGTCCAGAATTTCCCTATTCCTCGTAACCAAACACAGTTAAAGTCATTCTTGGGACTCACTGGCTACTACCGTAGATTCATCAATGAGTATTCCCAATTGGCCGAACCTCTTAATCGGTTGTTACGAAAGGATGTCCACTTTAATTGGGATGCTTTCTGCGACAATTCTTTTCAATCATTGAAACAAAAACTTATATCTCCGCCAATTCTAATTTATCCTGATTTTACAGAAACTTTTATCGTAACTACAGACGCTAGTGATTTTGCTATCGGTGGCATACTATCTCAAATTCCTAAATCTCAAACAACAGATCTTCCTGTAGTTTTTGTAAGTCGTTTGTTAAACCCAGCTGAAAGAAATTACCCCACAATTGAGAAGGAACTACTTGCCATTGTGTGGGCCGGTTAACGTTTTCATCCTTATCTTTATGGAAAAAAATTTATTGTAAAGACTGACCATCGTCCATTGATTTGGCTTTCCAAAAATCCTAACCCTTCGTCTCGCCTTTTGAGATGGCGAATTGACTAAGATGAATACGATTACGAAATAGTGTACAAACCTGGGAAATTAAATCAAAATGCAGACGTTTTAAGCAGAATGTTTCAGCCAAATTCAAATATTTCCATTGATTCGTTAGCAATCACTAGAGCACAAACTAAAGCACAGAGTCAAAACAACAATTCACCGATTAGTCCTAATTCTTCTAATTCTATTTCTCCAACTCCTACTATTTCTCCTACTACATCCACTGGCTCATCATTTCATTCACCGATTAGTCCTAATTCTTCTAATTCTATTTCTCCAACTCCTACTATTTCTCCTACTACATCCACTGGCTCATCATTTCATTCACCGATATTACAAAACATTACAAACCTTGAATCTGAATCAGAAATTAATCGTGTCATTGAAGAATTCCATTGTACACCGTTAGGTGGACACCAAGGTGTTTTACGGACAGTTCGTCGAATAAAATGTTATTACAAATTCCCAAAAATGGCGTCTCGCGTTAGGAAATTTATAAACAAATGTGCCTTATGTCAAAGGAATAAAACCGGAAGACGTACCAAAATCCCAATGCGAATAACTACGACGTCCACTGAACCATTTGGAAAGTTGTTTCTTGATATCGTGGGTCCCCTGGTTCCGACACACGAAGGAAATAAATGCATACTTACGATGCAAGACGACTTAACCAAATACTCATTAGCCGTACCATTGAAATCTCAAGAAACTTATGAAGTGGCGAAAGCTTTTGCAGAAAATTTTATTTGTAGATATGGAATACCTAAAACAATTGTAACTGATCAGGGAAGTAATTTTATGAGCCAAATGTTCAAGGATTTGTGTAAATTGTTTGGAATTAAAAAATTAAATACTTCCGCGTATCACCCGCAGTCTAATGGCGCGTTAGAAAAATCGCATTTAAATCTCGCGCAATATCTACGTAATTATACTTCTAATGATCCTCTAAACTGGGACCAATGGATTCCGTATGCAATCTTTACTTACAATTCAACACCCCACTGTGTAACTGAATATATGCCGTTCGAATTGCTATTGGGATGTGTACCCACAATTCCAAAATCGTTGAAAAACGATCCTGAACCTATATATAATTTTTCAGACTATTGTTCTGATCTGAGAAATCGTCTTCAAAATTCCTGGCAAGTGGCACGGGATAACATTATTAAATCTAAACAAAAATCTGAAACATATTATGACAAGACTTGTAATTCAACAACGTTCAATGTAGGTGATAAAGTTCTTCTGACAAACGAACTGAAATCAAAAAGTAAATTCGATCCTCCATGGTTTGGACCATACGAGGTTATTAAAATTATTTCCCCTGAAAATACTCAAATTAAAATCAACCGTCAAGTCAAAACAGTGCACAATAATAGGTTAAAACATTTCATAGAATAGTTGGAATTATTTAATTATTTACTATTGTTTACAAAAAAAAAAAAAAAAAAAAAAAAAAAAAAAAAGAAAGAAGGATTTCATCGCTTGAATTGAATTCCTTCTGAAGTTCTAGAGTATTGAATAAATTTAATTATTATAAAATTTAATATTATAGTTATTTTTTTGTAATTTTCTAAAAATTATAATATTATATAAAAATTTAAATTCATTTTAAGATATGTACCTATATGAATATGAAATTATATTAAATTTTTTAGTGTTAAGTATATCATTTAATTTTAAGTCAACCAACTAAAAAAAAAAAAAAAATCTTAAATTTTTTTAATTATTTTTTTAATTACTAAATTAAAATGTTACTATGAATTATTAATTATAAAATGTAAATTTAAAATTTCTTTGCTACTATAATAATAATAATAACAGTGTTAAAGGCCATTACTGGCCCCTTACTGAATCAACAATCTGGCTCCAACGGTTTCGATCCTGAGCTTGGTTTCATACTGTCTAAGACAATCTGAAGAGGCCAAGTCGTTCTCTAGCAGCACGCAGAACGTGACCGAGCCAGCGTACTCGTTGAGATCTAACTTCATGTACAATATCGGGGATCTTCATCAGATCTCTGATCTCGAAATTGTACAGAGCTCGGTATGTACCATCTATTTCGCGTTTAGGGCCGTAAATCACACGCATGATTCTTCTCTCAAATGTAAGGAGCCATCTCTCGTACTCATCCGTCAGCGCCCAACTTTCACATCCAAACATAACAACGGGCCTGATCAACGCTTTGTAAAGCTTCAGCTTCACGGCACTTGATAAGTGTTTAGATTTTAGCAGTGGCCTTAGAGGATACAAAGAACGACTGCCAGCTGCCAGCCGCACTTTAATATCCTCACCCACACTGTTATCGTGAGTGATAAGAGAGCCCAAATATTTGAACCTCCTCACTCCCTCAAACGTGTGGTGGCCACTACTAAAATCTTTGCTACTATAAATCAACATAAATTACTTATAATTTATATCTTTTGGGGGAGGACTGTTGTGTTTCATATTGTAGCAATATGGTTGAGCAGCCCTGCAATTATATTATTATACTTATGTATTGTACTAGATTATTATTATTACTATTACTTACTTATTAATATATATTAGTTAAAAGAAAAAAGCTTCCGACAAAAAAGAAGAAGATGACCTTTTTTAATCAGTCGAGTCGGGAATGATGATAAATAAACATCATCAATTAAGTTAAAAATATAAAATTAGTTAATTACTATAAAATAATTAATTACTAATTAATAAAATGTAATAAAAAAGATTATCAGTTTAAATAATAAAATTATATAAAGTTATGAATTTTGAAATATGAATTATGAATTTTGAATTTTGAAATTAGTAAAAAATCTTCCTTATTGTGACAAGATTTCGGATATTATCCTTCTACGGTTTCTTTTTTACAGTCCGTAAAAGTTTTTACAGTACTGTAAAAAAGTCAATCAAGTATTCAAACTGGAATACCCAAAACCTTTAACCCATATAAATATATATTTATATATGTATATATATATATATATATATATATATGTATATATATATATATATATATATATATATATATATATATATATATATATATATAAGTATATAGATATATATATATATATATATATATATATATATATATATATATATATATATATATATATATATATATATATATATATATATATATATATATATATATATATAATTTTTCACGAACCAACCTCATGGATTTTACTTATCCATTTCGTACATTTTACAATTGATTCTGTTAAATCCCCCAATGATTTAACAATTGCTTTTGTTACATCAACGTATAGGGTGTGTATAATTTGGAATTGGTTGTGTAAATTTTACTTTAAATTTTCTAAATTGAACGAAATATGGTTGTAAATTTAGCAACTACCATTGTTAAATTGGGATGGCGATTTTGTAAATTTAACAATTAATGTCGTTAATTTTACGTACTAATATTTTACATTAACATACCCCTCTTGTAAATTTAACATATTAATTTCCCAATTTAACGAATAAATTTTGTTTAACTACCTATTATCGTTGTTAAATTTTACAACAAAATTTGTTAAATTTACCAAGCGTGAAGCTTACTCCACAAACCAATATCGTAAAAACATTTTGTGTTTTGCACATTAATTTGTAAATTTCACAAAGGCCGTAGTAAATTTTACTATAGGTTTGTAAAAGTTTTTACAAGGCACGAATTTTTTTTACGAAGTATCTGGGAAGATGTGGAAAACATAAAGCGTTGTTAAAATAACTATTTTAAATTTATTATATTTGCGAACCGAAGCGTTGGCTGAAAACGAACGCTTTTTTTTTTAAATTAACCGTGTTTTTTTGTTTATATCTCCGATTCATATTTTTCATATTTTTTTCAGTGTGCGATTGTGCCATTTTGGAGCCGAAGGTGCGATATATACATATGTATATGCAATATATGTATATATGTACATATATATATTATGTATATATTCCACAATATGAAATTGATTTTTCCGAAAATAAAAATAAAATCCAAGCTTTTCATCTCGAATCTCCCGAAAAAATACTTTGTATTTGTGTTATTTTCTATTATACTTTCTAATTTATTTTTATTATTAGATTAAATTAATTTCTATTTTATTTTTATTTTTTGTGTTTATTTATTTCGGTTACTTCCATTAATGAAACGTCATATTCAGTATGATTGATATAAATTCATACATTTTAACGAAAATATCAAGGTAATCTTACCGAGTGTATAACAAATGGCATGTTCTACTAAAATTTATGTATCTACAAATATAATTACATAAATTTTGTATGTATATGAATGGGATTAGTATGGAGATGGTTAAGCTTTTAGATATAAAAATTGAGAAGATTTTCTTTGGCAGATTAATTAACATAAAATATATAGAACGATTTATAGATAAAACCAAATTTAATTTCCAAGTTTTTCGGATCTTACGAAAATTTATTTGTATCGATGCGAGATAGAAATGGAAACAAATACCAAAATGTTATGACTTGGCTGACCTATCGGGTAACATTTTACACTCTAATATTTATTAGCTGTTTACATCTATACTGACTTACTCATTAACGCCCATCCAAAATGGTAGAAAGCTTGAAGACGTGCATGAAACGTCGAAATGTTTAACCCAAAAAATCCGATTGCGATCGTTTGTACCACTAAAAATACCTGGTTCAAAGTCAAAGAATTGTTGGTCATTGTGTAAGCGTCGGATACTCCTGACTTTATTCCAAGATTTATAGATTGAATGAAACACTTTCCGAATTCAATATTATATATTTCTACGGAAACCTGACTCGACGGACTTCGTTCCGTCCAATATTTGGCGAAAATAGAATAAAATCAAGATATGAGTAAATAAAAAGTGAGTATGATTATATACGTATGGGAACACGCCACATATAGCTGGCCGCGTGAAAAGCATGACTTTGCAGATTTATACCGCACACTTCCAGCGACTGCCCCTATGACTTGTTTATGGTCATCGCAAATGTAAGTAACACTCAGAACTGAATGCATTTGAACTGGAACGGCAAATCGGTTAAAGTCAAGGGAGTTCGCGTATAATTAGGCATTTTTCTCGCTTGAACGGCCTTTTCAAAATCCTTGCCACTATCACATTGTTCATTAGCTTCGTCACAATCAGTCGGGTTCCATTGCACAGTGTTTAACTTTAAGACGCAAATGATGAGGCGGTATGCCACACAAATCCAAAGAGTTTAGGATTTCCACTGGATAATTGACGACTTCGTCTTCGTTTTCAACTCGATGGATCGATTTGTATATGAACGCAATTCTCCCGGAATTTGATTTTTAATCGACCTATTCAAGTCATTGACATCAATATTTTTCGCTGTTAAAATTGCGTGAGAGCTCCACCAATCGTAGTTACGATAATTTTGACTAACGTTGAAAATACATTAGTGATTTATCATTTCCGATTCTCAGCAGTTCTTTGGAAAAAATTTCTGCGGTTCTATATCCTGTTGCAAGAACACTTGCATTTTCACACTAAATGCGTTTAATTCATCCGCCGCTGTTGATTTCGGAATCACGGGCAGTGTTTGTCGGAAGTCGCCCGCCAACAGTATATCATCACGCCACCAAAACGACGATTATTCGGTCGAGTGCTTCTAATGATCTTTTGAGCGCTATCGTGTACTCATCCCATATGATCAATTTACAATTTTTCAACACTTTTGCCATGGCTGATTGGTTTGAAATGTTGCGAACAATATTTTCGTTGATTTGCAGCTTTAACGGAAGCTTCAGTGCTGAATGTGCCATATTCCACCTTCCAACAGTGTTGCAGCTATTCCGGTAGATGCGAAAGCTAGCGCAATACCACTTTATGCACGTATTGCTGCTAATATCAATGACATCAACAACGTTTTCACAGTTCCGCCGGGCGCATGAAGGAGAAAAGGTCCACCGTTTCTCTCATCGACAGCTTTTAGCATACGCACTTTTTTGTTGTTCACAATATATGTTTGTACTTGTTGTTGCAAAGTTGTCGTGTCGTAAGCACGCTTGCGTTATCCAATTCACGATTCCATACATCTTTAGTTGGCGATTTGGCTCTGGCATATGAATTTCAGTCAATAGTTTGCCACTCATAAGCATACACAAATCACCAATCAGAACTAACACTTCATTGTAGATGTCATCGTTTATTTGCTATTTGAAATTTCCTAACGTGCCAATCAAATTCGTACACTTTTCGCTATTGCATTTGATCCCGGTGATTGTCCTATATTCAAGTAATTGTAACTGTTGACATGCTTCTCAAAATAATGCGCACATCGTAAGATTCACAGTCCGAAATGACTCAAATGATGTTGAACCGCGCACATTAACCAAAACCAACCGATGGTATATAGAAGCACTCGTCGTTCTTTGGATGGATTGTATAAAGTATTATGGTTATCCATCTACTGGTTGGCCTTGCTTTCTGCATAACCATTTCTTCGACGATGCATTCCATGTGTAATATCGAGACATATCCGAGTAAAACAATGTTCTCGCAAACAGATCACCGGCGCCTAATTGAAAAGAAACTCGTTAATGTTGTTGCAGGTGGTCTTTTCACACGGTGTGCTGCGTTCTCTCCGTTGAAATACACTCTATGGCCACTCTCTAAATGAATTACGAGATGCTCAACAGTCGGATGACGTTCATGAATCGCAAATGAAAATATTCTCCAAAGTGCTTAGTTGCAGTTCACATATCAGCCCATTTGAAACTTGCTGATTTCATATCGTTCAACGCCAATAACCGCCATATCGCTTCCATTGGTGACGTATTTGCAAACATACTCAACATTGACATTTGTTTTAAATGCCATAGACAATATAGACGAATATGGCTCGATCCATGTGAGCGACGCCGATAGAATGGATATCCATCGTTTGAGTTTCCGAAATAAAAGCACGAGGATAGCGTTTTGTGTATTTATTGTCGGATTTACAAACCGAATTGAGATTGTGCTATCCGCATGGCCCGTCGAGCATATTGGTCTTCACCACTTCAAGCCACTCTGGATCTATTTCAGGGTCAGGAAAACAAACCACTAGTAAGTATTTATTTTTATGTTTCCTTACGATGAGTAACGAAAACAAACAAAAAACTCCTCAAACAGACGACATAAATAAAACGCTTAAGCTAATATTAAGCAAACTTAATACTTTTGATCAGCGATTACAGAAACTAGAATACAGTACTAAGGGAGCCATCCCTAAACAAACCATGTCTAACGACTTAAGAATTTTATGCTGGAATGCCAATGGACTCCAGCAACACCAACAGGAATTGCAAATGGTTCTGGACGCAGAGAAAATCGATGTCTGTCTCATCTCTGAAACTCACTTCACTAGACAATCAATTATCAAATTTAGAAATTATAAAACAGATCACACTATTCACCCGGGAAATACTGCCAAGGGAGGTAGTGCTGTTATAATTAGAAATAGCATTAATCACTTCGAGGAATTAAAATATGAAACAGAACAAATACAAGCAACAGCTGTTAATATCAAGACCAAAAATAACTCTATTAGTGTTATTGGAATTTACTGCCCACCGAAATACTCTCTAAAAGAAAAAGATTATCTTGAATTTTTCAGTAAACTAGGGAAAAGATTTGTAATTGGAAGAGATTTTAATGCAAAAAATATCCACTGGGGTTCTAGACTAACAACAACCAAAGGGAAAGAACTCCTCAATGCTATCAAAAAATACGGTTGTGAAGCCTTATCAAATGGTAAACCGACCTACTGGCCAACTGATCCAAATAAAATACCAGATCTGATTGACTTCTTTATAGTGAAAAATATATCTGTAAATTATATACATATAGATGAAAGTATTGACTTAAGCTCTGATCACTCCCCAATACTTTTGACATTAAGTGAAAGGATCATTCAAAAAGAAAGCTATCCCAGTTTAGTAAATAAGCACACAAATTGGGAATACTTTAGACTGTCGTTAGAAAGAAAAATTAACTTAATGGTTCCGCTAAGGAGTGAGGAGCAATTAGAAAACGAAGTTCACAAGTTCATATGTGACATACAGCAGTCAGCTTGGGAAAACACACCTCAAGTTAAAAAGAAAATTAAGGGAAACAACTACCCTAGAGAAATTAGAGAGCTCTTGGCAGAAAAAAGAAGGGCAAGGAGAATATGGCAACAAACTAGAGCCCCTCAAGATAAAACTAAGCTAAACAATCTGACTCAGCTACTTAAAAGGGAAATCAAAGATTTGAAAGACGAATCTATCAGTAACTACCTCAGAAAATTATCTAATGATACTAGTACTGATTATTCTCTCTGGAGAGCAACCAGAAGAATTAAAAGGCCAATAATGCAGATTCCTCCAATCAGAACAGAAGATAACAAATGGGCCAGAAATAACGAAGATAAAGTACGAAATTTTGCTGAATACCTGGAAAAAATATTTGAACCACATGATGACCAATCATTGGAAGCTGAAATAATAACTGAAGAGGTTGTACAGGAAAGTGACGAAATCCTACGAGCAACACCAAAAGAAGTTATGTATGAGATAAAAACAAATATGAATCCGAGAAAAGCGCCGGGTTATGACCTTATCACAGCAGAAATTTTAAAAGAACTACCAAGGAAAGCACTATTAAAGCTCACCAATATTATAAATGGCGCCTTTCGATTGAAATATGTACCCAGCCTCTGGAAAATTGCAGAAGTAATTATGATTCCGAAACCTGGGAAACCACCACACAAAACTGGATCATACAGGCCAATATCACTATTACCAGTTATGTCTGAACTCTTTGAGAAGTTATTAGTGAAAAGGCTAAATCCGATAATTGAGAGGAAAAACCTGATTCCAAATCATCAGTTCGGTTTTCGCAACCAACACTCAACATTAGATCAAGTACACAGAATAACTAATATTATTGAAGGAGCATTAGAGGAGAAAAAAGTCTGCTCAACGATATTCTTAGACGTTGCACAGGCCTTTGATAAAGTTTGGCATGAAGGACTTAACTATAAGTTAAGAACTGTACTACCAATGCAATTCACTACAATATTAGAATCATACTTGAAAGATAGATTCTTTAGAGTAAAATTAGACGATTCCTATTCTGGATTGAAAGAAATCAAGGCAGGAGTACCGCAGGGCAGTGTATTAGGTCCGGTCCTATACCTTTTGTACACTAATGATCTCCCTGTATTAGAAAACAACACTGTGGCGACCTTTGCTGATGACACGGCAATCTTAGCTGTTGGAGATAGCAACGAAGAATCAACACAGAGTTTACAGTTGGCTATTACTCAAATACATAACTGGACCAAAAGATGGCGAATTAAACTTAACGAAACTAAATCAGTTCACATCAATTTTACAAACAAACGACTCGAACATATTCCGGTTACAATTAATCAAGAAATAATACCGTATGCCAACACGGCTAAGTACCTTGGCATGACACTAGATGCAAAACTACGATGGAAAGCACACGTCAAAAAGAAAAGTGAAGAACTAGGGCTTAAATATAGAAAGATGTATTGGCTGATAGGAAGGAGCTCCGCTCTATCAACATACAACAAACTTCTATTATATAAACAAATATTAAAACCGGTTTGGACTTATGGTATCCAACTTTGGGGTTGTACCAAACAGAGCAACGTAGAAATCATCCAAAGATTTCAAAACAAAATATTAAGGAACATCGTTGATGCACCATGGTATGTTAGAAACAGAGACCTCCATAGGGACCTTAAAGTGGTCACTGTTTCAAAGGAAATCCAAAAAAATGCACTGAGACATAGGCAAAGGCTCGAACAACATGTTAACACTGAGGCAACTAAGCTGTTAAACAACACAGATATTGTACGCAGGCTCAAACGAACTAAACCTTTTGAGCTGGTGTAATTGCTAGTGTAAACAGCGTAATGCTGATCTAAAACCCACAATAACGACGTGGTTTAATTCAATTTATCAGACACTATGGAACGCCAGTGGGAAGAAGCCATAGATTAATACAACATAGTAAATTAAGTTAGCATAAAATTGCTCATTAGTCCAGGTGACTAGATTGTAATAATTGTTTATTTAAAATATTTAAATAAAATTGAAAAAAAAAAAAAAAAAAAAAATGTTTCCTTACATATACGAACAATATAGCTTGTTTCCTAAATCGAGTCAGCGGCAGCATTTAACCAAAGATAGCCAATGTAAAATCAAATATTATCAAAAGTTTCAATTACAGAGAATAGATCTAACGTTTTTCCCGATTAAAGCAAACAAATAGACATAAAAATGTAATTACCTTCCTTGTGCTATAAAATGTGCTAACATTTGAGTGTGGAATTTTATTTTTAAACATAGAAGAACATTAGGTCTATGCTATCCGATCAAAATAAAACCAACCAAACTTCATTAAATCCTAACGCTAACTCGGACAACTTAAAAAAACATGACTACTTTAGCATCTGTACAACATATCTGTGGACACAAATTAAAAGAGCATACGTTAATGATACTCTATCACGTAGTATATTATTACAAATTCAAATTCTTGACATCAATTTTTACATAATATCAATTTTTTGTTCTGTTCTTAATTTTAAAATACATTTTTTGAAAAATTTGAATTTTATACTTTTAGGTTTGTGTCCACAGATATGTATATATTTTACATTTTGCCTAAGGAAAGAAAAGTACGAAAACATAATTTTGAACGTGCGTTTTCTATTTGAATACCATGAAATGTGATTGCTGAACGCAATGCAAATCTTGTGACAAATATTAAATTGTAGAATTGAAATATAGAATTTTAATCAGTAGATGAGTTAAGTTCTTTCGAGTAACATATGTATATATTATCAAACTGCGATTAATTTGATTTTAATATATGTGTATACATACATACAAAAGTTTCTAAATATAATTATAGTATATTTTAATTTTGTGGTCCTAGTATATTTTAAAATTTATTAAATAAATTTAGAAAGTGATTCGGGAAAATGTTCGTGTAAATAAAATAGTTTTCTGCACCTCGTGGTTTATGTTTCGTTCTCGTTGTTTAACCTAACATTGATCGTGTCAGTGAAGCTTTGCTCGAAAATTTGTTTTGTGGAAATTTTGTGTTGTGCAAAAAAGTGTATTGTGTTTTGCTTGATTGATCGTGAAAAAATATGTCAGGAAAATTTGACGAACAAATAATTTGTTAAGTCCTCTTTTATTAGCTGCTAATTAGTAATATGATGACAAGTTTGTAAGTGTGTGTGTTTTTTGGCGCTTGTAAAAATTTGGTGCTTTAAAATATTTGCATTCTCATGATTGGCCTTCGCTATTAGATTTGTTTTTTTAATATTGATGGTCTTCCGATCAGTAACAGTTCAAAAAGCCAATTTTGGCCTATTCTGGGTTTAGCTCCTAGCATTAGTAAGGTGCCCTTTGTAGTAGGAGTCTTTAAAGGTACATCTAAATCAAAAGATTGCAACTTATTTTTGAAAGAGTATGTTGATGAATTAAACCGATTAATAATAACAGGTATACTACTAAATGGTATTAATTATAGCATTAAGCTATCCGCTTTTGTTGCGATGTACCGGCAAAAGCTTATATCACATTCACGAAAGGCCACAATGCATATTTTGGATGTGAGTATTGTGAAGTAGAAAGCAATTATTATCATAAAAATCACCGTATGGGATATCCAACTCGAATTGCAAAGCTCAGGACTGATCTCTCTCTTAGAAATCAGGAAGAGCATCATACTGGTTTTTCTTTTCTTGAAAAATTACCCATTTATACGGTAAGAAGCTTTCCTCAAGATTATATGCATTCAATATGTCTTGGTGCTGTGAAAAAAACAATTTTAAGTTGGATCAAAGATCGTTTTAATTTCAATGCCAGACTTCCCGCTTCTCAAATAAAAATGATATCTGAACGTTTGTTGAATTATAAAACAACACAGCCAAATGAATTTAATAGAAAATTTAGATCCTTTGAGGTTAATTATTGGAAAGCAACTGAGTTTCGTAGTTTTCTATTATACGCTTTACCATTTGCTCTTCATAAAATTGTTAAAGAATCAGTTTACGATCATATGCTTTCATTTCATTGCGCCACAATTCTTATTTTAAATGAAAAATATTCAAATAATTGGAGTCTAGCCAAAATTCTATTAGAATATTTTGTAGAGCAGTATGCAGTTATTTATGGGGCAGATTTAATTTCCCACAATATACATAATTTATTGCACATATACGATGATGTACTACAGTTTGGACCCCTAGACAATTTCAGTGCCTTTAGTTTCGAAAATAAACTGGGAGTTTTAAAAAGATTATTAAGATCGGGTTGCAAACCATTGGAACAGTTAGCGAAACGTATTTCAGAACAAATTCAAGTGCCCTGTATCATTAATCAAGTTAAACCTACAATTTTACTGAAAAAACAAATTACAAATACCAATAATTATAAAGAAATAATCCATTGATAAGGAAATTGTTGCATTGGAGTATGTAATTTCCAATAATGACGGAATGCAAATATGTGGAAATAAATTAAGTAACAAAAGCGATTTTTATGACAAACCTCTAAGATCTTCGTTACTTGATATTTACAAAGCTGATTTAATATTTGATTATAGTTCTCTTTTTTGGCCAGTTGAAAAAGTAAAATGTAAATTATTTTCCATGAAAATAAAAAAGAAAATACATGGGTATTTTGTCCCCTGATCCATTGTAATAATATTTAAAATTAAATTGCTTTCTTCGAACAAATAACAAATCGTCGAAACAATTGAAGATGAAGAAAAAAATTGTATGGCTGTACCTAAATGTTGGGTGGTGAACGAGCAGCTATCCTGTACAAACTCGAGAAGTATCAAACGCTCGGAAGAAATGAATTGCACCGCAATTGGATTGACTAATAATACCTTGTAAAATTTTACACGACAATATTGGTAAGTTTAACAATTTAAAATAATAAGTAGAAATATTTATTACATCAGTAATACCAAACTATTGGTACTATTTGCAGATTCACTTAAAAATGCATTAGCACAAGAACGAGAATCAAGCATGGTAACGTGTAGTGAATCCGAGCATGAACATTATAAAATAACGAAAGGACAGAAAATATTACCGAATTTTAATGAACAGTTTGTTCAGAACGAATCTTTACCGAACAATTCAATAAACAATTGATAAAGATGTTGTTTTATTAGACAGTAATAAAATCAATAGTAATGGTTGTAAGGATTGTACAAACTATGGTAGAATTCGTATTAGTTTTAATATACACGGTCCATCAATTAACCAAGTCATACAAAACATATAACTGAAATCGGAATATTGATCGGAATCAGCAGCAACTCATCTCTCTCACAGTAATATTTCATCTTCACCATCTACGTGTTCATCTTAATTAAACGTAGCAGTTGAAACTAGGCAAGTTAAAAATGCAAAACCACCAAGATAATAAAATTGACCGACAAGAATATAATTATAATTATTTTTGGGAATCAGCTCAATATAATGGTATAGTGCATATGATTTTTAAAGTAGTAACATTTTAATAATAACAATGAATCGTTAAATGATAAGTTAATATCACTAATCTTAATATAAGAGTAGAAATTTTGAGACATAAAAACGTTATTAGAAATCTAAAGCAATCCCCTATACAGCTCCTGTCGCTATTATACAAAGAGATCTATTAAGTAAAAAGATTTTGAGGTTCAGCTTCAAAACGATAACATGAACGAACCTGAAAACCTCTACTTAACATTGTGGAATCCCCGAAACTTATTACGCATAATTAATTTGGTATTTAGAACCTGGTAAAAATGGGTTTACAAAACGTTTCAACAATATTTTTTGTTTTTTTTAAACCAGTTCTGGTACTTTTTCAAAACGATTTAAAAAAAACTTAGCTCCGCTAAAACTGAATAAGACAAGTTTCTGCACCGTTTCTAAAAAACTTCAGTTTCGTGGAAACTGATGAAAATAAATTTTAGGAAAGATTCAAAAAAACCATCGGCTATTTTCAATCGTTTAAAAATGGTTTTCAAACCGTTACAAAAAAACATTTCGGGTTTTCCAAAATTGATTAAAATAAGTTATAAAACAGTTTCAAACAATTTTAAAAGTTCCCAAAAACGCGATCAAACAAGGTTACCAGTATGGTTCTGTGCAGTATCTACTTGGTATCTGAAACAAAATTTGAAACTTTTTGGTGTTGATACCAAAGATTTAAACTAGTATTGAAACAGTTTAGATACTAAAAGTTTCAATAAGTCATTAGGCTCGATCCATGTGAGCGACGCCGTTAGAGTAGATATCCATCGTTTGAGTTTCCGAAATAAAAACACGAGGGTAGCGTTTTGTTTATTTATTGTCGGACATACAAACCGAATTGAGATTGTGTTGTCCGCATGGCCCGTCGAGCATATTGGTCTTCACCACTTCAAGCCACTCTGGATCTATTTCAGGATCAAGAATTAGTGTAATTTTTTCCACCCTCCAAAGGAGAATGTAAACCTTTGAATCCTACGCTGGCTCTCAGCTAATTTCGTTGGAACCAATTGGACTCCGTTGAATATTCAATGCGTCCGAAGAGGGGTTTTGCAGAAGTAATGCCACTAAAATGTTTGTAACGGGTTCTATAATTTCAGCTAATTTAATGTAATACTTAAAGTATCAAACTGTGCGTCAAAGTGCTTTTACGAGACCTTATGAAATGCGTTCAACAAACCGAAGAGATAAATATCAACAGAATATGTGCTAACTATTTAATGTCAGATGTCACCAAATAACCTATGTATCAAACCCAGTAAATAGTGTGCTAGGTTTTATTTGTATAGCCCAAAAAAACTAAAAACCGTAATAGACATCCGATTGCAATAGTTTATATAGATACCTCTAAAAAAAGATCACGGACCCAGTAAATAGTGTAACAGGTTTCATTTTGATAGCTATATTATTTATTATTATTATTATTAAAGTTGGCTGGAACCTACGCAGGTTCTGCACTGAATGCCACTCTGGACCCTCTATCACAATTCGCAAATGCGAATTTTTTGTAAATTGAGTTTAAAATGACCATGGCCGGCCAGAATAGCGACCAGAACTCTCAGTTGGTCTTTCTTCAAAGATAGAGCAAACTTTGTGAGTCTCAGATTAGGTTCACAAATGGAGTACTTAGACACTCGGCATGTAGTGTAAGCTAGCCAATTACGCTTAGCCTGCAAAAACATGTAGTACTTAATAGCTTCCTTACCACAATTAAAGGTCAAGGCCGGTTCAGCACCAATGAATTTCATACATGAGCCTGTTTAGCTAAAACATCAGCTATCTGATTACCTGATGAGCCGGAACCCACATAACTCTGACACGATTATTACCGCAAAGGACGTTAATAAAATGTTTACAGTCCATGGCCAGTTTGGAAGTGATCATAGGATTTCGTTATGAATTGATTAACTATCACTGAAGCATCAATCACACAACGTGTGACTGCAATCAGGTCCGCTTGGAATACCGTGCAGTTCCGGCCTCGACTCCCACATGATTGTGGGTCATGTGCAGGACAATACGTTCCGGAACCTGCACCAACATTAGAGTGAGACCCGTCAGCGAAAAACACGAGCGGCTGAGCCATCCAGTCATTGAATTCTTGAGACAACCACGAGTTCCTCGCTGGATAAACCACCGAGAAAAAGATTCTGGCAACAATTTGTCATTAACCATATTAATTTCTGGTATATATGGGCTGCATTAATTCTAGATTAGTCTATGCCCTGTGATCAGGCCGAGAGCGTTCCACGCACCAATACACCGCAGGCGAATGTACAATACACGGGGCAGAGATAAGATTGACTGCAAAGCAAGTATAGAAGACGAGGACATAGCACCCATAATAGCTCGACAAGCCATACCTTGTATGCTATTAAGCATTCCAATGGCAGAAACTAACTGAACCACAGGCCACCAAATAACAGACGCGTAAGATAGCATAGGTAAAGCTAGAGATTTGTAAATAAACATCTTCTACACTGCAACAAAATGGAAGTGACCTTTGGCAGTTTAATTTCAATATGAGATTTCCAGGAGAGTTCACTGTCCAGAATGACACCCACCTCCAAAAAGATAAGAAGCAGACAGCTCTCCAGTATTCCTACGTCTGGTGAAGACTATCAGTTTAGATTTTCCAATTCCTTCTCTAGACACCACATTTCTACAACTTGGAGAGCGAATTTATTTACCCTAAACCAGAACGCCTAAAAGTCATCAGCATAACTCTGAACAGTAAAGCCGGATTGCTGTAGTTTTAAAAGAAATTTAACAATAACTAAGAGACACGGGAGAGGTGACAGAACACATAGCTGAGGGCACCTTTAGTAACTTTAACAATGCGCGACCACAGCAAAGATCCAATCCAAGTAACAATGGTTTGGCCAATTCCAAAATTTGACCAGGCTTCAGTGATGGAAGCCAAAGATGTACTGTCAAAGGCACCTGCAATATCGAGCAAAGTGCCCACAAGAAACTCCTGAATACTAAGCGATCTTTCAATCCTCGTAACAAGTTCATGCAGTGCAGTTTCACATGATCTCCCAACTTTGTAAGTATGTTGAGTGCTACTGAATGGGATGACAGATAAATGATGATCCCTAATATATCTGTCAACAATTCTTTTCAGAGTTTTGAGAAAAGCTGAAGAAAGACTAATAGGGCGAAATGCCTTGGAATCGTTATAATCTGTCTTTCCAGCTTTCGGGATGAACACAACTCTAATCCTGCTCCAGGACTGTGGAACATATCCAAACACAAAGCACGCTTGACAGAGTCGAAGTAAATGTTCCTGAATTAGTTCCTGAATCGATCTGGAGTACCTTATTTATAAGGTAAGAAGGAAAAAACGCTCCAGCGCAAGATGTTGAGAGTGACTAGCCTAAGTCCCAGTCAGGTGAATAATCAGAACAATTGGGCTGGGCGTCAGCATCAAAATAATGATTGATAACATTGCACCCATGAAAATGAACGGAAAATACTAGTTCGACCATTTTCTTCCTGGAAGTGGTTAATCTGCCATCAGGAAGTCGCACCACATCGAGTCGGCAGGAATCATTTGGGTACGAACGGATCTTAGCATTTTTTTTATATTCTTTTTGAGCTGCAAAAAAGTTATCCCAATCAACCTGTCCGCTGAGCAATATTCATGAATTAGGGTAGCACTCAGATTGTTTGAAATAAACACGCAGGCTCTTATCTTATCATTGGATTCTCTGGTGAGGATTCTGCGACATACAGGATCCAAACCAGAAACCTTACCGTCAAACCAATAAGGTTCCTGAATTAAGCAAATGTCTACCTGCGAATTAGCGAGCAGCACCTTAAGCTCAAACGATGCAGCTTTGCTATAGTGTAAGTTGATCTGTTTCAGTGCAAGCATAATAATGGTCACAATCTAAGGAAACAATCGAGGGTGGGAACGAAACTCACGTTCCTGATACAACCCAGACGAAAACTGTAACTGAAAGCTAGTATGCTGTTCAACAACAGAATCACACAAGCTAGACGCGAAGCAAGATCCGAGGTTGACCCAACGACATTGTTCATATCGAGGACCACTGACTTGCGGTCGGTTACTGGAACGGATTCTAACAACGTGAGAATTCCAGAACTTGTTTTCTACATAGCGAAATACAGTGCTTGGTGTAGTTCACTGTAAAATAAAAAATAACAAACCTCAATAGTTTCTGGACACCATCAAGAAGGTAAAGATCTTGAATCACATAAATTTTATGTGATTATGTGATAGCTCAATTACTCCTACACATTTTACATAAAAATAATTGATTTTATAAAACCAAATGGTCGAATTGTTTAGCCCCAAAAATTTAAATCCGAATTAGACATCCGATTGCAATGGTTTATATCTCTAAAGACAGGTCTCAGATCCCGTAAATTGTATGACAGATTTCATTTGGATAGCTGGATTATTTGTACACACTTACATCAAAATGTTGATTTTTGTAAAACAACTGACCAAATCGTCGAAAAAACATCAACAAATCATCTTCTTAGCCCAAAAATATAAAGAAAATTCACACTCCACTCCAATTTTGCTGGTACGTGGTTGTTCTTTGGCCCTCTTGCGAGATTTATTTGAAATTATTGTTGGGAACTTCATGTATACTAAACGAGATCTGCTTTGTTAATTGTTAGGACGAAAATTCGTATTTTAAATCTAAACACTCAAGACTTTATCAGAATTATTTTCATTTTTATTTATACTTTGATAAGAGCAAACAATACATTAAACAAATATAAATCAACAGATAAAGCATTTTGATAAAATTCATTGTAGATTATATAACATCATGGCCGCACAATAAATCTTTACTAATAATAACTATCCATGTGATTTGGACATGCCGGTGCCATATAAGTGGAAACATCAAGTGTTTCGCGACATATGAACCAATAATTGTTACCACAATCATCATCAGCTAATACATAGCTACCGCTAGTTTTCCAGATGTTTATACATTGTTCAGTTGATCCATCTGGATTACCTGATTGCCATTTTCCCAGTATCACCGACTGCCCGCTTGGCATCCAGTAAAACTGACGGCTGCTCCCCAAATCGGTTCCACTAGTCCAAAAAACATAATTTAGGTTATGTTTTTTATTGGTGTTCTCAATTAATCTGACAATACGATTATGTTCCTCCATGGTTCGTATATCGATTAAGTGCATACCCAACGATGCACAATATCTATATGCTGTAAACCAATTGGTTCTCTGTGTAACACTGATATAATAGTTATGGCCATCGAGTTGAACAAACTCGCCACAATTGCCAGAGGCAATAATTGTTATTAAAACAAGAATGAATAATGGATTAAACGTCATGATTATGTTTGAAACTGTACTGACCAATATCATATAAAGTTTTCTGGGTTTTATAGTATTTGCAAGTCTTTGTTGCACTATCTAGTATGCAAATTTTGCACACCACACTGTTGATAAGAAATTTTAAATGTTATTTTTTTGTGCGGTTTGCGGTTTTACAAACAATCGCCTTTACATATTTAGGTCATTTGCGATACGATTAATACTGTTTTCGGTTAGTGTTTATAAATTATAGTAAATGGAATTTTATTAAAAACTAAAATGTTGATACCAAATTTTAGTCGACTTTGCTAAGGGCGCACATAGTAAAACACACGAAATATTGTCTAGCACTGTTGCAAGACAGTTTTTCGTGTATTTGATTAGGTGAGTGCATAGCAAGGCCGACTCAAATTTGGTATCGAACAATTTTAATGTATTTTTTTTTAATATATATTAAAATATTAACCGCTCTAGTCTACCCGTACGTAATTCACCCGTATTTAAAATGTACAAATGTAAATTTTAAACATGAAGCTTTTACCAAAAATTGAAGCGTATTTTTGATTTGAATATTTAGATTAATTCTTATTTTTAAATGTATCGTTCAGGTTTCAATCAATTTAACAAAAAATAAAATATTAAGTTCACAAAATTAAGTTCAGAAGAATAGTTTGATCAACTGGAAAGTTCGAAAATTTAGTTTAAGTGCGAATCGATCGAAAAGGTGGTCTGGTGTGAAGCTGTCTTGGGGGAATCAAGTTAGTACTTGTTGCCAGCTCTGATCTTGCAGCTTCCACAAGTGTGCGTGTTATCTCCCCGTGGTGACCACCAGGCAACTAATACACCATGTTTTCATGTGGTGTACTAGGCGAAAACACAGCGCTATACAACTGGGTTAAGGTGACAACCGTACCGTGCTGATAACCGGCTAGGCTGGGGGCCCAGTATAAAAACTAGCCCAGCCTATAACGGTGTATCCGGATACTTGGCGCCCTCCGGATCATGTAGCCTTACCTGTGTGTTGAGGATCTCTGCACAGGTGGACCTCCTTTCTCCGCTACTCGTGGGACCTATTATGGCAGATCCAAAAAATAAAAATGAGACCTGCACTCTTAAAAAACCGGAAACCAGTGCTGTGGAGACATCGGCCTTTAGGCCCGGTCTCCAAAGTGCAAAAAGGGGCATAAGACCAAATGAGGCTGGCCCCTCGAAACCAAAGGGCAAAGGCACAAATGCTGGCCCTCCAGCGTCAGTGAACTATACCAGACCAGGAAGAGAGTCTGGCGCATGATCTCCAAGATCAGCAACATTCCGTTGGAGCAGAGAATGGATAGGGACAGGGATACGCTTGCGTGGGCAAGGCGTATTCCTGAGCCGCAGCAGGAGGGTTCCGAAATCTCACAGCTGAAAAGGCAGAGATCTGATGATGAACCGCCTACGGAGGTTAAAAAGAACCTGGTTCCACATAATGTTACCAGGCCCTTCAACGAGGAGCTAAAGGAGCACCTGCTCATGGCAGTCGTTGACAGGGCTCAAGAAGTTGGGAGCATTACGGCCCTTAACTGGAGGAAGGTGGAGAAGGCCTTAGCTGCAATCTTCCTAAACATTATGAGGGAAATCCCAGGACCTGCTCCGTAATGCCGCGACGGAGGGTGGCACCGGGGTCACGTCAAACTGACTGTCTGTGCCGATGAAAGGTCGGTGACCCTCTATAAAAAGGCGATTGGCAGCCTGGGCGAAGTCTGGCTGGGGGCCAAATTAGAAGAGGTGACGAGGGAAGAAATTCTTTGCAGGCCAAGGGCGCGAGCCTGGATACCTGCGGAGCCTAGTGATCCAAGGGAGATCTTGGAAATGTTGAAAATCAGCAACCCAGAACTGGCAACGGCCACCTGGAAGATTGCCATTCTTGCTATAGATAATTTAAATATTTTTATACTACTAAATTACAGCAACGCTGATGTAGTGGTGGCTAGCATCGAGATGGATGGGCAAAATCATACCACCAGGTAGTTTGGGCAGCGCAATAATGGAGGCTCAAAAACGAATGGTAGTCATCATGGGTAGCGATGCTAATGCGCATCACTCAATCTGGGGAAGTACAGATATAAACAGGCGAGGTGAGTTACTCCTTGATTTTATTTTAAGTACTAACCTAAATATATGTATGTAATATCGGGTCTAAGCCAACCTTTATTACTAAAAATAGACAGGAAGTGTTGGACATCACACTTGTCTCGGATTTTATTAAGGAGAGGGTATTGAACTGGAAAGTGTCCGAAGACCATTCCTTTTCTGACCATTGTTATTTCCAGTACGAATTGGATAAAAAAAACCACTAGCAAACCACCCTTCAGAAATAGGAGGAAAACTGATTGGGATTGTTTCAGGACCATTCTGGGTAACTTATTACCGGTATCGGTTCCAAACCCTCCTGCATCTACACAGGACCTTGATGCTCTAGTAACCAAGGTATCTGATGCTTTTAGCAAGGCCATGTTAGGTGCATGTCCTATCAGTAGACCCTTGGGAAAATCTCGGCCACCCTGGTGGTCGAGAGAACTCCAAGGTACTCGAATGAAATGCAGGAGACTGTTCAAGAAAGCAAGGAACACAAATGCTGCTGCAGATTGGGACTGTTATAAGGAAGTCCTCAAAACCTACAAGTACGAGCTGAGAGCAGCCAAAACGAGGGCCTGGAAGCTGTACTGTGGCAATATACAGAAATCCTCGAAGGCGGCCAGGCTACGCAAAGTACTATGTTCTAGTCCTTCCATCCCGGGTTATTTACAACGAACGGATGTTTCATGGACTACATGTAGTGAGGAATCCCTGGAGCTATTACTAGAAACGCATTTTCCGGAGTGCTCGGTACTAGCTCCGGAGAGACCCATGATAAATAGGGGTTTAGACTCCGTAAGTCATATAGTAAAAAGGCGGAGTATCCTATGGGCAATAAACAGCTTTAAGCCATACAAGTCGCCAGGACCTGATGGCATTATCCCAGCGGATATCCAGCGAACTATTGACTTAACCCTACCCTGGCTGGAAGTTATCTTCAAAGGCAGCCTAGAACTCTGTCACATTCCTAGAAAATGGACTGAAGTAAAAGTAATATTTACACCTAAGGCGGGGAAAAGCTCTCACTGCTATCCCAAAGACTTTAGGCCTATAAGCTTATCTTCGTTCCTGTTGAAAACACTAGACATACTAATAGAGGCTAACATTAGAAGCTCAATCAAGCCGGGCGAGCTGTCAGGATCTCAACACGCATACTGTAAGGGACGATCGGTAGAAACAGCTCTCCACTCCCTTATTGAGAATTCACTTGAATATTATGAATATTCAATGGTAACCTTCTTGGATATAGAGTTGGCCTTTAGCAACGTCAAACCGGGGCAATCACTCGGGCCCTTGCTTGTCTGGAGGTAGACGGGTCACTCAGAGGCTGGATAGATCAAATGCTTAGAGGCAGGATCGTGACAGCTTATCTGGGTGGGTTGTCTGCCGCCAGATACGTGAGCAGAGCGACACCTCAAGGTGGAGTTCTATCACACCTTCTTTGGAACTTGGTCATAAATGACCTGTTACTAAACCTGGAAGGGCAAGGCTTCAAGATGGTTGCTTACGCGGATGACGTTGCTATTGCGGCCTTCGGTAAATATCCTAGTACGCTGAGTGACCGCATGCAGTGCGCGCTTGGCTACCTTTCTAAGTGGGCACGTGGCTGCGGACTTAACGCAAACCCACAGAAAACAGAGCTGGTCCTCTTTACCAGGAAGCACAAACTTGCTCAGTGTGACCCGCCAACATTAAATGGTACTCGCTTGATCTTTACGGATAGAGCAAAATAAATTGGACTGCTTTTGGACAGCTAGTTAAGCTGGAAACCAAACATCGTAGAGAGAGAGAGTAAAGAAAACTACTATAGCGCTCTACTCCTGCAAAAATGCCAATGGAAAGAGATGGGGTATGGAGCTTCACATAGTACACTGGCTCTACGTCTCAGTGGTCAAACCTATACAGCTCTATAAGGTTGTCGTCTGGTGGCCAGCAATCAGGAGCACACCTACTCAAGCTCTGGAGATTCCCTTTCATCTTACTCCTTTGGATATTGCGGCCGAGCAGATTGCATCTTGCAAAGCCATTCGGCTCAAATCCATTTCTATGTGGACCTTTAACAATGCAGGGCACTGGGCACAGGGGTTTCTGTGAGGCACTAGGGGTTAACCTCTCTTTTCGTCTTCCCATCTTTTGCAGCATTTTTCATATTGGCAGAGTCGTGGGAGCTATAACGGGACATTGTCTCATTGGGAAACATGCGAGCAGACTGCGTATCCCAGCCCACGATTTCTGCCGCAGCTGTGGTTATGGGGAGGAGGAAGAAAATGTACTCCATCTGCTCTGCACCTGTCCTAGTCTAGCGTACAGCTGAACAAAATTTATGGGAACTTCTTCTTTCAACGACCTCACTGATCTTAGTAAGATCGAGATCCGGGACTTTAAACGCTTCTTGGTAAGCTCAAGATGGTTTAGCGTAGCGAGTGAAGAGGAGGAAACTCGAATGTGGTACAGCTATGGACCAATTTTGTTTCTGTGCTAGTCCTTTAGGACGGCCACCCTTACCTAGCATAACCTAAACAACAACAAAATATTAAAGTTAAGTAAATTAAATTGAAATGAAAATAAAATTTTTGTGGTCGATGAGTTTAATCGAAAAAGTTTTATTAAATATGTTTAAGGCGCTTCCGTTGGCAGATTAAGCCGCGTCAATGCTTTGGTATTTAGGGATTTAAGAGTGCATATCCTGGTAATTTACAAATCATGTCTGAGTGGTATTATTTTATAAGCAATTGTATTGGTGAGAGCTATCACTTTATGGCTGGTTTTGTCATCCAATTTTTTTTATAATAAAACAGCTTTTATCAAAACATTTTTAGTTTTGATTAATTTATAAAAATTTTCAATTAAGACTTTAAATTATTTCATTCCGAAATTTGAAAGTTTAACAAATTTGAAAGTTTAATACCAAATATTTTTTTAAGCTTTGCGGTTTTTGAAGATTAAATTTATTTTTATCTTAAACAGAATTTTGAATAATTGGGTTTCTTGGAAAGTCTAGGAACAAATCAAATATATGAAACTGAGAGAAACCAATACTAAAATATAGTTTTGTGCTTTCATTTTTTGTTAACAATTGTAGGTACAGGCTATTTTTGCATTAGTTTCAGCTTTTATGGGATATGTAGGGTTTTCCAATAAGAGGCTTCATTTTGAATAGCCTGCTATTTGGCCAGCGGTAATCTTTTGACATTTGACCAGTATAAACTACGCCATTACTAAAAATGGTACCCAGGTTTGTACATTCCTCGTCGAACTTTGGAATTAAATATTCCACAAATTACACCGTATATTGCATAAAGACTCAGATCTTAAGGCTTTAATCGAAAATTCATCTTCAGTGATGAAGCCCATTTTCACCTCGGAGGCTATACGTTAATAAGCAGAATTGTCGCATTTGGGGCTCACGAAATCCAAGAATGATTGTTGAAAAGCCTCTCCATCCTCAATATGTCACTGTTTGGTGCGGTTTTTGGGCTGGCGGTGTGATTATTATATACAAATTTAATTAGCCACATCTTAATCCCATGAGGACTCAGACATACATACATAGTAAGAATTATCGCACGTTGATGTAACTATTCTCAAATTATTTCTATAACCAGAAACAGCGGTACCAACAACATCTATATTGTATACATACATACATACATAAGTTGTGCTTTTGTACATAATGGAACTAAAAAATGAAAAATGTTCAACAGGATAATGAGAGTAATGATCACAAAAAACTTAATAGTTTTGTTTAAATTTTTTATGTAATGAAATATTTTATTTCTCCATGTTTTAAACGTTTTAAAACATTAAAAAAAATTGATTGAAGCTTTAAAAAAAAACGAAAAGTTTAAAACATTAAACATTGTTGTATACTAACCCCACAGTACAACACATAAACCAGCTTCTATGTACACAACTTATACAGAGAGAGAGCGAGGGGGTAAAAATGTAAATCCATTAAGACAAAATGATTTTTTCATGCACTTAGCGCGAGCTTTTTATTTATTTATTTTATTATGATGTTGTTGTGCAATGGGTACACGTATCTTAATACTTCATTCGCGGGAACAAGGCAATGAGTGTTAAAAAAAATAAAAAAAATTTTTTGATGTTTTTCAATGGATGATATTCTGATATTTTAACTGTAGATGTGCAGACTTATCGCGCAATTAGAGTATATAGTGTTATGTAAAGCTATTATCAAGCTTTTCGGTTGAGATTATCGTTTATTCTCTGTAGTTTTATGGCTAATATATGAATTAAAAACAAAGCCCTAATTTTTTTTAACATCCATTTTCAATTAAAGTTCAGCCAACTACAATCACAAAAATTAACTGAAATTCAAAAGCAGATTTATTGCATCAGTCAGTGGGATAATCGCTACAGTTATAGCAAACCAAAAATTAGCCTCACAAGTAACTGATGATTCATCTCCGGAGGCCATTCAAATCCGCATTGCACAACTCGTTGAATTTTTCAAGGATTTTCGAAAACTGGAAAGCAATTTGTTTGTACATATTTCCAAACCAGGTCTCCAAATTGGTGGAGTTTGAAGAGCAATATTTCGATTTGATGGTCTATTTCATCAAAAATTTGGCGATGCCTATAAAAACACCACCGGAAGATTCGAATACGTCATCGATTTACAACAAGAGTAGGCCTAGCAGCGGTCTTGGGCCAACCCTCCGCACTAAGTGTCTCGCAGCGGATATTTGTTCGTTCAGCGACAAGGCAGCTAAGATAAAGCACCAATTGACATGGCTATACTCAGAAGCAGATTATCGATGTTATTTTATGTTTTTACACACCCGATGCGATGGCCTAGTCGATGGTATGATAGAAGTTTTTGCTGCCGCCAAAGCCATATCATCACCATCGTCAATTATCCAATGGAAACCGCCAGTCATAGCCGGATTACTTTAATTTAATATTTAGATTTTATTTAGATTTTAGATTTAGATTTTAGCAGTGACCCTAAAGGATACAAAGCACGACTGCCAGTGCCAGCCGCACTTTAATATCCTCACCCACACTGTTATCGTGAATGATTAGAGAGTCCAAATATTTGAACGTCCTCACTTCCTCAAACGTGTAATGGCCACTATTAAAATCTGGTGTACCATTGTCCCTATGACCTGAAATTATTTATTTCCTTTTGAACTCATTGATGTGAAGTCCAACAGATGCTGAAAACTCTACAAGTGGATGAGGTATTCCCTTCACTCCGTTGCTATTCAGTTCAATCGCACATATGTCATCTGCATGTGCAAGCATATGATGCGCTCAGCTATTTCAGTTGTACGAAAGATGTACTCCAACATTAGATTAAGGAGTATCGAGGACAGAGCATCTCCCGGCCGAACACCCGAGGCAACTGCAAATATTCTTATTAGCCTGTTCTCAACTGTAACACAGCATTGAAGCTGTGTGTCACTCACATACGAACATCAATATTACTTAAACTGCTGTTCGTTTACCCTGCATACGTTTATCTGGCCTGTAGTACGCGGCTCCTTACTTTGACAAGGCCGGCGAAATCGAAGTATTATTCGGCGCTGAAATTTCATATTTAACTACGACGTTACACGAAACTTTCAGCGTTCTTGGGAACTTGAAGAGCCCCCAAAGGCTACGATATTTTCATTTTATGAATAAATCTAATACTGATCCACTCACCATTGTCGGTGAGAAGACTTTTATATATGAAAAAGAAATTCGAGAGAAATGAACTTATTGCCATAGAATACAAGAAATATAAGGAGGAATACATTTCACTTGGATACATGAAATGGGTTTCTGAAAGTAACACCAAAATTAACAGATTAAAACATATAGTCTCAGAACGATAACGTACGTTTTTTTCATCCAGCGTCTCAATTTTTGTAATCCACACCTTCCATCGTATCGTCTAATGTACAGTCTAATGTATAGGCAACTATTCAGCGAAATATTAACGAGGATTACTTGCATTCTGGCAGTGATACATTTGAGGGAGCCGTTCGATCTATTGAAGAGCTAACAAAAGTTTTATCTGGAGCTCCGGGTTACACCTGTTAGATGATCTATGTTTGATGTCAAATTGGCCTAAAGTTTTGTGAAAAATCCATATTGCAATGCAAGATTCTTTCATACTAGTATTTGTTGGTTATGAAAATGACGATGAGAACCCTCGGTTTGCGCTGGAGCCCAAGGAGACACGAGTTTTCGTTCCGAATCAGCCAGGATTGCGATGAAACTGCTGTTCCAAAGGGAACGGTTCCTCAAAGTTGAAGAAATGATAAAATTGCTCCGATGAAGCGGGACTTTTAGCCAAACTAATACACATTTTGGCCGTTTCTCATGATCACAATTACCATACTGATTCGACAATCGCACTTGCCTGGTTATAGGATTTATCTCGAAAATATTAAACTTTCCAAACTAGTGACACACCTTTTGGAAAGTTTTCATTGGTCGACAGTGTCAAACGTGATATGTATGTGAAATTTGACCTAAATTTGTCCTAAATCTGTCTATGCAGAATGTCTCGATATAATGCTTGTGAAGTTTTTCACAAATTCACAGATTTTATATATGTGTTAGTATCACACTGTTAAGTTGAATTCCAATAAGAAAAAAATATGATTCCTATTGAAATGTTTAGTACTAAAATATAAAATATAAGACCAACTTAGACAAAACAAATGAATTTAAAAGATTTTTATAGGGTAAAACATATCTTAAAAGCTGGTTAGGCAAGGAATCAAATAAAATGTTTCAAGTACAACAAGAACTAGAATAAACATAACTGGACAGATGTGTTACTGGCTATTTACCTCAACCAAAGCAAAAACTTACAGAAAAAAATTCTTCATAAATTTATTTCTTCAAATAATTGATTCCTTATAAGCAAGTTAAACAAAAAACTAAATGAACTGTTCCAAATACTATCGAAACTAGAGTCGAAATCTCCGGCAAAGAGTGTTAATGGCAAATTTTTAATAAATTATTAAATAAAACCTTACTTCAGATAAAAAAATTCGTGGCCAATTTATTTCTCTGGATAATGGATTCCTTTAAGTCTTGTTGAACGAGGAATTTAAAGAGCTATTCCATGTACTATCGGAACTTGAGTCCAAATCTCTGGCAAAGGGTGTTAATGGCCATTTATCATTTTCGGCCAAACTCGAACTTTTCAGAAAAAAATTCGGGGCCAATTTATTTCTCGGGATAATGGATACCTTTAAGTCTTGTTGAACGAGGAATTTAAAGAGCTATTCCATGTACTATCGGAACTTGAGTCCAAATCTCTGGCAAAGGGTGTTAATGGCCATTTATCATTTTCGAACAAACTTGAACTTTTCAGAAAAAAATTCGTGGCCATTTTATTTCTCGGGATAATGGATACCTTTAAGTCTTGTTGAACGAGGAATTTAATGAGCTATTCCATGTACTATCGGAACTTGAGTCCAAATCTCTGGCAAAGGGTGTTAATGGCCATTTATCATTTTCGGCCAAACTCGAACTTTTCAGAATAAAATTCGGGGCCATTGTATTTCTCGGGATAATGGATTCCTTTAAGTTTTGTTGAACGAGGAATTTAAAGAGCTATTCCATGTACTATCGGAACTTGAGTCCAAATCTCTGGCAAAGGGTGTTAATGGCAAATTTTTAATAAATTATTAAATAAAGCCTTACTTCAGATAAAAAAATTCGTGGCCAATTTATTTCTCTGGATAATGGATTCCTTTAAGTCTTGTTGAACGAGGAATTTAAAGAGCTATTCCATGTACTATCGGAACTTGAGTCCAAATCTCTGGCAAAGGGTGTTAATGGCCATTTATCATTTTCGGCCAAACTCGAACTTTTCAGAAAAAAATTCGGGGCCAATTTATTTCTCGGGATAATGGATACCTTTAAGTCTTGTTGAACGAGGAATTTAAAGAGCTATTCCATGTACTATCGGAACTTGAGTCCAAATCTCTGGCAAAGGGTGTTAATGGCCATTTATCATTTTCGAACAAACTTGAACTTTTCAGAAAAAAATTCGTGGCCATTTTATTTCTCGGGATAATGGATACCTTTAAGTCTTGTTGAACGAGGAATTTAATGAGCTATTCCATGTACTATCGGAACTTGAGTCCAAATCTCTGGCAAAGGGTGTTAATGGCCATTTATCATTTTCGACCAAACTCGAACTTTTCAGAAAAAAATTCGTGGCCAATTTATTTCTCGGGATAATGGATTCCTTTAAGTCTTGTTGAACGAGGAATTTATTGAGCAATTCTATGTACTATCAAAACTTGAGTCCAAATCTCTGGC
The DNA here is from genome assembly GCA_951394425.1 of Tipula unca. Taxonomy (NCBI): domain Eukaryota; kingdom Metazoa; phylum Arthropoda; class Insecta; order Diptera; family Tipulidae; genus Tipula; species Tipula unca. The sequence goes on along the minus strand of OX596382.1, from coordinate 182,070,270 downwards.
AAAGGGTGTTAATGGCCATTTATCATTTTCGGCCAAACTCGAACTTTTCAGAATAAAATTCGGGGCCATTGTATTTCTCGGGATAATGGATTCCTTTAAGTTTTGTTGAACGAGGAATTTAAAGAGCTATTCCATGTACTATCGGAACTTGAGTCCAAATCTCTGGCAAAGGGTGTTAATGGCAAATTTTTAATAAATTATTAAATAAAGCCTTACTTCAGATAAAAAAATTCGTGGCCAATTTATTTCTCTGGATAATGGATTCCTTTAAGTCTTGTTGAACGAGGAATTTAAAGAGCTATTCCATGTACTATCGGAACTTGAGTCCAAATCTCTGGCAAAGGGTGTTAATGGCCATTTATCATTTTCGGCCAAACTCGAACTTTTCAGAAAAAAATTCGGGGCCAATTTATTTCTCGGGATAATGGATACCTTTAAGTCTTGTTGAACGAGGAATTTAAAGAGCTATTCCATGTACTATCGGAACTTGAGTCCAAATCTCTGGCAAAGGGTGTTAATGGCCATTTATCATTTTCGAACAAACTTGAACTTTTCAGAAAAAAATTCGTGGCCATTTTATTTCTCGGGATAATGGATACCTTTAAGTCTTGTTGAACGAGGAATTTAATGAGCTATTCCATGTACTATCGGAACTTGAGTCCAAATCTCTGGCAAAGGGTGTTAATGGCCATTTATCATTTTCGACCAAACTCGAACTTTTCAGAAAAAAATTCGTGGCCAATTTATTTCTCGGGATAATGGATTCCTTTAAGTCTTGTTGAACGAGGAATTTATTGAGCAATTCTATGTACTATCAAAACTTGAGTCCAAATCTCTGGCAAAGGGTGTTAATGGCCATTTATCATTTTCGGCCAAACTCGAACTTTTCAGAATAAAATTCGGGGCCATTGTATTTCTCGGGATAATGGATTCCTTTAAGTTTTGTTGAACGAGGAATTTAAAGAGCTATTCCATGTACTATCGGAACTTGAGTCCAAATCTCTGGCAAAGGGTGTTAATGGCAAATTTTTAATAAATTATTAAATAAAGCCTTACTTCAGATAAAAAAATTCGTGGCCAATTTATTTCTCTGGATAATGGATTCCTTTAAGTCTTGTTGAACGAGGAATTTAAAGAGCTATTCCATGTACTATCGGAACTTGAGTCCAAATCTCTGGCAAAGGGTGTTAATGGCCATTTATCATTTTCGGCCAAACTCGAACTTTTCAGAAAAAAATTCGGGGCCAATTTATTTCTCGGGATAATGGATACCATTAAGTCTTGTTGAACGAGGAATTTAAAGAGCTATTCCATGTACTATCGGAACTTGAGTCCAAATCTCTGGCAAAGGGTGTTAATGGCCATTTATCATTTTCGACCAAACTCGAACTTTTCAGAAAAAAATTCGTGGCCAATTTATTTCTCGGGATAATGGATTCCTTTAAGTCTTGTTGAACGAGGAATTTATTGAGCAATTCTATGTACTATCAAAACTTGAGTCCAAATCTCTGGCAAAGGGTGTTAATGGCCATTTATCATTTTCGGCCAAACTCGAACTTTTCAGAATAAAATTCGTGGCCAATTTATTTCTCGGGATAATGGATTCCTTTAAGTTTTGTTGAACGAGGAATTTAATGAGCTATTCCATGTTCTATCGGAACTTGAGTCCAAATCTCTGGCAAAGGGTGTTAATGGCCATTTATCATTTTCGGCCAAACTTGAATTTTTCAGAAATAAATTCGTGGCCAATTTATTTCTCGGGATAACGGATTCCTTTAAGTCTTTTTAAACGAGGAATTTAATGAGCTATTCGATGTACTATCGGAACTTGAATCCAAATCTCTGGCAAAGGGTGTTAATGGCCATTTATCATTTTCGACCAAACTCGAACTTTTCTGAATAAAATTCGGGGCCATTGTATTTCTCGGGATAATGGATTCCTTTAAGTCTTGTTGAACGAGGAATTTAAAGAGCTATTCCATGTACTATCGGAACTTGAGTCCAAATCTCTGGCAAAGGGTGTTAATGGCCATTTATCATTTTCGGCCAAACTCGAACTTTTCAGAAAAAAATTCGTGGCCAATTTATTTCTCGGGATAATGAATTCCTTTAAGTCTTATTGAACGAGGAATTTAATGAGCTATTCCATGTTCTATCGGAACTTGAGTCCAAATCTCTGGCAAAGGGTGTTAATGGCCATTTATCATTTTCGGCCAAACTCGAACTTTTCAGAAAAAAATTCGGGGCCAATTTATTTCTCGGGATAATGGATACCTTTAAGTCTAGTTGAACGAGGAATTTAAAGAGCTATTCCATGTACTATCGGAACTTGAGTCCAAATCTCTGGCAAAGGGTGTTAATGGCCATTTATCATTTTCGACCAAACTCGAACTTTTCAGAAAAAAATTCGTGGCCAATTTATTTCTCGGGATAATGGATTCCTTTAAGTCTTGTTGAACGAGGAATTTATTGAGCAATTCTATGTACTATCAAAACTTGAGTCCAAATTTCTGGCAAAGGGTGTTAATGGCCATTTATCATTTTCGGCCAAACTCGAACTTTTCAGAATAAAATTCGTGGCCAATTTATTTCTCGGGATAATGGATTCCTTTAAGTTTTGTTGAACGAGGAATTTAATGAGCTATTCCATGTTCTATCGGAACTTGAGTCCAAATCTCTGGCAAAGGGTGTTAATGGCCATTTATCATTTTCGGCCAAACTTGAATTTTTCAGAAAAAAATTCGTGGCCAATTTATTTCTCGGGATAACGGATTCCTTTAAGTCTTTTTAAACGAGGAATTTAATGAGCTATTCGATGTACTATCGGAACTTGAATCCAAATCTCTGGCAAAGGGTGTTAATGGCCATTTATCATTTTCGACCAAACTCGAACTTTTCTGAATAAAATTCGGGGCCATTGTATTTCTCGGGATAATGGATTCCTTTAAGTCTTGTTGAACGAGGAATTTAAAGAGCTATTCCATGTACTATCGGAACTTGAGTCCAAATCTCTGGCAAAGGGTGTTAATGGCCATTTATCATTTTCGGCCAAACTCGAACTTTTCAGAAAAAAATTCGTGGCCAATTTATTTCTCGGGATAATGGATTCCTTTAAGTCTTGTTGAACGAGGAATTTATTGAGCTATTCCATGTACTAAATCAATTAGAATTCAATTAGATTTTCAATATTCCAATAGGATTTGTATACGTATATATGTGAAAAAAAGTGTGAAAAACTTCACAGGCATTCGATATAACGTATTTTATCATAAGGACAATCATATTTGGTACGACGAACACATGATTTTCTGAATCTTCTTTGGAAAATCCTAGGAAGCGGATACCATAATGACGCGTATACCGAGATATCTTAAGGTTTAAGTTATCAAAAAAAAATGCAATTTTGGAAAACGTAGATGATTGTGAATGCAATGAATGAAATTGATATATTTTTCGGATAGACATCTTTGTACTAACACATTTAATCGAAAAATGTTTTGTTGTTTTTTTACAATTTTAGTCCTAGAATTTTGTCCTAGGACAGATTTAGGACCTAATTCACGAGAATAAACGTGTCTGCCTATTCATTTCAATTAAGCCAATCTCAATGACAGCATAGAGTTGCGTATTGTTCAAGGCGCTCAATTAGCTAACTTACATTGTGGACTTTTATGCATATGTCCTGGATCATTATTAATCGTAAAGTGTGTACTGTGACGGTCTCAAAATCAAGCCATTACTTCATAGCACTTTTCATTTGATTTGCAACGAAAGCGGTTCATAATAAGTTGGTATGCCAGCGGAAGACGATGGGTTAGTCGCAGAGAAGTTCCAGCTGGTATCGTGATCGACAATGGCACTAAATTTTTAGGCGTAACACTCGAAATAAAGCCTCTATTCGATCTGTTTAAAAACTCATCCAGTGCAATATATTTTGGCGGGCTCTGCGGGACTGCAGCATCAAATCAATAAAATACCATTTGAAGTGAATGCATGGTTTCTGCCAAAGATATAGTCCCTGGAATATTTGTACACCACAAGTCAATGAATCTCCAAATCTGTAACCAGCAGTTAGGAATATCTTTAGTCCCTCGTTTAAAATTGAAAGAGAGCGAATCTATTAAATGTTACGCGAGCCACAATACGTTGTAGCAACAGCATACCGTCATATATAATTGATATAAACCGCTGTAGAAAATGTATATTTTTAAAAGCTCAATTGGGCTTAAAAAGCACACTATATACCATTAAATGTAATATCGTTTAATATATAACATAAATATATTGCTTGTAATCAAATTTTATCTTCGCATAGCAACTTTAAGTATATTTTGTTGCTATTTTATAAATTCAGCCACTCCAGCCAAAAAAATAAAAAAAAAATTTACCAAACAGAAAAAATTAATAAAAATAAATGGATGGAATTTATTTTCTGCGGGTTTGTTTTATGGTTTTCCCATTTTTTTCCTTCCATTTTCATCGTTTTTGTTGTGCTTTGTGCGCTATGAGTTTCGTTTGCCCTAAAATCAAAGTTCTATATACGAAAAAGGTAGTTATGTGTTGTTTGGGTATACACAGCTAGAGCAGTATATATAGTTCAAAGAAGCGCAGAGAATTTATTTTTTTTCATCTCAAACCAAAAAACATTATATTTTGTTCGTTTATAGTTAGTGCGCGGTCTGTGCGGTGGGTATTCCATATGATATAAAACGGACCATTCTTAAAGAATAATATTCAGATGCCAACGAAATAAAAAAAAATCAATTTATTTATTGTTTAATGGCTTGTAGTTGAATAAAACAAGTAGAGCACCGCACACACAAAAAGAAACACGAGTGGGTTGAGGGCACAAAAAATATGATTTTGATAATTTTATTTTGTGGAGTTTACATATAATTTGAATTTATGAATCTTGAAAAACAATTTTTTTTTGATATATTTCGTTCAATTTTTCAATTTTATTTAAATTTGAACCGATTTTGTAATAATTTTTTGAATAAATAATAAATCGAAATGTAATGCTTTAATTGATGAAAAGTAAGGTTAGTTGAAGGTTGTGAATCGCTGGTAATAGTTCAAATGTTTTCAGTCAACACAACACCCAGTTTCCGATACATCGTACACCAATCCCCATTTACGACACTGCACCCTTGCGTTACTTTAGCCTCTAAAGTTCATGGAATGGAGGTCCCATGAAATCCAATTTGTGTCAAATTTTCATGTATTGGATCCCAACATTCTTACTGAATTCAAATTTATAAACATAGTTTATAAAGAAATGGTTTTAAATCCATGATTTTAGAAATAATTATATTGAATTTGAAAGTTGGTTTGTAACTAAAAACTAACACTTAAACTCAAAAACTTCAAGGAACAGCAGTAGAAGGTTGACCAAATGTGTAATGTTCCCATGCACTTGGCAAAGTGTATACTGTTTACCCAAAAAACGATAAATTCATATATTTGTGAATGCTCCTGGTTACTGTACGAGTACCTATAATTTGAAAACATTCGTACAATTCATACAATAAATTGGGGCGCATTTAGCACTGAAATTACCACTGGATTTGCACACAACAGAGCATCCAATATGCCATTTGAAAAAAAAATGCAGGCATGGGAAAAGTGGTGCAATTACGAAAAATCAAACTGTTTGGAACAAATGTACCATGGCATATAAAAATCATTGGAAGCAACACACAATGTCATCATTTGAAAGAAGTAATCTTTAAAAAATATATGGCAAGAAGTGTTCTTTCGAATGATAATAAAGTTTCCATACGAGTTTTTGCATAAATCACCTCTATAGATTTCGTTATTACGGATGAAATCACGCAAATGTTGTTTGATGCTCGCTATTCCTGGCATAACTGGCGGTGTGACTTTTGCACTTCAGCACTCATACATTTGTATTCATCTGCAAATCATACATTTTTTTGCAATTGTATCTACCTTGAACATCCATTAAAACAGATCCACTAAATTTGATGAACATTTCGTCATCGATCTGACACATATTTTATTGAACAAGTGTTGGATATCTTTAATGCAACCGCATAACGAACAGATAAGTCCTTCCAATTTTCAGGCACACCAGGGAAGTCATCCCACCCCTATTCTTCATCATCTATATAGGGAATGTATTTTTCGATGCCTAAATTAACTCGAATCCATCATTCAATCAGTATTACGAGAACATTTAATTATTAGCATTCCAAATATTGCAATTATAATTGTTAAACATTGAGATTAAACACAACGTGTTTAATTATGTGATTAAATATTACAAGTATTCGAGAGTAAACAATATATCATGTGCAACCAGTTGTGCTAATTGATGACATGCAACCAACATCCGATATATATAGCAAGCGTAATATCTAATTTACTCAGTTAATTACTAATCAATCAGAACTCCAGTTCTAAACATTTTGGGATTGTCCGACCTCTCAAAATGAAGAAATTTATAATTTTCATATTATTTTATGAAGTTGCGGTTCAATCGCAAAGTTTGTATCGCTACGAAGTAATCGTTGATTATTTGGATTTGCCAAAGAACAATGAACTTTTTGATTATGGAACGCTTCGAGTAAAAAAATATAATCGCACGTCATACGTGGTAAATGGACATGTAGATATTTTAATACCATTTTCGGATGAAATAACGGGTAAGTACGTATTGAGCGCGTACCAGGGTAATGAGTACAGGAAACTTTTTGAGAAAAATGTTGAGAAGATGTGTACCTTCTTGCAACAGGATAAAATGGTTATTGCCAAGGTGATTCAGAAAACTTCAATGGCACCGGAAATAAAAAGTTGCCCTGTCGAACCGGTTAGTTGAGGACATTTGAAACATAGTTGTAATACAGTTAATTAGTGAATAATTATTTTCAGCAACGTCTACATGTTTATGATATTTACATGCCTAACGATTATTTACCACTTCAACTTCCAAGTGGCGAGAAATATCGTATAAATGCTATGTACTTTATGGATGGTAAAATGAGGAGCAATTTTTCGGTCTACTTTCTGCTCAAGAAAATTGATGATGGATTTCTAAAACTAGGTTAAAGCAGCTTGATAAGTGTAGTATACAGTGTGTTGTTGTTCAAAAATATATAAACAAATTACTATCTATGTATAAATAAATGACGTGTGTTTAATTCAAATATTTACTTACCTTTGTTTTAATAAAAATAGGTATTTGAAATTGTAGTGAAAGTTTATATAAATATCCTTCGTATCGTTGCCATAAAAGGCACTAGTTGCTTCTGAATAAAATGTATAGCTGATTATATAAAATTTATTTATTGACCGGACCCTCTAAGCAACAACATGCTTAAAAATTGTGCCCCGTGCTGTTCTAAAATCTTTTCGTTAAAATAGAAGACTCAATAAAATAAAATATGCCGAAAGCTTTCAGTAATAAATACTTGACATAAATCTGGTTTAAAACCTATAGACATCTAGGATTTTCTGTAATGATGGCCTAACTAGAATGAACTCATTAATTTTTACTCACACTAAAATCGAATTCATTTTATGAGAAGTGCGGAAAATTGTGTTCTTAAAAACAACATCATTAACGTTGTTAATCTTGCCGTTTTCAATGCCAGAAGCCTCAATATAGATATAGTGACAAGGCATTGTGTTTGATATTGGTTATATTATCACCATTATTAAAACTAGATGGGATGCCATCCCATTTCATTAGTATTCCTGGGTGGTCATTCTGTGGTGCTATCTCATATTAGGCGATTACAAAGTGGGGATATTATAAATTGTCGTAGCTTACGTGGATGAATTGTGGATGAATAACGTCACGTCGCTTATTGATTTGAATGAAAAAGACCACAATATCCTTCCGTCCTACTTTTACTAGTGGCAAAAACAAACAAGAAAAATAGTTAAATCCCATTTTGGTAAAAAAAGCAATGGAGAGGTTGTGTGACTGTGTACTATTGGATATATATGGATACACGCCATTGTGGCTTTGTACTATTCGATTTATATGGAAACGTAATTTTTTTCTCTGAAAATTATAACAAAAGTAATCTATTTATATAGTTTTATTATATATATGTGTATATATATATATATATATATATATATATATATATATATATATATATATATATATATATATATATATATATATAGATATGTATATATATATATATATGTATATATATATATATATATATATATATATATATATATATATATATATATATATATATATATATATATATATATTTATATTTATATTTATATATAAAATAAAATTACCGCACTTATACGAAACCAATTATGGCGAAAAAATAGTTTTAAATAAGATAAAATTCAAAATTGGCCAATGTATTTAATGACATCACAAAATTATGTGCGAATGTTCCTTATTTGCTTATTTGGTACTTGTCTGTTAATTCACCCCAATTATTTTTAAATTTTATTCAAAAATTTGTAAATTGATTATAAAATTTGTATTTCAAGTGTATTTGTTAATAAAAAACACACATTTATTTATTAAACATTAATTTGTTAGTAACAAATTATTTTATTTATAACAATATCAAGTGGTGAAGAATTTTATTTTACCTCAATTTCATAATTTTAATAGTAATTTATAATTAACCGAATAATTATTATTTCAATCCCCTATTGTTGATAATTTATTTATTTTTTTAAATAAATAAATTGTTTATAACAAATTCCAATTGCTTTTAATTTTTTAGGACAATTTTTATACAACAAATACAGCGTTTTACTTACTTTTACTTAAGGCTCTACTTTACCTAGAACAAAAATCAAAATGGATGTCGATATTTAAATCGAAAATTACAAAATATTCCATGAAAAAATTGTTTTTTTGCCACTTACGACATCTAATTAAAATTGGATTAACTAAAAAATATGCGATATTTAGTTGATTCCTAAACCATTACCAAAATGGGATGGAACTAAACATCAATAATGAATTTTAAAGTGAATTGAAGAGGGAGAATTTATAATATGGATGAATATGTATATATAATGCCATGTTGGTAAACAAATATAATCATAAATGAAATTATTTTCACAGGAAGAGATTGTGTTTGTCCCAAATATTTTCTTTATACAGCGTTTTTCTTTAAATTTAATTATGTGAAATGGTGAAATATGTAAAAAGAAACGAGCAAATATATTCGAAAAAGGCCAGTTTTACACATAATTTTGGGTTTTTTTCTGCAAAATATTTCCAAAAATAATGAAAATCTTGTTAAAAACGAGCAAATATGCTCGAAAAAGGCCGGTTTTACACATATTTTTTGTTTTTTTCTGCGAATATAATTTCCTCGTTTTTAATAAGATGTTCAACATTTTGATTATGGAAAAATGGCACTTTTTCTAAATGTTAGCTCGTTTTTAACAAGATTTTCCTTTTCAGTCTTGTTACAATCGAGCTAATGTTCAGGAAAAGTGCCATTCTTCCATAATTTCGGATTTTTTTTTGACAAAATATAATCAAAATGTTGAACATCTTATTAAAAACGAGGGAATATTCAGGAAGATTGCAGTTTTTCCACATAATTTCAGGTATTTTACTGCCAAAAACAATAATGTCACTAATTTCACAATTATGGACGTTATTTTTGTAGATCATGAAATCCAGCAACCCGCAAACGGTAATGGTAAAAAAATGACTACTGGCACGGGCAGCGAAATTTGAATGAGGAGCAGAGACAACAGTCTAACCCTTATCACATTATTTAATAATTTTTAATTTTAATATTATGTTTTATTTTTTAATGTGATTATAATATGTAAATAAAATAAACTGTTTATCGTAATTTGTTACTTTTGTGTCATAACTCCGTATAAAAACAATGTGACGTATAACCTATCCGTACGAAAATACTTTCATTCTGATGGTTTTTGTTTACCAAATATTTTTAAATATTTTTGTTGTTTTTTCCATATATATACGTGCATATACAATATACATATATACAATATATATATATATATATATATATATATATATATATATATATATATATATATATATATATATATATATATATATATATATATATATATATATATATATATTTATAAATATAAAATACACAACAAAAACATTTAAATACGAGTACCAATTTGATTAACAAAAACAATCAGACATAATTTGGTTTTATGTATATCGAGAAATAAAATTTATAAAAATAAATTTTTCACAGAAAAGAAAGAATTTATTTATATTTTTTTAATAAAACTTAATTTTATTTTAAAATTTTTGAATATTTAATTAAAAAATTAAAAAATTAAATTAAGTTTTATTAAAAAAATTATTTTCATAGTGATTTCACTACCATGAATACCACTCGATAAAAAATATTCATATCTCTTGATTTGAGGTTATAAATAAACGACAAAATACCACAAAATTCATCCAACTTCAAAATGCGAAAATTTCATCCGAAAATGGTATTAAAATATCTACATATACCCATTTACCACGTATGACGTGCGATTATACTTTTTTACTCGAAGCGTTCCGTAATCAAAAATTTCATCGTTCTTTGGAAAATCCAAATAATCGACGATTACTTCGTAGCGATAAAACCTTTGCGATTGGACCACAGCTTCATAAAATAATATGAAAATTATAAATTACTTCATTTTGAGAGCTCGGACAATCCCAACAAGTTTATAACTGAAATTAAATTTATAACGCTGCTCACTTCACTATCTTACACTACTACACCATAGACCTAAGTGGAAGGAAGAAAGAAAACCTCACGGTTGGTCAACTAGTAGTAGTACACGAGGATAATCTTCCAAAATCATCATGGCTGTTAGGACGAATAACCACAATTCATGAATCTCCAACCGACAAGCTGGTGAGAAGTGCATCCGTTAAGACGATGAATGGCGTATATAAAAGACCAGTAATCAAGTTAATTCCACTGCCATTAGCTGATAAAGAGATGAAACCACATATAGGAACTTGAATTAGCCAAGGCTAATGGATCCAAGTGATAGGTTTTCTACATTTATATTAATATGTTATATTTATAAGTTAATTTGTATCGCATACATACTAATATGAGTGGTAAACATTTGAAGAAATGGAGACACTTTTGGTTCAACTAGTAATACACAGGGATGGGCGAGGTAGACTACGCAAAGTAATCTACTCGGTTGCCGACACGTAAAGTATTGCGTAGATTACTCGATGAGATTTGTTGGCAACGTCGACAATTAAGACAACGTCGATAACCTACGATAATTTCACGTTTTTTATGAAAAACGTAAATGCTAAAGCATTTTTTCAAATTAGTTCCCAACGCAAGTAAAATGAAAATAGATATACTTTTTGGTTAGCTACATAAGTAATTTTTTAAACATGTATTATTAATATTATACGTACTGGATTTTTGGCTCGATTTTAAAATTATTTCTTATAATCTATTTCTACGATTCATGCTAAATATAAACTGTAAGACTTGTTTATCCGAAATCCTGATCATGGATAGAAGGACATAAAGTTATAGTATTCACTATAAACTATATAAGCCAATGAATGCACATTGGATACATACATATGCTTAGCTCAGCTCAAGTAAAGATAAAATACCAAATAAAGTGATTTCAATAACATACTTACATTTTAATATTCTTTTCATTAAGTGATTAATTCAAAATATTTAAAAAATAAAAATAAATTTGTATTACACTTCTTGAACGGAAATTTTAATTCTGTGTAAAATGGATTATACGGTTCGGGATATTTCAATATTGCCAAAGTTATAATAGTCTTTAAAGCTTCGCTCATACCAGTACATATAAGGTTTTCGCATGTAATGTTTATATATTCATTTTAACGATTAATTTAAATAAATAAAATCATTTAATAATTGTTTTTAACAAAATATTTTTATTATACAAAATTAACTAAACATACATACACATGTTCATCATATGTATTAAAATATATTCACTATAGTTATATCTATTGCACAATCCATCTACAATCTACATATTAGGTATGTACTCGTACCAAGTATATAAAAATTTAATCAAACTCAAAATTAAAATATGTAAACAGAACAACACCGACCTGACAACTGTCATGGGTAAAAATGCATTGGATTCTGTGCGAAACAACAATGGTGAAAGACTCGTCGACTTCTGTATCATAAATCAGTTTCATATCAGGTTCATAGGCGGCAGTAGGTTTCCACACAAAAATATACATAAATATACATGGACATCCCCGGATGGCAGAACCAAAAACCAGATAGGCCACGTAATGGTCAACAAAAAATTCCTCACTTCACTACAAGATGTCAGAATAATGAGGGGCGCTGACGTACACAGTGATCATCAACTAGTAATAGCACAATTTCAAATCAAGCCAGCAGCTGTGAAACATACAAAGACAAATAGGAGGAAATTTAACACAAACAGATTGAGAAATATTGAAACAAGACACGTCTTCAATAAAACGCTCCAACTCAATCTCCATAGAAATGAAGCCACCAGTATAGAACAAAGATGGAACCAAATTGAAGAAGCATACATCAAACCTGCCTCGGACGTACTCGGCTACCATCGGAAACCTTGGATTAGTGATGATACATGGAATAAAATTGAGGAACGCCGTCAACTTAAGTTACAAATGCACCAACATAACACGGCAGAGGTGAAACACAAATATGAGGAAATAGCGCGACAGGTAAAGAAAATGGCAAGGAATGATCGTAGACAATTTGCAGAGAACATTCTCAAGGATGCTGAAGAGGCAGCAGCAATCCAAAATATGCGAGCACTACACCAGTGTGTAAGAAAGGTCACAGGGAAAATTACAAATATACCACCTATAAAAGATGCAAATGGTCAAATCTTAACAACGGACGAAGCACAGTTAAACAGATGGAAAGGATATTTCGAAGAAGACGTCATCGGCAGCACCGAAAATCTCTGGTCGTCAATTGGCACCAATAACGAAAATAGCAACACCCATCCACCAATGGAGCGGGAAGTTAAAAGTGTCATTGAGAAACTGAAGAACAACAAGGCTGCTGGAACAGACAATATAACCGCCGAAATATTCAAAGGAAATTCATCTACAACTGCAAGTGCACTAACACCTATAATACAAGAAGTGTGGAATTCTGGCAAAATACCACAAAAATGGAAAGAAGGTTTGACCATTAAAATCCCCAAGAAAGGTGATCTAAGGGAATGCAAAAACTGGCGAGGTATCTCTCTCCTCAACACAACAATAAAGATACTCGCAATGATCATCCTTGACAGAATCTCACCTACGATCAACGCTAAATTAAGAAACGAACAAGCTGGTTTTAGACCAGGAAGAAGTTGCACTGATCATATCAACTCAATCCGTATCATTACTGAGCAATCTAACGAATGGAATTCACCACTGTACCTGCTATTCGTCGATTTCGAACGCGAATTTGACACGATAAATAGGAACGCAATATGGCAGTCACTTTATGAAATGGGCATCCCAAAGAAATTAATAGAACTCATACAAGAAATGTATCGGGATGCTGGAAACCGAGTTCAATATAAAGGAGTAAGGCAAGGATGCGTACTCTGACCAACGCTGTTCCTGATCGTACTGGATGGTGTAATGCGGAAATTAGACACTACATCCCCTAACGGCATACAATGGGGATTAACAGGTAGACTCAATGATCTGGACTACGCAGACGACATATGCCTGCTCACACACAAACACTCAGACATGCAGCAGAAAGTACAACAGCTATCAGATTTAGCTAACAAAGTTGGTCTCAAAATTAACATCAGGAAACCCAAGATAATGAGATTCAACACGAATATAACCACACCGATCCACATCAACGATATACAAATCGAAGATGTAAACGAATTCGTATACCTTGGATGCACAGTAGCAAAAGCAGGTGGGGCAGAGGAAGACATAAACAAACGCTTAAATAAGGCCAGACATACATTCAATATGCTAAATAAAGTCTGGAATACATCCGTCCTATCACGCAAGACCAAGATACGAATGTTCAACTCGTGTGTGAAATCGGTACTACTGTATGGGTGTAAAACATGGAAACACACAGAAAAAATCGGAAAGAAGCTACAAGTATTCGTAAACAAATGCCTTCGACGACTACTGAAATGCTTCTGGCCTAACGTGATAAGTAATATCGACATGCATAGAAAAACAAACCAGTCAGACATTGCGGCAGAAATTAAGAGACGAAAGTGGAGATGGATTGGCCACACACTGCGGAAATCACCAAGTGATATACGAAGAAGTCATTGGACTGGAACCCGCAAGGGAAAAGAAAAATCGGAAGACCAGCCATGACATGGAGGAGAACGATGCTAGCTGAAGCGAAACAACTCGGTAAATCATGGGAAGAAATAAAAGCTATAGCCCCCAACAGAGTAAGATGGAAAAGCCTAGTAGACGCCCTATGCTCCTAAATTGGAGATTAAGGGGAAAAAAAAAAAAACAGAAATTACCAAAAAAGCTAAGTTCAATTAAAAATAAAAATCTATGTACATATGAAAAAAAAACTAAACAATATCTTCTAAGACTGAGTCATTAAAGTCTATGCTTTGCATATTTTTTAAGTAGTGATATACGTGTACAAGTTTTTTCGATTTATCAAAAGTTAATCTATTTCTAAGGCCAATTAGAAAATAGCCTTTCGATTTAATAGCTAGATTTGCCAAATTTTTTGCTCCATTTCAGCCATACTCCAAAAAAGTAGAGGTTTTGTTATTTCTTTTTTATATAATACAGTAAACATTCCACTTCTTTTTCTGTATAAATCCAATTCTTCAATTCCTTCGTTGTTAAGGTTTTTGAATAAACATTTTTTGATGTCATCTAACTGAGATTTATTTAGTTTCGAGTTATCATAGTGAGGATGTAAATAAAATGCCGCAAGCGCGTACGGGTTCAAGGCCTTTTGCTTTCTAATTTTAAGCACGTCTTCAAATTTATTAAATTTTGATGGAAATTTTATCGACAACCACAAATCAGCAGCGTCAGCAATAGACGCATCACTTGATTGACAATTATTAATTCAGTGGCATATATAGTGGCATCCACATGAATTTCTTTCATATATTGAAGATTTGCCAACAAACTAACGAAAGCGTCACGATAATTGTTCCATCGAGCTTCACACGATAATTGAATTCGTTTACCCCCTTTTGAAATAATAATTTTTTCAAAATCAGAATGTTTGAATTTGTAGCAAATGCCACTTTCTATTTTTGAGAAACATTTTTTTGTTCTAAAATTATTATAAAAGCATTTATTTGGGACAGTGTATTTTAGTATGTAATTCGTATTTATAAATTTTGTATAATTATGGGATTATTGGGTATTGGTATAAAAATGGAAAAGAATAAAAAAAAAGAAAAAAGACGATGCATGGAAGCAAAGAAGAAGGGAGAAGAATTTGGATTATTGAACGGAGTGGATGGATCTTCGGAATAAAAATAAAAATAAAAACAACGAAAGTAAAATAATTAAAATTAAAAAAAAAAGAATAATAATAATTGGGACGATGTACCTATAAAGTTAAATTAATAAAAAAAAAAAAATCAGGTGATAAACTAATCATATATGTATAAACATTTTTTTTAAATATAATAAAATTGAAAAATATTAATAAATAAAAATATAAAAAAAAATAATTCATTGAAAAGTATAATAAAAATAAACTTCAGTGTTTTCCTTGACCATCGCGTGTTTCTTCGGAAAAATAAATAAAAGATAAACAACAGTAACAAGAATACGACGAAGTTTTTTGGACCTTGATAAGAATCCCTTATCATGCATGATCAAGTGGAAAACCATTGATAAATTTGATATAAGCGATCGGATCCGCAACGATTTCGGATAACGTACGTACGTAATAGTTTTTAAGTAAATTTATATCTTTTAGTGTCATGATTTAGTGTAGTGTTTAGTTAAGTTAAGTTAAGATCATTTTTTTTTTTGGGGAAGGTTATCTTATAATAATAAAAAAAAAAGAAAAGATAACTGTATCATTAATAAATTGAATTTCTGTAAATATTTTTTTTATTATGATTGAGTAAGTTTGCGATAAATTCCATTGGTGTTGACGGTGAATGAATTTAGAGTGCCTTGGGTGTATGTGATCATACTATATTTGTTTACATACATTTTTCTGTCCCTATTCATTTTTTTAAACAGCAATTTCAAGCTCTCTTGTGGTCCCAGAAAAGAACCCCCCACGACTGAAACCTAGCGGCTAATAAAACTTGCTGTCTGAATGAACCACAAGGGAGTCTAAATTACCAATATGGCTATTACAAGTTGTATGCCATATTACATGGCTAACGTTTTTTCCCATTTTTATCATAACACTGGCATTGTCAGATACTACTGCATAAGTTATGGTTTTATATAATTTCTCAGCAAGATCCATTGATTTGTAAATTATATCTGTTAGTTTGTCGGCATTTTCAGATATACCCGATAAATCCCAAGCATTTATAAATGCTCTATTTCCATTGGCAATATGAAGCATACTAACTATATAGTTTTGCAATTAGTTGATGAGTTTTTCCAACCATCTATTAAAATAACTGATTCATTTTCATCAGACATCTGTTCCCGTGTAACTAATAAACACCTCTCGTATGATTTATCAAGTAAAGACGTTGATAAAAGTTTGCGGGAAGGAATGCATGATGAGTATGCTGGTCGTAAATTTTTTATCATCATTTTAAAATGTGCCGATTCAACTATTGATAGCGATATGATGCAACCATAAAAAAAAATCCGCTAGAGCGTTATTTATGCCTTCTTGTTCTTTACGGCTTAATGTATCAATAAAATTTGGCATATTTTTTGTTTTCGAAACAGTTTTAATTTTTGCAGACGGTGTCGGTCTCTAAAAATATTTTTTTTTATTAGAAATACAATTAAGAATTATTATTGGTACTCGTATATTATATATTACCTTTTCAGGTGTAACTGTTAAAGATGATGAAACAGATGGAGAGTGTATTCTTGGTTGATGATGGATTTCATTAAATTTTGATAAGACATTTATTTGGTCTAATGATTTTTGTTTGAAATGAAATTTGGTGATTTTTTTATTCGACAGTTCTAAATTTTTATTCTTAATTTTGTTCAGTAAAAGTGTCCAAATACACAATTTTTTCGAAATTTGGTAATTTAATTGTAAAAACAATAAAACATATTATAAGTATGTTTTCAAATTTAACGGGCTTATATTTCATTTTAAGCAAAAATCTGAGGCTACAATTCACTTTGATTTAAGTGAAATCCATCTATATAATAGCTTATCTATATTCGACTACTTGAAACTAAATGAATATCGTTTGATAAATAACAATTTATATTGATTTACCATTCGGCCATTATTTGGAATTTCACTGTCGTCTATGAATTCAATTTCTATATCTGAAAGATTTGTTGAAGAATTAGAAAAACCAGAGTACGTTATCAAATTTCCAGTTTCTTCCAATGTACAAATATTTCTGTAATACAAAATGTGATTAATATAAGATAAATAAAATGAACACTAAAAATTCTACCTGTGCGCTTTAAGTCTTTTAGCAGCTGTGTTTTTCAAGGATTTTTTGCAAATTTCGCAGAATGCTTCATATTTACCTTTATTTTTTGTTAAGATGAACTTTAATTCTTCGAAATTAATGTTTTTGGGCGCCCACCACGAATTTTGAACATTTTTTCAATACACATCACATCACTACAAAACTGCAAATAAAATTGTAAATCACGCATAAAGCCTCTATTCCATTGTGAAAATTTACTGACAGCAAAAACAAAATGGGATGGGATAAAAATATAGATTTGCTGGTAGTGCGAAAGAAACAAATACCATCATCAGCAAAATTTTACTGGAGAGAAAAATGTGTTTGTGTTAGTGTGTTGCCATAATTTATTATAGAAAAGTATCAAGTTGAGTATTTTTTATGGCAACATTTATACACGGTTTGGTAGTGGTTTCTTTCGCACCACCAGCAAATCTATATTTTTATCCCATCCCATTTTGTTTTTGCTGACAGTAAATTTTTCACAATGGAATAGAGGCTTAAATTGTTTAAGGTTATATAATTTAATTTGACATTCAGGATAAGGAGACCACACGCAACGAATTGTGTGGTAGGAATTACATTTTGCACGAGTGGACCAGTTGTACCATACTTAAAATTTTATACACTCTTGAATTTCTATCTACATTAATGTATAATTTTTTTATGTATAATTTAAATATTTACGTGTAATCCTGGCCACATAAACAGAGTCCTAAGATTAGAAAATGAGCTTATAGAAAACCATAAATATATATAAATATATATATATATATATATATATATATATATATATATATATATATATATAATATATATATATATATATATATATATATATATATATATATATATATATATATATATATATATATATATATAAATATAGGTCCAACGAGGCTACGATTTCGGAATACCACAATTTTTGGTATTCGGTAGACTGATGCTATATGGTAATCCCTTTATATGGTAATATATGGTAATATTAGATGACGCGTAATTGCCCATCCCAGACTTTAAGGAATACGAAGAGTTATCACACCAGAAAACCCATTAATTTCTTTTAATATATTACCTACATTTTTTGATATATTTCGGTTCTACCACATTGTGCATCACTAAATTATTTTGCCACACACTCTACAATGACTAGAGTAGGCCAAAATCGGCCAACTGTAAAGTCAATATATCTCAATATAAATGTTATATGATCAAGTCATAGAAAAGATTTTCAGAAAGCCCAACTTTTATCATTTCTGGAAAGCCCAATTTTTATCACGGAACTAATTTAAACAGACTATAATACATTGGCTATAGAATCGGCCAGAATCCAGCTGTTCCAGAAAACTATAAAATTGGTATTTTCTGTATACTCTATGGCCGATTCTGACCCAAAATGTGCATAAAAGTCTGTTTCAATTAGTTCTATAGGCACCTCCGGTTTAGATTAATCATAGTTTTCTATAGGCACCTCCGGTTTAGATTAATCATAGTTCTGGAATTATTATTTTCAATTAATACGCGAACCAACTGGAAATATGTATCAATGAACAATTAATGTAATAATTTTGGTTGCATGTGCGTATATGATATTTATGCGCTAATGGATTGAAAAATAACGAGCCAATCCATCAAATCATAAGGATTATTAATACAACTCTCTAAAGGTTAGTCTAACCTCACAAAATTGAAGATGGCTCAAAAATCAAAATGGACGAATTTTAATGCAACCGCATAACGAACAGATAAGTCCTTCCAATTTTCAGGCACATCAGGGAAGTCATCCCACCCCTATTCTTCATCATCTATATAGGGAATGTATTTTCCGATGCCTAAATTAACTCGAATCCATCATTCAATCAGTATTACGAGAACATTTAATTATTAGCATTCCAAATATTGCAATTATAATTGTTAAACATTGATATTAAACACAACGTATTTAATTATGTGATTAAATATTAAAAATATTCGAGAGTAAAAAATATATCATGTGCAACCAGTTGTGCTAATTGATGACATGCAACCAACATCCGATATATATAGCAGGCGCGTAATATCTAATTTACTCAGTTAATTACTAATCAATCAGAACTCCAGTTCTAAACATTTTGGGATTGTCCGACCTCTCAAAATGATGAAATTTATAATTTTCATATTATTTTATGAAGCTGCGGTCCAATCGCAAAGTTTGTATCGCTACGAAGTAATCATTGATTATTTGGAATTGCCAAAGAACGATGAACTTTTTGATTACGGAACGCTTCGAGTAAAAAAATATAATCGCACGTTATACGTGGTAAATGGACATGTAGATATTTTAATACCATTTTCGGATGAAATAACGGGTAAGTACGTATTGAGCGCGTACCAGGGTAATGAGTACAGGAAACTTGGTGAGAAACATGTTGAGAAGATGTGTACCTTCTTGCAACAGGATAAAATGGTTATTGCCAAGGTGATTCAGAAAACTTCAATGGCACCGGAAATAAAAAGTTGCCCTGTCGAACCGGTTAGTTGAGGACATTTGAAACATAAATGTAATACAGTTAATCAATGAATAATTATTTTCAGCAACGTCTACATATTTATGATATTTACATGCCTAACGATTATTTACCAGTTCAACTTCCAAGTGGCGAGAAATATCGTATAAATGTTATGTACTTTATGGATGGTAAAATGAGGAGCAATTTTTCGGTCTACTTTCTGCTCAAGAAAATTGATGATGGATTTTTAAAACTAGGTTAAAGCAGCTTGATAAGGTATACAGTGTGTTGTTGTTCAAAAATATATAAACAAATTACTATCTATGTATAAATAAATGACGTGTGTTTAATTCAAATATTTACTTACCTTTATTTGAATAAAAATAGGTATTTGAAATTGTAGTGAAAGTTTATATAAATATCCTCCGTATCGTTGCCATAAAAGGCACTTGAACTAAAAATTGGGCTCCGGGCTGTTCTAAAATCTTTTCGTTAAAATAGAAGACTCAATAAAATAAAATATGCCGAAAGCTTTCAGCAATAAATACTTGACATAAATCTGGTTTAAAACCTATAGACATCTAGGATTTTCTGTAATGATGGCCTAACTAGAATGAACTCATTAATTTTTACTCACACTAAAATCGAATTCATTTTATGAGAAGTGCGGAAAATTGTGTTCTTAAAAACAACATCAGTAACGTTGTTAATCTTCCCGTTTTCAATGCCAGAAGCCTCAATATAGATATAGTGAGTTTGACAAGGTATTGTGTTTGATATTGGTTATATTATCACCATTATTAAAACTAGATGGGATGCCATCCCATTTCATTAGTATTCCTGGTTTCAGAGTTACCTTATTATTATTTCATCCGAAAATGGTATTAAAATATCTACATATACCCATTTACCACGTATATGGCGTGCAAGTATATTTTTTTACTCGAAGCGTTCCGTAATCAAAAATTTCATCGTTCTTTGGAAAATCCAAATAATCAACGATTACTTCGTAGCGATAAAAACTTTGCGATTGGACCACAGCTTCATTAAATAATATGAAAATTATAAATTACTTCATTTTGAGAGCTCGGACAATCCCAACAAGTTTATAACTGAAATTTCGATTGATTAACTAAATAAATTGGAAATTACGGTTGATATATATATATATCGGATGTTGGTTGCATGTCATCAATTAGGACAACCAGTTATGGTTGTTTTTCGATGTTTTTCATGTTGTGTTTAATCTCAATGTTTAACAATTATAATTGCAATATTTGGAATGCTAATAATTAAATATTCTCGTAATGAATTTAGAATGATGAGTTAATTGATCATGATTGATATCGAGCGATTTATTTTAATTTCAGTTTTATCTACTTTAATCTCTGTATAATTATATTTCCAGTTGATTGGAATATTAATTGAAAATAATAATTCCGGAACTATAGTTTTGGCTTCTGAATAATATAAACCGGAAGTGCATAAAAAACATAGCACACGTCATATGAGTCTTCAATGGATTTTGACGTTCTAATCGACATTATAAAACACAACGTCTGTCTGTTTTTTTGTCTGCTTTCGCATGTGAGCATTAGAAATAAGGGGCCGAGCTGTGAAGAAATAACTCGAGAAATAACGCAATATGAGCACGAACAAATTTAATATTTTCTTACGATTTTCTTAATTTTTGTTCATTCCTTTATTTCTTTTATTTTTATAATTATTTGAATTTTAGCTGTTGGTATAGTAAAACTTGGCAGAACTGTACAAACCCATTTTGGCAAGAGTAAGCAAAGACACATTAAGTGACATCTATTCATATGTTTGTTTACAAATTGTTCCGCTTGCGAAGGAATGAACCAAAATATACAGTGATCGATGTGAAGGAATAATTTTTTTTTTCTTATTTGCGTGACAAAAATTTTCGTTTCATTTATTAACAGCTACCTAAGTATTTATCTACATGTAAAGCTCCGATCGCTGTAGATAGTACGGTATGTACATGTTATGTTATATAGCGAGGTTGCGATATATTTTTTGATATTATCTTCCCTGGGTATATGCAAAACCTTCCCTATTACTCAACCAGTATTCATTTGATACTTGGAGTATAAGACATCTCGAGTATGCCGTTTTATTTTACTAGTGCGCTAGGTTCAATAATATATTATACAACAAGCAGTGCCGGCTCAAGAACTTTTTTGAAGCGAGCTTTTTACCATTTTTACCCCGTTCCAAATACACATATTCCATTTTACATTTAAGTACCTCCAAGTTAAATGAAAACCAATTTGCTCTGTACATTTTGGCATTCGAACTTTAGAGTTGCACACAATATTTGTTAAAATGAGAAACAATCGTTTAATGAATATTAATGTAAAGGGTGTTTTTATAGAGTTACATAAGTTTAAATCATAACAAAGAAATATATTTTTAATATCATTGGAATGGGTTTTATTGATTTAAATATAATTTTGGCCATGTGGGCGCCACGGCCGGCGCGTATAAGGTGCACTCTGGAACACCAATTTTCTCAAACTTTTCGCAGCATTTTTTTTCATAGATGATGTGTTGCTGCCAAGAATTCCAATGATTACAACTGAGATGGAATTCAAGTATTTACAATTTCCGGTCTGGCCTGCATTCGCGATGACAAACAATAAAGCATAAGGACAGTCACTTCAAATGTTCGAAAAAGCAGGAGTTAGGTTTAGTATCGCTCACCACTTTTACTTCTACTATGTTTATAGTGAATAAAGCCGCAGTAGTGCCCTATGGGTCTTAAACCAGAGTAATAAGCATACAGTACTCAAAATGATACACAACAATCAACACAACAATAATAAACAAAAATTTTAAAAAATTTCGATACCAAATTTAAAGTTGGTGAAGAGTGATAACAGTTTTATTGTGAACATATTAACTCGAATTGTAATACTTAGTATATGAATTACATATTATATATCATTATGTACATATATATATATACTACGCTAAATATTAGAATGCTGCTTTATGGGCAGTGGGGTGAGTGTTTTCATTTGCACAGCAAAGAAACAGAAGGTAAAAATCCCAAACCTAACACCGAGCAAATCGACGCTGAACAGGCCTTCGTAGAAGTAATTCGGCGTAAGAGAAGGAGACAGAATAAATCGGAAACCGTGATAGTGAAATCGAAAGGTCAAACTTACGTTGACCTCCTGAAATCCGTGAAGGCGAATGTAGACATAAAAGATGTAGATGTTGAAATAACGGCGATGAGAAACAACAGGACAGATGACCTAATAACCCAGCTGAAGGGCGGAAAGAACAAAGCCGAGACTCTAAGGGAGGCGATTGTAGGAAGGATAGCCGGTGTAGAGCATCAAAAAGAAATGGCTGTTATACACATACGAGATCTCGAAGAAAGTAGTGCTGAGCCCGATATAAGAGAGAGAGTCTGGGAAGTTTTGGAGAAGGCAGATACCGGCCAAATTTTTGTAACCTCAGTAAGGCCTGCTTATGCAAACACTATAAGAATGCAACAGTGAAACTGTCCAAGGAATGGGCAAAATTGATAGTGGATAGAAGGCGTATCAGAATCGGTTGTGTATCGTGCAGGGTACATCTTCGTCTCCCGGATTACCGTTGTTATAAATGCGGAGAGGGAGGACACACAGCACGAAACTGCAATGAACCGGACCGCTGTGGTATCTGTTTCAGCTGCGGCAAAAGTGGTCATATGAGAAAGGGCTGCAATGAGATAAAACACTCCATACATAGGGCAAAGCAGGGCTCAAAGGGAGTACACATCGCAATAGGCCAGCCCAAGATCTCCTTGGTGCAATCACCCGGAGAAGGCACGTAGATGTGGTCCTGGTGAGCGAGCCGAATCTATCGAAGCTGGAAGAAGGAAGTTGGATACCAGATTTAGATGGAGACACCGCTTTAAGCGTAGTATCAAAAGACATTGTAACAATAAGGACAGGTGCAGGAAAAGGAGTGGTCTGGGTAGAACTGCAGGACGTTGTAATAATAAGCTGTTATTTCTCACAAAACAAATCTCTTGGCGATTTCGCACAAAGACTGGACGAACTCAGTCTGATTATTTGGAACCAGAACAAAGACGTAATTGTTGCATGTGATTTTAACTCGAAATCTCCAGAGTGGGGCGGAAATATACTAGACAAGAAGATAACTCTTAGCAGACTGGGCTGCATCATGTGATCACTCGAGCCTCAACACAGGTTCCAACCTTTGAAAGAGGCAACTATATATGGTTCCTTTCTTGATGTAACCTTCCGCTGTGCAAGAACAACCCAACGACTTAAGAGTTGGCAAGTTTTGGAAGACGAAAGCCTTAGCGACCATCGCTATATTATGTTCGAAGTGAATACGAACAGGATTAACATGCGATCATTACAGAACAATACTACCAGTAATAGCAGGCGTGTAGGAGCAACAAAACAAGAACATCTTCGCAGCGTAATTCGTTGCTACCTGAACTCCTCCAGCATTACAACTACGGCACAGCTAGTAGAAACCGTCAGGAAAGCATGCTAGGAAGCTCTACCGAAACAACGTCGGAAAGGAAGAAGAAGTGTTTATTGGTGAGAAAGCATGAGAAACTACAGAGAAAAAATGTTTTGCGACGGTCATAGAGATACGATGAAATCAGACGTGATGCAGGCAGAGAAAATAAGAAACAATCACTTAACTTATTTATTAGCAATTTTGATCAATCTTATCAAATGCCTTGCTAAAATCGAAGAGCACCAATGTACTTGCTCGTCCGTCATCGACAGCCCTGCGCGAATTTCATCGCTAATATTTAGTAGAGCAGTTATAGAACTATGATTAGATCTGTAGGCCGATTGAACTTTGGATAGCATTTTATGTGATTCTAAGTGATGCAGTTTGAAGTATTTTCTCTAGAACCTTAGAAAGAACCGGTAGCAAACTAGTAGGCCGAAAGTCAGATAGACAAGAGCTATTTTGTTTTTTAGGAATCAGTATAACTTTATGTAGAGTGCTTCCATTTGTAAGGGAAACTAGAGAAAGTCATTAGATTTAACTGATCTAAAGGCTTCATATAAGTCTACAATATCAATAACAATATTACGAAAACTAAAAGCATTATCAGTAGCTCCACTCAACTCAAAATCGTCTATGTTAGCAGGTGTTGATTGTTGATTACAAAAATAATTATTCAGATTGTCTGCTGAGAAGTCGATTTTTAAATTATTTAGTTTATTGGATAATCCAGTTATGGAATTAACATGTTTCCTAAATGTTTTAGATGGTAAGGTAGCATCGCGACGTATAGCAAAATACTGAATTTTAACCTTTTTAAGAGCATTATTGGTCTTATTTCTAATTGATTTATATTCCAGACAAAGCTCTTCATTTACCGTATGAAAATAAAATTACGTAATTTAATCAAACTTAAAATGTGATTATTGAACCTGGGTGGGTCAGTAGATTTTAAAAGAAATGATTTAACAGGAAGAAGTTTTTCAAATAGATGCCACAACCATTTGGTTAAGAAGCACACTTTATAGATTTAGACGGACGCTCTACGACTGATGCCCTAGCAGAAGTTATGAGTTTAGTAGACATGGCTGCGACCAGATCCTGTTACACCCGAAATATCCCGGTAGTGATGACCTTTGATGTACGAAATGCATTTAATAGCGCAACCTGGGAGATAATCCAACAAAAACTGAAAGAGCTACACGTGAGCCCGTACCTAAGGAGAATGATCCAGAGCTATCTAAGTCACTGACGCATTTTGATGGTATCAGAAGGTATAAAAACTCAGATAGAGATTACCAGTGGTGTCCCACAAGGTTCAATCTTAGGCCCGACGCTATGGAATGTCCTATATGATGGTATTCTTCGAATCGATATGCCCGAGGGTGCTAAGTTAGTTGGTTATGCGGATGACCTAGCACTTATTGTATCCGCAAAACACGAATATCAGGTAGTAGAACGAGTGGAAACTGCAGTTGACGCCATCTCTAGATGGCTTTACAATTATCGTATGCAGGTGGCTCCAGAGAAGACTGAAGCCATAGTAATGACGGGCAGAAGGGTCCTCTCTCCGATGGCCTTCCGCGGGGTCAATATAAGGCAAGTACCTCCAGCAGAGCACATTATACTGCACTGCATAAGGTGGGTGCAGGAGCGGCAAGAGTGTGTTAATCATGTGGGGGAACTAACCACAGACAAGATAATCGAGAAGATGATAAAGACCATTTTGAAACAAAAAATAAGAGAAGAGACGATGAGATCAGCAACCGATATTGCCCAAGGAATACAACGTAAATTATGGACATCCTTTGCCTGAAGTAATGCAAAGTTTTATGTTGGACATCCTTTGACTTTATTATGGACATCCTTTGACTGAAGTAATGCAATGTTAAACTTTAAACAAAGTTTAAATATTTTCAATAGTTCTTATTATTAGTTGTTATGTATAATTTGGAAATTAATAACGAAAATTACGCGTACTGTGTTATTGTACGGAATATGAATTATAATTTTGAGCATTGCTTTTGTACGAGTCAAAGTGACATCATTGTATCATAAATTATAACATTAACACTCCACGTCTAAGTATTTTAAATTCGTGGATTAAAATACAATATAAGTGATTATAAAAATTTGACTTTTTATTTGGGGCAAAATCCAATAAAATTTCCGATAGAATTGCGTAAACGTTTGGCTTCGAATTTATACCGCACCTGCACAAACGAAATTTCATCGCTGCACAGTTCAACGGAAATTAATGAACTTTTTATGTTTTCATATATACGTATTTTGATGAGTTCCTCGTCAATGTTTTCATTTTTAAAATCAATCATTTCCAAAAATAAATAAATAATTTTTTTATAACATTCTGGCTTACCTTGGCACAACGTGACACAATTCTAATTAAAATGTTTACTCTCGAGGGAGGGGTCACCTGAAAATAAAAGAAAAAGGTTGAATAAATTCCAATTATTTACTTGTATAAAACACTGTACAGCAAGGAACAACAACAATATTATATGTAAAAAGCTTTTTTTTATTAGTTAGCTTTTGAATCAATTATCGTGTATTCCAAAGCAAGTAAATTACCAACTGAACTATCAAATTGGCACCTCAATGCAAGCAATAAATTTTTATACTTTGTTTATCGTAAAATTCGTCCGTATAATTTTCCTATTTTTCCATTTGAATTGAAAAACAATTTTCCTGGAGTAGCTTTTTATTTTTTTTTGTTGGTTTTGGTTCTATTATTTTCTAATTTGTCTATATATTTGTGTATTCATGTCGACCAAACATCACATCACTCGTCTGTATCGTTTTTTGGTTGTTGATTTTGTTTAAATTCTATTTAGGAACAATTTAACTATTGTTAAGGGATGAGGGAAATTGTTGTGTGCCACATAATGGTGTCCATTTAGTTTTCCCCGCATAATTTGAATCGATATATATATTATGTACGTCATATAGATAGGATTAAATGTAAGACGAGGAGAGGTGAAATGTCAAAACAGAAATTAAACGAAATATTATTTATGTTCTGTGTGCGCGCGGTCGTATAAAATTGGGTTTTTGGCTTATGGTGATCGACAACCGCACAACCCAAAAATAAATTATTACCAAGGTGAAAAATTTTCATTTCCCATTTTATTAAAACAAAAAATAAAAGTTTTCGTGAAAAACAGTAGACAAATTTTTTTTTTTCTAATCCCCTATGTTTTATTACTTCTGTTTTAATAACGGCTATTTCCTAATTTTCGTTTTTTGGAGGAGTTTCCGCCTGTTTTATAAATAAATAAATATTTTTTTCTCGTCTTGGAGCTTTTTTTTTAATTTTTTTTGTATACGAATACCTAATAAGTACAAAAAAAACATTTAATTAATTTTCAATTTTGATGGTAGACAACTTTTGTACTTTTTATAAATAATTTGATTAGGGGATTTTCATTTAATTTTTACTTCGCTGTTGTTGTTGTTGGGAAAACTTTACGGAACATTTAACGAATGGTATAGTTAAGTATTATTAGGTCAGGGATGGAGTAATTTTATAATTTACATGTTCAAAACATGTTCAAAAAAAGTTAATTTCGGCGAATTATTAGAAAATCTTCAATTTTTCTTAATCATCTGATAAGGCTGGTCGACATTTTTTAATTATCCCCCCACCAAGTCCGGTAAAACTGCTTTGTATCAACTATTTACAATACTAATCAGTTTTTAGCTCAAGTTTCACACTCTAGATTAGTAGCTGGATGGGGCATACATTTTTGTTAAAGTGAACTGTTCCCAGAGTCATACTGCGGTATTTAATTTTTTTGTTATAATGTTTTTCAATTTGTTCTATGGAGTCGATCTTTTAGTTGTCCACAGGGTTCCACCATACTTTCGATATTTAATGACCAAATTTTCTTCAATTTGTTCAAAGGGGTCGAAGACCTTAAATAGGTGAATCTATAAGGCTTCGATGTTTTATGGTCAAATTTATTTCTAGGGGTACACTATGTCTAGAACTTATTAATTGGAAATTTGGGAGATTCAATTTTACAACACACTAAAAATTAAAATTTGAAAAAATTTATATTTTTCAGAATTTCTGTAATTTTATTTTAGAAGTTATAAAAACGTTTCTACAGTTTGTTGTGCCGCGCGTTTTGGGCTATGGATCGGAGAAGTTTCTGTCATAGTTTGAGGCGAAATTTCATAATTTCCCTGTTAATATTCATACGGCCAGTGGTCAACTTCAACTTGAATTCGAAAACATTAACGCCTTAGTTAAGTTTATTAATCAATCACACAGTTTGGTACTCTATATTGGCCCATCTTTGAAACAACCGCTCTATCTAGGGATAGATCTTTGAAATCGGTTCAGGATTATACCAAAGATATCGTCTCCTACCTTTACGAGTAAACCCCCGACCATTCTAATTATAACAAATTTTAGGTAAAATTACATTATTATTGCATGTGATTGATGTTGAAGAAGCAAAGCCCATAAAACAAAGATACTACGCAGTATCACTAGCCATACAAAAATTAATGTATGATAAACTCGATAGAATGTTGGTCCTAGGTGTGAAGAGAGCCAGAATGTTTGGTGCTATCCAATCACCTTGGTGCGTAGGGCGAATGGCAAGGCAGGCTTATGTCTGGATGGACGGGCATTGAACAAAATGACTGTCAAAGATGCGTACTCGATTTCCGATTATCTCTGGACTGTTGGGTCGATTGGAACAAATCAGATTTATTTCGCCCATTGACCTTAAACATGCCTTTTGGCAGGTCCCACTCGACCCACCGAGTGCACCGGGTGGTTCACGCCAATTACGCGACAAAATTTTTGTCTATTTAGACGATCTCTTGGTGACCTCGGCTACCTTAACTGAACATTTCCTCTTGCTAGAAGAAGTCGCTCGACTGTTGAGACGAGCCAGTCTAACCATAAATATAACCAAATGAAAATTTATTTTAAAAGAGCTTAACTATCTGGGATAATAGTGGAAAATGGGAGCCTTCGAAAAAATCCCGTAAAATTTCTACCACCCAAGATCACCAAAGAAATAAGACGCTTTCTGGGTATGTGCGTGTAGTACTGCACCTTATAGATGCAACCCTCGTTTCATTCATTCAAATTGGCTCTTACTTCAGCTCCCGTGCTGGTTAATCCCGGCTATGGCAAGCCGTTCTTTTTCCAGTGCGACTCCAGTACCGTTGGCATAGGTAGCGTACTCTTTCAGACCAATCCGGAGAGTGAAGAACATCCCATCGAGTACATCTCGCACAAGCTAAATGCAGCTCAGCGAAATTATTCGGTGACCGAACTCGAGTGCTACGCCGCGATATACGCTTTCTCGTGCCGTTTGTTATGAACTCACTTCTCGTGCTGTCATCGTTACGCTATCAGGCCCCCTGTGGGAAACCACGTTTTTTTAGGAACTCAAACCGAAACATAACCTCTAACTGAAAACTTAATTAACTTAGCACACGTTTCACCGACTTCAGCGCACATGGGTTCCGCAAAAATGCTTACAAGACTACAAAGACCATTTTATTGGCCATGCATGTCTCATAGCGGTAAATATTTTATTTCGAATTGAACAAAATGCAAAATAAACAAACCAGTAAATTACAAACGACCGCCTATGGCAGCCCAAGTCAAATCGACACGCCCATTTCAGAAATTGTATGTGGATTTCTTGGGTCCCTACTCACTACCCTCGTTCGTAAACGTGGAAATTGTTATATCGTTATAGATTTTCCTCATTTTTTCATTTCCGGCAGTTATTGCTCCAAGAGTTGCTCCATGTTGACCGAGAGTTTTTATTTTATTTTTTTTCCTTGGTCTTTGGATTCTGTGTTTAATTTATTTCCTAGGGTTAGGCGGTAGATAGAAATGATTTGTTGCATGTCGTGTTAAATTTGCGGTGTATTCAAGTTCTCCACAGGTTTCTGGAATCCAATCGACCCACCCTGAACCTTAGCCGGCTTCATTTCACCGCACAGAAGCCCCATGGGAAGATAAAACCAATTGTTTTCGATTGTTGAAAACCAATTCAACTTTCGTTACAAGTTTACTCGAATTATGAATTCAAGAATTTTTAAATTTGACGTTCACAATTTATAATGCTTTATAAAGGTTAATTTACACAGATTGGTTAAATTTTTAAATTAAATGTTAATTGTTTACGAATTTCAGAATTTTAATGTGAAATAAAAAAATTAACAAATTTAAAAATATTTGGAAATTTAAAAAATTTCAGAATTTGACAAAAAAAAATTACAGAATTTGAGTAAATGCTAGAAATTTTTATTTAAACTCCTGAAATATTTCAAACTTATAAAATTTAGAATATTGTCAGCTTTTTAAATTTGAAATTTTATAATAGTTGAATTCATTAAAAATTCCAATTGTGTTTACAAATTCTGAATTTCGTACAAATTAAATCGTTGATTTTTGAAACTTTTACTGAATTCGAAATTTCTTAAACTTTGAAATTTTGGTTGATCAAAAGAACTAATTTCGATATAGTTAAACGAAATTCCAATTTAACTTTTATAATTCCAAATTTAAATTTTAATGATGTCAAAATGTTCAAGTGTTTTTTTTTTAAATGTTTTAAAAATTCAAGATTTTCGCTAAAATATTGATTCGAATTCATAATGATAAAATGTAAATTCAAGTATCCTACAACTAATTTAATGTTTAGTTCAACAATTTGAAAGGCAAATAATGAAAATTGAAATTTCATTTTCAGAATTAAAAATGTTCAAAATTGAAATTGAAACTTCGAATTCTGAATTTCTAAAATATTAAGTTCACATTTAGTTATCCAATCCCAATTCTGATATTCTAATATAAAACTTTCGACACTTTTGGACATTTTTAAAATTTAGTACGATAGTAACAATACTTGTATTTCCCAGAGTCGAAATAGTTTTTAAAATTTATAAAATTCAAAAATTTAATTTGGCCTAATCCAGAAATATTGGTTTTAATTTAAATGGGATCATAAAAATTTTCAAAATTGATAAAACAATGAGATTACGAATTTCTAAAAATTTCGCCCAAGAATTTTGAATTCAGAATTATAAAATTTAATGTATAACTTCATTGTTCGATATGGAATTTAATTTTCATATTTAGTTTTGTAAAATTGTATTTCAATGTTTTTAGACCAGTTCCGAATTTAAACAAATTTTTTAATTTTATTGATTTTGATTTGTTGAAATTCCAGTTTGAATTATTAATTATTAATTTTTAAAATGTTGCCTTTTTACAAATATTGCTTTTCAATATATCGAATGTAGAAAATTTCGAGAAATTTGATTGTTTTTGGATATGAATAGGAAATTTTAATTCTATCGAGCGTTAAAATTGTTTTTAAAATTTGACGCTGTTTAACAAAATTTTAATTTAAATATAATCTGATTTCGAAATTTTTTAATTCGAACAAATATTTAATCCAGCCAACGTTTGAAAATTCTGAAATAAATATTTCATCCAACAATCTCATAGATCGATGATTACAATGGAAATTCCGGATTTACATTTAAAAATATTTTTATTTCAAAATTCGTTAAATTCAGAACTATAAATGTATGAGATTCATCATTTCAATTGATTTAAAATTAAAAATTTGCAGTATACACTTTTTGGAATGTCTAGGAACTGAAAGTGACATATTTTTTAGAATACAATTTTGCGAGACAAGATTTCCATCATATCCAAGTTTTAACATGTAGCCGACCAAAGTATCTCAGTGTTCTTATGCTGTGCTGTACTAAAATATTGGTAGCTGATCGCGAAAATGTGCATCCCGCGCGTGTAGTTTGTTTAAACTAAAATTCTAAAACATAAATGTCAAATGTTGGTTTGTCAAAATTTCGTGTATCCATCCACTCTATGAATATCTAAGGTCTGAAAATTAAATATGTTTCCTATTTTCAAAATTCGACAATTTGATGTATAGTTGATCAAATATTGAATTTTGAAAAATTAATTTTTTGTATTCTTCGTGGTTCTAAAATTTAAAATTGCCTAATTATTAAAATAAAATTTCGATGTTTAATTCGTTAAATTTTGAAATGGAATTTAATTAAATTTGCATTTTAAACATTTGAAATTTTTCAAACTTTTGAAATAATTTGGATTTTTGATTGACATTTATGTAAATAGACAAGAGAAATAAAAGAAATTTTAATTCGAGATAGTCCGAATAAATATTACTTGTAAAGTGAATGATTCGTTCCGAAAAGGATCCAACTCACTTCCCCTGTTGATCGCTAGTCGCTCTATATGCACCACCATCAACTTTCCTCGCTGCCCTTTCTTAATCCGGTAGACCACATCATTTATTTTGGTGATGATGGTGTACGGCCCTTCTCATGAAGGTTGCAGCTTTGGTGACAAACACTTTTTCCGTTGTGGGTTGTAAAGCCATACTAAATCTCCTTCTTCGAAACCTTTATTATTTGCTCGTATGTCATATCGAGCCTTCATCCGGTCACTTGATACTCGTATCTCGTTGGACATCACAGATGCAATGAAACCGAAACCAATTTTAAAGTATCTGTAATTAGTTGTAAATGGAACTGGCCAACAGGCTTTATCTCACTAAACGTTTATATCTCACTAAATTTGGGAATTTCTCTGAGAAAAAATTGTTTGCAAAAACATCATTTTTGAAAAATATTTTGATTCATTAATTTATTGATTTTATTCGATTTCTCAATTTAAGAAGAAGGTAGAAATCACCTTACATATAATCATATAATAATAAACAGTTTTAAAGGCCATTACTGGCCCCTTACTAAATCAACAATTTGGCTGAAACAGTTTCGATTCTGAGCATGGTCTTCATACGGTCTAAGACAATTTGGAGAGGCCAAGTCATTCTCTACATCGTGGAGCCATCGTCGCCTTCAACGACCTCTGCGCCTACCATATGGTGGCTCTCCTTTCAGAGATTGTTGCTCAATTCGTTCCGGATCAGCACGTAGAACGTGACCGAGCCAGAGTACTCGCTGAGATCTAATTTCAAGTACAATATCGGGGATCTTCAGCTTCACGGCACTTGATAAGTGTTTAGATTGTAGCAGTAGCCTTAGAGGATACAAAGAACGACTGCCTCACTCCCTCAAACGTGTGGTGGCCACTACTAAAAACTGGTGTGCCATTGTCCCTAAAACCAGAGATCAGGTATTTCGTTTAATACTTATTGATCTGAAGTCCAACTGAAGATGAAAACTCTACAAGTATTTCTTTCACTGCGTTGCTATTCAGTCCAATCACGCATATGTCATCTGCATATGCAAGCACCTGGTTGGACTGGCGATATAAGATGTTGCGCTGCGGTGTTTCAGTTTTATGAAAGATGTACTCCAACATGAGATTAAAGAGTATCGAGGACAGCGAATCTCCCTGCTAAACACCCGAGTTAACTACAAAAATTGTCGAGCCTGTTCTTAAGTTTAACACAGCATTGATACTGCGTCACTGTCATCCTACACAGCCGTACCAATTCTGGTGGCATTCCTGTAGGTATTCCAGGGCAGACCACAAACTATCTCGATTTATCGAGTCATAGGCCTGCCAGAAATATTTAAATAGAATCATCCGCAGCGAAAAGACCTGATCGGTGACTGACCAATTCGGACGAAATCCTCCTTGATAGTCACCAACCAAGCCCCCCGCTAGAGGAGTGATTCTATCCAATACAATGTATGACAGTAACTTGAATGCTGTGCAAAGCAGAACTATCTCGCGATAATTCTCACACTTCAAGTGGTCTCTCTTCTTGCAGATGGGGCATATCGCGGCCATTTTCCATTCTTCTGGCATAACTTCGGTTCGCCATACTAATCGATTAAGGTCGAAAAGACAATTCCACAAAGTATCCCCTCCGAATATCAAGTGCTCCGAATCAATGCAGTCCACTCCAGGTGAGCGGTTTCGTTTCAATCTCTGCATGGTTTTAATGAATTCCTCATGGGATGGCTCCTCAGTGCAAATCTCCACAGTCTGTATTAGAGGTGGCTCGACAACAGTCTGTCGTATAATGGACATCAAGCAGGTCAGTAAAGTGTCCACTCCATGCGTCAAGTACTGCATCGATGTTGGCACAGAGGTTTCCATTCCGGTCCCTAATGGCGGTTGACGTAGGCCTGAAAGTATGGTGCAGTCCAGTAATTCCTTTAAAGAAATTACGCGAACTGCGCTCATTGTTGAGTTGTTGTCCTTTCAGAACCTCGGCCTTCCACCATTCTCGCTTTTTCCGTCTACAAATCCGCTTAGCTGCCCTTCTTGCAAGACCAGCCTTGTTTTTCCTCGCGATTGTGAGACGTGGTTGCACTTCATTATGGGCTATAATTTGTTGCTTAACTGCAAGACGACACTCGTCATCAAACCAATCATTCTTCGGTCTGACTTTCAGTATACCTAAAGTCTGTTGAGCCGCACTGACAACCAAAGTTTTCAGTACCTCCCAGACAGAGTTCACGCAGTCAGACTGGTAATTAGCTTCATCAATGATCCTCATTTATCAGACCTTCACAGTCGAAACGTACCATGCGTTTCGCTGTGTTCCCAGACTTGTACGAAATCTTCCATCGTAGCTTTGCAGCGATCAAATGATGATCGCTGACTTCGTATTTGGTTGCTGACCGATAAGTTCTCACATCCTGCACAACCTGAGCCCGTCCTTTAGAAACTAACACATATGGTCAATTTGGCTGCGGGAAGTTCCGCGAGGATGTGTCCATTTCTCTAGATGTATGTGCTTGTGAGGGAAGAATGTGCTTGCTACTCTAATATCTTGAGCAACCACAAAGTACAACATTCTCTCACCATTATCGGTCGCAGTTTCGAGTCGAGAGTACGGTCCTATTTTTTCACTGAAGTCGGTCTGATTGCAACCGAAGCTTACACAATCGGTTATTGACTGCTTGGAAATCCAAAACAAACGTTCTTTACCTGGGGCCCAAGAAGAAATCCAGCTCCAAGATTTCCGAGGTCATCTCCACTGTAGAACAACGTATAGCCCTTGGAGACATGGTCCCCATTTTTAGGCCAGTGAGTTTCTTGAAGAGCAACGAGTTCCTGCCGATACTCCTTCAAGCACGTGATTAGGCCCTCCAACGCTCCTGTTTTTCTAAGTGACTGCACGTTCCACCTGCCGATCCTAAATCTCGTGTCCGGATACTTGAGCGTACTTGAACTTTATAAACACTTAATTTTTTTTACGGGTGCGGGTCGTCAGCCCAGCGATCCAACCGTATAGTCGCCTCCTACGACAAGCAAAGGATTCTGTGGTGATATTCTTGGGAAACAAGTTCGTGCAATTTAGATTTACGAAACATGTGAGTGCCCCCCGACCACAGAGGTCTATAACATAAAAATAATTTTATTGAAAATATGTCAAATATCCTGCTTTGGTCAAAATTTAACTATCATAAAGTTATTAACAAACAAGCGGCACTTTGTTAATTTTAAAGTTAAGTTAACTGGTTTTAACAAAACAACATTTTTGCATTTCACAATTGCAGTTACAACTGTGACACTACATTTATTAACCAATCAGAGCTAATTTGTTTTGGTCACGTGATGTTTTTCTATATATTAAATTAAACAAAATTCGTGATTTTATTTTTAGTCTTTCATGAACCACGGTAAAGAAACATACAAACTTTTGTTAATTTTTTTTCAAATTTAAAAAATAATAACTGAATTTCAAAAAGTAAACAGAAATGAATACCGATGAATGAAAATTCATCACCTGTTCGACCTTTTGAATTAGAAGCTGAACGGTAAGTATCTTGGACATAAATTATACTATTGTTATAAACCGTTAATACGTAAAACTGATAAAACTTTGTTTCAATTTAAGCATTTTAAATCTGGTTAACTTAAGTGATTCCTGTTCGGACGATAGTTTGTTTGATGATTCAGATATCGATCCTGATTTTTGTCCATTAGATGATTCCGCAGATGACGAAGCAAGAGAAACCAGATTAACCAAGCGAAAACGTAAATCAAAAAAACTCAAAATTATTATAAATTGGCAGAGATAAAAATGTGTTTAAAATTTTTATAGGTATCGTAAACCCAGAGAATAGGACGAAAAGTAAACCCGATGATATTACTCCATCACAAACTGATTTGGTCGAAAACGCCGATGAAATACGTGCAACTGAACCCGATAACAACGCAATTGAAAAACCGTAAACCCGTAAAAAGCAAAGTAATCCGTCGATGTGGAAGAAAAACATACAAAACAATTTACGAAACCAAGGTCGAGAATACGAAGATAATAAAGGAAATGTACGTAGTTCGAAATTTGTTACCGAAGGATGTGCCATAGGATGCAGCTTTAATTGTCGTTCACATTTTACCGAAACAGATCGACACAAAATTCATGGTGTCTTTTGGAGTCTAAGTGGGAACGAGAAATTAGCATTTTTTTCAAAATTTACAAGACAAGTACCTACTGAAAGAAAACGATCTAAAAATCAGGAATCAAGAAGACAACATACGTTCCTATATTTTTTTAAAAAGGGCGCAGCAATGGTGCGAGTTTGTAAGATTTTCTTTCTTAAAACGCTAGACGTCAGTCAAAACAGAATTTATTATTTTTATAAGACTAAAACAACGGATATTGGCACAAATACACC
Source organism: Tipula unca (assembly GCA_951394425.1). Classification (NCBI taxonomy): domain Eukaryota; kingdom Metazoa; phylum Arthropoda; class Insecta; order Diptera; family Tipulidae; genus Tipula; species Tipula unca. The sequence goes on along the minus strand of OX596382.1, from coordinate 182,032,984 downwards.
ATCACGTCAAGGTAAATACGTGAAATTTAAAATACCTGAAGAAAAATTGGATCAAGTACGAGCACACATTAAAAGCTTTAAACCAGTAGAATCTCATTATTGTAGATCAAGTACTAATAGACAATATCTCGATGCCGGATTAAGTATTAGTCGAATGTACTCTATGTACTTAAGTCTCGTTGCCAATCCAGTCAAATTAAACATCTATGGTAAAAATTTTAATACTGAATTTAATTTGGCATTCAATAAACCTAAAAGGACCAGTGCGATCGGTGTGTTGCACATAAGCATGCAACAAAGCCTACTACAGGAGAAATATCAATTTACGAGAAACACAAACAAAATAATTTGTTGGCCAAAATAGAAAGAGATGCTGATTGAAATTCTACAAATCATTTAACAGCAGTATTGTCGTATGATTTGCAAATTTTTTCTATAAACGGAAATTTTCCGTTTATAATTTAACAGCTCATTGTAGTACTAACAAATTGACATACTGTGCAATATGGCACGAAGGAATTAGCGGAAGAGCTGGAAATGACTTAGCGTCATCTTTAATAAAAATTTTGGATACCTTTGTGGTCGATAACCCAACAATTAAAAGGATTATTCTTTGGTCGGACTCATGCATTCCACAGAATAGAAACAGGATCACTGCACTGGCAATCCTTAAATTTTTGGAAAAACATGAACACATAATTGAAATCCAACAAAAATTTTCTGAACCTGGACACTCCCATTGATTCAGTTCACAGTACCATCGAAAATTTTTTAAGTAATTTGGAAATATACAGTCCTGTCAATTTAATAAGGTTATTGAAAAGTATGAATTACGCCAAAGTAAAGCTAAAAATTCTACAAATGCGAAAGCAGGATTTTATGAACTACAGTGCTATGTCAGTTGGAATGACTTTTCCTCCATTTGCTTCCACAACAAATTTGATTTACGAGAAATCCAATTTATCACAAATAAAATATCGGTGTGGTTACAGGACTCGCATAGAAATAAGTAGCTTGATAAAAATCGCTAATACTCGCAGAGTAGTGTTAACACTACCAATTTTTAAACTACCTTCCATTGGCATGACGTGCCAAATTTATTACAAAAATATGTCTGCTGAAAAAAAACGGGATATTCCTTCTATGTTGAATTACATGCCAGACATAGACAGAGAATTTTATAAAATCTATGTTTAATAGAGACTTATTTGAATATAATAAGACTGAATTACTTAGGTAATCAACCTACGTTACGTATATTATTTGATATTTGATATTATTTTGTGATTTTAATTTTATAAATGAATTATTTTTTGTATACAATTATTTTTTTTACTTTAATTTATTTTGAAATAAACCTATTGAAATTTAAAAAATGTTTTACTTTATAAATTCTATAGTGGACAATGAAGTGTGATTATTACACTAAACCTCCTAACTAAAACAAAACTCCTTCCTAAATATAAAAATAAAGTGTTTTTCAAGTCAGACCTCTTGGTTGCTACGAAATATTGTACTGAAAAATTGTGTATATCCAACTTTTTCATATTACTTATCGATTTATTTTGTTAGTTCTATAAATGTATATCTCCGGAAAATTGGTGTATGTCCAGGAAAAAATTGCAACTATGTGACATACACCAAAATGGATTAAGTACCAATTTTTTTGATTGCGTTTTCCAGGAAAACTGTGCGTGCTAGAGAATAATAAAATGTACCATCGTTTTAGGTTTATTCTGTTTAGAAATTTAGAAAGAAAAAATTCAGTTTTTATGGTAACGATTCAGCTTTATAAACCTTTAAACTTTAAAGTTGATTTTCTCAATACTTAAATATTGTCGCTTACACCAAGTAAGAACTCTGGCGACGAAATGGAGATACACTAAATATGTAAAAGCAAAATAATTTGGTAGTTACACCAAAACAGAAAAAAAAAATGGATTTAGAACAAAACAGAAAAACGAATATAAATTGTTCGCAATGCGTGTAAAAGTGTTCTAATGCATACCCAAGTAACAATGAAATTACTTTTTAGCTTTTATAGCAAAATTTTGTCACTTTTTTAGTCTCAGTGACCAGTTTCTGTGACTAAATAGATAATAGCTATTAAGCATTATTCATATGTCAGGAAATCGTTTTTTTGACCAAAAATTTAGCTAATTTTCTGATATGACTAAAAAGCATTTATACGAACAATTTACCCACAAAAAAAATACCACAATAGTCACTACGACAGCGATTTGGCTTAATAGCATATAAGTCATCATAAAAGTTATTATGATATATTGTTGTTAATTTTCGTTTATGCTGGCAAATTAGCCCGAAAATAAAATAGCACAATAGTCACCACAGTAAAACGTTAGTCATAACAGCAAAACAGTTATCTCAAAAGATGTTACGCTATATTATTGCTTTCGTGGCAGCTAAGTAGCAAAATTTACTATATAGCATTGATAGAAGTTATTTGGTTAATTTAGACAGCATAATTTTTGACATCAATTGTTACCAAAATAGCAAAAAATACTGTTTCTGACTTGTTCATAGTAGTACAATATTTCAGCCTACTATAGCGGCTTAGCGTGGTGAATAAGTTGTACTTTTTACATAAAATGGAAAAATACTTTCGCTCATTAAAAAGATATAGATACTCTTCCACATATTACAGAAATGTAAAAAAAATACAAAATGAAACGCGGAAAGAAGTGGAAGATTGTCAAACAATGGGTAAGTCCAATATAATTATTATTTGAAAGCACATTAGTACAAGTATACAAAATCTAATGAAATTCATATTCCAAATAAATGTTTATTTTAGGGCTTAAATTTGTGCTGTCAAATTTGCCTTCGACATCTGATTTGCCCCCGAATTCAAGTTCTTCATTAATTGTTAATAATGAAGTAGAGATGAACAGCAATCTATCACCCACAAACATTTTAAGTCAAAGTGAAACTGTAGTGAGCGACTATGATGATATAGAAATATTCGACCAATATACAAACCAGAATAGTGATTCTGAAGTAGATGAATCGCATGAACTTTATTTTATAGATAGCGTAAGAAAATGGGCAATTGAGAACAACATTTCACACTCATCAGTGAAACAGTTATGCTCCCTTTATAATGAATGCTACGATAAACAAGTATTGAAAAAATTGCCACGAGATCCACGAGTCTTGTTGTTTACTCCAACAAGAAAGCTAGAATTTCTGGAAATGAGTAATGGATTATACTGGCATAATGGATTTGAGAACTGTTTACAATCCTTTTTTCAAAACTTGGATGAAAATAAAACAATCAGTTGCAACTTTAACATTGATGGAATTCCTCTTTATAGAAGTTCCAAAGCTCAATTTTGGCCCATCCTTTTTACGATTCACGAAATCAAAGATTTTACTCCAATGGTCATAGGAATTTACAGCGGACCAAATAAACCAGACGCAAAGTGATTTTTAAAATCCTTTGTCGACGAGCTGTCACCCCTTCTACAAAATGGTTTAATAATTAACGGGCACAAGGTCATAATTAAAATTCGATGTTTTATTTGTGATGCTCCGGCAAGAAGCATGATTAAAGGTGGGTTTGGTTATTTTCTAATTCTAATTTATATTCCCTAATTTAAATTCGAAATAAAATAATTTCCAGGCACCGTAAATTTTAACGCATATTCTGGATGTCAAAAGTGTCTAGTAATTGGAGAATTTAATGACCGACATATGAGTTATCCACGAACTGATGCACGTCGACGCACAGATGATTCTTTTCGTAAACAAAGTGATCCTGATCATCATAAAGAAGACAGTGCTCTTCTTGCCCTACCAATGGATATGGTTCAAGATGTTATTGTGTGTGATATGCTGCATCAATTACATGTGGGAATAATGAAAAGGCTATTGTTATGTTACACCGGACAAATAAAAAGGAAAACAAAAACCGGCAAGTGGGATTCTAGAGCAATTATACAAATCAATTATTTTTTAAACAATTGTAAAATGCCTTCTGATATCAATCGCGCTGTTAGAGGTCTGGACACCATTTCATTTTGGAAAGCTACGGAATTTCGTACATTTTTACATTATATTCGGATTGTTGTTTTCCGCGATCATTTAGATAATGAATCATACGCAAATTTTCTCTGCTTATTTTGCGCAATTACAATTTGCTCCAACGAAAAATATTTTAAAGATTATCTCGATGTTGCAAATGTGCTTCTATTGCATTTTATTGAAGTGTACATTAATATTTTTGGCGTAGATTCCATTTCATGTAATATTCATAATTTATGCCATTTAACAGAAGAAGTATCACGATTTGGACCATTATCTACATTCAGTGCATACGATTTTGAAAGTAAATTATTCAAAATAAAAAATTTATTACGCAGTGGTGCGAATCCATTAGCACAAGTGGCCCGCCGAATGGCAGAGGCCAATCATACATATCTATATGAAAATGAGAAAAATACTAATAATTATCCTATTCTACATGGCGTCATTAAAACCCTTTACGCTAAACTACCAGATGGAACTAAATTCTACAAAAAGATCGAAATAAGGAATGGATTATCTTTAACAATTAAAAATAAAAATAAATGGTTTTTAACTACTGATGGTGATATAGTTGCAATGAAATATGCTATTGATATCAACAGGAAAATATGTATTTTAGGAAATTCGGTGCAATTAAAAGAAAATTTTTTCACAGAGCCGATGCATTCTTCGAGACTTGGTATATTTCTATCGGATCGTGTCATGAATATTGATGCACTGTATACACCTGCGCAAGTAAAATCAAAATTTGTTTGCATTGAGTATGAAGTGAATCTGAAAGAAAGCTTTTTATTCATCCCATTGATACATACCATTTAATATTTAATTAGTTTGGTTTTACTGATTCAGATTTAAAAAACAATAATGGAAACATTTCATAAACATGTATTTAAAATTATAATAAAATAAAATATGTTAAAAAAGTAATAATTCATATTTAAAAATATAATTCATAATACAATAAAATAAATAATAATAATAAAAATATATCAATAATTGTTAACACCATTAATCTGTTTTTAGCTCTGGTTCTTTCACGACTTTTTTGGCTTCGCTGCTTTGAAACTGCTTTAAACGGCTGTTTGCATTTCGCAGTTGTTTTTTTAGGAAGTCTTCCGCTTCTTGCTTAGAATAACGCGAATCAGCCAGGTGAACGACGGTGTAAAATGCCTCGGAAACTCTTTTATAACTGGAGAAATTGATTTTTTTCATATTTTTCTCTTCGGTATCGTCTTGAGTGTCATCGGAAATATGCGGCACAGAAACAACATTGGTGGTGTTAGGTTTGGTTTTGGTTTTCATGCTTCCCGTCCAACTACATTGAACGAGAAATTCCCTTTTAAACCATTTGTCGACGATATTCAAAGCGACTTTCTGCCCACGCATTGTACCTGATTGGCCCGCGTAGCGGGACATATCCCCAACAAAGGCTTCATATCCTGCACTGTTTCTTAGCAAATTATCCAACTTTTCCATTTGTCTTTCATCGGCGATTGGCAATAAGTATGATGGATTTCGATGACCATCTTTTGAACCTTCAAGCGGTTCTTTTTGCGAGATCCCCAAAACGGCAATAGCCTCGGTTATTTTGTCCAATCTTGCATGGATTTTGGCGAACTCAGTACTTAATATTTTAGTAACAGTAGCTGCTATTTGATCTGTAAATAAATAAAATAATATATTAGCTTTGGCTGAACCAATTAGTAAATTAATTTATCCACAAATTGGTTATATAACTTATACACACCAGCCAATGCTTCGGTAGTGATATTCTGCACTTGCGTTTCATTTAATGAATCAGAAGCTGGAGTATACGGAAGCTCATTATCCAATGTCAATGTTTCGGCAGTGATATGAACTTGCGTTTCATTTAATGAATTAATGTCTGCATGAAACTTGTTTTCATGATTTCCTGAATCCTGTTGCGATGTAAAAGCAAACTTGTCTACTGCTGATTGCATTACTGCTGATTGCAGGAATTAAATTTAGTGCCAGTAGGATAGCACACAGTCCCGTTCTTTTTAGAAAACCAGCTTAAAGGACACTCGAAAATTTCTTTTTCGTCTATTCCGTGATTAATTTCAACCACGCAGAATAATGCCTAAAATTATTTAAAAAATTATTCAAAACATACTATATTTTAAGAAAAAATCAGGAAATTCATAAATATATGACCAAATTATACATACCATATTTTTAGGTTATTTCGATAAAGGTTATTTCGATACATACCATATATTTAGGTTATATTGACATTACTGCTTCATTTACAGCTATTATGACATGGCCATTTTTAAAAGTTATTTCTTTAATGACAATTTTGTGGTGTGGATAGCCGTTTAGTCATATGGTAAAGTTATTTTGCTTTCTCTGGACTAATTTGCTATAAATGCTATGTGGTAAATCTTGTGACAAAATAGCATTTTTTAAATGCATTTTTGGCACCAGAATAAATAAATAGCTGTAGAATGAATATTTAACATTTTACGTGAATATTATGTCATATTGACATTATTGCTTCAGCTACAGCTATTATGTCATGGCTGCCATCTTTTTCCACTATTATGTCATGACATGCTATCTTTCCCCGATTTTTGCATTATTTATTTTCTTAATTTTCTTCGTTTTTCTCTGTCGTCAATAGAAAAGAAATAGAGTTTCATTGCTATCTTTAAATTCCCTATCGATTGCATTTACAAACTATCCATAATTATCCCTTATTTTGGAATTTGTTCATAAAATCATATTTCTAGGTACAATAAATAAGCCGTATTTCTGCGGGGCGTTATTCTTTTTAGACCTACTTTTAAAAACTATCTGATGTAACTTTCTTCCCAACTAATTTTGGGTCGACATATACGCGTATTTTTTAGGAGAAAATAATATCTTTATTATAATGCCGCCGTTTATCATAATCATAAATATAATATATTAGATACCTAATAAGAACAATGCAAAATGACAACACAAAAACAAAATAACTATTTCATAAAAATATGCTTTTACAAAAGTTATTTTATTAATCTTGAAAACAATTTAATTTTTTTTATATCCATATGGTCATTTTACATTCTTAGCCATGTAAATTGCGAATATGCTTGTTTGTCTAAATGACTACATGAACCGCTATAATGCAAAATAATTATTTTGCCTTTCAAATAACTAATTGTCGATAAATGCTATTTTGTCATGATTATTTCAAATTAGCTATAAAACCTATTTCGCTATGTAAGTGACTATTATACTTTATAGTAATTTAGATGAGCACACAGCATTATAGACCAAAAATTTAGCATTTGAGAAAGCTAAAATCATTCCCCACTTTGGTCAGCGTGACCAGTTTTTGTCAGTCATTGTGACGTTATTTTGACTTTTTAGCATTGATAGCAATGCTATTTAGCCCACAAAAACTGGCCAGCGTGACCAAATTTTGGACACAAAATGTTTCTTGGGATACAGAAAGTGTTAAATGATGTAGATACAACAAAAATGAACATTGTACAGTAGCAGTTGTATGGAGTTAAACCAAACGCGCATTGTGTAACTCAAAAACTATAGCAGATAGAACAATTTTGACTAGACCGTTGGCAAGAGCGGAAAAAATTATATATATATGATATGATAAAAACCCAAAATCAGGCAAAATGGACATACACCAAGAAAGAACTCAGGCGACGATATACAACCATTTAGGTGCTGTTGTGTTGTACTAAAAATGCAAAATGCTGTTTATAGGCAAAATGAAAACTGCAATATATTGTTTATTTAGCTATAATCATCGTTTAAACATGAACAAATATTTTTCAAGAGAATTTTATCAATCATAACATCAAAAACCATCTTAAAGGAATTTTTACCTCATATATATACGCAAAAAGGTGAAAAAAATCTAAATAATATGTAATTGTTAGAAAATTATTTTTCACACAAAATTAAGCACGAAAAAGCCACAAAAACCAATAAAATTATATCCACGTTACCTACATATATGCGCAAAAATATAAGCACAGTTCTTATCCATATACATATATGTATATAGCGAGGATGTATCATCTATTTCCAAGAAACACTGCTTTCAGCATATAGCAAAAAATCCATTAACTACCCATAAAATATTTACCAAATTCATAACTTTTCTCGTTCGTTTTTCTAAATATTTTTTTTTTATTTTTTTAAACCAAATTGGTTTTAATTTTGTAATGGTGTGGAAATTTTTTATTAGATTTTCAACCCATTTCTGAATGTATACATATGTACGTATATATATATAGATATATGTATGTTATGTATGTACCACCAACTCTCTAACTCCTTGCGAAATGTGAAAAATCTTTTTATTGTTCTATTATAAAAAATTAAAGTAGACAAAATATATTTGGAATTAAATTAAAATTGGCAGCGGAAAAATGAAATAATGTAAAAACTAAATTATCATTAAGTTTATTAAGTTTCAAGATAAACCATTTTTATTTCCCATTTTCCGCACTCTCTATATATGGGCGGAAAAGTGATTAATTGAAATATACGAGTGATACACTCTCAAAGTTGTATGGAAAACTTTTAAAGTTTCCTGAAATAAAAAAAAAGTTTCAATCCTGCTGAAATTTAGTTTGATTTTTGTTTCCAATAAACTATATACATAAATACACCTATATCTGATATTTTGTACACATACATATATATACATATGTATAGGATAAATACGACTAAGTGAATTTATTGCAGCTAATTCGAATTAAAATAGTAAATTTATGAAATTAAATTTAATCCATCAAAATCGTTTTTTTTTTGTTTTGTTTTAAAAATAAAATCCAAGGATTTTCATAAAATAATAAAATCTCATAAAATTTTAAAAATTAAAACTATATTTACGTTTAATCCACTTATGCAGAATTATGTTTTATCAATTTGAATGCATGTTTTGTGAATTCAACAACAAAAAAACATTTTCTATTGTGAATTTTTGTTTCAATTGTTGAAAAAGGATATATTTGTCTAGAGTACACAGAACTGACATATTTTTTTCGATTTGGTCAGAAATAAAAATTTTGTAAAATTTTGCTTTTAGTGCCCTTGCCGCACCGAGCATGAAGTTTTTTATGGAGTTTTTATGGAACGGTATTTGTGTTAAAAAACCTACCAATTGTCGAATCGTCTCATCGAAATTAATTAAATAATTTATTGAAATTTCGAATAAACCAAATTATGTTAGAAATCAAAAATTTTAAAGTTTAAAAATATTTTGGGAATTATTATAAATATCGATTGAAACCAAAAAAACATAATTAGTAAAATAAACAGCTGAATTTATCACAAACCAAGGGATAATCATAAGGCTCTAGTCTAACAGAAAAATGTGAAAGTAGGTTAAAATATAGATCCTGAGGAGTTTCTTCATTTCCCAAATCTCGGAAGCCCCAAATGAACCTATGCCGTCACTAGCAACTTGATAGTTTGTATTTAAGATATTTAACACAAACCACCACACCACTATGTGGGAAATGACCAAAAGGGTCTAGTTCACTAGAACATCTAAAAAGTAGCTGAAAATATAGACCTGAAAAGGTTCCATCTCAGCCCAAATATCACGAAATCACCATATGATGTCACTCAGGCTTGATAATTTCTTAAAAGGTATTTTTCAGAAATAGCCATCATATAAAAAATGTTTCATTCCTTCCCAAAAACTCGAACACTCCATCTGAAAATGCCACGATATTTTATTAATTGTATAATTTCTATAAAATCGTTTTACAAAAAATGTGTAAATGGCCATAAGTATATATATATATAAGTATATATATATATATATAAATAATAAATTATTAAAATTATTAAACATTTAAAATTTAATAATTTATAAATATAGATGTAAACTAATTAAATACAATATTAATGAATCGAAAATTTATTAATTTAAATAAAAATAAATAAAATAATAAATAAATAATTTTAATCCCGTGGCAGTCTCCGGGTGGCGGATAGAGGAATGCTCTAACCGATTCATCGGCGGGTAGGTGGGAAATAAAATACAGCATGGGGAAGTGTGGACGCGGGCTATGAAAAGGAAAACGAAGAACTTCTTAAACAGTTTAGTAAAATAGAAAAGATCACATCTCAACTTAGTACAGAGATTAACGTAGTTAAGAATTAAAATGGAAAACTGAAACAAGCACTTCGAACCAAAGAAATAAATACGAAACAGACTGGATCCTCAAAAAAAAGAAAAGCTGAATATTTCCCAGAAACTACAGGTTCAAGCCAATCCCAAAAATCAAATGACATGATAGAAATTCAAAAAGAGGCTGATATAGCCAAATCCAAGGATATTACTCCACCTCCAATCAATATAATGGTAATAACTGAATATGGCACTATTCATGATTTTTAGGAAATCAATTACTGATAAAGAATACAGAATCGTGTCTATGAACAAAAATATATTGAAAATCAACACAACAGACGTTGACACATATAGAGCATTAGCTACGAAGCTTAAGAAGGGAAAGAATGGTACACTTATGAAGACAAAAATGACCGACCGATAAAAGTGATGGCTAGAGGTCTTCATCCTGCCTGTCAAATAGGGGATATAATAGGCGATTTAAAGGACAAGGGATTGAAGATAGAAAACGCCGCAAATATATAAAATGAAAAATAGGAAACTGATGAAGGGGTCAAAATTAACAGGAGACGACTCCCTCTATTCATTCTTACTTTTAATAATAAAGAAAAAGTAGAAAAAATCTTTACCATTAAAGCTATTCTCAATATAAGTGTTAGAATTGAAGGATTATGAAAGACCAGTGGTTTAATTCCGCAATGTAGAAAATGCCAAGGCTTTAACCATACCCAGAAATATTGTAACAAAGAGCCTAGGTGTGTAAAATGATCCGGAAGACATCTATCACAAACCTGCCAACTGATTAAAACGCGCACCTCTAAATGTGTAAACTGTAGAGGAGATCATCAAGCAAACTAAGTCCCGCAAAGTTATTATGACACTGAGTGCACTCACAATCAAAAAAGAATGCTTCCCTATAGATTAACAAACAATAAAAGAAATTGGGATCTTTTCCGAAGGCTGATCGAAGAAAATACAGTCTTACAAGTACCAATTAAAACTGCGACAAAAGTCGATGACCCATTAGAACTATTAAATAATAATATATTGCAAGCAGCGTGGCAGAGTACGGCCCCTAGTCAATTTATAATATCTTAGCGCAATAACTATTCATTGGAAGTGAGAGATTTGGTTAATGAAAAGCGTAAGGCTCGCAAAACCTGGCAGAAGCCCAATAAAGTAAATCGAGACTTAATTATTTAAGCAACAAATTGAAGTATCTAATCAAAGAAATTAACAACAATTCATTTAGTGAATATCTAACAGGTGTTTCCGGCCAAAAAGACTATTCGTTTCGGAAAGCAACAAAACGACTCAAATTCAGGTGAATGCTATCAAAAAGTATGATGGGACTTGGGCAAGAAGTGCTAAAGAAAAGGCTGTCTTGTTCGCAGCCCACCTTGAAAATATATTTCTGCCCCTTCCGACGCAATCAGCGGAAGACAACATAAACCCAGTTAAAAAAAATGGATAATAAAAACATCCAACCAGTAACATTATAAGAGCTAAAATATGAGATTACTAAAAACTTAAGCTGAAAAACCTCAAATTTCAGGACAAATAGTTAAAGATCTCCCCGAAAAGGGTTTACGAAAACTGCTCCAAGTAATAAACGCGGCGTTTCGACTGAAATACGTTTTATACCAGTCGAAGGTAGCAGAGGTAATTATGATTCCAAAACCTAATAAACCTTCTAACTTTAAAACCTCGTGTAGACCAATTTTGCTACTTCCTACAAGTTCAAAATTGTCCGAAAAACTATTGCTTAAAAGGTTAAAATCAGTAATAGGAGAACGAAAACTTATTCCTTCACATCAATTTGGCTTTATAGAGAGGCACTCTATTATAGATCAATTACCTTATAGAGAAGCACTTTTGCCAAATATTAAAATGTTATCGAGCTGATCGGTTCTTTCGCGTTAAATTTGCAGATGAGTACTCTGATCTAAAACAAATATCGGCTGGAATTCACCAAAGAAGCGTCTTGGGATCAATATTGTATTTTACTTTATAAAAGAGATGTACCAAATACAAAAAGATCAAACATTGCAACATTTGCGAATGATACTGCAATCCTAGCAATTGGAGATAGCATAGAAGAGTCATCTGGTAAATTCTGGGTAATTCAGCCAACGAAACGAAATCCATACACGTGGACTTCACTAACAAAAAAGTTAACTGCATACCAATCCATCTGAACTCACAGCAAATCCCGCATGCAAATACGGCCAAATACTGGATGCAAATACGGCCAAATACTGAATGCTAAACTCATGTGGAAAGAGCGCGTGAAAAAAAAAGAAGAGCTGAACATCAAATACAGGAAAATGTACTGGCTCTTAGGTAGAAAATCCGAGCTAACAGTACATAATAAATTGATATTATATCGGCAGTTACTTAAAGCAATATGAGCCTATGGCATATACAACTGTGGTGTCGTACTAAGAAGAGAAACGTTGATATAATTCAAACCTTTCAAAACAAAGTTTTACGTGGCATTGTGAACGCACCATGGTAGATTACAAACGACCACCTTCATAAGAATCTAAAGATGGAATACGTTACCGAAGAAATCAAGAACCATGCAAAGAAACATGTATCAAAATGCAGATATGCGCCGTATGCTGACCACGACAGACCCAGTTGGACGGCTTCGAAGGACGAAGCCTTTAGATTTAGGGCAGTTAATGTAATCGTATAATCAGTTTGGAGCTAACCACTGGGTAAAACTTCACTAAAGTTAACACATTGACTATAGTAACTTATCTTACTAGATAAATTATAAATAATTTATAAACTTATTTATTTAGTAATCTATTATTTTATAATTTTTTAATTTATTACTATAGTATTTTAGGAGGTTGCTCCTATTTTAGATATGTCGTCCGGTTCGGACTTCTCACATAAAATAAATGTACACAACACAATAATTTATTTTATTTGATATAATAACTTTTATTATATTTAATTATTTATCCATTTATTTAATTTATTTATTTATTTAATTATTTATTTATTTAATTTCAATATATTTATTTTCACCACCACAATACACTATATGGTATATAAATATGGCTGACTTGTTGTCACAGAAATTATCGCGTGTTGCTTCTTGTTGTATTTTGTTTTTGGTTGTGATAGACGTGTTGTCTATTTGCTGTTTTGTGTTTGACTGTGTTGTGATGATGACGTCGCCTTCGTGTCCAAAATACATGTCGTATTTTGGAGAGGGAACAGATGCGCCGGCGACGGTCGACATTGCACTTATGTTAAGTGCAGTGGATTATTATCGCATCACCGAACATTGTTGTTCGTGGTGATGTTGTTAGATGGCGATGGTTTTACTATAAATGTTTTATAGAAATGGTTCGGTTATTAGATAGTGTTGGTTGGATAGATGGATATGTGATGGGGTTAGTGAACGCTTAATTCAAATAAGTTGGTTTATATTTGAATTTCACTAATTGTTTTGTTTGTGGCAGAATCGAATATCGGTGAGTCGAATATTCGAGCTGCTACAGTATTTTATTAATTAATAAATGAATTACTTATAAATATAATAAATATTCCACAATTCTACAAATCCACCATTCCACAATTCCACAATACCATAATTCCACAATACACCATTCTACACCATTCCACAATTTTATAATTCCACTATTCCACAATTAAACCATTTAACAATTCCACAGTTTCGCCATTCTACAATACCACAATTCCACAATTACACCATTCCACAATTCCAGAATTCCATCATTCCACAAATCCATCATTCCACAATTCCACTATTCTACAATTCCACAGTTGCGCCATTCAAACATTCAACCATTCCACAATTCCACAAATCCACCATTCCACAATTCCACCATTCTACATTTCCACAATTCCACAATACAATAATTCCACAATTCCACTATTCCACATTTCCACAAATCCACTATTCTACAATTCTACACCATTCCACAATTCTATAATTCCAGTATTCCACAATTCCACCATTTAACAATTCCACAGTTTCGCCATTCTACAATACCACCATTCCACAATTCCACAAATACACCATTCCACAATTCCACCATTCCACAAATCCAACATTCCACAATTCCACTATTCCACATATTCCGCCATTTAACAATTCCACAGTCTCGCCATTTTACAAGACCACCATTCCACATTTCCACAATCCTACAAATACACCATTTCACAATTCCAGAATTCCGCATTCCACAAATCCACCTTTCCATAATTCTAGAATTCCACCATTCCACTATTCCACCATTCCACCATTTAACAATTTCACAATTCCATCATTCCACAATTTTACAATTCCACAATTCCATAAATCCATAATTTCATAATTTATTATTTTTTAAATTGTTATTATATTAGGTGTACGGTGAGAATGCTGTACGAAAAACCCAGGAATGGTGGGCTCGATTCCACTCCGGAAATTTGGATGTGAAAGATGCACATCGCTCTGGTCAGCCAGGCACTGAAAATTTCGAAGAAATTTTGCAACTGGTGGAGCAACATCGGCACGCAAGCTGTCAGGAAATAGCGGAGGCATTAAACATCAACCACATGACAGTTTGATATCATTTGAAAAGAGCAGGCTACAAAACGAAGATCGATGTTTAGGTGCCACATAAATTAACGAAAAGAAATTAGATGAACCGAATTGACATCAGTGAAATGCTGCTGAAACACAAGGAAATCGAACCATTGTTGAACCGAATCATTAAATTGCGATAAAAAATGGGTGAAATACGAGAATATCAAACGTAAGCGCTAATGGTCAAAGGCTGGTGACCCTCCACAAACGATGTCAAAGCCTGGATTGACGGCAAACAATGTTATGTTGAGTGGGATTGGAAGGAAATGGTCCATTATGAGCTGCTGCAACGTGGCGAAACGGTAAATTCGGTCGAATCATAGAGAGATTATGTTTACGGTGACGAAAATTCAACCAAATTAAATCAACACATTACAGTGGCGACCAAAAAGTAACGACGGTAAATTGGTTTTGTTATTTAGATCTTATCCGTAATTTTTAAAATTAGAACACTTATATTGATGATTATTTTACTTAAGTTTCAGTTTATTGTTTGTTATTTATTCAAATAAATATCTGGTATTTCTGACATTCGAATTGTTTATCCGTGCTGGCACTTTGACTACAGTACTTTGCAGTACTAAACTGGGGAGCATCGAAAATCACCGGAAAGATTTTCAGAACTGACCACTGGCGTATTACTACTGGGCAGAATCAAGAGCTCAAAAACTCTTCCAGTTCAACCAAATTAATCAATGTCTGCCAGAAGTTATTAAGGGGCTTAACGAAATAGTAGATGATTCACAGAGTATTGAAAATCAGTCTGATGATGATGCATCCACAAAGAGGAAAAAGAAGCTGTGTCACCTCAAATACTATCTGATCCTACCGAATCTACAAATTGTGTAAGTCAATCGCAGAATTAAAAGAGGATGAAAGACTAGATCTAATCGTCGATAGACTCGCTAGAAAGTTGACCTAACGAGAATTCCTCCACCTAACAACCTTCGTAAATCAATTCCTACATCTTCACCGAACTTCAAAAACGTGAAATTTCGATAAATAATAAAAGTCACCTCCCGGTGACTTTTAATCCAACATTACCTCCACCATCTTATGGAATGAATCACAGATTTAAAACTAGAATGGATCATTGACGGATATGGAGCTCATAAACCTCATAAGCAGAAATATGAGAGCAAGTTTGCAAGACAATTTTGCAGGTCATCATTTTAAAAATATTGCAGAGTGGTCAACCAGTGTGTGTCGGTAGAGGACACGTGGAACCGATTAGATTGGACTGCTTAGATTTTTCACCAGTCAAGACCACGCAAAGTTAATCAGTTGAATGGGATAGCTTATTTTGAATATGATTGAGCAATTGATTATAATTATTCCGAGCAGCCTCAACATTCTGATTTGGTGTGTGCAGTAACCTGGGAAATTTGATTCCACATATTGTGCTTATAGGTAACAGATCCCCACCTGCCATTTTAACATAGCCGCCAAAAGTGGTGAGAGAGAGATTCTGTTAACGTGACTAAAATTTAACCGAATTAAATCAACACGTTTCACTGGCGCCCAACATGGGGCACCACATTAGGTCGAACGCATTAGGTCAATTAAGTCGAACGCATCTGGTCACAAATAAAATCGATGTTGGTCAATCGCAACCAGTCAAACAGTGGTATTATGTTGTATCACTGACTAAACATGCAGAAATCTATTAAGAGCTGGACCGGATGTTAGCATTGGATGTAATTGAGGTCAGTCAAAGTTCCTGGTCATCCCCAATAAGCAGCGTAAATAGGGCAAATGGAAAGATTCGGCTCTGTCTGGATGCACGTAAGGTAAACTCAGTGACGGTGACTGATGCTTATTCTTTGCCTCTGATTGTTGGGCTGATAGGGCCAAACAAGTTACATCAGGAACGTTCACTCTACCAGTTTGTCATCATTCGGTTTGGGATGTGCAATGCAGCCCAAACGATGTGCCGACTTATGCATAAGATTATCCCACACCAGTTGCATGACTGGGTTTCTGTCTACCTTAATAACATTCGAATATCACATTATGTTACTATCTGAAGTAGTGAGATTGTGGCGGGAGGCAAAACTCACTATAAATGTAGAAAAGAGTAAATTCATGCTAAAGGAAACAAAATGCCTTGGTTATGTAATAGGTTATGGTGAAGTGCCTCAGAGTGGATCCGTACAACGGTCAGACAGTAGCCGAATACCCCATTCCTTACACGACTCAACAGATAAGGCGATTCTTGGGGATGACTGGTTGGTATATGAGGTTCATACTCAATTACTCTACGCTGGCTGCTCCAATTAGCGACCTACTAAAAAAAGGTGCAAAACCAAAATGGAGTCAAAAGGCCCAAGCTGCCAGCACCAGTGTTATTCAATCCTGACTTTGGAAAACACTTTTATATTCAATGCGATGCGAGCACTACCGGCATTGGAAAAACACACTTTTCAAAAGGATGGAGGGGAAGAATACCTTATCGCATTTATGTCTTCAAAATTGAATAAAACACAAAGAAACAATACCATTACCGAATTGGAGTGCTTGACTGCAGTGTTGAGCGTTAATTTAGACCTTATATTGAATTATATCTCCAGCTTAAATGGACGATTAACTAGGTGGCCCTTGAAGCTTCAGTCTCACAAATTCACCATCGAGTAAAGGTACACAGAATATTGTCCCAGATAGTTTTTCACGAGTGCACGTGAAAGAATATAAATTGTCGATCGATGCCCCGAACATATACATGTGGATTCCCCAGCTTTTCAGAATTCGGACTACCAGGATAAAATCAATGCTTTGCCTGGTAACCCGAAAGCGAGCACAAATTTTAAGGTTGTCAATGGTAAACTTTTCATCATTCTTACAAATGCAACCCACACTGAAACAGATAACTAGCCATAGAAGTTGGTGGTTCCGCCAAAAAAAAAACTTAAAATTTCCCAGTACCAAATATTAATCGACCTTGCCAAGCGCTCACATAGTAAAATACGCGGAAAGTAGTTTTACATCAATGCTTGAAATTTTTTCGTGTAGTTTACTATGTGATTACTGGACCAGGACGATTAAAATTTTGTAATAATATTTTATTTAAACTTCATTTCATATAATTTATAGAAAATTATAAAAAACAAATTTTCATTACTAAATTTTAGTCGGCCTAGCCAAACAAAACACCCACAAAGTATGTAGAATACTCGAAACCATTTCTTGTATCAGTTCCAGGCCAACTTCGTGGGTTTTACTACATGTGAATGCTTGGCAAGGTCGACTAACATTTGATGTAATGAAATTTGAATATTTGTTTGTATTACTATTAATGTACAGATCGTAGTTTTAAAAATTGTGTACACTCCAGTATTATTCAGAATTGAGTTCAATTTAAAAAAGGACTCAAATACCCTCAATTTTTAAGTCCATCAAATTTATTAACCCTTTCAAATTACAATAATTAAATGTATAAATATAATAATGAGACGATTATTTAGTAACAAAATGTTGATTAACTATATACAATGTACTTTGACCAGCTTCGTTTTCAACAGAGGATTATTTTTTACTGAAAATTAATTGACAAACAACAACCATTTAGCTGAAAATAGAAATATATAAAAATTACATCAATCAAAAGGGTTCTGATCGCATTTGCCGTTGAATAAAAAAAAATGAACAAAAATTCCATTAATTTCACTTTAGGATGGACACCAGCGCGGCATAAGAAAATATGAGGCTCATTGATAACAAACACAAAATCCTATTTAATTCAACCGCACAAGATTTTTATGAGTCCCCTTCTATCAAAATTGTCAGTTATGATGAAGCAGCGTAATTTTAGTTTTTTTTTGTGTTGGTCTTCCTTTTGTGTATATAGATGTATGTATGTATACATCTCCTAAGGGGAGAAGAAAAATGAAAAATGTTCCTCCCTTTTCTTTTGCACCGTGGTGGTTTCTTCATAATAATATTATATACACATATACCGTATACCTTGTTAATGAATATTATGCTGCGGTCTGTGTCCTATATATATACATAAAAGATGTCTACATATTATATAATGTATGTATATGGTATGTACATAACAATCTGGACATAATGTGAACAAAGAAACTCATTTGTCTTATTCTCAGTAGTTGAATAAAAACAAAAACCGAGGGAAAACCATCAGACGCTGCGGATAATAAATTTTGTGTAGATTTGATGTAATGATTTTGCTTTTGTATATGAAAATTGTGTGAAGATTGTGTGTCGGCGATAAAAATGAAATTTATTGCGTGCATAAAGAATTTGAGATAAATAGCCGCGAGGTAAATTTGTCGAATTGTTATGAAGCTGGCAAAAAAAAGTTAGACATTTAAATCACCACTACACTAGCCTGCGAAAGTACAAACATTACATTACAGGATGGGGCGCTGTTGGGATAAAAAATAAAACGTTCTATATTTACATTTTCATCCCGCGAATTCATATATATCTCAGGTAACGAAAACTGTGACAGCAGCGAAACCAACCCCAAAAAAATGGCAAACAAAAATGTAAAATTTGGTATTTTTCATTCCAAACACTCGGCGTGTCAGTGACACACAAACAAAATACATAATTTCCTTTTAATCATTTTCATCATATTTATACTTTCCCGCGCGTTTTTTTTAATAAATTGTGGTGATGTCGAGACGACAACGATTCATGAAATATGAACGTATATTGGTCATTGCCCACCAACAATTCTGTAATTTTGTTTTTGTTTACAAACATATATACTCGTCAGTCCGTAGGTTAATTGAGTCGCAAATGTGAGTGGCGGGCTAAATTGTGATTGTACTTTTTGGTGGTGTTGGCAAAAGCCGGGCGGTGTATCAAAATTTACTTTTGAGAAAAAACACCAACCAAATCGTTTTATTATGATTCCTCATGATGTAGGTGTGCAAGCGCCTAATATATATTTGTTTGTTGCAGCCATGATGTGATGAACAACCTGCGTGTATATAGAAAGTTCATATTTGCTGGAACAATACCTTGCCCAATTAAATCGAATCAATGACCGTGCACACCACGTATTTCGAGTATACCAAAATACGATAAAACTCTAAAACAAAAATTTCTCATTGTAGTTGAATCTAAAAGCTCAGAACGTATTTGGGTCAGATTTTTTGATAAATAAACGGTTTTTAGGCTCAAACTAACATAAAGCTGTATAAAAACTATTCTTGAAAATGTTAGTGTTAAGTTGAAAATTTGTCATAAACACACAGCCACAAGGCGTATCAAAGACTTGACAAACAGTAGTGGAGTAAAGAGACTATATAGCTAAAATTATTAGCTAAAATTAGTCGTCGATTTTTTAATCTCTCTTTTATGTCGTTCACAGCTGTAACACGTCCCAACAATTAGCATGTCATTCTGCGGGTAATTTTCGTATATCCAGAGAAATGCCTAGATTTCTGAACGAAGCCATTTCGATATTTTGCGAGTATCCATTATACGCCGATTACGATAAAACGTGATGGCAATTTAAACGGCAGATACTGTTCAGCGACCTTCTCAGAAGTGGAATTTGATCGTAACCAATCAAGAAATGGCCTACTTGCGTTCCACTTCCAGCCATTTTGCTGAACTCAACACAAAATCATTTTAGAATCCAATTACAATACAACAAAGACCGAGTTTATAATAGATTTCTGAATTTGAAGTAAGTTTTTTTGGACGTATAGATTAATTTTTTCTAACGTCCTATTCATGGAAACGTTTGCGTAGCATTTAACCGATATGCATCGGGTAAGCATGAATTGTAAACAACATTTAGGATTAATCCAAATAAATTTTGTGTAAACAATTATAAAACCGAAAACTTAAGATTGCCCTGACATAAGCATTTGGTCCTACATAATAGAGTTTATGAAAATACTTTTAAATTTAAATGCAATATGATAAAAATCAGGGCGTTATTTTCATTTTATAATGAAACGTCAAAAAATCGATATATATATAAGTATACATTACAAAAATATTGTCAGGACATTACAAATAAATTAAATATAAGCGGCTGGTTATTATGAAAAAAATAACGCCCTAATTTTTTAATACAGTTTTCGTATTTTTCGGCATATAGGTGCGTAAATTAATATCGTTCTTAATTAATGTTTTAATATATTTTAAAAGTAACTTTAATTTGTTCGGTGCTTAATCCTCTACGTGGCATAGTGGCAACATTGTAGTTTAATGTTTTTAAATTTCATTTAGCTTTGTAACTGATGAGCTTTTGTGCAGAATAAATACTAAAGGTATTCTCCCAGATAGATTTTTTGATCATCAGGTCATAGGAAATATGAGGTGAAGTCTAAAGAGCTCGAATGACAGACATCTTTGGGAGCCGATTACGTAACAAATCTCCATTCACCGTGAAGTTAGCAACAGCCGAACAAAGTGCTTTTTTCTGGCCTTTCTTTGTATTATACCATTTTTGTATTACTATTAATCGTTCAGCTATTGAATTAAGATAAAATGATCTCCAAATGTGAGAATTTCACCATCATACAATTTAATAGAGTATGAACTACCCAATTTCCCCTCAATCCTTTTACTTTTTAAGTAGTATAAGCGAGTACAATATTGCTTTCTAAATGACAACGTTTGGAGTCTCCTTGACGGCTTTAATTTAAAGATCTCCGTCCCCAGTTAAAAGAAGATTAATTGTACCTGCATTATGTCAACATAACGCCGACATTTAAAATAAATAGAAAATTCAAGTGACTTCGTGCTGTTGCTACGTATTCGGTGAAATAGCATAAATGTTTGTTTCTCAATGCCAATATTTTACTGTGACTGGAGCAATTAATTATCTCCGAAAAAACCATCAAAGATCAACGTCTGTATAGTATGTATGTATAAAGCAGGAATGACGCCAAACAATACGTGCGATAGATTTCGTCGATGTCACTCAAGCTGGGAAATACATATATTAAAGAAGATATACGCATAACAAAGATTTGTACGCTAGGTTCTCATTAGCCCACAGTTACAGGTCATCTTTTTTCTGTTGTAAAGTTTGGAGTTTTGAAAATATAATCTTCAACATAAATTCAAAGATTGCTTGTAAAAATCACCTAAGTAGGGATTGTATCCAGTCAAACTAAACTTTAAATGTTGAGAGATCAAATAAATTTGAAGAAACAAAATATTGGTGATATATTATTGAACCATTTACGCGAGGCAAAACCTGGCAACCAATATTCCCGATCAAGCCTACTGTTTCTTATATGCCCCTGCTTTACTAGTTATAAAAGCAAGTCACAAGAATTATGTACACTCCCTATCGCTGGCCTAAAACATATGGGTATTTCACTTGTAGCCATCATTATATTGCAGAAGCTTCAGAACCAACAAAAGCTCTCGTATAAAAAAATAATTTATGTTTCAAGAAAAGCTCTAATTAAAATTATCACAATTAACCATTTCATGTGATTATTAGCTTTCCATTTAAAGTTTTGAATTATGAACTTTCTTAAAAAAAAATCAAATCAATTTATCTCTAACAGCTGTCAACTTAAAATTTAGATTAAATTTACATTTACATATAAAAGCTCGCTAATTCGGTGATATGATTAAATCTAAAGCTAGCTCTACCGCTGACCATAGAATCAAATAGGTGAACCACATGTACTCTTTTGTAGAAATAGCCCAATTCGGAAATTGAAATGGAATTTTTGGAACAGAATAATTTTTGTTTGGGAGCTTTCTAGTTAATTTAAAGACATCTCTATAGATTCAAACCAAATTTCTAATTTTGAAATAATTACCTTTCGAGGGATTCTAAACACATAGAAATAGTATTGATTCGAGACGTAAAATCTAAGCTTGCATGGATTATGAGGTAATATGTATAGAGAAAGATCTTCTATTTCAAAAGCTTTATTTAGCTTCAACGTATTTTAATCAATGAATTGATTCTAAATAAGAAATTTCAAACCTTACTTAGTTTTATGATAATTTATAAGTGTGTAAGAAAATAAGAAAAAGCTCTCGTATAAAAAAATTATTTATGTATCAAGAAAAGCTCTAATAAGTGATTTTCAATAAAATTATCACAATTTACCATTAAATGTGATTATTAAAGCTTTCCATTATTAAAAGCTTTGAATTGTGAACTTTCTTAAAAATCAAAATCAAATCAATTTACCTCTCAAAGCTATTAACTTAGAACTGTAATGTTTTGGTTAATTTAACATTTCTTGCACGATAAGTTACCCAAAATGGAAAATATAAAAGCTCGCTAATTCGGTGATACGATTAAATCTATAGCTCTCTACCGCTGATCGTAGAATCAAATAGGTGAAGCATTTTCTTGTACCCTTTTGTAAAATAGCACAATACGGAGATTGAAATTAAATGTTTGGATCAGCTTTGAAACACCTTTATAAATTCAAGCCATAATTCTAATTTTGAAATAATTACCTTTGCAGGGTTCCTTAAACGTAGAGAATTGATTCGAGATGGTCATTTTAGATTTTTTCATTAAAAAGTTGCAGAATTCAATTTTATGCCGAAAAAAATGTAAAAATGTAAAGTGTTAAATTGTGAGCCAGTATATAAAGAGAAAAAGCATTTTTTCAAAAGCTTTCTTGTTAATTTTAAAGGATATTAGTCAGGGTCTAAAACTCGCAACATGAGAATTATCAATGAATTAATTAATATTGAAAAATTCAAGTTTCATCAAAAATATATAAGTATGTAAGAATAGTACTAACAGCTCTCGTATAAAAAATAATTTATGTTTCAAGAAAAGCTCGAATAAGTTATTTTTAATAAAATTTTCACAATTTGCCATTAAATGAGATTATTAAAGCTTTCCATTTTGTAAAGCTTTGTGAACTTATACTTTAAGAAAAATCAAATTTCTTTCTTTCTAAAAGCTATTAACTTAGAACTGTTCGGAAATTGAAATTAATGTCTAATTCTGAAATAATTACTTTTGCAGGGTTTCTAAACACAAAGAACTAGTATTGATTCGAGATGTAAAATCTAAGGAGTAGATTGGGAGCTAATATGTACAGAGAAAGATCTTCTATTTCAGAAACTTTATGTGCTTCAACGTGTTTTAATCAATGAATTGATTCAAAATTAGAAATCTCGAGCTTTACTTAGTTTTATTAAAAAATTATAAGTATGTAAGAAAATAACAAAAGCTCTCTCGTATAAAAATATAATTTATATTTCAAGACAAACTCTATTAAATGATTTTCAATAAAATTATCACAATTTACCATTAAATGTGATTATTAAAGCTTTCCATTTTCTAAAACTTTGAAAATCGAACTTTCTTTATAAAAAATTAAATTAATTAGTCTCTAAAAGTTATTATCTTATTACTGTAATGTTTTGGTTTATTTCACATTTCTTGGATGATAAGTTACTCAAAGCGGAAAATATAAAAGCTCGCTATTTCGATGATACAATTAAATCTATAATTCTCTACCGCTGACCTACCTTCATGTACCATTTTTTAGAAATAGCACAATTCGGAGATTGGAATTAAATTCTTGGATCAGAACAAGTTTTTTTGTCGAGCTTTCTAGTTAATTTTAAAGAAATCTCTACAAATTCAAGACAAAATTCTAATTCTGAAATAATTACCTTTGCAGGGTTTCTTAAAAACATAGAAATAATCTTGATTCGAACTGCAAAAACTAAGCTGGCTCAGATTGTGAGCTAAATATATTATGTAAGATCTTCTATTTCAAAAGCTTCATTTAGCTTCTAAGTATTTTAATTAGGCATGATCTAATACTCGCAAAATGAGAATAATCAATAAATTGATTCCAAATTACAAAATTCGAGCTTAACTTATTTTTATGAAACATTAATAAGTATGTAGGAAAATAACAAAAAGCTCTTGTACACAAAAATAATTCATGTTTCAAGAAAAGCTCTAATAATTAATTTTTAATAAAACTTTCTCAGTTTATCATTAAATGTGATTATTAAAGCTTTCCATTATTTAAAAGCTTTGAATGGTGAACTTTCTTTTAAAAAAATAAAAATTAAAAAGCTATTAACTTAGTACTGTAATGTTTTGAAAAATGTTTTTGTGTTGAAATTTTGAAAAATAACAAAAAGCTCTTGTAGGCAGAAATAATATACGTTTCAAGGAAAGCTTTAACCTCTTAAGCTCTAATAAGTAATTTTATTATAAATGAAAATTAATTTACAATTTACGGTAATTATAAAGCTTTTTATTATTTAAAGCTTTGAATTGTTGAACTTTTAAAAAAAATTAATTTGAAAAATATTTTTTTTGTAAATTGAATCAAAATGAAAAAACCTATAAAATCATAATAATTGAATATATTTAAATAAAACGTTTATTCATTTGGGAATTATGAAATCCGAAAAATAAATACGAAATTGATAATATATAATACCATGTTGTTATAGTAATGAAATTTAATTAATATTGCGATACCTATCTGCATAACATCGATATATACATATTGACCTTTATCTAGGTAAATATTATGGTTTTCGTTGCAGACACAGGTTAAACCGTTTAATCGTCGTTAAACCGGAAAACGTTACCCAACGCAAGGAACATGAACTTTAATTTATTTTCATATCTTTTCAGGAACCAAAAATATATATCGCTGCGGTATATGTATATATGTATGTCATTCCGGTTTTAATCAAAAGCTATGTACAAAAAAACAAAAAAATTGTGTAATACTTCATTAATCTTCGTCCGAACCCGCTTCCCTCACCCCCCAAAAAAAAACAAAATATAATGATAGGTGGTATTAAGCAAAAAAAGAAAAAAGATGAATTTCCTGATGTTGTCCGAAAATAAATTTTATGAACTATAAAATTTTTTTTTAACCAAATTAATCTATGTGTACCCACCACCGGGTATAAACATTATGTACAACAGCATCACACAAAAATAAATCTCGTTACTCATGCTACACGGAATATTATAATAACTCGCATAGGTATACGCTCGTGATACGAAAAGAAAATTTATCAGATTTTTACAACTTAATTAGATTTTCCACCTCATTTACATTCAAAAAATACGTTCTAATTTAATTTAATAAACGAAAATTTTTTTAATTTAGGTTTTTCCATTTCCACAACAACATCAAAAAAATCGGATTCAACATTTTTGTTTAACTTATTTTTCACATCTGTTGCTGCTTACCTTACGCCGATTGTCTTAAAAAAAATAATAAAAATAAAGATATTTAGTTGTTTGGCTATATACAATGTATACCAACCTATATGAATGCAACAACATACCGACAGGTTACAGTGTTTATACAGACATATGTTCGGCAGTATTTTGTTTTTATTGCATTTGAAGGCATTTGTGTTGTTTAGGCGTGCTGGTGTTGCCGCAGTTACGCCAGTTATATAATTAAATAAAATGAAGCAAAAGAAAAAAAATTTTGGCTCCCAAATAACAACATCCGGAGGATCCCCAACAATCCAATATGTACATTAAAAAACGTAAATACCAGTATGCAAGGGGATGATACCTTTTCTGTTATCCGAGCTGAATTTTAATGTAATAATTTGGGCGAAAAATTGTGTTTTGTTTGTTTTCGGAAGAGATTACAGCAAGCAGATGATCAATGGTCACATACTAATTAGCTTTATATTTTTAAATAATAAATATATATAAATATTTTAAATATTCTGGCGTATGGTTATGACGGTATATTGTTAACGAAATTGGAAATAACATTCAAAAAATCTAATATAGAAAAATGGTGTCTGTAATGATTGTAATAGCCTTTCGCAGGAACCAGACATAGCAGGAAGCTGAAATTTTCACCATAGATTAGCTTTTAGCGGTTTGGGTTTTTTGTGAAATTTGGATAGGTGGCGCTGTTTCCAAGATATAACGGTTTTACTGTTTCCTAGCAACGAAGCATCTTAGGAACTTCAGGTGTTAACCATAGGTTTGTTTCGTTGCTATTTGGGTTTTTGTAAAATTTGAACCCGATAGGTGGCGATATTTTAAAAATAAAATTTTACAAAAATAAAAGAGTACGTGAAAACATTGATCGCAGGACGCTTATAAAAGTTCATACATTTTCAATTAGTGATTGTGTTACCAACAACACGTAGTGACAGTTGTTTTTTTCATAAAAATGCGACGTTCAAATATTGGTCGCAATACGCGAAGAAACTAACCAATTAGACGATATAGAGAAAATAGTAATGCTGACAAACAATTATCAGAATTAAAGACACAAAGGCAGCGCAGCTTACAACCGAAATTCGAAGAGTTACTACTCGAAGAGCTGCGGCACGAGCATCGGACGCTCAGTACGAGCGGAACAGAAGAGCATTACTAATTGCTTCATTTCATCGTATTGCCTTTAATTATGGCGCTAACATCGATTATTACGTCCATCCTAAAATTTTTATCGGTGAAATGGATAAAGAATGCAATTATTGTCATACACTAAAATATAAAAATGAAACTCTTGGGATGAATTCCTCTTCAGGTAAATTTTTTTGGACCTTCCCCCTTTTTATTACGTCAAAAATTCATAAAATATTATCGTAAAATATTTCAGGTAAAGTTGTTTTACCAATTTTAAATCCACCACTTGAACCTTTAAAATAGTTTTGTCAAAAATAAGGAAATTTAATCAGTGTTTCTAATTGACATCTTTTGGCGCAAAACAAATTACCAATATTGATTCTCTTGGACGTAATTTTGCATCAACTTTTAAAATTCAAGGCCAAGCTTAACCGTAATTCGAGAGCGTGAATCCTTAATACAATTCTTATTTACACAATTGGAAAATGATAATTACATGATCGCCATAAAAGCAGATGAAACACAAATAGGTGCCCACGTCCATAGATATAATGCGCCAACAGTTGATGAAGTTGCTATTGTAATGGTTGCGGAGAAGATTTTGAATCACGTGACATAGTTGTTAAGCGCAGAGATAACGTCATTCAGAAAATTGATATTGGCGGATTTATATCATTTACATTAAAACACGAAATTTAACATTCTAACAGGAAAATTATGGCGAGGTCCCCATATACCTGGATAAACCAACTATCGGAAAGAGGTTTATACCACAAAACAACACAAAAAATAAAAATTTCGAGGTATAAAACCCCGAGGGACTAAACCTCGAACGACATCCTGCGAGAGTTCAAAATACCGGGGGACAAAATTCTGAAATCTCGAATTTAATTGAATTTTGCGTAGAACTCATTTGAATTGGGAATTTCCTTGTGATTACAGGATTCTAAGTGGTTTTCTGTAAGAAGCAGAATAAATGAAATTGTTTTTAATAACTTAATTCACAGCAATACGAAGGCAATGAGAATGAACGCAAGAGATGGATCCGGCAAACTTTGAGGAAAACAAAAAATAACATAATCAGCCGCCCTCGTTGGCCCAATTAGTAACGTGCTTGGTGTGGTATTCGGGGGGTCTTGGGTTCGATTCCCTATGGTGATCAAAAATCACGGCTGGGTGTTTTTAATGTGTAAGTATGTGTGTTTGTCTTGGGTATTGCAACGTAGGCCCGTTTATGGCTGGAGCGATCCGCCCAACTTTAATTAAATTTTTTTTTTAACATGACCAGAATGTCATTAAAATGGAATCCGCAAGTGAAAAGGAAAGTAGGAAGACCACCGATAACCTGGAGAAAAATGGTGTTAGCAGTATCGAAATAGCCCGAAATTTTTTGAAACTCCAACTATACTGCTTTATGTCGTATTGTGTCTCGTCTACGTTGTCGAGCAAATGGAAGTTGGCCTTTAGTAACGATATCACATCGCTTGACATTGTGTTTGTGTTTGACAGGTAAATGATAATTCAGTTGCTCTGTTAGTGTTGGGAACTTTCTTAAAAGAGCACCATACCCGTTATCGATCGTAAAATGGACAGGAGTTGGTGTATCAACTCAGCTGCGTGGCTGGGTCAATGAGTTTTTTGTACTTGACATCGACGATAAGACCAAATTTTGAAAGAGAATCTGCACCGATGATTCGATGGTTCACTTCAGCTAGAATGAAGACGACGATAAACAACGTGAACGTGTTTGCTACTGGCAAACTGGTAAAGGCAAGAGAAATTCAAGTTATAATTGTCAGTTTACTTGTGTGTATGTATACACATCTTCAAGAATTCCATTGAATATATATTTTTGGACCTTCTTTAATGAATAACAGTTGAAGCAGTTCAATTTTTTACATCAAAATATAAAAAGTATGAGGAGAAATACAGACAAGTATAAATTATGTCAAGGAACAACCACTGATCATTGGTCTTTCGGAAATTCGGATATCTGAGGAGGAAATGAATGACTAAATGATTTCATCGCGCTAAGCATAATTTTCTCGGCTAACTCCAAATTGATGTGGGCCTATGATTTTCGACCATTTACAAACTAATTCTGAGCTTGATAACTTCCCAGTTTTCTTTTTTCAATTATGGGCTTGATTTATTGATCGCCGAACCGATACATATTACAAATAGGTCTGACCCCTGTATTGGATAGGTTTTCAGATTCGAACAGATTTATTTCCAAAAAATAACAAATACAGTATTGGATTTGAGAATTACTGTACATTGTCTAATTAAAGTTGAACTATCCACCTGGTTTTTACTCAGTTCTCATAAAAGAAACAGAACGTTGGTGGTTTTTCATACTGATTATAGTAAATTTGTTTGTATATTTAATTGAAGAGATGCGCCAGCAACAATTTCATAGAAATTCTCAATAATCATCTTGACAGCTGCACAAAAATTAAATTTAACTAAAAAACAGAATTAAAAAGACAAATTTTATGTTAATGGTAAAAGTGCAAGCAATAACTGGAGAACAGTTTATATTAAAGAAATAAATGGTCAGTCAGGATGCACAGGTACATCTATAGCACAACAGATCAATGTACACGTACCAATGAATTCAATGTGTCCTTTACTAGTGTTACTAACAACCTTTCAACTGTTGATTCACCAATTACTGATAAGGAACGCCTAATTAAGGACTGCAATATCACAGTATCCATTTCTTATTTCTCGTCCATAACACCTTGCGAATCAATTATGTGATTAAAGTATTTGAACCAAGAGTTCCTTGTGAAATTGAACCAATTATTATGGATGGGTTGTTGGATGGATTATTGTGTCATGCCGATCTTTAAAACAAATTCGAGTGAACTTTGTCCTAAATCTGTCCTAAAAAAAAAAAGAAATTAGAGAAATTTAGAAATTTTATAGAACAAAATTCACAATTCTATATGGACGGTTGAAGTTTGTCTAAAATCCAAAAAATGATTACAATCATATATGTAAGAGAAAATATCATATTTTATTCGGATATACCGATAAATCTTGTAATTTAACCGATTATGTGAATTAAGTTATAAATGCTGAATAAACAAATTTTCAAGTTTTCTTGAAAAATCCCTAGGAAGCTGACACCATAATGATGCATATTTTAAGAGGTCATTGGGTCTAATCTATCCAAAAAATATTTCAATTTTGGAAAAAGTAGAGCACTATAAAGGGTTAAGGACAACCAAGTTTGGTATGTAGGATTTTCCCAAGAAAATTCGGGAAAATCATATATAATCGACTTATATGAGGTAACCCCCTAATCCCCTACTTTTTCAAAATTTTAATATTTTTTAGATAACTACGACCCATTACAATTTGTTAGCTTCCTAGGATTTTCCCAAGGAAATTCGGAAAAGTCATAAAATCGACAATCATAAGGTCATGCCAAACATGGTTGTCCTTAACCCCTTAATCCCCTACTTTTTCCAAAAATTGAATTTCTTTTCGGATAGCCTAGACCTTAAGACATTTTGGTATATATATATACATATGTATAGCAACATTAAGGTGTTAGCTTCCTAGGAATTTCCCAATAAATTTCAGAAAAAACATTTAATATGAAAAAATTTAAATATTTCTCGGATAAGTTAGACCCAATTAACAATTTTCCCAAGAAAATTTGGAAAATCATAATATGTATAAGGTTTTCCAAAAAGAGGCTTCATTTTGAATAGCCTGCTATTTGGCCAGCTGTCATTTTTGACATTTGACAATAGTATGAACTACGCCATTACTAAAAATGGTACGATACACGCTTCACCAACGCATTCAAATTGTTAAAGTTCACTACAAAAATGGTGAAAATTTTGCAGTAACAGTTCGCAACACTAAAGCACTTTTTGGTCGTAGTGAAGCACCTTCTAGGCCGGCGGAAAAATTCGAGCTGCTGGGACAAGACAGTGATGTGAAGAATCAAAATCGTATGTGTCGCTCAAGGACACCAGAGAATATTGCAGCTGTAGCCCGTAGTGTTGAAGAAAACCCAGGTTACTCGGTTCCTCGTCGATCTTTGAAATTAGACATTCTACAAACGACATTACACCGTATTTTGCATAAAGACTTTTGTCTTAAGGCTTTTAAAGATCAGTTAACACAAGAACTCAAGCAGGTCGATCACCATATTCGTATCTTCGCTGATTGGGTCCTTCAAATGCATCAAAATTTCCGGATTTTCATCGAAAAATCATTTTGAGTGATGAGCACCATTTTCACCTCAATAAGCAGAACTGTCGCATTTGGGGTTCAGAAAATCCAAGAAAGATTGTGGAAAAGCCTCTCCATCCTCAAAGTGTCACCGGTGTGATTGAAACTTTCTTTTTCGAAAATGAGGCTGGTGCAACTGTTACGGTGCCGGGATTGGAAGTTGTTGATGTGGACGACGTTTATTTTCAGCAAGACGGCGCTACGTGCCACAAAAGCAACGCAACAATTTCAATTTTGCACAATTGACCACTGAGATTTTGTGATTTAGCAGCTTTTGACTTTTTTCTATGGAGCCACGTGAAAGATAAGGTCTATGCCAATGCTCCACAATCGATTTGAAACCTTAAAGATGGAATTCGTGAAGTTATCGAGGACATACAGTCGCAAATGTGCTAATTGATCATGGAAATATTCATGAAAAGGATATGGTGCTGCAAGCTTATAGTCGTGGCGGCCATTTGGCTGATGATCGTTTTCAAATGTTAATGGAATACATTCTTCTTTACAATGATATAAACATTCATTGATTTCTCTTAAAAAATACTCATTTTTTTAAATATCACAATGAAACCTCTTATTGGAAAATTGGAAAGCCCTTTATATAATTTTATATATTTATTCGACAAATTTATAAGGTCATAACAAACATGGTTGTCCTGAACCCCCTAATACTCTACTATTTCCTAAAATTGAAATATTTTTCAGACAGCTTAGAACTAAAGGCATCATGATGTTTGCATCATTAGGGTGCCAGCTTCATAGGATTTTCCGAAGATTATTCGGAAGACACATATAATCGACAGTCATCAGGTAATACCATACTTGGTTGTCCTAAATCTCCTAATCCGCTACTTTTTCCAAAATTAAATTATTTGTCGAATAGATTAGGCTTATTAACATTTTGTAAAGTAGGTTATCATGGTGTTAGATTCCTACGGTTTTTCCAAGGAATTTCGGAAAAGTCATATAATCAACATACACAAGGTCATACCAAACCTGGTTGTCCTTAATCTCTTTATTGCCTACTTTTTCAAAATTGAAATATTTTTCGGATAGACTACCCCTTAAGACATCCTAGTATATCCGTCATTATGGGTTAAGCGTCCTAGGAGTTTACCAAGAAAATTCGGAAAAATCATATAATCGAAATCCATCAGGTCATACCAAACCTTTAATCTCCTAGTTTTACCCAAATTAAAATAATTCTCGGGTGGCTTACCCAATGTCGTTTTGGAATGTCCAAGTTAGTTTCCTATTTTACCTTTCTAGGACTTACCCAAGCAAATTCGGGGAAATCATATAATCGACATCCATGAGATTATACCAAACTTGGTTGTAATAAGCCCTCTAACAAAATTGAAATATTTCTGGGATAAGTTAAAACCAAGACATTCTAAAATATTCGTCATTATGGGGTAAGGTTCTTAGGATTTTCCCAAGAAAATTCCGAAAATCATATGATATCTATTCGACATATTTACAGGGTCATACCATACATGCTTGTCCTAAACAAGGTTAGTCTTTAAGATATCATGTTATATGAGTCATTATGGTGTTACTCTTGGTTACGCTCTATTTTTTTTTAATCAGAAATATTTTTTGGATAGCTTAGGCTCAATGTCATCCTGGGATGTATGTCATTGTGTTGTTATCTGTTTAGCATTTTCACAAGAAAATTCAGAAAATCATGTATTCCTCCTACAAAATTTTGCACACTAACACATAAATGACAAACTTATATTTGTTGGTTTTTAGGAGAGATTTAGGACCAATTTCACATACACTTAAACAGAGAGAACAGAATACCTTGTTTATATTCCTGAATCAGCGGTAGTAAGAAAGGGGAACGTCTAAACTACGTGAACGTGTTTGCTACTGGCAAACTTGTAAAAGCAAGAGAAATTCAAGTTATCCCCTGAGCGCCATACTGAGCGGTAAACATATTTTTTCCCAATATTGTGATATGGGAACCTATATAATCTCATAATAAGCGTTTAAAGCCGGCTTAATTGGCGTTTAGGACAAACAAGGGACATGCATTGTAAGAATCTCTACAGCAACGCTAAACCGCCGTTTAGTAGAGGCTTCGGAAACCACTCCTATTGCTCAAGATTTGCACGGTAATAAAAAATCACAATTAGTTACGTATACCACACTATACCAAGTGCGATTTAATGAAAATAAAAATTTCGTCAGCGAAAGACGTATAGAGTTGCAAAATATAAAGAAGCAAACAGATCACCAATAAATTGCAGAACAAGCTACCGATAATAAGAAAATTGCAGTCTCAATTAATTCCAAAGTGCTTGCATTAAATTTACAGCAGTATTTGCCCAAACCGTATTTGCGATCATTTATTTGTTTTTACAAACGCCAACCAATCTTACAGTACACGATTGTAAACTCGATACACGACAAAAACACGTACGTTGCAGTTATGTTTGTCATTTTCACAGCTTCATCTTATAATATTGACGCTATCGATCATAAATATTTAGAACCAGGTTAAACTCATATCGAGTATCACACTGATCATTCATAATGGAGAGGAGAAAAAGGAGGATCAGCATTCCAGCTTAAACTCTTTTAAAAAAATAAACGAAGATGATGGGCTTGTCGACTGGCATGATAAAGGTTGTCCCAAAATTGACGCAAGATTTGAATTTGCAGCCATTTGTGCAGTAAAGTGTTGGCTGCTGAGAGGTTAGGGTTAGTAAAACTGTGGCGATACACGATAGAACAACGTATTTTCATTAGTGAAGAATATCGTAAAAATATCATCCTAAGCGATGAAGCACATTTTCATCTTGTTGGCTTTATGCTAATCGCCGAAATTGCCGCATTTGGGGTACGGAGAACCCACATGTTATGGTCGAAAAACAAATTCATCCACAGCGTGTCACTGTTTGGTGCGGATTTTGGGCTGGAGCCATCATTGGACCATACTTCTTTGAAAATGAGGCTGGTCAAATAGTAACTGTTACTGGTGCTCGATAAGTCGACATGATAACACACTTCTTTCTGCCTCAGTTGGATGATATTGACAAAGACGACATATGGTTTCAACAAGATGCATGAGACATTTCCTAGACGTATGTACTCTCTCGTTTCGGTGATCAGAATTGGTCCCCTAGAGCTTGTGAATTAACTTCATTAGATTTCTTTTTATGGAATTATTTGAAGTCCAAGTTCTATGTCAATAAGCCCACGCTGCATCAACGAAATTCAGCCACTTTTATGCAAAAAGGTAATGGACAATTTCGATAAAAGTGTGCACAAAAGTGTGCTGTGGAGGCCATTTGGCCGATGTGATATTCCATAAATAACCCTGTGTGTTTTCTATTTAAAGTTATTACGAGTAAGTGGCTGGCATTATACCAACAATTTTCAAACATTCTTGATGTTGACGCATCGTTTAAAATATTTAATATTCGCATAAGAGGAATTATTAATCGTACATGTATGGTGAAAGCATGCCCGAATATCCACCCAGATACAACAAAGGATGACAATAAAGAGGAGCAGTCTACCATTACCACTAAATTTATGACACAAATGCCCGATTGCACAAGAATTATGCCAAAGGCCAGTCACAAAGACAATTAATATTTTTAAACTTGTGCAAGATGGGCGATATCGTTCGTATTGTCTTATATTTTTATAGTTTTGAATTCACAACAGCGTGATTATCGGACAATGATAAATTACATAACGTCGCGTGAATTAATAATAAATGTTCTCTAATTACTTAAATATGTAATCGATTATAAAAGTTTTTGTACATTTTCTAAATTAATTCCACCTACATGAATTTTTGGTATACACGCGAAACTAAAAATACATTTTTGTTATTCGACGTTCCGCGTCCTTGTAAACAGAGAGTTAACTTAAATTAATTTCTTTAAACAAACTAAATCGCCCATCTGCGTACTAAATTATTTTTTAAAATTGCTGTGCAGATCTGCCAATATACACGTCATGATTTCTGAAAAAACTTCAACAGCTCGTTTGTCAAATCAACAACATGTATGTCCCCGCCTGCATAACGATTTTACTTCATTTTTATTTCATCGTTTACGTTGTTAGTCCGGTCCAGAACAATTGACAGCAAAGCTTTTTTATATATGTATGTAAACAGCTAGATACCAACCAACCAGCCAATCAAAAGCATTGAATATGATTTATTAACATCTATATGGTTGTCCGCCACACTCCGTGACTTTTATTTTTGCTCCAAATTTCATTCGGTATAAATTTTGAATTTATCTAGAAAATTTGATCGATTCGATTTTAATTAAAAATTGAAATATATTTCAAAAAAAAAAAAATTAAATAAAATCCAGCTGAGACAAGGTAAATGGTTTTTACCAAAAGATTTATAACCAAATTTTTGTATTTTGTTGTTGCTTATCAAGTATATATGGGATGGTTTTAGTTTTATTAGAAATGTTGGTTTTACGAGTATATATGGTTGTGGTATAAGGTAATATATAGGTTTTCCTGCAAATATTAGACAACAGTAATTTAGACAGTAGCGGACAATGTTTGTCAACACTCACATAGTAAAACACACGAAAAATTGCCTTTCATCAGTGCTAGACAATTTTTCGTGCGTTGTGAGTGCTGGCTAAGTCGACCAAAATTTAGTATCGACTTTTTTTTCCCATTCCATCTTTATAATTTAGCACTGTAAAAATAAAATATGTTTTAACAGATGACGCACATGAATTTGACAGATTCATTACAGTTTCATGAAATTTAGAGCTGTTCCGGAACTTTCATTACATTTTTGAAATTGAATCTAAATTTTCAAAAATGGATTGCGTCCATAACTCTTAAAACTTAATTTTCAGTAGATTTAATTATTTTTTTTAAATTTTTTAGACTGTCTGTCTATCTATAACTACGTTTTTCAAATTCTGAAATTGTTAAGACAACAACATTTTTTTTTTGAAATTTCGAAATTTGTCAAGTATTCCTAATCATAATTTCATTTCAGTGTCAGCCCGTGAACATCGCCTCTTGATTGACAACGGAAGTTAGCCGGGATTTCGATGTTACGATTATAAATGTTTTCATATAAAAACAGTATATCCCCGCACTTGCAAGTGACTTCCATGGCTTGTCTTATTTCATATTCATTTACGCTAGTCCATTGTACTATACCTTGGCCAATACAGTTCAATTTCGTCCCAACCGTTGCTAATTTTTAGCCATGTTAGCAACATACACATTCCCTTATTCAATCTTTTTGTTTTGATCCACTGCGATAAGCTTTTAGCTAATTTCTCAATCAATTCTAGCAACACATTTTAAATCCTTTCTCTGAGTTCTTCACAACTATTGGATAGATCATTTTAAGTAGGTGCATGGCTGTTGCATCCACCTACCAATATATGTTTTATTTTAGAAAACGCTGTTCGGCTACGTGAATATATTATACACATATAAAACTGGGTAGTCCGATTGATAAAACTAAAAGATTGGTTGCCGTTAATTTGCTCAAAGTGGCTATCTCGCCAATTTTTGAGACATATAAAAAAGAGTCAATCCTCAAAATTTTTCTATTTTTCTTTCCGTGGATATCTTCCTTTAAGTCAACAGCACACTGAATTTTTTCCTAAGTCCTCCTAAAATAGTATTTGATCTCTCGGCTCACATAAATTTCGACTGTTCCAAATTTTAAAAATTGTACATAATCATACGAAGCTTCCAAATTTTGAGAAAAATTAAAATTCCATTGAAATGTAATCGCCATATGGAGTTGGTCTAAGGCTGAATATGAAGTTGAGGGCATACGGACAATTTTAATCCGGCTGCTCAAAGTTTACAAAACAACTCAAATTTCAAAATTTGTATAAAAAAACAAAATTTAACAGTGTAAATTTTTATTAAAAATTTCACTTGTTGTACTTCACTATAGGTGCAATATTTTGTTACTCGACTGCAACACGACACTTGTCATTAAATCAATCATTCTTGGGTCGGACTTTCAACACAACCGAAGTTTTCAGTAACTTCCAGGCAAAGTTCACACAGTCAGACTGGTAATTAGATTCGTTTGTTTTGTATTAGAATGTTGTATGAAACAACACTTCTGGGCCCCAATTTGTCGAGTTTTCTCAGACAATACTAACAACAGAAATGTCAATGCTTTTTGACAAATTATCAAGGCTACAAAATGAAAAATAACGAATCAAACGAAATTCCCACATTGTACATAACGTGCTGCATCGACTGGATTTCTTCAGAAGGCATATTGTTTGAATAGTTTGGTTTGTTGGTTTGCTGGTTGATTCGATTTTTAATTCATCACAGTGACGTAGTAAGGTACAAAGTATTGCAATTGAAAAAAAATTTGTTTTTCAGAATTTGTTTTTTTCCACAATCCTCTTTTCAATGTCCCCTGAATCAAAATTGACTACTTTTGAAAAATGTCTGTTTGTGTGTATGTATGTGATTGATTGTCAACGAAAACTTGAAATCTCCTTCAAATGTTTAAAATAGTTCCTTTTTCTTTTGGAGAAGGGATCCAAAACCATTCAATTAAATTACTAGTTAAAGCTTGTAATTTTACTGAAATAAATAGTGCCGTCGCAAGAGCTTGTGTTAGTGATGAAAGCATTCATAACATATCGTCAAACATATCGTCGGTCTGCTGCTTTGCCTCAGCCGAGTTCATCGAATAATAACAATTCAAGTTGCATCTGGAGAAAACCAATTATTTCCTTTTATTGCAAACTCTATGGTGATCATATATTGCAGCGCCAATTTCTACCAATTCGTCGGGAAACGTAAGGGAACGCGAACAATCAACTTCGAACACCTGTTCGAATTCTGGTGTTCAATTAAAAAAATCATGAATTCTCTAGCGCATTAACAACATTACCGAACCGAATACAGTCAATTATATAATAAATCCGACCCCAATAATCTTTCATATAATATTTACGTAAACGAGAGTTGCTACATCTGAAGCTGAAGGGTCGATATCAAAAACTCTTAGAGACTCTTTAAGAATATTCATCAGCGGTCAAGCGGCTAGTGCATTTTGCACACAAAAATACATCTCTCGATTACGTATGGAAAGAATTAAGATGGACACGTTCATTGACGGAATACGGGAACCGAAGACATGTCAAGTATAGTAATGTTGTCACCCAAGGCAGCGTCGAGGATTGGATAATGAGAAAATTGTGCACAAGAAGAAAGAACAGGTGCATGAAGAAGCACTACGGAGAACTAACTGCTACTTCATCCTTATATCGAGATTGGGATATGACGGATACGGTTTAACAGTTAAAGATGAGGTTGATGCTGAGTTGTGTTATAACCCTAGATACAGGAGCAGCTGGAACGTTTGTATGAGATGATCTAATTAGGGAAGAATACAAACAGCGGATAAAAGAACCGTAGTTCAGTTTAGTTTCACAGAAGGATTATTAGTATGGCGTAATGATTTGCAAGGGAAGAGGGGTTTTACAACGAAGCAGCAACCTTTATGGAATGGACCGTACATCGTGGTCAAAAAAATAAACGACGTGGTTTACAGGGTTAGGAGAGGGGCAGCAAAGAATAAGAAGATGGAGCACTTGGAGCGATTACTTGAGGCACTTGGCGCTCAACAGGGGACGTGAATTGAATCCTGTTCGGGAGGGATCTAGTTAGGGGTGATGTTACGATTGTGGCGACATCTCTAATTGAGTAGAGACACCTTCGTAAATGTAAACTGTCATAATTAGATGTGTCTAGCCTATCAGGAAATTTTAGGAGTTAGTTTTAACCGTGGTTGTGCTAGTATAGTAATAAAATGGAAACATTAATTAGAAACTGTTTGGCTAGTGGATTTATTGTCCTTTGAATGCTGAACAGTATTCTTATTTTGTACACGGCTACCGGTCCGTCTTTCATTTGACCATCTGCATACTGCGAAGCTCCATGTTAGTCGGTACTAACATGAAGTATGGGTCGTCCCATGAGCTCTTTTTTCCAACAGAGGGTCATATATGTTTTTCAAGTTAATTTATATAAGATTAACAGACAAACCTATTAAACAAATATACAGATTCTAAAACTATTTCATCCGAATCGCATTAACCGTAATAAAAATATAACCACTAGTTCGCCAAATCACCCTATCAACTGTCTAAATTGTCTATGTTGTCTACGGGTTGTCGACACGCAGAAAATAATAGATGACGCGTAAATGCCCATCTCTGGGTGATCTAGCCTTTATCTATTCTAAGAGTGTGCTGCCAGCATCTCGGAACAAAATACCAGGGTGACAATACGGGCGACACCGGCGAATTAACTAGAGTCAACAAACATTAGCCTGCGGCAGCGAGGAGTGAAAACTGGTAAGTAGGTTCAACATGATAATATGCTAATCAAATCAACCTGCATCATACAAAGGCGCCGTCGGCCGCTTTACTCCTCAGCCTGACTGGATCAGGAGATGATGTGGTTCTTATTCAAGAACCGTGGAAAAACAGTAACAGGATCTGTGGGCTTATAATGAAGGGCTACAACCGAATATACTCAAGCAATTCTGTGGAAATAAGATCCTAAATTTTTGGAAAAAATAATTTAAACTGGTTTCTACTCTATCAATACAGCAATGGTGACATAACTGCTGTTAGTCTAGAGGTTGGCAGCAGCAAAATTTGTCTGGTCTATGCCTACATGGATCGGGACAAACAGATTCCCCAGGATAACCTGGGGGTTCTCGAAGCTGAAAAAAAGAAGATTGGTGTGATTCTTGCATGTGATGCTAATGCGCATCAAATAATCTGGGATAACACAGAGATCAACAAAAGGAATGAGTAATTTTTTGAGTACTTATTAAATACTAACCATGCTAGCTGTGTAATATTGGGGAAGAACCCAAATTTATTACTAAAAATCGGGGGAGGTTCTTGACGTAACCTTCGCCCCAGATAATATTTATCCTATATGGTTAGGGAATGGAGAGTGACGGAAGAACATTCCTTCTCTGACTATCGAAATGTAACATTCAGCCTTAACGTTTATTCTGCTACCCGGAAACCTTTTAGGAATCCCAGAAGGACATAGAAGCAAGTATAGGGAAATGCTAAAAGATTTATTATGCCGGAGGCCCTTGAGCCGCCAGTAACAGTGGAGGAACTAAATTGCATAGTGGACCCTATCACTAGTGCTTGCAACCGGTCCTTTAACGCTGCTTAGCCTATAGTTAACCCTAGGGAGCAAGTAAAACACAAAATGGTGGTTCAAGAAACTGGTGATGGATCTCGGACTGCTGCTAGTGAGGAATTTTTGAAACTTCTCATCGAAATCCACTTTCCAGAAAGCTTTTTCGACTCGACAGAGACTAAAAAACGGATCCTATGGGCACTTGAAGGTCTCAAACCTTATAAATCGGCTGGTCCTGACCGAATTATACCAGCGGAAAATTAAAACAACTCGTCGATTATTCTCCTCTGGCTGGAAGTATTCATTAAAGAGTGTGAAGATATGGTCTGTATTCCAAAGAGGTGAACAGAGGTCAAGGTGACCTTTATTCCAAAAGCGGGAAAAACCTCACATAGCTACCCAAAGGACTAAAGTCTCATAACTCTATATTTTCTATTGAAATCCTCGGAAAGGCTGATATATGTTTATATACGATCAAAAATAAAGCCTAGTGAATGGGCACCCTGTAAAGATAAATCGGTCAAAAAAAAAAAATTGATTCGAAAAGTATATTTTTTACAAAATCTAAACTGAAACTAAGTTTTAAAATTTTAAAAATTGTTCTTCAAGTTCCTTTTGATCCAGTCCTTTGTGAGATGAAACTCAAAGTTTTCTTCAGCGATGTTAGCTAACATGGATAGCTGTATTTTCCAATATGTAAGGTGAATCAATATGGCCAAGCAGGATGTTGCCGATGAAAGCTGAGTCTAAAAATAAGCGTCTATTTTCCAGAGTGTACATTTTATACCCTAAACATCTTGTCGTGTATGGTGGTAGGCGGGCTATATTCTCATGAAATGATAAGCTATGGTCGTAGTCCCAGACAGTTTTCTATAAAATAAAGATCATAAATTTCTTTTGAATGCTTTCAATCCTTTGGATGTGGTTAGCCTAATACGGGCTCCAAATTACTGATGCGTATTCAACTTGGGATCTTATATACGCAAAATATAGTGAGAATAAAGTTGACAAATTTGTAAATTCTCCAGTTCAACGCTTAACAAAACCAAACATAGAATTAGCTT
The DNA here is from genome assembly GCA_951394425.1 of Tipula unca. Lineage (NCBI taxonomy): Eukaryota > Metazoa > Arthropoda > Insecta > Diptera > Tipulidae > Tipula > Tipula unca. The sequence continues at coordinate 181,991,414 of OX596382.1, read as the reverse complement.
TGTTTAGTTTATCCGCCTTGGTGAAAGTTAGATAATATGTATTATCTAAGACAGGTAGCATCGATAATGTTGATGGCAAATTATGAAATTCAACCGAGGTTTCCACGGAATTTTTAGTGCTGATATTAGGATAAAATTCCTTTAGAGCAAACGTAACATCTGCAGGACATCTATATGTTACATTTATCGGGTCTACGTTTGCTAAAAATGAATTTGCATCGGAAAACTGCATATTGACATGGTGTAATCTGTCAATGTACGGTATCTGATTATTATCACCCAGAAGGAAAACCTTTGTACATTTGCTTAAAATAACCAAGTCCGATATAACCTAACTCATGTACTCATCAATGAATAACGTTTCATACTCGAGACAACCATTTATCAGAAAAGAAGCAATCGTTTTGTAGTTACCTTTAACTTTGTTGAAATCCATATTTTCATTAACACAACGAGAAGCAAGAGAAGGTTGTTTATAATTCATGTAGATTTACCACAACCAGGAACTCCTTGAACCTTTGTAATAGTTGGTATCGTGATGTTTTCCTTTTTGTACATAATGTTTAAATGGTTGTACATCATGAGATCCAACATGATTTCCATGCCCGATGAACAGAATATGTACCTGTGTGATGTTAAAAAGTTGGAGTCCTCACAGAATTTAATCAGATTTTCCCCGTCAAAGCCACATTGATGTTTAATAATAGGCTTTTCTGTATATAATGTTTGGTATGATTGTCGAATACAAATATATTTACCGACCGCATTGAAGAAGCTGCATAAGGCAATAGGTGGATATGCTTGTTGTAATATTTATGCAGGTGGGTTTATATAAGGTTGCTAGAATGCTTCAAATAAAACATTATTTCGATTATTGAGTTTTTGTAGTAGTATTCAGCAATCCTTATAGATTGTCGGAGATGGTACTACTGGAAGCTCATCAACGGGATTAGATTTTAAAAATTTGGAAGGTTCGCCATTATCCAACGTGAGGATAGAAACCTTTCGTATTGCGGTGCCATATTGAATGGAATATATAAGATCCATTTGATGTTACGACAAGGACAGTTTGTGATATAATCTAAGCACACTTTAAATTGATCAACTGAACAGTTACTATCCAAGGTGATAAAGATTCTTCTTTGATGTTGTAAGTAAGACGTTAAGGTGTTAAACGCATATATTAGATCACTGCAATCAGTTTTGGCTTGATTTGTAATCACCATTACAAACTGATCCTCAATTTGATAAACTTTGGTGACAGTGTTTATAGATTTCATGTAGAAATCGCTTATAGTTTAGCACTCTTAATCGAAAGAAATTCTTTTATAATGCTTTTATCTAATTTATTCAGTATCGCCACACAAATTATGATTGATATATTTGTAGATATTTGCCATTAATCCAGGTTGAGATCTGAGGTTCAGAATACATAATCTGTTGAGTCGGAATAAGCCTTAAAAAGTCATACCCATTTGAGTAGTCTTCAGAGTAATCACCCCCAAGGCCACTCTTTTGCAACTTAGATATTAAAGATGAGATGAATGATTTAGTTTTGGTAGGAGTTGACCTAATATCATCAACAGTCTGCGTTTCACAATGTTGAAATTCAAAAATATTTGACAGCCTAGGCGTTGTTGTAGTGTTCGGAACAAGAAAAATGCAGCAAGCCTCCATTTGTGTCCACAGATCGCATCGCGAATTGTGTTATTGTTTATATTAACTCCAAAATTTTTCAGGGCATGAAAAGTACATCAAGCCACCATTCACGCGATCGACTACATCAACGGCTTTAGAGGTCATACGATTATTCAATGCAGCTAATACGGTATTTCTGTTTAATTTAGTTAAGTTTCCGGATTGGTGACCCTGGTCTTCCAAAAAAAAGTTTTTTTTTTTGTAAAATCAAACTCCATGATGAAAATTCCCGGCGGCCAGGATTTTGAATTCAACATTGTAGAAAACGATTCATCGTCTACACTGAGGCGATATGATACATAGTTATAGTGGTCTCCATTCCTGGCTTTAGGAATCATTCTAAAAGCATTTACATCCGTTAGATGGAATTTGTTTTTGAAGAATTCCTTGAACTGTATATCGGTGACGGATGAATCGATTCTACTGATAAATAAACATCGCCTTGGTTTTACCACAATAATGGTATCTAGCTCTTGATTATCCGATATATTTACATTAACTTTTTCACTATTTATAGCAACCGGTTCTATTGTTAACGCCCCATCGGTGTTTGGTGTTTTAATTTTTTGGAGTGTATGGTATCTGTTGATTTCCTAGGTTCAATATTTAGGGGTAACTTTTTAGATTGAAAACTAGTTACACGTCGTTCAGTGGATGGATCAGGTACTTCTTTTTCTGTGGGGGGACTTGGAGTGGCATTCGATATTTTATTAATTAAAGCGGCAATTTTCATTATCAAATCCAAAGTTCACGTCACAATCTGGGCAGGACCAAGATAAACCGTTACAATTTGCTATGGCATTTTTAAATGTGGTAACACAGGAATAATGTGAATAATTACGCCTTCTGCATTGCATATGCAACAGCATTTTTCACCTAAATTGTTGACACTCATTTTTGACTTATAATTTTTATATTTTTTTGTTTTTTTAAAATTAACACTACAAGCACTGTTTCAGTTATATATTTAAAAAATAATCACAGTAACACAATTCTTACGTTAAACATTCCAGGTCACAAATAACACTTAGTAATGAAAAATGGTAAAAGTGAAACAATTTGAACAACAACAAAAACTATAAAAAAAAAAAAAAAAAAAAATTCAACAAAATTGTTGAGAATTAAAATAATTAAGAATTAAAAAACACGTCTGAATAGAACGAATATTAAATATTGGTTGATCACCTGTTCCCATGGCAAGAAAAGAATTTCCGCGGAGGCATTTTGATTTTCTGCCATAATTGGATATTGGTATTGCTAATTGGTGGATAAAATGAAGATCTAGGAGTTGAATATAAAATACAGATCACGATCCGATAGAGGTGTACTAAGAGGCAAAGTCCAATCTATCACCAACAATTTTGTAAAACATTTATAACATCGCCAAAATATTAAAACAGGAGGAAAGTCAAATAATCAAAAATTATCTAATTTTCTTTAATTGTGAATAAAAATTTTAGTCGACCGAAGCGTTCACATAGTAAAACACACGAAAAATTGTCTAGCTGAGATGCCAGACAAATTTTTGCTGAGTTTCACTGTGTGAGTGCCTGCAAAGGTCGACAAAAAATTTGGTAATTTGGACAACTTATAAATTTGTTTTTTCCAGCTTTTTCGTGGATTGGTTTAACTTGTGCTCTCTTCTGATGGAGGTCATGAATGGCTACATCTGGACATCCACAGAACTAATTATGGTGATAGACCTAGCCTATTTTGCGTGTGATCAATGTAATTTTTTATACAGACAAATCTGTTTAAATCTAGGTTCATAAAATACAAATCACATAAAATTACACCAACAACCATATGCGCGCGAATATTAAATCAAGTTTATAAAGCGTTTGATATTTATGTACATACATATGTACACCCATATGTACATATATATATATATATATATATATATATATATATATATATATATATATATATATATATATATATAAGATAAAATCAAACCGCATAATTCTGTGTGCTCCAAATTTCGTTATTTTAATATACATAAACATAATCAAAGCACAAAACATGTTCTCATTATAAATGAAACATATATACGAGCAGAATATTTTGACTGAAATATACAAAATAACACATTACAGAGTAATTTAACATCGTTGTGAAAAATTTGAATATAAATTCTTTTCTTTTTTTTTTCAAAGATAAACAAAAAATACAGTTTTGGGAACGCACACTGAACCACCTCCAGCTCTGTGCCAGGCGTACTTAAAAAAGCAATATAACATAAAAAATACAAATTTCGTGTATAGATGCGATACGAAAATTTTACACGTCAAAATAATATCACTCACACTTAAAGTGTCACACTTCTCGAGTATATAGCACATACGTATACACATTGTTTTGAGCGAAGAAAATTTATTTTCTTCATTCCATCTGACAGCTTCGTTTTTTTTGTTGCTTCTCGTATTTATTTATTTATTTTGAAGGATTTTTTGTTTTTCATTTCATTTCAAACAAAATAAAAGCTCGACTTTTCTTATTTTTCTTTGTTTTTTTTGTTCATTTTGATAAAGTCGCACACAAGAAACGTGTATCTCGTAACAAACATACAACACACACACATATATAAGGAAATAATGATTATGAACTTAAATGAGACAAAACAAAAAGTTAAGTGATTATAGAGTGAGAAAAGAAAAATGATTTTTGTTTTAATTTTAATTTTATTTTTATTTTTATTTTTCTTCCCCCCCAGCCACAACCCTCCCCAGTTTAAGTTGTGATATGTATGTATGTACGAGAAAAATGTTAAAGGTTGAGGGTGAAAAATGATGAAAACTTTTGACAATGGAACAAGGCAATCTTTATAATACAAACAGAGTGAAAGAGACAGAGGGAGAGAGAAAATAAAATGTTTAATTGAATTTAAGCTTTTCCTGGATATATTGTATATGTAAGTATGTGTGTGTGTGTGTGGATGTGTAATTTGGAAAATTGTATTTTATTTTATTATATAAATTAGATACATAATAAAAGATAATTTATATAGAATTAAGACAAGATAAATTAATTATTATAAATATGATATCGTTTGCTTTAAAATGTCTCAATGTCAGTTCTTGAAGTGAGTGGTATATACAACTCGTATAGTTGAAATATTTACTTTTGCTTTTCGGTTATATACTCGTATATATGTGTATAGCTTTTATAAGATGATGAAGCTTTTTTATAAAAACAACACATACCCACATACTATATGTAAGCACAAATTCGAGTTTTTAATTAAATTCATTAGGTTTTAATAGCGAGATGTGTGATAAAAATTTAATTTTTTTTTTCTTGTTAATCTCAAGGATCTAAGATAATCGGCGTGATTTTATTTTTAAATAAATATTTATTTGGATTTATTAACATTAAAGTCTATTTGAAGTAAGTGGTACGTAAGTTTGTTTTCACGATTTGAAACAAATAAATTTTTGAAATAAAATCGTAAAGGACTTTTGACCTCCTTGAAGTAATCCCAGGATTGTTTTTAAAATACCTCTGCCAACACAAGCGTAAATAATCGATTCCAGACTTTTTTAAAATACATATAAACTTTATACAGTTCTTTCATCCCTGGATTTTTTACATTTGTACTATCTCAGAGTTATTACCTGCAAAGTTAGTTACCAAAATACTCATCCCAGACTTTTTTAATATGTAAAATTGATTTGGTGGAAAATAAATTCTTACGTGCAAGTCTTTTACAGGACGGCTAATTTCTCTTTGCGATTAGGTTAAGGACTCTGGTAGCAACCATTACGCTAGCTTTAATAATTTTGTGATATAAATACAATAATATTCAACTACAAAGTTCATTCCATTCAAATAAAAACTAATGTAAAATTTTACTCAAGGGATAAACACGACCATGAACTTTTAAAATAAATGAACGGAAACCTTAATGTTCCGATTAATAATAACAATCCTCTATCAGTAGCTAAATGACTTTGAACAAGAGCGTATATACATTTTAGGGTAGCTGAGAACTATATCTAACTAAAAAATATTAAAGCTTTCTTAAATCTACAGTGGAAGATAAATACCTTAGGACAGGGAGGGTTTTACCACATTGTTTGGCAGCAAAAAAAATAAATTCAATAAAAAATCGCCTACTAAACCAGGGATCGTACCCAGATAGTGGTATATTCGGGTAGCCGAGGGCCATATCTAAATAAGATAAGAGGTAATAATTATAACCCACCGAAGTGATATCAGACAGCGGTACAAATTTCGTTGGTTGTAAGAGACATTTAGAAGAAATCTTTCGTTTATTGCGGAAGTCATTTTAAATTAATTAATCAATTTCTTTCGCCACATAAGATTAGATTCCGTTTCATACCAGTTCGATCGCCTCACTTTGGAGGCCGGTGGGAAGCGAACGTTAAATCAAAGAAACAACATTTGAATAAATCAGTAGGATCGACAGCTCAGACGTACGAGCAATTAAACACTATATTGACTGAAATCAAAGCCTTCATGAATTCGCGTCCGTTGTGTGCCATCACTGAACATGCAAACGATTTCGAAGCGTTTTTTTTTGGTTGGCGAGCCTGATTTGCACCAAACAACAATCAAGATTATTCAATTGGCAGAATCTCTAAGTGCGGGAGCACTCGTTTTGGAAACGTTGCTCACTTCACTATCTTACACTACTACACCATAGACCTAAGTGGAAGCAAGAAAGAAAACCTCACGGTTGGTCAACTAGTAGTAGTACGCGAGGATAATCTTCCGAAATCAACATGGCTGTTAGGACGAATAACCACAATTCATGAATCTCCAAGTGAGAAATGCATCCGCTAAGTCGATGAATGGCGTATATAAAAGACCAGTAATCAAGTTAATTCCACTGCCATTAGCTGATAAAGAGATGAAACCACATATAGGGACTTGAATTAGCCAGGCTAATGGATCCAAGTGATAGGTTTTCTACATTTATATTAATACGTTCTATTTATAAGTTAATTTGTACCGCATACTTGAAAACCAATAACCACTTGCCAATATGCGTGGTTAACATTTGAAGAAATGAAGACACTTTTGGTTCAACTAGTAATACACAGTTCATGACCACTAACACAAATGAATGGTGATGCCGATTTTAACCCCCCGGTCATTTTTTGTTAGGGTCATCGCTTCTTGAAAAAAATAATTAGGCAAAATTCTAAGAAACAATTAAGTGTGTTATCACGACAAAGCAGTTCAAATCCAACAGTTCAAAGCTTTCGGAGAAAATACCTAAGGAAACCCCAAAATAATTTTAATTAGAAGTGCCCACGCCGTTAAGCGCCTATCCTAATAACTAAGATATTTTTTAATTGGCATTAAACCTTCATATCAATATATATGACGTGAACGCAACTTGACGAGTTATTAAATAGCTATAGTTTAGAATTAACAAACTACTTGGAATCATCAAAACAAAAAGGAGTAAAATCAACAAAGTTGGCGTCGAGGAAGATCACACCAACAAACTCTATAAGATCAGCAGGTTTGAAGCCAAATTTTAATTTGCCAGAAACATCATGCTAACGAATTTCTGGTTCGACATCAATTTCTGTTAAAACATGAAGTTGGAAAATGTTAAAAGCCGCAGATTTTTCCGGTGTATAATTATTTATGCAAATTTACAAACATTACACTTTATAGTCACCTATTCTCTACATTAAATTAGTCTTTAAGGCATTCAATATACTAAAAACTAATTATATCTCTTATTTAGCAGATAAATAGGTGTCATATTATTAATTATTTCATATTCAAGTACCCATATATATGTACATAAACCCATTTCACCTCAAATCTAATAAAATAAACATTACTTCTTATTATAACATTACCGGCACCCTCTCGACTTTTTATGTATGTACACTATACAACAAAACTACAAATATTTATTTTCGTTTTCTACTACTACTACTACAACTACTATACACACTAGTAAATAAATTAAGCTTTATAGAGTGAAATTAAAATATCCAATTAAAATGTACAAAAAAAAATAACGAAAACTTATAGCAAAATTCATGTTTAAGCTGAAAACCACTTAGGTAAGAAAAACTAATTAATTTCTATATTTTTACCTGTCTGTGTTTTATATACGTATATAATGCTGTTGGAAATATATACAACCAAGTGATTGTTTTAACTTCAATTCTTCTAATAAAAATATTAAGTGAAAATAACTTATGTGTACATCTACATACATATATGAAAGCACATTAGAGACGTTGGGATGAAAATACTGAAGCGGATTAATAATAAAATACAACAAAAACCCACAAAACTTTTTCATTTTCAAAATGAGTTTGCCGATTTTGATTTCGTATTTTGGTGTTGTTGTTGTTGTTGTTGTGAGTGAGTTAACACAAATTTTTCCCTCCTACATACATGTCATGTTCTATTTTCATTTTCCATCGTATGTTGTTTTATTTTTTCCAAATCATTTCACAAATCAATCATATATTTGATTTCGAATTTATTTTTCCTGTATATACCTCATACCTCTCCCGCAGCTATCTCCACCAATTTCTTTACATTGCACTTATATATACGATATATAGTAAATTGATTAAAATACTGAATCAAATTTTTTTTTTGTCGACTATACACATAATAGCTAGATTATATAAAATTATTTTCCATTTTATGAGAAAAATGAGCAAGAATGCAAATAAATATAATTATGGTGTGGTAAACATTGAAAATTCGATTGCATTGTTTAAAATTCATTTTGGCAACATTTCATTAAATCAATTCTCGTATAATTTTGTTCCGAATCAAAATGATATTGGTTGTCGTCATCAGTGGGAAATCATTAAAATGTTATTAACAAAAAAAAAAAATTACAATCAGAACATAAAATGATTCATTTTCACCTCGTTTTGATGTGTACATACAATACATTATGTATATAATGTAATATGCTGCTGCATATATTACAAAATTTGCATAAATAAATCAAAAAAATTTCCATATATTAAATGTTTGTATATACGTGGAAGCAATAAAATTTTAAAAACCATCACCACACATCAAAATCGTTTTTTTCGTATAGTATTTTCCGTTAGTTTTTCCTTTTGTTATAGGTATTGTGTACAAACGATGTAGTTTTTTTAGTTTTTAGAAATTTTAGTTTTTACTATTTTCCAAATAAATCGTTTATATAGCGCTTACAGTTATACATCTAATTTAAATACATAAATGTATAAAAAAATACTTTTCTATTATCAAATCAAATTTAATTTTTATTTTATATACAGTTTTCAGTTTTTCATTTTATAACTTAAGCTTTCTATTATATTACACGAATACCTGGTATAGCACGGTGTATTAGTATCTGTACTATCTGCTCTAAATCTATAATACCAATTCTATGCACAATTATTTAAATGAGATAATTTTTAAGTAAGCTTTTTATTTAAGCTTTTAGAAATGAAAAAAATGTCCATTTGAAACTATTTCTTTAAATCTATTTAAAAAGCTTAATTTGAGCTTTATGTTAAAATTTTTCAAAAAGTTCAATAACTAGGCAATTTTTGGTTTAACGAAACTTTTTTGTATAATTTACTGAATTTAAAATTCAGCTTTTAGTAGCTTTTGAAACTTATCATCTAAACACAATCCATAGTCCGGAGTTCTATAATATATGTACACCGAAATGGTTTTTTAAAAATAAAAACGAAATATTGAAATATTCAATTGTTGGGTTATTGTGTGCCAAGCTTTCTCTAACAGCTTTATTTCAATATAATATAAACTTTACAAAAAACTCTAAATAATTACAGTTGTAAAGTTACAGGGATATTTCTAACAAAACTCGAATGAGCTTTTTGATATTTTATTGATGTATAAAAGCTTTAATTAATGTTTAGTTGAATGCCATAAGCCTTCATAAAGCCAATTTAACGTTTTTTTGCTAAATCTAATTATGAAAGCTTAATTCAAGCTTTGTATAAATTCTTGAAAATAAAATTGAGCTTATGAAATCTACTATAAATTTCAGTTAATCAAAATTTCTATTACACAATAACGTATGTTTCGCGCTATGTTTATTAATGAATTAATATATCTTACGATATCTGCGTTTCCTTAAACTGAGCTTACTCTATAGGCTTTACGAAAATTCAAAAAAAAGTAAAATTTTACAGACATTTTTGATTGATTTTTAAAGCTTGTGTCACTTCGTTAAAGAAATTTTGTAAATGAGCTTTTCGACATTTTAAAAAAAAAATTAAGCTTTTATGAATGCTTAGAGCAAAAAGCAATAATTACCTAATTTACACCTATAATTAAAATGAATATCAATATAAAACGTTTTCTATTAAATCTAATTAGAAAAGCTTAATTCGAGCATTTATGATAAAAAATTTTGTTTCAATTACTGAAATTAAAATTGAGCTTTCGCTAGTTTTTATTTCGAAGTTTAAAAAAATTAAGCATCTTAAATCTCCTTTTTATTCAATAGAGCAAATAAATTGAATTTTGTACAAAATTTTAGCAGATACAAAGCTGTTACTGATAATGATATAATAAAAGCATTCATTTAAAAAGCATTAAATTTGGTAAATACTGTTTTGTAAAAGGTTAGATAAATAAGAAGTAAGTACAAATTAACTAGTAAGTACGTAAACAAATTTGAAAAATTATTACAAACTAAAAAGCATTAAATTGGAATTAAATTGAGATTTTTCTCTCACGATATGAAAGGTTCTGGAAACTCAACTTTCGCTTTAAGCTTTACAAAAATTCATTACAATACATCAACTATACTAAAAAATTTAACTTGATTTTCAAAATTGTATCTCTTTTTAACAACACTTTTAAATGAGTTTTGGGTTGTCTAAAATATGAGATTTTTATTTAAGCTTTTAGAAATTTTTATAACAACTAATACTTCAATTACACTGACAAACAAAAGAAATGTCCATTTGAAACTATTTCTTTAAATCTATTTAAAAAGCTTAATTTGAGCTTTATGTAAAAATTAAAATAAAAGTGTTGATAACTAGGCTTTTTGAGCTTTATCGAAACTTTTTTGTATAAACTACTGAATTTAAAATTGAGGTTGTACTAGCTTTTGAAACTTATCATCTAAACCGAATCCGTAGTCCGGATTTCTAATATTTGTAAAGAATACACCGATATTGTTTTTTAAAAATTAAAACGAAATATTGAAATATTCAACTGTTGAGATATTGTGTGCCGAGCTTTATCTAACAGCTTTATTTCAATATAATATAGGTAAACTTTACACAAAAGACTAAATAATTACAGTTGTAAAGTTACTGGTATATTTCTAACAAAATTCAAATGAGCTTTTGGATATTTTAATGATGTATAAAAGATTTAAATAATGTAAAGTTCAATGCCATAACTAACTCATTTACATCAATGAGACAATTTCTAAGTGAGCTTTTTAATTAAGCTTTTAGAAAATTTAAATAATAAAATGGTGACATACAACAGAAATGATAATTTGAATGAATTTCTTTAAATCTATTTAAAAAGCTTAATTTGAGCTTTATGTTAAAATTTTTTTTTTTTTTTTTTTTTTTTTTCAATTTTATTTAAATATTTTAAATAAACAATTATTACAATCTAGTCACCTGGACTAATGAGCAATTTTATTCTAACTTAATTTACTATGTGGTATTAATCTATGGCTTCTTCCCACTGGTGTTCCATAGTGTCTGATAAATTGAATTAAACCACGTCGTTATTGTGGGTTTTAGATCAGCATTACGCTGTTTACACTATCAATTACACCAGCTCAAAAGGTTTAGTTCGTTTGAGCCTGCGTACAATATCTGTGTTGTTTAACAGCTTAGTTGCCTCAGTGTTAACATGTTGTTCGAGCCTTTGCCTATGTCTCAGTGCAGTTTTTTGGATTTCCTTTGAAACAGTGTCCACTTTAAGGTCCCTATGGAGGTCTCTGTTTCTAACATACCATGGTGCATCAACGATGTTCCTTAATACTTTGTTTTGAAATCTTTGGATGATTTCCACGTTGCTCTGTTTGGTACAACCCCAAAGTTGGATACCATAAGTCCAAACCGGTTTTAAAATTTGTTTATATAATAGAAGTTTGTTGTATGTTGATAGAGCGGAGCTCCTTCCTATCAGCCAATACATCTTTCTATATTTAAGCCCTAGTTCTTCACTTTTCTTTTTGACGTGTGCTTTCCATCGTAGTTTTGCATCTAGTGTCATGCCAAGGTACTTAGCCGTGTTGGCATACGGTATTATTTCTTGATTAATTGTAACCGGAATATGTTCGAGTCGTTTGTTTGTAAAATTGATGTGAACTGATTTAGTTTCGTTAAGTTTAATTCGCCATCTTTTGGTCCAGTTATGTATTTGAGTAATAGCCAACTGTAAACTCTGTGTTGATTCTTCGTTGCTATCTCCAACAGCTAGGATTGCCGTGTCATCAGCAAAGGTCGCAACAGTGTTGTTTTCAAATACAGGGAGATCATTAGTGTACAAAAGGTATAGGACCGGACCTAATACACTGCCCTGCGGTACTCCTGCCTTGATTTCTTTCAATTCAGAATAGGAATCGTCTAATTTTACTCTAAAGAATCTATCTTTCAAGTATGATTCTAATATTGTAGTGAATTGCATTGGTAGTACAGTTCTTAACTTATAGTTAAGTCCTTCATGCCAAACTTTATCAAAGGCCTGTGCAACGTCTAAGAATATCGTTGAGCAGACTTTTTTCTCCTCTAATGCTCCTTCAATAATATTAGTTATTCTGTGTACTTGATCTAATGTTGAGTGTTGGTTGCGAAAACCGAACTGATGATTTGGAATCAGGTTTTTCCTCTCAATTATCGGATTTAGCCTTTTCACTAATAACTTCTCAAAGAGTTTAGACAAACTGGTAATAGTGATATTGGCCTGTATGATCCAGTTTTGTGTGGTGGTTTCCCAGGTTTCGGAATCATAATTACTTCTGCAATTTTCCAGAGGCTGGGTACATATTTCAATCGAAAGGCGCCATTTATAATATTGGTGAGCTTTAATAGTGCTTTCCTTGGTAGTTCTTTTAAAATTTCTGCTGTGATAAGATCATAACCCGGCGCTTTTCTCGGATTCATATTTGTTTTTATCTCATACATGACTTCTTTTGGTGTTGCTCGTAGGATTTCGTCACTTTCCTGTACAACCTCTTCAGTTATTATTTCAGCTTCCAATGATTGGTCATCATGTGGTTCAAATATTTTTTCCAGGTATTCAGCAAAATTTCGTACTTTATCTTCGTTATTTCTGGCCCATTTGTTATCTTCTGTTCTGATTGGAGGATTCTGCATTATTGGCCTTTTAATTCTTCTGGTTGCTCTCCAGAGAGAATAATCAGTACTAGTATCATTAGATAATTTTCTGAGGTAGTTACTGATAGATTCGTCTTTCAAATCTTTGATTTCCCTTTTAAGTAGCTGAGTCAGATTGTTTAGCTTAGTTTTATCTTGAGGGGCTCTAGTTTGTTGCCATATTCTCCTTGCCCTTCTTTTTCTGCCAAGAGCTCTCTAATTTCTCTAGGGTAGTTGTTTCCCTTAATTTTCTTTTTAACTTGAGGTGTGTTTTCCCAAGCTGACTGCTGTATGTCACATATGAACTTGTGAACTTCGTTTTCTAATTGCTCCTCACTCCTTAGCGGAACCATTAAGTTAATTTTTCTTTCTAATGTTAAAATTTAAAAATAAAATGTTCAATAACTAGACAATTTTTGCTTTAACGAAATTTTTTTTTATAAATTATTGAATTTAAAATTGAGCTTTTGGTAGCTTTTGAAACTTATCATCTAAACACTATCCGTTGTTCGAATTTCTAATATATGTAAACGATAAAGTGCTGAGCTTTCTCTAACAACTTTATTTCAATGTAATATAAACTTTACAAAAAAGTCTCAATAAATTCTAACAAATTTAAAATGAGCTTTTTGATATATCAATGATAAAGCTTTAAATAATGTTTAACTAATGAGTCATTTACGACAATTACCTTCATAAAGCCTTCACATTTCATTTACTTAAATCTAATTATGAAAGCTTAATTCGAGCTTTTATATTTCATGATATTTGTTTTGTATAAATTCATAACATTAAAATTGAGTTTGCAAGTTATATTCGAATGTAGTGTTATATCTTACGATATTTGGGTTTCCTTAAATTGAGCTTACTTTTTACTTTAGAGCTTTTATACATATTAAGAATAAAAATAATTACCGTAATTACCTAATTTACATCCTTCATCATTCTTTCATTATTAAAATCATTTTTTAAGTGAAAGCTTAGATAAATAATTTAGAACCCAACTGTATACCTACGAATACATGTCAGGGGGCATTAATTAGTCAAACATTACAAAATAATAATTTAAAAAATTATTTATTAAGATTTGTATTTATTTATTCCAACTATTCAAATGAAAAAGTGTTTCTAACAAAATAAATAAAAATGTTTGTCTTCTTAAAAATGTAATTAGAAGCAATCAAATTATGAGCTTTCCGATTATGGTTTTTGAATTCTAAATGTTCAAAGAAATATAAAATTTGCAACATACATTTTTGGATAATTTGGCTTCCAGATTAACAAGTTTATTTATTTAATGAAAACGTGAGAATTAACATCCTGTCTGCTGGAAACGTAATCAAAAGTAATATAAATTAAAAAATGTTGACTATAATATATATCGATATTTTATCTCTCGCGACATTTGGTTTCTGTAAGCTGATCTTGCTATATAAGCTTTACTAAAATTAATGATGATTCAAAGATAACAGAAATAAATGGTTAAACGACTTTTAAGAGTTCCTAAGGCTATGCTCCAAAGATATAACTAAATGTTGATAAAAGTAAAAGCCCGAAGTTCAACAATTCCTGGAGAATTTTTATTATACATTAAAAAATATTCCAATATTGTTCAAAAATTGAAAAGCTCCTAAAAAAAAAGCATACCTAATTTTTATTTTCCATATTATTTTTTTAAATTTTGTATAGCTCAAGCAATATCACAGATTGACATAGCTAGAGTTTCAGTTAGAAAAGTACTGTTTAACGAAAGCTTTCATTAAATTAAATTTTTTCGTTTCCTCACGAAACGCCTAAAAAATTATAACGAGTCTCTCAGTTTTTTCTAGAAGACCGATGGTAGAAAACATTCTGAGTTTTATTACAAACGTGCGGAATAATATTCCATCTGCTATGAAAGTTCAAAATTCATAAAATTCAACAGCTTCTATTATAAATTAGGTTTATTATCTTGTATCAATCATGATGTATGAGGTGCTGAAAACTAAACCCAATTATAATTTTAGGAATTCTATAGTAAAAACTATTTAAAATTGTAGCATCTAATCAAATTTGTCATTAAACCAACCGATTTTTAATTATAATACATGAAAATTAAGTTAAGTAAGATTGTATCATAGCTTTTAAAAAAATGTATTCCTTTATTTTACGGAAAGACGCTTATAAAAGTTTTAAATTAGTATTTTAGATTTTTCTAACAGATTAGGCAAATGAGCTTAAAAATTTTATTGTCCGAAAATTATTTATAAAATTTAAAACTTTCATAATATAAACTAAATTGAAAAAACAAAATTGAGCTTTCTATAAGCTTATTCAAATTTATTTAAAAATAATATATTTCTAAATCTTAGGTCGCCTTCCTTATTCTTAGAGAAGATAGTTTTGATAAATGAGATTTTGAAGATTTAATTAAACTTTTAATTTTTATATTCTACTTCAAATCCGATGTAAACACTAAATAAACGTCAACGAAACCTTTTTACACAAACTTATTTGGGCACATTTTTAAACTTTAAATTGAGCTTTTAGTAGTATTTCGAAACTAAGCATTCACCTATCAGTAATTAGGATTTATATTTTATTGTATGGTAATTAAATTGTTTACTTGATTATAACATCATCTTGCACTAAGAGAATGAATAAAAAATGAATGTTTAAAAAAAAGCTTTACAGTTTTTTGATACAATATTGGATGAAGAAGCTTTCAAATAGTAACGTAAACATCTACGGAGAATATAATAAACTGCTTTCTTAATTATACGTTTATACAAATAAGAAAAGTTTAATTTGAGCTTTTAAGTTTAAGCTTTTAAATTCATTTTTAGGTCGGGCTTAAACGCTTTCTTAATAAATTATAGGTTACCACCAATACTTTTCAAATATACTTTTTTTATATAAGTTCTCTCTTAAAATTGAGCTTTCAGTAGTATTTCGACACTCAACACCCAAAAATATCAGTTACCGGGATTTTATTATTTTTTATTCTTTATAGCTGATATTAAAAATTAGATAGGATTTTTACATCTTGGTATGCAAATAAAGTTTTGTACTAAATTACATAAGCGAAGTTTATAGGAAAATGATATAATAAAAGCTATACAACTTTTACAAAAATTTGAAAAATGTTTCAGTTTTACAATAACAAAACTAAACCAAATTTTTAAATAAGGTTTTATGCGTAAGTATTTTGTATGAACTTAGTAGATTTAAAAATGAGTTTTAAGTAATCTTTCACTTCGGTATCTATCCGTAATCAGGATTTCTGTTATAGACGAATAGTTAGGAATATTTCGAAATTGTTAAAAAATTAGAAAGCTCCTACTAAAAACTATACAGGTATTTTATTCATCATAGTTTTGTACTAGGTCATAGAGTTAAGCACTCATATAGAAAATAATTGTATTAAACCAGCTTGATTAAATTTACTTTTCCGAAGAATGGCATAAAATCTAAAAAAAGTGCGATAGGGCTCTTATAGTTGTTTCTAAAAAACTGAATGTAGCAAACAATCCGAATTTAAGATTTAGCAAATGTCTGGAATAATATCCCGTCAGCTGTATATAAACGATAGTCAAACTAGAAAATATATTTAGTATTTCTCACTAACTATATAAGCTTTACTTAGATTCATTATAGTACAAACTTTATAGAAAAGTTAAATCGATTTTTAAGGTTGTTTCGCCTAACTTAAACAAATTGCAGTTGTCAGAAAATAAAATGTAAATGAGATTTTGAAATAAATATGTAGTAAAAACAAATATTAATTTAACCCCACAAATTTAATAAATTTCGATATACAATTATTTTTAAAACTAATAATACATTTATAAAATAATTTAATTGAAGCTTTTACATTTAGGTTTCTCAATTTAATTTTAAGCCGCTCGGCTTAAACAATAATTAGTCGAATTAAACATCGGTGACGTTTTTGAAACAATATAAATTTATTAATCATTATAATTCTATTAATCAATAAAGGACATTCATTAATTTAAAATCAAAGCTCGTTTTTAAAAGTAGCTAAGTTTTCACTTAGAAAATTAACTATTGTGTAATAATAGCTTTCATTAAAACATACTTTTAAATTGACGTCTTAGTTTTTTCCTACAAATTCGGGTAAATATGCTTTCAAATTTAAATTATATTGAAATTAACCAAACTGAGCTTTCCTAAATTTTATTATAATACAATTAACTTTACCGAAAAAGAACAAAATTAATTTATTTTAAAAACTCGGGTCCTTATTCTTGTTACAGTTATATAACCAATGGTGAATTGGGCTTTTGAAAAAATTCTATGAAAAATTAATTAATTAATTAATTATATTTTAAACCGAACTTAACTGTAGCTAGAGGAATTAAACTTTTTTAAACCAACTTTATTGTATAAATTCTTGAACATAATATTCATTTTGACAGGGGTTAATTTATGTGAGCTTTTATGAAAGTTTAATTAATATGAGCTTTTATGTTTAAATTTCTGAATTATGTATTCAATTGAAAACTTGTTTGTATACAATTTTAAACCTAAAATTGAGCTTTTCGTAGTATTTTGAAATTTAAAAACTGATTAAATGACGTTGAAAAGCTCCAAAAATATTCCAAAGTTGTTAAAAAATTGAAAATCCCTTAAAAAAACTACAGGTTTTATTCATCATAGTTTCTTAAAGCTCAAGCAATACCACATTGAAAAAATTATTTTATAAGGTAAGATTACAGTAGGTTAGATTTTAGCTTTATAAAAACGTGAGGAATAATATCCCGTCTGCGGTGAAAGTTTAAAATTTACAAAATTTCTCAGATTTTATTATTTTATAGTATGAATCATGATGTTTAGGTTCTTTAAACTAACCCATTCATTATTTTTACTAATATTATTTAAAGTACTAATGTTAAAGCTTGTGTTAAACCAGGTGTTAGAAAAATTACAGTTGATAAATAACTTTCACTTAATTAACCTTAATTTGAGCTTTTAAATTCAATTATAACTTTAACTTAAATAGTTATTAGACGCTAATTATTGGAAATTAAATCGAGCTATACGAAATTCTGTTATCCAAATTATTTAAAATTAAAGCTCCTAATTAAAATCAAACATGGCTCTTTTATTCAATTTTATATTAAGCTTTTCATTGTAATTAATTCGTGTATTTTAAGGAGAAACCCTTATAAAAAATTTAAATTGGCATCTACGATTTTTCTAAAAGATTAAGCGAATGAGCTAACTGAAAATATTAAAACCGAGCTTTCTAAAAAAAAACAAAAAAATTAATTAAAAAAAAAAAAAGATAAAATTTTTAAATTCTATTTCAAATCCAATTTAAACACAATTAAACATCAACGGAACTATTTTACACAACTCTATGAGACTATCAGTAATCAGAATTATGATATGGTGAAAGCTTTCATTAAAACTAATTCTGTCGTTTTCTCAACCACAACAAAAATATTTAAAGTAGTTTTATTATAAAATATATGACGAGCAATCTGGATTAACTATTTACTGTAATTAATATCTGCTGAGAATGAAGATGAGTGTTATAAACTATTCAAATGTTGAAATTGAAAAACGAGTTTTTAATTAATAAAAGCTTAATTTGAGCTTTTAAGTTAAGGGTATTAAATTTTATATCTCTGAGTTTTTTTTCGACATTAACACCTAAAATTATCACTAACCTGGATTTTAAAATTATTTATATTTAAAAGCTCCTAATAAAAACCATATGGGATTTTTATTCATCTTTGTATGTAAATAAAGTTTTGTACTAGATTATATAAGCTAAGCTTAGCTTTGATGTCAAAGAATAAAAGCTTATCTCTAGAAATGGCGCCTTCTTGTCTTCATTTGTTAGAAAAAAAATGTATTTTGATGCCTTAGAGCTTTTAATTATAATTGTTTGTGAACTCCGTAGTAAGTTGGTAGACGTTATGCAACTATCACTTGAAAACATCTATAATGTATTTTAAACTATTTAAAGCTCAGCTATCAATTTTCAATAGCTGGAACTCATTGCACACCTTGTCATTGGTAGTCAAAAATTTTGTTGCCGATTTTGCGAACCATTTTCCAAAAGCGTTATAAGGGAACATTATAATTGTACAAAGAAGCAATGCACAATACGAGTTATGTCTGTATTTTATTTTATGTATTTTATTGTTGTTATGAAAATTTAATATTTTCACAAAAATTTAATTTGGAATATGTACATATAGTCCATACATAGTAACAAAGAATGAGAAAACTAACAACAACCATAAAAATGTTGAAAATTAAAAACTGTAGAAAAAAGGAAATGTATTGCATTTAACATATAAAAAAAAATTGATGCTTTAACTTTTGGTTTTTGTTGTTTTGAAGTACTGCGTGCGCGACAATAATGTTAACAATTCGCATTGGTGTCCCTCCAAAACCGCTCATCATTCGTACTTGGGTCCTTGGTCTTCCATATCGGTTTGATGAATCTAAATATTTTGGTCAAGGAATGGAAAATTATCCCTGAGGCTAATCGCAAATCGATTGTGTTCCAGGCCGATCTAAAGTCCTTTGACTACATTGCTGCGTCCGGATTATACTTGAGTACTGAAAGATAATCTCAGGGCCGTTTATTATTACTTCAGTTTTGCTGATGTTAAATATTCTATGCACGTAATAAAACAGAATAACTTGCAACATAGCAAGTTAGCTTCATTTGAATTAAAAAAGTCGCTTGCTACATCGCATACAGATCTATGCTTAAGTCAGGAACCCTTTCTTTATGGTGGTTCTGTTTCTGGACTCAACACCTCTAGTGGTAGAATTATTTCTAAAAATTCTCCCGCGAAAACCAAAGCGTGCATATATCTCAAATAATGTTAATGCTTCTTTCATTGAAGAGTGTAGCTCGGCTGATCTTAACAGCTGTACGAATTACTTTTGATTGTTTTAATTCCTACTCTGAACCGGTGAATGCATCAGTGTATCTGGCTTCCGATTCCATAACACCTCCTCCTTCTGAGGAACTTACATACCGCATGTACATGGTGTAAGAACAAAAATATTCCTCTACTAATGGGTTGTAATGCTCATGTCCATCACACTATATGAGCAAGTATACGAATGTTAACAGCAGGGGTGCTGCTCTGTTTAACTATATAAACTTGGAACAAACCTTTTTCGTGGTCTGATCTTGAAAGGTTAAAGAAAACCACTAGGAGGCTGAATAATAAAGTCAAGAGAACTAATCTAATCAGGCTGACTGGGACAGCTTCATAGATGCACAAAAGGTGTTTAAAAAGAGTGATTTGCCCAGAAGCCATCCTGGATTAATTTCTGTGAGGAAATAATACGTGTAGGCTCGATTCATTTCAACTACCCAATGGTGAGCTAATTTTTTCAACTCATTTCCGAATATTCTCCTTCGCATCTTAAAAATCTGGCGGTCCTGATGGTATTTATCCTGCTGAATTACAGCATGGATTTCCACTTATTAGGGAACATCTACTGCATCTATTCCAGGCTTGCATTGCTTTCAGCTTTGTTCCACAGTCTTGGAGCTTGAGTAGAGTCATTTTTATTCCGAAAATTGGCAACCCCCCAGTCTTTTCGGCCAATTTGCATGTCATCCACTTTTCTCAAATTTTTAGAAATGATTGTTGATTGATTTATCAGAGATCACCTTTTAACTACCGCTCGCTGCTCAGTAACATCCAGGGTTGGCAAATCCTGTGAAACTGCACTACATGAACTTGTAACTATGATTGAAAGATCACTGTGTAATAGTGAATTTCTTGTGGGTACTTTCCTGGATATTGCAGGAGGCTTTGAGTGTACATGGTTCAATACGATTACTGATGCCTGTATCGAATTTGGTATCGATTCTTCCATGTCAAATGGATTGAATTTATGCTTAAATCTAGCATCGTTATCTCCGAGCTAGATGATAGTTCGGTTTCAGTCAAAGTTGGCAGGGGTTATCCACAAGAAGGGGTGGTTTCACCTCTGTTGTGGCTTTTGATCATTGACGAGCTTCTTGTAAAACTTCAGACATCCGGCCATTTGAATGTCTTATCTGATTGAACGTAACACGCTCTTCTCATTGTAGAACAGTGGTGCCTTGATAAAGGGTAGGAATTCTGATGCATTTTCTGTGCCAACGCTTTTTGGGTGTAAGATTAATAGCTCAGCTTACGTCAAACATCTTGGTATTATTTTAGATAATATAAACTCTCTTGGGAGTATCATCTGGATTACAAATTACGAAAATCCACAAAGAGCTTTTGGTAACTGTTGGGGCTTGTCACCCTAAATGCTTTTTTTATTTACCAATCACTGTTTTTCCAATGCTAACATATGTGGTTTGGTGGGCGCAGTAGTCAATTTTTCAAACAGTTGAGTTTCTACTGCGCTTCTTGCCCTATGGAGTCTATTCTATCTCTGCCCCAGCTTAAGTCTTTTGTTCTTAACACTGTGGAGTGGAATGCATTCGGTACTATATCGGGACATATGCCGGAAATTGACATGTACTGAATTCAACTTTTACAAAATATTCGAGGTGGATTCCGCATCGAGCGATGTTTGGTTCTCAACAAACATTCTCAAGCGGATATCTGAATCGCTAGCATTTTTTTCAGATAGCGAGACATCTGAACAGGGTGCTGGCTATTCGGTATCCACTAACCATTGGTGGGTCTGACAACTTCTGGCAGTTTTGCTACTTGCTGTACTATTTCTCAAGCGGAATTAATCGCGATTACTCGGTGTGCCATTACATCTATTAATTTCGCGGTTAATGGTAAATATATTAATAATAACAAAGATACCAAAGTTATAAAGTCTTGTGGGTACCTGCACATTGTCACATCGTTGCCTCTTTACATTGGTAACAAAATAATCAAAAATAGCCAGCCACCTCCACCTGCCGTAAGGCCAAATACTTTATTAGGCAGCTCAATTCGAAGCTGACTATAAGTACGATCTTTCATTATAAAAGGATAACTTATGAATCGATACTATTCTTACTGGCCATGGCCGTTTCAAGAGTCAATGCCGTATGCGGCGAATGCCTTGAAGGTCATTATGATAGCATACACTTCATCGGCAGCTGCCCTGCTTTCGACTGTATTAGATCTCCAGGACAAGTAAACTTCTCAAATTTGCTAAGATTACAGAACGCGTGTGCGTGATTGAATAAAATCCAAGGTTTAGACCATGGGTCCTTTATGGCATTGATTGGGGAACCATAATGGGTTCCAGCCAAATTTTATAATAATTCCCGATTTTATATTTTTGTTTCCATCTCTCGGTGTAAACTATATATACAAAATTTAGAAATCAAATAACAATTACCTTCATAAGTCTGGAGTAAAAATAAACTTTTTGTGTGCTTTTACCATCATACCACCGGATAGATGGAATATTTTATGGTTGAACTTAATAATCATATTATCCCTTTTCCCGAGTGAATTCGAATTACAGTGAATAAAAAGCAAAAAAAAAAGAAGAAAGTTCTCGTTTTGTTCGAAATTTTATTTATCTGTGCTGTGTCTTGGTGTGGTGCCACTCCTGCTGCTGTCTTGTATATATTTATGTACGTATTATATATATACGTACTTTATAGCCTCTATATAGATGATGTACGAGATGTTTATTTGGACCCAAGTGAGCATGAAATATGATAATACAATAAATATAAAATTGCTCGTGGATGATGATGAGATATACAAAAGACAACATAAATTTTTATGAGATAAGCGAAGTTAGATGAATGCGGTATATACGAACATTAGGCGGTAGATAGACTCACAATGTAGGGATGATTATATACATACATATATATACCAAGTAATCAGCTTAGGGATAATTGAAAAACGATTATACGCACAATGAGATAACTGGGGCAGAGTTTGTGTTTTATGTAATAATGATGATGATGTAAATATAGGTATATGTTACACAAGAGCTGTGAGTTTAATGCTTTATGGCTTGTTACAATACAGGCTTCAACTTTATACCCATATTATATACACAAAATGCTATTTTACCACAACAACAAAAAAAACTTTTCTAATTTTTGTCGGAAATTTATTTAAATTGTTTGTGTACTCGTTACACATATTCTATACTCGTGTACAGCATAGTATTTTTGTTGTTGTTGTTGCTATTTTTGTATAATAAACTAAAAGTGGTTTTAATGTCAAGTATAAAGAAAGTATACACAGCTATAGATACGAAAAGTTTGTTGTTTTATATTTTTTAGTTCTCAAAAGAGCTTTTCTCTAAAAAAATGTTTTGTGTAACAACAAGTAACAAGTATAATATGTTTTGGACTTATGTTGGTGTATACATATACATGAACAAGTCAAAATTGAATTTAATGGTACATAATTTGCAGTGAGATGCTTGTTGATTTTTAAAAGAATTTTGGTTTTTCTGCCAACCGAGATTCTATTGCTACATACATATACATATTTGTAATATTTAAGTGAATTTTTAATCGCAAGTCAGTTCAACTAACTGATGGTTGAATTTGTCTCCAAACTTTTTCTTTCCATAAAATTAAATCACAACTTTATTAGAAGAAACTTGTTGTGAAG
The DNA here is from genome assembly GCA_951394425.1 of Tipula unca. Taxonomy (NCBI): domain Eukaryota; kingdom Metazoa; phylum Arthropoda; class Insecta; order Diptera; family Tipulidae; genus Tipula; species Tipula unca. Next base: position 181,967,824 of record OX596382.1, on the reverse strand, counting down.
TATTGTTAAGATGTCTGAAAATATATTTTCATTAGAATATTAAAAAATACCAAATTTCATGACTGCCCATGACCATAATTTTGTTACAAATTGATGTGAGAGCGACCGGAAGCACAACTAACCGCAGAACCGATTTTAAATATCGTTTTCGGTGTTGCATCAATTTTTTAAGGATGCCTTCGGAAGTTATCAAATGACTTTGTCCAATTTTCTCAATCCATAATGAATGACCGACCTGTCTCCTGTATACAGTTATATCCAATGATAGCCCACCACAATCCATCATTTTATCTGGTTATTTCTTGATATTTTGGGATCGGATCATCGGTACGCAGACAATTGTTTTACAATTTAGAGTTATTTACGAGATTTGTTGCGTTGATCAGCCAAGTGAAAGAAATTTGAGACACCACAATATAGAATGCAGTGACCACAATTAAAGTTCGATGGTTTGGTACATAAATCATTCTATGCAGGACAATGAGTTGACTGGGCCGCCTTATTCCATTTAATTTTGGTCTCATAATCCTTATTTGTAATCATTGTATAGACGATTAGGTCGTCCCAATTCCGTTTTTCACATACCAATCAACACTTGGCGACTCGATAATTATTGTTACTCATCGATTCTACAATTTGAAGAAACGTCTAGAGAAATCGGTCGAATCTTTTCCGCATCGTTGTATAATCAAACCAGACAGGTCATTAACCAAACTACGAGTGGTTTCCGATGACTGGAAAATCAATTCGAAAATGTTGGTAGGTCCAGTACTTCTGAGTGACCTATGCTTATGCATTTAGCGCCAACATTGTTAAAATGTACCGGCAAATTCGGGTGCGAAAAGAAGATCAAAAGTTTCAAATCATCTTGTAGCAAAACTATAGCCATCTGACGAACTACCGCATTTTAGATAAAAACTGTGACATCTTCAACACTATTCCTCTCCACCAGATATCTTAACTAACTAGCTTTTGATTACCACCTGATGCACCCGATGCAATCGAGAAAGAGTCAACAACTTATCGAACTAGTCACTTTTGCAGCATTTACACACTCGGCAAATTGTTCAAGAAATCTCATCGCTCTCAATATGAGACTTCTTGAACAATCTAATGTTCAACTCTAGCCAACAATACGTAGCATTCAAATACATGGATTTTCTGATACCATGTCCGCATTTGGCATTTTATTTATTCGCAGTATGAAAACGATGGTGATGTGTCCATTTTTGAAACTATTTTGCTCGAATTTTCGAGTCTCGCTACATCAGCAAAATTTGTTCAATTTCTCGCAGCAAAATTGATTCAATCCAACGTTTTCCTATACGGCTCCGCATTTCTGCTCCAAATGGCATCGCATTGGCCAAGCTCCATTATTAATTTTCTGTACCAGAGGAGCGGATAAATCATATCTTTCAGAAAAAAAAAAATCAGAAAGCTTAAACGTTGCTTAAGCTGCTGCCAAAGTTCAAATTTAGAATACCGCTGAAAGTCGATGAACTGAGCTGTCAACACCATCTTTCGAGGTGTGCAAAGTCAATGTTTTTCTGACGAAAACACGAGCTTGGAAAAGACCAATTTCGTTCTAAAACAATTATTATTCGATTTGGTAATCGTTTTCTATCCGATCCTCTATTATACAACATACATCAGTAAACAATGGCGTTTATTACTTTGTACTACACAGAATTGGTGTTTGTGTATTTGTTTTGTCACGAAGGCGATCCATCTAGGATTAGCCTTTGATCTTTGCGCACGCAAGCATTTATGGGTTGTTTATTTGTGACCCCCCAAGACTATGCGATTGCCTTACACCTGTTCATTTTCTGATTTGGCGACCGTTCACTGATTTGCCAATGTTATGATACCTGGTAGCAAATCGAAATTTTTCAACAAACATTTTAGAATCGATGGCCAACGAAATACGTTCGATCTCTGCTACCATTAATGGTCAACAAAATACGTTCGATCTCTGCTACCTATCTCAACCGCCATTAATATAGAAACTTGGGAGGGTGATTGAAGTCTACAGTATGGGAACGACGAAATAGTAGCCAACTTAAGTGAGGGAATTCTAAAATGATTTGGTGATATGGAATCCTCTATTATACCAACTCGTTTAATATGTTCAATTCGATGATGAACTTCAATATTTGTAGATTGTTGCTATATGGTTCAAAATATCTTGGATCAGAAACCGTTGAAATGAGCGGTCACATGTGGAACTCACAATCTCTTTATCTAACAGGATTAAAAATTCTGTTAAAAAGTCTGACATATTGATAAATTTGAATTAATTTCATAATCGTACACCACAATCTAATTTAGGGACTTGTAGAAATTTAATCGGCTCAAACATAGAAAACATTCATTGAGCAAAAAAAACGTGTTCTGAGAATTTAAATATGGTAACCCCCCCCCCCCCTTTACCTTTTGCTCCTATCGAGTTTCCTTTTTCAGTGACATACAGGGTTTTGATTGCGTCATATAGTTGCATTAATGATTGTGCATAAACCACGTGCTTGTCTATATGATTAGAAAAGTAACTCCCATTACCAATGCTAACAGAAAATTGTAAGTAGATAAGAGCAGGAGTATAGGTGCAAGTTGCCTGTATTGTCTAATTTTAACCCTTTAAAAAAAATTCACGATCACCTCAGCATGTTGTAGAAAAAAAACTTCTTCGAGGCCATTTGAAACCCAGAGCATCTTTGAATCTTAGATACAACTCAAGTTTCCATCACTGGATCAAAAAAACACTTTAAATCAACATAAGTTTCTTGATTTCATAATTCCAAACATTTTTATTTTATTTTGTATTCCTAAGATTCATTAAGTTTTTTAATAATAATTCATAAAATTTTAAATCTTCAAGTTCCAGAATTTCATTTTTTTTTCACCTAACTATTCTCAAAATTAACAAAATTTTATATCTCTAATCTCTAGCTAAAAGTTTCTCTGCGCTTTCTTAAATAAAAATAAATTCCAAATTAATTAATAATTTAATCTCGAACACCTAACTCTGAATACCCATGTGAAGATGGCCCAAAATTCTATCCCAAAAAATAGCGATTTTAAACACTGGCAATACCAAAAAAAATATTACGAAATAATAAACTATCACGACAGATAAAATTTAAAAAACATAATTTATATGAAGAAAAAAATACTTCCATCAAAATTTTTAATAAAAATACAAAAATATTAATGCAAAAAAAATAATACTACTTTTAAATAAAAGGAGAGAATTTAAATTAAACTTAAAAGCGTTACAATAATTAGATTTCGATTTGAAATTATTCAAGAATTGCTGTAAAATTCTTAACGAATTTAAGAAGCAGATATACCATAGAATCTATTTCAATAATCAAATATGGGGGAATCGGAGTTCTGGGGAGTCTACAATACCATTATATAACTACTATCACGGTTCAATGGAATATTTAATTAAGTTTTATTCCGTTATATAATTGTGAATAATTTCGAAACGGAATAAAACTTAATTAAATATTCCATTGAACCGTGATAGTAGTTATATAATAGTATTGAAGACCCCCCAGAACTCCGATTCCCCCATATTTGATTATTGAAATAGGTTCTATGGTATATCTGCTCCATAAAACCGTTAATAAATTCTACGGCAGTACTCGAATAATTTCGAAACGGAATAAAACTTAATTAAATATTCCATTGAACCGTGATAGTAGTTATATAATAGTATTGAAGACCCCCCAGAACTCCGATTCCCCCATATTTGATTATTGAAATAGGTTCTATGGTATATCTGCTCCATAAAACCGTTAATAAATTCTACGGCAGTACTCGAATAATTTCGAAACGGAATAAAACTTAATTAAATATTCCATTGAACCGTGATAGTAGTTATATAATGGTATTGTAGACTCCCCAGAACTCCGATTCCCCCATATTTGATTATTGAAATAGATTCTATGGTATATCTGCTTCTTAAATCCGTTAATAAATTCTACGGCAGTACTCGAATAATTTCGAAACGGAATAAAACTTAATTAAATATTCCATTGAACCGTGATAGTAGTTATATAATATTGTATTGAAGACCCCCCAGAACTCCGATTCCCCCATATTTGATTATTGAAATAGGTTCTATGGTATATCTGCTCCATAAAACCGTTAATAAATTCTACGGCAGTACTCGAATAATTTCGAAACGGAATAAAACTTAATTAAATATACCATTGAACCGTGATAGTAGTTATATAATTGTATTGAAGACCCCCCAGAACTCCGATTCCCCCATATTTGATTATTGAAATAGGTTCTATGGTATATCTGCTCCATAAAACCGTTAATAAATTCTACGGCAGTACTCGAATAATTTCGAAACGGAATAAAACTTAATTAAATATTCCATTGAACCGTGATAGTAGTTATATAATGGTATTGTAGACTCCCCAGAACTCCGATTCCCCCATATTTGATTATTGAAATAGATTCTATGGTATATCTGCTTCTTAAATCCGTTAATAAATTCTACGGCAGTACTCGAATAATTTCGAAACGGAATAAAACTTAATTAAATATTCCATTGAACCGTGATAGTAGTTATATAATTGTATTGAAGACCCCCCAGAACTCCGATTCCCCCATATTTGATTATTGAAATAGATTCTATGGTATATCTGCTTCTTAAATCCGTTAATAAATTCTACGGCAGTACTCGAATAATTTCGAAACGGAATAAAACTTAATTAAATATTCCATTAAACCGTGATAGTAGTTATATAATAGTATTGAAGACCCCCCAGAACTCCGATTCCCCCATATTTGATTATTGAAATAGATTCTATGGTATATCTGCTTCTTAAATCCGTTAATAAATTCTACGGCAGTACTCGAATAATTTCGAAACGGAATAAAACTTAATTAAATATTCCATTGAACCGTGATAGTAGTTATATAATGGTATTGTAGACCCCCAGAACTCCGATTCCCCCATTTATGATTATTGAAATAGATTCTTTGGTATATCTACTCCCATAAATTCGTTAATAAATTCTTCGGCAGTACTCGAATAATTTCGAAACGGAATAAAGCTTAACTAATTATTTGAGTGCTCATAATTTTCATTTTAATTCATTGATTTTTTTTTTGGGCTGAGAGTAATAAATCGTATGTCATGATAGTTTTTTTATTATCGCGACAGTTTTTTTTTGGGCTGACTTAATAAAAACTATCGTGACAGTAATTTTTTCTGGGCTGAGAGTAACAACTGTCACGACAGTTATATTTAGTGTTGCCATCGCATTTTTTTGGGATGAAAATTGGGCTAATTTCACATACATACTCTGAATATCTAAAACTAACAAAATCCTTATAAATAAAATAAATACATTTTAAAAAGATAATGAATTTAAACCATTTAATTAGTCTTAAACAAAAATTCAAGAAATTTTAAAACTTCAAATTCTAAAATTTCCAAATCTTAAAATGCATTAAATATCTTTCAAATTTCAGTCAAATTTCTGATTCTTAAACATCAATATTTTCTTTTTAAATTTGTTTAAATTTTGATGATGTTAAATTTCCGTTAAATTTTGGTTTTGCTGATGTCTAAATCCTTAATTTAAAATTCAATTTTTAATGAAACGCCGTATTCAAAGATATCTTAACTATAAAATTATTTAAATTTTTAAAGTTCCATGAATATTAAAATTTAAAATTCTAAGAATTTTAAATTTCATAATCAAAATTGAATTTTAGATTAGGAATTTTAATAACAAAAATTCAAAATTTCAATCATTTTTTATTTTATTTAATATTCCTTTAATTCCATAATAAAAATACAATACTATTTAAAATTTCTTATTCTAAAATTTCTAAATTTCTGACAAATTTTATATTTTTTTTTTAAATTAAGTATAAAAATTCCCAAGCACCTAACTTATTTTCAAAATTAACAAATTCCCAAAGCTCTAATCGAGAATCTAGTTCAATTTAAAATCAAAATTTAATTTAACATTTTTATACATTTTTATTTTACGAAATTCATTAAATTCTTAACCAGAAAATCAACCAACTATATAATTCTGAATTCTATGATTTATAAGTCCTAAAATCAGTAAAACATTTAAATCTACATAAATTATAAAATTCTAAATTCTAAAATTTCTAAATTTTAAAATTCAGTAAAAAATTTTCTAACGTTCAATACATTTTCTAAATTCGTTAAATATCTATGCAAATTTTATGAAATTTTGTCCTTAAATTAATTCAATCTCTTGATCCAAGAAATAATAAATTTTAAAATTTTAATTTTTTAATTCAAAAAATTCTAAATGCCGAAAAATTAATTTACAAACTGTAAATTTTTTGAATTCCTAAAAATTAACAAATTGCCAAATCGGTTTGGTTTTGTAAGTACGTCCATGACAAATCATGTACGATTTCAAATAAAATTTCGATTTTAAAATTCAATAAATTTTAGAATTTCAAATTTTATAATATCTTAATCCTAAAATTCACTAAATATTTTAAGAAAAAATTCGTAAAATCTAAGATTTCTAAATTCGTCAAATTTCTTTGCTTTTTTCTCTGAAAATATTTTGAATTTTTAAAATTACAAGTGCCTTGGCAAGTAACCGAAATTTTGTATTTATTCCGTATTCGATGTTTGTTAAAATTTTGCAACTAAATAATTTATATGGTTTAAAATTATAGTTTTAAACATTTTTTGAATTTTAATTTTGTGAAATCAAATTTTATAATTTTGACGAATTTTTTGACTATCGTTTACAACTTCAATTATGGATAGTTTAGCACTGAAATATAAATGTAGTTATTATTTTAAAGCATTCAAAATTTTAGAACGATGGAAAAAGAAAATGTTAAATATATAAGTTATCCAACAAAAAATATTCAACTGCGCTCGATTCTCATTTATTTTAATTTAATTTATTGTTTTAGATTTTGTGGAACGTGGAACAAAATTTTATTGCAACGACATTTTATTGTGAACTCTAACCGTGCGCATGCAATTTATAAAATAAAAATAATAATTAAAACTCATAATAATATCCAAATGGTTCTTATACGTTCCTAGAGATACGAGAGCTAATATAATTGATTCAATGAAAATAAAATAAAAAAAATTATAATACGCTTATCTCCAAATTGCTTTGATCTCACGTTCATTTTAATATAAAATCCTAAAAGCATTTAATCCCTCCATGCCCCAACCATCAACGCATACCGCGTTTCGACGAAAACATTTTATTTGCCAATATAATTTATGTACATTGACGAAAATGAAAAATGGTTATAGAAGCGATGCACTCGCACAATTTTTTTTTTATTTAATTTAATGTTTAATACACAAAATAATTTTGTAACATGAAAAATATTTTATGTTGGAAATATATTTATAAAAATGAAACGCAAAATACGAAATTAATATAAAAAGCTCATAATTCGATGTATATGTGCTTTAACATATAAATTTCGCGGGGGAGAAAAACATCGCGCTTCTTTCGTTTTGTTTTTTGAACGCCGAGATAGTTAAAATCAGAGTTTCGAAATCTACGCACGAATTAAAGTAAGAAATGATCGAGCTTTTTGACAGAAGCCTTTACCGTTTTTATTTTAAAGTGGGCGAACTAAACGAAAATGTTGGAGTCACGCGTTGCATACAGCCTTCAAATTTAATAATTTACTTTCAATTTTTACTAATTTTAGTAAAAGTTTACATTTAAGTAAAATATTCTTATTATCCGATGCTCAAAGCTCGGGAGTGATTATTTTATGTAGCTCGAAAGCTTTCATTAATTGAGAAATTTCTCCTATATCTCAAATTTTAAATCCAAAAAAAAAAAGAATTAAAACCTGAATACGTTCTAAAAGCTTGTGGTAGTGATTTAGAATACTAGAGCCTAGTCCAAGTAGCCTATGAAGTTTTGTGAGGAACCATCTGAGTAAATATTTGTCAAACAATCAATAAATCCTGAAAGCCTTCCAAAATAGAAGTGACTAATTTGAAACGTGTTAATAAATTTAGAACTAGAGAATCTCAACAGAACTCGCAGAGAGTATTCAGTCAACACATCAGCCGAGAATCTCAAAAAATTTTGTTTCACCCCCCACTCCGTTTTTATTATTAAAAATAAAAGAAAATAACAAATTTACTATATTTACCGGATTAATTCAAACAAAAATTGAGAAAAACATTGGGAGGGCAGAATGTGTATGAAAATTACAACACGGCTTTTATAATTTTTTTTTATCGTTATAAATGAACATAATGAGAATAGGTGGTAGATGTTATCTGGCTGTAAATATCAGAAATATTTCATGCTATTCAAGGTTCAAAGATGTTGCGAATTACCAAAGTGTTCCATGGCATATAGTTTAAGAATCACTGTGTTAGATGTACAGATAAATACGGTAACAAAAATATCTTTGTAAATCAATTGTACATCAATATATCATTACTATTATTATTATTATTACTGCTATTTCTACCTGGTATCAATTTTCAATTTTTTTATTATTTCGATTATATTTTTGTGTATATCACCCAGTTTAACCCTACCTAGGTATACGCATATACAATTTTGTTCAATATTTCGTTAGCTGTACACATACATACATACTTCTTAAAATCATTTTATATATTTTATTCAATTTGTGATTGTTTCAGATTTTCATTCCCCGTTCGATTATTATGTTCGCGTTGCGAGACGATTCTTTTTTTTTTGGTGGCTTCCTTTTTGTTTAGACTATATAAAATTGATATGTATGTGTATATATAGGATGCACAGCGTGTATATAGATAAGGAAAATTCAAAAGAAAATTTATCGGAATTGAAATGAAGGAGGAAAATAGAAAATCACATTTTCTCATTTTGATTCGTTTGAAGCGTATCTGTATTCGTTTATACATACATATATACATCTAATAGAATCAGAAATCAGAATCGGGGAAAATAAAAAGGAAAATGAAAAACAAAACAAAAATTTACTTTTGGAAAATAAAAAAAGCTTTTTTCCTTTGTCTATATAGATATTTTACTTGTGCCAGTTAATCTTTTACTCTTCTTCTTAATCTTATTTGTATATATATATATATATATATATATATATATATATATATATATATATATATATATATATATATATATATATATATATATATATATATATATATATATATATATATATATATATACATGTAGACGTCGTCATCATTTTTCATCTTCCTCATCGGCGTCGGTATTTAAATATTATAATATTGAGAGCACTTTTGTTGTTGTATATAAATTTATCTACCAAGCTTATTGTAAGTTTTTTACGCTTCCAATTCAGACTTTTAAAAGTGTTTTATCGAGATTAATTTTTTAAGTTTATAGTTTTTTTTTCTACTTCGCTCGTTTATTATTATATTTTACTATTTCTATGATAATTATTTTTGTTGTTGTTATTGTTGTTGGCAAGTTTAAAAAAAAAAAGTTATTTTAAGTATTATTGCTATTTTATTTCCATGCCCGCGGGAGATTAAAAAGATCAAATTTGCGAAATTACTATTACTAATAATGGGTATATATAGTAGTAGAGTTGTATAACTTTACTAGAACTAGCTAATTAATTAATTTAAAATCAATAGTAATACAATACGCCGATAATAATGAAATATCTGTATGCAAAGTACAAAAATAACTCTTTTCCCCACCACCACCATCAGTCAAGAAATCTCCACCCCTACCAACCTATGTCGACCATCAGTCCACAATAAGTCTTTAAAAAAAACGTTTTCGCAAATTTATCCAGTTCACATTCGCTGCGCCACCACCCTGCCTTTAACATATGATATTAGTGTACAACATACATCCAAAATCTTGTGCATGTTTGCTTTTTCTGTCTTGCCATCACTCCTCCACGATACGATGAATCTGATCTGGCAAATACAATTCTACTCCGGTTTATGCTGAAATTTAACAGGGAAAATACGTTCAGACCACCTAGCCAATCGACACAAACTTTCCTCCGACATACCACTTTGACTACAAATATTAATGTCTGCCGTAATTTAGCGGTTTAAACCTCAGGATTATATCTTATGTTTTTATTATGTGTTACCCAGTGGTTAATCTGAAGACTTCTTCAGCCAAATTTAGAAATAAATTACACACTTTTGATCTAGGCACAGCTTGCTATGCGACCTGTCGCTAAAGATACATTATTCATGTTTACTATAGAACTCAATATGATTAATGATCGATAGATCACTACTCGAATTCTGCGTCTCCATTTTATTCTTCTTCGAAAGATTTGTGAATATCACATAACTTTTTTCAATGCTCGTTTGGAATCGATACTATCCTTGGTTTAATCCAAGCTGAACTTAATTCGCTTAACAATCATTTGGCTGTCTTCAAACCTTTCCAAACATTGCTAACATTTCATGAACCTCCTTGGTTTTACCAATTATGTTACGGTCACGGATTGTTTAGCCAAAGTCGGTCCATAAAAAACTCTAATTGGTCCAAAGTGCAGCAGCATCTCTAGGTACTGTTCGGTTCCAGGTTTCCAACTTTAAATCTTTGATCTAATTAAATTAGGATAGTATCCTAGGTATGTATCATGAGCTTTTGTGACATGAGTTCAAATTTATTTACTTAATAAAAATATACGAATGTCCCACTCAACACCGAAGGCAGTCCTTCTGCACTCATGCCTCACATGGCTTTTTTCTATACTCGTAAATGTCAAACAAACTAATACGAATGAAAAAAAAATACTTCTCGATTACAAACTCAAACAAATAATAATTCTGACATTCATCAAGCACTGCATGAAAAGGATGGAACGAGCCCGATTACCACGAAACTTTGAAACTGTTTTCAGCTCGCCCTTTCCATACGTGTGCCGTCTGAGTGTTAGTCTGTCTTTGGAATCAAACAGCGAGACTAGATCAGTTGGACTTCATTCGAGTAGAGTTTTGATGGAAGTTATCTTTTGTAAAGGAGAATAAATTCGTCACTCCAATATCGTCGCCCGTATTCTTTCAGATCCCACCAATTTTATAAATTCTTTGGAAACATTTCTTTTGAACTCAGATCAGTTCGAATGGAATACGCGAAATTACAAAATGTACCCGTCCATAAAGGCTTCAACTGTGGTGGAAACTTTCGTTCTAGCCATAGCAGGATTGCTTCTAGCTAAGCCAATTTATACTGCCACTTATGCGATGGTCTCCAGTTCGTTACCGCAGATTAAACTTAACTATTACCTCCAAATAGAGTGCGCTGTATATGCCATGCTGATTTGAAGTGTTTTTTGATCCAGTGATGGAAACTTGAGTTGTACTTAAGGCCCTCTAGGTTTCAGATGGCCTGGAAGAAGTATTTTTTCTACAACTTGCTGAGGTGATCGTTAATTGTTTTTTAAATGGTTGAAATAAGACAACACAGGCAGCTCACCCTATATACTAATGCTACTCCGGATTAAGACATTAAAAAATTTGGAATTCTAAAACTTATTGAATTTTAAAATCGAAATTTTATTTCAAATCGTACATGATATGTATAGTGGACGTTTGGTGCTGGCAATTTGTAAATTAAATTTTTAAATTCTTATTTATTATCGAAGGAAGAGAAACTTTCGGCATTTAAAATTTTTAGAATTAGGAATTTTAATATTTATTATATTTATTAATTTAAGGATAAAATTTCATAAAATTTTGATAGATATTTAAAGAATTTAATAATGAATTGAATGTATAGATACAATTTTTATGAATTTTTATATTTAAAAATTTTACAATTTATGTAGATTTTAATGTTTTATTGATTGTAGAAATAACTTATAAATCATAGAATTCAGAATTATACAATTGGTTGATTTTCTGGTCAAGAATTTAATGAATTTCGTAAAATAAAAATTTATAAAAAATTAAAATTAAATTTTGATTTAAAATTGAACTAGATTCTAGATTAGAGCTTTGGGAATTTGTTAATTTTGAGAATAAGTTATGTGTTGGGAATTTTTATATTTAGTTTTTAATTAAAAAATATATAAATTTAAGGAAAATTAAATAAAATACAAATTGATTGGAATTTTGAATTTTTTTATTAAATTTCCTAATCTTAACTTTAATTTAGATTAGGTAATTTAAAATTCTTTTAATTTTTAATTATAATATTCATGGGACTTTAAAAATTTAAATATTTAAGAACTATGATTAAGCAAACTTTAAATGCGGCGTTTCATTAAATATTGAATTTTAAATTAAGAAATTTAAAAAATTTTAGGATTTAGACATCAGCAAAGCCAACATTTAACGTAAATTTAACATCATCAAAATTTAAACAAAATCAAAAAAAAAATATTAAAATTTAAGAATCAGGAATTTGGTTAAATTTGAAAGATATTGCATTTTAGGATTTGAAAATTTTAGCATTTGAAGTTAAACATTTTAAAAATTCAGAAGTTAGGTGCTGTTTGAGAATTTATAAATTAAAGAAAATTTTAACTAGAGATTAGAAATTCAGAAATTTGTTAATTTTGAGAATAGTTAGGTGTTTGGGAAACTTTAAATTTAATTTATGAATTAGTTTTTATTTAAAAAAATTGAAATTCTGGAACTTGAAAATTTGAAATTTATTGAACTATTATTAAGAAACTTAATGAATCTTAGGAATAGAAAACTTACTGAATTTAAAAGGATTAAGAACTAGATTCTGGATTAAAGATAAGCGCGTTTTTAGGAATATGTTAATTTTGAGAATTCAGAAGTTAGGTGTTTGCACATTTAATTTCTGAAAGTATTTTTATTTTAATTAATAGAGAAATTTTAAAAATTTTCGATTTAAATAAATTAAACATCTTAGATTAAGAAATTTGATACTTTTGAAATTTTATTTAAATTTGTTTATTAATTAAGATTTTGTTAATTAAGATTTTGTTAATTTTAGGAATTCAGAAGCTAAGTGTTTTTGAATTAATAAAATTCTATATTTAGAAGTCTTAGAATTTAGAAATTTAATGGTTAAAATTAGGATTTAAAAATAGAACTTGTATATAAAATTTAGTAATTTTTGATTTAAAAATTTAATTTAGTAATCTTAGAATTCGGAATTGTAAAATTCACGGAAATTTCAAATCCAACTTTAATTGTTAATTTTTAATTTGAAATTATAAAACCGAAGAGATTTAGGAGTTTCTTAATTTTGGAAATTAGGAAACTATATGTTTGGAAATTTTTAAATTTCTGATCTTATTTTTATTTTAGAAAGCAGGCATTTTAAGAATTGTAAAATTTGTAATTTTAAACAAGATTTTTAAATGGAGATTTAGGTATTACATAATTTTGAAAATTTATCTTATACGTATTTGGTCATTAAATTTTAAAAAGACAGAAAATTAAGAATTTTAAAATTTTGAAATTAATTTTTATTTAGAAATTAAATTCAATTAAGGATTTAGAAGACTAACATTTTAGAATTTTAAAAATAATTGAATTTTTTGATAAAAAAATTAATGAATATTTGGATTGAGTCAGTTTAAAATTATAAACTTACGTATTTATCAAATTTTATTTCGAATCATAAATTTGTTAATTTTGAGAATAACTTAGCTGATTTGGAAACTTTATATTTTATTTTTGAATATATTTTTATCTAAAAAAAGAATAATTTTAGAATTTTAAATTTTAAAATTTATTGAATTTTTATTATGAAATTTAGTATGATTTGAAATGAAATTCAAGAATTAGAAATTAGGGTTTTCACATTGGATTTTTGAAAGTATTTTAATTAAAAGTAACAGATAAATTTTGGGAATCTAGAAATGTCAAGATTTGAAATTAGAAATTTTAAGAAATTAACGATTTAAAAAAATAAAAATCTTAAAATTTGACATTTATGGAATTTTTAAATTTATGTAAGTTATTAAATAATTGATTAAATTTTTGATTAAGTAATTTATTCGATTTTAGGATTTGAAATTCTTTAAACATGAAATTTTAAAATTAGTTGAATTTTTGAATAAGACTTAAAATATTTTAAATTTATTCACTATATCTTTTTAAAATTCATTAAATTTATTTATTAGGATTTTGATAATTTTAGTAATTAAAAAGTTAAGCGTTTGAGTATTTATAAATATTTGAATTTATTTATGTTTAGTAAGCGCAGAGAAATTTTAGGAATTTCTTGATTTTAGGATTTATAAATCATAGAATTTAGAATTATACAATTTGGTGATTTATTGATATTTGGTGTAAGAAATTTATAATCTTATTATAAAATTCTTGGTCCTTATAATTAAAAAAATTAGAGAATTTTGGGATTAAGACATACTCAAAATTTTAATGATTTTTTTATAAATTTTTTATTCGAAATTCAACTAGATGCTGGATTGGAGCTATGGTGGTATTTATAAAACGGAAAAGATATGGAAATATGTTAATTTTGGGAATTCAGAAGTTAAGTGAAATTTTCTGAATTGAGAAATTTGAAATTTTTATATATGTATATGAAATTTTCGATTTAAAACAAAAATTGAAGTTTAAGATTTAGAAACTTGACAATTTTGAAATTGTTAAAATTATGCAGTGAAGCTTAAGAAAATTTTTAGGATTTCTTAAAAATTTTTCTTTTAAAATGGGTTTAATTTGATTTAATTTATATTTAAGAACGAGCAGATAAATTTTAGGAATATAATAATTTCGAATTTTGAAATGTATAGAAATTTCAATTTTTTTTAGTTTTTAATGAATTTTTGATTTTAAGATTTAAATCATACAATTTGTAGATTTCATCATAAAATATAGGATTTGGAAAGTTTTTGAAATTTTAAAATTAAATTTTTTTAAAAATTAAATTTTTGAAATTTAGTTTTAGAAATTTAAATAATTTTAGGAATATGAAATAAAAATTAGAAAAAGAATTATTTAGAATTTTTAATTATAATATTTATTGCACTTTTAATTAAGAAAATAAATAATTTTAAGGATTGAGAACTAATCAAAATTTATGGAGTTTTATAGTGAATTTTTATTTTTTTCAATTTCAAACCGCGTATTTAAGAAACGGAAAATTAATTTTTGAAAGTATTTTTATTTTTATTGATATTTTAGGAATTTGAAAATCTTAAAATTAGAAATTTTAAAATTTATGGAATTTTTTATTTAAAAAAAATGTTTGAATTAAATATTTGACAATTTTGAATTTTTTAATATTAAGCTGTTTTAGATTGAGAAATTTATTTAATATTGGACAATTGTGAATTATAAAATTGATTGAATTAACTTTCAATATAGGACAATTGTGAATTATAAAATTTATTGAATTAACTTTCTTAGAATTACCAATTTTAAAATTTATTGAATTTTTATTTGTAATTAAACCAAATTCTTGATTTTTTAAACCGAACATATTAAGCAAATTCCTAAAATTCCAGAAAATAGATAAATTTTAAAAATTTAGAAATCATCATCAAATTTCAAATTGTAAAATATTTGGAGTTCGCAATATTAATGAATTTAAGTAGTAAGACATCCAAAGTTTTAAAATTTATAAATTTATGATATTTTAAACTGGATTAACATTAAAGATTAAAGAATTTGTTAATTTAGAGAATTCATAACTCATAGCTGTTTGGGAACTTTATCTAATTTTTATTTAAAGTAAAACAGGAATTATAAGAAATTTAGAAATTTTAAAATTTGAATTTTTTTTTTTTATATTACATTTTTGATTTAGAAATTTAATAAATTTTGTAGATTTGAATAAAAATATTCTTTAAAAGATTTAGAGAATTTTATATATACCAAAACATTAATTGTTAACTTTGGATTTTTTATAATGTGTGCAGTTTTAAATTAAAAATGTATTCAATATTTTAACAAGAATTTAGTTTAAGTTTTACAAAAATTAAAATTTTTAAATATATTAACATTTTAAATTAAATTCTTTGATAATTTAGGATTAGAATGTTCATTCACCAATCAAATTAAATTGTCATTTTTTGGAAAATCACTTTTCTTTTATGTCGTGTCCTTTGCTGGTTACGTCTAATTAGATTTTCCTGTTAATTTCCTGCTTGGTGTTTTTCGACGGTCCAATTTCGATAACAGTACACGCACGCATAAAACAACGAACAATTCACTGTCAACAATATGGTATAGTTAATTATCTTCCATGGTTCTAATACACATAATTAGATTAATGTTAAACGAATGAAAATGTAATTTAAATGATATTTTTATAATTCGTATACAATAGTTATGCTTTCCTTCAACCTTCCGTTGAAAAAAAAAAAAAAATTTTTATACGTGACGTCCAGTACATTATACTACCACACCACCACCACAAATAATAATTGGAAGTAAAATATGAAAAATGATTTTCTTCGTTGAATACTAAAATTGCGTGCGTAATACCTCTACCTAAAATAATTCTGCAAGAGATGTTGTAGTGTTGTTGTCGCATATCATACAAATGTATACATATACATAATGTATGTGGGTATAAACATCTATCGATACAAAAGCAAAATGGTGGAACAAAACTTCCGCTTCACGAACAATAAGTATATACCAATTATGATTATTTTAAAAATATAACAAGCTACAACGATAATGTAAAGTGAAAGAAAAATAATAATCTTATTATTGTGATAATTGAATTATTGATTTTTTTTTTGTTTTGCTTCTCTTGTTCGACTTATCATACTTATCAATTGATGGGTTGAGGATGACAAACGGAGTACATTTTGTATAAAAGGTTTTTTATTTATTATGGTTTCCACTCTATAATTTATAATGCATTAGCTGTTGGATTTTCATTTCTTTGTCGTTTTGATTGTCATAATCTAAGATGAATCAAAGACAGTGTAAATACAAGACACTAAGGCACAATGTAAAATGCAGACATCTTAATTCCTAAAGTACACCTAACTCGAATCAAAAATCTAGTTTAAAAAAAAATCTAAAATTTCTAAACCTCAAAATTTCAAATTTTTTAATTTCTAAATGTTTAAAGTACTCGAATCTCTGCTTTTCTTAATATACTTAAGAAAGCAAAAATATTTTAAACTATTACAAATTAAACAATTTAAATTATTAAATCCAAACAGTTCTCGACAATCCAAAAATTCTAGGATTTCTAAATTCCTAACATTTTTTGTTTCAGATTCAAATAAAAGATTTAAAATACAATTTTTATTTTAAAATTATATAAATCCAATATTTGTGAATTTTAGCCTTAAATTAAATTAATAATGTAATTGAAATTCTAAAATTTCATAAATCATAAAATTTCACATTTCTCGTAAATTTAAAACAAAAACCAAACATTAAATTTGCAAATTCTGAAACAGGAAACTTAAATATTTGGGCACGATCCATGGTTTAGCCGAAGAATTTTTTTATATTTAAATTTTGTGCTAACGTTCAACTTGGTAAAATACTCCTGCCCTTAGTCACCTCCCTTTTAGATTTATGAAGCTTTAATATGTTTAAATTAGATGTAGTCCTCAGATATCTCCAAAAGTACATTTCAGTATTTGTGTACGATCCTTACAACGTGGTAAAAAGGCCCAGTCCTAAAACATTTATCTTGTAGATTTATGGAAGCTTTTACATTTTGTAATAAAATATAGTTTTACGCTACTCAGAAATACATTGTGTTATTTGAGTACAATCCTTAGTTCAGTAAGAGAATTTTTCCAAAATTTCATTTGGGTACTAACATACAACGTGGTAAAACACCCCTGTCCTAAGCCAAGTGACATCTTCTAGATTGAGGATAGCTTTTATATTTTTTATTGAGACAAAGCCCTAATTACCCAAAAAAATAATTTGTTACTTGTGTACGACCCAAGGTTTAGCAGGGGAATATTCTAAAATTTCGATTTTGTACTAGCATTCAATGTGGTAAGACAACCCTGACCTTAGTCACCTATCTTTTAAATTTATTAAAGCATTTATGTTTTTAGTTAGATAAAGCCCTCCGCTATCCATAAACATATTTTTTTTTGGTTTGATCTTTTGTTTACCAGGAGAATTTGTTAATATTTACTTTAGTACTAACATATACAACGTGGTAAAACACCCCTGTCGTAAATCATGTGTCATCTAGATTTATGTAAGCTTTTACATGTTTTTTTTTTTTTTTTTTTTTTTTTTTTTAAAAGGACTTGGCATAGACACTTTTACGGTCCATAGCCTTACCTTACATTCACACAACATTCATTCAATCCATTCATTCATCCCATTCACACAAGTACAGTATACCACCTGCGCATTGCATAGCTCCATGTCACCCTGTACAGTGACATGGAAGATGGGTCGGCCCTACATTCCAACAGAGGGTCATAGATGTTTTCAATTTAATCACCGATCGTAATCGGGCTTATTACGCGGGGCTTTTGAATACATTTAAAATGCTATCAGAGAATAACGACGAGGTCAAGAGAATAACGACCAGTTCATTGGCGAATGTTACTGAAATGCCATTACGAGATTGCAAGTTCTATGAAATACCGCATCCATCTTACAGTTCAGACCTGACCCCAAGTGATTATTTCCTTTTTCAAATTTGAAGAAAAAATTAAGGGGGCTAAGATTTTCAAATGACAGTGAGGTAATATCAGCTGAAGAAAAATATTTTGAGGAACAAGAGAAATCATTTTATTTTGATGGTTTGTACAAATTAATTGACAGGTGTCCTAAATTATAAGAATTTTTGTGTGATTAAGAGACTTTGTGTGTGATTAAGTTAAATATATTTAACTCAAAAAGAGAACAAGGGGCGGTTTTTTGTAATTTTAGATGATTTGATTGGGAGAGAGATCGGATTTGATTTCCTAGGATTTGAACACGGTCTCGTGTACAATGCTTTAGCATGAGTGGAAATTATATTGAAAATTAAAGATATTTTTGAATAAAATGTACCGTTATTTCTTATAGATTTATCGAATTCAGAAGTGAAGTGTTTGAGAAATTAAAAATTTAAAGTTTGAATTTATTTATATTTCAGAATATGGAATTTTAACTTTTATTAAATTTTTAATTAAAAAATTTTAAGATTTGACATTCTTCTTTTTCTTTAAAAATGAAAGCTTTTACAGAATTTGGACATCTTGAAATTTAGAATTTTAAAATATATCGCATTTTTAAATCGAATGTTTATTTAAAATCATTTATTTGAAATTAAATTTTTAAGAATTTTAGGAATTTGTTTGTTTTAGCAATTCATGTGTAAGGTGTTTTGCAATTTTGCTTGAATTTAAGGTTTAACATTTTATTGGATTAACTTTAGGATTTAGAAATAATTTTAACTTACTTAATACTATTAAGATTTAAAAATTTTAGTATTTAAAATTAGGTAATTTTTGATTTAGAAATTTAGTTTAGAAATGTTAGAATTCGGAATATAAAAATTCACGGAAATATAAAATAAAATTTTAATTGTTTTATTTGAAGTTGAACTAGATTTTTTATTAGAGGTGGCAATATTTGTAAAATCGACGATATTTAGGAATGCGTTAATTTTAGGGATTCAGGAATTATGTGTTGGGAAATTTGTAACTATTGTTTTTTTTATTCAAGAAATAATTATAATTTTAAAATTTCATAATTTTATTGTTGAGAAATTTATTGCAGTTTAAAGAATTTTAAAATCGCTAACCAAAAGTATGGTGCGTTATTTGTGTACATACAATCCTTGTTCAGCAGGAGACTTATTAAAAATTTCGATTTTGTACTGACATGCAACATGGTAGAACACCCCGGTCTTAGGTTAGGCAGGAGATTTTTTTTGTACTAACATTCTACATATGGTAAAACACCACTGTCTTAAGTCATTTATCTTGTGGATTTATGAAAGCTTTTACATTTATTAGTTAGATAAAGTCCACGGCTACTCCAAAGTACATATCAGTATTTGTGTACAATCCTTAAATCAACAGGAGAATTTTTTTAAAATTCCAATTATGTACCAACATATATTATACATGGGAAAACACCCCAGTCCTAAGTCATTCTTGTTCTAGATTTATGAGGCTATTAAGGGATGGGCATTCATTATTTTCTACGTTGACGTGTCGACGTAGACAATGTCGATAATAAACGCAATCCCAACAGTGATTTTGTGAACTAGGTCTAAAACTACGGTGGCCGAATTTTTTAGGATCAATGCGAACCGAGTGGTGGGTGATAGTTTTAAAATACTCTTTTAGTAGCGTGTCGATAGTGGAATGAGAGGACGAGAGTACATTCAGCTAGAAAATATTTTATGACATTTTATGAAAATGGAAAATGGAAAAGGTGGTTATATTTGAAAATAAACAAAAAAATCGTAAAAGGGCCCTAATTTTTGTTAGGTTTATTAGAGGATTGTGGACGTCCGCCTCCACAATATTTTCTACCCCTGATCGAGATGAATTTTATTCGCACAAAAAGAGATAAATATAGTGTCACAAAAATTCATCCGCGTCAACAAAAAAATTAGTATGTCAAAAATAATTTTTTAATGCAGTTCAATTCTTGATTCAATTCTTGAATGTAACGAATATTATTTACGAGAAGCACAAATTGTTCCAAAGAAGGACAATAGTTTTCAAAATGGGGCGCCTTGCATCCTTAATGTTGGCCAAGAATTGAAAAACAAAACCTGACGATCACTGTAATTCATTTTGGGATTTCAACAAATATTTCACTCGATAATAATCTCGGATATTCTGGGCCCTACTATATGCAATTCACCTACTATTTTCGATAACTCTCAAAGCAAAGGAAGGAAAAGGTAAACAAACAAAAAGGCATAGCTTGTAATATTATTTCCTTTTTCTTCCTTTGCTTACTATTATAAAATGACAGCTGTCAAATTGCATAGTAAGGCCCCTAGTTTCTAAAGTTATAAAATTAAAAACTCATTTATGAAAAAAGAGACCATATTTTGGTTTAAAGAGACCTTCTGGCCTACCATTAAGATTGGATTCGTGGACAAATCATGACTCTCGCTATTTACCGTCTAGATCTAAACCAATGAAATCGCTTTCAAGTTAAAATATTTTTATCTTATCGTCAGATATAAATATATACCTCCTCGTGAATCAACCTGCAATGCATTTTATCTAACTTACCATCTCAGAAAAATAAGTAAGGTTAGAACTGAGTTACTATTTTTCTAGGCTCTGATATTATTTCACTACTATAGGGGAGATAAAATTAAAACTCAAACTGTCAAATTATTATTTGCCAATTTCTATCAGTGGTTCTAACCATTTCCAGGCATGTGGTAAATTTAAAAAGTATGCTATATTGTTGGTAAACTATTAAACTAGTGTTTTTATGATGCGAGTGAAGTTTTTACTAAAATCATACTTACCTTTTGAAATAAGCCATATAGTAAACAGGCGGAATATCCTATGGCCAATAAACAGCTTAAAGCCATATAAGTCGGCAGGACCTGATGGCATTATCCCCTCGGATACCCAGCGAACTATTGACTTAACCCTACCCTGGCTGGAAGTTATCTTCAAAGGCAGCCTAAAACTCTGTCACATTCCTAGAAAGTGGACTGAAGTAAAAGTAATATTTATACCAAAGGCGGAAAAAAGCTCTCTCTGCTATCCCAAAGACTTTAGGCCTATAAGCTTATCTTCTTTTCTGTTGAAAGCACTGGAAAGAATAATAGAGGCTTACATTAAAGGCTCAATCAACCTGGGCGAGCTGTCGGGATCTCAACACGTATACTGTAAGGGACGATCGGTGGAAACAGCTCTCCACTCCCTTATAGGCCCGATTGAGAAATCACTTGAATATAAGGAATATTCAATGAGAACCTTCTTGGATATAGACCGCTTATCTGGCTTCAACATTAAATGGTACTCGCTTGATCTTTACGGATAGAGCGAAATACCTAGGACTACTTTTGGACAGCAAGCTAAGCTGGAAACCAAACATCGTAGGGAGAGTAAAGAAAGCTACTATAGCGCTCTACTCCTGCAAAAATGCCATTAGAAAGAGATGGGGTATGGAGCCCCACATAGTACACTGGCTCTACGTCTCAGTGGTCAAACCTATACTGCTGTATTGGGTTGTCGTCTGGTGGCCAGCGTTAAAAATTATGGCCAACCTTAAACTATTGATGAAAGTCCAAAGAACGGCCTGCTTGTGTATAAGTGGGACTCTCTGGAGCACACCTACTCAAGCTCTGGAGATTCTTTTTCATCTTACTCCCTTGGATATGGGTGTCCCAGCCTACGATTTCTGCCGCAGCTGTGGTGATGAGGAGGAGGAGGAAAATGTGCTCCATCTGCGCTGCACCTGTCCTAGTCTAGCGTACAGCAGGACAAAATTTATGGGAACTTCCCCTTTGATCGACCTCACGGATCTTAGTAAAATCGAGATCCGGGACTTTAAACGCTTTTTGGTAAGCTCAGGATGGTTTAGCGAGTGAAGAGGAGGAAATTCAAATGTGGTACAGCGACGGGCAAATTTTGTGTCTATGCTAGTCCTTTAGGACGGCCACCTTTACCTAACCTAACCTAACCTTTTGAAAAACATATATGGGTTAGTTTGTTGGTGGTCATCCCTCTTATAAAAATTTATTAGTTGGTAAACGAGCAAACAGTAAAACATAGCTTTGTATTCGGTTAAGTGTCACAATATTAAAGCAAAATAGATTATTGTTCCACACTACCCCCATTTAAATTTTGGTATCCATGGTAGAAGCCCTATACCTCCCAGAAGTTCTTGTTGGTCATCCGTCTTATTAAAATTCATTAGTTGGTAAACGAGCAAAGAGTAAAACATAGCTTAGTATTCAGTTAAGTGTCTCAATTCAAGCAAAACAGGTTATTGTTTCACGCTACCCTCCCTTTAATTGGTTGTATCCAAAGTAGATGCCCCATACCTCCCAGAAGTTCTTGTTGGTCATCCCTCTTATTAAAATTTATTGGCTATAATATCGTAATTTATTGACGTTGTCTTAATTATCGACATTAACAAAAATCATTGCCAAATAATGAATACATGGCGTAATCTATACCTCTTCCATCGCTGTGGCTATTATACGAAATAAAAACAACGCCCTAATTTTTATATTTTATCGTTTACGGTTTTAATGTGAAATTATTTAGGACAATGATTCAAATTACGTATGGTCTTACTAATTTTTGCGTTTCAAACATTTTTTTTTTGTTAAATGCATACCGCAATCACTAAAAATTTGTGGTTCAAGTCTAACTAACGGATGTCATATGTAATTATTACCACAAACATCAACCGATAAAAAAACTATTTATATTCGCCTCACACTATCGCTCACATATACTTATGTGTATACAAACATATATGTTTTATTTTCGTTATCAGCATAACAACCGTCAAAAATGAATTCACAAATTAATAAAAAAAAACTTCATTATCAGATGAAAGGTTTAGTAGTTTACGACTATACAAGGCGTATAGAACTGTATAGATTTTATCTCGCACGTTTATTTTTATCCATATCCACCGTCGAGATAACAACAACATATTTTAGCAGAACGTTTTCGGGGAAAATACCAAAAAAAAAAAATTACGTGCGCGACGACACTAATTTAATGTGACATTATATTGTGGAAATTAAAGTGTGTTGTGAGTGTGCATTACATGATTTATTGATCAGTTCAGTACTATACATTTAGATAGGCGCAGGTATGAATATAATAAAATTAATCAAATTTTGAATATTGTTATTTTTGGTGTTGGCCCAAAATTCAATTTGGTACTTTTCTCGGGAAAGTTATGAATTAAAAGAAAATTGTTTGGGAGGATATCTTGAATTTTTTTTTTAACCAACTTTATGTTATATACATATAGATGTCCGCAGGCATATAGCGCACCACCACAACAACAAAAATTTAGTGATTTCACTTTTCACATCCTGATTTCTTTTAAAGATAACAATTTAATTTTCCCGTTTCTTTTTCTTTTTTATACTTATATAAATATTGCGTTGTTGTTGTTGTGGGTGGGGAGGAGAGGGGGCCAAACGGAAAAATATTTTCTAACATTTTTATTTTTATTTTATCGTTATTTCATAAATGATGTTAAGAAGAATCATTTACGAAAATATTTTGGTCTTTGTAAAAAAATTGTGTTTGTGCGTGGTTAGTGGTTTTTGTATACATATGTATATGCTCGATAAGAATCACATTTATTGAATTTGAAATAAAATAAATTTTCGTTTTTCTGTAATCATCAGAGATAAGAGTTTTGGTTTTAATAGCAATCTTTTGACTCTATATACATTATGATTTATTTGTTTGCGGTGAAATGGGTTTTGTTTAAACCACGCGAAACGTATCTTTCAGGCTGTTAAAATTTGTAAACTCTTTCTTGGTCTAAAGGTTTAGTCCATCAAGAGCGGACTGCTACAGTATATAGAAGATAAAAATTTAACTAAAGCTGCCATCTATTGACCTTTAGGTTAACTGATTAAACACCAAACACTAGATACATACATATATATGTATGGTGTTACCCCTAAGTCGCTTTTAGTTTTATTTTGAACAATAATTTCATTTTCAGTCAGATTTTAAATTTAAATCGAATGATTCCCAATTTTCATCAAAACGATTAGATACCAACATTTTTCTATTGTATCAAACTATAGACTATAGTGTTCAATATTTGCGTTTCAGTACTAAACTCAAACTAAGATGTAAGGTTAGCTTATCGTGCTAAAATCATATTTTTTGGTTATGGTTTAATTTTTTAGTTTATTTTGTTTTTTAAATTTTGTTTTTATTTTCAGTTTTTTAATATTTTTTTATTATGTACCAATTTTTTATTCCGTCTAAGGTGAGCGATTGCGTTGCTTCGAAACCAAAATT
The DNA here is from genome assembly GCA_951394425.1 of Tipula unca. NCBI lineage: Eukaryota > Metazoa > Arthropoda > Insecta > Diptera > Tipulidae > Tipula > Tipula unca. Next base: position 181,942,960 of record OX596382.1, on the reverse strand, counting down.
TGGTTAGGAATATTTGAGTAAATTGCGCTGGTTCTATAACAAATTTTGTATTTAAGAAACAAAATTATAAACACAAATCTGCAAGAGTTTAAAGCCTCAAATCTGTTATAATGAACAACACTTCAGAATTTTGGTGAAGATTAGAATGGTGGAACTGTTGGCACTGTATGTAGTAAAACTTTGTTTTGAGATCTGCGCAGATTTTATTAATCGAAATATTTACAAGGAATTTCGATTTTATTAAAAAAAATATGCAAAATTCAAAAAAATATATGCCAAATTCTAATAAAATTTGAATACAAATTTTGAGAATTCATCTCCTCCTCTTCAAATTTCCTCCATCATTTTTATTTCATCCCTTGCTGTTGTACTATTTGTGTTTTCGGTCCAACAAAGAGCTCCTTTCTTCCACAAATTTGATTTTTCAAAATCCATTTTTTACTGTAAATAATTTGGCTAGCCTTTGCAGTCATGTCTCCCTCGAAAAAGGGACATAGCTTTTATAATTAGAAATACTTTTATTAACTATAAATAAGCTCCATTTTGTTTGAAGTGGTTAATTCTGCTTTTTCCAGAACTTATTAAATAAATTGTTGACCTTTTATGAGAAATTAGCCCTTTTCCAGAATACACAGTACATAGTCGATTTTGAATGGGAGACGTCTGCCAAAAGTGTTTCGATAATTCAAACGACAACTGATCAAAAAACAAAATATTTTGTTGCTATTGAAATCCAGTTCAAATTAAGAGGGTTCGTTCGAATTAGACGAGCTTTTAGTTTACATTTGATGATTTCGTACAAATTCATATAAAGAAATTTTCGTAAGAATTCATATCAAATGTAACCCCAGCCTAATTCTAAAAGGTATGTACTAGGGAAAGGGTATTTGGGCACACTTGAGAAATCCTATGACCTCCTATGATAACAAAATAATCAAACTTACAATAGACAACAGTTTTATTGTGTTTTTAATTACGAAAAAGTCTTGGTTTTTATAAATTTTTTATGGTAAAAAACATCAGCAACTGTGAATCTGCAAATAGCGAAAAACAAATGAAAAAATGAGTCCTCCTATCAGATCGATAAGGGTTAATCTTGTATTGTTAATACCAATTAAAAATTAATTTTGCCGAATTTTAAATTATTTAAAACAGCTATGTTACTGTTTATTACAGATTATCCTAACATTCAAAATCGTGTATGTAACGCTATCTATTGAGGTAACATTGTAATTGCACATGATTTCTCTATTTATATATACTCAAAGATGCCATATCTTAACACAAATTTTATAATCCACAGAAAACAATAAATAAATGATTGCCATCTATTGAGTAATAGATTAACTATATAAATGCTAAAATGTACTGCATAGCTATTTTATTTACATCCAAAAATTTAATACTAAATGTAAATATAAATTTACTAACCAGGAATCGCAACTAAACTTTACCTTTTATAGATTAAGGCCAAATTGAGTTTTAAGCACTTTCACATTATGTCCCATAATAAATTTTTCAGTTTGATATAAATTTGAATAATTTCGTACTCGAAAATGCGCCAGCGACAAATTCTGATGGCCTTCATGGAAAACGTCAAAGCATTGTTCTTCAACCTGGAATCGAAACTAACTTGACCTTTTCAAGATTAAGCCAAATTGAGCTTTTAGTACTTTCGCATTATGTTCCATAGTAAATTTTTCAGTTTGATGTAATTTTGAATAATTCCGTACTCGCAAGTGCGCCATCGACAAATTCTGATCGCAGGCATGGTAAACGTCAAAGCGTTGTTCTTCAACCTGGAATCAAAACTAGACATGACCTTTTAATGATTAATGCCGAATTGAGCTTTTAGCACTCACATTATGTCCCATAGTAAATTTTTCAATTTGATGTAAATTTTAATAGTTCCGTACTCTAAAATGCTTCATATAAAAATTCTGATCGCAGGCATTGATAACGTCAAAGGGTTATTCTACAACCTGGAATGGAAACTAGACTTGACCTTTTAAAGATTAAGGCCAAATTGAGCGTTTAGTACTTTCGCATTATGTCCCATAGTAAATTTTTCAGTTTGATGTATATTTGAATAATTCCGTACTCGCAAGTGCGCCATCGACAAATTCTGATCGCAGGAATGGAAAACGTCAAAGCGTAGTTCTTCAACGATACAAATTTATACCATTCAAACTGATGATGAATTTGTATGTCAATGCACGCAGGTTTCAGCCTAGATTAAACCAGGGTTATCAAATAAAAAAGTTAAGACAATTTTAGGACAAACTTCACACCCGTTCTAACTGGGAACGGTATTGCTCAGTTACAAAATTTTAAATTTTATCCAATTTGATCGTTTAGTGCAATAAATATTCTTTAATTAAAGCTATTGTTTGTTTAATTCCGACATATATATCCAAAGTTATAGTATGTGTGATTCCCAATTTAATTTGAATTTTTTTTTTTAAATTTTTCCTTACGGCTTAACTGAATCGCCCTTTTACAAAATACAACTGCAAACTACGTATTTTATTTCAAATCGCTAAAATATCATAGAACATTGCCATAATTGTCGACTCTGACAAAAACAATCTACGTGTCAACAACCGCGTAAATTACACATCCCTGTTACCAACATGTCTTCATTACCCATCATTGTGTATACCAAGAATATTCTCCCCAATGATGAGTAACCAACATAATAATGATGTTTATTTTTGTTGTAAATGTATATATGTTTCCCGCGCATATTTTTTCCGGGAACATATATACATATAACATTATAATAAATGTACAAATTATAAATATCCGTATGTATAGTCGTACATAATTTATGTACATTAAAAAAAAGACCTGTTTGCATAATGTGCACGGACAATTAAAACTTCGAATATATACATTTAATTAAAACATATATCAACATATTTGGATTATATACAGAACAAATAAAACCTGTTGGATTATATATATACAGAACAATCATAACCACTTACGTTAATATGACTGATGAGCGGCCTCTCTCTTGACGAACAAAATAATTCCGTATGCACTCTGTATACACTTTTATCACTTTTGCACTTTAGGGTATATATTTTTTGCCGCACTTACACACCAATTTTAAATTTAAATTTTTTTTTGTTAAGAAAACACACAAATGAATACTTTCCCAGCTATTTAGTGAATATTATACACGTAACGATCGGAAAAGAATTTTACAAATAAAAAAGCACACAGAATCCCGCACAAAAAAAAAAATCACAAAATTGAAATATTTAAACTTTTTATTTCGACAAGAAAACCCGAATATTTTATCAATTTCAAAAAAACAAATCAAAACAGAATGATTTTACCGGAAAATTAAGAAAATGATTTTCACAAATTTAAAATTTTTATTCTCGAACCAAATTTTAAAAACAATTTTTTTTTTTTATTTATGATCACACCCGTAAAAGACAAAATTTTACAGAATACTAATTTTTATGTTGAGCTTTTAAATTTTTGTGTGTGATGATGATGAAAATAAAAAGCAGCAAGCAAGCAAAAAAAACCCCCAACAAAATCAGAAAAAACAGAAAAAAAAAAGAAAAGCTTCATCAAAATATCATGAGCTTTGAGAAAATAAATTTGTATTTTTGTGTAATGCTTTTTAATTTTATTTTTTGTATTTTGTTTGTTGGGGGTTGTTGCAAAAATATTTTCTGAATGGAAATAACAACAACGAACACACACATACAACAGTATTTTCATGTAATATATACACAGAGAACGAAAGATTTTCTTTTATTAGATGAGAGTATACGTACAGAACACACGTTACATGCGATATCAATATATATGGATATACGTATAGTAGCACAGTTGTATACTAGCTATATATGATGTATAACAGTTATGTGTTATTTTTATTAACAGAAAGATGGATAAACTATAAAACTTATTTAACAATAATTATTTATTTTTATTTTTTATTTTTTTTTGTGATTTCAGAGAATTCCATTTTATGTTAAAATTAATTTAAAATTTTCCATTTCAACTTTATATAATAAATAATAATTTGACACATAAATGTTTTATGCAAACTCTTATTTTATTATATTTAATAAAACATTTTATTGTTATAATTTTTTTAAATCATAGAATTTGCTTGTCATGAAATTTTCGTTTTTAAATAATAATTTTATTTGAAATAAATAATACTTATACATATAAAAGACGACTGTGAATAGTGGGACATTTATTATTATAAAAATATTTAGATAGAATAAAATATGACATATTATGACGTCTTCCCTTCATATATACAATAATGTAGATACAACATACCAGAGTTCAGACAATCCAACACTTATAGTCAGTTCAAATTTAATAATTGTGCTTTCGTCAATTTAGCTATAGCGTTCGCTTATATTAGTTAAAAAAATATCCAAATATTTCACAAAATTGTAAAAAACGCCCTGGTTATTTTTTCGTATATTTTATATAAATTTAGAAAAGACTTTTTGCTAAATTTGCCAACGAATAAATAATAATTAAAAATATTTCAAAAACTCCTGATAATTGAATAATTCAACTAAACGTTAGAACTCTTTAATGATTATATTTATATTTTAATGTTAGGGAAGTTTTTACTAATTTTGTACTAAATTATGTCATAATTAGTTAGTAATCTAATAGTACAAACTGCATGCGCCTATATAGGAGAATGAAGTTTTTTCTAAAATTTGTACTAACTTTGTCCATATTATGTATTAGTTTCTATAAAAAATATTTAATATTTCAGTTCAGTTCAATCCAATTAATAAATCACAATTAGTCATTAGTTTACAAAAATCATATTAATTTATATTTATTACATAAATTGATAACATAATTAAAATTCAGTTTGCTAAATAAAATATAAATTAGTTGCTTGAAAAAAAGTTAACACTAACACTGACTTTGTATTTTATATGAATCTGGAAGTTCAGGAATTTCTCATGAAAAATCTAAACCATGACGCAAGCTGGAATAAAAATTTTAATTTAGGCCATACGTTTCTTCATTTTTAAAACATACCACAGTTTATCTACCCTGGAGATTTGATAGACAAATACGATAGGTTAGGTTAGGTTAGGTTGAGTAGCTGCTATAGCACACTTAGAGCGGCGACGGTTCGTTGTGATATCACAGGATCTACTTCCCTATTACCCTTATGAGAACCAGTTGTAGCTACTTATGTAGCGTGATAAGTTTCGCCACCCTAGACGTCAGAGAAACCGTGTCCAGCGACTTGATTTCCGCCTGACTGTCCATATAATTTGCGATATCAGTCGAGGATACCACATTATGCCTCAACCAATTCCTCCTCAATCGCTAATACCTCTGCCTGGTACACGCTGCAGTGATCAGGGAGACGAACTGATATATTTATTTCTAGTTTATCACAGAAGACTCCAGCTCCTACTTTACCGGTTAGCTTGGAGCCATCCGTAAAGAACTGCTGTGCTTCTGTTTCGGCACCCAACCCGCCCCTCCAAGATTCCCTTGAGGGGCAGGAAGTTCGGAACCTTTTCTCAAAACACAAGGTTGGTGTACCATAGTCTAGATTAGCCAGTTCCTTCCTTAGCGATCTAATTAACGCCGAGTGTCCTGTCTGAAGACACTTCCACTGAGATATGGCTGATAGTTGGGTGGCCGTAATCGCCGCCATCTGCTTACCATAAATATCGACGGAGGGAAGGTGAAGCATAACCTCCAAGGCGCATGTTGGTGTTGTCCTCAGCAGCCCGCTTATCAGCATGAAGGCCGTTATTTGCACCGTCTCGATCCCCTTTTTGTACGTTACTTTATCAAGAGCTGGCCACCACACACTCACCCCATACATAAGTACAGGTCTTATTACGGGAGTGAATAGCCAGTGTACCAGATCCGGCTTCAGGCCCCATCTCTTTCCGATGGCATTCCTGCACGAGTACATGACTATATTAGCCTTGTTTACTCTTTCCAGAATGTTGGGCTTCCAACTATAAGGTTACTGTCCAAGATTACGCCCTGAAATCTAGCCTTGTCAGTAAAAGCTAATCTCCTACCATTTAAGAGAGAGGTGGATCTGCTACCGGGATTTTATATTTCCAAGTAAATAGTACCAGTACCTAATTGCCAGTCCACAGCTGATGGCCCACCTTGTAATGATTAGGAAGGCATTTTGGATTACCTCCTTCACCTTTCTTAGATATTTGCCAGGGATAGCTGTCGCTACGTCATCTGCATACGCAACCACCCCGATCCCCTCCCTCTCCGGCTCCAACAGTAATCCATTGATTGCTATGTTCCAGAGAAGAGGAGACAGATTAGCCTTTACAAGGTTGTCAGTAGAAAGCATGATAGAATTATGGGTCTTAAGTCCTTTGGGTAGCCATGTGAGCATTTACTCGCCTTCGGAATAAAGATCACTGTGACCTCTGCCCACCGCCATGGAATACAGACCAGTTTTAGACACCCTTTGAAGATTACCTCCATTCAGGCGAGAATAATCAACGACTTGTTCTGAATCACCGCTGGAATAATTTGGTAGGGCCAGCGGATTTATAGGGTTTAAAGCCTTCAAGTGCCCATAGGATACGTTTTTTGGTTACGATATCCTCTATGCGCAGTGAATGTGCATCCCGATGTTTTAAAGATTCCTCACTAGAAGCAGTCCAAGATCCATCCGGTATAATTAAATAACTGGGACTGGTTGGATTAGTAGACTTCTTCCATTTTATCACAGAAGAGTCTCCATGACTTCCTTTTTGCCTTCCTCAATACTTTTTTGAAAACTTTGAGGTCCTCCTTATAGGAGTCCTAGTATTGAGCCTCCCTCGTGCTTTTGGCTCTGTTAAAGGCTCTTCTACACGCCTTCCGGTAGATCCCCAGTTCCTTGGACCACCATGCTGGTTTTTGCTTGCCCCTGGGCTTAACTATTGGGCAAGCAGCGTTGAAGGACCGATTGCAGGCTCTAGTGAATATGTTTACTATGTGATTCAGTTCCTCCACAGTCGCTGGCAGCTCAAGGACCTTCGGCGTTAATAGTTATTTAAGCGTTTCCCCATACTTGCTCCAGTTTGTCCTTCTACGATTCCTAAAAGTTTACAGGTAGCAGGGGAAACGTTACGGCTAAAGTTTATATAACGATGGTCAGAGAAGGGGTGGTTTCCCGCCACTCTCCATTCCTCTTCCATAGGGTATATTTTTTCTGAGGAGAAGGTTACGTCTAGAACCTCCTGCCGGATTTTTGTAATAAATGTGGGGTTTCGCCCAATATTACACACCCAAAGGTTAGTATTTAATAAGTAATCAAAAAATACCTCACCCCTTTCGTTGATATCAGTGTTGCTCCAAATTGTGTGATGCGCATTGGCATCACACACAAGGAGCTCCCCAATATTCTTCCTTTCTGCTTCGAGGTCATGCGGCGGACCTGTTTGTCTCGGTCCATATAGGCTGAGACTAGCCAAATTACATTGCCGCCAATTTCCAAACTAACGGCAGTTATGTCACCGCTGCTGTATTGAGAAAGTAGAAAAATATTTAAATTATTTTTTTCCAAGAATTCGGGATCTGATTTTTCCCGAATTTCTTGAGTATAAAAGGTTATACCCCTTCATTCTAAGGCCACAGATCGTGTTGCTGTTTATCTAAGGTTTTTGGATAAAGACTACGTCCTCTCCTGATCCAGCCAGTCTGAGGAGTAAGGCGGCCGATGGTTAATTTGTGTGAAATTTAGCATAACACCAAGTTGAGGTTACTTACCTATTACCACTCCCCGCTACCGCAGGCTAGTGCTAGCCAGTTCCATTGGAGTCGCCGGTGTGTCCCGTATCTCCTCCCACGGAACTTGCTTCCCGGATGCAGGCAGCCCCTCGTCCGACAAGTCTTCCTCGTTTGACTCCAGAGACAGGCGACTTCCAATCTCCTCCCCAAGTGCAGCCACCTCGGAGAGCTCAATTGCTTGGGCTGTCCCCCCTCTTGGTGCGTCTGTTTCTTGTATGGACGGGCTGCCTTCCTCACCAAGTGTGTTCCAGCAGTTCCTCCAAGTGTGTTCCAGCCTCATCTTTTATGTAAACTCTGTAAGTCATCGACCCGGAACTGAAGTCGATTACTCCCTTACTCGCGGCTAGAGGAGCCAAGGACCCCTTATTGATTACCATGGTAGATAATCTGGAGCCACCCTTGGCATCCTCTTGTCTCACAATCTTCCAATTTCTTGTCGGAAGATTAGAGTTGCTGATCCTTATTATCTCCAGGATCTTTTCTGGGCTTGCCGGTTCAGTTGGTAGCCAGACGCGCGCTCTTGGCCTGCTACAAATATCTTCCCTGCTTACAGCCGCCAGCCTCTTGCCTTGCCACACTTCCCCTACCTTCACTACAGCCTTCTTATACAGATCAACTGATCTGGCATCCGACCACCCTGTTAGTTTGATGCGCCCTTGGTACCATCTCGCATCTCTTCAGGATGGAGGGGGTCCAGGATTTTCACTTAGGACCTTGAGGAAAACAGAGTTTAGTGTATTGTAAACTAATCTCCATTTATCCATGGTGATGGTCCCGTCTTCTTGGCTCTTATCAACGACGGCTAGCATCAAAACACGTTCCTTCACAATGTCGCTGAAAGACTTCGGTTTCGGCATGACCTTTTGAGGAGTTTCCTTCTCCGCTTGCAGTTTGGCCCGCTTAGTGTCGACAGGTTCTAGCTCATCCTGATACCGCTGCCTTTTCGACACATGGTCTCTCTCCGAGCTATCGCCACCGATCGTTTTACTGGCCCAAACAACAGATTCTCTTTGCTTAGCAGTGAGCTGCCCCTCAGTGGTTGCAGCCCACCTTTTCAGAATCTTGAGCGCCGAGCGCCTAGCCCTGTAGCGCAGTTTTGACAGAGGGACGTTAGTCGATCTTCCTTCAGCAGCGCTAGATTTCCTCTGGGTTCCACTATTCCCTGGCTTTGGTGCCTTGGAGTCGCTCCCCCCTGGTGTTTTTGAGGGAGCCCCAGCTTTGCTGTTTGAGCTCCCTCCTGTTGCTTCCGGCCTTTGGTGAGTGCCGGTCTCGGTTTTGTTGTAATATTTAATAGGCATAATGGTCCCACGAGTGTCGTAGATAAAAAATGGTTCACCTACGCAGAGGTTGCCAGGTATCCAGAGGGATCCGTTTGCTACTGGGCTTTGTTAAATGGGCCCCCAGCCTGGTAGTTTGTTGGCACGGGTCGCGTCACACCTTAAACTGGCCCATCTGTCGTCATTTAGCATGACCCGCCTCACAACTAGATCACTTTTGCCCACCCGTTCATAACGAACGAAGACCTGGAGGCGACGACATTATGAGGCGATACGATTTAAAAATTATCAATTTTATATGAATTTGGAAGTTAAGGAATTTCTTATGAAAAATCTAGCCGTTGGTGGGAGCTGGAATAAATATTTTAATTTAGGCCATACGTATCTTCATTTTTAAACCATGTCACAGGTTAGCTACCTTGGAGATTTCATATCCAAATCCGATAAAATATTTAAAAATTATCAATTTTATATGACAGTTTCCTTGGATGTCTGTTATTGGTAGTCGATATAGGTGGTGCACCTTCAATTTGAATTTATCAAAAATCGATAAATTCAAAACGATGTCTGATATTGATAGTCGATACTAATATCAGATATCTCTTTGAATTTATCGGTTTTTTGATAGATTCAAATTGCAGAAGCAAAACTCTTTATCGACTAATAATATCAGATAATTCTTTAAATTTATCGGTATTTGCTAAATTCAAATAAATGATGCAACACTGATGCAACCTTTAGGCAACAATTGCTAGTCTGACGAAATCTAACTGGAAGGTACTGAAAACTTCGACTGCTGCTCAACAAATATTAGGTGTAGTGAAGGTCAGACCCATGAATGATTGATCTGAAAGAACAACAACTCAGCAATGAGTGAAGTTTGCAAAATTTCGGGAAAAACCTATGTGTCAACATCGTCGAAGTATTCGACAAATGGAGCGGACACATTACTGCCGGTGTTGATGCTCATCATGCTTCACGCCGATTGTAGTTGAGTCACCTCAAATTCAGACTGTGGCTATTTGCATTGAGGATCCATTCCATGAGGAATCTACTGGGGCCATTCGGAGAATAAAACGAATTCTCTGTATTCACCAATAAGCAAATCGTGATTGATTCTATTCTCAGATTTAATTAATTTGAGTTTTTTGTTATAATTTACTCTCCAAAGAATATTGACTGCGTTTTGGATCATCGTGGTCTGTTAATTAGGCCATACTGGAAAATTACAAAAATTTTATCGTTTACGAAAATAAGTTAGGGCGTTGTTTGTTATGAAATAAAAACAACGCCCTAATTTTTTTCCGGACTATCGTAAATAAATTAAATATAACTAAAGAATCTAAAAATTGACTTCAATTTGTAATCAATCCCACTTACTTTTTATGTTTTATAATATCATTTTGTTTTTACTTTACACATTTTATCGTTTAGGGATTAGTAAACATACCTTTTATGTATAATCTAATGCTAAAAACCATATCGGTATACACAATCGATACATCGTACATTATATATCAGTTTCCCGCAGTGACATATTCGATATTTATGTTAAAATTTGGTTTTATCAATTCTACTTCGGTAAATCGGTGTTGTTGTTGTTGTCAATTTAACAAAAAACAATAAAACATGAAGGAAATTGGTAGATGAAAAATGTGTGTGTGTTACTTAATTACGTTACGCTTATATACGTTGAAAGGTTTGATTTTAAGATGTTGATAATTTTATCAACGCGCAGAGAGATGGGGAAAAACCTAAATTGATTTTTAAAAATTATTTTATTTTTATTTTGTTAAATTATTTTTAATGGAAAAAATTTAATGGAATACATTTTTGCTGTTGTTGCGTTGTGTCCGCTTCATGTAATTTTGTTAATGAAATGCGAATGCGGATGATGGAATTATATCGAGTTACTTTTATGCAGCTTAGCGATGGTTTATAATACGTCAATTAATAAAATTACATATTACACGCGCGCAGACATATCGCACCTATGTATGTACATAATATATGTATGTATACGAAATTAATTTTAATTTCAAATTAATTAACTGAAAAATGGGGTAACTAATTAAATTTACTATATCATCTCTACATAAATAATTAATAATATTTATCTAGATATACATATATGAAATTTGTATGTGCGTGCAAATTATATATAAATAATCTGATAATTTTAATTCAATTTAATAAACTAAAATGTTGTTGTTTTTTAACGATATATTTTAATTATTTTTAATCACTTGTATATATATATATATATATATATATATATATATATATATATATATATATATATATATATATATATATAATATATACGTATATATATTGATATAAACACGTACAAAATATTATTATTTATAATAATTATTCAGTTTACAATATTTTAAATGAAATGTTAATAATCGTATAGCAACAACAATAAAGTGCGGACTTGAACCAATTTTAAACAATATTTCAATCAATTTTTTTTTTTTGTATTAATGTGGCTATTTGATTCAATTATTTATTTGAATATAAATATTTTTATCGATTTATTTACTTTAGTGCGGTGAACGACGTGTTCTCACATAATTCCAATCATATTCAGCGAATTATGAAACATTTTGCCTTATTTGTTATTCTACAATTAATTATAATAATTGTTTGTATAATCATTTCAATTTTAATTAATTTATAATGATCTGGTATCGTGGACGTGAGCTTTGTTTGTAATTGTATGAGACTTTAACTATATAATTTGTATAGGTCAATCTAACTTGTAATCTATTTAAGGTTGCCTACAAATTGTTTAACAACTAAAAAAAAAAATTAGGAAGTTTGTACAAAAAAATTAGGGCGTTGTTTTTATTTCATAACAGACAACGGGCGTAGAATAGATACCAACCAAAATAAGTGATATATGTCTTGAAACATATTTTTATTAAAAATATTTTATCTATATTCATCATTTAATATCTCTTCATTCATTTGTATATGATAAGGGCACAATGGTAAGTTTTCGTTTGCACAATTTTAAGATGAAATCATCCTAAATGTTGATTACAATTAATTAATAGCCATATAAACGCCACCATGATTAAATTCAAATGAATGTTTCTTTTTTTTAATCGTGCTAACCAATACTGAGACTCCGTATACTCGATGGTGCAAACCTATAGAAGATCTTTACTAAATCGCAAAAGTGCACTGCGCACCCTTGGAAAATTGTAAAGGTTTGAACCAACCAACAAATGATCTCCGTTCAAAGATCCGTAAGGGAACACTTTGGGTCTGAAATTATCAACGGCCGGACCGTTGCAAACATATTATTAGCAATCGTTTACTTCCTCCAGACAGTCGTCACATAAAGCAGCTTGTACTATAAGACATTACCGAGCGTCATACAAAAATTCTAACCACGGGCATGGAAAATTTCAAAGGGTTGTTCTTCAACCTGGAATCAAAACTAGCCTTGACATTTTAAAGATTAAGGCCAACCTGGACTTTTAGTACTTTCACATTATTTCCCATAGTAAAATTTTCAATTTGATGTAAATTTGAATAATTCAGTACTCGAAAATGCGTCATACAAAAATTCTGACCACGGGCATGGAAAATGTCAAAGGGTTGTTCTTCAACCTGGTATCAAAACTAGCCTTGACATTTTAAAGATTAAGGCCAACCTGAACTTTTAGTACTTTCACATTATTTCCCTTTTAAATGTTTCAATTTGTTGTAAATTTGAATAATTCAGTACTCGAAAATGCGTCATACAAAAATTCTGACCACGGGCATGGATAATGTCAAACGGTTGTTCTTCAACCTGGAATCAAAACTAGCCTTGACATTTTAAAGATTAAGGCCAACCTGGACTTTTAGTACTTTCACATTATTTCCCATAGTAAAATTTTCAATTTGATGTAAATTTGAATAATTCAGTACTCGAAAATGCGTCATACAAAAATTCTGACCACGGGCACGGAAAATTTCAAAGGGTTGTTCTTCAACCTGAAATCAAAACTAGCCTTGACATTTTAAAGATTATACCGAATTGAGCTATTGAATAATTCCCATACTCATTTTTAATTTGATGGAAATTTGAATAATTCAGTACTCAAAAATGCGTAATACAAAAAATCTGACCACGGGCATGGAAAATGTCAAAGGGTTGTTCTTATAAATGAAATCAAAACTAGCCTTGACATTTTAAAGATTAAGGCCAACCTGGACTTTTAGTACTTTCACATTATTTCCCATAGTAAAATTTTCAATTTGATGTAAATTTGAATAATTCAGTACTCTAAAATGCGTCATACAAAAATTCTGACCACGGGCATGGAAAATGTCAAAGGGTTGTTCTTCAACCTGAAATCAAAACTAGCCTTGACATTTTAAAGATTATACCGAATTGAGCTATTGAATAATTCCCATACTCATTTTTAATTTGATGGAAATTTGAATAATTCAGTACTCGAAAATGCGTCATACAAAAATTCTGACCACAGGCATGGAAAATTTCAAAGGGTTGTTCTTCAACCTGGAATCAAAACTAGCCTTGACATTTTAAAGATTAAGGCCAACCTGGACTTTTAGTACTTTCACATTATTTCCCATAGTAAAATTTTCAATTTGATGTAAATTTGAATAATTCAGTACTCGAAAATGCGTCATACAAAAATTCTGACCACGGGCATGGAAAATGTCAAAGGGTTGTTCTTCAACCTGGTATCAAAACTAGCCTTGACATTTTGAAGATTAAGGCCAACCTGAACTTTTAGTACTTTCACATTATTTCCATTTTAAATGTTTCAATTTGTTGTAAATTTGAATAATTCAGTACTCGAAAATGCGTCATACAAAAATTCTGACCACGGGCATGGATAATGTCAAACGGTTGTTCTTCAACCTGGAATCAAAACTAGCCTTGACATTTTAAAGATTAAGGCCAACCTGGACTTTTAGTACTTTCACATTATTTCCCATAGTAAAATTTTCAATTTGATGTAAATTTGAATAATTCAGTACTCGAAAATGCGTCATACAAAAATTCTGACCACGGGCATGGAAAATTTCAAAGGGTTGTTCTTCAACCTGAAATCAAAACTAGCCTTGACATTATAAAGATTATACCGAATTGAGCTATTGAATAATTCCCATACTCATTTTTAATTTGATGGAAATTTGAATAATTCAGTACTCGAAAATGCGTCATACAAAAATTCTGACCACAGGCATGGAAAATGTCAAAGGGTTGTTCTTCAACCTGGAATCAAAACTAGCCTTGACATTTTAAAGATTAAGGCCAACCTGGACTTTTAGTACTTTCACATTATTTCCCATAGTAAAATTTTCAATTTGATGTAAATTTGAATAATTCAGTACTCGAAAATGCGTCATACAAAAATTCTGACCACAGGCATGGAAAATTTCAAAGGGTTGTTCTTCAACCTGGTATCAAAACTAGCCTTGACATTTTGAAGATTAAGGCCAACCTGAACTTTTAGTACTTTCGCATTATTTCCCTTTTAAATGTTTCAATTTGTTGTAAATTTGAATAATTCAGTACTCGAAAATGCGTCATACAAAAATTCTGACCACGGGCATGGAAAATGTCAAAGGGTTGTTCTTCAACCTGGAATCAAAACTACCCTTGACATTTTAAATATTATACCGAATTGAGCTATTGAATAATTCCCATACTCATTTTTAAATTGATGTAAATTTGAATAATTCAGTACTCGAAAATTTTATATACTATGATTATTACAATATTAATTTTAATTTAAAATAAATATTATGAAATATTTTGAATTTTTTTTTTTATTTCATGATTTGTTTATTGTTATCTAATACACAATTCATTGTTTTAGTACAAAAAACAAATTATCCAAGATACAAACCACTAGAGCTCCCAGTGTCAATTTCGTGCAAACTTTTCGTGCTAACTTCCCACCGGTTGAGGGCTTGACTATAAACTAGTTCAGCTGGGGAATATTTTAGTTCATCCTTTATGGTCGCTCGTATTCCCAGCAAGACGATAGAAAGCTCAGTGCTCCATTTAATGTTATTTTCTCGAGCTTTGAGCGAAGCTTTAAGTTGTCGGTGGAATCTTTCAATCATACCATTTGCCTGCGCATGATAGGGAGTGGTACGAATTCTATGAGCGCCTAGTACACGCGTAAGTTCGGAAAAGAGTTGAGACTCGACTGGACTGCCTTGGTCTGTCGTGATTTCAAGAGGTATCCCAAATTGGTTGCCAAATGAGCATAAATTGGGGAGAGTGATTCGGCTAGCTTTGGAATGAATCGATGGTAATAATTGACCAACTCGCCGTAGCGAGGGTGTTATGCCATCTTGGGTAATTTGATGACTGAGGAATTCGAGAGCAGGAACACCGAAAACGCATTTTGAAAGTTGGATATTCACTCCAAATTCGACGAGGCGTTCAAACAGTTGTTTTAGATGACATTTGTGCTCTTCCTCAGTTTTGCTAGCCACCAGTATATCGTCGATGTAGACGAATATAAAATCTAATCCTTTGACAACTGCATTCATGAAGCGTTGAAAAGTTTGCGCAGCGTTTCGATGACCAAAGGGCATTCTTGTGAATTCGAATAACTCGAAGGGGGTAGTTATTGCCGTTTTAGGTACGTCTTCGGGCGCAATTGGGATAAGATGATAAGCTGTAACCAAATCAATTTTTGAAAACACACCACATCCATTTAGCTGCATTGAAAAATTTTGAATGTGTGGGATCGGATAACGATCCGGTGTGGTTACGGCGTTTAGTCGACGATAATCTCCACATGGGCGCCAATCGGCGCTGTCCTTACCATATGGAGAGGTGATGATACCGCAGGTAACATTGCTGGCTTGGCGTAATCTGGTATTTGCACCAAAGAAGGAAACATCTTCTAAAGTGAATCATATCCATTTTTAGCAGTTGGATGGATTGGTGTAGGTGTTTTGACCATTGCTGTCATTGCATTAACAGCAAAATTCGTCGACGAGGAGACCATATTTTGTGAAGAAGTCAGCACCGATAATCGGCCTGGCAACTGACACTACAGTAAAAACGTGTGGAAATTGCCGCCGTAAGCCAATGTTAACATTCAGTAATTTAGTCCCGTATGTCTGCATTACTGAACCATTAGCGGCAGATAGGATCAGGTAATAGATCCTGTATTTTAGACGCATTGTCGGAAAAATATTTTACGGGGAGGACCGAAATGTCAGTACCGTATCCGATTAGTAGCCGCACTCGCTATATCGGATTTATTCTTGTTTTTTGATTACTGCTGGTAGATTTCGGTTTGTTGCTGTTATGGAAAGAGCGCAAGGTCGGTAGCATTTCCTTGCAGCACTTCCAAATTTCCTGTGAAAATAGCAGAACCCATTATCGTTGTAACGTCCCCAAGGGTTCCTTGATTGATAACTCGAAACTGGTGACCGGCTGCGACCCATTTGTAGCTTTGACAACATCGATTCGACATTAACAAGTCGGTCGCTTAGTTGTTACAGCTTCTGATAGTTCACACTGGGTGTTGTGATTTCGTAAATCTTATCTGCTACTGGTAGCAGATCATCAATGGGCTTATCTTCCATAGTAGTAAGTGCGATAATGATGACTTGTGGAAGTTTACGAAACCACAAAGTCTGTACTAGTTTACTGTCGGATGCTTCACCGGCAAGCGTTTTCATTGAAAAATATACCTCACTGGGTTTTCGATCACCCAAGTCCGCCTTTTCTAGTAATTTTTCAGGGCGTCGTTCCGTAGAAAGGGCGTGGCGATTCCTAATTAATGCTTAATTACATTTTATCCAATCATCCCCACCACTAACCTTTTAATTTGCAGGGATTTTACTTGCAGAGGGGTGATGTAGCGGTCGCAACATTATGTTAAATATTTGGCGACTGCACTACATCACAATACAATAAAATTGTATATAATAATTTGCGCCAAGTGTTTTGTGCGCTTGAATTATTTGTAGTGCAGTCGCCAAGTATTTAACATAATGTTGCGACCGCTACAACTCCGTGCAATGGTATGGACAGTGAAAAGTATCATCACTCTTACCTCTAAGCTCAGCACTTTGTAAATCGCACTGATCATCGTTCTTTCACCTGGCTTCCCAAATTCAAACATCCAACCTCAAGACATTTTTGTTGGCTTGACACGCCATGGATGAATTTAAGTATTATGTGATCTATAATTTCAAATATTCGAATAAGATTCAACTCATACCAAATTTTGACTCACACTCCTTTATATCTGAGTCACAAAATCCAAATAAAATTATTTATTTCTCTGGTAAATCCACGCTCTATGGAGATTGGCCTCTATGGATTCTGATGGGAACAATCTGGTGCATAACGAGGGAACATTAAATCCGGTCGGTCAAATGAGTAGCGAGGAACCATTTTCATTCCATAGGTGCTCTAATCAGAAAAAATCCCAAGATACGTTGAGGAAACGCAATACTCGAATGAGTGAAGCAGAAATGGAAAATATCGATCATTTCCAAAAGAGTCAGGTTCCACCGAGGTCCCAGGTTCACCACGAAGATTAACAAAATAATACCTACAGAACTTGTGGAGTTACCGAGAAATGCTTGGACAATAATTGTTCTAAAAAAGAAGCAATGCTGTATCAGGAATTGCGTAAGACCAATGCTGCATTGGGTGAATCTAATAATTTATATAAGCAATTAAATGATACAATTGCTTGGTTGAAGGAACATATAAGGATTCTTGAAAACGAAGTTAAAGCCCTTAAAGCAAAGGAAAATGTAGATTCTCCTCCTACCCATAAAGTAATGGAACAAGAATACCATATACTGATGAAGAAGAATTACGAATCACGAAACAGAGTGGATTAGAATCAAAAGCCAGAGAAAAAAAGGAGAACGAATGATACACCTACCCAACTAAAAGTCACAATTAACATAATCCAAAACAATCCAAAAAAATTACCTCCACCGCCCCCAATAGTTATAGATGGAGTTAAAAACTATGATCTACTGTATGAGAAAATTAAAACAATAACTATAAAACATCAAAATAAACTTAGTAGATGGTGAAACCTACAGAGAAATGACAAAAATATTAAGCGAAGGGTGACATTCCTGGCATACGTTTGAAAACAAACAAATCAGACCAATTAGGGTAATGGCCAAAAATCTGCACTCTACATGTAAACCAGTAAAAATAATTGAGGGTCTGAAAGGAAAAGATTTTAATGCAACTGAAGAATCAATTAAGCTAAAACGGAGAAGTAAGGAGCCTCTGAACATGTATATGCTGACATTCAGCGCAGGTCATGATATTGAAAAAATACATCAAACCAAGTACATCTTGGGATGCAAAGTCCATATTGAGCCCCTAAGAAGATCTAGGCTAATACCACAATGTAAAAATTGTCAAGCATATGGACATACTCAAAAATACTGTAACAAAGAACCCAGGTGTGTCAAATGTCCAGGTAAACACCATACTAGAGATTGTGTCAAACCCACAGATGTACAGCTATAACTACAGAGGATGCAGTGTTGCTATTGAATTGCAAAACATCAAAAATAAAAACATACATGCTAAAAATACAAATGTAATAAAGAAGCAAACTGTTGGAGTAAACAGGCCTGAATCATTTAAAAGAGAGTTAAGGCGTAAAGCGTTGATAGCCTCTCAAGCAGAAGTGGGCAAAAAAACTTACGCTCAAGTAATGATGAGTAACGAAAACATACAAAAAACTCCTCAAACAGACGACATAAATCAAACGCTTAAGCTGATATTAAGCAAACTTAATACTTTTGAACAGCGATTACAGAACCTAGAATACAGTACTAAGGGAGCCATCCCTAAACAAAGCCATGTCTAACGACTTAAGAAATTTATGCTCGAATGCCAATGGACTCCAGCAACACCAACAGGAATTGCAAATGGTTCTGGACGCAGGGAAAATCGGAGTGTGTCTCATCTCTGAAACTCACTTCACTCAGACAATCAATTATCAAATTTAGAAACTATAAAACATATCACACTTTTCACCCAGGAAATACTGCCAAGGGAGGTAGTGCTGTTATAATTAGAAATAGTATTAATCACTTCGAGGACTCAAAATATGAAACAGAACAAATACAAATAACTCTATTAGTGTTATTGGAATTTACTGCCCACCGGAGAGATTTTAATGCAAAAAATATCCACTGGGGTTCTAGACTAACAACAAACAAAGATAAAGAACTCCTCAATGCTGTCAGAAAATACGGTGGGGAAGCATTATCGAATGGTAAACCGACTGATCCAAATAAAATACCTGCAGATCTAATTGATTTCTTTATAGTGAAGAATATATCTGTAAATTGTATACAAATAGATGAAAGTTTTGACTTAAGCTCTGATCACTCCCCAATACTTTTGACATTAAGTGAAACGATCATGCAAAAAGAAAGCCTTCCTAGTTTAGTAAATAAGCACACAAATTGGGAATACTTTAGACTGTCTTTAGAAAGAAAAATTAACTTAATGGTTCCGCTAAGGAGTGAGGAGCAATTAGAAAACGAAGTTCACAAGTTCATATGTGACATACAGCAGTCAGCTTGGGAAAACACACCTCAAGTTAAAAAGAAAATTAAGGGAAACAACTACCCTAGAGAAATTAGAGAGCTCTTGGCAGAAAAAAGAAGGGCAAGGAGAATATGGCAACAAACTAGAGCCCCTCAAGATAAAACTAAGCTAAACAATCTGACTCAGCTACTTAAAAGGGAAATCAAAGATTTGAAAGACGAATCTATCAGTAACTACCTCAGAAAATTATCTAATGATACTAGTACTGATTATTCTCTCTGGAGAGCAACCAGAAGAATTAAAAGGCCAATAATGCAGATTCCTCCAATCAGAACAGAAAATAAAAAATCGGCCAGAAATAACGAAGATAAAGTACAAAGTTTTGCTGAATCCCTGGAAAAAATATTTGAACCACATGATGACCAATCATTGGAAGCAGAAATAATAACTGAAGAGGTTGTACAGGAAAGTGAAGAAATCCTACGAACAACACCAAAAGAAGTCATGTATGAGATAAAAACAAATATGAATCCGATAAAAGCGCCGGGTGACCTTATCACAGCAGAAATTTTAAAAGAACTACCAAGGAAAGCATTATTCAAGCTCACCAATATTATTAATGCCGCCTTTCGATTGAAATATGTAATTATGATTCCTAAACCTGGTAAACCACCACACAAAACTGGATCATACAGGCCAATATCACTATTACCAGTTATATCTAAACTCTTTGAGAATCCGATAATTGAGAGAAAAAACCTGATTCCAAATCATCAGTTCGGTTTTCGCAACCAACACTCAACATTAGATCAAGTACACAGAATAACTAGTACTATTGAAAGAGCATTAGAGGAGAAAAAAGTCTGCTCAACGATATTGTTAGACGTTGCACAGGCCTTTGATAAAGTTTGGCACGAAGGACTTAACTATAAGTTAAGAATTGTACTACCAATGCAATTTACTACAATATTAGAATCATACTTGAAAGATAGATTCTTTAGAGTAAAATTACACGATTTCTATTCTGAATTGAAAGAAATCAAGACAGGAGTACTGCAGGGCAGTGTATTAGGTCCGGTCCTATACCTATTGTACACTAATGATCTCCCTGTATTAGAAAACAACACTGTGGCGACCTCAGCTGATGACACGGCAATCTTAGCTGTTGGAGATAGCAACGAAGAATCAACTCATAGTTTACAGTTGGCTATTACTCAAATACATAACTGGACCAAAAGATGGCGAATTAAACTTAATGAAACTAAATCAGTTCACATCAATTTTAGAAACAAACGACTCGAACATATTCCGGTTACAATTAATCAAGAAATAATACCGTATGCCAACACGGCTAAGTATCTTGGCATGACACTAGATGCAAAACTACGATGGAAAGCACACGTCAAAAAGAAATGTGATGAACTAGGGCTTAAATATAGAAAGTTGTATATTGGCTGATAGGAAGGAGCACCGCTCTATCAACATACAACAGACTTCTATTATATAAACAAACATTAAAACCGGTTTGGACTAAGGTATTTGGCTTTGGGGTTGGACCAAACAGAGCAACGTGGAAATCATCCAAAGATTTCAAAACAAAGTGTTAAGGAACATCGTTGATGCACCATGGTATGTTAGAAACAAATACCTCCATAGGGGCATTAAAGTGCACACTGTTTCAAAGGAAATCCAAAAAAATGCAGTGAGACATAGGCAAAGGCTCGAACAACATGTTAACACTGAGGCAACTAAGCTGTTAAACAACACAGATATTGTACGCAGGCTCAAACGAACTAAACCTTTTGAGCTGGTGTAATTGCTAGTGTAAACAGCGTAATGCTGATCTAAAACCCACAATAACGATGTGGTTTAATTCAATTTATCAGACACTATGGAACCAGTGGCAACAAACCATAGATTAATACAACATAGTAAATTAAGTTAGCATAACATTGCTCATTAGTCCAGGTGACCAGATTGTAATAATTGTTTGTTTAAAATATTTAAATAAAATTGAAAAAAAAAATTTTTTTTTCTTTGATGATTTAACATCCAATTTTTTTTTAAAACTTGTATGTACCCATATTCCTTACTTTTCAAACAATATATCGCTCATTGTTCTAGCCAATGTAGGATCGCAACACTGGTGAGCTTAACGTTCAAGTCTATGGTATTGGCGGTGGTGTGGTGGACGACTTCTAAAAAATAAATCAAAATTTGACATGTTAATTGATTTGTGGTATTGACCTTCGGAACTGTCACATTTTCACCTTAATTTTCACCAGCACATATAACACATGGGTCTTACAAACTCATCATAAATATTTATGAATTTTTTCATATTCCGAAAATATATTCTATACCATCGGAAGATATACGTAATATACGATAAATTTCATCCTCAATTCAAATGGTGTGAACTCGTCTACAAAAAGTTTTATGATGTCTTGTCAAAAAATATAAATATCCAAACAACAATGAATAAGTTTGATAGTTTTTTTACATTGAGACAAAAAACGGGAGCTTTCCCGTCAAATTATAGAAAACATCCTGTATATCTCTAAGTGATCCATAAACATATAAACATATACGAGTACGTATAACAATAAAAATAATTTTCACTTTTTGCTATTCTAACGAATAAAAAATAAAAAACGAATTCACATTAGAAATATTATCAATCTCAATGTTCAAGTGAAATGTCATTCATTCCATTTAAAATTTATTTTTCTGTTACAGTTTTTTGCTTCTGATGTATGGCTATGTACTATGTATATTAGAAATACACAATTCTGTTATTATTATGAACAGATGGATGAATAAAAACAAAGTACGTATATATATGTACATCCATCTGTATATATAGAGAGATGTAATTTGTTGTTGTTGTTGTTCCAAAATGGAAATGTTTTTCGTGTTTTCATTCATTTTAATTTCGATTCCCGTTTCCTGTATAATATGCTATATACAACATGCATATATCCATCTCAATCATCTGTACGTATATACCGATGAGTATACAATAGAGAGACGAACATCGCACATATACGAGTATATGATATAGCAGCACATAAATCTCAATTTTCCTGACAATATTTCTATATTGTTGTTAGTCTATTATTATTATTATTCTGCATATATATTGTTGAACGCGTTTTTTTTATGATTAAGCAGAAACAACATCAATTTAAACTTTTTACAATTTTATATCATTTTTCTATTACATAGTATAAATTTTCATTCATTCGCTGTGTTCGACAAAATTTTCATATTCGTATATTATCCTGGCAGTTTGTTGTTGTCAAAGTAAAGCAAAAAAATCAACAACAACAAAAAAATACAAATGAAAATTTCACTGTTGCATATTTTTCGATCGATGAAAAGTGAGACCGAGAGAGGGGATTTTTTTTTTACATGTAACGCATATATATATACTCGACAATATAAGTGACAAATATTTATGAAAAAAGGACTAAAATCATTGAGAATTCTCGTGTTTGTTTTTATTATTAATTATAAATTATTTGCAAATTGAATTTAATAAAAAAATTGTATTCAAACCTAATTTTAGTCGACTTTGCTAAATACCCACATAGTGAAACTCACAAAAAATTGTCCAGCACTGATGCAAGATAATTTTTCGTGTATTTTACTATGTGAGTGCATCGAAAACTCACTTATATTTGGAATCGAATTTTTTTTTTTTTTTTGTTTATCATTCTTATTGTTTTGATTGTATATCTCATTTGGCTACTGTATTCCTTCAATGCAAAGACAGTGTAAACTTGTAGCCTCTGCTAAAACTTGGTTGAAGCGATTATTAAGATTACTACGGGTGAGGTCTTAATAGTCGCGAGAATTGAAACAACCAATTTGAAATAATTTTAATTCTGATTTATTAAATACATTTTTTCGGTTTATATAGCAAAATTAAATGTGTACATTTTTGCTATACATTGTGCTTTTTAAAAATATGTATGAAATGTATATGTAATATACATTTATATAAACTTGTATGACCTGTTTAGTGAACTAAACATACTCCCGGGCGGTTTTGTAATTTTCAGGTATTAGAGTCCATAGTCGCGATTTGATTTTCCAATTCAGTTGTTATTGGCGCAATCAACAATTTGACCTGCTGAGTTTCTCTCATTTTGTTTTAGACTCGTACATTAAAATCTCTTAGATGATTTCCCTCGTGTAACAAAATCGGTGAATTATGAAACGCATTTCTGATGTAGTTGTGAGCTGTTCCTGTCGCTATGATTAACGACTCAGCGTCTCTTAGCATCCATCTTATCTCTACCTGTCCGGATCCCTGAAACTTATGCGGTTGAATAACGTCAACTATCGTTTCATTGGGTATGGCGTAAAACCACTGGTTCGTAGTGTGAAGCTTGATCCAGTGATTAGTTCCATTTATTGTCTTGCTGATGCATATGCCATATCGACTTCCCTTTTCCGCTGCAATAGGGCTAGTTCACATTGTCCTTGGTTAGTCATTGTATTGTAAATTGGTGAGAGTATGCATAGGAATCGAGTTGGTTGGAATAATTGGCACCGGTTCGCACATCTTCCTTTGTTAAAGTTGCGAAATGCTCCCGACGGTCATATACGGCCAAGTAATCGATTGTTTTAATAATGTACGACTGGGTACTACCGTATGTAATATCTGGAAGGAGTTTTCTTGGTTTTATACACATGAGTGAGATCGTAAAGATTGTGTCCAGGAATGATAATGAAAGCTGGCACGTGCTGGCGAATAAACTGAAGCTCTCTGTTTAATTGAGTTGGATGTATAATTCCGCGATGAGCGTCATAAACCACGTCCAGTAGACCTTGTTGGGTATCTTCCAGGTTTCTCAAAACTAGACTCAATTCGAGTAGGCTCAGTATTATCGAGCGCGCTCTATCCTCGTAAGTTCGGTATTCCTGAAGTTGTGACATTTCGTTTCGTAGGTGCTTTTGTTCCTTTATTAAATTATTTATTGAAGTTAGAAAGAGATTGGTATTGCGTTTAACTAACTTGACAGTATTATAGATCAACGTTGTTGTATTTTTAATAAGTGATAATAGATGGTGTTCGTTGTTGTTAATTTTTTCGAAATGATTTCCATAGTCACTTGCCTCTCGTTCTGTGAGTATTTCAAACATATCACCTAAGATGATTCCTGCCGAGAATATTGCAATTAGACAAGGGTAGCTCGTTACATACAGTGCCTGTATTTCGTCGTGAGCTAATTTGACGTTCTTGATTTCATCCCAGTAGCTGCTCATGTTATATTGAATTACTAGGGTCCATTCCATTGCTACAATTTCTAGTTTGCCCAGCCTTTCGAAGTATATGCTGATAGACTGATTGAATGGCTTTAATTGGATGTCGGTTTTTCCGAGTCCTAGCAGACAGCAAACTGATAGCATTGTTAATACTACCATATTCATTTTTCCTACTGTTTTGACTCGCCGGCTTGGTTGTCGTCTAGGAGCGTCACTAAGATTCGGACCGGAGCTAGATACATCGTTTTTGAGTGTTTCATCTGTAATCAGGGGAATTTTTTGTGCTGGTGGTGTTTTGATTTTTTTATGCATTCAATATCCTGATTGAAATCTTGCTCTTGGCTTAACTTAAATATTAATGCTTCCATACTCTGTAATTCTTGTACTGTTAGTGACTCCTTGTTGATATTTTTGTGCCTACTGTTATCGGTAAATCGTAAACAGTACGCAACTATACGTCTTATCTTGTTGTATGATGTGATCTTGTTAAATACATCTGCGAGAAAGTGAAATTCTTTTATCATGGTTGCAATCACTTCTTTCTCTTCAGGTTCAGGTAACAGTTGTTTCTGAGTCATCTGAGTTGCTAGCCAAGACTGTCTTCCAGTGCAATGTGGTTGTTGTTAGGAACTGCGGCCCATTCCACCAAAAATTATTATTGATGAGTTCGCTTGGTGTTATACCACGTAAGGCCATGTCCGCTGGGTTATTTTCTGATTTAATGTGTTGCCATGTGGTCGATGGTAATGTCTCCTTGATGACCGAGATTCTGTTTGCTACGAATGTTTCAAAACGGGTTGGGTCGCCTTTGATCCAGCACAGTGTGATGGTGGGATCGGACCATGCGTATGTTTTGAACGTGTTTTAATAATTTTGCTAACAATACAGCTGCCTTTTGTTCGAGACGAGTGATCGATTCCTTTGTTTTAATTGGAGCGACCCGTATTTTCGCAATTACCAACTGGGTTGTTACCTTGCCGTAGGTATCGAGTGTTGCGGCAATACACAGTTGCTGCGCACGCCTGTTCTGAAGCGTCAGCAAATCCATGCAATTTTTTTTGTCCTTCTGTTCTGGTGTTCAGCCATCTAGGTATTTTTATGTAAGAAATTTCGATTAGCTCGTTCTTATAGCTAAGCCATTTGGTTCCTATTTTTTCTGGTAACTGCTCATCGCAATTTATTCCGGTCATCCTATAATTTTAGCCATAATTGTTGTAGGTGATAGCCATCCTAGAGGGTCAAATAACTTTGATGAATCGGATAGCAATGATCGTTTGGTGGGCTGGTCGGTATTGTAGTTAACTGCAATTGGGCTATATCAAACTCAAAACAGTCTGTTTGAGGGTTATATAAAATCCCTAGAGTTTTAATGCAGTCGTTTAGTTTGATTTGAATGCTTCCATCGGCCAGTTGCGCGTGAGGAATATGTTTTGTTATTTGGATTTTGTTGGATGTCCATTTTCTTAACTGAAATCCACCTTGGGCTGTGAGCTCTCGTAATTCGTTTAGTGCTATTAGTGCCTCCTCCACAACTGTCAGTGAGCAGTTCATCGACATAAAACTCTAGATGATGTTAGCTGCTGTGGGGTGGGTACTGGCTTCTTCTTGGGCTAGTTGTTATAGTGCTCTTACTGCTAAATAGCTGCCTGCGGAAGTACCATACGTTACTGTGTTTAATTTGTATGCGTTGATTGGCTGAGAAGGATCGCTTCTCTATAATTTTCCGGAATTTTCCGTTAGAATTAATATTATTATAAACTCGACCCACTCATACTACCGATAATCGTTACAGATCAGAATTTAATTTTCTTCATCACAAAGATAATAAATGGGCCAAACTATCTTAAAATGTAGACCAGGTGGACATCTCTATGATCAGCAGTACACAATTTTAAAAACCGTTTACGTAACATCCAGATGGTGCAAAATAAATAGTTAAGTCCAACGGAATTTTATTTTCTTTATCATACAGATTCAAGATAGCCCAAACTATCTGAAAATATAGGTTAGTACCCGAAGACATCTCAATGATGGATGGAACAAAATTTTAAAAATAAATCAAAACCATTTTAAACTCCATAACAAATAGAAAATTTCGTCAGAATTTAGTCTGCTTGATCACAAAAATCCCAGTTGATCTAAACTATCCGAAAATAGAATGAGTACCCGTGGACATCTCTAGAATACGCAGTAAAAATTATTAAAATTTATTTAAAATCGCAAAACTTCAAAATTCTGTGAAAATCTAACCGCGAAAATCTAATTTAATTCCTATGGACGCAAAGGTGGCAGTTGCTCTAAGCTTTCTGAATGTGTACTCGAGAGTATGTAATTATTTCTAGAATCGGCAGCATACAATGTACAAAACATTTCAAGTTCATATGTTCGTATAAATAAAATTCCAATTGGAAAAATTGTTAAATTTAACAGTGTAATACTTTGTTATTTTTTTAGTATAAACTTCAAACTGTAAAATTGATAATTTTAGCAGGAACATTTTTATGATTTATTTTCTGACAAAGAAAGTTAATTTTTGTGATTTTGAAAATTTGTATAGATCCAAAACAAGATTCGGCGAGGATGAAATACAAAAAATCGGTTTCTTGTTTTTCGCAGATATATCGGGTTTTCTATTTGGGACTTGACAACTTTGAAGTTAGAACTTTCAATTATGAATTTTAAGTATTTTAAAACTATAAGTAAACAAATTTTAGAAACTGTTAAGCATTTCATCCAAAGAATTGTAATTATCTTGATTATTTTCAAAATTTTGGGAATTTCTAGAATTTTAATTGTTTTTTGATTTGTGGGAAGAACCATTATAAATTTTCAAACTAAAGCGCTTTACGATTTTAGAAAAATTTATAATTTTAAAAATATTGTGAATTAAATGAATTTATAATGATATAACTTAAATATCAAATTTGTTTATTTAAAGAAACTTGAGAAATTGTATAAATTAGAATTTTTAAATTTTAAGGATGTGATTTCAAATTCTTCAGTTAAGATGTTAACTCTTTTGTTAAAATTTATTCAGTGAAATAATTTTGAACAATTGGTTCCTTAATAATTTTTTAAGAAACATGAAAGTTTTAAAAATAATAATAGTTATAGCGAGTTTAGAAAATTTTAAGTATTTTAAGAATCTTAAATTTTAGATTTTAAAAATTCAAATATTTTTTTATTTAAAATTTGGCATTTTTATAAATCTTAAATTAGAGTAAAAATTCTAGTTTTCAATTTTCTTATCGTTGATTTTATTAAATTTCGGTGCGATTTAAGAAATTTTTACGTATAAAATTCACAACTTACAATTTCAAATCTTTCAAAATTTACTTTTTCAATTTTTTTTTAATATTTTGATTGAAAGTAAATTTCTAAATTTTCGAATTTGTTAAGAAATAAATGTTCAGTTTGGAAAATCTTGTGAGCATCACAGTTTTAGGAATTTAATATTTTTAATGATTTTTAAGTATTTAAGGAAATTAATAAGATTTTTAAGAATATAAAAATATTAAGAATCATAATAATTTTAAAGATTTTGAAAAATATAAAGCATCTAAGAATTAAACTATTTTATAAATTTTAAATTATTTTAGATTTAATTTGTTTTACTAATTGCAATAATTCCAATAATATTAAGTGTTTTGAGATTTAATTTTTTTTTAGAATTTTAGGAAACTTAAACATTAAGTTTAAGGAATCTATAATTATTCGAAAATTTGATTATTTTAAAACGTGCAAATAATTTACGGACTTGAAGAAGTTTAGGAATTACATTTTTAAACAATTTTAAGGATTTGGAAAATTTAAAAAAATTTAATATTTAAAAAAAAACTGATTTAATATTTCCTAGAAGTATTTCAACAAATTTGAGTATATTTGAAATTATGCAAAATTCTAATAATTTTTAAAAATTTAAAAATGTTATGAAATTTTGTAAAGAATTTTAATTTTAATTTAATAATTTGTTGAAGTTTAAGAAATATAATATTCTAATAATATCAAAAATTTCAATATTTTGCAATATTTAAGAATGTTTGATTTGTGATGAATTTTTAGAATTTTGTATTTAAATAATTTTGAATTTTAATAATTTTTAGAATTTCTCGAGTTCCGATTTTGTTATGTCGAGTTAACAACTTTAATGAATTTAATTATAAGAAGTTTAGAAATTGTAAAATTTTAAAAAAATTTTATAATCTGAAGAATTGTAAATTTTAATTTGTTTTATTAAACTTCAAGTTTAGGAGTAAACCAGTTCTGAAAATTTAGGAATTTTGCACTGTTTAAAAAATGTAAATGAATTTTGAGATTATTAATTTTTTGACATTTTTGAAATTCTTTAAAAAAATTTTAAACATTTCTAAGAATACTTAAAAGTTTTCGAAATTCATAAGGTTTTTAAAAATTTTAAGAATGTTAATTTATATTGAAATTAAATATCAACTTTTCGGACTTTAAAGAATCTTAATAAATTTATTAAAAATTTAATTAATTGTTAGGGTTTGATTTTAACTTAAAAATTTAAGAATTTTGTTTTTAATTTTTTTTATTTTTAAAATTTAAAGAATTTTATAATCCAAGATTTTTTAATTTTATAGCAAGTGGATTACAAAGGTTATTTATTTAAATTTTTAAATAAAAACTACAATTATTAATATTATTTTAAAATATAATATTTTTTGTAGATTGAAAGTAATTGTAATTTGGAAAATTTATCTTAAAATATATATGTAAATAATTTTTAAGCTATTTTCATTCAAATTTCAAAATCAGTTAACTAGTTTTTCAAATAATAACACAGATTTGTTGATTAGGCTGATTAATTTTTTCAAATCATATAGCATGGTGATTTTGTGTGTCGTTGAGTTTTACATTTCTGGTAAGATAAACAAGAACCTCCCACCGAGTTACGTCTTGAATTATGTTAGGCCAAAAGGATCGAAATGTAATCGATTTATGTGTTGCAGGTTTATCCAGGCAGTTGAAAAAGCTCTACAATAGTTTCAGTGAGTGTTGGAATAGTGAGATAAAATCCAGATTATGTGCTTATCTTTGATTTCAATCATCTTGACTTAATTGACTAAGTGCCTTGTCGTCCGGTAGAAAATGATGAAGTCCCGACGACAAAATATCTAAAGAGTATGACTGCTAGGTAAATTGCGAATAATTCCCTATCGAATACTGAATATTACTATTCAGCGTACGATAATTTTCGATAAAAATACCTGTGCACTCAATATTCTTTGTTGTGCTATTGGATAAAGAACGAGTGTTACGCCGATGTTAAATCTGAGATACTTCCCTTTAGTTAAGATCTCACCTTATTGTTTAATGGACATGTTACTACTTGGAAAATTCTTATATTCTACCATGTTCTGGATTTCTGTATATTTAGTTTTGTGGCAAATAGGATCTCGTTATGTCTGATTGGTAGGAGGTGGTTATTAGGCATCCAGATTAGCGTTTTAACTCGTAACACAGAAGTATTGATTGACAGCAGACCGATTTACTCGAAGTTCCCAATCATTCGACGGTTCGGTTTAAATTAAACCAAGTATCTGTGAATAATGCGTGTGTCTCCTTGAAGCAATTTGTTGCCATTGGTATTACGGTGTACTATTGGCGACCGATAGTATTTCAGATTACAATTGTTAGATTAAAAATATCTTGTTCTTTTAGAAAATATTTCTATACTCCACAACATGATTTTTCAGCTCATTAGTTGATTTTTTAAGAATGTTAACTTCTTTTGTGATCGCTGAAAAATGTTCGACTATAAACCTAACTTCTAAAGCGAGGATTTTGTGTATTTTATTTCCTTGGCGGAGTTGTTGGCTAGATTTTCAGTTAAATCCACAACCACTCTAACTATTGGTTCAAATACTTTGCATAACTAATACCCTAAATACAGTTCATAAGTTTGGTTATACGGTGAAACGTTGTACTACCATTTACATGACCTTTAACTTTCTGCGAGAATCACAAGCCGGTATAACATAAGTTTTGATTGGATATAAGGTAAGATTATGGTATGATACAGTAATGTCAGCACAACTATCCAACAATGAACTAATTTCTGTTCCCTCTACAGCAACAATGGCGTAAGGTCCACACATTTTTGGGATTAATCGATTAACACTGATTCGGCTAATTTTGCGTATATTCACTTCTTCTGTTTAAAATATTTGGTAAGACCGCCGTGAAAAATTTTAATTTAAGTATTTACATTCCTAAATTATTCCTAAAATGTATAATTATGTAATTAATTTTTAAGAAATTGCCTTAATTTTTTTCAAATTATTAGAGAATTTAAGTTTCTAGAAATAAGGATTTCATAAGTCCTGACATTTAAAAACAATTGGTAAAATGAATTCGTCAAATTCATTGAACTACTCAAACTCTATTAATTTTGTAATTCTCTAAACTTTGAAAACTTTTAATTTACAAAATATTTATAAAATATTCTTAAATTTCTTCAAACGTTTAAACGTCTTCAAATTAATAAAATCATTAAAATTTAATGTTCTTCAAATCCTCAAAATATTTAAAAAATATCTCAAACTTTAATAGTTCTTCAAATTAAACCAATTTTAACAAATAGAATTTATAATCTAACGTTTTTAAAATTGTTCAAATTCTCAAATAATTTAAATTCCATTTTTTTTTAAATAATTTACTGCTCTAGTTCCTAAAATACTTAAAAAATGTATTCTGAAATTAATAAAAAAAATTAATTTGTTTAATCCTTTAATATATTTCAATCGTGAAATTGTTCAAATTTGTTAAATTCGTAGTTTCCCAAAATTTTGTTAATTAGTTAAATTAATATTTTTAAAATCTTTTTTATAATTCTTATAACTCTTTATATTTAAAAATTATGAACGATGATAAATTCTTAAAACTCTTTTTATTTTAATTGTAAAAGCTTCTTATAAAATCTAATATTTCCATAAATTCATAAGTTGTTCAATTTTTATAAATCTGGGAATTCTGATTATATTTTTTTGTTTTGTTTTTTTTTAGACAATTTTAAAATAAATTAAAAAATTTAATACATCATGTTCTAAAGTGTTTAATATTCTTATATCTTAAATATTTTTCTAATTCTAAATTATTCTAAAAATTAAATTTTTAATATTTTACACCATTTGTAAATTATTCCTAAAGATAAATTAAAAATAAAATTTTTTGAGAATTTGGCGAGTTCTTAAGCGAGTCCTAACATTTAAAAACAATTTATAAAATAAATTTTTCAAATTCATTAATCTGAGAAACTTTTCAAACTTTTAAAATTTAGAAATTTTTCTAAACTTCCTACAATTTTTAAAATAATTACTATTAAAATTCATAAAACTATTAAATTCTTAAAATTAATGAAATATTGAAAATTCTTTAAATTCCAAAAAATTTTCTATTTTAAAAATTATTTTACAAATTAAAATTTAATATTCTTTGAACTTAATATATTATGAACTGGAAATAAAATTCTTAAGGTTTTTCATATTAAAATATTGATTTCATTTCTATAAGATTCCAAAAATATTCAACACTGTCATAATTACCAAAAAAAAAAATTAAATTATTCATAAATGTTCAAGTTCTTTAATTATTCAAATTTTAATAAATAATTCTAAATTACTTTTCTAAAATTTGTTATTTTTAGTTCGATGTTATTTACTTTTCTTAAATGTTTAAAATTAATAAATTCGTATAATTATTAATATTTATAAAACTTTAAAATATTTAAATTCTTAGCATTTTAATTTTTTAATTAATTAATTTATCTCGTTCTTACAAATTAAACCAATTCTAAGGATTAGAATTTACATTCCTAAATTTATAAAAACTCTTCAATTTCTAAAACTCAAAATTCTTAAATTATTACTTATATATGTTGTTAGGAATTCAACCTACTAAAAAATTCATACCTATTAAAAAATTGTAAAAGATTTTAATTTCTAAAAAATTCTTAAATTTTTTAAAATAATTTACTAATTTATTTTTCTTATTGTTCTTAAAATGCTTAAAAATTTTAAAAATTCCAACCAATGAATTTGTATGATTTAAAAATTTGTAAAAATTTTCAAAATTCGTATAATTTTAAAATATTCTGTAATTTATAACTATATAGTACGCTCTGCTTTTTAAAAATACTAAAATTTCTAAAAATCCATAATTTTTACAAATCTGAGGATTTTACTGAAAATGTTTAAAATTCTTAAATTTATTGAAACTTTTTTAATTCTTAATATTCTTTAAATTCGTCAACTAAAAATTCGATAGATCACAATCCATCTGTACCTGGCCATAAACCCGACAGTTTCAATAATAAAAATCATGGACGGCATTAAATTCCGATTGTTTAGTCGCAATCAGAGAATCATAATTTGGCTCTATGGGAATTATACCGTTAAAGTGTTGGTTACCAATTGGGCTAAATTGAGGATTAACCTTGGAATGAAGGCAGATCTCACTGGATAAAATGACTCTATACAACATTCGATATTTTTAGAAATAACTTAAAGGACAATAAATTATTTTTAGAAGTGAAACGGTTTTTGGTATTTAATGCCGCTCCCCGTATATATATTTATACTAGCTAAATACATAATATCGTAATTAAATTTATTTTATAACTCAATTATTGATTTTATAATAAATTATAAAAATATTTTTTTCTAAATCTTCTTGTAAATCTTACTTGTTAATTTTTATATTTTTTTTTTTGGTACAAAATCCGACGAGAACAACAAGACCAAGAAAACATATTTTTACAATTAAGCAAGTATTTAAAATCACCTTTTTTTATAAATATCATGTCGAAATAATAAAAATCTCTCAGACATAAAAAATACAACATTTATTGTGTTTAGAAAATAACCCCATTTAATACTGAATGAATGGTTTTAGAATTTTTTTACAAAATATATATAAAGTACAAAAACATTAAAAATACGAATATTTAATTGTACTAAAAAATAAGTAAAAATAATTTCCAGATTTTAAATTTTTCTCGCACCCTTAGTTATTATCATTATCATCATTATCATCAGTACCGGGATGATGATGGCTTACGTATCTTTGTATACAAGAAATTAATTTTTATTTTATGTTTTTTTTTTGTATAAATTTAAGCACTGAAAATCCTTTTCTGTTCTTCTTTACAGAACAAAAAAATTTTTTAATTGATTGTAGGATAACAATTTAACAATTTTAACAATTTTAAACAGGAAACAATTATCTTATTATTTTTCGTATTTATTCGAATTTAATTTTGTAAATTTTTTTTCAAATGAAACACAAACGTAAACTATTAGGTCAGGCCCGATTTATGTAGTTCAATTTAATTTTAAAGAGATAAACTATTTAATACTTTAATATTTAATATAAATTTCATCATTAATCATTTCAATCCAAAATTGAAGGCGCAGCTTTATATAAAGGGCAAGGTAGTTCCTGCTAACTACATTGTTCATTTATTTGTAAAACCATAAACAAATAATAGTCCAATCCAAGATTCAAACAAGCATAAAGTAGAATTTACAAATATAAACTCCACGAGAGTGAAGTTAGAAGCGACATGAGTCATAAAATTAAAAACAAAATCGATGTCAAATTTTAGTTGGCCGTGCCAAGCGCTC
The DNA here is from genome assembly GCA_951394425.1 of Tipula unca. Lineage (NCBI taxonomy): Eukaryota > Metazoa > Arthropoda > Insecta > Diptera > Tipulidae > Tipula > Tipula unca. Next base: position 181,908,416 of record OX596382.1, on the reverse strand, counting down.
TCATAGTAAAACAGACAAACATTTGTCTAGCACTGATGCAAGACAATTTTTCGTTAGTTTAACTATGTGATTGCTTGGAAAGGATGACTAAAATTTGATACTGGAAAACTTTATTTTATTTTTATATTTTATTATTCCTAGGATTTTATTCATCGTTTCACTGTTCACATGGAACTGTTTAAGATTTTAATACCTATTTTGATTTTCAGAACTGATTGATAAAACTTATAATTTTAACTGCAATATTTTTATGATTTAGAAGTTTTTTTTTGTTGTATTGACAACTGATAAAAGCAAATGTGTTTGGTCGGCAAATTTTTTAATGTACTTATACAATATTTATATTATAACTTCTGTTCTTAACTATAATAAAATTAATACTTCGAAACTGACCAATTTTTCCAGATAATGATAATCAATGGCGATTAATTGTACTTTCACTTAAATTTGAATCCTATTAAAATTAAATGGATAACCAATTTTTTTTCAAACGGACACTAGAGTCGTGTTCACTGGACGGATTTACAACTAACCAACAGATGGGGTTACAAAAATGCAATCATTTTTCGAAAATATAATAGCACACGAAATTTACTCAATTCTGAAATGACTGATTTCCAATCCAAGCGGACATATGTACATCTCAAACCTTGTCTGTAAAGCAGGACACAAAATTATAAGTGTGAATTTAATTCTACAGAAATAACGAACATGTGCACTGTTAAATTTTGTTATATTTTCCAATTAAATATTGTCTATAGAAAAATTGAAATTTGACGTGTTTGTAAATTGTGAGCCACCTTGTTCTGAGTCTCGACTATAATTTTAGATAGTTTAGAGCTATTTTTATATGGTCCTGAAAAAAGATTAAGGGCCTTTTTTATAAAATTGAATGATTTTTAGTATTTTAGAACCCCAAACCTAAAAATGCCCACTGGTCTATATTTTTGAATAGTTCAAATCAATTAGAATGTTTTTTATAATTTTCGTGTATAATAATTTCCAATTGGAATAAAAAATATAACAGTGTATTTTTTACTACTTTCTTATTTAGGAAGTTAATTTTTTGAAGTGTGACTTTTTTTATTAAAAGGATTGGAACCGACAGAGGTTCCGCACTCAATGCCACAATGGGATTATGATGCAAAACATCATGTGACTTAGATACACGACAATTTAACTTTGAAATATCCTGTACTTCTAAAATAAATTCTTTAAACTAAATAATTATAATTAAGCCACAATACTTCATCCCGAAGTTAAAATATTCTATAAATCACAAGGAAATCACAATACAATGTGGAACCATATCTTCACATGGTTAACATGTTAAACATGGGAAATCTTAAAATTATTAACTTTTCAGATCCTTAATTTTTAAATAATTTTATGTTCGTAAAATACGTAAAACTCTTAAAATTTCTTCAATTCCTTAAATTTTAAATATAAAATTTGGATAATTTCAATTTTTTTTTTACCCCAATAATTTTAAATATTCCAATAATTTTGAAAATATAAATAATTCAGGTATCTTAGGCTAAAAAAAAATCTTTAAATAATTTTTATTTATATTTTATTATTTTTGGAATTTTAAAAATGTGATTTTTTAATAGTTTTAAGAATTAAAATAGTTCTAAATATTAAGAATTTTAAGGATTTTAAATATTTTTTGGAATATAAGAATTATAAAAATTGAAAATTTTTAAATTTTAAAAATTGTTTAAACGTGTTTGGAGTCGTTTCAAGAAATAAATGGCAAAAATTCATTAATTTAAAAATTAATAGAAATAATTTTAAGAACATTTTATATTTCTGGTATATTCCGGAGCTCTGATTCCTAGTTTATTTACAAATTTGAATATGAATTGTTCAACTTTAATATACTTAAGAATAATAAATAAAAGTTGTAGTTGTAGAATTATAAGAATTTTAAAAATCGGTGGAATCTAAGGATTTTGAAAATATTAAAAATTTTGGACTTCTAAGAATTTTAAAATTTAAAATTTTATAAAAACTAAATTTAAATCTAAATTTTTATAGAATTTTTAAAGCTTTTGAAAGTGAATAATTTATTAAATTTAATGAATTTTTAATGATTAAAGGATTTATATTATGTGAACATTTTTAATTTAAATAGCTTTTAATTTTAATAAAATTATTTAAAATTTGAATTTAAGGAAAAAAATTAATTTTTTAAGTTTTTTAAAAATCTAAGAATTTTATAATATTAAGATTTTGAAAAATTTTGAAGACTTTTATTTTTTTTAGAATCCCATCAATGTTTATATTTTAAAGAATTCATATATTTTAGGTATAATATTTAAAAAATACTTTTAATAATATTTGAGCTAATTATCTTCCTAAAATTAGTTAGAATTTAAATTTTTTTAAAATTTAATGAAGTCCTAAAATTAACATCTTAACATCTTCAAATTCTTCAAATTCCACCTGTCTTTAAAATTCTCGAAATTTGTAAATGCATTAAATGGGAAATACAAATTTTTTAATTTTGAAGTTTAAAAACAATTTAAGTTTTTCAAATTCTTAAATTCTGCCTTGAAATTCTTAATATTTAGTAATATGTTAATTCTTAAAATTATTAAAATATTAATAATTTTAAAATTTCAAAAATTATAAATATAAATCAAAATAATTAAAGATTTCATTTTTTTAATATTATTCCTAAAATAAATGAACTTTTTATAATATTCAAACTTTGAAAATTGCTGGAATTCCCAAAAATATAAAATTACATCTTTTTAAATAAATTTCAAATTTTTCAAAATCTGAAATCCTACAAATTCATAATTTTAAAAATTAATTTTTAATAATATTTTATGTTTTTAAAATATATAAAACTTTCAAAAATTCCTTTATTCCTTAAATTGTTTAATTTAAATTTAATTTTTCTTTTATTTGTAAAAACTTAAAGATATTAAAATCTTGTAAAAATTTGTGCATCAAATAATAAAATTTAAGAAATCATTCAATTCCTAAAGTTTTTAAAATTGTAAACAAATTAAAATTTAGTTATTTTTTATTTAGTTTTAATAAAAATTTAAATTTTTTATTTCTTGGAAGTGTAAAAATCCTAAATATTTTCAAAATCCTCGGATTCGACCTGTACATATTATTAATTTTCTACAATTCATAATAAATTTTAAGGATTTTAAATAATTTGCAGAAATTAAAAATTTCCAAAAATTAAAACTTTTTTAAATTTACAAATAATAAAATTGTAGTTTCAATTTTTAGCATTTAAAATTTCGAGAATACCGAATTTTTAAACAGGTGGAATTTGAAGAATTTGAAAATATTAAGAATTTTAGGAATTTTTAAAAATTTTAAAATTCGAACAGTTTAAAGTTGTGTAATGTAAATTCTAATAAATGTTAGGAAGTAAATTAGCTCATGAATTTTAATAGTAAGAAATTTATAAAAAATTTAGAATATTTTAATAGATTTGGAATTTTAAAAATAATATCAGTTAAACATTATTAAGAACTTTAAGAATTCAAATATCTTAAATTCTTTGTTTGTTCAGTATTTAATAATTCTGGTAATTTGAATAATTTAAAAAATTCATGTATTTAGGAATATTATTAAAAAATCTTAAAGCCACTATATTGTATGGGCAGGGGTCTTTGCAAGCGAAGATGGCTCCACGGTCTAGAGAACGACTTCTTCTAATTGTCTAAAACAGTATGAAGATCAAGCTCAGGATCGAAAGGCTTTAAATATTTTTAAGTTTATGCTTTATAATTTTTCTAATTTTAAAAATTTGAATATTTTAAATAAACTATTTCCTAAAATATCAAATATTTAAGATTTTTATTGTTTTTGATTTTGTTGACGTTTTTTAATTTTAGAGTTTTCAATGTTTCAGACTTTCAATTTCAAATTTTTTTATGAATTGTACAGATTTAATATATTTAAGCATTTTAAGTTAATATTGTAGTTGAAGGATTGTAAGAATTTTAAAAACAAGTTGAATCTTTAGCACTTTTAAGGATTTAAAAAATTAAATTTTTATAAAAACTAAATATAAAAAAATATAAATAAAATTTATAGAATTTTAAAAACTTTAGGAAGTGAATTATTTCCTTGATTTAATGAATTTTTAATGATTAAACGATTTGTATGATGTAAACATTTTTTAAAGATTTAACTAGCTTTTAAATTTTAATAAAATAATTTAAAATTTAAATTTAAGGAATAGAGGAATTTTTGAAAGTTTTATATATTTTAAGAATATAAAATATGTATATAGAAAAAAATTAAGAATTTGTAGGATTTGGAAAAAGTAAATTTTTTTAAGTTTTTTAAGAACCTAAGAATTTTATAATATGTATTGAGATTTTGATAATTTTGAAATTCTCTCTGTCGACTTTTATATTTTAAGAAATTTTAATAATTTGATATTTTAAAGAATTCACGTACTTTAAGAATAATATTAAAAAAATAATTCTTTAAATAATTTTTATAATTTTCGGAATGTTAAATTTTACAATATTTTATCAATTTTAAGTATTAAAATATTTCGAAATATTAAGAACTACTCATTTACAGATTTAATTAATGGATTGAACAAATCTAAGTTATTTAAGAATTTTAAGTTAAAACTGTAGTTTACAACCGTAAGAATTTTCAAAACAGGACGAATCTCAGGATTTTAAAAATATTTAGATTTTAAATTTAAATTTTTAAGAAAACTAACTAAAAACTAGCTAAATTATAATTTTTAAAAAGTATAAACATTAGGAAGTGAATAATTTCTTAAATTTGATTAGTTTAACGATTTGTATGATGCACCATTTTTTAAATAATTTACTTAATTTTAATAGCTTTAAGACTTTTTAAAATTTTAAATTTTAAGAATATCGGGGATTTTAAGAATTTATAATATTTCAGACCTTCAATTTGAAATTTAATTATGAATAGAACAAATTTAATAAATTTAAGAATTTTAAGAGGTGTAAGAAATTTTGCGAAATTAAATATTTTTAAAATTTACTAATTTTTAAGTTATTTGGAGTAGTAATAAATTAAATTAATATTTAAAATTTTCAGAAATTTTAATATTTTAAACCTTCGATTCAAATTTTCCAATTAAAATTGTGAATTATACAATCTTAATATGTTTAATAGATTTAAATTAAAATTCTAGTTTGACAATTAAAGGAATTATAAAGACAGGTGGAATCTGAATAGTATAACTTTTAAAAAATTGATGTAGAATTTGAGAATATTTGAATTTAATTCAAAACTCTTCGATATTTAAGAATTTAATTTAATTTTACATTTTATCGAATCAATGCATTTTAAAAAATTCAAATTTGAAAATTACAAATCTTAAGAAAATGTTTAATTAACTTGTTTTTTATGAGTTCTGGGCACTTTAAATAAAATAAAGTTTAATAAATTTTAAATATTTAAAGAAAGATAAATTTTAATAGTTTTGAAGTTTAGTTGGCATAAGTTAAATTTTAAAAATGTCTAAAAAGACTATATTGATTTTATTCAGTGGATACAACTGGAATCCACTGTCACACACATAACAGCTCTAATTTTCCATTCAAATGATGAAAACGAAGAAGGAATCTATGAGGATTTTCAGTTAAATACAATTTCAACTCCAACATAGCATTGTCCATTAATCACCCATCAGGAACAATCATTAAAAATTGTTCATACATTTTTGACTGCCCACATCAAGTTCGCGCACATAAAATTTATTGCCTAAAATAAATTAACACCTTGATGTAATTTGGATGCCAACAACAAAGCTCTCCTAATGTGTATGTGTTCTGAAAATGTTCAGCAAATTCAACTTTTATTAACAGAGTACGTTGAAAAGCCATATATTCGCAACAACAAAAAAATGAACTTAACATGCCTTCCATGTATATAATGGTATTTTATGTTTCAAGTGTAACATAAATATGTTAACACTTGTGATTAATAATTTGTTGGTGAACAAAAATAAAAAATAAAAAATGACTTCGTTTTAAAACATATTTTATGTTTTATTTTTACACCATATACCGCATGGATATGCTGAAGCATATATACATATATGCTTCAGAAATATGTAATTTTTTTAAAAAAAATATATGATTTGGTTTGTACAGTTTACACTATAATATTATGTTCTATATATGTACTGGGAAAATGATGGATTGAATTGTATTTGTCAAGTTAGTTTTTTTTTTTTTTGCTCACTGACCAAATGCTGAAAAATTTAGCATCGTCTTGAGAATTTTATGTATTTTAACCAAAATGATATACATACATATATACATATGCTAGATAAGCATATGGCACATAAATATTACATACATATCCAGATTCGGAGGTGCGGTATTCTACAATTATATTTACTGTAGCTATAAATTAATTCAAATGCAAAATTTTATAATTTTTAATTAAAATTTAATTTCAATTATAGCTTAATTGGTATATATGAACATATTATATGAAATGGATTCCAATTATTTTATGCAAAAAATACATAAAACCAATATTATAAATTGTAAAAATTTTGTATATTTATAGTGGATTGAATGGATTTGGTTATGCGCTACTTTTATGTTTTTTTTTGTTGCGAAATTTTTCCTGAAATTTATTAATCAAATTAATTTTGCCATTCTGTGATTTGGTGTCTGATTAAATTATTCTCTGTGTAGTTTGATTTCATGTACCATTCAGAAATTTATAATTTAATCCTACATAAAATATATTGTATTAAATTATAGATATGGAATAATTATTTCGAGTATAATTGGCCCGGTTCAATGAATACATTTGTTGAAAATGCTGTAAATTAACTTCAAAGTTCATTGCACCAACCAAGATACATTTTCTTTACGAAATCATAGATCATTCGACATCCAACAAATATTAATCTTCATAAATTATGGTAAATGGAAATTTATAAAAAAAAAATCGATACCAAATTTTAGTCGACCATGTCAAGTGCTCACATAGTAATACACACGAATAAATGTTTAGCCCTGTTGCAAGACAATTTTTAGTGTAATTCTCTTCTGTGTTATTCAGTAACAGGTTTGTTGAAGTCCAGTACGATCAACATATCCATGGACTCCTTTTGATGTTTTTGATGGCTGAAATTTAATTTTAGGAATCCACTTGATGAACTTGTTTGTGATGAGGTAACCCAAAAACCCTATTTCTAGTTTCAGGAACTCTGGGTTCTGCAAGCTATCTCTTAAACTGGCTACCTCTAATTTTGAAAACACATTTGGATTTTAATCAAATGCTCTTTCTGTTGAATATCTTGATGATATTCACTTGCCACAAGCCTAACAATTTACAATTCAGAAGAAGTGTGAAAACTTTATGAAAGAAAAAAACAGTGAGTGAATAAGCATAAACCTACGTGGTGTGTGCTTAATGAGAAAGGGAATTCATGATAACCGTTAATGTTTAAGTCTCTTTCATACATTCAACACTCCTCCTCGTTTAATACAAATTACATTTTCTTCGTAAATAGTCATGTGTGAAGGCAGATAATGGCTTTGTCAATAAGTCTGCAACCATTTCTTCTGTGGGGCAGTATTCGCATTCGATGACCCTCTTTCTCACAAGATCACAAATCATTTTGTATCGCGTGTCAATGTGCTTAGTCTTGTATGAGAATTTGTGATCACGTACCAGTTCAATGCACCCTTGGTTGTCCTCATATATTAATGTTGGTGTGTCAAATTGTTCGTGCATTTCTTCCAATAATTGCCGCAACCATTTGATCTCTTTTGATGCCTCCGATATTGAAATAAATTCGGCTTCGCATGATGACGCTGCAACTATGCCTTGCTTGTTACACGACCAACTTTTTGTTCCGCCGTTGAAATATATTATGCGACCACTATTTGATTTACGCTCGATTTTGTCGTCGGCCCATGTTGCATCTGCATATCCAAATAGTGTTAATTCGTTTGATTTAATGTTGCTTACTTTAAGCCTCATTTGATGTGTTGTCTTCCATACTCGGCCGTAAAACCTTTTGAGCCAAAATACTAACACTGGCCGAAATATCAGGTCTTGAATTCACTGATGAATATAACAACCGTCCAATCAGTGATCGATATTTCTTGTTATTTTCCAATGGTTGTGTCGAGTCTGACTTTCCGTAATTGGTGTCCATTGGTATTTTGGCCGGTTTTGCATCCGTTAATCTGAAATCTGATGCAATTTTCATGATGTATGCTGATTGATTCAATTCAAAGTTTCCATCAATATCTTTCATAACCTCCATGCCTAAATAGTAATTGATCAAACCCAAATCTTGCATTATAAAATGTGGCTTGAAAATGATTTCGACATCCGTGATTTGCTTATTTGTTGAACATGCCACAATTAAGTCATCCACGTAGATAATTACATAGCAAAACTCATTGCAAACTTTCTTCGAATATAAGCATGGATCGTTATAGCTCTGTTGAAATCCCGCTCCGATGAGAACTTTGTGAAGTACGGAAATCCAAGATCTGGCACCCTGTTTCAGACCATAAATGCTTCTCTTAAGCAAGCATACCTTCAAACTATCATCATCAATGCCGCGTGGTTGCTTCATGTAGATGGTTTCTTTCAGTTTTCCATTAAGAAATGCCGTCTTAGCATCAAAGTGATGCACCATCATCTTCCTTTTTGCACTTACTGATAACAACGTTCTGAATGTTGAATCCTAGCCGTACCTCTGTGGAAGGTCCAAGAATAATCATTTCGTCTGCCACATGGTTCAATTTTCCTCTTTTTGCTGATGATACATGGACAAAACATTTAGAATCAAATATGTGAAAATTGTTTGTATCTGGTTTTATGCCATTCCACCGTTCATATGGTGTCATGTTCGTTGTTCTTGTTATCACACGATTCTGAATGAAATTTGCTGTTGCAATCGCCTCACCCCAAAAACTGTTTGTGTTTCTTCCAAAGTGCGATTCTTCCGCTCAGCTTTACCATTTTGTTGTGGACAGTCGGCTGCCGTTAACTGGATCTGAATACCCTTGGACTTTAAATAATTTGTGTATTCATTTGAAGTGTACTCACGACCCCGATCCGATCGCATTATTTTTGGTTTTCGATCAAACTTGTTTTCACACAATGCGACAAATCGTTTCATAGTGTCTTCAACCTCCGATTTGTGTGCTAACAAAACAACGAATGTAAAACATGAGTAATCATCAATGAAGGTGACCAAGTAACATTTTCCACTCTGAGTCGCTGTACGCATAGTTCCGCAAACGTCCGTATGTATTAAATCCAATACCGCTGATGACTCATTGACTGATTTCTTTGGAAACGGTGGCCGTGTCATTTTTCCTGTCATGCACACATCACAAACTTCCTTGATTCCGCATTCTTAATTTCCAATTCAGTAATTGTACCTTGTGATGCCATTTCCCGAATCGCTGCTGGATCACGATGTCCCATTTTCCGATGCCATTCATGTATGCATTTGTCATTGTGTGCTAACACCGCAACAAACTGAATCTGGTTGATGCAACACATACAATTCATCAACTGTGTCAGCTACACCGATTTGTTGACCTTTATACCTTATTTCGCAAATTCGATCGTTAAATTCAACTTCAAGACCATTTTCCACCAACCGTCGGACAGAAAGTACATTCCCAACCAATTTTGGTGCATACAAAACATTGGTTGTTTTTGCTTTACGAATGCATCCACTTTCGTCTAAAAAACTTAAATTTTCGCTACCAATTCCGTGAATGCTCACTGATTCACCATTTGCCAGCTCGACTGAACTCTTATAAGATTCATCAAATTCAGTGAAAAAAATCTTTATTGTTGACAACATGTTTCGTTGCTCCTGTGAGTCGATGATCCATTGTTACCAATCGAAAACATAAAATCCGAATTTTGAATTGTATTCAGCTTATCCGTCGATTTGCCATCAGTGTTCTTTTTGCCTGTATTACCGCTATTCCTTTTTGCAAGCCATTCCTTATACTTTGGGCAATCTTTCTTTTGATGATTGGGTTTCTTGCAGAAAAAACACCAACTTTTGCTACTGTTTTCATAACTGAATCTCTCGAAGTTCCATCTCTCTATGCACGCCTCTCGTATTCAGCAATCACTTTGCCAATTGATCGTCTTCAACCGACAAACTGATTGTGCCTCCCGCCTCATCATCATATATTTCCCAATCGCCGATTTCTTTTTATTGATTATTTCATTAATGGTAGCATCCATTTTTGCTGCCGGTTTTTCACCAATAATCACCCTTTTCCACAAATTTTGTTTTCGAAGCAACAATTCCATACGAAACTTCCAGTTCGCATAATTGCTGTCGTTTAATTTAACAAATTTTGGTCGCAATACGTCCGCCATTGTTCCTTATGTATTGTTACTTTAATTTTGTAATTTATTTCTTATTTTTCACACACTGGGCCATAACCTGTTGAATATCTTGATGATATTCACTTGCCACAGATCTAACAATTTACAACTCAGAAGAAGTGTGAAAACTTTATGAAAGGAAAAAACAGTGACCTCATACAGAAAGTGTTTCTTTTATTCTGATTATAAAGAATGATTTATAAATCAAAAGCATCCTACATATAAATACTACAGAATACCTGTTCAAAAAGGAATAAGCATAAACCTACGTGGTGTGTGCTTAATGAGAAAGGGAATTCAGGATAACCGTTAATGTTTAAGTCTCGTTCATACATTCAACACTTTCTCCGTGATCATATCATCTTTTGTTTCTCAGAAAAGATGACTATCTGGAGCTTCAATATTGTTTACTTGGCATGATGGTTTTTATCGGAGCAGGAATATGGAAGTTTACATTTTTCCTGTCGCTGATTGTTGCTGTTCATTTAGTGTACAGTCTGATTTTAGTCCAATGAAGAATTTAATGTTATTCTTTTGAAGAAATGTCTTGCTGATCTAATTTTGAATAGAACTTTGTTTGGATGCCTCTTAAGAATTAAAGGGTGTATGGTACGCTAGAGGGGATTTCCATTATAAAATTTAATTCCGGGTTAGCTTCAGTAGTAGCACACCCATTCACCGAAAAGCAATTCACCGAAAACTATAATTCACCGAAAGGCAATTCACCGAAAACGATAATTCACCGCAAAATGAAAATATATGGGAACAACGAACGATTATCATGAAACTGAACAAATTGAATGGAAATGGGATTGGAAAGTGATTTTTGGATAAAGTTCTAAACTAGGCCAATCCTGCCAACCGATCATCATAAAACTTGACATGTTGAATGAAATTTACCATTTTCTATTATCAAGAAGTTTTCAGTTCTGTTAATAAAAACCAAAGCTATAGACTTTTATCTTCTAAAATTAATGACATTTAAAATCAATTGTCGAAAGATTTGTGGGCCAATAAGCTGCTTATTTGTGTGTTTCATAATTTAATTTTAATTTTTTTGTATTTTGAAGGTTTCCACGACAATTCACAGAAAAACTATTCACTGAAGAAACAACCTTTGTGGTTTCATTGGAAACCTAGTTAGGCAAAATTGATTGACATGTGATTCTTGAATTTAGAGATTTATATATTCCGTATATGTGAATATACATCGTCTTCAACGGTCAACATTCAAATTCCATTAAACTAACTATACGACTAATAGGACCAGAAGACAGTTTAATTGAACTTCAATTAACATAAATTAAACGCACAGGTTCACAAAACTATTCGCCGGCTTATTTAACTAAGTAACATAGTCTTACTTTTACTCTCATTCTTCATTCTCATTCCTTCACCCCTTATTTTATTTCTTGTCATCAATGTATTGCATAATAGTTTGTGTATTAATTAGGGGTGCAAATTGAAATATCCAAAACTATATCAAAAACTCATTTTCCAGTCCCATTTTTAATCCACAGTTCCATGATAATCAGTGAAGGATTAGCCTAGTTCCATTACAATTGGCCATATAACAGAAATTTAACCAAAAACTATTTTACAATCCCCTGTACAGTCAAGTTTCATGATTATCAGTGAAGGATTGGCCTAGTTCCGGTGCGGTTACTTCAAAACTTTATAATCATTTTCCAATCCTATTTCCAATCAACTTGTCAATCGGTCAGAACTTTATTGTTTTCAACAATTATTTTCCAATTCCATTAACATTCATCTGCTCAGGCTTCATGATAATCCCTAGTTCCGTTTAAGTTGGCCATATTCAAAGCTGTACCCAAAAATTGTTTAGAATCCTGTTTCCATCAAAGAATTTGGTACATGGTAATTCCCATGTATCTCCCTTTTCGATGATTTGTCGTTTTCGATGAATTGTCGTTTTCGATGAATTGTCATTTTCAGAGAACTATCGTTTTGGTCGTTTTCGGTGAATGGTCGTTTTCGGTGGATTGTCGTTTTCCGGTGGATTGTCGTTTTCGATGAATGCATCGGTGATTTGAGGTTTGAGGTGAACGGTTTTTCGGTAAATTGTCGTTTTCGGTGATTGTTTTTCTGTGAATTGTCGTGGAACCAACGTCGTGTCCTTTTCTCTATTTCTTGTTGTCTCTCGATGTGGTAGACTTTTTGTTGTCTTCTGGGTTTGTTGTAGTACGAATTGTCTCTTTTTGCCATTTGGTTACCTTGTATGATCATCAAGTTTAGATGGTCTAGATGGTGCTAAGTCGTTTTGATGTATATTAGCAAGTTCCTTTGTGGTAATGGCATCACCCTATTGGTTATTTTTTTGGTTCATCGGGACTGTAACCGAATTGTTTTTGAGGCGTAATCTTCCATTTTTATTTTATTTACGAGTATGAAAGTTGATGCTTTAAAGTCCGCAGATAGCCTTTATTGTGATAGAAGAGTGACAGATATTGAATTGAGTGCGGAGTCTGCGGTACGGCGGATCTTTTGTCTGATTCTCTGTACAATGGTTTATTGGCCATTATAGCGTAGTCTTTTAGAATGTTTTCCACGTTGTATGTTCAGGAATGTTTGCAGCTTTTGGGAAACTTTTTAATGTGGGAAACTTTTTAATGTGTTTTAGGTCTTGTTCACTCTGCAGCGTCATTTAATTTGTTTCGTCTACATGAGTAACGTGAATTTCCAGTTTCTCTACGCGCCGCTCTATTTTCTTTATGAATCCTTTTAGGGCTTTTAGAATATTTTATGAAAACATTTTCACTTATTTTCTTTAGTATGAATTTTTTTTTTAATTTTTAACTTTTCATTTACATCACTATTTAGAGGATTAGTGTTTCTACAAAGGATTTTATAGTGGACCAGTTAAGTACACTTGGAGCCGGCGTAGTTTGATCAGTAATGTTCTCATAGATATTGAGCTTCAGAATTAATTCTTCCGTCCTTTTATATTTATCATTTTTAACTAGCGGTTCTGTGAAACGCGTAGCGGTTTCATTTACGCGTTGTCAGGTTCTAGTGTTTAAAATTTTCAAGTTAACAACTACAATCAAATCAATTTGTTTAGCAATTTTCCAAAAGTACAATATTCAAGATATGACTTGGCACAGAACTTTAATTCTAAGATTATTACGGGATATATTCGGTTCAGCGTTATAGACATTAATTATACGAATACCTCTCATGATATAATACATTTTTAGAAATTTAAATACCTGCAGGGACGCCTGTTTGAACCTTGAATATTGGGTCAATATTTTACAAGTAGATAACCCCCTCCTCTCTCTATGCAACAAGTTAAACTTAGAGGCTTCTTAAAAATTGAAAGCTGCATATATTTTGCAAGCAGAAAACTAATATTATGGCAAGCCGAAGCCTTATGTACAAAATAGCCCCTTTCAAAGCATATTTGAGTTAGAATATAGGCTGTATTGTCAGGGATTATGATAATATTATCGCGGAATCCAAGGTTAAATTTTTTAGAATTACAGTAGATCGAAAATAGTACAGGTCCCAAAATAAATGCATTCATACCCCTGCATTCCTCAATTCTCTTCGATCCCAGACCTTAGGACATCAAATAGAACAAACTAACGACAGAATCCACAGTCACACTAATCAAACAGCTGTATAACCAACCAAGGTTATGTCCACCTATATACAATATTCGGAAGAACTCAATCCACGCACTCATATGAATCCCAAGCAGAATACTGAAAGAGTTTTAAAACAAACTACATCATTGCATGTACCAATCAGGACATTTCCATACGAAGTATAAAACTGCACAATCTGTATTCTGTATACCTCTTGTGATGAAGGAAGGTGTGGTATATAATACAAAGTTCTCTATGTGTGCCTATGATCAGTTGGCGATTAACAAAGAATCAAAAAACAATGAAATGGTAAATCATATGAGACTATATGACCTCGGTAGCTGCCAAAAGTAGTATGAAAGTATTACATTGTGACTCAAAAGCCAGTCTTGGTCTACACACGAAAAGTATACCTGTAAATTAAAACATGTGGCCAGAATTTAAAATCACACAACTTAGTGCCAAGAAGATGCATAGCTGTACATACTTTACTATTTAGAGTTATGACATGTTTTAATCTAGCAGATTATTCTGAAAAATTGCGAGCAGGTACTGACTGCTGATCAATTATAGCCTCTTTGTCTGCAATAACTTGGAATCTGTTGGATGCGTCTATTAAACAGAGCGAAGAGCTTCCGACCGGTACAAACACTCTTCAATAATAATAATTTCAATTTCCAATCAAACTGATTTCAGTTACCGATCAAATCACACGATCGCATTTGCCTATACTTAAAATTGAATCAAATCAACTAATTTGGATTTAACACATTTTGATTGAAAATTTGATTTTAACAGATTTTACTATTCAAACTTAATTGAATCGTACAATTGTTGTATTGGTATTCGCCGCTGACTGATCCTATAGCCAAGTAAGTACGTATTTACACGACAATTTTGATTAAAATTTGATAGATATTTAGCTCGAGTTTGAAAGCAAAGTTGAATTCGATTTTTATTCTAGAAATACATAGTTTAATTAGTATATGTAATTAGTATATTCAATTAAAATTTGAATAACAAATCGGATTTTATGTACACGAGAATTGGTCAAAACTTGAATGAATATCGATTTACATTGCACCCGATTTCACACATTTCAAGCATCAAAATTGATTTTCCTAACCGAATTTTTGACATGACCTTTGGCTCAGTGGTTAAATTTAAGTAAGTATAAGAAATGAATCCTTAAAAGATCTCTCATTTTAATTTACAATTTTCCAACTATAGTTTTCCTTTTGTTGGAGGTTGTAGTGGTATTGTGTAGTAAAGTTGTCCTAAACTATTGAATGTTAGGATATTCCGAAAGCAAATTCAACAGTTTTTGTAATATGGTAATTTATTGATTGATTTGTTCAATCTACCGTTTTGTTAACAAACTGCTGCAGTCTGCAGAAATGAAGACCACTAGGTTTGGTGTGGCCTAATTCAACAAAATTTCATTGGGTGGTTTTATTGGGCAGTTTCCGTCTCTGTTACACATATTTTAACGCATTTAACCAAAAAATTCCACCACAAATTTTTGATGAACTTTTTAACAATGTAATCAGAAATTATTACACAATTTGAAAATTCCAACTCGTTGCATGTTTTTTCCAATGAAGTGAGATGCAAAATAGCATTTTTGTTTTCCAGTGGTATTTACAAAACAGATTCCCTCATTATTCGCTTAGAAACGAAGTCAGATATTGGTGTTTAAAGTATATAGTTGTTTATCGGTAAATAACTTCTGGTTTAGTTTATTTTTTTGCTCGTCAATTCTTTGGAAGTATACGTAGCCCGTTAAAAACATTAAAATTTTTGCTTGTTACTAGGAACTACTAGAAACTTTTAGATTCGAGATATAATATGTCATTCTAATAATAAACAGGGTTTAAAGGGTATTACTAGACCTTTACTGTGTCTACAATCTGGCTCGAACGGTTTCAAGCCTAGGCTTTGTCTTAATACTGACTTAGAAAACTTTAAAGAGCTAAATCGTTCTCTTCACCGTATAGCCATCGCCTACCTTTCAGAGATCACTGTATCTCTCAGAGGTGGCTCTTCATTCAGAGATCACCCCACAATTAGTTCAAGAAACAGAAGCTCCGTTGCTTTTCAGTCCAATCCCGAATATGTCATCTGTAAAGCACCTAAATGGACTGGCGATATGAGCTATTGCGCTGAGGTGTTTCAGTTTTACGAAAGACGTTCTCCAACATGAGATTAAAGAGTATCGGGGACAGAGCATCTCCCTGTTGAACACCCGAGTTAACTGAAAAATTTCTTGACAGCCTGTTGTCGATTTTGTTAAAGAGGTTTCCATCCCGGTCCCGAATGGCATTTGTCGCAGGCATCTGAAAATTAAATTAAAGAAATTACGCGAACTGCGCTAGTCCCCACCCAAAACTGATTATTTATATTAGTTGGATCATCATTTTTTATTAACCGAGTTGTACCTATTAAAATTGCTGACACTATAATGGTTTCAAACGAACAAACGAAAATGTTTTATTCATCCAGATCAAAGATTAATTCTATAGAGTTTTATAAAATTTATTTTACATGACCCGGTCAGCCATATAGATAATTTATCACAGTAATTTGAGTGACTTTGTACATATCGATAGATAGATTGGGGAATTATTTTCCAATAAATTCAACACAAAGTCGTATCTCGATTTTTTTTTGGTGTAATCTAAATTTTAATTTTCGTTTATCAATCGAAAAATAGTTTTGTTTGTATCATGTCCCTATAGACATACCAAAACTCATGATATCGTATTATGTAACACAAAATTTAATACACATATTCACAATATGTTGTTAATATAACACACAAACACACACAATATTCATCCAATTTCTAAATTGATAAAATTCTGTTTTATCTGTCAACAAAATTATTGCCATACCTACATGTACATAAAATGTAACCCTAACTGAAACAAGAATGCCGTAACTATATGGACCAAACACAAAACAAAAATTTAAACGAATTTTCATCAAGGTATGTATAGGATGAAGTGGGTTGTCGGAAAATGGAATAAAATTACCAAAAACAAATTTTCATTTTATTAAAATCCATCTAAGACAAACGATCTCTCATCGTTTCATCGTTTTTCCAGTTTTTACCATACAGGTATATACATCTCGAATATATTCTATTATTCACACTACAAATTTTGTTGTTGTTGTGCTTTTAGTTCTTATTATTTTGTATATACTATATACAGAATACAGCAAAGACCGAAAAAGCTTTTAAATATTTTAGAAACAAGTTGACATTACCTTATCCCCGAAAAATGGATAACACAATTGACCTATTTGACTTCATATATACTTATCGCATTTATGTACTATATGGTGTCGAAGAGACCATTTTTAAGAGTATAGTCATCTAAGATCAATTTTTAAGGAGTATATATTGTTCCTGGTTGTA
This sequence comes from Tipula unca, assembly GCA_951394425.1. NCBI lineage: Eukaryota > Metazoa > Arthropoda > Insecta > Diptera > Tipulidae > Tipula > Tipula unca. The sequence goes on along the minus strand of OX596382.1, from coordinate 181,891,001 downwards.
CATTTTAATATCAGCAAATTTATCCAAATCATGTTACTGTATATATGCTTACCTTAAATTAATATTCCCGATGGGGCGAAATGTGATCCAAAAATGTTTCGTTTAGAAAATATCTAACATATTATCCCATATTTAGTCCTTTTTCATAAATATATGTACATACAAAAATGTTTAATGTCACTCACATCACCATTATTGTATATATGGACTAAGAGTTTTTGGTATTTTATTTACATTAACTTGCACAAATAATTATTTTTCATTTACATATTTTGCTGAAATGGACGAGTTAGTAATTAGTTATGAAATATATTGCGCGTTGGTTAATTTTCAAATTAAATTTTGCCTTCTAACTTCGTTCAAATTTCCATCTTTTGAGATTTCAAAATTTTAACTCTTTATAAATTTTAAAAAATTAGATTCTTCATTTAATAGTCTCTAGCGACTGGGTTCTGAACATCTGAACTAGAAAATGGAAATTGCTTCAAATTACCAAATATCTGTGAATTATCTGTGTGGCTTTCTAGATGTGCGAACTGTTTATGAATAATATTTAATTAAAACTATCAGTCAATAAGCTATCATCAATGAACTCAGGTTCCATTTCAAACAGAGCTGCACCCGAGGCAGCTTAACAGTGGTGACGGTTGATCTGAAGGATCTTAAACGTAAGATAGTGCTTACCTTCACCACTGTTGAAGGAGCGCACAATCCACCCTATAGATATCTACTTCCTCCAACTTGGCAATCCTCCAAGTGCCTGTTGGCAGATCTGGATTGCTGATTTGCAGCATTTTCAAGATATCCTTCGGGTAAGTCGGTTCCGCAGCGATCCAGGCTCGTGCCCCAGGCATGCAGGGAAATTCCTCTCTCGTAACCATTTCTAATTTGGCCCCAGGTTAAACGTCACCCCGTTGCCACCCTCCGTCTCGGCAGATCCTGGATTCTTCCTCATAATTTTTAGAAAGGTGGCGGGTAAGGCCTTCTCTACCTTCCTCCTGTTAAGGGCCGGAATCATTTTCCTGAGCCCTGTCAATAACTGTCATAATCAGATGCTCCTTTACCACCTTGTTAAAGGGCCTATAGTGGTAGTCTCCAGAACAATTTTCATTTTTATCTCCGTAAGCGAGTCATCCCCGTCTCGGCCAACACGTTTTAAGTCGGCTAGAACTCAGTCGACTGTGGGGATCCATTGCCGTCATTTTTTTATATGAGACAAAACAAACATTTCGTGTTATACAAAAAAAAGAATCCGATCCAACGTTGATTTAAATGCCCATCCCTTATCGTCAATTATAAGCGATAATTAGTTCTTACACCCAGAAAAATATAGCATTTAGAATTTAAAAAAAATACATTTTAAATATAAAATAAACTATTTAAAAGGATTTTCTATTTGATTAAAAGGAAAAGTTGAAAATTAAAATGATTTCTTTCATTTTAAAATTATCCATTAAATTTAAATAATACAATATTTAATCTGAGTTTTGAAACGCAAAGTGTAAAAATTATTAGTAATAATATCAGTGATAATCTTGAAATTGAAAGTGCAAATGATTTTACAGTTTAAGTTTGTGATCAGCTTGACGAGTCGGAAATAAATTTTAAAGTTTTATTCAACAGTTGGGGTATTGGAAACGACATTTCTAACTATTTATGGAATTTAAAAATAAATATAAACGTCTTAAAAAAATTTGTACCATCTGATATAGAACAAGTGTTTCCTGATTTAGATAAATATGGAGCAAAAATTCTCTTTAGAGCCGGTCTAGAGGAATGGCGTAAAGAACAAGTAAGTATATTTATTGCAACATAACCTCATTTTTTTTATACATGTGCTTTTGAAATTAAGAAAAATTAAATTCTACAATTACATTGGCATAGTCGATTAATCGATTTGGATCATTTCGACTAACAATAAATCGGAATTTTTTGGTATGCTATAATAAAAATTTTTGTATTTAATTCGTGTACTAATGTCACTAAAATTTTATATATTAAAAGACAGTTTTGGTTTTGTCAGTTTTTTATTATTCTCGATTATTGATTAAAGACACACTTATTTCGAGAAAATGATAACTTGATTGAAGTTTCTTTTTCGAAATTGTTTAATTGATTAATAAATAATATCCGATTAATCCAACAAATTTAAAAATCGATTAATCGATTTGTCTAACATGCTCTAGTGGGATTACATTAATAATGCTAGGATACACTAATTAGCTTTGGGCTTTTCTTCCTTTGTATTTATCGAATTTAATAGAACTGGCTCGCAGGCAATGTTTATATTACAATTATTTATTTATTTCTAGTAATTATAAATATTTTACACGGAATTCCGATAACGAACAGTTCATGGTCATGTAATAGTGCAAGAACTACGTTAGATAAACAATCATCCGATTCCTTTATTCTTAAATTGGTCGAAACCACGGCCAGATCTTCACCCAGCAATTCAGCGAATACATTTCCAGATCTACGAAACATTTTAAATAATACTTGGCGTGGCAAAGAAGTGATTCAGTTCTATACTAAATTTAAAAGATTAAACAACCCTCACCAGAAAGACATTTGCCATGCTATAACCGAATATTTTATTTCAAATCAGCAAAAACTGTTATTAAGAGATATGTCAACTTATGCTGCAGAAATAGGTAAGCTATTTCCAACAGAAAAATCGGTAAATAACTTTTAAATTGTTTTAAATAGTAGTTTCGAGAAATATAATTTTGTCATCGGTTATTCGACCAAATCAATTACCATAATTTTAGGAATCGTATTATGTCCCAAGGCAGAAACCCAAAAAAAATCCTTCTGGAAAGTTATACGATATGTACCAAAATAGGTTATTTCGTTTAAGAAGGATGTCCAGAGAAACTGTTCCGAATAATGCTGAACCTGCTCAAGACTCACCATGTTTCGAAATTGATACAGATTCTGGTAAAAATGTTATTGCTATGTATTGCTAAAATTGATTTTTAATTTTTTTTATCTATTTTGTAGAGTTAGTAGACGATTTGGAGGAAATTAAATCTTGGCTGCAAAATAATAAAAAACCGTGGAGCGAAATTTTGTCCAGATGGAGAAAATCCGCGAAATATAGATGCAACCAAATAAAAAACACAGTTTCTTTGGAGGACGTTTTAAAAGAGTGGCCACTGTATAATAGTAGCGAAGGCTATCATTTAGTAAGAAATATTTATAAATTCATTTCTCGAAATTTGATCTGATCGAATTAAAATTTTAATTTTAAAAAAATAGTTAAATTTTTGTTGTTGCTTTAATATAATTTTGATTTGATCAGGATCACTTTGTCAAGAAATATGCCTTTTAATGACATCAATAATTACAATCATTTATTGTTGTTGTTTGTATTATATAGATTGACATCGATGCGAAGCATCTGTTGTAATTTCGGATAGTTCAAATTCCATCACTCTAAGTGCACGGCTAAGTGAACAACTGTGGGGTGTCTTTCATGGATTGGAAAAGAAAAAATTATACTTATTAAATTTTTTTATTTACATAATAAATTATTATTCATCACGTAAGAATTGTTTTTCTCCTGCTTACCAAATATAGTTGCATCACAACAACAACAACAAATTATAATTTAAAATTGATATAGGCAATGGAAGGGAACCCATCCGCGTAAAAATTGTACGGTTTGCTCTTATATACAATTTATTTCTAGATTAGCCAGTCGTAACAGCTTTACAAAACCATTTTAAAACGAATTTAAATTTAATTTTAAAGCGTATACTGCCCAGAGTCTATAGATAGCTGATTATATTTTATGGAATTTGATCAATATTGCAGAAATAATTGAAAAACCCAGAGAGCAAATGTTTATTTCCTTTCGAAGTTTTTACGATTTACTCATAAATCTATGTCGCGCAACCTCCGCAGAGTTCATTGAGGTTCGATTACAACGGTTAGAATCATTGTGGGTAGAATTTCAATCACTTGAATCTAAAATCATCGCAGATAATCTAAATATTGAATCGAGGGTAGTAGAATTTGAAGACGAATCCTGTGACATAAAAGCTGCTTTGATGAAACCACGAAATGAAAATTTCCCTTTAAAAATACAACAACAACCTGTGACGTTGCGTAAACCCATGGTTAGGCAAAACAAACCACTAGGTGGAACTTCAACATCCACACAAATATTTCAAGAACTATTCGAGTCAGCACATTTGCACTGGCTAGTGCCTCGTCGGATTGGGGTGGGATTTTCTTGAAAACTTCCTTGAAATTTGTTTTCTTGACAACGCCATCCTGAACTCAGATCCCCGAAATGCCGATTCCTCCTCTCACAAGTAAAGGGTTTATTCAGACATAACTAATTAATTAAAAACTATTAAGAATTTCAATTGTTAACTTAAACATATTTTTATTATATCGAAATAATTATTAAAGTAGAAAATCGTATACTAATAATAACGGAGGTAAGTCACTTGAGTGACATACTGGATGTATATTCACTTTTTAATTTTATTTTTAAATAAATAGTAATATTCTAATTTTTCAATTTTTTTCTTTTTTTTTTAATTAGATTTTCATATTGAATATAGAAGACAATCACAACACATATACATATATATATATTCTTTTTCATTTTTCATTTTAATTTTTATCTATTTATTAATTTTTTTATTTTTTTATATACCAATTGGTATATCACATTAACTTTCAATTACGCGAATATCACGAATGTTCTTTAGTTCGTGGTGTTGGTGGTTCAAAGTTGCTTGCCACAGTCGCACTATAGCGCACCCAATTATGCGGTGAACTATCGCGAACTAAATAGCAATGACCGGTGTTGATTGAACTGGTATGACCGACGCTGATTTCAGGCAACTAATCAAGCTACTTGTCGAATTAAATTTCTCCAGATGTACCTACACAATACCGCCAAAAATAATAGAGGAACGATATCCCTATGGGTTTACCATGTACGTATACTTCACTAAAGAAATTCTAGAAAAAGGTGAAAATTTCAATTATTAATCGAGCAAACAGGGAGATAAATTAAGGTAATAAAGTAAATTACGCGTTTGTTAATTTAACACATACCTTTACAGTGATTCATTGAAAGACACATATACAGTAGCCCAATTAGCTGTAATAATCATTGCAAACCCACAGATACCACACTAGCACCTCTATTAAATGAAATCTTCCAGCAACAACGGAGCTTTCTTGGAAATTTGGAGGATCCAACGTTCAACCAAGCGGGTCGTAGTGAGATTAACAACGGTGTTCGACTATCCAAAGTCACAATTGAAAAATTTGATGGCGTTTATCGAAATTGGCCTGCGGTTGAAGACAATTACGATTTAGCGTGGAATAAATTGATTCTGCGATATCGAAAACGAAAGAATATACTGACGTCATACATAACCGCATTCATATATCAGTCAGCACCTGTGAGCGGTCGAACAAATAATATTAGATCGTTAAATGACAAATCAGATGAATTATTAATTGGCATACGTACTACGTACATACATTAATTGGCATCCTTCTCCGCAAATTGGATTCAGAAACTCGACAAGGAAACACACAACATTAACCGCACAGTTGCTTGTCTTCAATACACACATCATCAATATTTGAATGAAACTCCAGTACCTTGCCCGCTTACGGTAATATTACCTAAAGCGCTCGTGCATGTTCGTGATCGTTCCGCCAAAGTTAACCTTGCGTATGCATTGTTAGAGTCTGGGTCTAAATGTTTATTTGTATATCAGAACAACTCGTACAGCGCCTTGTTGGGACACTTTAGGTTCAACTCAGCTTCTGTTAAAAAATATCCCCCAAGTTTCTCAATTCAATTGAAAAGTATATTACAGATTTGCATAACATCAAATATATATTCGGTGGTGGGTGAGGTAGTAAAGTGATTGACTTTGGATTGGTGCACCTAGGTTCGATTCGCTTTAACGACGGTATTATTTGAATTTTATTTCTTCTGTATTCAAATTGGCTCGACACAGCTTCGTGGCATGTATACAAGATGGGTATATAGCATAGCGATGGTGAAATAAACGCAGAGTCCAATGTCTTTGCTAAAATTTTGAATATTTTCTTATCAAATAACAGATATAAAATATTTGTATAGCATTAAATATATATGTGGCGGGGGTCCAGTAAGCAAAGCCTGTGTCTTTGAATTTATGGATCTAAGTTCGATTCTCGTTCGAGCCAAACATTTTTTGAGTTAATTTCTCCTGCCAAATTGGTGATGGTGAAATAAAAATACTCAAACCCAACTCAGCTTCTGTTCAAAACCTCAATATCCTCCATGTACAAGTGGGTAGTATAAAAAATGGTGATGGGTATAGAGTCTAGAGGTATCACACGATCCAAAGAGCCAATTCAACGATCCGAACCGTGAAATTAATTTCCCGCCAACATGACTTTTTAATAAGTACATTGCTTCGCGCATTCTTGAAACCAAATGTCGTCGAGGTCGGGCTTCAATTTCAGACAGCAAATATTCCGTTATCATGGTGCAATAACGAGCACTAGTCAAAGGTACGTCCCGGCCGTCTTCTTTTTTGATGAAATATGAACGCATGATTTCACAGGCGCATAAACCACACCAAACCGTCTATTTAGTCGCATATCATCCAATACTGTAAACTGGGATTCAAATTTTTCGATGGTATTCCAAATAGTGGTCTCGACAGGGTTATGTCAACCGTAACTTGGTCTAAGCTCACGAAACACATTCCTCACAGAACGCTGATTTTCGTAATAAAGCTGAACAATTTGTATACACTAGGCCGGCCTCAGTCTTCCCATACAGTTTGAAACTATTCATGCGTCATTTGTAATAAAGAAACAAATAAAAAAATCACCCCTACATGAACGGTTTTACAAAATATTCCCGCGAACAGGCGCATTAGATTTCAAATCGCTAAAATATCGTAGGTTGTTGATATTATTTTAATTGTTGACGTTCACAAAAAGCACTGTCAAGTAATCTACGTTATATTTTACGTGTCGACAACCGCGTACATTACATGGCGTAATCTACCTCGCCCATCCCTGCGATGAGCCCTCTCCAGAGCTCGGTTTGTCGGTGGTAAGCCGTAGATTGTATCTTGATTTGTATACACATGCTTATATGATCGAATTCTATTAACAAAAACAAAATTAACTTACGATTATTTCGCCAGAAATCGAACAAAAAACGATCGCGTTTAACGATATCGAAAATACCATAAAGGGTCCCAGTATCAGAAAATTGTTTGTGTAATTATGGATAAATAATTAGTAAATAACAAATTTAACGAAAAACAAATATATTTATTAAAATAAATTTGAATTATAATGTTTTTTTTTCTAAGATATTACGACAATTACTATCCATTAACAATTTCCACTAGATATCAATTTCATTTCTTTTTTCCACATCATTTCCAACCGATTTCCAGTCCGTGTCAAAATTGAATATATTAAAAATTAAATAAAATAACAGAATTATTGCGGTGCCCGTAAAAATACCACCAGCAACTATAAATATGTCAACTGAAATTAATTTGGTAATGTCATCAAAGCAATGGTTTACCAGGACACCGGACGATGTACAAAACATCCAAATCCCGAGGGAAATAATTTTTATTTGAGGTTGGACCTGTGTATATACATAATATAATCCGGTAACTATAATAATACTTTCCGCAATAGACACCAATAAAATAGGTGCTAAAAGCCAGAGAATTGAAATCTCTAATGGGTCAATTACAGCCCCCCCTACAATATGACTAACCCCATCATGTAAGTTTGTCTGATAATAATAAAAACCACCCATTTTAAATTCAAATATACCCTTAAATATTGGTTTAGCCATTCCATCTCGTGCTTTATACATTCCTGGAATTACAGTTTGACATACATTCAAACTAATCGGCAAATATGTGCAAAGAAAATGGTACTGAACTCCAACAGGACCGGTTTGCTCGGAATGTTCTAATTTGTAAAACATAGTGTAATGTCTTTCAAAGTTATCTGTGAAGGTTGTGCAAGTGACGCAAACAATGGGCAATTGTGATGCATGTTTTGCAATTGGTCCAACTTCTCGAGAATTTGGATACCATGTATCTTCTTTATATTTATACGATGCATTATAGAATCTCTTATCTGGTGGTGTGTCATAAGGGTATTTAGTACGTAATATAGGTAGTTTGCTATGGCACCTAGCATAATCTATAATAAATTTTTCCTTAAGTAGTCGATTACCAATTCCATGGTCTCCTTGTGCCCAATAGAAATGTATTCCTATTTGTGGCCCACCCAGAGGAACATTTCGGAATAATTTATATGTATTAGCATACATGGAAACCGTATTCTCACCAGCTGTAAAATTTATTGTGAACACTAGGTGCCTCCAATCGTGTGTGTTGTCATATTGTCCTGTTGTACCAATAAAAATATATCCATGATTTTCTTTAGGTAGTGAGGCGGCATGTTGTGATTGTGATGTGGTTATATCCAACTTTCTGGTCGAAATAATCGATTGCGACATTAATAAACATCCGATAATGATGGCATAAATTGGTTGCGATGGTAGAGACAATGCAAATTTTTCATAAAAACAATAATAAAACGTCAAAATAAAAATTGCGCTGCACGATACGTACACCATTCTTAGATAATTTCGATCAAAGTTGACTGTTAAAATTTGCTGACTCATGAGCTCAGCATACATCGGCCAACGAATTAATATTTGTTCATGTGAAATCCATAATCCGAACATAATTGTTATGAATATCGTTACATTTAAAAAATTACGTACGGGTCGAAATACATTGCCAGAACGCATGCCTAACGATGTTCTTGGTGCGGTATAAGCATATTTTGAAATGTAGAAACACTGCAAATAAAATGGAATCACATTAGTAAATATTATTCCGTCATAAATTATTATTTTATATATAGATATATACATACAAAAAGAACAAATCGAACATGCTCCTAAAATATAGTAGGATGCTATGCGCAACTCATCATCCGCGCGCCATAAATCAAAAGTTGGTGGTATTAAATAAATCGAAGTGATTTCACTTAGAACAATCGCACAATAACATATCAAAAAATACACGTATAACTCACTGGAGTATTGCGAGTTATATTCAGACGCACCGTATGACAAAATGGCAATTTTCAGTGTACTGAAAACAAAGCCGAATAATATGGGAAACAATATTCCCGTCAAAATGGATCGGCTTAAATAAAACGATATTAACGCTAAACTCCATATCATTATGAAAGAAAACACCAAAAAAAATTTGTTCATAAATAATTCGACCATAATTGAACCTATGAAGAGTGAAACTATTTCTGTAATGGTTGTTATTGTTAAAAAATATTTATTATCCTGTTCTTCAATAAAAATGTTTTCATATTTGAAAATGCCTGTAATTGAAAAAATTGTATGTTTAATGCGCGAATTTATAATTTTTTATTATTCCCATACCTTTTAGAATGTAATATCCCAGGCAATGGCAGAACAATGCTACAATAGTGAAAGGCAACATTCGATAAATAGTTGGCCGTTGAAACTGAAATTATTTACCATCATTAATTTGAAAGTAAAAAAATTATAACTTTTTTTTTTCCTCACTCTTATTTTATTGGCCATTTTGAGTTTCGTCGCCTTCAACAAATTTGCAAAAAAAAAAAACAAACTAATACAAATTTCATGAACCTCTTTGATTAAATTTATATTCAATGCTTGCTAAGTTTTCAAGTCAAAATATAAACTGTTTGAGCAAGTGATTTCCAATTTAAGTTGGTATCAAGAATTCAAACCTAGATATTTTAATGCAAACACTGCTTTTGTTGCTTGAGTCACATAATTAATAAACGTTTAAACCCGTCCTAATGGACTAGCATAGACACAATTTGGTCCGTAGCTGAACCACATTTCTGTTACTTCCGTTCGCTCGCAACCGTCAGGTCTTCCAAATTCCCATATATTTTATTCTGCTGTATACTAGACTATAGAACAGGTGAAGAGCAAATGGAGCACAGTTTCTTCTACTAGTCATCACCACAGCTGGAAAACAGCAGAAATCACGAGCGGGGACACCAATTCTGCTCGCATGTTCCCCAATGAGACAATGTCCCGTTATAGCAATATGGTGCCGTTGAAGCGATATCAGTTGGCCGGATCTGGACCGGTCAAGTCTATCTTTATATCCTGCCAGCTTTGTGATATAAAGCGTGCTGTGCCCTAGGCCAGCTCATCTGCCTTTACTTCCCCCACGTCAAGTGGACCTTGAACTGATCAGCCATCTCATTTAAAGATGCCAGATATAGTTCTGGGTAACCTTCGACGGCAGGAAGTGGGATAGTGGCATTTTAATAGCAGACGGACATTATCGTGATAAGTGTAGCTTGAAAAAAACTGCTAAAGTCGAGGAGATGAAAAGAGAGGTTGACCTATAGTGCCTTACAGAATACCTCTGTTGCACAGGATAGATGATGCTGGTCACCAAATAACAACCCCATACAGTATTATAGGCTTGAACACTGAGACGTAAACCCTGTGTGCCATGTGAGGCTCCATACTCCATCTCTTTCCCATGGCATTTTTGCAGAGCTTACTCAGCGTAGGAGGATCGAAGACCGCAATAGCGATATCATCCGCGTAGGCAACCACCCTGAAACAGGGATGGGCGAGGTAGATTATACGGCATGAAGTCTACGTGGTTTCCAATGGGTAAAATATTACGTAGATTACTTGGCAATGTATTTTGTTAACGTCAACAATTCAAATATTGTCAACAACCTATACAATATTTTAGCGAGTTGAAACCGAATGCGCCACTTCGGGGTTGTATTTGGGTCGATATTTTACTTATTTTTAATTTACAGAAAATTCAACTGGCAAGTTTTGGTTATCTGAATGACTTAGACTTTTAATAATTCGGTAGCTCTTACAGCCTTCTTAAACTTCAACTCGTCTTACCTTGCTCCATAGTATTAAAGTTTATTTTTCGGATTATTTATAATGGAAGTTATAACCATCTTGTAAATCTTTTTAGCATAGTTGTGCCACGTTTCTGCTTTTTGTGAGCTACTTCTTCTAAGTTGAGTCCTTCTTTATACAATTTTACAATGGTATATATCGTTGTTTTGAGGAAATTGAATGATTTTGCAATGGATATACCTAACGCGGTAGGTGTTTCAAAGTATTTATGAATAATCAGTTCTAAATTATTTAATTGAAAATTAAATTTCATTCCTAATTTCATTTCTAATCACGTGCATGAAGGAGTATCGGCTGGAACTCGTTGCTCTTCAAGAAACTCGCTGGCCTAAAAGTGGAGACCATGTGTCCCAGGGCTATACGTTGTTCTACAGTGGAGATGACCTCGGAAATCTTGGAGCTGGATTTATTCTTGGGCCGCAGGTAAAGAATGCTGTTTTGGATTTCCAAGCAGTCAATAACCGATTATGTAAGCTTCGCTTGCGCATGAAGTTAGCTAACCTGTCGATAATTTGTGTACATGCGCCCACAGAAGTCAGCCAGCCCCAAGATAAAGACTCATTTTACAATGACTTGGACGATCTGATTGGATCTATACCCGAACACGATGTTAGAATGGTAATTGGGGACTTTAATGCTAGAGCTGGCAGAAATCAGACCGACTTGTGTGAAAACATAGGTCCGTACTCCCGACACGAAACTGCGACCGATAATGGTGAGAGAATGATGTATACTTTGCGGTTGCTCATGATCTTAGAGTAGCAAGCACATTCTTCCCTCACAAACACATACATCTTGAGACATGGACACATCCTCGCGGAACTTCCCGCAGCCAAATTGACCATGTGTTAGTTTCAAAAGGACGGGCTCAGGTTGTGCAGGATGTGAGAACTTATCGGTCAGCAACCAAATACGTAGGCAGCGATCATCATTTGGTCGCTGCAAAGCTACGATGAAAGTTTTCGTACAAGTCTGGGAACACAGCGAAACGCATGGTACGTTTCGATTGTGAAGGTCTGATAAATGAAGATCAAAAGAAACGATATCAGGATCTTATCAGCGACAACATTAATAAAGCTAATTGCCAGTCTGACTGCGTGAACTCTGTCTGGGAGGTACTGAAAACTTCGGTTGTCAGTGCTGCTCAACAGACTTTAGGTATAGTGAAAGTCAGACCCAAGAATGATTGGTTTGATGACGAGTGTCGTCTTGCAGTTGAGCAACAAAATATAGCCCATAATGAAGTGCAACAACGTCTCACAATCGCGAGGAAAAACAAGGCTGCTATTGCAAGAAGGGCAGCTAAGCGGATTTGTAGACGGAAGAAGCGCGAATGGTGGAAGGCCGAGGTTCTGAAAGTACAACAACTCAGCAATGAGCGCAGTTCGCGTAATTTCTTTAAAGGAATTACTGGACTGCACCATACTTTCAGGCCTACGTCAACCGCCATTCGGGACCGGGATGGAAACCTCTGTGTCAACATCGACGCAGTACTTGACGCATGGAGTGGACACTTTACTGACCTGCTTGATGTCCATCATGCGTCACAGACTGTTGTTGAGCCACCTCTAATACAGACTGCGGAGATATGCACTGAGGAGCCATCCCATGAGGAATTCACTAAAGCCATGCAGAGATTGAAACGAAACCGTGCACCTGGAGTGGGCTGCATTAATTCGGAGCTCTTGTTTCTCGGAGGGGATACTTTGTTGAACTGTCTTTTCGACCTTATTCGATTAGTATGGCGAACCGAAATTATGCCTGACGAATGGAAAGTGGCCGCGATATGCCCCATCTTCAAGAAGGGAGACCGCTTGAAGTGTGAGAATTATCGCGGTATAGCTCTCCTTTGCACAGCGTACAAATTACTGTCATACATTATATTGGATAGAATCACTTCTCTAGCGGAGGGGTTGGTTGGTGACTATCAAGGAGGATTTCGTCTGAATCGAACAGTTACCGATCAGGTCTTTTCGCTGCGGATGATTCTATCTAAATATTATGAGACATCCATCTCCGTACATCAGGTGTTCCTGGATTTCCGGCAGGCCTATGACTCGATCAATCGAGAGAGTTTGTGGTCTGCCCTGGAATACCTAGAAATGCCAACAAAACTGGTACGACTGTGTAGGATGACAGTGACGCAGTCTCAATGCTGTGTTAAAGTTGAGAACAGGCTATCGACAATTTTCGCAGTTAACTCAGGTGTTCGGGAGGGAGATGCTCTGTCCCCGATACTCTTTAATCTCATGTTGGAGTACATCTTTCGTAAAACTGAAACACCGCAGCGTTACATCTTATATCACCAGTCCAATCAGGTGCTTGCATATGCAGATGACATATGCGTGATTGGACTGAATAGCAACGGAGTGAAAGAAATACTTGATCCGCTTGTAGAGTTTTCAGTTTCAGTTGGACTTCAGATCAATGAGTCCAAAACGAAATACCTGATCTCTGGTTTTAGAGACAATGGCACACCAGATTTTAGTTGTGGCCACCACACGTTTGAAGGAGTGAGGAGGTTGAAATATTTGGGTTCTCTTATCACTCACGATAACAGTGTGGGTGAGGATATTAAAGTGCAGCTGGCAGCTGGCAGTCGCTCTTTCTATCCTCTAAGGCCACTGCTAAAATCTAAACACTTATCAAGTGCGGTGAAGCTGAAGCTTTACAAAGCGTTGATCAGGTCCGTTATTATGTTTGGATGTGAAAGTTGGGCGCTGACGGATGAGTACGAGAGATGGCTCCTAACATTTGAGAGAAGAGTCATGCGTGTGATTTACGGCCCAAAACGCGAAATAGATGGTACCTATCGATCTCTGTACAATATCGAGATCAGAGATCTGATGAAGATCCCCGATATTGTACTTGAAGTAAGGTCTCAGCGAGTACGCTGGCTCGGGCACGTTCTGCGTGCTGATCCGGAACGAATTGTGCAGCGACCTCTGAAAGAGAGCCACCACACCATATGGTAGGCGCAGAGGTCGTTGCAAGCGACGATGGCTCCACGGTGTAGAGAACGACTTGGCTTCCTCAGATTGTCTTAGACAGTATGAAGACCATGCTCGGGATCGAAACCGCTGGAGCCGAATTGTTGACTCAGTAATTGCTTTTAAAACTGTTTTAATTAATTAATTAAATTTCATTGAATGAAATTCTATCGCATCGATCCTTAAGAAATTTTTTCACCTGGAACTGACTATATTATCGACGTCTGACGTTTCTATATCCAAGAACGTTACCAAGGAATAATTCTTATATTCAAGTGATTTATCAATCGGGCCTATACGGGAATTGAGAGCTGTTTCTACCGATCGTTCCTTACAGTACGCGTATTGAAATTTCGATAGCTCGTCCGGCTTGATAGAGCCTCTGATGTAAGCCTCTGCTTTCCTTTCTACTGATTTTATAGAAAAGAGGATAAGCTGCTTATAGCACCTTAGATATAAATATTACTTTTACTTCAGTCCATTTATTAGGAATGTGATAAAGTTCTAAGCTGCCTTTGAAGATGACTTCCAGCTAGGGTAGGGTTAAGTCAATAGTTCGGTGGATATCCGCAGGAATAACGTCATCTGGTCCTGCCGATTTGCATGGCTTAATGCTGTTTATTGCACATAAGATTCGCCTATTTACTTCATGACCTGTGAAGCATACACCCTTATTTAGTGGGATTCCCCACTACTAAGTCCATTAATGGACTAGAACATAGTACTTTGCGTAACCTGGACGCCTCCGAGGACCCCTGTATATTACCACAGTAGATCCTCCAAGCCCTTGTTTTTGGCTTCTCTTATCTCGTACTTGTAAGTTTTGAGGATTTCCTTATATCAATTCCAATTTGCAGTAGCATCTGAATACCTCTGAGTAGCATTGGAGTACTCTTGCCCACCAGGGTGTAGATGCAGGTGGGCTTGGAACCGATACCAGTAATGAGTTACCAAGAATGGTTCTAAAGCAACCCCACTTAGTTGAATAAAGAGACTTACAAGTGGTTTTGCAAAGGAGTCTCCAGGTTAAATAACATATGAAGTGGTTGTCAGTTATCGGTTCGCAAGTGTCCAGGATATTCCAGGATTTCACCCCAGACAAATTCACAATATTTATCAGGGGATACTATTCTCATCCCACCCCAGGATTTGGGATGTTTATGCTTGAATATTCTGGTCGTACGAAGTAGTTGTCACAATACTCATATGAATCTGACGTGATACATCAACCATGTTTCCCGCAAAAAAGTTTTCTATGTTTTAGTTTTTACTTGGCATGCGGTGTCCACTTTCTGTGATTAATCGTTGAACACCAGCCGTATGTTGTAACTGCCGGAATTGGCTCCAAGTCGAAGACACAGGAAACTTTTTCCGGCACTCATAGTTCTCGAGAACCATTTGTTAAATTCCTAATTTTATGGATGGGGCCATATTTATATGACTTTCTGAGCCTATTGTGCCAATAACTTCGTATGGCCAGAATATTCAAGTTGAACGTCGTCGGCATATATGTATATGATATTCACAGTGCTTAATAGATTTTACAATATCATTGATGTATAAAGTAAACAATACTGGTCCGAGCACAGAACCTTGGGGTACACCAGAATTTCTCATATGAATGTTTGAAAAAGTATTATTGCATACTGTGGTTTGTGACCGATCTGTGAGGTAAGAAGAAACTAGTTCCCTAGCTGTACTATAAAAATGATATTGTTTTTGTAGTTTTATTGCCAGACGGTTGTGGTCAATAGCATCGAAAGTTTTACTGAAGTCTAAAAGGCATAATAGCACACATTTTTTCGCGTTAAGTTCTCTATGAATATCGTCTGAGATTTTCAGAACAGCACTATTGGTACTGTGAAATTCCGATAAACTGATTGGTTTACATCGATGAGATTATGTTTTTCAATAAACGTAGTTATTTGAACTTTTAGTATTTTTTCAAAGACTTTTGATAAAGCGGGAAGGATACTTATCGGCCGATAATCTGACATGGTTTTAGGATGATTAACTTTGTTTTGTGGAATGATTTTAGCATGTCTCCAAGAAAGGGGAATTTGGATGTCGTAATGACATTATTGTAAATAAACAAAATTCGAGTTTCAATAATTGGTAAAAGAATCCTAATAAATCTGAATGGAATTTCATCAAATCCAATTGCATTTGATGTGACAGAACCCAGGGCGGAAAAAAATTCTAAATTGCCAATACAATTCTATTGGTGCTTTAGAAAGAAATCCTAAATGGCCAATACAATTCTATTGGTGCTACATTAGTCGGCGATGGTTAAGCAGTTTGTTTGTTTGACTTTGGAACCGAGAGAACATTATCGTGAGAAAAGTGACTATTCAATTTATTTGCTGTAAAACATATCGTACTATCTGATTTACGTTTACCGAGCTCTAATGCTCTGATGATGTTGCAAAAAGCAACTTTTTGCTTTTCTAATCAAACTATAGTTACTTGATTTATTTGCCTTTGATATGAAGTCAAATTAATCGCGCTACGGGTTCTTTTCCACAATTCATAAGCAAACTCTCTCAGTTCGATCTGCGATACAATATTATTGGTTAACCAACGTGGCCGATTCTTATAGATTTTACATGTTTTGATGGGCACAAAATTCTGATAAACGTCCCTGACTAATTCGTTGAACATCAATAACTGATCTTGTGGGTCACTTCGATTATAAATACATTGCCAAGGCAAGGAAGAAGCATAATTATACACGTCAGATTAATTTATATTATAAAAAAGTCTCTAAAATTAAATGCATCACTCTCAAAAATCTTAGGATTGGGACACCCCTTCCAATAATAAATTAAACTCATCAACTTTATTTCTGACGCCATTGATCTTGAGCAAGCAAAAATGCAGTCCGCTCTTATTATTCAACAATAATGAATCAGAGCAGTGTGAGTTCTTGTTTGTGGATTTATGCCCAGGAAAGCGAAGAGAAGCTAGTTTTCCTCATAATCCAGTGACACAGGGAAAAATATTTAATGCACTGAACGTTCGAAATGGTTTACATTTCTAATTTTGTAATTTCCATGAGATTCTTTGATTGCTGTCTTGATTGTTCCATTTAGAACGCACGTTTTCAGCAACCTTATCGCATCCGACATAATTCGTCAACATTGTTTTTACTGTTGCAGAATATTTTTGGATAGCTCGAAACCGGTGGGCTCAGCTGCTCTAAGGCAGCACTGAATTGATTAGTTTCGTAGCAATTCATAGTTCTTTTTGCAATTTTATCTCAGTTGAAGTGATTTTATTTAGCGGGAGGATTGCCACGAATTTTAGCAAGATACAATTATTTTTTTTCAAAATCATCTTTACTTCGGGATATTTCAAAAGAATGTATAGCGCTTCTACCGGCAATTTACTAAGAAATACTAATATTATTTTATGCATAAATTGAAAATCATCTTCAGATAATTGAACATCAGTATTACGGTCGATTGCGGGTTGTTTTCTTACACAAGTATGTTGATGTTTTACCGAGCAAATAGCGCAGTGGTTAAAAGCTGCGACGTTTGGATCGGGAGGTACCGGGTTCGAATCCCAACAGAGGCGGGATGCAAAAGGGATTTTTCATCTCCCGATTACGATCGGTGATTAAATTGAAAACATCTATGACCCTCTGTTGGAATGTAGAACTCATGGGCCGACCCATCTTTCATATCACTGTACAGGGTGACATGGAGCTATGCAATGCACAGATGGTATACTGTACTTGTGTGAATGGGATGAATGAATGGTTTGAATGAATGTTGTGTGAATGTGAAGGTAAGGTTATGGACCAAAAGAGTGTCTATGCCAATACCTTTTTTCAAAAAACAAAATGTTGATGTTTTTCTTATTTTTAATTTACAGAAAATTCGAATGGCAAGTTCTGGTTATCTGAATGTCATTTTAATAATTCGGCAGCTCTTATAGCCTTCCTAAACTTCCCGGATTATTTATAATGGAAGTTATTACCTTCTTGTAAATTTTTTAATCATAGTTGTGCCACGTTTCTGCTTTTTGTGAGCTACTCCTTCTAAGTTGAGACCTGACACCGTACAACCGGATTTAACGTAGCTTTACAAACAATGAAGATTAAACTTGTCAACATCCGTATCGCATCGATCCTAAATAAATATTTTCACCTGGAACTGTCTATATTATCGACGTCTTACATTGCTAAGGGTCTCTCCTATTTCCAAGAAAGTTACCAAGGAATATTTCTCATCTATAAATGATTTATCAATTGGGCCAATAAGGGGATGGAGATGGTGATTTTGTGTTGTGATTTCAACAGCTAGCCCGGCTTGTTTGAGCCATTGATGTAAGCCTCTATCTGTCTTTCTAGTGATTTTAATAGAAAAAAAAGGATACGCTTATATAGGCCTAAAGTCATTATGATAGCAATGAGAGCTTTATCACGACTTAGGTATAAATATTACTTTTACTTCGGTCCATTTACTAGGAATGTGACAAAGTTCTAAGCTGCATTTGAAGATGACTTCCAACCAGGGTAGGGTTAAATCAATAGTTCGCTGGATACCCGCCGGGATAATGCAATCAGGTGATCAGCAGTTGTTTTCCTCACTTTCTTTAACAGTCTTCTTCATTTCGTACGAGTACCTTGGAGTTTTCTCGATCACCAGGTTGGCCGAGACTTATCCAAAGGCCTACTGATAGGACATGCACCTAACATAGATTTGTTAAAAGCAACAGATTGCTTGTTTACTAAAACATCAAGATCCTGTATAGGATGTATTTGGAACCGGTACCGGTAATGAGTTACCAACAATGGTTCTAAAGGAATCCCAGTCAGTTTCTGTAGTATTCCTGATGGATGGTTCACTACTGGGTTTTGTAACCACTGCATACTAAGAATAACAATGGTCAGTGAAAGGATATTCGCCAGAAACTTGCCCGTCCATCTCGATGCTAACAACCACTACATCAGCAGCGTTGATGTAACTTAGTAGTATACAAATTTTCAACGTTTTTCGAGCGAGAATGCAAGAACGAGCCTTCATTTTCCGCAAGTATAGTATTTTATAGTTCGGAGTTTTGAGCCCCGGTAGCCGGTTACCGCTGACCCAGGGTTCCTGGACCACAACCACATCAATGAACTCAGATTCCATTTCAAACAGAGCTGCATCCTTAAGAAGGATCTTAAATATAAGATAGTGCTTACCTTCACCACTGTTGAAGGAGCGCACAATGCACCCTATAGATATCTACTTCCTCCAATTTGGCAATCCTCCTAGTGGCTTTTTTGCGGATTTGCAGCATTTTCGAGATATCCTTCGGGTAAGTCGGTTCCGCAGGGATCCAGGCTCGTGCCCCAGACCTGCAGGGAAATTCCTCTCTCGTAACCATTTATAATTTGACCCCAGGTCAAACTTCACCCCGTTGCCACCCTCCGTCTCGGCAGGTTCTGGAGTCTTCTTCACAATTTTTAGAAAGGTGGCGGGTAAGGCTTTCTCTACTTTCCACCTGTTAAGGGCCGTACTCATTTTCCTGAGCCTTGTCAATAACTGTCATAATCAGATGCTCCTTTACCACCATGTTAAAGGGCCTATAGTGGTAGTCTCCTAAACCGTTTTCCTTTTTACCTCCGTAGGCGAGTCATCCCCGGATCTCTGCCTTTTCGGCTGCGAGTTCCCAAAAGAACCCTCCTGCTTCGGTCCCATGATACATTTAGCCCACGCAAGCGTTCTCTGCTCCAACGGAATCTTGTTGATCTTGGGGATCATGCGCCAAGCACTGTTCCTGGTCTGGTAGTTAGGCACTTAGGGAAAAACATTTGTGCCTTTGTCCTTTGGTTTTGAGAAACCAGTCTCATTCGTGCTTATGTCCCGTTTTGCGCTTTGGAAATTATTTCACTAGATTTTGATTTTTTTAAGGGTGCCGGAGTAAGCGGAGTAACGGAGGTCTACCAGGTATGATATGGTGTACTTGTTGCCCCGTGGTCACCACGGAAAGATAACACGTACGCTTGTGGAAGCTGCAAGATACGGAGCTGGCAATAAGTTTTCCACCATAACTTGATTCCACCAAGACCACTCTGATAAGTCATATGCTAATTATGTACATAAATACATAATATTCATGAAAATGAATAGAAAATTCTAAATAAAAAATAAAAAAAATTTTCCATCTCAATCCATAACCGCACACAGCACAACAAACAAAAGTAAATTAACTTTATTTATCTTAACCATAAATCCTATTGTAAGAAAGGCTAAATAGCAAATATCTATCTGTTCCTATAAACTATGTATCCATACATATGCATACACACACATTAAGTCTTAGTAATAAGAAAATCCAACCTATTTTAATTTTTGACATTTTTGACAGTTTTATTATTACAAATATAGTTTTCCTTTGTATTTTTGTTTTGAAAATTGTATGATTAAGTGGTTAATCCTTTCACATGAAATTAGGAGGGTATATGATTAATGTGGTTTAATGTTTCCAAAAATAAAAAATTTATACCTGTTTTTCCTATTGTGTATGTGTGCGTTTATCATAATTTTTGTTCAAAAGAAAAATTATAAATCATCGAATCATAATAAGGTAACAGAACAACTACAACATACATACGTATGATCCATTAATATAATTATTGTGAAAAGCTTTTTGCCCCAAAAAAGTTAAATACATGTCTCCCCTCTTATAGTTTATAATTAATTTTCTTACAAATCGTATTCCATCCCTAGTATACATACATACATACACGCTCTGTGTATATTGTACGCTTGGGTTGTCTTGTATATGTCAATTGATTAACCTTTTCTCAAGACACACCAAAACAAAAACAAAAAATCAACAAAACAAAAAACTAAATTATATTCGAAGATTGGTTAGGGTCTGTGCGTTTTCTTCAAAAATAGAATCAAATTAAATTTCTAAGGTTGTTTCGGTCGTCAGCGTTTTGGGAAATATATTTACGTTCATACGCATACAAAATTGTCATTCAGTGTGAACTATTTATTACGATCGATGTAATTACGTATACATACACATTATACGAGTATACATATACATATGTATATGTCGTTTTGTAAATAATGCTTTTGTAAAATTATTAAACATTTTTATTATTTATGCAAACTAAAAGTAATTTATGGAATGTTTTTGTTGACACTTTTGACAAGAATGTCACTCATATTATTAAATTAGTCATGCAACTATGTATGCATATGTATAATGGCACCACCAACATATAAAATACCAAGTTTAACCAGGTATTTATAAGGACACTTGTATCTTTGAGATTTCCAACAAAGATTGTATCTTTGTAACAAGGAAGATTGTATCTTTGAGATTTCCAACAAACTTTGGAAATAGGTTTTTGACTATTTACACAATTTGTGACATCTCTCGCCCCAGTCAGCAAGCTTTAATAAAATTATTTCTTGTTCAAAGCTTTTGAGTTTTTGTGACAGTACAGAAAACCGATATAAAGGTTGTTCCAAAATTAACGCAAGTTTTAAAATAAATAGAATACACAGTTTATTGTTTTCAGATTGTGATTTTTTTATTGAATCATAAAATACATAGGATTGGGTTGGGCCTCCACAGCTTTGCTGGAACATACGCACACTTTTTTCGATTGTCCATTACCTTTTTTGCATAAATGTGGCTGAATTTCGTTGATGCAGGGTTTAATTTCCTCCTGTTATGCACGGGTGGTTGTGGGCTGGTTGACATAGACCCAGGGATGGGCGAGGTAGATTACGCCGAGGAAGACAACGATGATTTTAATAGCGGTTGTTGTTGGTTTTGGGGTTTTGACTTCACATATACAGCTCGGCTGGTCATTAGCATTGATCGCCCTCTTAACGAGCACTCTGGAGTGATGGTAAGAATTCCGCTGCCTTGCAAAATTACCGGCTGAATTCGTTGCTCGCAGTCTAGTTCAAAAGTTGTTCTCTCATCTAACACGACATTGCCTGGGAGGAGTCTTTGCGTGTCTCAGGAGAGCCATCTCGCAACTCATCTCTTTAGCTCCCATGTTGTATGTTGGGCCATTTGGTGTACAGATGAGCGAACAAATTGTGCTTGTCTACAATTTTTAATTGGACTAGCTGCTCCTGTTTGTATGATAAATCAACTGCCTGGTTGTCTTGTATCCTTTCAACATCACCATTGGATACATTTATATTTTTACATTCTCCTCATTATTACTTTCACCGTTGAATTCATCTTGAAGATGATCATATATCTTCGATCAGTTCACTTCCTTCATCATTTTTTTTATCATGTAAATACACTTTATTTTTAACTTATTATTGTTGATGTGAACAACTGTGGTCCGTAAAATGATCAGTCTCGAACATGCTATTCACAATTCCATAAAATATCATAACTGTAGTATGTGATCAGTGAAACTGCTGTTGGTTTGAGTTACAGTGGGTGAATACATTACAGTATCGTTCTTATATGGGGCTATATACTCGTACATATGAGCCAGGGGCTATATACTCGTACGTATGAGTGATGTCCATATAGCCGTCAAGTCGAAAGCAAAGAACAATTTTTCCGGCACTCATGGTTCTCGAGAACCATTAATTAAAATCTGTATTTCTTATATGGGGCCATATACATATGAGCCCATTGCACAAATTACAACATATGTACGGCTGGTGTTCAACGATTGATCACAGCAAATGGACATCATGTCAAGTCGAAAACAAAGAAAACTTTTTCCGGCACTCATGGTTCTCGAGAACCATTAATTAAAATCTGTATTTCTTATATGGGGCCATATACATATGAGCCCATTGCGCAAATTAGGTGTTCAACGATTGATCACAGCAAGTGGACATCATATCAAGTCGAAAACAAAGAAAACTTTTTCTGGCACTCATGGGTCTCGAGAACCATTAATTAAAATCTGTATTTCTTATATGGGGCCATATACACACGATTGATCACAGCAAGTGGACATCATGTCAAGTCGAAAACAAAGAAAACTTTTTCCGGCACTCATGGTTCTCGAGAACCATTAATTAAAATCTGTATTTCTTATATGGGGCCATATACATACGAGCCCATAGCGCAAATTACCACATACGGCTGGTGTTCAACGATTGATCACAGCAAGTGGACATCATGTCAAATCGAAAACAAAGAAAACATTTTCCGGTACTCATGGTTCTCGAGAACCAATTATTAAAATCTGTATTTCTTATATGGGGCCATATACATATGAGCCCATTGCGCAAATTAGGTGTTCAACGATTGATCACAGCAAGTGGACATCATGTCAAGTCGAAAACAAAGAAAACTTTTTCCGGCACTCATGGTTCTCGAGAACCATTAATTAAAATCTGTATTTCTTATATGGGGCCATATACATACGAGCCCATAGCGCAAATTACCACATACGGCTGGTGTTCAACGATTGATCACAGCAAGTGGACATCATGTCAAAGCGAAAACAAAGAAAACATTTTCCGGTACTCATGGTTCTCGAGAACCAATTATTAAAATCTGTATTTCTTATATGGGGCCATATACATATGAGCCCATTGCGCAAATTAGGTGTTCAACGATTGATCACAGCAAGTAGACATCATGTCAAGTCGAAAACAAAGAAACAATTTTCTGGCACTGATGGGTCCCGAGAACCATTAATTAAAATCTGTATTTCTTATATGGGGCCATATACATACGAGCCCATTGCGCAAATTACCACATACGGCTGGTGTTCAACGATTGATCACAGCAAGTGGACATCATGTCAAGTAGAAAACAAAGGAAACTTTTTCCGGCAATCATGGTTTTCGATAGCCAGTAGTTAAACTCCTAATTTTATGTATGGGGCCATATTCATATTAATTTCTGAGCCTACTGTGCCAATTACTTTCAACGACAAGAATATATAAGCTAACACGTCGTTTGCAAATTTTTAAAATGTTAATATCAAATTTTGGAATGATTTTTAAAATCCTGGGATGGGATGAGAATAGTATTGCCTGATGAACATTTTTAATTTTTCTGGGATGGAATCCTGGGATAACTTCACATACTTCTTGTCTGCATATTTGTTTATCATAATATATGCATTCCACTATTTAAACTTAGGTATATTTAATTCATGATTTAATAATTTTGTAAAATTTTGTAAAAAGAATTTATAATTTACAAAGAGTAAATGAAATTAATTTATGTAGAAGAAAGATTTTTTATTTCTGTTTTTTTTTGGACACAACACAAAACTACTTTTGGTGGAATTGCGAGACCCTTCCCGAAGGATGCAAATTTGATAAAAAAACGAAGTGAAAATAAACGAAAAACCTAGCTATATATGATGTGCTGCGGACGCCTTACTACAAAGCCAGGTCATTAATACCCCGCGGGTAATGCTACTGGCGTTGGCTCGGTCACGACCCATCACATACACCCTCACATGAATCCGAACACTGAGTTGAGGCGGTACCGGATGAAAACGGTACCCCTGCAAAACAAATTATGGAGAATCACGAGCTAACACGAGAGAACTCGTGCCTTCCCGTGGAGATGGTTCTGAACCATCACCAATCCGGGTTTTGTGCGCCACTCCGTAGCGCGCCCATTAATGGTTTTATTTTAGGCTGTACCCTCAGCCGTGTTTGGGAGCCACTTTGTAACTTAAGGCACTTGGGGAAATATCTGTTAGATGCTACCCTTTGACTGGTAGCTGATATTAATCCGGCCCCAGCTACATAGAAGTTGTCCTATTTGTTGGTTCACGCGGCATTGGCCTGAAGCTCAGGTCGGTAGGGGAATGTTGGTCGCGGGTTGTGGTGGCAACATATAGGACTTAGATTAACCGCGGGTGTATGGCCAAAGCATACAAACAGAGACAGGTTTTTGGGGTAAATTCGGACCCACAAGTACTTTGTGGAACCCATGACGTGTTCCGACCATTGTCGTTCAAGAGCGGCTTAGTACCGATCCATTACCATGATGGGTAATGGAGGAGAAAACGAAAGTAAAAAAAAAGAAACAGGATTATAGAAGTGGTAGACACTACGTCTACCCACTTAGTTCTTAGTAAGTAGTTGGATTGGTAACGCGTTGCTAGCAGAAGGGAAGACGATGCGTTATGTGTTGAAATAAAACAAACAGAAGCTTTAATTAAAAAAAGTTTATTGCACTAAACGTTCGGATTGATCTTAATTTCAAATTTATAATGATAAATTCAAGCGATGTGGCTTGGGCAGCATTATTGTTCCATTTAAAACGCATATTTTCAGCAATCTTATCGCACCCGCCATTCTTCTTTTCTCTATTTCCAAATATTTTTGGATAGGTCAAAACCGGCGGTCGGCATAGATCTTCTGAGATAATATTGATTTGATTAGTCTCTTTTATAGCGTTTTTAGAGCAAAGCTTCGAACAGGAACTGAACCGGAACATTAAACCGTAATTAACCGAAATGATTTCCGAATTGTAATAGATTTAATAAACAGAAACATCCTTTTTTATTTTCTATCGCGGGCACAAACATTGTGGTTGATTATTAAGGCTTGTGCCCAAAACATTAAAATGAACCTGTTTTGTTACAATTTTGCATTAATCTTAATATAAAATAGCCAAATAATAGATGTAACTAAAAATTTTATTCGGTTTTAACCCGGTTCCGTCCCGGAATTAAACCGGAACAAAAAGAATTTCCAAAAGGAAATCTGGAAAAAACATCTTAAAGAACTGAATCCAAAACCAGAAAGATAAAAATTTTTTGGCTTTTTCATAACTCGGCAATTCTTATAGCCTTCTTGAACTCGAATTCGTCTTAGCGCATGGAACGGGATGTACTCAATTTTATGGAACGGTCATAATCAGAGATCCTTGGATTATTTTTAATGGAAGTTATAATCTTGCGTATTTTATGAGAGTACTGGCCAAGATCGACTAAAACTTGGTAACGAAATGTTATTCTTAGATGCCATACTCACATAGTAAACCACACGAAATTTTGTCTTGAATCAGCGCTGGACAATTTTTCGTGTGTTTTACTATGTGAGGGCTTGGCAAGTTCGATACAATTTTGATGTCAAGAATTTTTATTATTTTTTATCCACAGATAACTCAACTACTTATTGTTACAGTTTCGAATATCTATAAGTCGTGATATTTGAGCTGGTATACGATTCCCTTCGCAAACGGAAAATCATAAAATTTAAGGTATTATATATTACAAATCGAACGGTTTGTGTATCGTTCGAGATTGATTGTTGTTTGTCTCTAATTCAGACAGTAAATTGTCTGCGTATGTGACGTCTAACCTTGCAAGGTTCATCGTATGAAGTATTTAATCCAGTTCGAATTTTATTAACCCTGGCCACAACGTAATTGCAGTTGTCGAGTCATTTCGAAACAAAAATGTCGATTTGTTTACCGATACCAAATAAAACGGCGGGTACTTCTCAGATCCAATTAATTGTGTTGCCACGAACCTTGCTTGAGAGCAGATTTGATCTGCCAGTGTGAGGGTTCGCCCATGACATTGCCTTATGGATGGTCAGCCGTTGAATGTACCCGATGTTAGCCGAGGAGTTTCGTTAACTCTGAGAAAATTTTCGAAAATTTAGTTTTGATTTTTGGTAGGATACAACAACGTTATCGGTACTCGATATCCGTGTTAAATTGACTAATATAATCCAAGTGGCGTGATTGCCTTGGATTAGGTTTAGTTTTATACTGACTTGCTCGTTGAATACAGAGTATTTGTTTTCGGTTGAATGCAGAGTATTTATTTTCCACTAGCCGAATATAGTTCAAATGTTAGGACCCTCTGGTTGACTAGACAAACGAATAATGATTGAAACCGAAAGACCAGTAAATATTTTGTCCCAGCTTTGGTAGTTTGGTATTCGAGGGTACTATTCCCGATGGTGAAATCAAGGTTGTGTGATTTTAATGTGTAAGTATGTGTTTTACCGGGTGTTGCATCTTGGGGCCATTTTTGACATTGAGTCCTGGAGTGATCCGCCAACTCTAATTGATTTTTAAATATGACCGCTCTTCTTGGAAAAACTTAAAATGCATTGAAAAAAATTCTTTAAAATTATCACCAACGTTTAGAACTAATTCTCAAAATCACTCTAGGAATTGTCTACATTATCGACGTTGTCTACAGGTTGTCGACACGTTGACGTAGAAAATAGTAGATGACGCGTAAACGCCCATCCCTGAATAGACCTTTGGCTTCAAATAACCCAATAAAAAGAGATCTAATGGTGTTAATCACAAGATCTAGGGGGCCAATTCTGATCACCGAAACGAGAGAGTACACGAATAGGAAATGTCTCTTGCAGTAATTGAGTATTGTCGTCGATGTCAATAACATCCAACTGAGGCAGAAAGGAGTGTGTTATCATGTCGCGATGTCGAGCACCAGTAACAGTTACTGCTTGACCAACACTCTCACGCACTGCTTTGATATTGGCATTTGAACGCCTTGTTTTTGGACGACCGCAGTTAACTGCGTATAGGCTTTCCTACAATCTTGATGATTTAAAATTTGTAAATTAACAACAACAACGAAATTTAAAGTTCTAAAAAACTCTAATCTTTTATAATTCGATACTTAGACTGAGTCGACTATTGGGCTCCAACGGTTTCGATCCTGAGCATGGTTTGGCCAAGTCATTCTCTACTCGTAGACCCATCGTCGCCTACAACGATCTCTGCGCCAACCATATGGTGGCTCTCCTTTTAGAGATCGCTGCACAATTCGCTCAGGATCAGCACGCAAAACTTGACCGAGCCAGTGTACTCGCTGAGATCTTACTTCCTGTCCAATATCGGCGATCTTCATCAAATCTCTGATCTCGATATTGTACAGAGCTCGGTATGTACCATCTACTACACGTTGTGGGCCGTAAATCACTCGCATGATTCTTATCTCAAATGGAAGGAGTCATCTCTCGTACTCAACCGTCAGCGCCCCATTTTCATATTTATGTGAATAACAACGGGCCTGATCAACGCTTTGTATAAAGCTTCAGCTACACGATATAAAGCATGACAGCCAGCCTCACTCCCTTTAACGTATAGTGGAAACTACTAAAATCTGATGTGCCATTGTCCATATTAAGAGATAAGAGATAAGAAAGTTTGTGTTGGATTTGGATCATTGGTGGATCATTCAATTCGTTAATGGCTCAACTTATCTCAATCGGTGATAGATTGAATACAACTTGGCTTAAGTATAGAAGTCATGTATACCTGGGCGTTACGATGGACAAAAAACAATAAAAACAACTAGTCTGGAGGCTCTGCTGGGTGTATTTTAACCGTTATATTTAAATGTAAAGTTGGAATTCCTGAAACAAATCCTTGTTATCACAACAGGAATGAAAATTCAAAAAGAAACAAATCTAAAGGGAGATTGGAAAGGATTGGAATAACAAGCCGTATGGCTTTAGGAAGTTCCCAAAATGGTTCACGGATGGATCAAAAATTGAAAAGTTAGTACAAGCTACTCACAAATGGCAACACTGTCTTCCAGGCCGAGGTCTACGTTATTTTAACAGCAACAACAAATTATTGAAAGCAGACACCAAAATAGCAAAAAAAGTTGTACACTGTCTAATAGAAAAGCCCTAAATAAATTGATCATTTTTGTCTAGCCAGGACATGAAGGGATCAGAGGCTCCGAAAAATAGATATACAAGTAAAACTGGTGAACGGGACAGAGAACTGGACCAAATTGGAAATAATTCTATTTCACTAGTAGGATACAGCCCTTGAAATTAACTGATCAACCAAAGAAAGCCTAAATATTTTAGGTCGCAGTGCAGTAAAGCTGCGGTTTACCTTACCATAGGTCTTATGTTAATCCATAAACCTTCAACTCATTATGAATTACCTCCATTAGTAATTTCGGTGAAAATTTTGCAAATTTAGGTCAACCCTACTTATTGTTTCACTCATTGTGATCGAGCAACAAAATTTCATGATCTTCAAAAAATTTTGTGACTAACAAAATCCAGAATAAAATTCCAAACATTTATGGAAATATTTTTAACCGAACCTAGGGTCGGTAGTGCGTTGAAGTTTATATGGCCCTTGAAGTTTAATATGGCGTCAATAGTGACGCCCAGATAGTTGATGGTTTGTTGTGAAGTATAGTAACACATTCCTCTTTCGCCAGATTTGTGGTCTGCTTTACCTTCCTACTAGTAATTAGTAGGGATTTCTTACATCGAGTGTGACAATTACATTATAATGCTTACTACCTCCCTTCCATCTGCTTCTGGAAGCCGCTTTTGCGCAGTTCCTTTTACGTAGTTAACAACATCAATTGTGCCTTACCGAAGCCATATTGCAGTTTGGCAAGGTCACCCGAGCGTTCATCTCTCTCCTGTAACATGCTCGGAATCACTCTTGCCAATATTGGCCCAGGTGGCTTATTATTGCAACCTTTACTAGAAGCTTCAACTATTTGATCAATTGTGAGCAATAGCCTTCCTTCATTTCTGTCTAGTGCTTTCACTTCCTTGTTCGGTATGTGTTCCTGTCGCGGGAATAACGAAGTTACAATATTGTACAACACGAGCGTCTTTCACCAATCGATCCAAGTAAGCTTTGAACTCTTCCAATGATGCAGACGACCGTATCAACTGTAAATGTGAATGCCGTCGATTTTAATTCTGACAAAACCAAGTACTTCATGCACATGGTTTAATCTCATACACCGCCTGATCAAGCAGGTCTTCTGCCGCTTCGCAAGGGTTAGTTGTAACAAAATCATACTCTTCGCATTTTTTGTATTTTGTTGTGGTATATCGGACTAGCTTCTTTCCATCGCACTCATAACAAATATTTGAGTGGTCCATTTGACTGGGACATCTTTGTGCCACATGCCAGTAGGGCAGGCATTTGAAGCATTTCTTGGAAACTTTCTTCTCTCTTATGGTACAGGATAGCCAACTGATTCGAATTTTGCCTTTAGTGGTAATTTTTCCCACCATACCGCTGCGAAGGCTAACCACACCAATTTGGAATCCACGGCACGCGGATGTTAGTTTCTTAACAACAAACATGCGAGTCCTTGAACTTTTTCTAAAGTACCTTCAGCAATATCCTTGATTTCAACCATAACTACGTCATAACCAACTCCGATGTTCGAGGTGTGGACAACTATAGCTTTTGTTGGATTCCGCT
This sequence comes from Tipula unca, assembly GCA_951394425.1. NCBI lineage: Eukaryota > Metazoa > Arthropoda > Insecta > Diptera > Tipulidae > Tipula > Tipula unca. The sequence continues at coordinate 181,860,833 of OX596382.1, read as the reverse complement.
ATTGATGTATTGCGCTGATCACGTTTTATCGTTTCCTTCATGTCACGGTTTTGTCCGTGGTACGAAGTAGGGATAGACAGGGGTAGTCCAATTTAGGAGGTGCAAGAAGTAAAAGAATATTATAACTAAATTTTGGGAATAAGGAAGTGAATAACAAAAACTAAAAAAAAAGTTATAGTTTTCATTACTGTCGGGAGGAATAATAAAAAATTGGTAAGTATCATGAAATGTCCAGCCTGCTAACCTAAAAAGGCCCAATTGGTAACGGGTCTGTCAGTTGTCCTCAAGCGGGACGGAAGACGATATTGCGTACGCATCGTCTTCCCTTCTGCTGACAACGCCTCACCGATCCATCCATTACTTACTAACAATTAAGCAGGTTGAAGTGGTGTACCACTTCGACAATTCTGTTTTTTTTTGCTTTTATTTTATTTTATTATTTCTTTTCCATTACCCACCATGGTAATGGATAGGCACTAAGCCATTTTGAACGACAATGGTCGGAACACGTCTATGGGATCCACAGAATATTTGTGGGTCCGAATTTTCTCCTCAAAACCTTTAGCTTTTTGTATGCTTTGGCCCTATACTGAACCGGGGATAACTGGTAAGACAATTTCTATGTAACTGGTACCGGAGTAATATCAGCTACCCATCATAGGGTAGCATCTAACAGATAGTACTCCAAGTGGATTTGGAATGAAATCACATATAACTCTTAAGTACATTATTTGTAAGTGACCTATATGTGACCCCGTTTGACTTCTGTCTCGACCTATAGGTTCCCCGAGAGGATTCCACCTTTTCTAGAATTTTTATACAACTAGTTTGATGAGTTTTGAACACGCACAGTAGTTAAAGGTGTTTACTGGGATGCTTGGATCGGAAGGTACCGAGTTCGAATTCTTGACTGATAATGGCGTATGGTATGGATGATAAAAGCAAATTGCAAAAAGTTGGGAGGAACATAATCGCAAAATGCGGAAATTTAATGAAAATATTTTGTATGCTTGATTCGAACACCATAGCGTCGTGGATGGGTAAAGGAAATGTGAAAATAAATAAAATAAGGAAATACGAAGGATACGGTACATTTATATTCTATAATTGAAAAATAATTTCTAGGTTTACCTACACAGGTATTATTTATATTCCAGCTTATGTTTTTTAATAATATTTCCTAAAGGTACGTCTATTCGGATTCCTCGTTGCTTTTCTACACGATACACATATACAAAACATTGTTTATATCTTTGTGTTATGTTAACTATTTTCATTAAAAAAAATAATAATAATTTTAATGAAAATTATGATTGAAGTTTATAATCATGTACATCGATGTAAGAATGTAAATATTATGGAATATAAAATAGAACATTATAACGTACAGGAACGATTCTGTACAGATCTAGCTACAACCAGAAATTGAATATAAAGGAATACCTTGTATAACACAGACGAGAGAATGTTAAGAAGCTTTGGTATAGAAGGCTAGCTAATTAATGTACTGTGGAATGTATTCAGTTGGTATAGGAGCTAGGGATTTCTAATCCCTGATCGTTGTCCGATCTAATGGCTCTTCATTAACTGACTAAAAGTGCGAAATTGCTTTGTTTCACTTATCAAATCAAAATTAATTAGAATTTAATTTACGTGAATTTTGTCCTAAATCTGTCCTAACAAACAACAAAAACAATTTTCGCTTATTCATTTATGACGAATGCTCCAAGATGAATTTCATCATTATGACGGATGTTCCACGATGCCAAGATTGGGCTTAAGCTATCCTAAAAATATTTCAATTTTGAAAAAAGTATTTTTTTTAGACCCCTAGACATTTTGGTTGCCGTTATGCTGTTAGCCTCCTAGGATTTTCCAAAGAAAATAATCCTATATTCGTCGAACGAGAATATCATGTATTCGTCCAATGGCAAAATTCGTAATATTCTACTTTCCACATTAACACATGTAAGCGGAAATTGTTCTTTAAGACCGATTTAGGACAAATTTCACACAAGTGGAATTTATTAGAACTAAAATTTAATATGCAAATATTTGTTAGTTTAGCAAATATGTTTAATTTGAAAGTCTAGAAGTATTTCTGATATTTTTTCTGCTTTGAAACTGACAATAAACCCCGCGATGCTTCATTTGGCAAAGAACTATTTATAGTCTTTTAAAAATAAAATCCTGAATCTCTGCTATTACTTGTGGATCATTTCTAAAATTTAATACTAACGACTCCTTGTCATGTCGGAGGTAATTTTTAATTTTCGTGGGGTCAAATTCTGACGTTTCCATCCTTTCCGTGATAGATTCATATTATTTGGGTTTTTTGTGCCTCTCTTTAAGAGTCATGCGCCCAACATATTTTTTTAGGCTTCATATCGGTGAAGATATAGATCTTGTGCATAAAGAACAAACTACAAAGTTTTAAAAAAATCTTAATTTGAAACGGTAGAAATGTTCATATCATCAGCAAAAATAAAGAACTCAAAGTAGTAAATGACATCATTTTTGATACTCGTTCTGGTCTATGCCCAAACGGAATGCACGTCTATGTATAATGACTTTCTGTGAAGGTACATCACTTTGAAGCGAAGAACATGTTCCCAGGTGGTCGAGGCACATATATCCAACGCTGCCTTTCAGTTTTATAAATATGACTACTGTATCGGTATGCTTAGCCAGGTTACCCTGTCCCTGCCGAGGAGGCGCAGACTATAGACTATTAGTCGACTAATTTATTAACTTTTTAAATTTTTTACTTAAAATAAAATTCTTGTGTTCTGATATTTATTTCTACCTATCGCTCAAGCTTAAATGTGTTGAGGATGTTTGGCATCATTAAAGTAAGTTTAATTGCCGGCCACTCAACTCTTAAGTCTATAATAAGTTGATCTCTAGCTTCTTGAGCTAGATCACAGTCATGGAGGATGTATTCTATGGTATCTTCGCCCTGTCCATATTCAAAGGTGTTTGAGTCCGTTAGACTCAGTCGACATATAAGAGGCTATTCTTCCATGCCCTGTTAACATTTGGGTAAACCAAACACTTAGTGGAATCTTATGTAATCTAACTATATGTTACTCTACCATCTATTGAATATGCGAACATCTAGCTTACCATATTGCTATAAACGCTTTTCTCGTTTGCCTCTTCTTGCCTTCTATACTATCACGTTTCCGTAGCGCCTGTCTTTTTCTTATTTTATGCCGGCCAAGACAGTTGACACTGTTCTGTATGCCTTGGAAATTCCGAGCAAGATACTTCTTTGGGCACTAACTAGTATACACCGATGGTAACCGCGCACGCTTATGTCAATGAAGAGACCACAAGGCCCTCTTAAAATATTGACAAAGTACGTTGCTTGAGTCCCCAGGTCTCTTTAACAACTCATTTCAGCACAGCAAACACCTTCTTACTATTTTGAAGTTACTTTAAGTCTTCCGTCGAAGTCAACTCTCTGCCATATTTTAACAGTTGGCATTATTTTAATTAAATAATTATTTTATAGAAACCAATGGTGGTCTTATAATGTCCAGTGAACCTTTAAGTTAGATCATAACTGCCTTTGTAGAGGATAATAGCGCTTTTCCCTGAATACTTTGTGTTGAATCCCCAGCAATGAGCATTACCTTATCGTCCGCGAATATTGGTTTTGATTTTTGTAATACCATTTTTACAGAATGTTTTGAAATCATCGGATGTATACTTATTGGCCTGTACGATGCGACTTATGTTTCGTCTTTTCCAGGTTTTAGAATCATTGCAATTAGTGATATTTTCATTTTTTAAGGAAATAACCGCATCTCGTAATCTCGTAAATTTTATGCATTTATCAGGTAATTCTTTGATCATTTTTACGGTTATAAAATCGTGCCCTGGAGCTTTCTTTGGGTTTATATAATTTCCAATGGTATTTTTAGGTTTATTCCACTTAAATTTTAAAGGAGTTGGTTTCGAAGGATCCTCTGTAAACGTTGGTAGTACACTGTTGTTAGTTTTTTTGATTGGTGTAAATGTTTTTTTCAAGTGGTTAGAGAAAGCAGTAGCCTTTTCTTTACGTCACTTCTGGCCCAATGTCCATCGGATTCGATAATGTTGGCCTCTTTGGTTTTTTGATGTTTTCCTTAGTGAATAATCTGACTTCTCGGTCGCCGAGAGTTCAGTAAGGTAACTCTGGATTCCTGAGTCTTCTTCTTCTCTCAATGCTCGTATATGGACTCTATTCAATTTCCATTTTAGTAATGGAGATTTTTGCTGCTGCCGTAGTCGGCGTATTGTTCAAATAGGTGAAGGCTTATTAACTTTTTCAGAGTTGTTAATATCAGGGGTGGCCTCTTTTGCTGCAATTTCCAATATATGTCTTAAATCATTCACCGCCGCATTAATACCTTCCGGGGTGATAATCTACATATATAGTTGCTAGTGCCTCACAGAATACCCCACAGCCAACCCCTCTATCCCTTTTTGAGCCATCCGTGAAGTAGCTTAGCGCCTCATTGTCCATAACCGTTTCGTTCACCCAGTCCTTTCTGGTGTGAAACTCAGTTTGGAATCTCATCTCAACAGATGGCAAAGGAATAGCGTAGTCGATAGCTCCCGAAATACCCCTGTTGCATAGGATAGATGAGTGCCCTGCATTGTTACAGGTCCACATAGATATGGATTTCAGCCGAATGGCTGTGCACGATGCAATCCGCTCGGCCGCAATATCCAAGGGAATAAGATGATGGAGAATCTCCAGAGTTGGAGTAGGTGTGCTCCTGAGAGCCCCACTTATACACAAGCAGGCCGTTCTTTGGACTCTCATCAATACTTTACGGTTGGCCATAATTTTTAACGCTGGCCACCAGACGACAACCCCATACAACAGTATAGGTTTGACCACTGAGACGTAGAGCCAGTGTACTATGTGGGGCTCCATACCCCATCGCTATCCAATGGCATTTTTGCAGGAGTAGAGCACTATAGTAGCTTTCTTTACTCTCTCTACGATGTTTGGTTTCCGGCTTAGCTTGCTGTCCAAAAGTGGTCACTGCTCACGTATATCTGCCGGCAGACGTCCCACCCAGATAAGCTGATCCAGAAAAAGCTTATCCAGAATCAGCTTATCCTGTCAATAACAATTTTTTCAGTAACACCGCTGCATAAAGTTCTAGCCGTGGTATTGATATTTGGTTTATCGGAGCCACTTTCGTTCTTGCGGTCACTTACCTGATGTGGATATTACCTCGATCATCGATAGTTCTGCAGTATACTACATCAGCATATGCATTTTAAGACGCATTAGCAAATCCATGTAGCTCTAATTTAGTGCCTGTTTTCAACAGCCATCGTGGAATATTCAAATTTTGCAGACATGTCATTTCGTGTTTTAGTCTTTACCAAATTTCGGACGCTGATGATGAAATTTCATCATCCCAATCCAACATCAAGAGCCACAGCCTTTGAAATAAGATTTTAAAGTTTATGATGACAGGTGCGAGCCATCCCATTGGGTCGAATATTCGGACTGAAAGGGATAGAATATTACGTTTGGTTGGTTGTATATCAACATTGCAACACACGTTAAAAGGAAATTCATCTTTCACTGGATGCCACTGAATGCCAAGTAATTTTACATAGGACGCATCGTCGTTAATATCGACCGGAGTTTTCTCGTTTCTCGTTTCTTAAACGATAGTGTACTACAGAATCCTTCGTCTCCACAAAATGCGTTGGTAATCAGTTTCGATTGGGTCGACTAATATCTTTACTATAATACAACTTTAAACATTCTTAAATTTAACAAAATGCTAAATAGTGGTTTATATAATGAAACTCCATTTGATGATTTAAATGATGCGTCCAAAACCACTCTTAATTTGGTGGTAGTGCTCGATAGTTTGAAAACGCCATTGTGAGGTAAATAAAAACACCGATCTAAATTCCTGTTTATTTCACCAATAGGAATTTTTTCCATGTGTCTCAACTCTTCATATTCGGTTATAAAATGGTGGTAGGCTTCTTTAAATTGTGCATCTCGTTTAAACCGGTTTTCCATATTCTCAAGACGCTTCATTGCACCGCTCATGCTTTTTCCAAATATTGGGTTTTCGATTGTAAATGGAAGTCGAACAATGAATCGACCATCACTTATAGTTGTATGCTTTTGGTAGTGTTCCTCACATTTGGTGTTGTCATCTGTTAACTGAGGTTGGGTAGAAATTTCGTCGACTTCCCAAAATTTCATTAAAATGTATAGTCTAAACTAACCTCCGCGTGCAAACGGGTGCTAGAGTAAACTGGTGCTAGTTTTTGGTGTTGGCTATCGATAGTTCCAGCAATAGCCCAACCAAACAATGTTTGTTGCGCAATTGGTGTACCTAACTCTCCATAAATCTTGTTGGTGCCTATTATATGGAAGAAATAATCACTTCCGATTAAAATGTCAATAACACCTGGAGTATGAAAGGTTGGATCAGCCATCGGTAAGTTTTCCAAATGACTCCACATGGTGGTGTCAAAAGTGCAGGTAAGTAGCATTGAAATCAATTTGGAAATGAACATTTGAAATAACTGGTGGCTGATTCATTAAATCATAACTGCCATTGCCATAACTGCCATTGCCCTTGATTATCCTGAATTTTAATAATAATGGTTGGTAGTAACGATAATGTACAATGTGATGGAGATTGAAAGTAACTATCTTTTGAATTACTGTCCCGTTCTGCAGGTGGTTTACTTTGATTCAGTGCTTCGGTGTTTGCAAAAGTGGAAGTTTCTTGATGGACTGGTAGCTGTTATTGCACTACAATTTGGTTTGATATTGCATGTGATTGGTTCTTATTGCCTTCCATTAAAAGATCTAAATGTAGTAGTGAATGGTGTTTTCATGAGCATACTCGACATCGTGTTTTAGATCTGCAATTATAAACTGTATGATTATTATTAAGACAGTTATAGCATCTGTTATCACTTTTAATTAGACTTCTTCTAGCATCAACATCCAGTGCCTTAAACTTGCTACATTCAAACAATTGATGTGAACTGGTCTGATACACAGGGCAGGTTATTGATGATGATCCATAATTGCTTAGCTTCCTCATCAAGCTTATTAAACAAAATATAAATGAGCCAGATGTCCTTACTACTGGAATTTTTGTGCTGGTGTTAAAGAATTGCTTTTATGTACTGCTGCATTGAAAAGATCATGGAAGGATTGTCAGTCTCGATAATCAGCTGAAAATATTGGTATGTTCAACCTCGGAAGCTTAAAGTCGCCTACAGCTGTGTGACCAGTAGTATTATTGCCATCTGTAGATTCATCTAGATGTTGGTGGTTAGTTGATAAGTAATATAATACTGTTCTTCAACGGTTTCCATTTCCGATTTTTCATCTGGTTATGCACAAAATATTTTGTCTTCGATATCAATGAATTCTTGATGTAATTTAGAAACACGTGCCGACTTGACCTTAACTTCTTCTTCATTGGTAGTGTTAGAAAGCTCCTTTGAAAAATTTTCCAATTTCGTTAATAAGCTTTTAAGAATGCTTCTGCGTCTGATTACCGCTGGTAATTCAGTCATTCTTAATGATTATAATTCACTATTAATGGCTCACTAATGTAAGTTCAGAATATATATTTCACTATTACACAAATAACACGCGGTTTAACAGTTTACGCACTACAATACACGCCACACCGTTTATATACAGTAACGGTTAACTTCTTAATGGTTAAGACAATTTTCACCACGCTATTTGTGATTTCTGAATTTAGCTTAGATTCTCAGAATTTGTTCGATACCGGTGCGTATAATTTGGCTCGAAGGACCAAAAATATGTTCTCTTGCTGGAACTATTTGATTATCGATTATATGTTACACGGTTGTATCACAGGTTTTGATCACAAATTTATTTACGGCTTGACAGATAATTATGTATTTATATTTACTTACATACATGCAAATATTATTTGTATTGTAGGTCAACCAAAATTTATTTAGAATTGTTAGCGAATGCGCAATTATAACTTAATTAGAATGTGATTGAATTATTTGAGATAAAAAATAATATTTGACAAAATTAGTCAATAACAAGCTGTAACAACGTTGTGTACAACGAGCTCGGGTTATTCGAGGTATTCCTGTATGCAAACAAATATCAGACAGGTTTTAATTTTTTGATAATATTAAATACACGATATTATAATCACAATATAGGTACATATATACCAAACTTATAATATCACATAAATTCTCAACTAATCAAAATTTGAAGTCACGTGATATATCTTAAATAATAGCACATATTTTCACAATATGATATATGTACTCGTATATTGTTATCATTTTACGTACATACGAGTATATGATATGTTTCCACATGGAATGAACCTGGAAAATAATATAATTTCGTAAACTATTTTCGACTTTAAAACTTAAATGTAACAAATAAAATAAATTTTGTGTACATATACATTATACTCGTATATGTATACAAATTTATGTATTCAAATCACAAAATAATTTAGTTTTGAAAGCAAGAAGATGATAAAAAAAATCTGCCATAGAAAATTCTTGTATGTTGTATATAAATTCTCTGGTATATCTAGAATTGTATATATGTGTACGTATGGATATATAAACAGAGCCAACGAAAAGACAATGTAACTTTTAGATGGATAAAATAAAAACAGTTTGGTATATTACAAAAAATTTTGTTTAGAGTTTGCAGCATAATACATATTTCATAAATATAAAATAAAAATAATAAATTTACTTGATTATTTATTTATATGATTTATATAATATGATATACCGAGACTCTCTATATATATGGGCTAGAGTGAGGGGTAGACTGGCGTACGAAAAATAGAAAGATTTCCACTTGGTTTATGTAATAAATTTTTATTTATAATCATTTTTATAAAAATATAAGTTTTTCCACATATATTTTTTGCCCGCATATAGTGTTTTGTCTTTTATGGCAATTTTTGTTGGTTGCGGCTTGGAAGTGAAATTGTTTATTTGTGGCTGGTTGTGTGCAAATAAAGTTTTATGTATTTAAAAGATGTATAAATTGAAAATTTTTGAGGTTTATTTAATTTAATAAACAAAAAGGTTTGCATGAATGTGCAGTGATACTCAATTAAAGAGCCGCGGAACATTTCGATTCCACCAGTGTGTTTCTGCAGTGTTCCTTTCAACTTATTTAATTTCAGACCACTGGACTGAGCGAAATCCTTAATTTAATCAATTTTAATCACTAAATTTGATATTTAAGTTTCATTTAATAATATTTTTAAAAATATTTAAACTCAAATAATTTTTTTTTTAAATGCTGCTTTATTCTTGAATTCTACAAAAGAAACTAACAAGAAGTGTTCAAATCGTAAGCTAAAATTGAGAAAAAAATTTAAGCTAAAATTTATCAACTCCTTTAAATAATTTAAATTACCCAAAAACAATTTTAAAATTTTTATTAATTCTTAAAATTTTTAAAATTCATAAATATCGTAAAATATTTAAAATCCTTACATTTTTGACATTCTTACAATTATTTTACTTTTAAATATTATTTTAATTCCTAGAACACACGAGCGATTGTAAAATAATCGAATTATCAAATTTGTTTGAATTCATGAAATTTCGAAAAAATTTAAAAAAAAAATTAAAATTTTAAAATATAAAATTCCTAGATTCTTAAAGGACGTACAATTTTATATATTAAAATTCTCATATTAACCTACTTGTTTCTTTTCAAAAATTTCACATAACTATTTATGAAGTTCTTGAAATTTTAAAAAAAATTAAAAAATTGTAATTGTATTAAAATTGTACAATTCATAATAAAATCTTAAATCAAAGAACATAAGATGAACAAAAACTCAACAAGTTTTTCGGACTAACCTGATTTAATTTAACACAGGCAATAATGAAAATTCTTAACTTAAATTTATCAAATTTTTAAAATTGTAAAACCACTGAAATACTGAAAGTTAAAAAAACTATACTTCTTGAAATTTTAAAAATTCCGATATTTATAAAATTAAAATTCCTTATTTTAAATCCCCAAAATTTTAAAAATATTCAAACTATCAAATTGGTTTGAATTTCTGAAACTACAAAAAATATCATATTCTCGAAATTCTTCAAATCTTTTAAAATCATGAAATTAAAAAAAAATGTTACATTCTTAAAAGCGTATAATTTTATATAAAAAGTTCTCAAATTAATCTATTAGTTTTTAATTTTAAAAAATTTCGAACATTCTTAACAATTTTGTAAAAATTTTTAATTTTGAAATTGGTTAAAGTTTTGAAAAATATTATAATTGTACAGTTCATAATGAAATCTGAAATTGAAGTACTAATATTTCATTAGATTATAAGGCAGGGGACTAAACTTATTTAATACATCGAAAATTAAATTAATCAATTTTTAAATTTTTCAAAACTCCGCAAATACAACAATTTTAAAAAGTATTTTGCTGCAAACTCTTTGAAAATTTTAAATTTCGTAAAATATTTTATATTCTTACATTCTTGATATTCTTCGATTTATTAAATTTCTTAAATCTATTAAAATTTATATATAAATTTATGAAATTAAACAAATAAGAAATAAATTATAAAAAACACGAATTTTTAAAATATTCAAATCATTAAATTTAATTCCTGAAATTATTAAAAATAAAAAATAAAAATAGAGCTCTAAAAATTCTTTTGAGTTTTTAAAATCTTGTAATTTGTACTTCAAATTCACAAACATTTTAAATATTTTCTTTAAATTGTATAATCTTGAAATTCTCGTAGTAAAAAAATTTAAACACATTTATAAAAATTCGACAATTCATAATAAAATTTTAATTCGAAGTTTAAGTTGGTCTAAATGATGAGATGGGACTCAACTAACTGTTCGGGCTGAACTAGACGGAAATTCTTAAAATTCTAAAATTCTTAAATTTATAAAAAATTAAATTTGTAAAAAATGTTATGCTACTCGAGTACCACAATTTTAAAAATTGTTTTAGTTCTCAAAATCGTTTATTGAAATATTAAAAATAATTCCTAAATTACAAGAACTTTCAAAATATTCCAATTATCAAATTTGTTCAAATTCCTGAAGCTACTAAGACGAGAAATGAATTTAATATTTCTAAAAAATTTCACATTTTTCCAAATAATAAAATTTAAAAAATTTAAAATTTTAAAAAACTTTCATATTTTGTTTATTCTTAAAAAACTTTCACTTTTTAAATTTAAAATTTAATAGTTTTGAAGTTTGTTCAATTTTTTAAATATCCTAAAATTGTACAGTTTATAATGAAATCTGACCTCGAAGAAATTGAACTAGGTGAAGAGGTAGGACTCAACAAATTGCTCAGACAGAACTGATTCAAAACATCCCAAATAAATTTAAAACTACCGAAATGAACTACAATTTTAAAAATTATTTGGATTCTCAAAAATTCTTAACAATTTCTTGAAATTTCTTAAAATTGTACAATTCATAATTAAATCGGAGAACTAAAGTTGAATTAGATGAAGAGGCAGGACTCAACGGACAACATATTATTCGGACTAAACTGATACAGTTAATATATTATTATATTCTGATATTCTTTATAACTTTAATTTATAATATTTAAAAAAAATAATTTAATAATTTATAAAATTTTAAAAAAATTTAAAACTACTCAAATAATACCATTTTAAAATTTTTAATTTTTTTTTCTGCACCTTATACAATTTTTTTAAATTCTTAAATTTTGTATGTATTTTAAATTCTTAGATTATTAAAATGATCAACTATATAAGATTTCAAAAATTATGCAAACTATAAAATTAAATATATAAAATTTATTAGATTAAAAAAATCTCTAAAAATTCTTCAATCTGTTAGATTCCTATAAAAACTATCGAAATTATTTGCTACATTTTAAATATTTCAAAGTTTTCTCAAAATTTTCAAAAAATTGAATTTTATAATTTTAAGTAACCGAAAATTTGTCAAATTTTTTTACAAACATATATTAATTGTACAATTCATAATGAAATCTGAAACCTGGATTGAGCTAATTTTATACACCGAAAATAATTAAATTCTCCAAAATTCATTTCAGAATTTTAAAAATAACTTATTTCTTAAATTTTTAAGTTTTAAAATACACAAATTTTTTAGATATTCAAATTATCATAATTTGTTTAAATTTTTGAAATTTCATGAGCTGGAAAAAAAAATTTTAAAGCTCTTCAAATCTTTTAAAATTTCAAAATTAAATAAAACTATTAAATTTTTAAAAATTTAACAATTTTACATATTAATCAACCTACTAGTTTTAAAAATACTACATATACTTCATATAATTTTTTAACATTTTTTTGAAATTTCATTTTCCTACATATGTTAAATTTTTTAAACACTTATATTAAAATGGTGCAATTCATAATGAAATCTGAAATTGAAATACTGAAGTAGGACTAGATGATGAGGGAGGACTCAACAAACAGTTCGGACTGAACTGATTTTATACACCGAAAATAATGGGAAATTCTTAAAACTTCCCAAATTCCTAAATTTACTAAATTTAAAATATTTTTAAACTACTCAAATACGTCAATTTTAAAAACTGTTTTACTACTTAAACTTTCGTAAAGTATTTAAAATCCTTACATTCTCGATATTCTGAATTATTTTGCATTTTAAATTGTGTATTAAAATATTTATGTGTTCTAATTTATTAAAATCCAAAAATTAGAAATAATTCCTAAAATACAAGAATTTTTAAAATATTCAAACTATCAAATTTGTTTGAATACCTGATATTTTAAGAATTCTTCAAATCTTTTAAAACTTTAAAATTAAAAACTATTAGATTCTATAAAATCTTACATTTTTAAAAACAAATTAAAATTCTCAAACTTGTTTTTATTCTCAAAAATTTATACCAATTTCTTAAAATACGATAGATTACTAAACAATACAATTTTTAAAATTATTTAACTTGTTAAACTTTCTAAAATTCCTAAAATATAGTTAAAATTATAATCTTTTAATCTTGATATTCTTCGAATTATTTTATTTCTTAAAAAATTCCAATTTTTAAAATTCCATATATTATAAAATTAAAATTAAAATTCGATTGAGATTTTTTTATTTTAAAATAATTTTAGGCTGCTTTTTTTTTTAAATTCTCCAAATTCTTAAAATTTATTAAATTTGTTCGAATTCTGAAATTGCTAAAAACAAAAAAAATTATAATATTTAATATTTGGAAATTTTTAAAATCTTAAAAATAAAAAAAAATATTAAATTCTAAAAAACATACAATTTTAATATTTAAATTGTTTAGTTAATAGTTGTTTCTAATTCGAAATTTTTTAAAAATTCTTAACAATTTTTTTAAATTTTTATTATCTTGAACTTGTTAAATTTTTTAATTATGTTCAATTCATAATAAATCCTGGAAACGAAGTACTGAAATTGAACTAGATGATAAAGCAGGACTCACCAGTTTGTTCGGAGTAACCTCAAAATTAATAGAAATTCTTAAAATTTTCAAAACTACTCATCCACTACAGTTTAACTAATTATTTTATTTCTTATTCTTTTAAAAATTTCTAGAATTCTGAAATTTGATAAAATATTTAAATTTCTTACATTTTTGATATTCTTCGAATTATTTCACTTTTTCAAATTATTAAAATATGTATTCCAATTTATAATATATTGCAAATTTACAAATAATTCCTAAATTACACGAATTTTTAAAATAGTCAAATAATCAAATTTGTTTCCTGAAGTAACCAGTAATGTAAGATAAATTTAAATTCTCAAAATTCTTCAGATATGTTAAAACAATTAGGTTCTCATAAAACTTATAATTTTACATAATCACATTCCCAAATTAGTTTTTAACTTAAAAATAAAGTTTTAAACTAGTTTTTAAAATGTATAGTACATCAAATTTTCAGAAATTTCATAAAGTTTTAGTATTTTCTTAAAATTTTATAATCTTGAAATATGTTAAATTTTTTAAAGACGTTATATCAAAATTGTAGAATTTATAACCAAATCTTTAATCGAAGTATTTAAGTTGAACTAGATGGATGAGGCGGGACTCAACTGATTGTTCGGACAGGCCTGATTTTTTCATTTTTTTAAATTATTAATAAATTCAAGTTTTTAAAATTCCATAAATTATAAAATTAAAATTAAAATTTCTTAAAATTTTTAAAAATAATACCTAATAAAATACACGCATTTTCAAAATATATTCCAATTATCAAATTTGTTTAAATTCCTGAAATTATTATAAATGAAAAATAATTTAAAATCCTCAAAATTCTTCATGTCATATTTTTAAAAACTTTAAAATTTAAAAGTTTACACATTAAAATTCTACAATTACTTTTTCTTAACAATTTTGTGAATCTGATAAGTTTTATTAAATATATTAAAATTGTACAATTAATAATAAAACCTGAAATTAAAGTGCTGAAATTTAACCAGATTGTATAACTGGACTCAACGATTGTTCGGACTAACCTCAATTCAATAAAAAGTTAAAATTATCAAAATTTAAGAATTTGGAAATTTATCATCTTAAATTTTTTTTAATTACTAAAATACTACAAATTTACAAATTATTGTAACTATTTAAAAAAAATTCAAGAACTATTTAATTTGGTACTTTATTTAAATATAATTATTTAATTATATTCTTGATATCTTCGATTTATTAAACTTCTTAAAATTATTAAAACTTTTAAATTAATTAATAATTTCTAAAATACACGAATAATTAAAATATTCAAACTCGTTTAAATTGCTTAAAAAGGAAAGAAAAATTCAAAATGTTTGATATTCTTCAAATTTTTTAAAACTTTAAAATTAAAAAACATCGATCCTTAAATAATTTATAAGTAGAAACATGAATTTGAAACGTTCTCAAAAATTCTTAACAATTTCTTGAAAATTTATAATCTTGAGATTTGTTAAATTTTTTAAATGTAGATAATATATAAAAATTGTTACAGTTCATAATAAAATCGAAGTACTTAAGTTGAACTAGGTGATGAGGCAGGACTCAACAGATTGTTCAGACTGAACTGGTTTAATACACCGGAAATAATGAAAATTCTTAAAACATCCCAAATCCCTAAATCAAATTTAAAATATTTTTAAACTGCTTTAAAATACAACAATTTTAAAAATTATTTGACTTTCTCTAACTTTTGTAAATTCTTAAATTTCGTAAAATATTCAAACTATCAAATTTGTTTGAATAACTGAAATTTATAAAAATCCTTCAAATCTTTCAAAACTTTAAAATTAAAAACTATTAGTTGCTTAAAAATCTTACATTTTTAAAAACATATTAAAATTCTCAAAAATTCTTAACAATTTCCTAAAATATGATAATCTTGAAGTAAGTTAAATTTGTAAACACATATATTAAAATTATAAAATGCGTAATAAAAACTTAAATCGAAGTAACTAACCTTCTTTATATCTTTCGAAGTTTTATAATTAAAAGACTGGTAGATTCTTATAAAACTTATAATAAAATTCACAAATTAATATACTGGTTTTTAAAATATGTACTTCCAACTCCCAAAAAATTCAGAAAATCTTAATACTTTTTTGAATTTGATAATCTTAAAATACGTTAAATTTTTTAAATACATAATATATTAAAATTGTACAATTTATAATAAAATCTTAAATCAAAGTAATTAAATTGAACTAAACGTTCAAACAGGACATAACAGATTGTTCAGACTGTGCTGGTTTAATACACTGGGAATAATGAAAACGCTTAAAAATTTTAAATTCATCAAATGCTTAAAAATTGTCAAACTACTAAATATTACAATTTGAAAAATTAATTAACTTGTTAAACTATTTAAAACTCCTAAAATAAAACAAAATTTAGAAACTTTTTATTCCTGATATTCTTCGAATTATTTTATTTATTAAAATATTACAATTTTTAAAATTCCATATACATACTATAAAACTAAAATTAAAATTCTTTAAAAATTCCTAAAATATATTCAAATGTAATTTTATGTAATATAATTTATAATTTTAAAAATTAAATTGTACAATTTTTAATGAAATCTGAAATCGAAGTACTGGAATTGAACAAGATGAAGAGGTAACACACAAGAAATTGTGCAAACTGAACTGATTTATTATACCGGAAATAATGAAAATTCTTAAAATTTTCCAAATTCATAAGTTTACCAAATTTTTAAACTTTATAAAACTACTGCCATTCTACAATTTTAAAAACATTTTTCACGAATTCAAAATATCAAATTCCTGAAATTACTAAAAAAAAATTCAAAATTCTTGAAATTATGCAAAATTTATAAATAAAATAAAATATCAAATTTTTAAAAACTTTTATATTTTAAAATTCTCAAATAAATGAAGTTTCTAATTTACCAAAATTTCGAAAATGTTCTACAATTTTTTGAAATTTTATAATCTTGAAATTTGTTCTATTGTTTTTTTAAGTATTTTGATATATAATTTGTAAAACTAATACACTAAAAATAATGGAAATTCTTAAAACCCTCCAAATTATTAAACATTTTTAAAATACTCAAATACTACAATATTAAAAATTATTTTATTTTTTAATCTTTCAACTTAATCTTTAAGTTTTCTAAAATTCTTTTATTTCGAAAATATTTAAAATCCATTCATTCTTGATATTCTTCGATTGATTTAATTTTTAGATATTCCACAATTTTAATTCCGGAAATTACTAAAAATTAAAAACAGTTACGATAAAATTAATCAAATCATAAAAATATCTAAAATCGAAGGACTGAAATTGCACTTTTGAACTGGAGCATTTGAAGCCTAGCTCCTGTAGTACGAACAGGTATCATGCTCCCTGGTTTTTGTTTAGCATTAATCCAATTATATAGAAAATAATTTTGTCATACGTGTGTGACAACAGTACACTCTTATCGAATTGTTGCAAAATATTATCAACTTTTTAAAATTAATTTTTTGCTAACTGGAAATTTTTCAAAACGAACCATACACATAAAAATTCTTTACTATTACAATAATTTAATTAGAATATAAAATATTTGTTGTAATAAACTAAAAACAAATATTTACATACATTGTTGGTTTAAAAAAAAAATAAACAAAATAAAATTTATTTAAAATTCGACTAATTAAAAATTAGTTTTGAATTTATATTTTGTAAAATAATATTTTTGTGACAAAACTACATTTAGTTTTGATATAAATTTTATAATTATGATTGGTATCAAATAGAAAGTCGGAAGCACTGAAGTTAAAATAATAATTTATAATTTAAAAAAATATTGGAAAATATTTATAATAAATAAATAAAAGAGAAAACGGAAAATGGTATAAATTTGTAATGAGAAAGTTCTTGTGTTTGATTTTTTTTTTTTTTTTGGAAAATAATTTTGAAATATGTTTTCGTATATGTACATTATGTTGTTGTTGCATATAAATTATTAATGGTTTGGATCGACCGAACCGTTTTTTTACAACTTTATTCGCAAACTAAGTTTATGTATGTATTATGAATAATTAAGTATAGTTATAGCTGGATTTTTTTTTTTTTTTATAAAATAATTGGACTCGAAACAATAAT
Source organism: Tipula unca (assembly GCA_951394425.1). Lineage (NCBI taxonomy): Eukaryota > Metazoa > Arthropoda > Insecta > Diptera > Tipulidae > Tipula > Tipula unca. The sequence continues at coordinate 181,843,183 of OX596382.1, read as the reverse complement.
TTCAGATTGGCAACGTAAATGCATTATTTATGTATGATTATATTGCAACTTTGACGAAATTATTAACAGGTAAAACAAAAGCAAATTATTTAAACATGTAACGACAAAGTTTTTGTCGAAAAAGCTTTTGTCACATTTTTCAATAATATTATCTCGAATCAACTTTTTAAATTTTTAATCTTTAACACTTCGTCGTCGTCATTTAAATTTTGTTCCAACCCCCACACACTGACGTCTGCCGGCAATATGCTGAAGTAACACATATTATTTTTATCACAAAAACAATTTTTTTTATTTTTTTTTTTTGGATCGTTGGCTATATAATAAGAAAAGTTTTGCCTTAATACTTTCAATAAGTATAACGGATATATAACGGAAAAACTTGATGAAAATTTTTTAGATATGTATATATGTTCATTCTAACAACAAACACACAAACAATTGTAAGAAAATATCTAAGGTATGAATAATTTGAATTTCATTAAAAAGTTTATGTAATTTTGTTGGTGCTTTTTGTGTGTATATGAAACGAGCTAACACAAAAAAATGATGGGATACGAGTAGTTTTGTTTGTTATTGAATAATTTTTTACGTTTTTACTTCGTCTTAGACTCTTAGTGCACTTCCTTGATTCTTAGCCTTTATCTGTTATATTTTCAAAACTTTCTGTTTTGAAATTCCTTTGAAAGTTTGTCTATATATAACTATACCAAAAGTGTAGTAGAAATAAATCTATCAACTTGTCTCATCTTAGTTTCTTAGACTATGTATGTATCTATAAAAAAAGAAGGATTGTATGTTAGAGTTGTTAAATAAGTAATTGGCTATTTTCTGGTTGAACTAATTAATTTAGTTTATACATAGTTTTTGATTTTTGAAATAAATATTAAATGTTTGAGGTATCTGGTGCTTACAGAGTATATAGTATATAGATGGAATTACATATTTGTGTGACCAATAAAAAAATTAATTCAGGTCTTTCACCGCATTGTAACTTAATTTTTAATATATTGCTAACTTTTTTGTTGACGTATTTAGCTACGATTGCTCTGGAAATGTCAGTTATACTGATTAGACTATCGTAAATTTCAATAAAACTTTTGTAATTTGAACAATAGTCATTCTAAAAAATGGCAAATATTTCCGAAATTCGTAAACATTTAAAAAATATATTTTATTTTAAAATTAGCAAATTTAAATAATTTTTTTAATTTTGGCACACAAAATTTCTCTATCTGTGGCAATTATATAAAAAATTTTGAATTGATATTTCAAATTCAAAATTATAAAATTTCAGTTTTTAAAACATTTATATCAATTTAAAAGCCTAAATTTATTAAATTGATTAACTCCGGTTTAAATATTGTTTCTAATTTAAAACTATTGATTTAAAAGACGACATTGAATATTTGAGAAACTGGCAAATTTTCAAAATCCGATTATTTAAATTAATTTGTTGAATTCAAAATTGTACAATACGGTTTCAAAATTTCATAAATTCAATAAATACTAATTTTTAGAATTCGCACTATTTTTGTCGAATTGAACATTAAATTCACAATTTAATTGTGTACGAAATTCCAAATTTTATATATCTCAAATTCGAATAAAAATTCAAAAATTGACTAAAATATATAAAAGACTTATATCCCACCGAAATTTATTAAAATTAGAGATAAAATCCCGAAAATGCAGAACTTTGATTTAAAATAAAACAAAAAATTAAATTTTAAATTTCTTAAATCGAACCAAAACTAATTTTTAACATTTCTTAATTTGGAAATTCATTAATACCTAAAAAATAATCAAATAGTTAAAACTCCTAAAACTACTCAATTACTGCAAATGCTTAACAAAAAATGTTGATTATTTTAAAAAACAAATTAAATTCGAATTGGGTAAATTTTTAAAATTCTAAATTAGATTTCGTATAATAGTTAATATTTTATTGATTATTGATATTCCAAAATCGCTCTCCTAAAACCTTCAAAATTGTAAACCATTCAATTTCTGAAAATTTATTAAGATTTTTAAGCATTAAAATCGTAACGAAAATTAATAAAACGATAGATAAAAATTCAAATTTTAAAATTTGTTAAATGTTTAAAATTCTTTAAAATCATCAAGTTTGCTAAACTCGTTATATCTTTTATTATTATTATTATTTCTAAAACTATAAACATTATTCTTGAAAAATTATAGCAGAACCAATTATTAAGAATTTTTTAATTTAAAAAATTTTAACAAAAGAATTAAATTCATAGATATTATAACTGAAAAATTTGAAAACATATCCTTAAAAATTCTAAATTATTCAATTTCTCAATATTCTATAATTAAACCAAATTTTAAATTTAAATTTGATGCATTAATATTGTTAAAATATTTAAAATACTTGAATTCATATAATTCCTAATATTTGTAAAATTATAAAAAATTATGAATTCTTAAAACTTAGTTTCTGAAAACATCTGAAAATAATTAAAATTCTAAAATTATCAAGATTCTTAAAAAAATGTAATTCAAATTCTTAAAGTTATTTACTTAAAATCAATTTAAATTTACTTAATTCATTAAACTAACTATAATAAACAATTAAATTATTTAAAGTTCCTAAAAATCTCAATATACTCGGTTTTTAAAATTCCTTTAATTTAAAACAAAATTTAAATTCAATAATATTATTAAAAAAATTAAATTTGTAAATTTATAAGCTGAAATCAAAACATAATTATGAATTGAATTTTAAAATAATTTCTTAAAATTCTTTAAAGTCCAAAAAGCAGATATTTAATTTCAGTATGCATTAATGTTTATTGAAATTAAATATCTTGTCAAATTTCAAAAATGTTTAAAAATTTGAAATCTTGAAATTCATGTATCTCCTGCAAAAGTGTAAAATTCTTAAATTTTAAAGAATGTGACATTAAAAAAAACATTTTAAAATCTAAAATTTTTCAGATTTTAAACTGCTTATTATAAAATTAATTAAAGTTGTATAAAATCAACAAAATATGAACACATAGTTCGGGTTGCACGGATTTATTAAAAATTCTTAAAATTTTCAAAATTATTTAAATACAAAATTTTAAATATTCATCACAAATCAAAAGTTCTTATATATCGTAAAATATTATAGAATATTTTATTTCTTAATTTTTACCAATTATAAAATTAAAATTCTTGAAATAGTTCTTGGAAATATTAAGTCAAATTTTTTTAAAAACATTACATTTTTCTAAATTTTCCAAATCCTTAAAACTCTATTTTGAAGTTCTAACGTAAAATATTATTCTTAATTAGGCAATTCCTAAAATTCTAAAGAAAATCTAAATCTCAAAACACTTAATAATATTGGAATTATTTTACCTAAAACAAATTTTAATCTAAAATAACCTAAAATTTATAAAATAGTTTAATTCTCAGATGCTTTATGTTTTTCAAAATCTTTAAAAACGTTACGATTCTTAATATTTTAAGATTCTTACGAATTTTATTAATTTCCTTAAATACTTAAAAATCTATAAAAAAATATTAAATTCCTAAAAATGTGATGCTCACAAGATTCCCTAACAGATTCCTTACAGTTTTTAAAAACAGGAAAATTTTACAGTTTGAAAGATTTAAAATTGTAAATTTGTAATTTGAAACGTAAAATTCGAATAATTTTTGAATGTTGAAAATTTTCAATCTTTAAAATATTTAGAAATGTTTAATTTCCTCAAATTTTCTTAACTCGTTATAACTAATATTATTATTATTTTTAAAACTTTCAAGTTTCTTAAAAAATTTTTATTAATTTTAATACTTATTATTTACCATAAAATTGTTTAGAATTATTTAATTCAATAAATTTTAACAAAAGAGTAAAATTCCTAAATATTATCTTAACTGAAGAATTTGAGAAATTTCATCCTTAAAATTAACTAATTCTAATTTATTCAATTTCTCAAGCTGCTTTAAATAAACAAAATTTGATATTTAAGTTTAATATTGTTAAAATATTTAAAATTCTTCAATTCATAAATTCATATAATTCTTAATTATAAATTATAAATTTTTCTTAAATTTTAAAGATCTTTAGTGAAAATTAATTTTGGTTCTTCCCAAATCTGAAAGCAATTAAAATTCTTGAAATCCCCAAAGTTTTGAAATTAAGAATATTAAAATTTTTCAAATGAAATTCTTCACATTTTCCAAAATTGGTTTACTTATAGTTTTAAAATACCTAAAATACTTAAAATTCATATAAATAAATACTCTATTCATTAAACTCTTCATAATTATAAAATAAATTATTTTAAGTTTTCTGCTCAATATTCTCAAACAAAAATTTAATTACGGGAATTTAAAATTCTATAAAGTTTAAAATTTTACATTTTTTAAAATAATGTTAATTCAATCAAATTCTTAAAAAAATTATATTTGTAAATTTCTAAATAGAAATCAAACCATACATAGAAACTCAATAAATTCTAAATTAATTTCTTAAGATTCTTTAAATTTTAAAATTTAAATTATTTTAAATTTTAATTCAATAAAATCCTCAAGAACATTAAATTCATCAACTTCTAAATTGAAATCAAACCCTAGGTTAGGTTAGGTTAGGATGGCCGTCCTAATAGACTTGCATAGACACAACTTGGACCGTAGCTGTACAACATTTGAGTAACCACTTCATTCAACCAACCATCCATCTTACTAAGATCGGAAAGATGATTTAAGTTCTAAATTAACTTCTTAAGATTCTTTAAATTCCGAAAAGTTGATATTTAAGGTATTTTTAAATGTTCAAATTTCCAAAATGTTTAAAAAAATTAAAATCTCAAAATTCATGTTAATTTTTCAATTCTTGCAAAATTGATTATTTTTAAAGAATGGCTTAATCCTCAACTTAAAGTTTAATAAACCAAATTTAAATCTAAAATTCTTCAGATTGCATAATTTTTTTAAAATTTTACAATTTTTAAATTGCTTATAATTAAATTCGTTAAAATTGTATAATTCGAATTATGGAATTTACTAAAAATTCATAAAATTCTCAAAATTATATATTAAATATCTAAAAATATTGAAATTTTTGATATTATTAGAATCATTTATTTCTTAAACTAAATCAATATTTTTTTTCTAAATCTTAAATTTTTTAAAATTTTAAATCATTAAAACTGGATTAAATTAAACATTTTAATTTATTAAATTGTTCAAGTCCATAAATGGTTTTCAAGTTCTAAAATAATCAAATTTTTAAATAATCTTAGATTACTAAAACTCAATGTTTAAGTTTCAAGGTTAAATATTATTTTTAACTAGACAACCGAAAATTTAGAAACTAGTTTAATTCTTAAATATTATGATTCTTAATATTTTTAAATCCTTAAAATTTTTATTAATTTCCAAAAATACTAAAAAATCTATAAAAATTAAATTCCTAAAAGTTTATGTTCACAAGGCTATCCGAATTTAACAGATTCTAACATTTCTTAATAAATAGTCAAATGCTGCATATGTTACACAAATCGTAAAGAATATTTAAATTTTAATTATTTAAAAAAAACTTTATATATTCGAATTTGTAAAAATTTTAAAATTCTAAATTAAATTTCGTAAAATAGTTAAAAATTATTGAAATTCTTAAATTTTTTAAAAATTCAAAATTTTAATTATTAAACGTCTGAAATTTTTTTAAATGATTGATGCAAAAATTCAAAAATTCTAAAAGATTTGAAATTGTAATTTCTAAATTGTGTACATAAATTTTCATTATTAAAATCTAAATTAAATTAATTTAATTTGAATTTTGAATATGCGGAAATAATCAGGAACTTTTTATATTCTTTCAAAATTCAATAATTTAGAATTTTAAAATTATTTAATGTCGAATCTGAAAAAAAACTCGCACATTATTGGTAGTGGTCAACGCCCATATCGGCTCATGTATAGATTTAATGTATTAAATTTATTGGTCAGTCCGACCGACCTTCTTCGACGTAAATAAATAAACAAATTCTTACAATTTCTAAACTGCTTCTAATTAAATTAATTAAAGTTATATATGTCATAACAAAATCTGAACACGTAATTCGGATTGAACTGATTAAATACAAGGATTTATTACAATTTCTTAAAATTCTCAAAATTATTTAAAATCTAGATTCTAAGAATTATTTAAATCTAAATTCTAAAAATTCTTAAATATTGCAAAATATTGAAATTTTGGATATTATTGGAATATATTATTTCTTAAACTTCAACAATTATAAAATTTAAATTCATTTCAAATTTTCAAACTATTTTTAAATGTCTACAATAAAGTTATTAGAATTTATAAGTCTTAAATTTATTAGAATTCTCCGTAATTTCAAAAATACTCAAAATTGTTGAAATAGTTCTTGAAAATATTAAGTCAGTTTTTCTTTTTAAATCTTACAATTTTTTAAATTTTTCAAACCCTTAAAACTGTTTAAAAATTAAATTTTTTAATTTCTAAACTTCTTCAAGTCCATAAATTGTTTGCAAATTTAAAATATTCAAATTTTCAAATAATTTTAGATACCTAAAACTCAATGTTTTAAGTTCCAACGTAAACAAATATTCTTAGTTACACAATTCCTAAAATTCTAAACAAAGATTCAAAAAATTTTTGTAAAATAACTCAAAATGTATTAAATAGTTTAATTCTTTTTTTTAATCTCTCCTGCTTTATCTTTTTTAAAATCATAAAAATATTATAAAAGTATGTACAATTAATATTAAAAATATTAAATTCATAAAAATGTGATGCTCACAAGATTGTTTGAACTAAAAAGATCCATGACATTTCTTAATTTGTATAAATATTTGTCTAAAAATTCTTAAAATAGTAAAAACTTTTAAATTTACTCAAATACTGGAAAATCTTAAAAATTTTAGTTAATATTTAAATTATAAAAATTTTTTTAAGAAATTTTATATATTCGAATTGGTTAAAGTTTTAAAATTAAATTAAATTTCGTAAAATAGTTAAAAATTTAAAATTATTGAAATTCTTAATATCATAAAACCATCAAAATTTTAAGTCATTAAAATTCTGAAAATTTCTAAAGACGATTGAGATTTTTGATCGCAACGAAATTTATTACAATGAAATATAAAAAATCGAAAATCCAGATAGTCTACTTAAAATTAAAATTAAAATATTCTACCTTATATTAAAATTCGTAAATTTCGAATTTCATACTTTCTATTTAATTTTAGATAATTTCTTAAATTGCATCGTAATTTATTAAATGAATGATTTAAAAAATCGAATATCCATAAATTCTACGTTAAGTTATGAATTAAGATTTATAAAAATACTAAATTTAACATAAAATAAAATTTGAATTTTGAAAATTTAAAATTTAAGATTTACTTTAAATTCTTTAAAATCATTAAATTCTCTAACTATTGTCATAATTATTTCTAAGGAATTAAATTCTTAAATATCTTAATTGATGAATTTACATTCTTAAAATTAACAAATTCTTTATTATTCAATTTTTCAAAACTTTCTTTAAATAAACAAAATTTGATATTAAAAAAATTGAATTCATAAATTCTAATATTTTTAAAATTATAAACCTACTTTATTTAACTGTTTAATTTGAAAATGTATAATAGTTCTTCCCAAATCTGAAAATAATAAAAATTCTTGAAATTCTTAAAGATTTTAGAAATATAAAGATAACCAAACAATTGTAAATCAAATTTTTAACATTTTCTTAAATTTGTTTACTTATTAGTTAACATAAAATTCTATTAAATATGCGCTCTATTCATTTAACTTGTTACAAAATAAATTATTTTTTTAAGTTTCTTAAAATTCGGGGATATTAAATTTCAATATACATTAATATTCTTAAAATATTTAAAAAACTTATAAATTCTAAAACTTAATAGCATTTTTAATTTTACAAAATTCAAAAATGTTAAAAAAATTAAAATATCAAAATTCATGTCAATTTTTTAAATTGCAAAATTCTTAAATTTATAGAATTGACTCACTCATCAACTTGAAGTTTAATAAAACAAATTAAAATCTAAAATCTTTCAGATTACATACATTTTTAAAATTCTTACAATTTATAAGCTGCTTATAATTAAAAAGAATAAAATTGAATAATTCATAACGAAATCTGACGTTTTCATTCGTTGGCCCATTTATTTATCTATATAAGCAAACTGTGCTGTATTTCAGTTATTCGAATTATATTATTGTTAGGTTCGTTTTTTGCGACAGTTCGGTAAAAAGTTTTGAGTTTAAATATTTCTTGGGATTTTAGTAACCGCACCAGTAAAAAATTTGTAAAACAATATTTTTTGTCACGTTAATTATGATTGTTATCTTTTTTAATCCTAATTATCATACCATCATGAGAAACAAAAAAAAATTATAATAATTCCATCATTTTTGTTTTTGCCTGAAAACATCATCGTAACGACTTAAAAGCTCATTATCACTTTGCGGTACAAAAACATTGTTTTTGTTTTTTTGTATCCATAATTTTAATGCTCGCTCATGCTATAGATATTCTGTACCTATGTACGTATATATATACAAACTAACGTATAGTTTGTTGTTTTATCTGAACATGATACTATAAAGTATAAATGAGAATGTTTTTATTAATCATTACTTTTAATAAATTAAATTAAAGTAATTAAAATAAATGAAGGTAATTAAATATAATTAACAGAAAACCAAAATTTATTTCCAGTTTTTTAATAAAATAATTATGATTTATACATTACGATGAATTTGTATTAAACCAAAAAATATATCAAAATTAGGTTTTGACCGATACGGTTTGCTAGTTAAATTTTAATGTTTTTACATCAAAGATTTTATGTAACTACGACGCATCGTCTATATGGGGATCAAGGTACATCGTATCAATATTAATCCAAATAATAAAATTATTTTAATTACATAATTATAAATAAAAATGTTTGATTTTATTACGATTGTTGATTTCGTAAAAATTATAAATTATTTCCCCCAACCACCAATGGCCGTAAAGCAAGTAGTTAAATGCGGTATATAGGATTATATTCTGGATATTAAATCACCTGTAATTACTGTACGTACAAGTACATATACTTTCGATAAAAATGGATATTTAATTTATCGATAGTTTATTACAACGAATTGCCGATATCGATATTTAGGGACAAGAGAAATCTGATATAACTATTTTTGTTTTGTTATTAATAAGGAAGCTAAATTTAATTGTATGAAAACTTTGAAAGCTCAATTATATACATTTCCATTTTTATTTTAGTTTTTCCATCTCTTGATGACATCCTCTTCCTCATTAAATTTTTTTTTTATATTTTGTAAAACTATCTCTGTTTTAATGGACGAGTATACATCATTTTGTTTTAATAATTAAAAATAATTTAATATTCATTCTATCAATCATAATTTATTTTTAATAGTTAACCCTTTCCGACTGATGTTCTGTAAATGAAAGGATTGTTTGTTTCAGCATTAAATATATGTACTTGCAATACATTGGATATACAAAGATAAGGTAATCGTAATAATTCATATAAAATGTAATACATCCGTCCGCGTAAAAACAAAGGCAAATCTGTATGGTGAAGTTTCTGAAAGAAGAGCCATCATATGATAGGCACAGAGTTCGTTGTAGGCGACGATGGCTCCACGGTGTAGATAACAACTTAGCTTTTTCACATTGTCTAGGACAGTATGAAGACCAATCTTCGCAGGAACGAAACCACTGAAGCCAGATTGTTCCCCCAGTATGGCTAGTGGCTCAACTAAAATTTCAAGAAATAGCAATTTAATGTAAGGACCTACCAGCAGAAAATCAATGTGAGATGTTCCATTTATTTATTTCACTAGTCTTTTTAGCTTTGCCATGATCTTTGGTTATGATTTAGTTCACTACTTCACTCTATTAATTCGGTATGATGACATCCAATCAACCAATCAAAGTATAGGTTCTTGGATTTTAATTTATTGAACTCGAAATAGCCAATTTTATAGATGGTGGGGTAATTTTTGTCCATTCGGATGACTAAAAATCTTTCATTGTCCCAAATTAGACTGACCTAAACACTAATCTCCATCACAAGACCACTCACACACGATATCTTACTTTAAAGTTACCATTATTGTCCCTTAATCGCACAATATCTGTTGATAGAATTGCGTAGAGAGCAAAGTCTTCGATTTCATAACGAGACTCGTGGTATTCTCTGGGTAAAACTAATTGAATCGGGTGGTGTCGTTGAGACCAGCATGGGAAAATTCTGTCTATAGTTATGGGCAATACATGTCATGGCGAGTTATTTGCGCTGAAAAAGCATTACCAAATCAGCATCTGTTCTCCATGTCGGCTGAAGCGGATGTCTAAGGCCTCGTGTTAATTTATCGGATTCATCACAATAACGAACGCGAAAAATATACACAGACAACGCTATAAAAATGGAACGTGGTAAAACTCTTAAGACCTGGAGATCTCAAGAACCTCTCGAACCAGGCGGTGCAATACACATTGGACGTACTTGCACTAAAAGAGCTTAAATAGTCAGGGAATGGAATTCATAATACCACCAAAGGAGACACTTTCTACAATAGCGGTCATCAGAATGGAGGATATGCACGGTAAGATAACGTACAAAAAAAACCAGTATGACGATAGTCAAGATGATAAATCAGATGATGTGAAAGATCTATTCTTTGTGGAGCTAGAAGACATCATCAGTAACATCCCACACCGTGATATTAAAATCATTGAGAGCAACTTTAATGCAAAATCGGTTGGAGTGCATAAACTATAGCACATATTGGGTCACACCAGCTTACATCAGCTTAACAACAACATCGGCGAACGCGTCGCCGAACTTGCTATAATGTATAAACTAGTCATATCGAGTACATTCTCTTAGCATATAAGAAAATCCACAAGGTAACGTGGCGATCGAATGACGGAAGGATGCAAAATGAAATTTATCACGCCAAAATCTAGAAGAACTTATCTACATAGAGGCGTCGCTATTGACAGTGACCAACCAGCAAGCAATAACAACCGCAGCAGAAGGTACAAGTGGAAGAAGACCACCAAGATCACATTATGACTGGTTCGACGATCAGTGTCGTCAGCTGGTTGAAGATAAACGAAAGCGGTGTGAAAAATGGCTGGCCCGTAACACTAGGTGCACTCAAAAAGAATATCTCCACGCAAGCCCACAGCCAAATTTTTTCGTTCAAAAGAAGCGCGAATATATCAGGAAATGCATCGAAACCATCAGATTCCAAGCGGAAAATAGAAATTTGAGAGACTGTTTTGCCAACATAAGCAGTCTTTTTAAAGACCTCCATCCAAGATTCACAACCATCAAAAACACGAATGGAGAGCTGAAAACAAACGTGGATGATGTTCTCTCAGTTTGGCAAACCAATTTCCAAAATCAACTAAATCGGACTGACGATGTGCCTCCTATCCAAGCCATCACTCCATCTGATTATAAGAGCTATTTGTGTCATATCCCACAATGGAGGGGCGAACGCAGTTATTAGTAGGTTATAAATGGGATGGCTTCCAGTCTTGGCGGAATCCCCGTCGAACTGATAAAACACGGAGAAGCGACTCTTGCACCTAATCTTTATGACCTCGTCGTGATGATCTGGGACCAAGAAGAGTTCCCTGAGGAATGGAAGACGGCACTTAAATGTTCCCTGCATAAGAAAGTTAACCGTCTCAAATGTGATAATTATAGCGGCATAGCTGTGCTAAACACCGCCTACAAAGTGTTTGAAAATGTTGTACTTGGCAGAATCATCCTCCACGCCGTAAATATCATCGGTGACTACCAGTCTAGTTTTTATCCGAACAACTGATCAACAACTGATCAATGTTTCACACTACGGGTGATTTTGGAAAAATTTTGGGAGTACAACATAACCATTCACCAACTTTACATAGACTTTCAACACGCATATGATAGCATAAATCACGACAACCTTTATCCTTTGCACCTTAAAACTTTTGCATATGCAAATCATATCGTGCTGATTGGCCGAAGACCCAATAGGAGCATCCCTATGGTTAATTTCGGACAAAACGACTACATCTTCGACAACGTGGAGGACTTTAAATATCTCGGGTCTATTGTACCATTCACAAACGATATTCAGGCATATATAAAAACCGGCATAGCTACCGCACATCGAGTTCTCTATGCACAGTCGAGGCGTTGCAATCAAACTATCATTCCCAGTCGTGTAATCTCGCACTTTATAAAGCATTTATAAGGCCTGTGCTAATTTTCTGGAGTAAAAATTGGACCTTAGCCAGCGGCGACTGTAGATTATTATCTCTGTTTGAAAGAAAGGTTATTCGATCTATTTTTCGTCCTATTAAAGTTGCGAACAACGATCTTCTTGGGTGCTGCGATGTCATCGGATTCATTCGTTCCAACAACATCCGTTTTATTTAACTCGTCTAACTGGAATTATAGATTAGAGTCTAGTATATAACGAGTTTTCCTTCAACGTAACGAAACTGAAATCCCAAATCATATACGTTTGGTAGACTTTCAAACAATAAAATTTTCGATTAGGGGTATATGGGCTACCGCGAGACGGAAATTTTGTAAAAATTCACTTTATAAGAAGCTGAGAGTTTCAGTCGAATATTTTAAGACGAATTTCCAACTGAAAACGAAATTAGGCCAAAATCAAAATCGACCTAAGCCAAAATTGTGTTTGTTTAAATTAAAACGTTTCGTTATTCATTCGCTCAAAACACAAGAAAATTTAGCCCATTATATGTTAGATCGATGTACCAAATTGAACTAATAAAAAAGCCTAATTAAGACATTTTACACAAAATCTCGTAAAAGGCCCTAATTATTCATGTCCAGATTTTGCTGAATTTTGTTGCTCTCCAAAATCATCTACCCGTACTCCTGTCTATCTCACACTCGTGAACGACGCAACGTTGATTATTAACTCGTACGTTTTGAGCCGCTGATTATAGAGATAACCACATGCTTTCGAATACATGGGATACTTAAAACCAACTATAATTTTTGTGGTCTTTGTATTAATTATAATAAAACAGTTTTTAAAGGTCGTTACTGGCCCTTTAATGAGTCAACAATCTTGTTCCAATGGCTTAGATCCTGAGCATGGTTCTCATACTGTCCTAGACAATCTGAAGAAGCCAAGTCGTTCTCTACATCGTGAAGGCATCGTCGCTTGCAATGACCTCTGCGCGTACAATATGGTGGCTCTACGTTCAGAGATCGCTGCAAAATTTGTTCCGGATCAACACACAAAACGTAACCGAGCTAGCGCACTCGTTGAGATCACAAAAGGTTCTCTATAAAAATTTAGATAATAAATATTTGAAAATATCCAATTGGGACAAATAATAAAAATTGTGCAAAACACTGAAAGATTCTGTAAAAAAAAAAATAAAATCCGTCAGAATATAATTTGCTTGACCACACAGATTTAGTGTGATCCGCATTGGTCAAAAATATAGACTAGTATACGTGGACATACATCTGTATAGGATTGGCGGAACTTTTATATCAATCAAAATCAGGAACATTGATGGCGTTTATTCCGCCAGTGTAAAATTGCATAGCTTAACTCCAGCCGGCACATGGAAAATTGGTCATATACGGGTCAAGGAAATCAGAAATACATACAAAACCGTTCAACTAGCAAACTATGAAAGATTAAAGATAATACCACGATTAAGTCTGCATTAGCAGAAGAGAAAATCGTGATGTGTGGTAAGCCAAAATTCTGAGAGTACATCAACACAGGGCCAAGTCTCGTAATTTTTTTATAACAAATTGCTGGATTGCTCTTGTATTTCAAGTTCCGCTCCTCAGGTCCAGTGATGTGGTGGAACAAGCAATCTGGCGATAAATTTTGTGTACTGCAAACATTAATCAACTAATATTAAACATTTATATACCAATATTTGGCACTTATCTTGCTAAATTTTACAAATTATCATGAGTTAGGAAAATGGGATTAAAGTTCCATTTCACTGTATTATGAAAATTAGTTTAAATCTGTTAAATTATGAGATTTGTGAAATTTTATAAAAAGCTTTAAAACGTCTCCCTCATTTTTTTCTTGCGTGGTTTCAAGGATGCAGCTAATTCTAATACTAGGAATCCTCTTACAAATCATTAATAAAAGCTCTCAAATGTACAGATTTCATTTATCCAGATTTTATGGTTTAAAAATAAGAGTTTTTCTAACAAATTCTTTAATTTGAAATCAATATGTATTACGTATCCTGTCGAGCTTTTACGTGCTTTCTTTTAATTAAATTGAACAAGGACTTGCTTTCAAAAATATCCCTAAGTTCATAAAATGTAGCTTTAGTTTTTGTCAATTTATAAAAAAGTCGGCCATAATCTGGAGCCTTTCTTGAAAGCTTAATACGATGGTACTTTTGATGAATTTAATACTTTTTATTTCGCATATTGAAAAAAGCGCTTAAATGGATTACGAAATGCTTTCTGAGAATAATAAAATGTAAACAAATAAAAAGCATTTCTTAATTTTTTATACATTAATATTGTTACGAAGCCTTTTATTTAAAAAACGGAAAAGCCTACAAACTTTATACATTTCTCTTGAATAGCGTCTCATAAAGCTTTGTTTCGGGTCCCAATTTTAATAAACTAATTATAAACTTTTATGTTTAATAAAACATGTACTAGATTTCATATTCGAGCTTTCTAAAAATGGAGAATTCCAGTAAACTGGATTAAAATTAATATTCAGCTTTTGTACCATGATTAGCCTGTACTCAGAGGTATACTAATCTTGTGATTTTAAGATGGTTCAGCGTTCTCTTACAAGCTTTCAGATACTTTTACCAGTTCACTAGAGAACTTAAAATAGTATACGAAAATATTTCAGCTACAAAAATGTGTATTTAAACATAAATTAATTATTAAATGACCGAAGCGTCTTCAATACTCTGAGATGACAATATAGAGATATTAGGAGCTTTTTAAGCGTTTTCGGATATGCTTTGTAAGTTAAATTTGTGAATTTTTTTAAAAAGCTTTAAGAAGTTGTACTAACTTTCTTTTCTTGCGTGGTTTCAAAAATCTCTAGCTAATTCGGGCATTACACAGGCTAATGAGTAAAAGTCTCCAATTTCATGGGTGCTGAGCTTTTGTACGCATTTCAATCAAATAAGAACATTAACTGAAATTCAAAGTCAATCAAAATTTTTCAAACTTAATTCAAGCTTTTGCATGGTTTTATTTATTTGAATTCAACTCAAGACAAATTTCAGAAATGTCGATTAGTGTTTAGAAGCGTTTCCTTCAATTTCTAATATTTTCGTGAACAATTTGTAGCTTTTTTTCAAAGCTTTTTACAAAATTGTACGTTTGGTACATATGTAGACTCATCGACCCTAGTGCTAAGGACCTCATAAAGACATTTTTTGAAGAAATTAATTATTTTATCTGCAAATTTGTATCTTTGTAGACTATTGACATTTTAAAGCGATCCAGCCCCGAAGTTACGCCTCTCCCAAACAAATTAAAAAAGAAAATATTAGTTTTGTCTGAAAATTTGGACAAATTTTCTTATAATACAATAAAGGTGTAGTGATTGATTCTCACCGCGTGATCTCACAATGAGCCAACTATCTAACTGAAGTGGTACGTTGTTTGGTCTGGCGAAAACTTGGTATTTTTCTGGCTGTCTAAAATATTTTAATAAATTATTTGAATGAACAAAACAACTTTGTAAATAATAATTTGAACACATACGTTATTATAGGTGATCGTAGAATGTCATTTTTTTTTGCAAATAAAACGTCAAATTGCAAACACTTATCTGTCGTCGAAATGAAAATAAAAATATTCCTCCTAATCGTATCATTTCTAAATATCAATGGATTACACCACTTTATTAACCTAGACCCATGTAATGATTTTGTTACATTATGTGGATCTAACCCACATGATCATATTATGTGTAATCCGTATGTAAGTGTTGTGCACGATTTTCTAAAATAATTTTCGATAAAAATAAATTTTTAATCGCAGGATGGGCCATTAGAGAATTGCACCAATTTTAAACTGTTTCCAATGACAAACGAAATATCAAGGTTAATAGTTAACCTACATAATGCGGTGCGTAATATGGAAGCTGCGCGTGTATTTTATGAAATACCAAATATGAATCTATTAGTTTGGGATGATAGTTTAGCCGATATGGCTTATCAATATATTCTGCGTTGTAACACAAAAGGTCCAGCAGATGATTGCCGTTATATAGGCGATACAAATCACACAATAGGGCAGAATTTTTTCTATTCAACTGAGAGTCATGAGAGTGAGGAAGAGTGGATTGAGGCGATTCTACAGACATGGGGAAATTATTCCTATTCGGATATGACAGTTCCTTTTCATTTCAAGAAGAAAGCAAAGTAAGATTACCAGCCACATAATTTTATTGTTTAATTAATAAATTTATTGGAGGATTTTTCTATGTATAGATATTCGGAGTACACACAATTTATTTGGCCAACAAGCCAATTCGTCGGCTGCGCTGGTGCTCGGTAATGTATAAATCAGTAATGGAAAGCATACATAATTCTTATCATATATATATATATATTGTACATACAGGGTTGCTGATGGGGTTTTATTTGTATGTTATTATAATCCAAAAGGTAACGAAGGCCTTAAACATGAAGCGTTTTTGCGTGGAGAAGCATGTTCTAGGTGTCCAAGACACACAGTTTGTTCGGAACTTTTTACATCACTTTGTCAAATTAATGACATCGGATTTATCGGTAATCAGCCGAACTTATACTGGATTGTTTTTATTAATTCTTTAAGCTGGGTGATTTGTCAATTGTTATGTATTTAATGTGATGAGAACATTTTGAGGTTAAATTAATTTTAACGCAGGTTTTATGTTCTTCATTACTATAAATAAAAATTTCTCTTTCTTGCTAAATTTAATTTAATGTTTTCTTTCAACGTCACACCAGCTGCATTGTAACTTGGCCAATTGAACAATGCGAAATGCTTCTTTCATCTTTTTTCGCTAACAATCTTAAGATAGTTGAAATACAAAAATTACCGACTTCTTCATGTTTCATTGGAGTGTTAAACTAGCTAAAGGTTTGGACTATCGCATCTCAAAATTATACCGTCCACAAAAATCACCCAACAATTATCAATTCAAAACCCAGATAATAAATAATTTTTTGCAACCTTCCAAACAATTTCAGTACCTCACTTGTACTTGACCCTCAATGTCTTTATTATATCGAATTTAAACTGTTCAAAATATGTATGATTTTATCGATTCGTCGGTACATTGTTGCATGTCAAACGCTGCTTGTCGTATCTTTCAACGCTGAGTAGAATTAGAAATATTGTCGAATAGATAACCAAAGATAATTTGCCGATACATATGTATTAGTTGATCTAAAACCTCGAAACCAAAGAATTCCAAGAAGTATAGAAATTACTCGTGTTAAACATGCGAGCATATAATTTGAATGGGCTGAGTCAAATAAAATTTGACCTTGATTAAAATTCCATGTGCCAACTTTAAAAATTACTCAGTGGTGGCCATATTGGACTATTTTTCCTAAACTTTCTACTTAATTGGTATTTTACGTATTTTGTAAAAGGACACATAACCATTGAAATAAAAGAAGCGGGTAATAAATAACAAGGTTGCCAATATTAGCCATATTAATGATCCAACAAACAAACGTACAGAGACAGTTTGGAATGATTAACCAAATATCAAAACTCATTATTTAACGCTTCGAAATCATGCCACCAATTAGACAATTCTTTTGGCATCCGAGAAAAAAAATATTTTCCGAATTTTACAAGTTTTGTAAGTTTTTGGCTTGGACAACAACAATCACAAGAAAAATACTGTCAAGTTGGAAGTTTGACTGGGGCAGTACATCTTTCAAATATTAACGAGGATAGCTCAGTGCACACAGAAACCTCATATTGACCAAAAGGGTATATGCTGCCTTGATCTCGATGTTCAGTACACAAAGAGACCGCTAAAGCATGGCCTTTCGATCATGTTGGCATTAAAGAGTTTTTAGTAAAACGTGTCAGAAAAATTACCACGCTTTTTGATCCTTTGATGTCGGCTCTTCCTATCATTGTGAAGTAACATTCACCAAGCGTTGGATTCATCCTACTAATGAGTTGTTGTTGCGATAGCATTGCTGTGTAGTACGAGAGGAACCGCAGGTACGGACCCCTGGTTTAATGCTTGGTATCACTTTAAATTTCTAGAATGAGATGAATATGACTTATACAAGAGGCTTTGAAGCTTAAAAGATTCCATCTTCGGGGTCCAGTGTGTGGTGTCTCTAAAACTTTAACCTACAAAATGGCATTTTTCAACTGAATTTTCCAGACAAATCTCAATTTCTAGTACCGGTCGATGATTAGAATGCCAATATTTAAATTACATAATTTATTGCAATATTAAATGTTTTACAAATCTCCAATTTAAAACTTTTAGAATTATTTTACGATTTAGTGTATCAAAAAATTATTCTAAAAATCCAGCTGAAAATATTTATTATTTTTTGTTTAATTTATATTTTGACCAAACCATGAATTAAAAAATTTAATTTGTGTTTGGTTTGGAAGTATTTAGTATTATGAATTTATTTATTCTAAAACTATCTCAGATTTTAAATATTAATTATGATGATATTTTTAATTAATTTGAATTCTCAAAGAATTATTCACAATTAATTAATGTTAATTTGGAATTAAAAAAAATAAATTTTGAATATTCACAAAATTAACAATTTTAATAAACTATTTAAACTTCATCCAATATTTATTGAAAGCTTTTTATTTTTCGTTTATAATTCTGATTTTAACTTTTATTAAAAAAAATTAATATTTTGAATAAATTCAGACATTTAAAATTTTTTAATTTATAATTATGAAATTAGAATTTTAAATCTAGTGTTACCAAAGTATTCTTAATCTCAAAGAATTAATTAAAATTAATTAATAAAATAAATTACAATTTAAAAATTTAACCTAGGATAGAATATCAAAAATCTACTACCTAATTATTCGAATTATGGTTGTATTTATAATTTTAATATATTATAATTTAAAATTTCGCACTAAATAATATAGTTTTAAAAATTTAAATTTTATTTTAAGAACCTTGAAGTTTAACTCATTTAGAGATATCTCCGTTTTTAAATCTCAATTATGATGCTTCAACATAAATTTTACAATTTAAAATTTAAATAATTCAATTTGTTTCTCAATATTAAATTAATTTTAATTCTCAGAAAAATAACAAAAAAAAAATTTAATTCTCAGAAAAATAACAAAAGAAAAATTACAGTTTTAGAAATGTTAAACCTATAGAGAGAGCCTCTGATTTGATGAACACAAAATTTTTAAAATGTCAGATTTATATTTTAAAAATTAGAAGCAAACTGCGAACCAGTTCAGAGAAAATTAAAAACACTTCTGGTGACAGTAAAATTTTTAAAATTGCGCTTATTTGAAAAAGCTAAATATTTTTAATTTTTGTTTTCGTAAACAATTTTTAAATTATCTTTAAATTCGTTGTTACGTTATTTTAAATTTTTATTATTCAAACATAATTTAAAAATCAGAATTTTAAATCTAATGTTCCCAATTTCTTAATCTCAAAAATTTAATTTAAATGTTTTATTAATTAAATAAATTTCAATTTAACAATCCAGCCTCGAATTGAAAATTATGCATCTACTACCTCTAGGAACTTAAATATTTTGAACGGAAACTTATTTAATTAATCTAATTTATAAAATATAATTTGAAATTTTGGATCTAATATTATTTAATTTAGAAATAAATTTAATATTATTTTATGAACCTTGAATTTTAACTTATTTAGAAAAATCTCAGTTTTTAAATCTTAATTATGATCCTTCAACATAAATTATACAAATTATAATTTTAAAAATTCAATTTGTTATTCAGTATTTTAAATTAATCTAGATTCTCAGAATATTAACCAAAATTAATTACAGTTTTTAAAGTTATAGAAAGAGATTTGATTAACACGAAATTTTTAAAATGTCAGGTTTATATTTTAAAAATTAAAGGCAGGCTGCCAACCAGTTCAGAGAAATTTAAAATAAAAATTTTAAATTTCGATAGCACTTTTGGTGACAGGAAAATTTTTCATTTTTCGTTCATTCGATAAAACCATCTGAATATTTTCAATTTTTATTTCTGTTAAAATTTTAACAAATTGAATGGAAATTTGTTTAGTTTATACTCACGTTAACTTTTATCAACAACTGAATTTTTATTTAATTTTCTTTATTTCTAAAATGTACGAATTATGAAACTTTAAAATTCAGGTTAATACACATGCATTTTTAATTCATAAATATTGCAAAAAATTTAATATTCACAAGAAAAAATTTAAAATTTATTAGATTTGGGTTGGATTTAAAATTTTAAATTATGTTATGTTAACCTATGTTATGTTAATTATTATCATAAAAATTTTTACAATCCGAAACTTGGCATTAATTATTTATTTATACGTATAATAGAATTTTTAAATGTAAAAATTACAGTTTTATATCCATTTTAAATATTTCGATTCTAGAAGTTTTATTAATTAAATAAATATTTAATATTCCTTTAATTTAAATTTGAACCAATTATTTATTTAAATTGGGTTGAAATTTATTAAATTTTCATCCACGTCGATTTTTATCACAAACTCTATTTGTGATTTCAAATTCCAAAAAAATTTTACAATTTTAATTTTAAATTAAATGTAGTCGAATTTTGGTTCTTGAAATTTTAAAAATTATTTTAAATTTTAAATATAATGTAATTTAATTTTCTAATTTTATAATTAAGAAACTTATATTTTAATTTATTTAGGATTACCCCAGTTTTTAATTTTAATTATGATACTTCAACAATTTAAAATTCAACCGTCACAAAGTATTATTTAATATTTTAAGTTAATTTTAATACTCAAAAAATTAATTATAGTGTATAAGAGTTTTTAAACCTATGGATAGAGAGCAACTCTATCTATAGAGTTGCTGAACGATTTGTTGAACACACAACATTTGTAAAATATCAAAATTTATAAGTTTAAATGTTAAAAATTAAAAGCAAACTGCGAACCAGTTCAGAACAATTTTAATTAATAATTTTGATTTTTCGATAACAGTTTTGTGACAGTAAAATTTTTAAAATTTCACTAATCCGAAATTTGTTTAGATTACTTTCACGTTATTAAAAACTGAATTTTTAATTAATTTTTTTTAAAATTTGCATTGGATTTTAAGAAATTTACGGAGTGTGAAATTTTAAAATTAAAAAATGCATTTTAAATAAAATAAAATTCAAAATGTTCAACTAATAATTCTAAATTATGTTATAATAATCTAAAACTATTGTATTATTATACATTTTTAAATTTTAAGGATTTTCAGAAATTAGAATCAAAATTTATACGTATTCTAGAATAAAAATAATTGAATATAGTAAATCCGGCATTACTAATTAATTCATAATCTCAAACCATTTTTAGTAGTTTGATTCAAAAAGTCAAATATAATTTGAAACTTAGTAAGAATAAATTGTTTTTAAAAATTATAATTCAAAAGGTTGAATTTCGAATTTTAACATTAAAAAATAAGGGGGAATTTACTAAAAATGAAAACATTTGACAATTTGTAATTAATTATTTTAGATTCATTGTTATGTTATTTTAAAATTATTATAAAAATGTATTTGGAATATCAATTTTTTTATTATCTATTATTTATATACTATTTAGAATTATTATTCAAGATTTAGTGTATCAAAAATTTATTAACAAAATCCAGCTGGAAATCATTATGTTTTGCTAAATTTAAATTTTGGCTAAATCATAATTTTAATTGCCGTACAATTTTTTAAATTAAGAATTTTTAAACGTGAAAATAAAACTTTATATAATCTGAGAAGTATTTGTTCAGTTCGATTTTAATATTTAATTTTTAAATAAATAATTCTAGGATTAAAGTTTTGTAATCGTTTGTTTTTACTATAAATTTAAAATTTTTAAATTTTTTGTTGTACGTTTTTACAACAATTGTTAAAATTATGATTTTAATTTGTTTAGAATTATCCCAAATTATAATTAATCAATATTTATTATTATTTTCAAATTTGGAGGCCTGGCGTGGTTCGAAAAAAACTAATCTTTTATTAAGTTTTATAATTAAGAATTTTGAACTTTGAAAATTAAATTTTAGAAATTTTGCCATAGTATTTTTAAAATTTGACGAGTAGGGAATCTTTGGAATTTTCAAATACTGGTAAGAATGTCGTATCTAATTTTTAATGTAAATTGGTTTGAAATTTATTTTATTGGATTAAAATTTAAAGTTTTCTAACAAAAAAAAATATTTTTTAACGTTATTTCCGAGCATTATAAAAAATTGGTTCTGAATTTTTGAACATAAAATTTTAATTTAATGTATCATTTTGAAATTATAATTTAAAAATCAGAATTTTAAATTGATAATTTTCAATTTATTTTTAATCTAAAACTTAATCTAAAAGTCAATAAAATTAAGATATGGAAATTAAGAATATGTGTCTTACCACGTTTAAAATTTCAAAATTTGGAATATTGTTTAATTATTTAATTATTTAAATTTTAAGAACCTTGTATTTAAAAATAATAGTTTTAGAATTTTCAAGCATATATAGAGTGATACTTAATATTGAACACGAAATACTTTAAATTTCTAGTGAGAATGGCAAGTTTGAATTTTAGCTGTTACCGATGTACATTAAGAATTCTGATTTTAAAATTTATTGGAATTATTCATTCGAATTTTTTTTTTAACATTTTTATCGTTTGGTTGTAAATTTTTAAATAAAAAATTGCTAACTCTTAGAATCTAACTAGAACTAATACGAAAATTTTAAAATAGTTGTCAAATCTGAATTTATTCAATTGGTTAAATTTTAATTTCCGAATTTCTATTAAATTAATAAACACGAAATGTAATCGCTCCTAATCTATAGCTGACCCGGCCTCCGATTTTGCCAAAGCACCCACGGATTCTCTGTGAGGAGAATGACGGCCGATCTGTGATCTGCTTCCGCCTTTATCTCTTCTAACCTGGCAATTTTCCAGGTGGCCGTTGGCAGATCCGGATGGCTGATTTTCAACATTTCCAGGATCTCCCTAGGATCACTTGGCTGCGCAGGGATTTTCTTCCCTCGTCACCACTTCTAGTTTGGCCCCCGGCCAGACTTAACCCAGGCTGCCGACCGCCTTTTTGTAAAGGGTCACAGACTTCTCATCGGCACAGGCAGTCAGTTTAACATGACTTCGATGCCACCCTTCGGCAGGACGGAACAGGTCCTGGGTTCTTCCTCTTGATTTTTAGGAAGCTGGCGGCTAACGCCTTATCCACCTTCTTCCAGTTAAGGGCCATAATACTCCCATCTTCTTGAGGCCTATCAACGATTGCCATGATCAGGTGATCCTTTAGCACCTCGTTGAAGGGCCTGGTAACATTGTCGGAAACCCGCTTCTTTTTAGACTCCGTAGGCGGTTCATCATTAGATCTCTGCATTTTCGGCTGTGAGACACAACGGAACCCTCCTGGTTTGGCTCAGTGATACGTCTTGCCCACGCAAGCGTATCCTTGTCTCTATCCGTTCTCTGCTCCAACGGAATGTTGCAGATCTTAGAGATTATGCGCCAGGCACTCTTCCTGGTCTGATAGTTTGAGACGAGGGGCCAGCCTCATTTGGTCTTATGCCCCTAATTGCACTTTGGAAACCGGGCATAAAGGCCGATGTCTCCGCAATACTAGATTCCGGTTTTTTAAGTGCACCGGTCTCTTTTTGTTTACTATTTTGATTTACCATAATAGTTCCCACGGGTAGCGGAGAAAGGAGGTCCACCTGTGCACAGATCCGCAATGCACAGGTAAGGCTTCATGATCCGGAGGGTGCCAAGTTCATCTTTGGAAGCGTATGGGCGCCTTCCAAGTGGAAAGCAACATAATCCTGCTATGTCAACACTTTTATTATTTTTTGAAAACTTTCCAAGCAAAAAAATGTTTACTACAATTTGTTTTTTAACATTAAAATAACTTTTTATTTATTATTATTAATCACGCAGCTAAGAAACATAACAAACAGAATCCAGGACAATTTCGGTTGATTAGCGATAAATCCAATGTTAATCGCACCATTACAAAGTGATGTGAAAGCCTTTGAACAAAATGAACCAATCGGACACTTCGAACATACTTTTCCATAACTAAACGCTTTGTATATAGGGCCTTCATTTCCCTTTGGACCATAATAACAAACAAACAAAACCCCACCTGTAACACTGAATATATACGTATGAGACATTGAAGTATAATTAAGAATTAAGATGTTTTGCATTCGCAATATACGTTACCGAGCACCTGCGCAACCGAGTTGTTTGGTTGTAGGCCACATAAATTGTGTGTATGGAGAATATCTACAATTTATTAATAAATCAACTATTAATTCATGCGCACATAAAAAAAAACTAAAAGATACTTACTCAGTTTTATTATGGACATAAACAAGTTGTGTCTTATCTGTTGCGGAAAAATCTAGCCATGAATTTATTGCATGCGCCAGCCAATACTTATATCCGGGAAACCTAGAACTATAGTAATAATTCTGTCCTATTGTATGATTTCGGTCGCCTATATAATGGCATTCATCTGGCGGACCTTGTGTATTACAACGGAAAATATATTGGTGAGCCATTTCGCCTAAACTATCATCCCAAACTAATTGATTCATATTTGGTATTTCATAAAGTTTCATTGACGCAACCTTATGCCGAAATCCATTATGAGCCACAACTATTCTCGTTTGTAGATCACGTGTCATTCGAAATAATTGAAAACCTGTGCAATTCTTTAATGGATGGTCCTGGAAAATTATTTTGTATAAAACAAATTTTGGTTAAAATGATGCGCGAGTTTGAAATACCCGCATAACACTTACATATAGCTTACACATAATGTGGTCATCTGGCTCAAGCCCGCATAACGTTATTTCTTTATTACACGGATAACCAAAACCCTCATAGCTATTTAATTCGTATATCTTTATAATTAATATTACCAATTGCACGTATCTTTTCATTTTACCGCGGTTGATTATTGTTTGCTTTTTGACGTTAAAAAAAATTTGACATTCTTCGATCACAACCAAAAATGGGTTTGCACAAACGAACTGAAATATTTTACTCGTTTTCGTTTGAACATCAAAACTTGCACTGAGTGCAAAAAATTACACTAAAACCGTTCGTTTGAACCAAAAAAAATTGCCTGACAGCTAAATTTTTTGCACTCAGTGCAATTTTGTCTACTCTGTTTTTTTCGACCGAGTACCGTCGTTACTACAAAACCGTCTATCTATAAATGGTTTTGTTTGTGAATATTCATTTTTTTTTTTCAGAAAACACAAATATAAATGAGGGTAAATCGGTTTCTTGTTCGATTGACGCACAAAATCAGTGTACTCGGCCAATGAGGGGGAAAACCTCAAACGAAAATGACATAACCACAAATAAATCTATATTAGCATGGGCTACTTAACTCCAAAGCACAGGTGTATATACCACATCCCATGTTCGGTGTTCCTCATATGCTTCTAAGACCGATAAATTCGGCCAGCTACATAGAGTAATATCGCCCATCTTTTTTGTAGAACATCACTACAGGGACCCCAAAATTGCAAAAATTTTTTCTCAGTGATTTATTGCATTCCGTAGTGTCACAATAATTGGAAGTCCTGTGGACGGGCCGAGTTTGTGTCGTACCTTCGTCGTAAATATCTTTACAATAATTGTAAAGTAGTAAAGGATTTTTACTTTTCTCAATTCGTGTACTGGTGAGTGGTATGCCCAGTTACCAGTTACAGTCATCTTCATGCGCCGAATCAGGTTTATAGAATTTTGTTGTATATCTTTGAACCTTTGACGACAAAATTTATGATTATTTGCAGATTTTCTTCAAGTGACTTGGTTCTATTTAGAAAATCCGCATCTGGGGACTTATAAATACTAACCGAAAACAGTATTAATCGTATCGCAAATGACCTAAATATGTAAAGGCGATTGTTTGTAAAACCGCAAACCGCACAAAAAAATAACATTTAAAATTTCTTATCAACAGTGTGGTGTGCAAAATTTGCATACTAGATAGTGCAACAAAGACTTGCAAATACTATAAAACCCACAAAACTTTATATGATATTGGTCAGTACAGTTTCAAACATAATCATGACGTTTAATCCATTATTCATTCTTGTTTTAATAACAATTATTGCCTCTGGCAATTGTGGCGAGTTTGTTCAACTCGATGGCCATAACTATTATATCAGTGTTACACAGAGAACCAATTGGTTTACAGCATATAGATATTGTGCATCGTTGGGTATGCACTTAATCGATATACGAACCATGGAGGAACATAATCGTATTGTCAGATTAATTGAGAACACCAATAAAAAACATAACCTATCAAATTATTTTTTTTGGACTAGTGGAACCGATTTGGGGAGCAGCCGTAAATTTTACTGGATGCCAAGCGGGCAGTCGGTGATACTGGGAAAATGGCAACCGGGTGAACCAAATGGACTAACTGAACAATGTATAAACATCTGGAAAACTGGCGGTAGCTATGTATTAGCTGATGATGATTGTGGTAACAATTATTGGTTCATATGTCGCGAAACACTTGATGTTTCCACTTATATGGCACCGGCATGTCCAAATCACATGGATAGTTATTATTAGTAAAGATTTATTGTGCGGCCATGGTGTTATAAAATCTACAATTAATTTTATCAAAATGCTTTATCTGTTGTTTTATATTTGTTTAATGTATTGTTTGCTCTTATCAAAGTATAAATAAAAATGAAAATAATTCTGATAAAGTCTTGAGTGTTTAGATTTAAAGTACGAATTTTCGTCCTAACAATTAACAAAGCAGATCTCGTTTAGTATACATGAACTCACAACAATAATTTCAAATAAATCTCGCAAGAGGGCCAAAGAAAAACCAAGTACCAGCAAAATTGGACCTAAAGTGTGAATTTTCTTTATATTTTTGGGCTAAGACGATGATTTGTTGATGTTTTTTCGACGATTTGGTCAGTTGTTTTACAAAAATCAACATTTTGATGTAAGTGTGTACAAATAATCCAGCTATCCAAATGAAATCTGTCATACAATTTACGGGATCTGAGACCTGTCTTTAGAGATATAAATCATTGCAATCGGATGTCTAATTCGGATTTAAATTTTTTGGGCTAAACAATTCGACCATTTGGTTTTATAAAATCAATTTTTTTATGTAAAATGTGTAGGAGTAATTGAGCTATCACATAATCACATAAAATTTATGTGATTCAAGATCTTTACCTTCTTGATGGTGTCCAGAAACTATTGAGGTTTGTTATTTTTTATTTTACAGTGAACTACAGCAAGCACTGTATTTCGCTATGTAGAAAACAAGTTCTGGAATTCACGCTCACGTTGTTAGAATCCGTTCCAGTAACCGACCGCAAGTCAGTGGTCCTCGATATGAACAATGTCGTTGGGCCAACCTCGAATCTTGCTTCGGGTCTAGCTTGTGTGATTCTGTTGTTGAACAGCAAACTAGCTTCCAGTTACAAATTTCGTCTGGGTTGTATCAGGAACGTGAGTTTCATTCCAATCCTCAATTGTTTCTTTAGATTGTGACCATTATTATGCTTGCACTGAAACAGATCACCTTACACTATAGCAAAGCTGCATCGTTTGAGCTTAAGGTGCTGCTCGCTAATTCGCAGGTAGATACATTCAGGAACCATACTTGTTTGACGGTGAGGTTTCTGGTTTGTATGGCATAATCCTCTACAGAGGGTCCAATGATAAGATAAGAGCCTGAGTGTTTATTTCAAACAATCTGTCCCTCCCAAATCGTCAAACTCAATCGGATCACTGATGGTAGCATGAGTGTATCTGCCTGACGATTCGGTCTCACCTCCTCCCTCGGAGGATGCGATACTAATACTCATCACACGTTATTGGGTATAGCACGAATATTAATGATAGGGGTTTATCTCTACTTAATTACCTGAGCACATCTGAACTCGAAATCCTTAACAAAGGCTGTGAGCCCACCTTTATCAATTCAGTAAACAGGAAAGTGATTGACATTAGTTTTTGCTCCATGTCGATTATCGATTTGATTTTTAATTGAAAGGCGACCAATGACATTTTCATCTCCGACCATATAGGTGCATCTCGTTTAATTTTAATCTTAGAAAACCTACTCTTAAATCTTATCGTATCAAGAAGCTTACTAACTGGGAGTTATTCTCTCTTGAGTTGGAACCTCAGCTGGTTTCGTTGGATGAGGTTTGTTCGACAGAATAAGCGTTTTTGGTGTTCTGATCTTAAAAAAACTGAGGAAAACTGGTAGGAGACTCAAAAGCAAAACCAAAAATCTGACCTTCAGGTTGATTGGAATAACTTTTTTGCAGCTCAAAAAGAATATTAAAAAAATGCTAAGATCGGTTCGTGACCAACTGGAAATGGCCGAACTAGTATTTTCCGTTCAGTTTCATGGGTGCAATGTTATCAATCAAGATTATGTTGCTGACGCCCAGCCCAATGGTCCTGATTATTCACCTGACTGGGACTTTGGCTGTAGGCTAGTCACTCGCAACACCTTGCGCTTGAACGCTTTCTGCTTCTTACCTTATAAATCAGGTAGTCCAGATGGAGTTTTTCCTGCTGAATTACACCATGGGTTTCCCCTAATTCAGGAACATTTACTTCAAATCTGTCAAGCGTGCTTTGCGTTTGGATATGTTTCACAGTCCTCGAGCAGAAGTAGAGTTGTGTGCATCCCGAAAGCTGGAAAGACGGATTATACCGATTCCAAGGCATTTCGCCCTATTAGTCTTTCTTCAGCTTTTCTCAAAACTCTAAAGAATTGTTGACAGATATATTAGGGATCATCACTTATCTGTCATCCCACTCAGTAGCACTCAACATACTTACAAAGTTGGGAGATCATGTGAAACTGCACTGCATGAACTTGTTACGAGGATTGAAAGATCGCTTAGTATTCAGGAGTTTCTTGTGGGCACTTTGCTCGATATTGCAGGTGCCTTTGACAGTACATCTTTGGCTTCCATCACTGAAGCCTGGTCAAATTTTGGAATTGGCCAAACCATTGTTACTTGGATTGGATCTTTGCTGTGGTCGCGCATTGTTAAAGTTACTAAAGGTGCCCCCAGCTATGTGTTCTGTCACCTCTCCTGTGTCTCTTAGTTATTGTCAAATTTCTTGTAAAACTACAGCAATCCGGCTTTACTGTTCAGAGTTATGCTGATGACTTTTAGTCGTTCTGGTTTAGTGTAAATAAATTCGCTCTCCAAGTTGTAGAAATGTGGTGTCTAGAGAAGGAATTGGAAAATCTAAACTGATAGTCTTCACCAGACGTAGGAATACTGGAGAGCTGTCTGCTTCTTATCTTTTTGGAGGTGGGTGTCATTCTGGACAGTGAATTCTCCTGGAAATCTCATATTGAAATTAAACTGCCAAAGGTCACTTCCATTTTGTTGCAGTGTAGAAGAGCATTTGGAAAGTCGTGAGGCCTGACCTCCAAAATACTGATGTTTATTTACAAATCTCTAGCTTTACCTATGCTATCTTACGCGTCTGTTATTTGGTGGCCTGTGGTTCAGTCAGTTTCTGCCATTGGAAAGCTTAATAGCATACAAGGTATGGCTTGTCGAGCTATTATGGGTGCTATGTCCTCGT
The DNA here is from genome assembly GCA_951394425.1 of Tipula unca. Classification (NCBI taxonomy): domain Eukaryota; kingdom Metazoa; phylum Arthropoda; class Insecta; order Diptera; family Tipulidae; genus Tipula; species Tipula unca. Next base: position 181,813,260 of record OX596382.1, on the reverse strand, counting down.
CTTCTATACTTGCTTTGCAGGCAATCTTATCTCTGCCCCGTGTATTGTACATTCGCCTGCGGTGTATTGGTGCGTGGAACGCTCTCGGCCTGATCACAGGGCATAGACTAATCTAGAATTAATGCAGCCCATATATACCAGAAATTAATATGGTTAATGACAAATTGTTGCCAGAATCTCTTTTCTCCAGAATCTTTTCTCGGTGGTTTATGCAGCGAGGAACTCGTGGTTGTCTCAAGAATTCAATGACTGGATGGCTCAGCCGCTCGTGTTTTTCGCTGACGGGTCTCACTCTAATGTTGGTGCAGGTTCCGGAACGTATTGTCCTGCACATGACCCACAGTCGAGGCCGGAACTGCACGGTATTCCAAGCGGACCTGATTGCAGTCATACGTTGTGTGATTGATGCTTCAGTGATAGTTAATCAATTCATAACGAAATCCTATGATCACTTCCAAACTGGCCATGGACTGTAAACATTTTATTAACGTCCTTTGCGGGAATAACCGTGTCAGAGTTATGTGGGTTCCGGCTCATCAGGTAATCAGATAGCTGATGTTTTAGCTAAACAGGCTCATGTATGAAATTCATTGGTGCTGAACCGGCCTTGACCTTTAATTGTGGTAAGGAAGCTATTAAGTACTACATGTTTTTGCAGGCTAAGCGTAATTGGCTAGCTTACACTACATGCCGAGTGTCTAAGTACTCCATTTGTGAACCTAATCTGAGACTCACAAAGTTTGCTCTATCTTTGAAGAAAGACCAACTGAGAGTTCTGGTCGCTATTCTGGCCGGCCATGGTCATTTTAAACTCAATTTACAAAAAATTCGCATTTGCGAATTGTGACAGAGGGTCCAGAGTGGCATTCAGTGCAGAACCTGCGTAGGTTCCAGCCAACTTTAATAATAATAATAATAAATAATTGAGGTATCAAAATGAAACCTGTTACACTATTTACTGGGTCCGTGATCTTTTTTTAGAGGTATCTATATAAACTATTGCAATCGGATGTCTATTACGGTTTTTAGTTTTTTTGGGCTATACAAATAAAACCTAGCACACTATTTACTGGGTTTGATACATAGGTTATTTGGTGACATCTGACATTAAATAGTTAGCCCATATTCTGTTGATATTTATCTCCTCGGTCTGTTGAACGCATTTCTTAAGGTCTCTTAAAAGCACTTTGACGCACAGTTTGATACTTTAAGTATTACATTAAACTAGCTGAAATTATAGAACCCGTCACAAACTTTCTAGTGGCATCACTTCTACAAAACTCCTCTTCGGACGTGTTGACCATTCAACGGAGTCCAATTGGTTCCAACGAAATTAGCTGAGAGCCAGCGTAGGATTCAAAGGTTTACATTCTCCTTTGGAGGGTGGACAAAATTACACTAGATCAAATTCATTACTTCACTTCCGCCGAAATTCCTGATCCTGAAATAGATCCAGAGTGGCTTGAAGTGGTGAAGACCAATATGCTCGATGGGCCATGCGGACAACACAATCTCAATTCAGTTTGTATGTCCGACAATAAATACACAAAACGCTACCCTCGTGTTTTTATTTCGGAAACTCAAACGATGGATATCTACTCTAACGGCGTCGCTCACATGGATCGAGCCTAATGACTTATTGAAACTTTTAGTATCTAAACTGTTTCAATACTAGTTTAAATCTTTGGTATCAACACCAAAAAGTTTCAAATTTTGTTTCAGATACCAAGTAGATACTGCACAGAACCATACTGGTAACCTTGTTTGATCGCGTTTTTGGGAACTTTTAAAATTGTTTGAAACTGTTTTATAACTTATTTTAATCAATTTTGGAAAACCCGAAATGTCTTTTTGTAAAAGTTTGAAAACCATTTTTAAACGATTGAAAATAGCCGATGGTTTTTTTGAATCTTTCCTAAAATTTATTTTCATCAGTTTCCACGAAACTAAAGTTTTTTAGAAACGGTGCAGAGACTTGTCTTATTCAGTTTTAGCGGAGCTAAGTTTTTTTTAAATCGTTTTGAAAAAGTACCAGAACTGGTTTAAAAAAAACAAAAAATATTGTTGAAACGTTTTGTAAACCCATTTTTACCAGGTTCTAAATACCAAATTAATTATGCGTAATAAGTTTCGGGGATTCCACAATATTAAGTAGAGGTTTTCAGGTTCGTTCATGTTATCGTTTTGAAGCTGAACCTCAAAATATTTTTATTTAATAGATCTCTTTGTATAATAGCGACAGGAGCTGTAATAGGGGATTGCTTTAGATTTCTAATAACGTTTTTATGTCTCAAAATTTCTACTCTTATATTAAGATTAGTGATATTAACTTATCATTTTACGATTCATTGTTATTATTAAAATGTTACTACTTTAAAAATCATATGCACTATACCATTATATTGAGCTGATTCCCAAAAATAAGTATAATTATATTCTTGTCGGTCTATTTTATTACCTTGGTACGTGGTTTGCATTTTTAACTTGCCTAGTTTCAACTGCTACGTTTAAGTAAGATGAACACGTAGATGGTGAAGATGAAATATTACTGTGAGAGAGATGAGTTGCTGCTGATTCCGATCAATATTCCGATTTCAGTTATATGTTTTGTATGACTTGGTTAATTGATGGACCGTGTATATTAAAACCAATACAAATTCTACCATAGTTTGTACAATCCTTACAACCATTACTATTGATTTTATGACTGTCTAATAAAACAACATCTTTATCAATTGTTTATTGAATTGTTCGGTAAAGATTCGTTCTGAACAAACTGTTCATTAAAATTCGGTAATATTTTCTGTCCTTTCGTTATTTTATAATGTTCAAGCTCGGATTCACTACACGTTACCATGCTTGATTCTCGTTCTTGTGCTAATGGATTTTTAAGTGTAGGTATTATTAGTCAATCCAATTGCGGTGCAATACATTTCTTCCGAGCGTTTGATACTTCTCGAGTTTGTACAGGATAGCTGCTCGTTCACCACCCAACATTTAGGTACAGCCATACAATTTTTTTCTTCATCTTCAATTGTTTCGACGATTTGTTATTTGTTCGAAGAAAGCAATTTAATTTTAAATATTATTACAATGGATCAGGGGACAAAATACCCATGTATTTTCTTTTTTATTTTCATGGAAAATAATTTACATTTTACTTTTTCAACTGGCCAAAAAAGAGAACTATAATCAAATATTAAATCAGCTTTGTAAATATCAAGTAACGAAGATCTTAGAGGTTTGTCATAAAAATCGCTTTTGTTACTTAATTTATTTCCACATATTTGCATTCCGTCATTATTGGAAATTACATACTCCAATGCAACAATTTCCTTATCAATGGATTATTTCTTTATAATTATTGGTATTTGTAATTTGTTTTTTCAGTAAAATTGTAGGTTTAACTTGATTAATGATACAGGGCACTTGAATTTGTTCTGAAATACGTTTCGCTAACTGTTCCAATGGTTTGCAACCCGATCTTAATAATCTTTTTAAAACTCCCAGTTTATTTTCGAAACTAAAGGCACTGAAATTGTCTAGGGGTCCAAACTGTAGTACATCATCGTATATGTGCAATAAATTATGTATATTGTGGGAAATTAAATCTGCCCCATAAATAACTGCATACTGCTCTACAAAATATTCTAATAGAATTTTGGCTAGACTCCAATTATTTGAATATTTTTCATTTAAAATAAGAATTGTGGCGCAATGAAATGAAAGCATATGATCGTAAACTGATTCTTTAACAATTTTATGAAGAGCAAATGGTAAAGCGTATAATAGAAAACTACGAAACTCAGTTGCTTTCCAATAATTAACCTCATTTAAGGATCTAAATTTTCTATTAAATTCATTTGGCTGTGTTATGTTTTATAATTCAACAAACGTTCAGATATCATTTTTATTTGAGAAGCGGGAAGTCTGGCATTGAAATTAAAACGATCTTTGATCCAACTTAAAATTGTTTTTTTCACAGCACCAAGACATATTGAATGCATATAATCTTAAGGAAAGCTTCTTACCATATAAATGGGTAATTTTTCAAGAGAAGAAAAACCAGTATGATGCTCTTCCTGATTTCTATTTCTAAAAGAGAGATCAGTCCTGAGCTTTGCAATTCGAGTTGGATATCCCATACGGTGATTTTTATGATAATAACTGCTTTCTACTTCACAATACTCACATCCAAAATATGCATTGTGGCGTTTCGTGAATGTGATATAAGCTTTTGCCGGTACATCGCAAACAAAAGCGGATAGCTTAATGCTATAATTAATACCATTTAGTAGTATACCTGTTATTATTAATCGGTTTAATTCATCAACATACTCTTTCAAAAATAAGTTGCAATCTTTTGATTTAGAGGTACCTTTAAAGACTCCTACTACAAAGGGCACCTTACTAATGCTAGGAGCTAAACCCAGAATAGGCCAAAATTGGCTTTTTGAACTGTTACTGATCGGAAGACCATCAATATTAAAAAATAAATCTAATTGCGAAGGCCAATCATGAGAAAGCAAATATTTTAAAGCTTTTTCAATCCCAAAATGCCAATAATGGCCGGGGTCAACCTCGATTAATGATCCAATAATTTTCGATGTTTTAAGAAGAGTACGAGAGTCTATAGGCAGCTCCGTGTGTCCGTTTTCTTTTAGTAATTTCAATAAGTCATTAAGAGCAATGTGAGATATTTTGAATTCAATGGCCCATTGCTGTAAATTCTCTATGAACGAAAATGATGGAGCAGGATGAAGGTGAAGAAATAAACCGTCTTCAACAGTATTATTTTCTTCCGCAACAGACTTATTTAAAAATGAGTTGTTGCTAGCCACATTCACCAAAGGTTCAATTAAAAGATCATGTGATGAATCAAAACTGGATTCACTGGAGCTCGAATTTTCGAAGGGGACTCATCAAATTTTTTTTTCAATCAGGCAAACATCAACTGAGTGCAAAAAATTACACTAGAACCAAAAAAAATTGCCTGACAGCTAAATTTTTTGCACTCAGTGCAATTTTGTCTACTCTGTTTTTTTCGACCGAGTACCGTCGTTACTACAAAACCGTCTATCTATAAATGGTTTTGTTTGTGAATATTCATTTTTTTTTTTCAGAAAACACAAATATAAATGAGGGTAAATCGGTTTCTTGTTCGATTGACGCACAAATTCAGTGTACTCGGCCAATGAGGGGGAAAACCTCAAACGAAAACGACATAACCACAAATAAATCTATATTAGCATGGGCTACTTAACTCCAAAGCACAGGTGTATATACCACATCCCATGTTCGGTGTTCCTCATATACTTCTAAGACCGATAAATTCGGCCAGCTACATAGAGTAATATCGCCCATCATTATTGTAGAACATCACTACAGGGACCCCAAAATTGCAAAAAAAATTTCTCAGTGATTTATTGCATTCCGTAGTGTCACAATAATTGGAAGTCCTGTGTACGGGCCGAGTTTGTGTCGTACCTTCGTCGTAAATATCTTTACAATAATTGTAAAGTAGTAAAGGATTTTTACTTTTCTCAATTCGTGTACTGGTGAGTGGCATGCCCAGTTACCAGCTACAGTCATCTTCATGCGCCGAATCAGGTTTATAGAATTTTGTTGTATATCTTTGAACCTTTGACGACAAAATTTATGATTATTTGCAGATTTTCTTCAAGTGACTTGGTTCTTTTTAGAAAATCCGCATCTGGGGACTGATTTAAATCAATCAGTAATTTAGGGCTCCAATGTCCCAGTCAGATGTTTTTGGTTCGGCATGGAATACTCGGCGATATACCTCAATTTTTCTCAGCATCTACTCTAAAGCATCCCTCACCAACCACACAACCTAAGTATTTTGTTTCACTTGAAATCAGATTTAGATAGCATGATCATGGGCTGTTCAAAATTATGCTGGGATCTTGGCCCATCAAAGGACAAAAAAAATCTGTCATTTAAAATTTCATAATTTTATGCATCGCAGTTTACATAAAGGGTGCTTTGCATAACCCAATGGGCAATGGAATCTGGGTGAAGGTATGTTTTAAGTCTATTTGTACTTATAAATCTGGGACTGGTCCAATCAACTTAAAGCATCTACCAAAATAAAACAAACGTTCTTTAAGGTGACAGAATTGACCTTACGAGAGTCCAGACACTATTCCATCTTGCGGAAAAAATTTAACTGAGTGCGCTATTCCAATATGAGGTTACTGTTTTGTTATTTCTGTCGGCATAATATTTTTTGCGAAATGTCACTTCACATCCTTAACTTCAGTTGGACAGTGCCGGTACCCATCAACTTCAGGTATTTCTCTCTTACAATCGTGTACGCCGACATACCTATATATTGTGCTCTGCGGCGAGTTAAATATCGATCTCAACGCTAAAAGAAAATTGCAATTTTACCCGTTAGGGAATCTAGATATTTGGAAACCTGCGTATAAAATAATTTCAATATTAAGTTCTTAATAGTTTTTACAGATTCAAATATTTGAAAATCCAGAAATATTTTCATGAAAATTCAGAATCATTTTTATTAATCCCTCAATTTGGCATAAATTTCAGACACACTTGCGAAAGCAGGCCTTACGATCAATGTGGAAAAATCTAAATTTATATTAAGCCGAAATGGGATACCTTGGTGATATAGTAAATGGTATCGTCGTTTCAATCAAAATTACTCAGCGTTATCTGATCTTTTGATGAATTTTTTGAAGAAAGTTCAAAAGTTCTACTCGAATGAGGAAGCTCAACATTCGTTTGATCAGTTCAAATCAGCGTTAGCCTCTACCTCTGCATTTCAATGAAGGATTCTTAGTTCTAAAGTGTAACCGATCTCGGATGATAGCTGCATTGATAGCTATCGCCAAAATTCAGAGCCCATATCGAAGGGCTTCCGTTCACTGTGGTTACCATTCAACCTAAACCTGACAACGAACTTACTTGAACTTCTCTGGGCTTTACCCCAGACCGCGAGATGGCTATACATGTATTCTTATTGCTGTCGATCGCCTATTTAAATTTATTACAACGAGGGCGGTGCGACAGGCTACAGCAGTTGAGGTATAGTAAACAATTTGAATTCGTACTCATGGACACCTTGGGTATGGTAAATATGGTGTATGATATATGTTTACTGTTAAACACGCACCTCAGGCTGACGCATTTGAACGAGTGAACCATATTATGTCACCATTTGTCTTCGTTTCTATATTCATACTGACCAAAAAGTATGGGATATAAGTTTTGCTGCCGTTATTCTGCGGAATTCTATTCACGAGTCTACTCGTGGATTTTACCTCATTTTGTACTCTTTATGACCAATACACCACTCTTCAATTCAGTGTACAAGCTATTTGAAGCTGAATGGGAACAATATTTATCTTGATGACAAATGTGAAAACTTACACCAAGTATACCTTAAAATTGCCCAGCATTTGAAAGAAGAATATCGACTAGTATAAAGGTAATAGTAAAGTAAAAATTCGAAATATGTGTGTTAAGCAAAATGGGTTGTGTTAAATCTAATTGAAAACGTTTCTAGTGATGTGGATGATATGCCTGTTTTGTAATTAGTTGGAATTCTACTTGCCCGATATATCACAGGATAAAAAAATTAAAGTTGGGCGGATCACTTCAGCGCTCAATGCCACAAACATACCCACGGTCCTATATACCCGGGCAAATACATATAAATACTTACACATTCAAAACTCCCCAACCGTGATTTTTGGTCATCATCGCCATCGGGAATCATACCTGGGATCTTCGAATACCAAAGCAAGGACTTTAATTACTGTGCTATCATGGCTATCATGAAGTGGACACCATAATGACGCTTATTTATGTGTCCGTTTCCTTGAATTTTCCAAAGAAAATTCTGAAAATCATGTTTTCGTCGTGTCAAATTTGATTGTCCTTATGATAAAATTCGTTATATCGAGACAATCTGTGTTGCACACTAACACACATAAGAGGAAATTTATCATTAAATATATTGATCAGTGGTTGAAAAAACAAATCATTACCATATCGTTTCCTCTCTTTGGTTTTAAAATAGGCCGCCACAAATATACAGTCTAAACGCGATTGCAAATATTGAGGCAAAGTTGCAAATGATTAATATACCCCACATATGGAGTCGACTGAACTATGACTGCCTAGAGGATTATTTAATTCAAAGTCATCTGTGTAAATAAACAGAGGTAAAATAAGTTTATTTGGATTATTACGTTTAAGACTTGCTTATAGATCAGCATTTACAAAATGCGAGATTTGGGTAGATTTTAATAAGTTATTCATGTTTTCCAAAATTTGATTTAACACGTTAGGAAGTTCCAAAAACTTTTTTATTTGAAATTTAATTGGCATAAGACAGCCTTTAACATGACTAGCATCTAAAGAAGGTCGCCCATTTACAATTACTTCAGTAATTTCGTTATTTACGTCATATAAAATTGGCTTCGAAAAGGTTTCATTTCTTTCAATATTCTGAAAAAATTTGTACTCAGAATTTATTTCTTTAAAGGGATTTGCACAAAATTCAAAAAAATTCTGAAACATAGTTGCCTTTGTATGATCTACATAAGGAAGTACCACTTCTTTAATACCCTCAATAATAGTAGTTGTAACTATTGTAGAAAATTGTGTTTGAATGTCAATAACATCTTTTCGGGAAATATTATTTTTATTATGTAAATCAACTAGAAATTGGCAACATGAATTTGAAATATTGGATTTAATTTTGTCCATTTTACTTATAATTTTATTGTGCTCTTCGAGTTTACTAGTACTTTGAATAGAACGATTGGGTACATGTAAACTTATAGTATTTAAATCTGAAGCTGCATCTAAATTATTACAAGTTAAATTGGAATCTATTTTGAAACTATTTGTAGTTAAATTATGTTGAGCTATCGGAATGTTAGCACGATTAATATGTCGCAGAACATGTTTTCTAAAATTGCTTGAGGTCGTGAAGGATTGATTACATTCTAAAAAAGTACAATTATAGTTACTATTCAGATTTAAGTTGTGATGAGCTTTATAATGTGACATTAGTTCTGGCAAAGTTGGCAAAGAGATTGAACATAGGTAACATCGAAGCATGTTATTTTATAATTAGCAGTAGTTCCGCCAAGGCAGAACTTTTTTTATCTTTAGCGGTATCTATATCATGAAAATATCTTTGCAAACATTGCCAAACTAATGTCGATTCTTTTGGATAGTATAAATCAAATACATGAAATGCTTTAAAATAAATATCTAAACAAGATAAAAATGACGAGCATTTTAACCGTGTATCTTCTAAATTAACATAAAATTCGTTAATTTCTGTAACTTCTGCACCAACGACAGTTATATAGGGCTGAATACTATTTTTTTGAGCAGCCGCTGAATTTATTAATGATTCCTTTATACGATATAAATCATTAATGGTACATACGTGTTGAATCATGCTGTTAACTCCGTCTTGCATTGTACATTTTTTGTTTTGTTTTTGTACTACCGGACGCAATATAAAGTTCATCATCATTATCAGTAAACAGTTGGATGAATCTATCATAAGCAATTGATAAATTAGTATTTTTAAATAAGCAAATGTTATAATAATAGTTTTATTACCAGTACTTATATTCCCAGCCAAAACGCGATCGAATAATTCCCTGTATTTTTTATCTTGGTTAAATAAACTATTTTAATTTTTTCTTTAAAAACTTCCCATTTCTCGAATAGGGCGAATTTCTTTTTTGGATATTTTATTTCAAAATTCATGTCAATCTGAAAAATATTTAGAGAAATTTAGTGCGTTATTTTTAAATATATTATATATTGTTATAGTATTAAATTATATATTGTAGCTGTTAAATTTACAATTATACAATTATTTTACAATTATACTTACAAACTTTTCACCTCCCGCTTGTTTGTAAAAATTCCAATGGTCCATGATATCTCTTAAAGAATGTGATTTATTTTCAATAAATTGTTGTCTGAGCTGAAATGTCTCGTTCCATAAATCATTGGCACTATTGTCAGTGTTTAAAATACCCTTCATTTTTGCTTGCATGCTTTCTTGATTATTGATATTAAATATTCTTGCGATAGGGATGGAAGATTCTGTATCCTGTTTTCGTTTTTTTGTAATGCACCTGTCAGTTGATACGTTTCTTCTTTTAATATTTTTAAATCTATTAACTAGTTTCCCTGAAGCAGCATTACCATCTTTTCGAGGAATATAGTATATTTCTGGATCTTCTGTTTCAAATATATCAACTATTCCGTCGCTTATGTTTTTTAATTGTTTTGGGCCAGGCATTACATACGAATTGTGTTCAAAATTGTAGAAACGTTCAACTACACAGTTAACAAGTTCATCTCTACATTTTTCATTCAATTTGCCACAGCTTTTGTAGAATTTCAGTACACGTTCACCAGCTGTAGAGCTATTTAAAATATTTTGCACTAACTGTAAAAATGAATCTATGTTAGAAGGCATATTTTTTGTTGCTGCATTTAAATACATATACACAATTATATATGTATGTACAGTATAATTTTACCTGTTTATCTGATTCTATCGTGGGTGATTCTTGTTGGTTTAACCACGAATCAACCCGGCTGTTAACGGTAAGAGTGGTGACCGATTCCGACGTATTCTAGAAAAAATTTATTTTGGGAATTAGATACCTACATTCAGATGTACATTCATATAAATGCCGAAAACTATTCATTATTTCTGATTAACAATTCTACATTTATAAACCTTTCGTTTGAATTGAAAAGTACGTACAATCATAACTACATAAAATAAATTAATATAATAATTTTTAAGCATAAATAAGCATAAAATGAAATGTATATTTTCTAAAACCTGTCATATTAGAAAAAAAATTCCAATAAGATAATAGAATCTACAAATTTAACGATAATCGAATAGCGTCAGCATAAAACTACAGTAGATTTAGTCTATTTAAAATAAAACATTGTCAAATTTTTGAATTGGTTAAGGTTTTATTAACGGTTTTCTATAACAGAAAATTTCAGATGGCTTTCCGCCTTTCTTCTCGACTAACGCTCCAATTGGAGAGATTAAGCAGAACAAGGCTAAACAACTGAAGATTTATTTTAATTGAAGTTTTGTGATCAAGATAAGTATAATATTATTCTCAACAAATAGCCCAACAATTTCACAGTACATACTTCATTATAAATAGACAAAACTCGCTGTAGTAATCTCGCGAACTAGAACTATGCTTTGTAAGAACACAGCAAATATAAATCTCGATTTAAAATTAACGTACCTTTGTTTTCCAAATAAAAAGCTTTTCGCGTATTTCACAACATAAACCTATATTGTTTGGTCCTGGAAACATTTCTTTTATATCATCTTGATGTACATACTGTATTCTATTGTACGTAACGCCACATGCTGTCCATATTAAAATATAGATTGTTTTTATATGCTTTTTTTACACGCTTCATTTCAATTTTTTGCAATATATTATTACCTGATAACGTAGAATATATGTATTCTAAATTCCATTCCTTTAACAGGTTGATTAGATCATTATCTAAGCTTACTGGCGTTGATGTTGATACCATCAATGATCCATCCGAATTCAACATATACGTTTGGAAATCCTTTTCTTGAATAATATTAATAGTATTATCATCACTTTCCACTGTGTCGGACATTTCAAATTACCGATAATTTAAATTATTTTATTTTATTACTAAATTTGTAATAAAACCCACTATTTAGAAACCACAATTTATTCACTATACCATTCACATTGAAAATCACCAGACGATTGAATCTGTAAAATTATTGAAATAATAAAGAAAGTCCTGTTATAAATACAATGTAATGTATGAACAGAGTCAATTTGACTTTTTTTTAAACGTTTTGCTCATTTTGTTAGTACATTTGCATTACGAACAAAGGTAAAATAACTTTCGTAGAAGTTATTAGGATGATATATTAGTACATTTTATTTAAATCTGTACGTAGAATAACTTTAGATAAAATAAATTTAAATCAACATTAAATATTACACTAATTTAACATTATAGTGTTACATCGTTCATAAGTTTATTAAAGCCAGAATGGCTTAGTCAAACTTATCTTAACATAGCAAGCAATTAATTTAACTTTTTTATAACGAAACGGAAGTTGTAATAACTTTTTTTGAGTTATACGAACGCCGGTAGAAAATTTTATCAACAAAATCGTAATGAGTTCTCGAAAATGTTAGGATGACACTTCATTTTTTTTTCAGTGTAAAGATGACATCTATTCTCTAATGTTAACTCAAGACAAACTATATGGCACTATGTTTTGTCTCCCTTTTCTATACTTTATATAGTGAACGTATGCGACTGCAGCTTCTGCCCACCTTACTAAACATCCCGATAGATCCGTTTGGTCCATTAAATATTTTAAGCTGGAGTGATCGATTATAATCGTAAACGAGTAACCTTCAAAGTACGAACGCACTTTTTTCACCGCCGCCAAACACCCCAAACTCTGTAATTGTGTTATTGCGCTGTCCTTTATTTAATTTCGCATGCAATTGGATGTTCGTCGTCGCCATCTTTCTGAAACCGCACACTACCGATGCCGGTTGTGCTGGCATCGCATAGCACATAAAAATGCTTCTTAAAATCGGCATTGACCAAAACTGGAGCTGATATTTGGGATTAGTTTAATTTTCAAAAGGTCACTGATTGGAGCGGCCAGCCGCCACATCGTTTGGGGTGAATCAACCAAACCTAAACAGCATGACGACGAATTGGTAGAGTGGACGTCCGGGGACGGTGAAAGCTGTCTTATGTTTGGACTCATTTACCAGAAGCCATCTATTAAGACGATGGAGCTGATGTAGCGGGTTTGGTCGGGAGCCAAACCTTACCATTAGCTCTGTGCATGAGACTCAATGGGGATGACCAGGAACTTTGGCTCTCCTCAATTACTCCTAGTGTCACATTCAATCCCACTCTTGATACATTTCCACTTGTCTAGCCGGTGATATCTGCTTGACAGGTTGAGCTTGACGATCCCAATTACTCGCTTGACGGAAATTGACCCACGATACTTGTTAAGATGCTCTTTTATATCGATCTGTTAGAATGTGCTCTTGGGTGTCCTTGGTCCAAACCCAATGACCTCTAAAAATGAATGCCTCGATAAAGTGGTTGGCTTAGTCCTGGTGTGATGTGGATTGGAAGTGGTTTAGTTTTGCCTCCATAGAAAATTTCCGCAACGATGTGCCCTATCATTCATTGTTTCTGGCCACAAGCAGTCCATAGTGCAGATGGAAGGCAGTTAATCTTAAGTTTGTTCGCACATTCTAAAAGAGAGACGTTTGCCCTAGCATATGGTCTGGAATCAATTGATGTTGAAACCACAGATTCACATACTCTTTTCTTCAATTCTTTTGTAACTTTGAACGAATGTAACGAACGTTTTACTCTTGATTTGCGAGTGGTTGGTGACGAGTTCTGTCTTATTATTCCTTGTTTGTGCTGGTATTCCTCTGTAAAATGGTTTGGTAAAACTCCAAATTGGCCCGGGAGTTCAGAATGCCAGTATTTCAGAAGTCCCTCATCATGTTTCCCATTGGATAATTTTTACAAACAATGCATTGGGTTTTTAACGTATTTGGCTCTCCACAACCAAAGCAAAATTGATGCTTAATTGGCAGTATACAATCTTTTAAGAAATATCCGGTTCCGTAACAATTCCAGCAAGTATTGGGAGAAGATGATTTTTCAAAAGTCGGCTGTTGTTGTTTCTTGGGATTTATTGATTTAAAATTACCAGCAGACGCAATTGCATTCACATAATTAAAGTGTCTAGGTAGGTCAGAATCGTCGAAGGCACCGTCACACTCAGTATTCTCAATTTTATCTGGTGATAGATTTCAGGAGTCCAACCTATCCTAGCCCAGGTATCCTCCACAGTCACACATTGGTTGAACATTTCAGCGATATTTGAGAATTGCTGTCCGGTGAGTTTGGCCTGCAAACTACCTCGCATATTTCTATTCAATAAGGCTATGAACTTTATCTCTGATATTGGTCTCATCAATGATACCGTTAGACCCCGAATGGCATGATAAAAATAAATTGTTCCTTGAATTTTTGTATTCTTCGTTCTAGAGCTTGTTTAAGATCCTCATTCGTTCTCATGATTTTGAATCTTTGGATTATCGCCTCACTTAGCACCTCTCACTCTAGTGTACACCATAGGTTTCTTGGTATTCCCAATACCAATTTAAGGCCTTATCTTTCAGCAACGCAATAAAGTTGGCAGCTAATCGTTTTTTGCTTAACCCATTTTGAGTATCCATTTTCTGTACTCTATATACACGAATTTTTCACCATCTTCCAATTTTAAATCTCCAAATATTGTTTAGGAAATCTGGCATTAGAGCATGGTGGGTTTAATATCATAGTAGGTAGATCTAGTATCAATTTGGATGGTGCCGGTATATTTGTATTGACCACTGGACGTTACTGAACATTAGAAATTCTGATTGTTTTGGTTCGGAGTTTATTAGTTTTCCAGGATTTTGTGGCACAGGATGATCAGATTGCTGAGATGGTCCAGTCTGACGCTGTGCCACTTTTTTGATTTTTGTTACATCCTCACTAGACTCATCGTTTTCTCGATAATCTTGATCTTGGGTCATCTCGCCGCAAACTTGTTTTAGTGAATTTTCCATATCAGTTGAAACAGTTTCCTCTACTTGAATGTCTTATGTAAGCAAGTTAATAGTTGATCTTCTTGGCTGTAACTGTTGCTACGGATTTTGAATTGTGGATCCTGCCTAAGCGATATCCGATATGTAAAACTCCAATTATCAATTAATTATGCTATTCTTTCCGGATCAAACTGTTCTCCTACTGTTATATATCCTGTAGTTGGTTCTCTATAATTTTTAATTTATACTACTGCAAATCTGAACTTCACGTTTCGGTGACTTAAGTTCGGGTGGATGTACATGGTTGGCGGATCCAGATCACGCGATATTTTTTTTTTAAATCCTGCTCGTAATTTCACCATTTGGCTCGAAATGGTACCCAAGGCAAGTTCATCACAGTTTAAGTGATCTAAATTCATTTTATTGATATTTTTTCACGTTTTAATCTTGATTTGTATATTAGTAAAAATAAATGACACTCTGAGTGGAACAGTTTCCGGCAACCAATCCGCATGCCAAAATAAAAATAATGATTACTTAAATTTAGGATGACTAATCCAGCTTAAATTTATTAATGCTTATAGTTTTTGCTGACCTGGCGATTTGCCTTGCACATCGAAAAAGTCTATAAGACAAAATCAATATATTAATGTTTTGAATACGGCTGAGAAGATTAGAACAGTGTATTTGAATATGAGCTTTCAACTTTCATTGTAAAATATTGAATAGAACAATAAATTATAAATTATCATATTTTAAATTTTCATTTTAAATTATTAAACTATTGCGTTAGACATGCGCGCCAATATTAGGATCTGCATTTGCTGACCAAGAAAAATATCTTTGCCGGCTCTGTTTTCTTACTCCTTTCGTTGCTGGAGTTCATTTCTGGGTCTACCTCATTCATCTGGTTTTGTATTTGTTTATTTGAAAGTTGGGAGCTGGTCGATGCCATCCAACTGGACGCTTTTTGGTACTAATTTAATGCACAATTCAATCACAATCTAATCCCGTGATTTTGTGATGTTCTTAATTTCATTGATTATATTAAATCGCCTCCAGAATTGTTTGATGGTTTATTGATTTGGATCATAAACAACATTGTTGATAACATGGAATGTTTGTTTGTAATATTCCGCACAGGAGGTAATAAAACATTATTCACCCAGTCGTCAAAAACCCTTCTTGTCATCCATCCTCGTATGTTTCAGCACCAAATAATATCAAGTTGGCTTGTTAAACTGCTCAAGTTGGCTTGTTAAACTTGTTCACTGCATGATAAATAAATAACGGCTTTAACTTGATCACCAGCCGTATTCGCTCCGATTTAAATCATATTGCGAACATTAGCCGCCTTAAATCCTGAAGCAGGTTTATATATATTCAAATGGGAAAACATACTTAAAAACTAATAAAAGCTTTCAACTGGCTTACTATTGGAAAGTAGGTATCGGACAGTGAGTTGATGTATGGTGTTGAGTCGAAAACTAATGAAATATTTCTGTAATTACTCCAATACTATAATGAAAGTACTCGTTGACCCATACTAATAATAATAAAACAGTGTTTAAAGGCCAGAACTAGCCTTTACTGTGTGAACAATCTGGCTCCAATAGTTTCGATCCTGGGCTTAGTCTTCATACTGTCCTAACAACCTGAAGAAGCCAAGTCGTTCTCTATACGATAGAGCCATTGTCGCCTGCAACGACCTCTGCATGAGCCAACGTACTCGCTGAGATATTATTTCATGTACATTATCAGAGATCTTGATCAAATCTCTGATTTCGATATTGTACAGAGCTCGGTATGTGCCATCTAGTTCTCGTTTTGGGCCGTAAATCACAAGCATAACTCTTCTCTCAAATATAAGGAGACATCTCTCGTACTCATCCGTTGGCGAACTTTCACATCCAAACATAACAACTGGCCTGATCAACGGTTTGTTAAGCTTCAGCTATTTCAGCTACTTCAGTTTAGATTTTAGTTACACTGTTATCGTGAGTGATTAGAGAGCTCAAATATTTGAACTTCCTCACTCCCTCAAACGTGTAGTGGCCACTAAAATCTGGTGTACCATGGTCCCTATAACCAGGGATCGTTTATATCGATTTGGATTCATTGTATTAGGAAAGGAAGAAATCCGCTTATCACTATTTCTTAGTTGTATTGTAGATTATGCTCGTTATGCTACAAAAAACTGACAGCAGTGCCCTAGAAATTAGAAGTGATGTACCACTACAAAATCAGATATTAAAACAAATTATACTAAATAGGTTGAAAGTTTATCACGTTGACCTGTTAGAGTTCCGTATCTGACCGATATAATCACCGTCGACAATGAAGAAATTATGCGTTGCAGTATTGTCCTTTTTTTAGATGAATCACGGTTCAATTTGTATATGCATCAGACGGCCGATGCAGAGTTTGGCGTTCACTAGGAGAACGATTAAACCCTAATTACATGGAGGTTCGGTGTTGGTTTGGGTGGGTAATTTCTTGGAATTTAATCTAATTTTGACATCAGCACGATATGTGGAAGAAATTACCCGGGTAATTGTAAATTCGAAGAATTTGGTAATCGTAAAATTGTGTTTCTGTGGTTTTTGTACCTTGTCATTTATGTTGCCATTAATCATGGAAAGATACACGCTTCAACAACGATTTAGAAATTGTTTTATCAAAATCAGTGCTCATTTGTGAATGGACGACTTTATTCAGTTAATCGACTGTTTTTGTTAGGAGAATTAAGAATTTGGAGTGATGAAAATCCCCACGAAACTGTTCCGACACCATTACATCCAGATGAAGTTACAGTGTTGTATGAAATTCATGCTGGTGGAGTGATCGGTCCATATTTCTTTAAAGAAAATTATCGAAATGTAACAGCCAATGGAGAGCGATACAGAACAATATCAAATGATTTTTTCCTGCTGTTGTTGAAATTTTGCCGGAAACACAAAGGAAAGCAAAGTGATAAATACTACAACTCACGAGGGAGTAAGACAAGGATGCATACTATCTCCACTACTGTTTCTATGATAGCACTGGACAGAGTAATGCGCAAACTTCACAATACAACACCAAATGGTATCCATAATGAGGGCCACTAAAACGGCTCATTGATCTAGGCTACGCAGATTCCATATGCCTGCTAGCACACAAGTTTACCAATATACAGCAAAAAATATAAAAGCTATCAGACCTAGCACATGAACTAGGTCTCAAAATGAACATCAGTAAAACAAAAGTCATGAACATTAGTACACCAACCACCATCAACATCACGCCAATCGAAGAGGTTGAAAAATGTATCTACCTTGGTTTTACTGTAGCAAAAACAGGCGGCACTAAAGAAGGCATCAGTCAACGCATAAACAGAGCAAGAAATAATTTCAACATGCTCCATAAGATCTGGAGTGCGTCCGTCCCGTCAAGGAACACGAAGCTACGAAAATGCAATACATGCAATGTGCAAACACTCACAGAAGATCACAAATAGACTCCAGGTATTTGTGAACAAATGCTTGAGAAGACTGATAAAATCCTTCTAGCCAAACACCATCATCATTATAGAACTTCTGCGGCAAACACAGCAAACAAACATTGAGCCCGAAATAAGAAAGCGCAAGTGGATATCGGGCACACATTGAGGAAAAATCGAATTACATAACACGGATGTCATTAGAGTGGAATCCACAAGGAAAACGTAAAGTGGAAAGACCAGCTGACCATCTGGAAAAGAACGATATCAGCCAAAGCGAAAGACCTCGGTAAAACATGGTCAGACCTGAAAGCAATAGCGCCCAACAGAGTCAGATGGTCCAGCTTAGTGGACACCCTATGCTCCTAAATAGGAGAAAATGGAAAAAAAAAATTTAACAGCTCTTTCCAATACATTTGTATTCAGAATCAATTCTCCCTTCAATTTTTGATTTTGAAGTTTTCTGACTAGAGAACTGAGAATTGGAGTTTTTGAGCCATTAAGTCCTAAGTCCGGACAATTTTTGAACAAAATAATTTAGAATCTCAGGTGTCATAATTGTTTCATTGGTATGATGGAAATTATTTAAAATCATTCGTCCGCAAATTCGAAATTCTGTAAAGAGTAGGTCCGTATAGCGATGAATTGCCTCATATAGTTTTCGACTATCTTGGTAAATAAAAATAAATAACTCAAACTATTAATTTTATTTTCAGGCAAACCAACTGTATCGATATTTGTGACGTGAAGAAAATAGTTTATACCATAGCGGAAAGCAGAACAACTTCATTATCCTGTAAACATACCACTGTAAAACAAGAAAATTAAATAAATCCACCTTAACGAAAATAAAACAAACGAACTGTATTTTCAAGAAAAATATATTTTCCCATTTTCCAACCAGTTTTCCGTACTAAAAATAAAGCTTTTGTGTAAAATGTGTATTTGGCGATATATAGGTACTGCCATCTGTTTTAAATTCGATTAAGTTTAAAGATTAAATATACGTTACATAAATTATTTACCACGCGCGTATATATCCTAAATGTTTGGCACACAAATCTGCATGTGCCAATATTTTTTGGCACAGCACAAAACTACATATACATACCTCTATAAATTATAAATATTTAACCTACATAGATAAGTAATCTGCCACATTGGCAATATTCCAATATTGCAACATTGTCATATGTTACATAAATATTAGTAATTAACAGTGTATAAAAAGCTCGCCATCCCCCCAAAAAAAAGTGCTAACATTTTATTTTATACACAATGTGCATTGCTAAATTTATACGCACGCTCCTTTCTTCAAATCGTCTTTTGTATTATATATAGTCGTCCTGCTCTAATTTATCCCCAAAAACAAATTGAAAAGTAAAAAACCTAAAATCTTTCACAAAACTTAAAAGCTCTATCATTTTTATCCGAACGCAAAAAAATTAACAACCCGTTTTACATTTTTTTTTTGTTTTTTCTATTTATTAAGTTTTTTTGTATTTTATACAAATTAATAGTTTAATCTAAATTAAATAAATTAATTAATTACTACTAATAATTGTGGTACGATTGAAGTGGAATTATAGATGTGTATAGTATATAGCTTAAATGTGATATTAAGTAAAATGTGTTATTTGAAATAAGACGAAAAAAAAAACAAAAAAAAAAAAACGGGAAAGTCTAGAAAAATTTGCGGGTGCAAAACTTATTTAGCAAAGTGGAAATTTATTTTGTTTTTTTTATTAAGGATATGGAATTATAGATTTTTTTGTTTTTTTTGTAAGATTACTTAACGTTGATATAAGATTTTATTAATTGTGAATAAAATTTATATTAAATTTTATATAGCGTACCTATATATACCGGGGAACACATAAAGTGGAGTTATTTAATTAAATATTTTCGTTGTGATTTTGTGTGTGCGATAAGGAAAGTTACAAAAAAGCTTTGAAAGGATGTTATCTTATTTAAAAAAAAAAAATCGATATTTTATTATTGTATGCAATTTAATTAAATTAATATAAGTATTGTAAATTTAATTAATTGTACGTGGTTGTTGTTGGTGTCGTAAATCAATTTATATAATCTATCAATGTAACATACACACACACACGCGCGCATTCTGTTTAAAAAAAATTATATTATGTATTAATGTTCAAAATTAAAAACTATTTAATTAACTTAGTAAGATGATATTATATAAAATCCCAGAATTTATTATCTGGGTGATAAACACTAAAAAAAATAAAAAAAAATGTTTACTATTACTATTTTATTACTATTATTATACAATAATATTAATAACATCAATATTGGCTGTTAGTGAAAATAAATTTATAGAAAATAATAAAAATAGTATAATTATTAATAATAATCATAAAAATAGTGTAAAAACAATAATAAGTGATTTAGTACTAACTACTAATAGTAATAGTAATAATGATAATGATAATATAAAAATACATAGTGATGTTGGTGGCAGTGTTATTGTTGTAGATGGTAATAGAAATTTATTACAAAATAATAAAAGTGATCATGATAATAATATTATAAATAATAATAATAATAGTAATAATAGTACTAATAATAGTTTAAATATAAAAAAAAATAGTAACGAAATAAATTCGGATGCACAAGATAAAAAATTACCATCATCTTCCTCGTCATCGTCGTCGTCGTCGTCGTCGTCGTCGCCATCGTCATCATCAATGTCGCATAAAATCACATCGGACATCAATAATATCGATGAGGAGGATGAATATTTTGGCGAAGATGATTATGGCGAATTATTTAATAAAAGTGGTAAGTAGGGTTTATGGTTTTCATTTTTTACAAAAATTAAATTTTGTGTCCTCAATTTTAGCAACATTGATACGCTCGTTCTCGTATACATAAGCTATATACACTAAATGTATACTTAAAAAATAAAATCGATATACTTACACATTTATACTTTTATATGTATGTGTGTGTGTGTGTGAAATATGGATGGTAAAAATATAATAATACGATTATGCAAATGGATAATCTAAGTAAAAAATATATAATATATTAAAAATTCATCAATTATTTGGCCATTATTCGTTCGTCGGTGAGTGAATTCATCCGTATATATGTACGAATATGGGTTCATAAAACAAAACCATAACACAATTTTTGTTTTGTTTTGTTTCTGGGATCAGGTTAAGCCAATCTTTTGGGTTATAAATTGAAATTAATTGAAAATTGATCAATATATTATTAATAAAAAGGTCAGGGTTCGCTTTGCCTAGAACTTGAAAAAACAAAAATGTAATAATCTGTAAAATAAATCCACATTTTTTGAAAGTTGAAAAAATAATGTTGAATATATGTATGTAGAACATAAATATTTTAAAATCATTTTAAATTTTAAATTTGCTTGAAGGAAATGTTTTAATGGAGAACTGAAGAAAATAACTGTTCACCAACAATTTTCTCAACTTCTCCCTTCTTTACACAAATTGTACAATTGTAATAATCTGTAAAATAAATCCAGATTATTAAAATTAAAAGAAAAAAAAATGTGGAACCTATGTATGTGGAACTTATATATATATTTATTGAAATGTGGAGTTGTTATTAAGCTTGACGGGAAAATTATTTTAAATTTTAAATTTCCTTTAAAGATACGTTTAAATTAAAGAACTGGATAAAGTAGCTGCTGATAGCCCACTTTTAACTCCCTCGTAAATTATATATCTGATTGTATCAAAAACTACTACCTTCTTTACCCAAATGCAAAGATCTGTAAAATAAATTCAGATTTTTGAAAGTTGAAAAGAAAATGTGGAACCTATGTATATGGAACTTAAATATATTTGTTGAATTGAGAAAAGTAACGCGCTCTCATTAAGTTTGATGGGAAAATCTTTTTATATTATAAATATCCTTGAAGGATACATTCAAATTGAAGAACTGGAGAAAATACAGCCAACTCATAATTCCTTCGTAAATTATATATCCGATTGTACCAAAGACTTCTGAAGCCTTCTTTACATAAATTGTACGAAATGTAATGATCTGTAAAATAAATTCAGATTTTTTAAAGTACAAAAAAAGAAAGTGGAACTTTTGTATGTGGAACTTAAATATATTTGTTGAAAATCATTTCTAAATTAAATTTTTAAAATCTGTTTTTTAAAAAAAAATGTGGAACCTGTGTATGTGGAACTATAATATATTTGTTGAATTGTGGAAAGTAAGGCGCTCTCTTTAAGTTTGACGTGAAAATCATTTTAAATTTCTTTGAAGGATACGTTTAAATTGAAGAACTAAACGAAAAAACTGTTGAGAGCCAACTCATAATTCCCTCGCAAATTAAAGACTTCTACCTTCTTTATACAAATTGTACAAGTGTAAAAATCTGTAAAGTTAATTCAGATTTTCGAAATTAAAAAACTTAAATAGATTTGTTCAATTGTGAAATCTTTTTAATTTCCTTGAAGGATACGTTAGAATTGAAGAACTGAAGAAAAACACTGTTGCCACTCATAATAACAAAAGCCAATGATTGAAAAATCTCATTTAAAGGATGCAATTTAAATTTAACATTTGGTTTTATACATATAAATAACAAATAACTAACTATGGATTATAGGCTAAGATTGACAGTCAAACGCAGTTACATCACAATCTAATTGTGTCAATGACTTCTACCATCTTTACACAAATTGTACAAATGTCATAATCTGTAAAATAAATCCAGATTATTGAAATTAAAAGAAAATGTGGAACCTATGCATGTGGAACTTAAATATATTTGTTCAATTGTGGAGAATAAAACGCTTTCATTAAGCTTGCCGGGAAAATCGAAAATTGAAAAACTGAAGAAAATACAGCCCACTCATAATTCCCACGTAAATTATACACCCAATTTTCCACAAAAGCTGAACATAATTACTTATGTTTAGTTTTCGCATGATGTGGGACTTAAACGTATTTGCTAGATGGTGGCAACTTACTCGAATTAAATTTGAAATATTCATTTTTTAAATTTGTCGAACTGGAGAAAATTGTTGACGATATTATTTTTTTGTTATCTTGCTTCTCTGAATATAAACAGTCCACTTGTGGTCTCTCCATAAAAAATAAACCTACATATACAGACAATATGGAACATATGTTCGGTTAAAAAAATAATTCAAAAATTGAAAAAAAAATGTGTGGAACATATACATATTTTGTTAAATATTTTATTGTTCTGTATAAGTTCACCCGAACAAGTAAATGAATAATGTGGTTCTTAATCGATTCAACGAACATCAGCCTAACAGTTTTGAATTATTGTTTTGAATGTGAACAATTTCGAACCGGAACATATATTTATAGAGTGTTTGATTTACTCGTATAGTAAAATAAAACTGATAAAAATGTGTGGAACGTATATGTTTAGTTTATGAAACACGTAAAAAGTCTTATTACATTTGACTTACATCAAGACTTACAAATTTCTAGCCTCCATTTTCAAGACAAAACCGCAGACTAGGAAGAAAAATGAGATATATGTTGATTTGTTGATGGTAATGCGTACATTGTGTCGCCTTAAACTACCTTTATAGTTTTATATTCTAAAAGTTTAAACGATCCTTCGTGGTAACTGATGATCCCATTTTGTGGCAAGAATTTGGAAAATGTATAAAATATATTTCTTCCTTTTTTTTTATAACTTCTCACGAAAAATACAGAAGATTAATGATGCGGAACTTGAATTTGAATATTTATTGAGTTGTGGAATATGTTTTCACATTTCAAATCTCGTTAAATTTTTATTATTACCTGGATGATCAAAAATAATTTTTGAGTGTTTTCGATGTGTAAGTATTTATGTCTGGGTATGGATGGAATCATGGACCATGGAACTAGGGTCAATGGTTATTGTTCGCAATATAAGTTTATCAAATTAAATCTCTTCTAGCGTCCACGCCTTTACTAAAAATTCATTCAATAACTCAACTTCTGTCGATGTACAATCAAACCAACGAAAAT
The DNA here is from genome assembly GCA_951394425.1 of Tipula unca. Lineage (NCBI taxonomy): Eukaryota > Metazoa > Arthropoda > Insecta > Diptera > Tipulidae > Tipula > Tipula unca. The sequence continues at coordinate 181,789,053 of OX596382.1, read as the reverse complement.
TTCAGTAAATTACCACCGAAAGAGAATGTCTATTAGCGATGTCCAACTTCTTTAATCGTGTGGGTCAATTTTATTTAAAGTTACCTTGGTTCGCCAGTACTCCACGTATGTTAACGTATTATTTAATATAAAATCCGTCATTTCACATTTTTGTTAAAATGTATCTCATTAAATTATTATTAAATCCATTCCAAACAATCAGTTTTATATGAAGTTCATCAGCTTGCAGTTCCCACAGTTCCTTTTGGTATTTTATGTTGGTTTCTTCTGTTAGGACGTGGATGGATATATCAATACACAATGAAATGGTTCAAGTTTTACTGAGCAAATATCGAAGTGGCTTAAGCTGCGACGTTTGGATCGGGAGGTACCAAGTTTGAAACCCGCCAGAGGCGGGGATGCAAAAATGATTAAATTGAAAACAGGAATGAAGAACTCATGGGCCGAACCATCGTTCATGTTAGTACAGTCTAGCATGGAGCTATGCAATGTGCTCAGCTTTCAAAGGACATTAAATCCACTAGCCGAACAGTCTCTCATTAATGTATGTATGTGTTGGTATTTATTACAAAAAAAAAAGGTTCGAGACGGTTAAACCTGAACAATTATTAATTTCAATTAACATAAAAATTTAAAAAAGAAATTATTTTTATTTGGAAACCTCTCCTTCAGCAAATATTTGGCTACGCCACTGATGGAAATTACATGGACCATGGAAATTATGGTCAATGGTTGGTGCTTGCAGAAACATCTTCCCAAATAAAATCTCCTCTAGTGTCCGTTTCTTTTCTATATAAGTTCATTTAATAACTGAAATTCTGTCACAGCGGTTCAACTTAGTTTTCGATCAATTTACAAAAAACCAAGTTGTCATTAATCACATGCGATCGAACCAAGCGTAATTTATTGCGAAATTTAACAATAAGGCTTACCAGTTCAACTGTACATTTCGATCTCTTACTTGCAGATTTTTTTTCAAAATATTCTTAATGTCTGTTAAAAACGCAAACGACCTTTAAACTGTTTTTTCATGAAAACTGACAGTCAGTGGCGAATCGAATTTTGTTTTCACAAGAAAAAGTTTAATATCTTTTCGAAGTTGGTGAAACATAGCCTGTGAATTGGCTATGCAAAAGTAGATCTCCCAACTCATGTAAAAATATCGAAGAACTAAGTTCTTTGTTACAACAAAACATTTACTAAAGTCTCCGGGCCTTAGAAATCGAAGCGACGGGCCGCCAGTTGGACAGCGCTAATGACTCTATTGCCCAGGTATTTGAAGTTCAAAAATGTATGTCGTGTATCGATGGAACACATTTTTTTAAGCAGGTCACCAGAAATCGATAATTTTGAGTTTGAATGCGGTATTCCAAATCATCAAGCCCACACCTTTCCCTCATTTTAAAATCTAAAATTTAAAATTATGTCTTTCACATATTTTATGAATCGGAATAGGTCTGTAAAACCAGGCAACCCTTAACCGATATTGGATTCTCTAATTGAACAACGGCTGGTTTGAAAAATATTTAAATTTCTTGATACCAAATTTTAGTTGGACTTACCAATCACTCACATAGTAGAACAAATGAACAGCTGTCTTATTTTTATTTTATAGTCGGATGTAAATATCTCACAATGGATGAAGTTTTTGGCTATGGCTTTTAAGCCATTTTATTCGTTTAGAGCTAAAGCGTGGAACATGTTCTTATCGAGTGATAATTGAAAATATTTGTTGCAATCGAAAAATGATGAACTGTTCAATAAGCTTCGTAAATTTTTAGATTTGTTTTCAATACTTGGCCAAAATAAAGGTTTCCAGATGTCCCGTTTTGAAAAGGCTGTCTTTCTTTGAAACATTTTGTTAAACAGAAAAATTGGATAAATATTAAAACAAGTTGAGAAAATGAGTAGTAGTTTTTGGACGTTTAAAAAGGAGCACACATCTCATGAGAATCATTTAGGATACTATATCCGGTAGAAAGCATAATACCCTCGCAACTGCAAGGCAACTCCAGAGAATTATGACTTTTTGACGCAGTGATTACGTGCTCATTCAGAAAAACATAGATTATAGAAAATTTTTATTATTTGAAGATATTTTCATTTCCTAGTATTGGCAATCGGCAAGATGGTAACAAGGAAAATTAATTGGTTTCATTTGAATAAATAAATTCTCATTAAATCCTTCGTACATTTTCTATTTTCCTGTGAGAACCTTTAAGTAACTCTTACATAACTTTGAGGGCCTCAAAATTCTACATTTTATAATAATATTATTGGAAATCAAGAAACCTATTTTTTTTCGTTAGAATTAAGTAACGCTTTGCAACCTTCCAACATTTTCAGAGCCTCATCACTCTGCAATGCTCTGTTTGTTTGTAAAGATTTAAGTATTTTTTTCAATTTAGATTCTTGAAAACTATTTTGACCTGTTCTTTTCGGGATACAAAAAATGCAAGAAACGTCCCTTATCACACGCGTGAATATCTGCAAGCCTTATACCAAGGTGACAATGTGAAAAAAGTCAATGGACCGATGAGTGAAATAGGTTCAAAGTACCTATGGTGAGAGCTACATTGAGCATTATCATCAATTTTAAAATGGTGTTATGCGTTTTTCAGGAGACTCTGCGACTGTCACCCACCACTCGTGTCGCATTACTCCTAAAGGAATCTGGTGACCGTAGTTTAGATCTTTCTCATAAAATCACTGTAGGAGTTGTATAATCGACATTGTCTATGTGGTTAATATTGTGGAAGGCGATTAAACGGTTGGATCACTGGGCTGACGACCTTTAACCGTAAAAAAACAATTTGTTTATAAAGTCAACAAAATGAAAAATAGATACCACCAAAACAACACCGGACCACCGCTCAAGTACCCGGACCGGAGATTTAGGATCGGTACGTGGAACGTACCATTGGAGTGCGTAATTACGTGCACGAAGAAGTATCGGCTGAAGCTCGGGGCACTTCAAAAATCTCGCTGGCCTAAAAGTGGAGACCATGTGCCCCAGGGCTATACGTTGTTATACAGTGGAAATAACTTCGAAATATCTTGAAACTTGATTTCTTCTTTCAAAGCAGTTAATAACCGATTGTGTATGAAGTTAGCCAACCTGTCGATAATTTGTGTACAAGCGCCCACAGAAGTTAGCCAACCCCAAGATAAAGAATCACTTTTACAATGACTTGGACGATCTGGTGGGATATCTACCCGAACACGATGTTAGAATGGTAATTGGGCAATTTAATGCTTGCTAGAGCTGGCAGAAATCAGACCGACTTGTCTGAAAACAGACGACCGATAATAGTGAAAGACTGATGTACTTTGCAATTGCTCACAATCTTAGAGTGGCAAGCCCTCACAAACAGATACATTTGGAAACATTGACACATCCTCGCAAAATTGCCCGCAGCCAAAATAAACACGTGTTAATTTAAACGGAACGAGCTCTGGTTGTGCAGGATGTGAGAACTAATCGGTCAGCAACCAAATACGTAGGCAGCGATATTCACTTGTTCGCTTCAAAGCTACGATGGAAGTTTTAGTACAGGCCCGGGAACACCTAGGAAGCTAATTACCAGTCTGACTGTGTGAACTCTGTCTGCGAGGTACTGAAAACTTCGGTTGTCAGTGCTGCTCAACATACTTTAGGTCTAGTAAAAGTCAGACCCAAAAATGATTGGTTTGATAACAAGTGTCGTCTTGCAGTTGAGCAATAAAACAAAGCCCATAGTGAAGTGCAACAACGTCTCACAATCGCGAGGAAACACAAGGCTACTCCTACTAGGAGGGACGCTAAGCGGATTTGTAGACGGAAAAAGCAACAATGGTGCAAGGCCGAGGTTCAAAAAGTACAACAACTCAGCAATGAGCGCAGTTCACGTAATTTCTTGCACCATACTTTCAGGTCTGCGTCAATTGATAGTCAGGACCGGGATGGAAATCCCTGTGTCAATCTCAACGCAGTACTCGACACATGGAATGGACGCTTTACCGACCTGGTATTCATCATGCGTCACAGATTGTGTGAGTCACCTCAAATACAGACTGCGGAGATTTGCATTGAGAATCCATCCCATAAGGAATTCACTAGAGCCATGCAGAGACTAAAACGAAACCGCTGACTTGGGGTCGACAGAAAAAATTCGGAGCTCTTGATATTCGGAGGGAATACTTTGTGGAACTGCCTTTTCGCGCTTATTCGACTAGTATGGCGAACCGAAGTAAAGTCTGATGAATGGATTGAATGGACGGAATGAAGGAAATACTTGATCCGCTTGTAAAGTTTTCAACTTCTGTTGGACTCCAGATCAATGAGTGTAAAATGAAATACATGATCTCTGGATATAGGGACAATGGCGAACCAGATTTTAGCAGTGGCCACTATACGTTTGAAGGAGTGATGTGGTTTAAATATTTGGGCTCTCTTATCACTCACGATAACAGTGTGGGTGAGAATATTAAACTGCGACCTGCAGCAGGTAGTCCTGGTTTGTATCATTTAAGGCCACTGCTACAATCAAAACACCTATCAAGTGCCGTAAAGCTGGAGCTTTACAAAGCGTTGATCAAGCCCCTTGTTATGTATGGATGTGAAATTTTTATTTATTAGAGTCATGCGTGTGATTTAAGACCCAAAACCCGAAGTAGAGGGTATACATACCGAACTATGTACTATATCGAGATCAGAGATCTGATGAAGGTATTGTACATGAAATAAGATCCCAGCGAGTAACCTGGCTCAGTCAAATTTTGCGTGCTGAACGTTCGGAACGGATTATGCAGCGATTTTTGAAAGAAACCACCATAAAGTATGAAGACCAAGCCCATGATCAAAACCGTTGGAGTAGATGGTTGAGACAGTAAGGGGCTAGTAATGGCCTTTTATTTTATCGATGGGTCGATGACACGTCGGGCTTTCAATTAAGATCATATTATATGTGGGATCAGGTTAAAAATACTCCAAATTCCCATCCACCTTTTATAAAATGTCCCATATTAATTTTATTTACTGTCAATTTGGGTTACCATCTTAGTAGAGAACTTATCTGCTTCGCATCATGTCATCTAGTTAAATCACACTAATGTGGTAGCCAGTTGACCGTTTCATTTCTCGTAAAATGTTTGTTGCAGTAAACTAATTCTATCGGCCGAATGGTTATATAATCCGTGCACAAGTTGAATCTTGTCAGCATGTAAACCAAGGTCGTTACGCAAAATCCGCCAGAAAGATGTTGGATCAAGTCCCAATTGTTGTGCATACGATGATTAATTGATTCATTTGAATCTTCTTCGATACTCCGCACGACAGCCTTCGCCTTGTCGATGGTTTACGCGTATATGGGGTCTTACGGAACGCATACGATCATTTAGAATGAACGTTGCTTAAAATTATGATTGGGTGAATTGTGTAAACAATTCCAAATACTAATTTTAAAGATTTAATGCAATTATGAACTATAGAATATACAATTCGAGGTCAAACTAGAATTTAATTTAAACTCTTGATATAACGACAACAAGCTATATCAGATGGACATTTTAATCCGCAAGATATGTATTTAATTGGCATCCTTTGAGTAATAAAAGTTTAATTTAGGCGGGACATATTTCACATCGGCGCATAATATATGTACGCGAAGGTACGCTAAAATTCCGCAAATTATAAATAATATTTCACTCATTCTATAGATTACATAATTTTGACGTATGCTTTGAATGTTTAATAACCAAAAAAAGCATATAAATACATATACTCGTATGTGTATCACCAGCTGCGCCAAAAGCAATAAATTGTCAATATATGTATATACATATGTACACGATTTTGGTGTTAAAATCTATGTCGCGATGTATATGGTGTGATCGCCCCAAACCTAACCACGCTTTACTAAAACCAAAAAGTTTTATTAAATTTCCAAAAATTATGTTGACCAATTCGTGTTTAAATTTAACATGTTCTTCCTTAAAACAATTAAAATTCAATAAATATAAAATTTAATTAGTTTCCGCTATATACAGATGAATTATGCGGGTTTGTTGTTACAAAACCCAAAATACAATAAATGTAATAATTTATATTTCAATTAAATTCCTAAACTCATTTTCAACAATAGCCATAGTGATATACAGGAGGGCTACAGCATACGCGTTCTCGATTCACCCAAGATTCTCATATAAAATTAAATTATTGAATTTATTGAATCAGCGGCGGCGACAACGACACAAAATCCAATTAAATTACTAAACAATAAAAACAACCGGCAACGACATTTATTTATTACGAACCGACGATATGGGAAACTATATATTATTTCCTCTAAATAATTATATAAAAGCCATACATTTATCAAACTTGAGGAAGAAAACGTTTGCCTCTTTGTCAACCAAAAACGAAAAGTTCTTATACTTTGAAAAACGATGCGAACAGAATTTTATTCGTTTGACAAAAAAAAAAAAAAAATTCTCATGTTACGAGAGCTTTCTATAAAAGCTCAAACGAAAAATTGTCAAAGTCGATTATCTTTTGTTTTATATAATATCTCGTACATATACATACATATATACGGCATACCTGTTATAGTAGAGTAGATTTATTGTAGTAAACCGAAAGAAAAACTTGTATGCCTCAGTGCACACAGTGAAAGCTGTGTATGTATATAGAAAATTTTTGTCAAATTTTGAACGCATGCGCATTCCATGCGAGGTGGCGGAAAATTGCACAAAATTATAATAACCGATATAATGTTCAGAAGCAACAACAAAATTGAAAATTAAATTTTTTATTTTGTTGATTATGGAACGAAATGGAAAAACGGAAAAACAGCTGTATTCATTTTATCTACATACATATATAGACAAACATATACATAAGTAAAAGCGCCTATTTATTTAGGCGATGCGAAAAACAATAAAAAAACAAATAAACGTTTTGCACGACATACGATCGATATAAAATTATATTTGCGGAATATTACAAAAACCGAAGCTTTTCTCCATATATATGTACAACATATATAAGTTTACCTAAAGCTTAACGTAAACAAAACAGTGACAAAAAATAATTGCATATAATTTGTGCGGTGATTACGATTATTTTTTTATTCCATAATGAATGGATGGAAATATGGATTGGCGGATTTGGCATCATTTAAAATTTTTAATTTGTATAGTTGAGTCAGAGTCGGACCTTAGGGGTTCAATAGGTGTACTGTATCTACAGGATCTAACTTCCCTATTACCCTTGTGGGAACCAGTTTGAGTTACTTATGAAGTGTGATATATATCTCGCACCTTATAGTTTTCGAGATCAAGGAGGCAGTCCATTAAGAATCAACCCATATATTAATGTTTTTTGTGTGCCAAAGCCGGACATGAGCAATGGAGATGGACTACTGTCTCTTCCTCCTCCTCGTCCATACAGCTTCTGCAGAAATCATTTGTTTCTAGGCCTAGCCTCATCGCAAGTTCTCCAAGTATGCAGTGTCCTTTGAGTATCCCTACGACCGTTTTTAATTCACGTTTGCGTAGGGAGATCAGTGTCTTTGAGCGTTTCAAGTCCAGCTTGCCTTGCTACACTACATGAGAGAGTGTTGGTCCACCTTTGATTACTTGCCTCCTTTTTAAGCACTGTTTTGAGTGATTTAATAGGCCTCCCCAAATTTTCCCTTTCCGGTAGCAGTTGGAGAGTTGTACCATGCCTAGCTAGTTCGTCCGCCCTGTAGACTATCTGAATATTGAAATGAGAAATCTCATTCAGACACAAGTGGCAATTCAACGCCACCCGAATCCAGCGACTTTATTGCCGCCTGACTGTCCACATAAATTGCGATATCAATCAAGGACGCCACATTTTGCCTCAACCAATTTAAGATCTCCTCAATCGCTATCACCTTTGCTTGGCATCCGCTGTCGACAATTTATCACAGAAGACTCCAGATTCTACTTTACCGTGTAGCTTGGAGCCATCCGTAAAGCACTGCAATGCTTCTATTTCCAAAACCGACCCGCTCCTCCAAAATTTTCTTGAGGGACAGGTACTTCGGAACTTTTTCTCGAAGAATAATGTTGGTGTAACGTAGCCTAGATTCGTCAGTTTCTTCTTTAGCGATCTAATTATCGTCGAGTGTCCTGTCTGAAAACATTTTCACTGAGATATGGCTGATAGTCGGGTGGCCGTAACTGCCGCGTTCTGCCTACCATAAATATCGACGGAGAGAAGGTGAAACATAACTTCCAAGCCACGTGTTGCTGTTGTCCACAGCGCACCGCTTATAAGCATGCAGGCCGTTTTTTGCGCCTTCTCGATTCCCTTCTTGTAGGTTACTTTATCAAGAGCTGACCACCACACTACGGCAGTGAATATCCAGTGTACCAGATCCGGCTTCAGGTCCCATCTCTTTCCGATGGCGTTTCTGCACGAGTACATGCCTATATTAACCTTGTTTACTCTTTCCAAAATGTTGGTCTTCGAACTAAGCTTACTGTCAAGATTACGCCCAGAAATCTTGCCTTATCAAGAAAAGCTTTGGTCTCCTGCCATTTAAGATAGCTGGATCTACTACCGGGATTTTATATAGCCTAGTAAATTATAGTACCAGTTCAGTTTTGGATCAGCTGATTGCCAGTCCACATATCTGATGGCCCACCTCGTAATGATTAGGATGGCATTTTGTATTACCTCCTTTAAGGTATTTAAATATTTACCAGAGACAGCTATCGCTACGTCATCTGCATGCGCAATCCCTCCGATCCCTTCTCTCTCCAGCTCTAACAGCAACCCAATGCTTGCTATGTTCCAGAGCAGAAGAGACGGTGTCCTGTCTCTTCTTCTTCCTGCGGGGTTCCTTTATCCACCCGCCTTCTAATGGTGGATTCTCCCAGCTCCGAGTTAATCATGCTGCTCCCCAGTATATGATTGATTAACCCACTTACAGGGTAGTCCACCCCAAGGAGTGACAATCCCTCCAGAAATGCCTCCGTCTTTACATTATTAAAGGCGCCCTCAATATCAAGGATCGCCACCATACAAAACTCTTGCGAATATATTGATTTCTCAATTATACTTACCAGCGCGTGCAGAGCTGTGTCCACAGATTTCTTTTTGCAGTAAGCATGCTGAGAATGGGCCCAGCCACTAGGCTTTATTTTTGATCGTACATAGCGATATCCATCAGCTTTTTCAAGGTTTTCAATAGAAAGGATGATAGAGTTATAGGACTTATATCCTTTGGGTAGCCATGTGAGCATTTACCTGCTTTCGGAATAAAGATCACTCTGACCTCTGTTCACCTCTGCAGAATACATACTAATTTTAAACACTCTTTGTCGATTACTTCCAGCCAGGAGAGAATAATCCATCCGGTTTTATTAAATAATTGTAACTGGGGTTCATGATCTGGGTGGATTAGTATAGACAGTATCTTCCTAAGACGAGAGGTCTCAGAGTCTTCTTCCACTTTATCACAAAAGAGTCTCCAACCTGTACTCCAAATATAAATGTTATTTTTTTACAAAAGTATTCAAAACTTAAGATGTAGGGGTTACTATTGATGTAATTCGTTGTCGGGGCTAACTCCATGTTCGGTTTTTTGGTATAAAGGCAATTAAAATTCTGTATTTTGCATATGTCAGATCTCAAGTGAAATATGTAGTCAATGTTTGGAGTTCCACTTATGACTTATATTTATATTCACAGACTTGAAACCGCCCAGAAAAAATGTATACGATAAATACCCAGAAAGAACGACATGCCGTACGACCATGATTACAACATTAAAAAATACGGGAACAAGTGGAAAGCGAGTTTTAAGGGAATTTCTTACCTGGTAATCAATTCTAGTTTGCCTCCGGGGCAGCCCACATCCTGCCTCTCTACCGCATTTTTATAGAGAGGAAAAAATTTAACGTGGTTCCATTGCCACCCTGCATCCCGGCCAGCCAGAGCGTAAGACTTTTGTAGTTTGCTTTTGTTATTATATATAAGATAAAAGCCTGCGTGTTTATTTCAAATAATCTGAGTGCTACCCTAATTCATGAATATTGTGAATTTATCAGCGGACGTTGCAACTGTGCTCGTCACTCTCAAATCGTCGAACTCAGTCGGATCACTGGTGGTATAGCATCAGTGTATCTGCCTTACGATTCGGTCTCACCTCCTCCCTCGGAGGAGTTTAGCAACCTTGTTTCGTGGAGCAGGACAAAACATTTACCTTTAGTGGTAGGATGCGATGCTAATACTCATGACACGTTATGGGGTAGCACGAACATTAATGATAGGAGTTTATCTCTACTTAATTACCTCAGCACATCTGAGCTTGAAATCCTTAACAAAGCCTGTGACTTTATGGTAACAAGAAGCTTACCAACTGGGAGTTATTCTCTCTTGAGTTGGAACATCGGTTGGTTTCGTTGGGTGAGATGTGTTCGACTGAGGACATTGAATTGCTAGCCTCATCTTTGACGCATGCAGTCACGTCTGCCTTCGAAAAATCTTGTCCTCTTATTATTATTAAGCGAAAATCTCGGCTTAAGCCTTTTTGGTGTTCTGATCTTAAAAAACTGAGGAATGATAGGAGACTCAAAAACAAAGCCAAAAGATCTGACCTTTAGGTTGATTGGGATAACTTTTTGGCAGCTCAAAAAGAATATAAGAAAATGCTAAGATCCGCTCGTAGGACATCTTTGATTAGCTTCTGCGAAGAAATTAATAGTATTTTGGGATTGCCAGACTTAATAAGTCCTTGGTTAGAAATGATTCCTGCCGACTTCATTTACTGCGACTTCCTGATGGCAGATTAACGTCTTCCAGGAAGGAAATTTACGAAACACCTGCTTCCTGTTCATTTCCCTGTGTGCAATGTCATGTACTGATAATTCACCTGACTGGGACTTAGCCTGTAGGCTAGTCACTCTCAACTCCTTGCGCTGCATGAACTTGTTACGTGGATTGAAAAATCGCTTAGTATTAAGAATTTTCCTTTGGGCACTTTCCTCGATACTGCAGGTGCCTTTGATAGTACTTATTTTACGTTCATCACTGAAGCCTGCTCAAATTTTGGAAATTACCAAACCAGTGTTACTTGGATTTGATGTTTGCTGCGGTCGTGCATTGCTGTGGCCGAACTGGACTCCCTTTCCATTTCGGTTAAACTTACTAAACGTTGCCCCCAGAGAGGTGTTCTGTCATCTCTCCTTTGGCTCTTAGTTATTGACGAATTACTTGTAAAACTGCAGCAATCCGGCTTCACTGCTCAGAGTTATACTGATGACTTAGTCGTTCTGGTTCAGGGTAAATACCTTAATGTACTGTCAGACTGAACGCAACGCGCTCTCCAAGTTGTAGAAGTGTGGTGTCTAGAGAAGGAATAGTACATTAATGCATCGAAAACTAGTCTGATAGTCTTCACTAGACGTAGGAATACTTGAGAGCTGTCTGCTCCCCTTGTCTTTTTGGAGGAACGATCACAAGATCCGACACGGTAAAGCCTCTGAGTATCATTTTGGACAGTAAACTCTCCTGGAGATTTCATATTCAAATTAAACTGCGACTGGCCAGTTCCATTTTCTGGCAGTGTAGAAGAGCATTTGGTAGGGCATAGACTAATCTACAATTTATTCAGTTCAGTTGCTCGTGTTTTTCGCTGACGGGTCTCACTCTAATTTTGGCGCATGTTTCAGAAACTATATTGTCTTGCACATGACCTGCAATAATGTGGGAGTCTAGGCCGCAACTGCACGGTATTCAAAGCGGAGACTGATTGCACTCACACGTTGTGCGATTGACGCTTCTAACATCGCTGTGCTCAATTCATTACGAAATCCTATGATCACTTCCAAACTGGTCAAGGACTATTAACAATTTATTAACGTTCTTTGCTGTAATAATCGTGTCAGAGTTATGTGGGTTCCGGGCCATTGTGGCATTGAAGGTGATCGTTAGTGAGATAGCTGATGTTTTAGCTAAAAGAGGGTCAAGGATGAAATTCATTGGACCTGAACTGGCAGAAGGCTCCTGACCTTTAATTGTGGTAAGGAAGCTATTAAGAACTACATGTTTTTGCAGGCTAAGAGTAATTGGCTAGCCTCTACTACATGCCGAGCAGCTAAGTACTTCATTTGTGAACCTAATCTGAGGCTCACAAAGTTTGCTTTATCTTTGAAGAAAGGCCAAATGAGAGTTCTGGTCGCTATTCTGACCGGCCATGGTCGTTTTAAACTCCATTTACAAAGAATGGGACTTGTTCAAGATTCCTTGTGTGACAACTGTCTTAAATATGACGATGACACACAGTCTTTGTCTGTGGCTGTCCCGTTTTCGAGGTAGTTAAGTCCCGATTTTTTAATCAGAGTGCGGAACCTGCTTGGGTTCCAGCCAATTTTAATAATATAAATAATAATATATATACTATCTAGGTTGGATCCCACGGGAGCGGAGAAAAGAAGATCCATCTGTGATCCGCAATGTACAGATAAGGCTAAATTATCCGGAGAGTACCAAGTTTCTGGATAAAGACATTAAGTTGACACCTAGTCCATTTTATATTCAAAATTTAATGTACAACCAATGTTCAACCTACTTTAAATTCCATTATTTTGGTGAACTCCCAATTCGAACCGCTCTCTTTTAATCCATTGTCTTCTAAATCGATAAGTTGACGATTCCGCATATCCTAATTTGTAATTCCTTTATCTCCAATTTTAAAATGCCACTTTTCATAATTAGAACGTATACTTATAAAAGCATATAAACGGGATTATATAAGAACCAACAATTTATGTTGATATGATTCATATACAGAACTCATATTTAACTTCAATATTCAGCAATCCCCCATCTTTGTTATTTGTTTTTTTGCACTTGCAAATATATTCAACAATACTTTTATTTAAAATTAACGAACTGTATATTCCTACATATGGATATATTATGCTACGTTTACATATATTCGGTAGCAGCATCCACGTATGTACGTATATACGTATGGATACGAACGAAGAGGTTAAATCAATAAAAGGTTGCATGAAAAAACAAAATTATATGATCTTCAACCTTTAAAAAGACGGAACAAGAATTTTTTTTGCTGTTTTCGCTCAAACCGATTTTTTTTTACGAGTCCTGTATATATGACGTACTCAAATAAAAATTCATATATGCGTCATAATTATGTTTGTGTATATTTATATACACTTATGTGTTATAAAGGAAATTGAAGGAAAATAAAAAAATGGGTACGCGTCTGGAAATTTTTTTGCTGGTTTGATTCGCAAAAGTAAAATTTTTTTCAACAAGTTTTTTTCATCTCTAAACGATAATATATTTTATAAAAACGAAAACATTTTGTACGATAAACAACAAACAAGATTTCACATAGTATATAAATAATGTAGGAACGAGGCTAAGTGGGCGTCTAATTTTAACCCTCCTTCCCCCACACCCATCCATGCCATGTACGGTATGATGTATTTTAAAGAGATGTGCAAGTATTAATTATAAGAAGAAATTCTGTTCGTATAACGTAAAGCAACAATCAAATTCAAAAAAGTGTAACCTAAAAGGCACACAAAAGCCTACACACATTAACCATTTCAAATATTCAAAGTTTGTTGGTTACGTAGCATATACGTACATATAGTTTGAAATTAACAAAAAATAATAAAAAATTTGCGTATTTTTATTTCTTCCGGTGGTTTGACCAAATTTTGAATTTTGGGTTTGATTCCCACACATAATCTATTCTGGTATCGTTTTTTTGGGGGTATTAGAGGTTCTTAGCAACCACCTATATATAGATAGATACCGTATGAATTCTTTATATCTCAATTATTGAGAACGTGGCTTAATGGTGCGAAACTAATACGAGGCTTTTGCGCCAAATTGCATTTTGATTTAATATCTAGATTCTCAGAATTATTTTTTATGCTTGCGTACGCGTTTTTAACACTTGTTGCGCACATAAATCTTGCTAAATGTATTCATGTGGCGGTGTATTTCGATATGCGTATATGAATTCACGTCATATTGTTGGTATAAAACAAATGTCAGATAAATTGTGACACTTGTCATATCAAGCAAACGACAGAATGTATATTTCGAACAGTCAGTCAGACGGTGATAAATAACCGTTTACGTAATGCCAAATATTTTCAATTCCAATACGTTATTAAATACAAGTCAATGGTAATGTTATATTTGGGGCCCTAAACTAAAAAAGCTTACAAAATTTCATAATAAAGCTTTTATTGGCTTTTCATACCATCTTTACACGAAACATACTAGAGCTTTAATGATATTAAATTCACAAATTAAAACAAAAATTAAGAATGTAAAATTTTAATGAAAGCTCATCCAAATTTTTAGGCAATAACTTACGTAAAGTTTGAATTTCATTTTCGTTTGGAACAAAATAATTTCTTAAATCGGTTAGTATAGTACAGTACATAAAATCTATAAGCTGGCTGAAACCACTGGACGGAAGACTAAAAATATTAATTTTATTTAAATAGGTTTTCAGCTTAAAAGCTTAAAATGAGGAAATAAAATTATTTTTTTCAATAGTTTAGGAGTCAAAATAAAATTTTAATGAAGCTTAAACCTCAAAGTTTACTTTTTAATTTTTTTTTATCAAAGCTCAAATCCTTCAATTTACTAACATTTTAAGTTTGACCGAGCAAATAGCGCAGTGGTTAAAGCTGCGACGTTTGGATCGGGAGGTACCGGGTTCGAATCCCAACAGAGGCGGGATGCAAAAGGGATTTTTCATCTCCCGATTACGATCGGTGATTAAATTGAAAACATCTATGACCCTCTGTTGGAATGTAGAACTCATGGGCCGACCCATCTTCCATGTCACTGTACAGGGTGACATGGAACTATGCAATGCGCAGGTGGTATACTGTACTTGTGTGAATGGGATGAATGAATGGATGAATGAATGTTGTGTGAATGTAAGGTACGGCTATGGACCGTAGAAGTGTCTATGTCAAGTCCTTTTTTAAAAAAAAAAAAAAAAAAACATTTTAACTACTGCATTAAGCGCATTGTAAATGGACCAAATGCTTATAATTTGATTATTCTTCATCTAACTTCATCTTCTTCAATCATCAACGGCCCAGGCAAAAACGCATGCCATCTATTGGATTTTTCAACATTAAATTTGCTGCCTTTGAAGTGTAATTGCTCTCACCTACAGCTGTATCGGTTAGTTGTGCCTTGATTTGTGCTAAATAAAGTGCATGGATATTTCAATAATTGTGAAGCCTTTACAACGATTTCATTGTGATATGGCCCATCTTAAACGTGCCAAAAATTATGTTGCTGTTTATATGGAGTTACCGCAATGCTAATTCACGTGGATCAAAAATTCGCTTCATGAGGCAGTTATAGATATTTGCCTTCGCTTGGATGAAGTCACTAAATAGAAATTTTGGGCCTTATGACAAAGACCAAAGAGAACCTTCGCTCTCTTCTGGAAGATAAGCTTGCAGAACTATCTAAGAATTTCCAAGTCCGACCAGAATAAGATGGTACCTAAACTATCAGCGAAACTGCCTGAAATCCACGGCAATATAATGACATAGTCTAAATTCATTGTGTGTTATGATTCGTTGCATTAAACCTTGTCCACGTTGCATAATGGAATTACTTGATGGTTATAATTCCCATTTGCGATCTATTCGGACTCTGTGTTCTTGCTATCCAGCAAATTCGACAGTGAAACAATAGGGAAATGGTGCAAAGCTGCTACTATGGACAAAACTACAAGCTACAAGGACATTTCAAACTTTATTAAAGGGCAATGTGAGAAATTGAGATTGTTACCTGCCATTCAGGTACGCCAAGCTACACAATCAAGGCTACAATGATTTCAGAATTCTTATTTATAAAGGGTTTTCCAATAAGAGGTTTCATTTTGATATTTAAAAAAATAGGTCTATAGTCGAAAGGTCTATAGTCGAAAAAAATGTACAACCTTCTAGTTGGCACGAAAAGCCTTGAAGATTCGGTATAGGATATCTGTCCGGGACTGTTACTCGATTTAATGCTCTATAATCACCGCATGGTCTCCAATCTCCATTCTTCTTCTGAACGAGATGAAGTGGACTTGACCAAGAACTGTTGCTAGGTTGACAAATTCATTGTGCCATCATGTGTTTGAATTCATTTTTGGCAATCAGTAATTTCTCTGGAGCTAGACGTCTTGTTTTAGCAGAAACGGGTGGTCCTATAGTTTCAAGTCGATGTGTAATGTCATGTTTAATCGGTATGTCTTTTAACGTTTGGTTTTTAATGTCCGAGAATTGCTCCAATAATGAAAATATTTCCGGTAAAATGACTGTCTTGTTGATGAATGATAAAGTTGATGTTTGAGAATTAGTAATTACTCCTGCTACAAACAAAGAATTCAAAGGATCTAACATCCTTTGTCTGTGAATGTCGATCAAGAGACCGGTATGTTTAAGGAAATCAACTCCAAGTATGGGAACTGATACATTTGCTACAACAAACTCCCACTTGAACTCCCTACGAAGTCCAATGTCCAGTTTGAGTACTTTAGTACCATATGCTTGTACCGGTGTACCGTTAGCAGCAAATAAATGTAATGTCGGATGATTTGTTGTGTTCGGCAAGATGGAAACATCTGCATCGGTATCGACCAAAAATTTTAATTTTGAAATAATGTCGATGACAAAAAGACGACTGTTGTTGAGACCATGACCGAAGGTCGCCAACTCAGCATGGCCATCTAAAAATTTTGATTAGTTTCTGGATTATTTGTTTTGTGAAATTTGCAACCTTTGAGACATTTTCTTGCTTTTTCTCCAAATTTATAGTGGTAGAAGCAAGTGTCATGATTGGGACGCATTTTATGTCTTGATAGAGATCTACTTTGCATCTGTCTTCCTCTAGATGATGAACGTGCTCTTGTGTTCGAGTTGTTCCTGTCATTATGATTAATGCTGAAACTTCGTTAATAATATTGATTTTGAATTTATTCAGGAAGGCTGGAATATTTGAATTTTGTGTCGAATCGTTACTCAAAATGTTGGATGAAGTTGATGTTGTCTTTTGTAAGGTGTTAATTCTGGCCTGTGTCATTGTTTCCAAAACTGCATCGGCTTTTTCCGCAAGAATGTGGAGATTAACGTCGTTCTCAAATGGCGTTAATACCATTTGGACCGGTTGAGGTAATCTCGACATCCATAATTATTTAATGGATTTTTCTGGAAAAACTGTCCCAGCATTTAATTTCAACTCACTTAATAATTGAGTAGGTTTGTTATCTCCAAGAGACAAACCGTGTGGTAAATTATTGATTTTTGATTTTTCAGACTCTCCCAAAACACGAGTTATTTCCTCTCTGAAAGTAGAATAAGGATCGGTACTCTTGTCTCGTATAATTATGTCGCCGAACATATTGTGTAAGCGGGAATCTAGCGCGCTTACAGCATGGGAGTATTTTATTTCTTCAGATTTAATACCAGCAACTGCGAATTGTTGCTCAAGGATTTTCAACCAAAGAAACTATTAATCACTCATCAACTAAAACGTGGTTTTCATCTGGTATACCGGTTGATAGGCATCCAAGGTCATTCACGTTTGTTAATTCACGTTATGGAAACTATCATCTATCATTCAATTCTTCATTCGCTGGGAACATAATTCTGCAGAAATATCATCTATACCTGATCAAATTATTCTTTCATGGATCATCATTACAATTATTGAAACGGATTTCATATTATTATTTACGATTACGCATCATTGACGTCACAAATTTAATATATTTATCAGATATACATTATTGACGTCACATTTTATTATACAACATATTCTAAACGGTGAAGTGCAACGTCATCACATCAAATTCATCAAATTAATTTAAGTCAGTCATTATTTGATTAAATCATTTTAGATTTTGGGTAAAGGTTTTCAAATCAAGTTAAATTACATAACTTCAACGTTCATGTTACCTTTGAAATATATTTAAAATTCAAATTTAGGATAGATGTATAATTATTGTAGCCAAACTGAATTTTCGGCATTTAGCGTAATATTAACATATAGTGGGATTTCACTTCTCGTGGTAATTTACTGATTCTCGGTTATTATAGTCGTGTATAAATATATAGTGATTATTAAATTCAAAATGGGCTCCGATTCTGAGAATCCAACCGGTGGTGAAACGTCTTCGAAATCAAAAACCTCAGATTCTTTAAAAAGGCAACGAAGTGCATTTAAAGGTCAACTGACCCAATTTCGAAACAAGCTTCCATCACTTATAACGATAGGAGCAATTGAATCAAACATTCGCAGATTACAATTAATGTATGCCAAATCTCATCAAATTCAATTAAAGATAGAGATGCATGACGCAGCTGCATCAGCTGATCGTATATTGTGGTATAAGAAGATTACGAATATGTTGAGAGCACTTTGTTAAACAAACTTTATGAAATAAGGAAACTTGAAAATATTCCGAAGGAATCTATTAATTTTGAATCTTCGGCTAACAGCACTCATATAGAACAAAATATTCCATCAATGTCTTTAAAGCGTCCTGACCATAAGCTACCGACATTTAGTGGATCTGAATGTGACTGGTTAGCATTTAGGGATGTCTTTCGAGATCTCATTCACAACAAAACCAATATCGACAATACAATTAAATTTGTGTATTTAATATCTCATATCCGTTCTGGCAAGGCATACGTTTGATCGAAAATCTTCCTGTTACTTCAGATAACTATGAAGTTGCCTGGCAAACTTTGTGCAATCGCTATATAATAATGCGAATTTAATTCAAAAGGTTCACATGAAGGAACTATATGACATAAAATCTCCCCATGAAAACTCTTCAAATTCACTTCAGATTTTCTTTGATCATGCAGTTAGAAATTATAACTCTTTGAAATCATTGCACATTCAAGTTGAGGCATTGGACTTAATAATGATTCATCATTTGACAAAAAAATTAGATAATTCTTTAAAAATACATATTATTAAAAATTCCGAAACTAACAAACTGTTAAATTTTGAAAAATTTATAACTATTCTAAGAAACCGTGTTATCGAGTTTTAGAAGCTATTAAAGGTACAATTTCTTCAAAACAATCAGATGATACTAGTACAAGATTTAACTACTCTAAAGGTAAATCAACTTCATTAATTTCAAATAGCTCCAAGTGCCCTTATTGTGGTGGATCACATTTGATACCTAATTGTCCAGAATTTTCTGACTCATTTCGGTACATACGTGAAGTTTCGAGGCAGTAAAAATATTCCAACAAGTACATCGGCTAGTCTGAATAATCCAGATGTTCAGTTGCCAATTCAAAATAATCATGCCGAACCAAGTGAAATTCAAACAACTGGTGTATCGTCAACAACTTGTAGTTGTTCGTAAATCTATTGAATCTTCCAAAACAATCTACTAAGAAAATTATAGCTGGGATCGGTGGAAAGGAAACAATAATAAAAACAAAAGTTTCTTTAACTATAATCGTCCAGAGTATCTCATTTCTCAGTAAACATGGATTTTTTCATCATTCCAAAGATCGCAAATTATTTACCAGGAAGTCCAGTTAGTTTCAATTCTAGCTGAAATTGAACTGATAGATTCTAATTTCCACATACCAAATAAGATTGATATTTTGCTTGGCGCAGAAATCTACAATCAATGATTCAATGGTCAATCAATTAAAGTTTTGAAACATCTTCCACCATTTTATTCCAGTGTATTTGGTTATGTAATTAGTGGTAGACTATTGTCTTCTCATGTCATTGAAGAATACTCATCTACAGCATTATGCACCAGTGAAACCTTACATAATGATATACAATGATTCTGGGAATTAGAAACAATCTTCGTTAAAAATAATTATTCATTAGACGAGAAATATTGTGAAGAACATTATGTTAAAAATCATAAACGTCTTCCATCTGGTCGGTATTGCGTTTCTCTACCAGTAAATGACAACATAAAACAGATTGGATTTTCAAATTACACGTCGCTTAATCAGTTTTATGCTATTGAAAAAAAAATTAATACGTCAACCAGAAATTTATCGTCAATACCGCGACATCATGAGTGAGTATGTGTCTTTGGGTCATATGACACAAGTTGATGTTCCAAATATCATCAATAATTTATATAATAAGGCATACTACATACCACATCATTATGTTATTAAGGATAGCAGTATACTACCACACAGTTAAGAGTTGTATTTAATGGATCTTCCAAAGCTTCGTCTAAGGTATCATTAAATGATTGCTTAATAAAAAGTCCAACTGTACTACAAGATCTGCTGTCCATAATATTAAGATTTCGAAAACATATAGTGGCTTTTACCGCCGACATTGCCAAAATGTATAGGCAAGTTGTGATTGCTGAAAAAGATCAACGGGATTTACAACGAATTTGGTAGAGGGATAGTCACTTTGACAAAATAAAATGTTTTAAATTGCGCACGGTCACTTATGGAACTAGAAGTGCTCCTTATTTATATTTTTGTCACGCACATTACACCAATTAGCGTTAGATGAGATTACCTCGTTTCCTATAGCTTCGAAAATTTTAATGAACGACTTTTATGTTGATGACGTTCTGACTGGCTCTAATACAACTGAAGATGCAATTAACCTAAAGTCTGAGCAACAAAAATTATTAGAAAGGGGTGGTTTCAATTTAAGAAAATTATCTTCGAATATCCCTGCTATTTCTTCACATTCTTAACCTGCGTCGAACATTTCGTTAGTATTGGGGCTCTCTTGGAGTACTTTAAGAGATGAATTCGAAATGAATTTTGTCAAGTTTTCATTAGAGACCACTTGTACTAAACGAAATATTTTATCAGAAATTTGTCAATTGTTTGATCCTTTGGGTTTATGCGCTCCAATAATTTTAATCGCAAAAGTAATCATGCAAATTATATGGACTCTTCATAATGTAAATTGGGATGATCCCATTACACATCATGTTCGTGATCAATGGATAGATTTCAAAAAACAGTTAATTCAACTGAATAAAATAACAGTTCCACGATGTATTATAGTGCCACACTATATAAGTCAATAGATTCATGGATTTTCAGACGCATCTGAAAAGGGCTTCGGTTGTGTTATCTACGTTAGAATGACTAATAATCTCAATACACAACATCTAAGGTTAGTTTGTTCAAAATCAAGGGTTGCTCCACTTAAAAAGAAGACCATTCCTCGTCTAGAGCTTTGTGCCGCACAAGAACCGTCTACATAAATACGCTTTTTTTGTGGCAAAAACAATCACTCAAATACAGGAACATTCTTCAATACATAATTGGCGCTACGTATACCAATATCACAAAATCCAATTGATTTAGTTTCTCGAGGCCTAATACCAAATGAATTTCTGAATCAAGATTTATGGTGGCCAGGTCCTTCCATTCTTGTAACAGATCATTCAAATTGGCCGAAAAGTTCTAATTTGAAGATAACTTCAGATTTGTTAAATGAAGACCTTCGGAAAAGTTCTTCAATGTTGGTTTGTAAATCTTCGTCGCCTTGGAGTTTATTTCATCGATATTCGTTTTTTACTAAACTTTTTCGTGTTACAGCTAATATCCGTCGATTTATAAATAATCTTAAGGTTAAAGGACACCTAAAGATTTCTGGTGAGCTTAGTTCTAGTGAACTCGACTTGTCATTAACCAATTTGGTCAAAATAGTTCAGCAACTTGAATATAGAGTCGATATTCAATACATTAAAAAATATAAAGTTGTTCAAAATTCCAGCAATTTTAAATTACTGAGCCCCCTTTCTCGATCAAATGGGAATTCTTCGTGTTGGTGGACGCCTTAGCAACTCAAAATTACAACACACTAATAAATATCCGATTGTACTGCCAGGTAAACACATAGTGCCAAAATTGTTAGTTCAATTTGAACATAAACGTCTATTACATTGTGGTCCCCAATCATTACTTTACAATTTGAGATCACAATATTGGATCATAGGAGGACGAAATTTATGCAAGCAAGTTGTGAATCAATGTATTCCTTGTTTCAGAAATAAACCAAAATTGTCACAAGAAATAATGGGTGAATTACCTGCCGATCGTGTTATTCAATCAAGACCATTCTCAATAGTTGGCAAAGATTTTTGCGGCCCTTTCTTCGCTAAACCAAAAACCAGAGCAACATCTAAAAGTAAAATTTATATTTGTCTATTTATCTGCTTCGCAGTTAAACCTATCCATTTAGAAATTGTGATGGGTTTATCTTCCCAGTCATTTCTGGCTTGCTTACGCAGATTTATTGCAAGACGCGGTTATTGCGCTAGAATAAACGCTACAAATTTTATTGGATGTCGTGCTGAATTAAAAGAATTAAGGAATTTATTTGTATCCGAAAACTTTCATAATGAAGCCAAAATATTTTGCGCAACTAATCATATCGAATGGCTTACAATTCCACCACGATATCCCCATTTCGGTGGCTTATGGGAATCTGCTATAAAAAATGCCAAGTGGCACATGAAAAGAGTTATTGGTCTACGTTCAATGACACTAGAAGAGTATTACACTTTAGCTTTATCACCCGGTCACTTTTTAATTGGTGCTCCTTTGCTAGCACTTCCTGAACCATCAGTGCTCGATCTGAACACCAATAGATTATCTAGATATTAAATGATACAAGTGATGTTCCAAGATTTCTGGAAGCGTTAGCACGTTGAATATTTTTTTGCACGATCAGACTATTTTTTGAGGTTTACCGATAGGGTCTCCAGGGCAGTAGTTTTGTTTACAATTACTGGGCGGTAAGTAAATTACTTACCGCCTCATAGGCGGTAAGTAAATAAAGAATGAATGTATAATTTTATAGTTTTCAATTAAGATGATTTATTAAAAATTAAACTAAAATTACAATTGGAACAATTATTTAATGTAATTGGGATGTTTGCTTCAATTATCTTCTCCGATACAATATTTTCCGTGTAGGATACTTCAGTTACAGTCGAAGTACTCGAAGTTATTGGGATGTTTGCAGCAATAATCTTCTCCGATGCTGCAGTCCAAGTATTAAGAGTAGAATGTTTATCTCCATTTTCACTTAAAAATTTTTTTGAAATCTCAATTTTGTTTTGGAGAGAATCCTCCACATATCCCTCAGCGACAGAAGACGAGCGCCACCCACCATGTCTTTTAAGGCCTAAAACATCAACACCTTTGTTCGCCAGAAAGGTAGCCGAACTTCTTCTGAACGCATGTCCGGTATAAGAAAGTGGATCTGACAAATTCAGGTATTTCGCTATCTTCGAGGGCCACCTTCCTATTGTATTTTTGCCCACTGCTTGATTAATGACTTTTCCATTACGCATTGCTAAGAAAAAGTTAGAAGATTTTGAATTTTCTGGTCGTAACTTCAAATATTTTCTATAAATATCCAAATAATTAATAGTTTCGCTTCCTTGAGTAGTAATTGTGAAAGTTCGTGGAATATTGGTTTTAGTATTAGGAATATTGACTATAATAAAGGACCCAATATCTTGAATATCTTCTAATTTTAAATTATATAATTCCTCCCTTCTGCACGCCCCTGCTATGCCAAATATCATACCTAGTTTCATATTTAAATAAACTTCATCGGGAAATTCCTTAAGAAACTAGAACATATCTTCTTTAGAAAAAACTTTTGATTTCTTAGGCCGATATCCGGTATTTTTTCTCTTAAGAAAAGCAATTAAGGTTTTAAACTTCGAAATATCGGACGCATCATTTAAAAAATTGTAGCCTTAAGCATAGAGTACTCAGCCCATAAACTCCCTGGAGATTTAAGTTTATCACTTCTTCGTACAAAATAAGCCAAGAGTACCTTTTCTGTGATGTTTTGACAATGTTTCTCACTGCACCATGCTTTGAAAAGTTTATATGTATTTTCATACCGTTCTCTTGATTTTTCTGGAATAATTGAGGAACATCCTATGTTCCATGCATTTTCCAGATCAGAATCGTCACTGTTATCCATTTTTCACAATAAAATACTATTATTTTGCTTTATTTTACAAAGAACTGACAGAAAAAATCTCTTGATAAATAAATAATTATTGTTTTCGTACGTCCATGACAACATAACAACGAACAAAACTTACTTTAAAAATAATGTCCAAAAAAAACAACTCTGACAACTAAAAATGTTAAAACAATTTCTAAATTGTAATTTCGTTATTGCGCCGATCGTGCAAAAAACGTAACAAGCATTGCGGTCAGTAAGTGCCCTACCGATATCGGATGTATTGGAGATCTCGACTTCGTCTCGATCTCCAAAATCATCCTCAACCGGTAGAAAGCACTTACTGACCTTGATACTTAAATAACTATATAATGAGCTTCAGAAACGTTATAAATGGCAAAAACCTTCAAACTACAATTATAAAATTGGATCTTTGGTTCTTTTGCATGAGGACAATATACCACCGATTCATTGGATTATGGGCAGAATAATTGATACACATCCAGGCCCTGATAATCGAATTCGGGTAGTAACAATAAATACTTCGAAATCTACATTTAAAAGATCGATTACTAAAGTCAGTGATATTTTGCTTACATTTTCAATGTGAAAACTTCAGTTTGGTATATTTTCCTAATTAATTTTTTTGATTAATATTAATTATTAATTTTGAATTATTTATGTATTAAGTATAAAAATTAATCTTTCATTGAACTAATTTATAATTTGATTTGAATTATATAATTATTATGATTTATTTTGAAATAATTGTTTCAAGGGCGCGGGTATGTTAACGTACTGAATAATTATGAATTTTAGTATGGTACGCATCCCATAGTTATTATAAACAATATTTAAAAATCTACTACAATAGCTTTATATACAAATGATTTATATAATAATTCATGTATACATAATCAGTATATAGGAACCAAGCGCAAATTTTAGCGAAAAAAAAACTCCATATAGAAAAAAAATTGTTAACTAAAAATGTGAATGCAACCAAAACTGCAGTAAAATAATTTTGGGTATGAAACCAAAAAAAAAAAAATTTTTATATATAGAAAAATTTTAGTGGTAAGTATTGAGATACTCATAAAAAAATTGTTATTTCAATTTTAAATAATTTTAAATATATTTAAATAAAATATTTCTTTAATATAAAATCTATTTATTAGTTTTAAAAGAAACATCCAAGTTGTTAAAAATGGTATATAATTTAATTTATTTACAAATATTTTATAATTTTGGTCGTGGCAAAATATTTACATTTTGTATACCATTTTATAATAATTATAAAAAATGATTTAAATAATTTTTTTAGACTTGGAACTCCTTACGATATAAGGTAAAAGAAAAATTAAAAATCATAAGACGTAACAAAAACCGTACTGGGATGCGTCCTCTTACCAGACAAGAGGCTGGTGGTGATTGGCTGGATCCCGAAGCCACTATAATTTCCGAGTGGGATTGGAAAATTATAAATATGTGCTCCATAGAAGCAATGGACGATCATACCGATCTCGAAAGTGGCTTTAACACTATAGTAATTATAATTATATTAATTTGTAAATAATAAACTTAAATAAATTTGAATTTTAGGCGACATCACCACCTCGGCAAAATTCATTGGCATTGGATCATTCACCGCAGCCATCAACATCAGCTGCCTCAGTTAATGCTTTAGTTAAATGTTACGTATTTCAGTAAGTATTATAATGTTCCATATGATAGGGTGATAATTAAATGAGTTTTGTGATTTTTTCATAAATATTGCGCAATCTAAATGTACTGTTTTAAAATTTATAATTTATTTTCAGTTAGCGCCTTTAACTGTACAATTGACAATAGAACCAATATTGCCAATATTTTATATTTTAACTCCGCTACAGTTAACGATGAGGCAGTACTAAATTCGGAACAACCACCACTAAATGAATCTGAAAATTCAAACTCTATTGGCCAACAGGCAAACCACAATCATATAAGACAACCAAGAGTAAATAAAACAAAACAAAATCGATATAAAACAAAATTTTATTAAAATATAATACATATTTCATTTCAGCAAGCAACTTTAATGGAAAAAAACAAAAAATCAATTAGGCTCCAAGATGAAGCTATAAGAGTTCAAAGAATGCCTCTAAAGTCCCAAGAAAAAAATCAGATACATTTAGTACAGCTTACTTATGAAGACAAATAATGAACTATTAACTAAAAATAATGAATTGTTATTACAAATCAAAAATAAAAAATAAAAAATAAAATATTTAAATAATAATAATAACAGTGTTAAAGGCCATTACTGGCCCCTTACTGAATCAACAATCTGGCTCCAACGGTTTCGATCCTGAGCTTGGTCTTCATACTGTCTTAGACAATCTGAAGAGGCCAAGTCGTTCTCTACATCGTGGAGCCATCGTCGCCTGCAACGACCTCTGCGCCTACCATATGGTGGCTCTCCTTTCAGAGATCGCTGCACAATTCGTTCCGGATCAGCACGCAGAACGTGACCGAGCCAGCGCACTCGCTGGGATCTAACTTCATGTACAATATCGGGGATCTTCATCAGATCTCTGATCTCGAAATTGTACAGAGCTCGGTATGTACCATCTATTTCGCGTTTAGGGCCGTAAATCACACGCATGATTCTTCTCTCAAATGTAAGGAGCCATCTCTCGTACTCATCCGTCAGCGCCCAACTTTCACATCCAAACATAACAACGGGCCTGATCAACGCTTTGTAAAGCTTCAGCTTCACGGCACTTGATAAGTGTTTAGATTTTAGCAGTGGCCTTAGAGGATATAAAGAACGACTGCCAGCTGCCAGCCGCACTTTAATATCCTCACCCACACTGTTATCGTGAGTGATAAGAGAGCCCAAATATTTGAACCTCCTCACTCCTTCAAACGTGTGGTGGCCACTACTAAAATCTGGAGTGCCATTGTCTCTAAAACCAGAGATCAGGTATTTCGTTTTGGACTCATTGATCTGGAGTCCAACTGAAGCTGAAAACTCTACAAGCGGATCAAGTATTTCTTTCACTCCGTTGCTATTCAGTCCAATCACGCATATGTCATCTGCATATGCAAGCACTTGATTGGACTGGCGATATAAGATGTTGCGCTGAGGTGTTTCAGTTTTACGAAAGATGTACTCCAACATGAGATTAAAGAGTATCGGGGACAGAGCATCTCCCTGCCGAACACCCGAGTTAACTGCAAAAATTTTCGATATCCTGTTCTCAACCTTAACACAGCATTGAGACTGCGTCACTGTCATCCTACACAGTCGTACCAATTTTGTTGGCATTCCTAGGTATTCCAGGGCAGACCACAAACTCTCTCGATTGATCGAGTCGTAGGCCTGCCGGAAATCCAGGAACACCTGATGTACGGAGATGGATGTCTCATAATATTTAGATAGAATTGTTGCTTTCTGTAATGCATACAGATATTTGTCTAATCCAGGAACCATATCTTCTTGATAATGCTGTCTCTGGATTGAACTTATTTAATGGCAGAATCTTCTGTAAGAATTCTGTCAATAAAACCCGAGCGTGCATTTTTATTGGCAATAATATCAATGCAGTTCTTATTCACGAGTGTAGCTCGGCCGATATTACGGCTGTACTTATTACTCTGGTATCCGCTAATTCCTGCATTAAATTGGTCATCCGGCTATTATGCTCCATGTCCATTATTGATTTAATTTTAGACTGGAGAGTGACGGATGACATCCTCACCTCTGATCACAGGTGTATTTCGTTTAATATCAACCTTAAACGACCACCTCTTAAACCTTACCGTAATCGGAAATTAACCGATTGGGGTCTTTTCTCTCTCGAGCTTGGTTCTTTACTTGCGCCACCGAGGGTTATTCGGTCGAGGAAGGACATTGAGGATCAAGCATCGTCACTTGCATTGGCAATTACGATAGCCTTTGAAAAATCATGTCCTCTTATCACTAATCAAAAGATTCGGAACAAACCTTTTTGGAACTCTGACCTTAAGAAATTAAGGAAATCTACTAGGAAACTGAAGAACAAAGCAAAAAGGTCTAAGCAACAGATTGACTGGGATAACTTCTTGTTATCTCAAAAGGAATATAAAAAAAGTCTAAGATCCGCTCAAAAAGCCGCGTGGTTGAACTTCTGCGAGGAAATTAACAGTCTTTCTGCTTTCGCTGGACTCTATAAAGCTTTAGCTAAGAACAGTACGTGTTAACTGGATTCTCTTCGTCTACCGGATGGACAGCTTACCTACTCCAACAAGGAAATTGGTGAGCTGCTCCTTTCGGCTCATTTTCCTGGTTGTGATATCGTCAACTCGGATGATGTTGCAGCCGATCTCACTAGGACGTCTGTTGCGAGTCCCGATTGGAGTTTGGCTCACAAGCTGATCAATCATGATGTCTTGCGATGGAGCCTATTTTCCTTTGCATCTTATAAGGCTGGCGGTCCTGATGGTATCTTTCCTGCTGAACTACAGCGGGGTTTTCCTCAAATTCAGGATCATTTGCTCCACCTTTTTCAAGCGTGCATTGCTTTTAGCACTGTTCCAAATTCTTGGAGCAGAAGTAGAGTTGTTTTTATCCCGAAAGCTGGTAAGTCCGATTATACGGATCCTAAGTCCTTTCGGCCTATTAGTCTATCCTCAACTTTTCTTAAAGCTCTGGAAAGAATTGTCGATAGATTCATTAGAGATCATTTTCTAATCACATCCCCACTCAGTAACATGCAGCATGCTTATAGAGTCGGTAAGTCCTGTGAAACCGCCCTACATGAACTTGTAATCAGGATTGAAAAATCCCTTTATAATAAAGAGTTTCTTATGGGTACTTTCCTGGATATTGCGGGAGCTTTCGATAGCACTTCGTTTGCTACGATCACTACTGCCTGTACCAATTTTGGTATTGATCGCACCATTATCCTATGGATTGAATCCATGCTTAAGTCTCGCACTGTGGAGGCGGAGCTGGATGGTGTGTTAGTTTCTGTTAAGGTCACCAAAGGCTGTCCTCAGGGAGGTGTGCTCTCACCTCTGCTGTGGCTTTTGGTCATTGACGAATTGCTTGTGAAACTGCAGCAATCTGGCTACATTGCTCAGAGCTACGCTGATGATCTTGTTCTGACAGTCTCAGGCAAACATCTCAGTGTTTTATCCGACCTAACTCAACATGCTTTGACTATTGTGGAGGCATGGTGTGTTGAGAAGGGTCTTCACGTCAACCCTTCTAAAACTGATTTAATTGTCTTTACAAAGAAGAGGAACACTCTTGAATTTTCTGTTCCCTCCCTTTTTGGGAGAACGATCACAAAATGTGACCACGTCAAGCAACTTGGTGTTATCCTGGATAGTAAACTTTCCTGGAAGAATCACCTGGACTACAAGCTTCAAAAAGCTACTGCCATTTTTTGGCAATGTAGAAGAGCTTTTGGGAAATCCTGGGGCTTAAGCCCTAGGATGCTTTCTTTTATCTATAAATCACTGGTCCTACCGCTACTATCGTATGCCTCTATAGTGTGGTGGCCAGTAGTTGACCTGAGGGCTTCTGTAGCCAAGCTTAATGGCCTACAAAACCTTGCTTGCAGAGCCATTACGGGGGCTATGTCCTCGACTCCACTTCTCGCTATGGAATCCATTCTTTCCTTGCCTCAGTTACGCACCTTTATTCTAGGAACAGCCTGTTCTGCAGCTTATCGTCTGAGGTGCATTGGGGCATGGAATCTATTCGGTTCTATCGTGGGACATCGACAAATTTTTAGTAATTATTCTTCATGTTTACCAGAGATCGATATGGTTAACGACAGACTACTACCCGAATTCCATTTCTCAAATCTTTTCTCAGTGGCTTATCCCTCGAGAGATTTGTGGAGTTCGCATGTTTTTCTCAATAAATTAGATGAGTCCATTGTCATTTATTCCGATGGCTCTCGTTCTAACCTCAGTGCAGGCTTTGGAATCTACTGTCCTTGGACGGATCTGAGACTTTGCGGTAGTCTTGGTTCGCATTGTACTGTTATTCAGGCGGAACTAATAGCGCTGACACGTAGTGTTATTGAGGCTTTGAATTTTGCTGTTAAAAACAAAAGTATTCTACTGTGTACAGATAGTAAAGCTGTACTTAACTCTTTAAGAAATCCCTTGACTGTTTCCAAACTCGTCAGGGAATGCAAACAATTCATGAACCTTCTTTGTTCTAACAATAAAGTTACGGTCATGTGGGTTCCGGCTCATTGTGACATCATAGGCAATGAGATCGCGGATTGTTTAGCCAAAGCTGGCTCCCAATCAACTTTAATTGGTCCTGAACCAGCTACTCCTATATCTTTCAACTACGGGAAGAAAGTTATTAAAGATTACGCTTTGAAAGACTTAAGGTCTCAGACGAGGCTTGCGACTTTTGGTTGTCGTAAGGCGAAATACTTCATTGTGGAGCCCAATTTAAGGTCCACGAAGTATGCTTTATCTTTAAAAAAGAGCCAGTTAAGAGTCTTGGTAGCGATTCTTACGGGACATGGCCGTTTTAAAGATCATCTACATCGTATGCGCTTAGCTCATGATGTTATTTGCGAGGACTGCCTTGAGGAGGATGATGACTCCCTCCACTTCGTGTGCAGTTGTCCTGCGTTCAGTTCTATACGAGTTCGGGTATTCAACTTTAGGTCTTTGAATTTAGATCAGTTGTCCTCTCTGCCTTGGTCTAAACTTGTTCAGTTTGCGAAGGCAGCAGTGCGCGTTTGCGAATTGGGATAGAATTCTGGGTTTGCACCATGGGCCTTTGTGGCATTGAGTGCGGAATCCTCGTGGGTTCCAGCCAATTTTAATAATAGATAGAATCATCCGCAGCGAAAAGACCTGATCAGTGACTGATCGATTCGGACGAAATCCTCCTTGATAGTCACCAACCAAGCCCTCCGCCAGAGGAGTGATTCCATCCAATACAATGTATGACAGTAACTTGTATGATGTGCAAAGGAGAGCTATAACGCGATAATTCTCACACTTCAAGCGGTCTCCCTTCTTGAAGATGGGGCATATCGCGGCCACTTTCCATTCGTCAGGCATAACTTCGGTTCGCCATACTAATCGAATAAGGTCGAAAAGACAGTTCCACAAAGCATCCCCTCCGAATATCAAGAGCTCCGAATTAATGCAGTCCACTCCGGGTGAGCGGTTTCGTTTCAATCGCTGCATGGCCTTAGTGAATTCCTCATGGGATGGATCCTCAGTGCAAATCTCTGCAGTCTGTCTTAGAGGTGGCTCAACAACAGTCTGTGACGCATGATGAACATCAAGCAGCTCTGTAAAGTGTCCACTCCATGCGTTAAGTACTGCGTCGATGTTGACACTGAGGTTTCCATCCCGGTCCCGAATGGCGGTTGACGAAGGCCTGAAAGTATGGTGCAATCCAGTAATTCGTTTAAAGAAATTACGTGAACTGCGCTCATTGCTGAGTTGTTGTACTTTCAGAACCTCGGCCTTCCACCATTCTCGCTTCTTCCGTCTACAAATCCGCTTAGCTGCCCTTCTCGCCAGAGCAGCCTTGTTTTTCCTCGCGATTGTGAGACGTTGTTGCACTTCACTATGGGCTATATTTTGTTGCTCAACTGCAAGACGACACTCGTCATCAAACCAATCATTCTTGGGTCTGATTTTCACTATACCTAAAGTCTGTTGAGCAGCATTGACAACCGAAGTTTTCAGTACCTCCCAGACAGAGTTCACGCAGTCAGACTGGTAATTGACTCCTTCAATGTTGTCGCTGGCAAGATCCTGATACCGTTTCTTGTGATCTTCATTTACCAGACTTTCACAGTCGAAACGTACCATGCGGTTCGCTGTGTTCCCAGACTTGTACGAAAACTTCCATCGTAGCTTTGCAGCGACCAAATGATGATCGCTACCTCCGTATTTGGTTGCTGACCGATAAGTTCTCACATCCTGCACAACCCGAGCACGTCCTTTAGAAACTAACACATGGTCAATTTGGCAATCAAAATATTTAAATACTTAATCATAAAAATATGTTTTTGATTATTAAATCAACGATTTAGGAATTGTATAACCCTATCTCGACGTTGCTGTCCAGCGACGAATAGAGACCCCTTTTCGCTATGCCGAAATACCATGCGATAATAAAATATTATTTGATTTGATTTGATTTGATTGGAATGTTCGACCAAGCATTAAGCAGGATCTCCCGGAGATGGCCGGGCCTCACCGAACACCCGTTTACACATAACATAAAGAGGATTTGGATAGGTTCAGTTAGAATGATAGAAATTGACTAGGTTACAGACACCTGGTATAGCCAATAGTTAGTAACACAGGACAATACAATTCTAATCTACTTATATAATTTTTCAGCATCGCTGGGCTCTGAAATCAAATTTATTAGTTTGCTGGCGGGTCACGCTTATTAGATACTCCTGAAAATTCAATTCAAATTAGTTGTGATTTATTTTGTTCTGCAATCCAATATTTAATTTTTTTTAGCTTTAACATTGGAATCTGAAATAAAATTTATTAGTTTATTAGTTTGCTGGATCATACTTATATGAGATTTACTCCTGAAAATTCAATTTAAATTAGTTGCGAATTATTTTATTCTGTAATCCAATATTTAATTAATTATTTTACTTTTAAGATTAACTAGCCTAGATTCTGAAATTTAGATCATTTTGTAATTATTAATTCATTTTATTTGAGCTGTGATAGATTCTGTTATGGATGATAAATAATAACAGCCCCAGTTCCTTAAAAATGATCAGTTGGTTAAAAAATATCAATTGATTATAAAAGATCGATTGGAAAAATAGTATCAATTCTCAAATCTACAAATTTCTTTTTCTCGTTTATCTTCTGCATTATTTGTCGTTCGCTCTTTAAATTTTTGAGTAGTACAATATACTTGCTATATGGGTGCATTTTAGAGAGAATTCCTTTTTTTTTCTATTTTTTTTTTATTTTATTTTATTTTACATGGACGAAGAAGAAAATTGCTGTAATATATCTCAACAATAGGTTTAAATTCTCAATTAAGATATTATTATATTATGACATGATCATGAAAAATTATATTTTCAAATAATAATCTGGCAAAAAGAACAAAAACATATTTCAAATTATGCCTCTCTTATTCGATCAAATTTATACGATTTGGTTCAAATCGAGCTGGTTAAAAGACCGAGTTAAAATAACCCGGCTAATGAGCTAAAAGATCGAATCGTTCTTGGTTAGCAAACTAACCAGTTTAGAACATCACCAAATAATAAATAGTAATGCAATATAATTTAATTTACATTTAAAAATTGTAACACCTTTCAAGTCACCTCTTAAAAAAAAAAAAAAAAAAAAAAAAAACTCACAAATAAAATACATACATGCATATATCAAGTATATAAATAAAACATATTTAATGAATTAATAAATTATGTAAATAAATAAAATTAATATTATAAAACTACATATTTCCCAAAAATTACAACATAAGAAAACAAAGCTCTTGCACCACAGCTACGTTTTGTTGTATAACTAGTGCTCACTATTATCACGTAAAAACCAAAAAAAGAACACACGCACAAACAAAGCTCTTGCACCACAGCTACTATAAATTTTGTAAAATATATAGCCACACAATAAATAAAAATATTAAAAATAACTAAAATACGTCGACTATAATAATCCGAAATTGTTTTCGCCACCGCACGGTTCTAGTATCATAAAGTAAGATTAAAAGTTTAAAAATGAAATAAAACATAGTAAACATTTAAAATATATAAAATAACCCATCAAGAGCATCACCTCAATCACTAAAACTTGCATACAATACATATGTATATATTTATAACCACTATAGCAATAACAACCGACAATCAACCAAAATATGTCAATTATAGCAATCTTTGATTGTCCTAGGAAAAAAAATATTCAAAAATAATAATTCAAATTTACTACAATTACTACCCACAAAAATAAAATTCAAGTTTCTGAATTGTGTTGAATTACGACACGCATAACACAAAACAACGACCAAAACATCCGTGTGAACGCACTTATCGAGTTCAACTCTCTACATATACAGAGTAATTCTAACCTCACTTTTTAATGATTTGATGCACAAATTATACCAATTTTCACTATTTTTTTTTTTTCACTTATTGATAATAATACTAAACACTATTACAACATGAAACACGAACATAATAACAGTAAAAAAGCAAAAATCTCCTGTACAAAAAACGGCAATAGAACGACCAACCACAAACTTGACATTCCGCCATTACATTCGTCTTCTTTATCCTTATCCATCTTAATGGTAATGCAGTCTCTGCCGTCATCAACGCACCATCATATCTTCACACTTATCGTTCATATAATTGTTTTTTTTTTTTTTTTTAAGACCCATTTTTTTATGTTTCTAAACAATTTAATTACACACACCAAAAGCACTACACTTTAAAAATATATTAACACCAACCTAACTAAATTTTCCTGCACCCAACTATTTTTAATTTATTAATAATGTAGGAGAACAAAAACGCACGTCTAGTCGACATGACTTTTCGTTACCCCCCCCCCCCCCCCATGCGATAATAAAATATTATGTAATAATATTTGATGCCATACGTGGCTCATACCGCAATTTTCCCTCCCCAATAAACAAATAAAATGAAAAAAAAATTAATATGCTAGTCTATAATTAACTTAAAGTTTTACTTACCGAAACCTATTTTTAATTAATCCAATACACCTTTCAACTTTACTTCTAATTTTGCAATGAAGCTGGATTCTGGATATTTGTTAGTAAAATCGGCTGTAAAGGATATCCACTATCACCTATAAGTATAACATAAAATTTATTTTATAATACAAATTTTGTTTTAAACAATTTAAATAACTCACCTAACAGCCACTCATGCCCTTCTCCTTGCTCGTACCTTAATTTTAAAAATGCGAAACATTGACTGCAACCCCAAATGTAGCTGTCATGAGTAGAGCTGAAATGATCATATTTGATTATTTTAATATAGTAACTTATAGATTTATATTTCTTATTAAAATATAATATACTAATCCACAATACCTCGCGTTACAGTTGATCACTTTTAAGTTGTTATCACATACCTAAAAATATAAATTGTTCAAGTTATAAAAAAAGTAAAATAATATAGAATCTCACCAATTGAGTGTTGATTGAGTGAAAACCTTTACGATTTAAGTAAGAATTTTCTATATGTTTTTTCACCCCTGCTATGGCTATATGAGTCCCATCAACAAAACCTAATATATTAGGGAATCCATATTCCTCGAAAAAACTATGAATGGTTGTATAATATTATAATATGTAGAGACCATTAAATATCAAATTATATCAATTGTGTTTACCTTAATTGCTTTAGTAGCCTGAATTTCAGAGGTACTCTGCGGGAACACTATATATTAAGTACAGCTAAAATCTAAAACAAATAAACAATAATTTCATTTGATATTGAGTAAAAAACATAGAAATATCTTACTTCTAAATGAAGTGGAATTTTTTGTTTGTTCTCCACTATAGCACCAATTTCTTTGACTTCCTCAAGAAATTGTAAAGCCAAATTTATTGGAAATCGATAAATTTCTTTAAATCTACAAATAAAAACCAAAATATTAATTAAGAATCATCAACTTTTAAAACTTATTTTACTTATCTTCAGGCAAATCAGAATGAATCCTTTCTGTCCCTCATCTTTTTCCTTAAGATCCGCATATGGTTTCGCTGTTCATAATAATATGCGGTAATTAAAGCTGGAACAGCAGTCATTTTTTAGTTTTTTAAATTTTTTTATTATTTTTTTCACAATTATTTATAATTAAATACACTTAATGACAATTAAAGTGTTGTTTTTGATAGAAATGTCAAAACAAACAAAATATAAACCAAAGTTAAACTTGTGTTTGCAATAAAAAGAAAAAAATAACTTTTAACGTACGTTTTTCTAGCAAAACTACACAAAATTATATCGAATATTTTTTTCGCTAAAATTTGCGCTTGGTTCCTACACTCAGTTCTTCGTGTTCTTTTGAACAAAAATATTAAAATCAATGTATAAAATATAAATTTAAACTTTAAATTATAAAATAAAACATAATAAAAAACCCTTCGAATTGTTTTATTTAAAATTTTTAACTTAAATGAGATAGTTCTTCGTAAATTTATCAGAACTATCAGAGGTAATCAGGGAGGTATCAGGGCCAATGGCATACGAGGTTCAAATATGAAACTGAAACTTTACAAGGCGTTAGTGAAGTAGATGTACATACCGAGCCATATGGCTTCTGCAGATTGTCTAACATAGTACGAACATATCATGCTCATGATCGAAACCGTTAGAGCCAAATTGTTGATACAGTAAGGGGCCAGTAGTGGCCTTTCAAAACTGTTATTATTATAATTTTTATTGTAAGTGTTGTGCCGCCAATTTTAGAGAAGATCATAGACTTCCAAATACATATTCGGAAAGCTTAAGCCGACTGCCATCTTTGTGTGTTTGGGAATCTATCTGCATTTGGAACACGTTCCAATCTAATCAAAAGTTCAAAAAACTACTAAACTCATATACATATATGTCCTGAAATGAAAATGATAACGATAACGCAATATCCAATTAACTTTTAATTTGTTGTATAATTATTAGCGGTTTACGCGCTCAAAACGCCACACATAAAACAAATCGTATAGTATCGCGTTTTTTAAACGCAAAAATTTCATTTTATGTATAGCTATATCCTGTAAAAAATCATAAAGTTAATAATACACACCACAGCGTGCATATTTGTATAAAGCTACAATTAAAAATTAGTGTTTACAGCTTTTTATATATGTAGTATGTATATCACTGGTTTAATGGTGGCATGAATGATTAAAATAATTAATTTTTGTAAATTAAGTTTTATATAAATTTATTTTTATTTTTTGGAATTGTATATACGGAATTGTGTTGCGTGTCTCCACTATATACCATAAACATAAAAGCGGGTGTTGAATTGATTTAATTTAATTTATTTATTTTTTTTTTGATGTTGTCAAAATGTTAAAATTAATTAGAAAAACTTGAGCATAAATAAGTGTTGTCTCCGTATATGCGTGTGTGCGATTACACAACTACATATATATAATATACATACATACGTGCGGTTTGTTATATTTATTAAAGCTCTGCATAAAATATATGTTTTTTTTGTTAAATTACTTGACAACATATTGTGGAAAGATATATACTCACATATTTGACAAAAATTGTCCTTCCATCCATCATTCCGTAACATTTCTCTGTATATTTCCATCTAATATCTAATATTAGATTTCTTCTTAATTTCCTTGGATTTATGCGGTTGTTAAAAAAATATTTTACCAATTTTACCATTTATATATGCGTATGTATACAAAATTGGCAGCAGAAGATTATAATCAACACATATATGTATGATAGAAAAGTTTTTCTACCCCAAAAGTATATATTCTAAAAGCTCTATTAAGACATTTAAATTTCAAAGGACGACGAGAGGAAAAGCGACGAAGCAGAAATACCCGTACACGTGAACAATATATATGTATGTATGTATATACTTAGATATAAATTGATTCATTCGAATGAATAATAATTAGCTGTCAAAACTGAAAACGGAAATGGGATTTTATTTTATTTACTAAATTCACTATAAATAACAAAATGCTAATAAATCCAAAATGGATAATCACCTCCTCATGTCCTTTACTATATTTATACCTATGAGTATATAGTTTTGTTTTATGCACTATGCTCATGATGGCGTGCCGATTTCGATTTAAATCAACAAACACTAACTGAGTGTCGCAAAGTTCATAGTGTGATTAAATTTTAATTTTATTTCTGCACAATTTTTAATCGAATTTTTGCTTTTAAATATCAAAGACATTTCATAAGCAAAAAAAAATAATGGTGGAATGGCGTAAATAAACTACTGACGATAACATCTATATGACATATATACTATAAAGATAGTAGTATTGTGGTTTTATTTCATTTAAAAAGGACTGCATCACTTTCGCTTTAGTTTCGCTTGAAAATTTATCGATTCCCTTTATCGAACATTTAGACGAATTCATTTAAATTTGGATGTCGTGGCAGATACGATTTTGACAACATAACTGAAATTCTGACGATTATTTAAATTAGCCTTAGTTTAGTTAAAGACACGTTCGGACGATAATTAATTCTGATCATTTGAGAGTCCATCGAAAACACGGGGTGCAGCACATGTTTGGCCGGATTAAGCACGATAATATCAACAAATATTACAAAACAATGTTCCGAAATTTATTATAACACGGTAATATCTCAGCAGATCTGAGTATGCGTTGGATTATTCGATTTGGAGATATATGGAAAATGGAATATTCCCTATACATCATAAAATCAACCAAAAAAATTTTTTAATCGCACACTTTAATTGACAGAACTGGTATATTCGTAAAACAAATAACATGAAACGTTCATGGTACTATCGCTGCCAAAAATTGGTTGTACACTAAAACATAAAACTCATTTTTTTTTTTTTTTTTTTCAATTGGGCGGGTTTTACTCCAGCACTCAATGCTACTAATGGCCCCACACGGTGCAATACCCACATTCACACTAACATTCATTCAACCCATTCGTCCCATCCACACAAGTACAGTATACCACCTGCGCATTGCATAGCTCCATGTCACCCAGTACAGTGACATGGAAGATTGGTCGGCCCATGAGTTGTACATTCCAACAGAGGGTCATAGATGTTTTCAATTTAATCACCGATCGTAGTCGGGAGATGGAAAATCCTTTTTGCATCCCGCCTCTTTTGGGATTCGAACCCGGTACCTCCCGATCCAAACGTCGCAGCTTTAACCACTGCGCTATTTGCTCGCAAAAAAAAAAAAAAAAAAAAAAAAAACATAAAACTACTTAGTTTTCACGATTCTAATGGCATTAAAAAATCGGGTGATCTGATATTTGACATTCGCCAAAATGCATAGAGAAAAAAAGATTTAGTCATTTATTCGGTTTTATTCGAATCCTGACCGAATACCAGCGGAGATTCTTTATTCAGAAAGCGGTTAAATGCTCACATGGCTATCCAAAGGACTAAAGACCCATAACTCTATCATCCTTTCTAATAAAGCCTATAGTGACTAGGCCCAGTCTCAGCATGCTTACTGTAAAGGGAAATCTGTGAACAGAGCTCTGCACGCCCTGGTAAGTATCATTGAGAAATCTATATTCTCGCAACAGTTTTGTATGGTGGCGTTTTTTGATATTGAGGGCGCCTTTAACAATGTATAGACGGAGGCAATTCTGGAGGGATTGTCGTTCCTTGAGGTATACTACCTGTAAGTGGGTTAATCAATGAATTAATGCTGGGGAGCAAGATGGTTAGCTCCATTACAGGAGGCGGGTGGCTAAGGGAACCGAGCAGGGAGGTGTCCTGTCTCCTCTTCTCTGGAACATAGCAATCAATGGGTGGTTGTTAGAGCTGGAGGGAAAAGGGATCGGAGGTATTTCTTATGCTGTCTCTGGTTAATATTTAAACACTGTGAAGGAGGTAATCCAAAACGCTCTCCTAATCATTACGGGGTGGGCCATCAGATGTAGACTGAGCGGAATCAGCTCGTCCAAAATTGAACTGGTACTCTTTACTAGA
Organism: Tipula unca; assembly: GCA_951394425.1. Taxonomy (NCBI): domain Eukaryota; kingdom Metazoa; phylum Arthropoda; class Insecta; order Diptera; family Tipulidae; genus Tipula; species Tipula unca. The sequence goes on along the minus strand of OX596382.1, from coordinate 181,749,344 downwards.
AAATATAAAATCCCGGTAGTAGATCCACCTATCTTAAATGGCATGAGACTAGCTTTTACTGATAAGGCAAGATTTCTGGGCGTATTCTTGGATCGTAAGCTTAGTGGGAAGCCTAACATTTTGGAAAGAGTAAACAAGGCTAATGTAGCCATGTACTCGTCCAGAAACGCTATCGAAAAGAGATGGGACCTGAAGCCGGATCTGGTATACTGGCTATTCACTCCCGTAGTAAGACCTGTACTTATATATGAGGTAGCCAGAGAAAAGGTTCCGAATTATTAGCTCTTCAAGAGAATCTTGGGGGAGTGAGTCGGTTTCGGAAACAGAAGCATTGTAGTTCTTTACGGACAGCTCAAAGCTACATGGTAAGCTAGGAGCTGGAGTCTTCTGTGATAAATTGAAAGTAGATATATCAGTTCGTCTCCCTGAACACTGCAGCGTGTACCAAGCAGAGGTGAGAGCGATTGAGGAGGTCTTGAATTGGTTGAGACATAATGTGGTATCCTCGATTGATATCACAATTTATGTGGACAGTCAGGAGGCAATCAAGTCGCTGGATTCAGTTTCTCTGACATCTATAGGGTTGCCACAAGTCTCTAAATTAGTGAGCGTTTCAAAATTCAGATAGTCTGGGTTCCTAGCCACTCGGACGTCATGGGGAACTGCAGGGCGGACGAACTAGCTAGGCATGGTACAACTCGCCAACTGCTACCGGAAAGGGCAAATTTGGGGATGCCTATTAAGGCACTCAAAACAGTGCTTAAAAAAGAAGAAGTAGCCTCAGCGAATGAAAGGTGGACCAACACTCTCTCATGTAATGCTCATGTAGCAAGACAAGTCTGGCCAAAGCTGGACTTGAAACGCTCAAAGCCACTCATCTCCCTCATAGACGTGAATTAAAAACGATCATGGGGATACTCACAGGACACTTCCTACTTGGAGAACATGCGAGAAGGCTAGGTCTAGAAGCAAATGATTTTTGTAGACGTTGTATGGACGGGGAGGAGGAAGAGACGGTAGCCCACCTCCTATGTTCATGTCCGGCTTTGGCACATAAAAGACATAAATATATGTCTATAATTAATGGACTGCCTCTCTGATCTCGAAAACTGTAAGGTACGAGATATATCAAGCTACATAAGTAGCTCAAACTGGTTCATAATGGACCATCACCGGTCTAAGTGTGCCTAACCTAACCTTACCTAGCTATAATTACCTTACATAAAGAAAATAAATCCATCGGATACATTTCACGAAAGCTTAGCTTTTCAGTAAGCTTCATAAACTTGCCTTGCAAAACGGTAAATTATAAATTTTTTTCGTTAGAAAATTACTGTAATGAAATGGATAAATAGGTTTTCAGAAACAAGAACCATTGATCGGTTGCTTCAGAACGGTAGACCAAAATTATTAAATGAAGTTCAACGCGAACATATTGTAGAGCATTGGCATATAACGTCTGTTCAGTAATTATTTCGCAAACATTACCCCAGCGCGGGTAGCTTTTGCAGAAGATAATTTAAACACGGACTGGGAAAAAATTATTTTGACGGACGAAAAAGTTTTTCGGTCCGATCATCATGCTAAGCTGCACATGTATCGCCCAAACAATATGAGATATACAATGAAAAATGTATCCATAGGGCAAGAATAAGTGGCCAAATATCCTGTGGAGTGTGGGGATCGAAAAGTGAAGGTGGCGGTGGTGAGTTATGTGAAATTTCACAACACATGAACAGTCGGGAATATTTGGAAATTCTAAATGAAATAATGATACCGTCATACACTATACTGTTTATCCGGAGGAATTTCCAATTAACTTTATGCAGGATAAATCCGCAATTATTTTGAAAGTTGACATTTAGCTAATTTTTACATTTTGTGGGCCGCAATTAAACATGCGAACTACATTTTTGTTTGGGTTTTTCGATTGTGTCATAAAAAAACCAGATTTCTTTTGGGACAAAGGAACTTCAAATTCAAGTTCGAATATGAGTTGCTATTTAATTTGCAACCCAACTCGATATATATAGTAATTAAACTTTGTAAACCAGTATCACCATCAAAATGAATCTTCTCGTTCCACAAGTCACGCCAGTTCATCAATGAAACTAGAAAATCTTTAACTACCTGGCCTAAAAATCGTCTGCGAAACATCTACTAGCGCAAATCGCTCGTTGAACCATCTTCGACACTCTACATGGTATCTGAAATCCTTTATGGAATTCGCGCTGGTTGCGTAAATTGATCAGTGCCCGCTACTTTATTCTGCCAAAAAACAAAAGTTCAACGACTTTTGGACTACTCAAAATTTTACCTGCTCGATTGGAACTTTGGAAATCATAGGAAACTTTGGAACTGATAATCTTCCTCCATCCAGCGAACTCTGGAACTTTGGAAATCATAATCTTCCTCCATCCAACGGACATAAATATTTACTCATCTGTGTCGATCGATTCACTCGATGGCCAGAATCGTGCTGGTGTTAACACTTGCCCATTAAGTTTACGAAGCTCATGGGCTCCAATTGGATACGAATAATCGCTTACCATCCAGATCCCCAAGCTATTGGCATAATAAGCTTTTTGTCGGCCGCCTAAAGCTGTTCTGACGGCCAGAATTTTTTTTTTCTTTTTTATTACAACAGACTACGCTCAACTAGCAATTTAGCTTTCAAATACCAAATTTACATTTCTTATAAAATTCTCATATGTTGGAGTGTATATGGTTAGTCCCATAATTGGTTAAAGTTGTTTACCAATTTGAATTTGGTAAATTCACTAGGTCAAGTGGCCTCGTTCTTTGGAGTCTTTTTTCAACGACAGGGTTATCTATCATATGGCGAATATAAAGGTTTCCCTGTTCCTAGAGCCTTATGTCGTGTTTGTTGTAAGCCCCTGTGAAGGTTCTCATTTCTTGACCCCTGGAGCATTTACGGTGGTATGAAGAACCTTGTTTTGAAACATCTGCATGATTTTGGCGTTTGTTTCCTTGTTACATCCATAGAGTTAAATACCGTAGGTCCATATCGGCTTGTTGTGAATTGTAAGCTCAGAGCCCTCTACCTATGAGCCAATACATTTTTCTGAACTTTATCTTACTTCCTGTGCTACGATCGTACTTCCTGTACAATATCAGAGATCTTCATCAGATCTTTGATCTCGACATTGTACAGAGCTCGGTATATACCATCTACTTCGCGTTTTGGGCCGTAAATCACACGCATGATTCTTCTCTCAAATCTTAGCAGCCATATCTCGTACTCATCCGTCAGTGCCCAACTTTCACATCCATACATAACAACGGGCCTGACCAGTGCTTTGTATAGCTACAGCTTTACGGCATTTAATTGGTGTCGCAGTTTCGTGTCAGGAGTACGGCCCTACATATGTTTTCACTCAAGTCGGCCTGATTTCTGCCAGCTCTAGCAGTAAAGTTTCCAATTACCATTCTAACATCGTGTTCGGGTATAGATCCCATCAGATCGTCCAAGTTATTTAAAATTGAGTCTTCATCGGTGGGCGTGTACTTGGTTAACTTCATGCACAAGCGAAGCTTACACAATCGGTTATTATCGTATCATTCTTGAGCAACGTATAGCCCTGGAGCACGCATGGTCTCCACTTTTAGGCGAGCCAATTTCTTGAAGAGTAACGAGTTCCACGTGCCGATCCTATATCTCGTGTCCGAGTAATTGAGCGGGGCTCCGGTATTGGTTTGGCTGTATCCAATTTTTGTTTTGTTGATATTGCAAACAGTTATGTTTTTTACGGATATGAGTCGACAGCCCAGCGATCGAACCATTTAGTTACCTCCTACGACCAGAAAAGGATATTGTGGTGGTATTCTAGGAAAACATGTTTGTGCAATTTACGTTTACGAGACATTTAAGGGTTTAAACTTTTAAAGCTCTATTTTGGTGTTAGATATTTATTTATTGATAATATTACATGAATATCATATGTGAGCTTTTATAAATTGCTTTAAACAACATGGCTATTATATGATACACAAAGAGCTACAATAAAGCTCAATTAAAAAAGTCAAGATACATTTTTAAAAGCTCTTTTTTATGCTTTTAAACTGATTAGATGAGCTTTAAAAAACGGATGTTTGAACCATTTCAAATATGTGAAATTGAAAGCTTGTTTTATAAAGCGTCTGTTATACATTAGTGACTAAACTATAGGTATGCTTAAATGGTGAAAGCTTGATAGTATAAATGTATTACGACCTTCGTGACAAAATCAAATATCGATTAAGGTTAAAATGAAACTAAAGCGTAATACGCTTATGACTTTGACCATTTTAGAGATTTCACAAACTATTTGAATTTTACAAGGCCAACAGATTGAAGACACTCAGAAGTTTTTTATATAGTTTTACCAAACGCGGTAAATTGTGTACAGAGCGACCAATTTTTGAGAATAGCTGCTGTATCGAGTATATACACAATTCGTATACATTTGTATTTGTATTTAATTTTCAAGCACTATAATGCATGAACCGAAGTTTTTGCATTTATATAGGCGTAAGGGTTTTGAAACATACTCTGCTACTTTGGGATCTAAAAATAAAAATTAATTTATGCTGTATGCATATACTAAAAGACGGGTTAAGCGATGGTTCACTATTCTACATATAAATTTTAAGCAAATATTAGCAATTTTCTAATTAAAAACTCAATTAGATTTACGAGTGGAACGATAATGATGATGACGATGATGAACCAAAACTATACATATATATCCATAACATATAGTGAAGAGTATGTACTCGTAAAAAAATTGTTTGAACAAATGTTTGATTAGGATTATTACAAAATTGTATAAATTTAAAATGAAATTGGATATTATAATGTTATGTTATGTATGCGGTCAATCTGTGTATAAATACGTAATGGACACTGTATACATAATACACTGTTTGATTTAATTATACATAAAATATTCATAAGTATGACGATGAGTATTATATGTGTATGCGATATTAAAATTTCTATTAATATACATAATTGTTCTGATTTGTATTTTATATTACTTGTTAAATAAAACTTTGACAACGCATTTCATTTGTATACGAAGAAAACCGATTTAAAAATAGAAATTATATGAAAGGATTGTTCCAAATTTCCTTTTTTTTTTGTACTAAATAGCAAAAATAATACAATAAAGAGACCCTTTTCAAATATTTTGAACACAATACGGTTATCATCAACAGAGAATTAATTCGTATAATGACCCACATCTTACATAGATTTTATTAACAATCATAATTCGAATAAATCTTATATAGACGGACGAGATTGCGCCTAATTCCATTGAAAAAAATAAATTATGTAATTCTATTCATAATCTATCTGCTATGATACTGATTCGTCGACGAAAATTCGTTCGTAAAAAGCTAACAAAATTCCAAGAAATGTCAAACATTTTTGTCCCCAAATCACAGCCAGCATGTGATACATGAACAGTTTATATTTAACGATAATGTTCGAGTTTATATAATTCTGAATTACTTTTAGTATTTTTGTTTTCATATCTGAATAAGCTTTCAGATAACTGAATGATTATTGTAAACATCATTTACTACGTCGTTAGAACAAAAGCTCACAATATGACATGATTGCGAGGTTTGGTATTTTTGAAAGCTCGTAACAGACAAAATAAAAATTTGTATGAATAAAACCAATATATAATAAAAGCTTTCGTTGATAATTTACAAACTAGCTGTAAATTTATTTAAGCTTAAATTCGATTAAAGCTTTATCTGAACTTTATACTGCTTTTACACTTTAGATAATTAGAATATTATACAATGTTCATACAATGTGTAATGCAAAAGCATTTACTTTAATTTCACAATCATTAAAATATGTAAATGAAACAGAAAGCTTTCACTATAGATGAAAAATATGAAAATCAGTATTAACTCACTATTTCATGTCATCTATGGTTGGGTTTAACCCAATTTGAGTTGATTACTGCATCCTTGGGATCCTCAAAATAAGTTTGGCTAAGTTTAAAAATTTTGAAAGCTCGCACAAAATAAAATAAAACTTCGTACGGAAAACGAATATATATAAAAAGCTTTCGTTAACAATTTATAAATCGGCTATAAATTTCTGAAATCTTAAGACCTTAAACCAAAAGCTTTTAGTTTAAATTAGTTTAAATTCAAATAAAATAGGTAAATGAAACAAAAGATTTCCACTAGGAGGAAAATATGAAATTCAGCATTAACAATTAAATGCCCCGGCTTAATGGAATATGACTTGTCTTCCATGGTTGGGTATTAAAAATAGATTACTACATCCTTTGTACAAAAGCTCACAATAAGACATGGCTGAGGTTTAGTATTTTTGAAAGCTCGTAATAAATAAAATGAAATATTCGTATGGAAAAACGAATAGATAATAAAAGCTTTAGTTAACAATTACATCGGCATTAAACTTATTTAAGCTCAAATAAAGCTTTATTTCATTGTTATCCTGCTTCTTCAATTTTCATAATTTGAATTCTATATATTTTTCACCAAATGTGTAACGCGAAAGCTTTACGTTTAAATTCACATTCAATAAAATAGGTAAATGAAACAAAAAGCTTCCACTATAGGAGGTTAATATGAGAATCAGTGTTGCAAATTGAATGCCACTACTTAATACAAATATGCCCATTTTAACATGTCGTTTATGGTCGAGTATAAAAAGTTAATTACTACATCCTTTGAACAAACTCACAATAAGACATGACTGAGGTTTGGTAATTTTGAAAGGTCGTAATAGATAAAATAAAAATTTGTATGGAAAAACGTTTAGATAATAAAAGCTTTCGTTAGCAATTTGCAAATTGGCTGCAAATTAATGTAAGCCTGCATTCGATTAAAGCTTTATTTAAACATTAAACTGCTTTTACAATTTAGATAATTTGAATTATATATATTTTTCAGAAAAGGTGACACGATAAAGCATTAATTTTAATTTCACAATCAATAAAATAGGTAAATGCAACAAAACGTTTTCACCAAAAAAAGAAAATATAAAAATCAGTGTTACCAATTGAATGCCCCGGTTTAATGGAATATGCCTATTTTAACTTTGTCTTCTATAGTTGAGTTTAAAAAGTTGATAACTACATCCTTTGGACTAAAGCTCACGCACGATAAGGGATATCTGTGGGGTATTTTTGAAAGCTCATAATAGGTAAAATAAAAATTCGTATGCAAAAAAACGAATAGATAATAAAAGCTTTCGTTAACAATTTATAAATTGGCTGTAAATTAATTTAAGCTTGTATTCGATTAAACTTTAAACGGCTTTTACAATTTAAATTCTGCATATTTTTCACTAAATGTGTTACGCAAAAGCTTTAACTTTAATTGCACAATCAATAAAATTGGTAAATGAAACAAAAAGCTTTCACTATAGGATGAACATATGAAAATCAGTATTAACAATTGAATGCTACCTAATGGAATGCTCATTTCAAATTGCCGTTTATGGTTGAGTATTAAAAGTTGATTACTAAATACATCCACCTGGCAAAACCTGACAATGTGACATGTCTGAGGTTTTGTATTTCTAAAAGCACGTATTAGATAAAATACAAATTCGTATGGAAAAACGAAAAGATAATAAAAGAGCTTTCGTTAACAATTTACAAAGCGACTTTAAATTTATTTAAGCTCGTATTCAAATAAGGCTTTATCTGAACTACATACTGCTTCTTCATTTAGATAATTTGAATGCTTTATGTTTTTCTCCAAATGTAATACGCAAAAGCTTTAATTTTAATTTCACAATCAATGAAATAGATAAATGAAACAAAAAGCTTTCACTTTAGGAGGAAAATATGAAAATCAGTGTTACCAATTGAATGCTGCCGATTAATGGAATATACCCGTTTTAACTTGTCTTCTATGGTTGGAATAAACGTTGATTACTAGATCCTTTGGAAGCTCAAAATAAGACATGGCTGAGGTTTGGTATTTTTGAAAGCTCGTACTAACTTTGTTAACAGTTTATAAACCGGATATAAATTTATTTAAGCTTGTATTTGATTAAAGCTTTATTCATTTTAACTTGCCGTTTATGGTTGAGTACAAAAAGTTGATGACTGCATCCTTTTTGCAAAATCTCACAATAAGACATGTCTGAGGTTTAGTATTTCTGGAAGCTCGTAATAGATAAAATGCCAATTCGTATGGAAAAACGAATATAGATAATAAAAATTTTGATTAACAATTTACAAATCGGTTGTAAATTTATTTAAGGTTGTATTCGATTTAAGCTTTATATAACTTTCTGAAAGCTTCAATTTAAAATTCATAATCAATAAAATAGGTAAATGAAACAAAAGCTTCCCACTAGGGGGAAAATATGAAATTTAGCATTAACAATCAAATGCCGCGGATTAATGGAATATTCCTATTTTACTTGCCTTTATGGTTAAGTTTAAAAAGTTGATTGTACCAGAGATGTGCAAGGTAAACTACGTTAAGTCATCTACGTGGTTGTCAACACGTAAAGTATTACGTTGATTACCTGGCAATAGTTCTCGTCATGTAGAAGATGTCAGCGTAATGTAGACACCATCATAATCCTCAATACCTTTCGCACCATCATTATCCTCAATACTTTTTTGAAATCCAACGCTTTAGTTTTTGTGTTTACTAAAAGAGCGGCTTTAACGTGTCTACAAGGAGGTTAATTTTTCGTTGCTCATAAAATGGAATATCACGAAACAATACTACTCACTGACAAATGTGGATTTATTAGTTGCTAACAATTGAGAATAATTGAAATTTCTTAAAAACCACCTGGACATTATTTAGAAAAAGCTATTTTATATTATCTCGTTAAAATCATATTCTAAATTTAGTTTTTGAATGAAAATTTAATTTATGTACACCACTAGATTACTTTTAAAAATACGTGTCATTTGATATATCACATGACATAAGCCGAATTAAAAATTGTATTACATTATCCAGCATTTGTTGTCCAGGTGACTTTTTACCATACTTTGTATCCTCTATTCTATTTCACAAAACTCCGCGAAGTAATATTCCAAGGTACAAATAATTTTTCTGAAGATTTAGCATACAAACAAACATTTGAAAAATTTTTTTGGAGTTTTGTAGAAATAGATTAGAGGGAAAAAAGTCCAGGATAAATTCGCTTGGACCATAGATGCTGGATGATGGGTAAACATTTTTTATTTAGATTATCTCATGTGATATATCAAATGAAACGTATTTTTATAAGCAATCTAGTGGTTAAAATATTTTGATGAATTAGGAAATATATTCATTGAATTAAGATTAAGACTTTAACGAGACAACATAAATTGATTTGGTTCAAAACAAATTACGGATATGTGGGAATTTTTAACACGTCTTCGTATTTTTGAAGTTGGCAGGCATCTTATTTTGAAAAGTTGCTATTCTAATCCGTTAAATCCCTTCTAAAGCTTCTACTAGAATCAATCTGAAAAATCGGTGTAGATTTTGGCAAATCGCGAAATTTGATCTAATCAATCTGATAAACAACTAACTCTCAGGAAACAAACTGCCCATAGCGATCTGAACGAGGAGTGTCTAGTGACTTTTATTTGTTTTAAATGTATTTTTCGCCACTAAAAATATTTGTTCGTTGGCTGTTGATGTAGAATTTTTTATAAGGGGCACTACTAAATTGTCCAATATTTGATTTCATGCGAACCACCATTATTTTCTTTTACCCGTCGTAATTACCCAGGTATTCGGGTACTGAAAGAAAACAGAAAAATACCCGGGTACTCGCTATCCGACAATACGAGCCCTATTTGCGATTTTAATCATACGGTGAGATTTTCAGTTGTAGCAGTCGGAAAGTTTTAGATTTGCACAATTTCTCAGAAATTCGAAATATTTATGAAATCTTTCTATAATTTTTAAACGAGAATTTTATATCCCATCAAAGTGTCAAATTCACTCTACAAAAATTGTTTTGAACTATTTCAATAAATCATCATTCCAGAAGTAGTTGTCTACATTATCGACGAAGTCTACATTGACGTCATTGTCGACGAGTTGTCGACACGCAAACATAGAAATTAATAGATGACGCGTAAATGCCCATTCCTTATTACTACATCTTTTGGAAAAAGCTCACATATGGCTGAGTTTGGAATTTTTGAAAGCTCGCACTAAATAAAATAAAAGTTCGTATGAAAAAACGAATAGGTAATAAAAAAATTTCGTTAACAATTACATCGGCTTTGAATTTATTTAAGCTCGTATTCGTTAAAGCTAGATATATCTGAACTTACATAATACTGCTTCTACAATTTAGATAATTTGAGTTCTATATGTTGTTCACCAAATATAACGCGCCAAAGTTTTAAGTTTAAATTCAATAAAATAGATAAAAAGCTTCCACTATAGGAGGAAAATATAAAAATCAGTGTTATCAATTGAATACCCCGGCTTAATGGAATATGCCTATTTTAACTTATCTACGATGTATTAAGAGCTTTCGTCATTATAAATCGGCTATAAATTTATTTAGCTCGCATTCGATTAAAGCTTTATTTGAACTTCATACTGCTTACACAATTTATATAATTTAAATTCTATATATTTTTCCCAAATGTGTTACGCAAAAGCTTTAATTTTAATTACACAACTTAATAAAAAATGTAAATGAAACAAAAGCTTCCCACTATGAGGAAAATATGAAATTCAGCATTAACAATTAAATGACTCGGCTTAATGGAATATGACTTGTCTTCCATGGTTGAGTATTAAAAATTGATTACTACATCCTTTGGATAAAAGCTCACAATAAGACATGGCTGAGGTTTAGTATTTTTGAAAGCTCGTAATCAATAAAATGAAATATTCGTATGGAAATACGAATAGATGGAAACAAAAGTTTCCGTATACAATTACATCTGCTTTAAACTTATTTAAGCTCAAATAAAGCTTTTTTTAAATGTTTATCCTGCTTCTACAATTTTCATAATTTGAATTCTATATATTTTTCACCAAATGTGTAACGCAAAAGTTTTAACTTTAAGTTGATTACTATAACCAGTTGGAAAAAGCTTACAATAAGACATGGCTGAGGTTTGATATTTTTAAAGCTCATAATAGGTAAGATAAAAATTCGTTAAATTAAAAGAAAAACGAAAAGATGATGAAAGCTTTCCTTAACAATTTACAAATCGAATTTAAATTTATTTAAGCTCGTGTTAAAACAAAGCTTTATCTGAACATTATACTGCTTCTATAATTTAGATAATTTGAATGCTATATTATGTGTTTCTCCAAATGTGATAATCAAAATCTTTAATTTAATTTCACAATCAATAAAATATGTAAATGAAACAGAGAGCTTTCACTATATGAGGATAATATGAGAACCAGTGTTGCCAATTGAATGCTGCTGATTAATGGAATATGCCCATTTCAACTTGTTTTCTATGGTTGAGTCATAAAAGTTGATTTCTGGGTCCTTTGGATCAAAGCTCAAAATAAGTCGTGGCTGAGTTTGGTATTTTTGAAAGCTCGCACTAAATAAAATATAAATTCGTATGGAAAAACCAATATATAAGGATTTCGTTAACAATTTACAAATCGGCTGTGTATCGTAATAGCTTTAATTTTAATTTCACTATCAATAAAAAAGGTAAATGAAACAAAAAGCTTTCACTAAAGGAGGAAAATATGAATCAGTGTTACCAATTCAATGCTGCTGATTAATGGAATATGCTCATTTTAACTAGTCTTCTGTGGTTGAGTAATACAATTTGATTACTAGATCCTTTGACTTGGCTTCTTCTGATTGGCTAGGATAATATGAAGACCAAGCCCAGGATCGAAACCGTTGGAGCCAGATTGTTGACAAGAAGCCAATAATGGCCTTTAAACACTGTTTTTATTTATTACTACCAGATCCTTTGGGTCAAAGCTCAAAATAAGACATGGTTGAGTTTGGTATTTTTGAAAGATCGCACTATCTAAACTAAAATTACGAAAAAACGAATAGGTAAGGTTTTCGTTAACAGTTTTTAAATAGGATGTAAATTTATTTAAGCTATTCGATTAAAGCTTTATTTAAACATTAAAATACTTTACAACTTAAATAATTTGAATTCTATATGTTTTTCATACAACGCAAAAGCTTTAAGTTTAACTTCACAATCAATAAAATAAGTAACTGAAACAAAAAGCTTTCACTATAGGAGGAACATATGAAATTCAGTATTGACATTTGAATCCCGCAGCTTAATGGAATATGCCCATTTTAACTAGTCATTTATGGTTGAAAGCTTTCGTTAAGAATTTACAAATCGGCTTTAAATTTATTTAAACTCGTGTTAAAATAAAGCTTTAGTTGAACATTATACTGATTCTGCTATGTAGATATTTTGAATGCTATATTATGTTTTTCTACAAATGTGAAAAACAAAAGCTTTAATTTTAATTTTACAATCCATAAAATAGGTTAATGAAACAAAAAGCATTATAGGAGGAAAATATGAGATCCAGTGTTACCAATTGAACGCTGCTAATTAATGGAATATGCCCATTTTAACTTGTTTTCTGTGGTTGAGTAATAAAAGTTGATTGCTAGATTCTTTGGATCAAAGCTCGAAATAAGGCGTGACTGTGTTTTTGAAAGCTCGCACTAACTTTAAAAAAATACAAAAAACGAATAGATCAGGCTTTCGTTAACAGTTTATAAATCAGCTGTAAATTTATTTAAGCTTGTATTCGATTAAAGCTTTATTTAAACATTAAAATACTTTACAACTTAAATAATTTGAATTCTATATGTTTTTCATACAACGCAAAAGCTTTAAGTTTAACTTCACAATCAATAAAATAGGTAAATGACACAAAAGCTTCCCGGTAGGAGGAAAATATGAACTTCAGCATTATCAATTAAATGCCGCGGATTAATGGAATATTCCTATTTTACTTGTCTTTATGGTTAAGTTTAAAAAGTTGATTACTACCAGAGATGGGCGAGGTAGATGACGTTAAGTCATCTACGTGGTTGTCGGCACGTAAAGTAACGTTTAAGCATTTTCCCCCTCCTTTGGGCAAAAGCTCACAATAAGACATGGCTGTTAATTAAAAGTCGTTTGGAAAACGAATATATATTAAAAGCTTCCCTCAATAACTCATGAATCGGCTATAAATTTATTTTAGCTCGTATTCCATTAAAGCTTTATCTGTATTTACTTTACTTTAACAGCATTAACTTTAAAAAGCTACCACTATAGGAAGAAAATATGAAAATCAATGTTTAAAATTGAATGCTGCGGAATAATGGAATATGCCTATTTTAACTTGTTTCAAAAGTTGATTACCTATTTCACATCGATTATGTAGGTATATATGTATACATAATAGTACACCAGATCGAAAAACACCTCATTTATACTCATACCGAACAACAAATTAAAAATAGTTTTTCGATAACTATTAAATTTACAACGAAAAACTGTTTCAGTCATCGTTGATGAAATATATACGATAAAAAAAAAATTAAAAAAAGTTAAGAATTGCTGCTACCAGCTACACCAAACAACGAACATTCTGGTTTACCGATAAATTTTCCCCAAATATAAAAAAAAATTAAAATTAATTCTAGACCACATTGAATATAAACGAAATACACAAAAAAAAAGTTGGCTGGGTAGTTTGGATCTGGGGGGCAGAGGGTTGGGTATGAAAATCAATAGTTTGAATCTATATATGTATGTATATAGGAGACGAATGTATTATAGTTGCACAACATAAAACAATATTCTCCACTGCAGTATAGAATTAAAAAAATAATAATTTCCGACTTTATACACAAAACAAAAAAAGTTTAAAATTAGTTTTGTGTTTGATAAAAACGATAATAAATGTAGCATATATATGGCATATAGTAGTATATGGCTTATGTATATTATAAATTACTACTACCAACAAAAAATGTGTTAATTTTCCCGCACTATATAACACAATAATTCGTTTTTCATTTTTCATTTGCAGCAAAAGGAGGATATATCGGTGCACCATGCGAATTTACCTGTAATGCTAAATTACATCATGTATTCTGTGATCCAAATACGAATACATGTGATTGTGAAAAAAATTATCCAGTTGTTCTTGGTAAAACTAAAGGATGTGCCAAACGTAAGTAACTCTATACACACCAATTAAATATTTTTTTTTTAATATGTTTTCAGTTCAACGAACTCTGGTTTAATTCTCGCACGCTATTTATCGATTGTTGTGCTATTAGTTCGCAAATCACGTGCTATGAAATATGTGCATCGAACATACTATTACTACATAGGTATATGTACTTATAGTATATACGACGAGAGAATAATATGTATATACATGATTTTGTGTGAAAATACCTATAAAGCACATGTGTATACGATGTATGACCTACGTTACTCGCGAACGTATTTCAATCGGCAATATTACTTATAGCTTGCCAAATTTTCAAATTTTTCGTTGGAAAATTTATTTTATTTATTAATGTGCGTAGGTGTGTGTGCCATGTTTAAGATTTATTTAAGTTCCATTATTAATTTTATAAAATCTAACATGTATGTACATATGTATGTAGGTGGTGGAGAGGAAGAAAACTCAAAAAGAAAATATACAATTTTCAATTTGAAAAATAACAGAAAACAACAAAACGAAAGGAAAACTTATTTTTAGACTTTCGTTCCACCCCCAAAAATTATTTACATAAAATATTGGAAATCTAATTTGGTTTCTGTTATAATCGATTTTTTTTTTTTTGGTAACTTGATGTTCGTCCTCGAATAATAGAAAATTGTAAGTTCTGTAATTCAAATACTCAGTTGCATGTTCCTGATTGGCATAATTGTATATATGTACATTGTACATATATATAACCTCCAACTATAATTTTATTGAATCTAAGGCCATATATAGAATTTTGTATTTATAGAATTTTGTATATGCATGAGGGTCACCTCATATGGTTTGCAATGTCAGATACCCACGAAACAGTATCCGGATACTTGGCGACCACCGGATCATGCAGCCTTACTTGTGCATTGCGGATCTCTGCACAGGTGGACCTCAGGTGGTAAAAAAACCGGTACCTAGTGCTGTGGAGACATCGGCATTTAGGCCCGGTCTCCAAAGCGCAAAAAGGGGCATAACCATAAATGAGGCTGGCCTTTCGAAACGAAAGGGCAAAGACACGAATGCTGGTCCTCCGCTCAGGAGACACTATCCCTGGATTCGGCGATGTCGATATCAATGAGGCTACACTGTGCGCTCCAAATGGACGAATCGCCGTCAGAGGAGGAGTCTGACTCAACAGTGGTGAAGGGGAGTACTATCTAATGCTTAAGATCCTTCAAATCAACATTCATCACTGTAAAGCCGCCTCGGCGGCCCTTCTGCTCAAAATGGAATCTGAGTCCATTGATGTGGTTCTGGTCCAGGACCCTTGGGCCCCAGAACTTCCAAACACAAAATACTACATGCGAAAAATGAATGTAAGATACGTTCCTGCATTCTCGCTAGAAATAATCTGAACATTTTTATACTACTAAACTACAGCAACGCTGAAGTGGTGGTGGCTAGCATCGAAATGGGTGCGCATAATCTCTGGCTTATATCGGCCTACCTACCATATGAGGAGGAAAATATACCACCAGGTAAATTGGGTAGTGCAATAACAGAGGGTCAAAGACGAAAAGTCGGAGTCATCATGGGCAGTGATGATAATGCGCATCACTCAATCTGGGGAGGTACAGATATAAACAGGCGAGGTGAGTTGCTCCTTGATTTTATTTTAAGTACTAACCTAAATATATGTAATATCGGGTCTAAGCCAACCTTTATTACTAAAAATAGACAAGAAGTGCTAAACATCACACTTGGCTCAGATTTTATTAAGCAGAGGGCATTGAACTGGAAAGTGTCCGAAGACCATTCCTTTTCTGACCATTGCTATCTCCAGTACGAAGTGGATACAAAACCCATAAAAAAAACATCCTTCAAAAATAGGAAGAAAACTGATTGGGATTGCTTTAGAACCATTCTGGGTAATTCATTAACGATATCGGTTCCAAACCCACCTGCATCTACACAGGAGCTTAATGTTCTAGTAATCAAGCTATCTGACGCTTTTAACAAAGCCATGTTAGGTGCATGTCCTATCAGTAAGGGACTTACCCTTGGGCCATCCTGGTGGTCGAGAGAACTCCATGGTACTCGTATAAAATGCAGGAGATTGTTCAAGAATGCGAGGAACATAATTTATAAGGAAGTCCTTAAAACCTACAAGTACGAGCTGAGAGCAGCCAAAACGAGGGCCTGGAGGCACTACTGTGGCGACATACAGGAGACCTCGGTGGCTGCTAGGCTACGCAAAGTACTATGTTCTAGTTCTTCCATCCCGAGTTATCTACAACGACCGGATGGTTTATGGACTACGTGTAGTGAGGAATCCTTAGAGCTATTACTAGAAACGCATTTCCCGGAGTGCTTGGTGCTAGCGCCGGAGAGACCCATGATAAATAGGGGTGTAGACTCCATAAGTCATATAGTAAATAGGCGGAATATCCTATGGGCAATAAACAGTTTTAAGCCATACAAGTCAGCAGGACATGATATTGGCATTATCCCTGCGGATATCCAGCGAACTATTGACTTAACCCTACCCTGGTTGGAAGTTATCTTCAAAGGCAGCCTAGAATTCTGTCACATTCCTAGCAAATGGACTGAAGTAAAAGTAATATTTATACCTAAGGCGGGAAAAAGCCCTCACTGCTATCCCAAAGACTTTAGGCATATAAGCTTATCCTCGTTTCTGTTGAAATCACTGGAAAGACTATTAGAGGCTAACATTAGAGGCTCAATCAAGCCGAGTGAGCTGTCGGGATCTCAACACGCATACTGTAAATGACGATCGGTGTAAACAGCTCTCCACTCCCTTGTAGGTCCGATTGAGAAATCACTTGAATATAAGGAATATTCCATGGTAACCTTCTTGGATATAGAGGGGGCCTTAAGCAACGTCAGACTGGAGGCAATCACTCGGGTGTCTGGGGGTAGACGGGTCACTCAGATGCTGGATAGATCAAATGCTTAGAGGCAGGATCGTAACAGCTTATCTGGGTGGGACGTCTGCCGCCAGATACGTGAGCAGAGGGACACCTCAAGATGGGGTTCTACCCCCCTTCTTTGGAACGTGGTCATAAATGACCTGTTACTTAACCTGGAAGGGCAAGGCTTCAAGGTGGTTGCTTACGCGGATGACGTTGCTATTGCGGTCTTCGGTAAATATCCTAGTACGCTGAGTGAGCGCATGCAGTGCGCGCTTGGCTACCTCTCTGAGTGGGCACGCGGCTGCGGACTGAACGCAAACCCATAGAAAACGGAGCTGGTCCTCTTTACCAGGAAGCACAAACATCCTCAGTGTGACCCGCCAACATTAAATGATACTCGCTTGATCTTTACGGATAAAGCAAAATACCTCGGACTGCTTTTGGACAGCAAGCTAAACTTCAAACCAAACATCGTAGAGAGAGTAAAGAAAGCTACTAATGCGCTCTTCTCCTGCAAAAATGCCATTGGAAAGATGTGGGGTATGGAGTCCCACATAGTACACTGTCTCTACATTTCAGTGGTCAAACCTATACTGCTGTATGGGGTTGTCGTCTGGTAGCCAGCGTTAAAAATTATGGCCAACCGTAAACTATTGATGAAAGTCCAAAGAACGGCCTGCTTGTGTATAAATGGGGCTTTCAGGAGCACACCTACTCAAGCTCTGGAGATTCTCTTTCATCTTACTCCCTTGGATATTGCGGCCGAGCAGCTTGCATCTTGCACAGCCATTCGGCTCAAACCCATATCTATGTGGACTTGTAACAATGCAGGGCACTCAGTCATCCTATGTAACAGGGGTATTCCGGAAGCTACCGACTAGGCTATTCCTTTGCCATCTGTTGAGATGAAATTCCAAACTGAGTTTCCCACCAGAGAGGACTGGGTGAACGAAACGGTTATGGGCAATGCGGCGCTAAGCTTCTTCACGAATGGCTCAAAAATGGATAGAGAGGTTGGCTGCGGGATATTCTATTCAGGCACTAGGGTTAACCTATCTCTTTTCGTCTTCCCGACTTTTGCAGCGTTTGTCAAGTTGGACTGATCGCGTTAATGGAAGTCACGGATTGGTTGAAGTATAATGTAATATCTACGAGGGATATTCGCATTTTTACGGACTGCCTGGCTGCTATTAAAATGCTACAATCATACTCCCTGACGTCGAAGGTAGCCCAGAACAGTCTGGCATCTTTAAACGAGATGGCCGATCAGTTCAACATCCGCTTGAGGTGGTTGTCAGGGCATTTTAATATCGCAGGTAACAGCAAGCCTAATAACCCACAGCAGGCGGGATATAAAGATACCGCTTACTTCATGTTAACTGCTGATTCAGGAAGAAGCCATAAAACAAACGATCGTCAGATGGTCTAACGCCAGTTCGTTTGAAATAACCAGCACATCTGGCCTGGACTTGACCGGTCTAGATCAGGCTAACTGATATCGCTTCGACGTCGTGGGAGCTATAACGAGAGATTGTCTCATTGGGAAACTTGCGAGCAGACTGGGTGTCCCAGCCCACGATTTCTGCCGCAGCTGTGGTGATGAGAAGGAGGAGGAAAATGTGCACCATCTGCTCTGCACCTGTCCTAGTCTAGCGTACAGCAGAACAACATTTATGGGAACTTCCCCTTTGAACGACCTCACGGATCCTAGTAAGATCAAGATCCGGGATTTTAAACGCTTCTTGGTAAGCTCAGGATGGTTTAGCGAGTGAAGAGGAGGAAACTTGAATGTGGTACAGCTACGGACCATTTTTGTATCTATGCAAGTCCTTTAGGACGGCCACCCTTACCTAACCTAACCTAAACCTACCCACGAAACACCTACGATTTCACAATCTGATCACATATAACAAATACTGTTTAGAAAGTTTATAGAATGCAGAATAAGATGCCTGATTAAAATGCTCATTTCGGTTTACATAGAGGATCATCTAGGGTTATCTACATTTCTACATAATTAGGGAGGTCATCCCTGTATTTCCCGGCTAGTTTTGGTAAATATGTTGGAGCAAAATCAACATGTAGAAAATGTAATTTTGATACCGGGTAGTGATGGCAACATGGTGAGGGACTGAAAGCTCCCTATTTTATTTAAGCATTTCATACTATTCTGCATCTCGGAACGAAATTGCAGAATGCAATTGATGCGATCAGCATGGTGAATGCTAGTCAGATAAACTAACTAATTTATTGACAAATCGATTTTTAGAAGCAGAAAATGTATTATTTTAATTGTATGAAATTGATTTAAATTATCTTTTTCTATCCACTCTTAGCGATTGAATCGTTCAAACTTTCAAATATACATGCCTTAATCAACAATTTCAAAGGATCTTTAAAGACATCCTCAAACGAGCGTTAAGCTGTTTTAGAGTTTATATTTTTGATTCTCATCGAGAATCCGTTTCTCGGACATAGCAGAAATACATGAAAGTGATGTATCTTTGAATAATTTCCGGCGTGTCGAAAATGGCCAGTTTGGTGACTGGCAGATCAGAATAATACTATTTAGATGAGTATATATATGACTTTACTCGCACATCAACAAGCAGTTCACCGAACTACTTTAAATGACTCAAAAAAATTTAGATACTGACTACGTCTTAAACCGTTGGTGATAACTTATCGTTATTTTCACTCTTTTGCTACACTTTGTTGAAATAATTCAGATGGTAAACTTAATGTCTCCCGGTTCAGTTCCTTATGTTTCTATTTTCGACCAGCGACTTGCACATTCATTCAAATTGGCCAACTATATTTCTTGCCACTCCTCTAATCACAGCGAAACACAGTTAAATGGCACCTAAATCATGTTGCAAATCATGACCAGCACCTATACCGGTGCTCGTTCAGCATGTATCCCGCAAACTATTCGTAAACTCAATGTAAGTTAAATGCGAAATGCAATTGAAGCATTCGAAGGGTGGTGCATTTTTGTGTACAGATTAGTCTTGCTCGAGAAGTTGAAGTTCATCTGATAATCGAGCAGCATTTTAAACTGATGGCTTTTCTTTAATCCAAGCTTTACATGTTTCAAATCACGATCTTTTAAAATTATGTTACTTTTATTTAAAAAAAATCATGGATCCCCTTCTGAATGCAATAGAATTAAAGTAGTAAACCGATTGTCAAACCATTCGGGCTCAGACGATAATGGGAAGGTTGAGAGAACATTTCTAAAGCAAAACTTACATTAGTGATTTATACCGTCAGTATATGGCGGAAATCAAATTTTGATAATTGATTAAAGTTTAAGTTTGATTTTACTGCAAAAACTTATTCAAATCTATGTATGAAAGACAACTACGAGTAAGTCTGAAAAAAGTATTTATCTTCATGTCCGGTGTGGGTGGCGAATACGATTGATTGAACTTGTGATTATCTAATGTTATAATATGTGTGTCGTGCACATATTTTAGACATCGCGAATAATTCAGCTTTTCTCATGTTACACAAAATAATATTTTGTCAAGTTTTTTTTTTTGGCACTTATCTTATGTATCGAATCGTTCGATTCGTGTTGCCA
This sequence comes from Tipula unca, assembly GCA_951394425.1. NCBI lineage: Eukaryota > Metazoa > Arthropoda > Insecta > Diptera > Tipulidae > Tipula > Tipula unca. The sequence continues at coordinate 181,728,668 of OX596382.1, read as the reverse complement.
AATATCGCATGAATTTCGTAATCGCTGTAAATCAATAAAAAATAATAAAGATTGAACTATCAACAACAACAATATATATAGTCATGATGTAGTTGTTATTGTTGTATATATGTACATGCTTTCAAGTACATACTTAAGAAATTGATTATTTGTTGAAAATTAAATTTAGATTTAAGATACATTGCAGAATATTAGACATTACATGTTTCTTGTTATTTTAATAGTCCTGAAATAATGGTTTAGATTATTTCCGTGGAGGGGAGAAGAGGCGCGATTACATAAAGTTAGAATTGTATTTTTTTACGAATCGAGGGCAAACAGAAGTACTGATGCAAAAAATTTACCTCTCGACTCGATAACATTTGCGGTTTTGTCAAATTGTATCCAATGTATAGGTTGACAAATCAAATATTTATACATTTTTCCAAAAATTACAAATAATAACGAGAAACTTTGAATGACTTTAAATTAAAATCGATCGGGAATTTTTTTTCATATTGCAGCGATAAAGCTTTTTATTTTTAAGTTTGAATTAAGCATGAGTGGTTTTTGAAGTATTAATTCTGTGGGTTAAAAATTTTACGACTATTGGTTTATACACAGTCAACATAACATAAAGGCTGAAGGCACTTTGTGAAAAAATTCTATATTTCATTTCGGTCAAGTCAAAACTAAAAATGATTGAAAAAGACTATCAAGACTAAAAATGACATTTAAGCTGGTCAAGTTTATATCAGATAAAAAGACTGAAAGCTCTTCCATCATATTATACATAAACAAAGACTATATAGTTTTGATTAAGCATTTAGAAAATATAATAAAATGAAGAAATTGATTTAAATTTTCTACAAGTGACGGAAGCTCACACAAGATCATTATTTGTATTGAGTTTGTTCCCTTCTGAAACTATTTTATCGAAGTACACAGATTTAAAATTATTAAAACATTAAAGCTCATTTGCATTGGTTTTTGATTTTCAATAAAAATGTCGTACCAATAGGATTGAAAATCAATAATTTAGCTTTTACACTTAAATCCGCTAGCTTTTCGTTACGTTTTTTTGTCCGCTAAAATATTAACCAAATCATCCTCAACATATCAGTATTTCTGGGTTTTCGGAAAAATTTTTGAAATTGATGACTGTTTGTTTTTTTTTCAATATTTCCCAACTTTCTGAAAGCTTTTTAATAAATTGCAAGCAAAATTAAGAAATAAAAACAAACAATTTAGCTTCAACATTTTCAATCTGAACGCTTTAACCATTAAACTTTTATTATTGAGGCAACATAAAAAACGTGCATTCAGGTAGGCAACTATTGAACATTTGTTAAATTTTAATATGGTTTTAAAAGCTAGAGCTTTTTAAAAATATTAATAATTAATGATCAGACATCTCAATGACAAGACATAATTGAGCTTTTAGTAACTATTTAAAAAATTAAAGCACTTAATCAGAAATAGAACTTTTTACGTTTAAGGATCGAGGTATTCAATAAGCTTCGTGTGATTTGTTTGGGTGATATTTTATCAATCTGGTTAAAATAATTCTATTTGGTTTAGACTCAACTCTCAAAGTTTTTAAAATACCGAAAGCTCATTGGTCCATTCTGTGGCCAAGTTCATTCACAATTTTCCTAAATTTTTTCAATATTATCGTAAAGTGAGTTATGAATGTAAAAAGATAAAGGAATTGAATTAAAATAACAAAATATTAGTTTCTCTTTTCAATTTATACCAAGCTTTAGTTATTTCATTGGACAACCAAACTTTAAAAAAAACTATCTTTAGAACTGGAATTGGGTTTTATAAAATTAAGGCGAGTTTATTCGATATTTGGATAAAATATGAATATAAAATTGGATTTTGAAAATATTGTTCCAAATTTAAATGAAGTTTAACGAATTATAAAATCAATTTGAGGGAGAATTTACATATTACGAAATGTTTATCGACACAAGTTGTGCGAAGGATTGTTTTAGGGAAAAAAAAAAAAATTGGGCGGATTTTACTCCAACACTCAATGACACTAATGGGCACACGGTGCAATACCCACATTCACACTAACATTCATTCAACCCATTCACACAAGTACAGTTTGGGATTCGAGCGCGGTACCTCCCGATCCAAACGTCGCTGCTTTAACCACTGCACTATTTGCTCGGTTTTAGGAAAATAATTGATTAAATTTTTATTGTGCAATTGACGAAAGCTCGCTCAAGATTTCAAATGAATGATTTATACTAAAATGTTCTATATGTTCTATATTCACATTTCATTAAAAATCATCCATTGTGCTTTCAGATTTTTAATATAAGAGCTTTAATCATAAGCTTGTATTATTTGAACCGCTATTTTACCAATCTTTGCCAAAACTTCATTTTTGTTAATTAATGGAAAAGCTTAGCAAGTATCCAAAAACTAGTATAATATTTAATTTTCGAAAGCTTTCAAGTGAACTTCAATTTCCAAATTTGAATTTTTTTTATCTACACTCAGTGCATTTATTAGTGTTTAGATTTTAGCCGATGACCGTTATTATTGACACCACTCGTATACTACATTTTAACGGAGTATACAGATTTGAAATTATTAAAACACCAAAGCTCATTTAGAAGGGTTTTTGATTTTCAATACAAATTAACAAAAACTAACAATTAAGCTTTTAAACTTCAAGTCGGGGGTTTTTGATTAAGTTTTTTTGTCAGCTAAAATATCAACTAACCGTATCCTCAACATTTCATTATTTTTATGTATTCGGAAAAGCTTGTGATATTGATCTGTTCATAGTAATGATTTCACGTTTTAAATCAGAGAGCTTTCAAAATAGATCAAAATTTGATGTACTAAATGTACTATTTAACGGAAAAGTTTTGTTTATGCGTATACTTCAAGATTTTCAAAATGAAAGCTTAAACTATTTAGCTTTTATTATGTAAGACATCGATCTTTTGTCGATAACTATTAAACATTTATTAAATTTAAAAAATCTTTAACATTTGGTTGTTTTCGAATATTGGTAGAAATATTCACGAAGACGAAAAAAAATTTAAATTACTTAAAGCTCTCATTAATAAATTTTTAGATTTAGATTTTAGCAAATATCATAATCCTTACTATAATCTTGTACGTTGAACCATCGATGTATTTATTAAGCTTAGTGTGATTGAAAATTAATTGCTTTAGCTTGATATTTTATCAAGCTGGTTAAATAGTTGAGCCTAAACGACATTTTTAAAATACCAAAAGCTTATTTGTCAATTTTGTGGTCAAGTTCATTTCTGTTTTTTTAATTTTATAATTTAAATTGATGAAACAGTTTTCCTATGAGTTTATCATTTCAATTTAAATCATTCATTGGTTAATCAAATTTAAAAACAAAATGTTATGGTTCCATTAGAATTTGAATTGGGTTTAATAAAATTTAGACGAGTTAAGACGATATTTGAGCACAATATTAGTAAAGCTTTACATAGAATATGTAAAGAATAGAATATTAGATCTGATTTTGAAAATATTATTCGAACATAACATAAAGTTAAAAAAAGTTAAGAAACGTTTGGGTCGATGAAAACAATTATAAGACTTTGTAAATATTAAGTTACTACTTTATAGAAAGTTTTCATATAGGTTGCATAACTTGAAGCTTACTAGTGGAATATTCTGTAGTATAAGTAAAATTAAGAATCATTAAATCGAACAAAAAGCTTCACAGCTTTAAGTTTTTCAATTGAGCTTTAACAGTACGCTTTTATTATTTAAACAACTATAATACCAACCAACCTGAGGCACAATATAACTATTTGTTAGGTTTTGAAAAATCAATAGCCGCCTTTTATTTAATAAAAATTTTAAATTCGAAAGCTTTTAAATAAATTTTAAAATTTTGTCGTTTTTGAAATATTATTTATATATAAGTAACCGTGCAAATTTAAGAATATTCATTGTCAGTCAAAAAACTGTATAAAAAATTATAGTTGTCAAAAGCTCTTATTGGCGAGATATAGCCTATAGAGATATAGTATATTAAAAAGTACCAAGCAACTTATTACTTATAAAAGAATTGAAAGATTTAACATTTACATGTTACGAAAAGCTTATTGATACGTCTAAATTGTACGATAAGGCAGTGCTCTGGTTTTTATAGTATTCATAATATGGAATGTGAATATTGAAGTAATTAATTTTTCTTGTCTAAATGACGAAAGCCTTAACAAAAGCCTGCTCAAAATATTGAATGAATGATATGTACTAAAATGTTGAAGAACGATTATTTACCATAATTACTTATTTCATTAAAATTTTCCTGTGTGGTTTTAGAATTTTAATTTATGGAAAAGCTTAGCATGCATTTAAAATTTAGTATAGTTTTTAATTTTCGAAAGCTTTTTAAATTTTCAAAATTTAAACGTTTCAACGTTTTACATAAAACTCTCTAGTGCGAACCCTATACCTCCCGTATCAAATGCCACAGCTTTAACCACATATATCACTCGTATACTATATTTTAACGGAGTATACAGATTTAAAATTTTTAAAATACCAAAGCTCATTTAGAAGGATTTTTGATTTTCAATACAAATCCGTTTGTCATAAGCGAGAATTTTCAAATACCATGAAAAACTAACAATTAAGCTTTTAAACTTTAAAGCTATTGATAACGTTATTTTGGCAGCTAAAATATTAACTTAACCATCCGTTTTGATCTGTCCGAGAGCTTTTAAAAAAATATAATCGTTTTAAATGTACTATTTCGCAGAAAAGTTTTGTTTTTTATAATTTTTTTTGTCTGTTGAAATCGTTACTAAAAAAAACTATAAGCTTTTGCATCAGATGATATACATCTAGGATCATAATGACTTCAAATCCTATTTAAAAGGTCCAAACATTATTTAAATGCAGCTTCCTAATGCAGAATTGTTAAATTAAAGTCACCATTTCAAATGCCGAACTATCTTCCAAACAGAGTTAAAATGCTTTTAATATTACCATCATTCATTTTGATTTGTTTTCAACATATTCTCATTTTCTGAAAGCTTTCTAAGAAAGAACGAGCAAGATGATGGATCATTAAGTTGGAAAATTCTATTTACAAAGCTTTCTGATTTTCTATAAAAATGCGTGTATCATCAGCGTAAGTTTTCCAATAAAATCAAAAACTAACCCTTAAGCTTTAGTATTTATAATATAAGCTTTAATTATTATAGATAATAATAAGTTATTGGAAAGCTAGAGCTTTTGATTTTTTTTCGTAAATTTGGTCGTTTTACGAGATTTCTAGAAATATTCACCATGACGAAAAAAGGATTAAATTAATAGAAGCTCTCATTGACATGACATAATTTAGCTTTTAGAAAATATTAAAAAAAAGCAACTAAGTCAGAACTATAATATTGTACCTTGTACGTTTATGTCTCGGTATTCATTAAGCTTAGTTTGGTTGAAATTTGTAAAATACCGAAAGCACGTTTAAATTTAAATTAATGAAATGTTTTTCCTACATTTTTTCAATATTATTGAAGATAGAGTCCACTAATGTAGAGAAAAATGTTTACTTTAAATAAACAAAAGGCCCAAGGTTCAGGCCAAGCAAAATTTATAGAAAGTTTTCATGTAAGCTTGCAAAACTTGAGGTTAACTATTGGAATATTCTTTAGTATAAGATAAATTGAAGTATGAAACGAAACCGTGCACCTGGAGTGGACTGCATTAATTCGGAGCTCTTGATATTCGGAGGGGATACTTTGTGGAACTGTCTTTTCGACCTTATTCGATTAGTATGGCGAACCGAAGTTATGCCTGATGAATGGAAAGTGGCCGCGATATGCCCCATCTTCAAGAAGGGAGACCGCTTGAAGTGTGAGAATTATCGCGGTATAGCTCTCCTTTGCACAGCATACAAGTTACTGTCATACATTTTATTGGATAGAATCACTCCTCTGGCGGAGGGCTTGGTTGGTGACTATCAGGGAGGATTTCGTCCGAATCGATCAGTCACTGATCAGGTCTTTTCGCTGCGGATGATTCTATCTAAATATTATGAGACATCCATCTCCGTACATCAGGTTTTCCTGGATTTCCGGCAGGCCTACGACTCGATCAATCGAGAGAGTTTGTGGTCTGCCCTGGAATACCTAGGAATGCGAACAAAATTGGTACGACTGTGTAGGATGACAGTGACGCAGTCTCAATGCTGTGTTAAAGTTGAGAACAGGCTATCGACAATTTTTGCAGTTAACTCGGGTGTTCGGCAGGGAGATGCTCTGTCCCCGATACTCTTTAATCTCATGTTGGAGTACATCTTTCGTAAAACTGAAACACCTCAGCGCAACATCTTATATCGCCAGTCCAATCAAGTGCTTGCATATGCAGATGACATATGCGTGATTGGACTGAATAGCAACGGAGTGAAAGAAATACTTGATCCGCTTGTAGAGTTTTCAGCTTCTGTTGGACTCCAGATCAATGAGTCCAAAACGAAATACCTGATCTCTGGTTTTAGAGACAATGGCACACCAGATTTTAGTAGTGGCCACCACACGTTTGAGGGAGTGAGGAGGTTCAAATATTTGGGCTCTCTTATCACTCACGATAACAGTGTGGGTGAGGATATTAAAGTGCGGCTATCAACTGGCAGTCGTTCTTTATATCCTCTAAGGCCACTGCTAAAATCTAAACACTTATCAAGTGCCGTGAAGCTGAAGCTTTACAAAGCGTTGATCAGGCCCGTTGTTATGTTTGGATGTGAAAGTTGGGCGCTGACAGATGAGTACGAGAGATGGCTCCTTACATTTGAGAGAAGAATCATGCGTGTGATTTACGGCCCTAAACGTGAAATAGATGGTACATACCGAGCTCTGTACAATTTCGAGATCAGAGATCTGATGAAGATCCCCGATATTGTACATGAAGTTAGATCTCAGCGAGTCCGCTGGCTCGGTCACGTTCTGCGTGCTGATCCGGAACGAATTGTGCAGCGATCTCTGAAAGGAGAGCCACCATATGGTAGTCGCAGAGGTCGTTGCAGGCGACGATGGCTCCACGATGTAGAGAACGACTTGGCCTCTTCAGATTGTCTAAGACAGTATGAAGACCAAGCTCAGGATCGAAACCGTTGGAGCCAGATTGTTGATTCAGTAAGGGGCCAGTAATGGCCTTTAACACTGTTATTATTATTATAAGATAAATTAGGAATTATTTAATTGAAAAAAGCTTTCATATAAAAGAAAAAATTAACAGCTTAAGCTTTATGATTATCAATAGAGCTTGAAAAGTAGGCTTTTAATATTTAAGTAACTATAAAATCAACCAACCAGAGCCAACATATAATTTTTTGTTAGTTTTTGAAAAATCAGTAGCAGCCTCTTATTTAATAATAATTTTGGTGTTTAAACTCGAAAGCTTTTAAAAAGTTTTAAAATTAAGGTTGTTTTTGAAGTAGAATTATATAAGAATATTCATTGCCATTCGGAATAGTGACGAAAAATCTTAAAATTCCCAAAAAACTCTCTTGGACGAGATATAGTTTAGCTTTTGGAAAATATTAAAATTAAGCTTTTTAACAAATATGAAGCAATGAATTTAAATTTAACATTTACATATTAAGAATATTAAGAATATTTTTGATTTAGAAAAATATACGATTAAATTATCCTTGTACAAGAAATGAAAGCTCGCTGATTTGCTTTTAGGTTTTTAATCAAAGAGCTTTAATCGTTAAGCTTTTAGTATTTCAAATGCTAAATCAGAAACCTTTTAAAATTATTTTTGGAGTATTATTTGTATGGAGAACAGTGAAAGCTCTTATATACTTGTTACAAATTGAATAGCCCTGAGCTAACAGTGGTGTGGTCACAGAAAAGCCAAGTAAATAAATTGCAATACAATAATTTAATTTTATCCAACCAGATTTAATATATAAGACTGGATTTTACATAAATCTGCACTTGTATATAATTAAATATAAATAAACAGTCGCATCACAATTAATTAGTTCATCGCGTAAAGTGAACATTCCTCGCACCTTGACGGAATTATTCGCCAACATCATCTTCTTCGTTTATATAGGTAATGGATATAGCTTGATTATCGAACGCCTCGTATTTCCATTACTGGTATAGTAAAAGTAACAACTCTTACCTTATTGTCTTCACCTGGATGTAGTTCGACAATCCTATACCAAGTGACCATTTACACGGTGGACGAATTTCATCCTTTGTGATCACTTATTGTCCTTCTTGAGGAGTCCTTCTGAGATGACTCATTTGAACATTTATGACAAATTTGCAATGAAATGACGTACTCCTTGGTCCAGCGAACCCAAATATGTTGAACGAGAGCAACGACTACCTCACATCGTTTCAACAATGATAATTTCTTATTTTTAAAGTTGGCTATGGTATAGTGACATTGATTTACACGGCATTGGAATTAGAGGCCTTGAGTTGAGCACGATTAGCAGTTCTTCATACGTTAAATGAGCATCACCAACAATACGTCGAAGGTGAAATTTAGTAGATTTGATTCATATATTCCATCAAAATGTGGTGAGCCAGGTGGATCAAAGCGCCATGTCATTGTGCTCTCAAAACACCAGGTTTGAAGTTGTTACAGATGATTAGTGGACTGGAATAGTTTATGTAGTTTGTTTAATGTAGAATTGGCTCGGACAAAATTGTTTCTGTTGTCAGAGTAAATAACTTGACAGAATCCTCTTGTTGATACAAATCGTTTCAAGGCACCCAAAAATGAAGCGGTAGTTAAGTCACCCACTAGGTCAAGGTGAACGGCTATCACTGCAAAACATACAAATGTACAGGCATATGCTTTAACTGGAACTCTGCCTCTCCCTTTGAAGTGGACTTAGAATGGACCACAAAAATCGATGTCTGTCGTGATGAATGATGAAGTAGGTTGAATACATCTTACAGGTAGATTTCCCAGGGTTTGCGGTTGAACCTTTAGCCTGACTTTAAAACAGACCGTGCATTTCCGGAATACCTCATTAGCCACACGCTTTCGATTGATTGGCCAGAATTGCACACGAGTAGCATGAAGTGTCACAGGACCAAAATGGAGGTACCTGGTGTGAAAATGATAAAGGGAGTAGAATTGCTTCATCGTAAGGCAGCGTTGATTATTGTAAACCACCCCACTGGTATTATTCCATCTTGATCCAGAAAACCGACGGTGATTTTAACGGATTTTTCTAAATCGATTTCCCTTTGTGAAGCTCATTGGAGAATGGTTCCATTTGCACAATTGCCAACAAACCCGACTCCTTTTCAGTTGTAGGCAACGGTCCAAATTTTCTCAGATTAGTATCAGCTCCTTTCAGTCTAGCGTTCACGATAAAGCGACATACGTATGCCAATACTTTTTGTAATCGACCTTATGATTTGTAAAATTTGATAGATGGTGGTAGTTGCTCGTCCCATCCTAGTTTCAAGTTCCATGATTGCCCATGATTGTTATAACTGGTGCCAAGAATCCAAGAGGACCGAACACACTAGCGATGGTTGAGATCACTGCACGCTTGGTTATTGATGTATTTTGCGGTAAGATCGATGTGAAATTTTTATGTGAAACTCATCGCTATTAGGTTGCCAATAAACTTCTAACGTCTTAATGAAGTAACCTTCATCTAAACCGTAGTAAAGTTTCTTGATTTTGAAATGGCACATCTTTAAGCAATGTGCCGTACTGAATGACAATAATTCTTGAAATGTTCGAAGTTTATTGGGCGGAGCAGCATCTAACCATTTTGATAGTGTTTCAGAGTCCAATTTAGAAATTATGAGAAATAAAATGAGATCATCCCATTGAGCAGTTGCATTCTTCATTGTAGTGTACGATCTTAAATGTGACTTAAAACTGTCAATCATTGCTTGAAGTTTATTTAATGAAGGCTTGTCGATTGGTTTGTATAGTTAAATTGGATTATTTGTAAGATATTGCTTCGGCCTCCTTAACAGAAAGAAGTAGTAATCTGCGAGATGGTACAGCTCAGTATCCCTTGGAGAAACTAATATGATTCTGCCGATAGTTTTTTCTCCAAAATGTGGATTCGGCGATGGCTTTACTCATTTTTTATTTTTAAGCATTGGTATATCTTTGCATAAAAATTGATGAGCTTCGTTACACGTTGAATTGAGATCGTAAAAAGCAAATAGGATGGTTCTTCTAACAGTTTCACATCGTAATGCGTTTTCTATATTGCCTTCATTAAATAAAAATGATTGTCCTTCTCTAAGGTTGATGGACTCCATGACAACATTGTGTGACTGGTCATGTATGGGAAGCTCTTGAAGGTGCCGTCCACCATACAAACACAGTTGGGATTACGTGTTCCACATGCACCTTGAATGTTATGTTTGAGAATTATTTCATGTAGAGCTAAATTTTCAGTGTTGAAGTTGTTGTAGTTAGGATTTGATTTGTTTCCATGAAGGGTTACATGTAAATGTAATAAACAAATCAGGACGATCGAATTTCCTTACCATCGCCATATTGTCTTGATACAATTTTGACATGAAAAGCGTACCGCCAACAAACGAAGAAGGTAGAATATATATATATTGCCAATACGTGCACTATTATCACGACCTAAGTTAACTACATTGTGTGTAAGAGACCGTTAAATTGTCCGACGAATTGCGATCTTATCTGTATAGAACTGTAAAGATGTAATTTTATTTGAAACGGCGGTAGCATGATCAGCACTGTGATACATATATGTGGTCCAGCCAAATTTTCAACTTGGGAAGAAAAGGGGGAAAATCATTGGATCCAAATGTTTAGATAACGTGGTTTTTCGATTCATATAAATAGTTTATGCTGTTACTGGGATAAACGGCAAAATCTAAATTTGCAGGGATATAACCATCTCTATCTGGTACAAATACTATTGTAACGACGTGAGTTTTTCTTGGCGCATTATAAACACTTTGGTCGGACGTTAAGGTTCCGAGTAAACAATAATGTTACCTTATTTACGGTGTGATCATTTCTGATGGCATTCATGTACATCTCGCAGTAACTTTGTGCATTTGGGGAAATAGTTTGAAGTACTGTTAGGTTAGGTTAGGTCTGGGTGGCCGTCCTAAAAGTCTAGCATAGACACAAAATTGGTCCGTAGATGCAAGCTACTCGGCCGCAATAACCAAGGGAGTACGATGAAAGAGAATCTTCAGAGCTTGAGTAGGGGTGCTCATAAGAGCCCCACTTATACACAAGCAGGCCGTTCTTTGGACTTTCATCAATAGTTTACGGTTGGCCATAATTTTTAACGCTGGCCACCATAGACGACAACCCCATACAGCAGTATAGGTTTGACCACTGAATCGTAGAGCCAGTGTACTATTTGGGGCTCCATACCCCATCTCTTTCCAATGGCATTTTTGCAGGAGTAGAGCGCTATAGTAGCTTTCTTTACTCTCTCTACGATGTTTGGTTTCCAGCTTAGCTTGCTCAATCGGGCCTATAAGGGAGTTGAGAGCTGTTCCACCGATCGTCCATTACAGTATGCGTGTTAAGATCCCGAAAGCTCGCCCGGGTTGATTGAGCCTCTAATGTAAGCCTCTATTTGCCTTTCTAATGCTTTTAACAAAAAAGAGGATAAGGACTTTCTAGGAATGTGACAGAGTTCTAGGCTGCCTTTGAAGTTAACATCCAGCCAGGGTAGGGTTAAGTCAATAGTTCGCTGGATATCCGCAGGGATAATGCCATCAGGTCCTGCCGACTTGTATGGCTTAAAGCTGTTTATTGCCCATAGGATATTCCACCTCTTTACTATATGACTTACGGAGTCTACACCTCTAATTATCATCGATCTCTCCGGAGCTAGTACCGAGCACTCCGGGAAATGTGTTTCTAGTAGTAGCTCCTGGGATTTCTCACTACATGTAGTCCATGAACCAGTCGTTGTAGATAAAACGGGATGGAAGTACTAGAACATAGTACTTTGCGTAGCCTGGCCGCCTCCGAAAACTCCTGTATGTTGCCACAGTAGAGTTTCCAGGCCCTCGTTTTGGCTGCTATCAGCTCGTACTTATAGGTTTTGAGGACTTCCTTGTAACAGGCCCAACCTGCAGTAGCATTTGTGTTTCTCGCTTTCTTAAACAGTCTCCTGCATTTCATATGAGTACCTCGGAATTCTCTCGACCACCAGGGTGGGCGAGATTTACCCAAGGGCCTACTGATAGGACATGCACCAAAAATTGGCCATGTTAAAAGCATCAGATAGCTTGGTTACTAAAGTATCAAGCTCCTGTGCTCCTCTGAAACAATCCCAATCAGATTTCTTCCTATTCCGGAAGGGTGGTTTGCTAGTGGGTTTTGTATCCACTTCGTGCTGGAGTTAACTATGGTTGGAAAAGGAATTGTCTTCGGACACTTTCCAGTTCAATACCCTCTCCTTAATAAAATCCGAGACAAGTGTGATGTCTAGCACTTCTTGTGTATTTTTAGTAATGAAGGTTGTCCCCAATATTACATATATTTAGGTTAGTACTTAAAATAAAATCAAGGAGTAACTCACCTCGCCTGTTGATAATTGTACTTCTCCAGATTGAGTGATGCGCATTAGCATCACTGCTCAAGATGACTCCGACTTTTCGTTTTTGAGCCTCCATTATTGCACTGGCCAACCTACCTGCTGGTATATTTTCTTCCTCGTAAGGTAGGTAGGCCGATATAAGCCAGAGATTTTGCCCATCCATCCAACATCAGCGTTGCTGTAATTTAGTAGTATTAAAATGTTCAGATGATTTCTAGCGAGAATGCAGGAACGTATCTTACCTTCATTTTTCGCATGTAATATTTTGTATTTGGAAGTTCTGGGGCCCAGCACCCGGTTCCTGGACCAGAACCACATCACTGGACTCAGATTCCATTTGTAGCAGAAGGGCCACCGAGGTGGCTTTACAGTGATGGAGGTTGATCTGAAGAATCTTTAGATATTGCTAACCTCCACCACTGTTGAGTCAGACTCCTCATCTGACGGCGATTCGTCCATTTGGAGCGCATAGTGTAGCCTCATTGAACTCGACATCGCCGAGTCTAGGGATAGTGTCTCCCGAGCATCTTCCGGGATGCTTTAAACATCTGGGTCACCAACAACAGGCGAGACACCACTAGTTGCTTCCACACCTGCTGCAGATGCCCCTGATCTGTCGGCCTCTTCGCGCTTATAGATTTTGAGCTACAAATATATTGCTGACCAAGTCTTCAGATTTTGCCAAAGCACCCACGGATTCTCTGTCAATGATAATGACGGCCGATCTGTGATCTGCTTCCGCCTTTACCTCATCGGCACAGACAGTCAGTTTAACATATGTACATAGACCCCGGTGCCACCCTCGGAGGAGGTCTTGGGTTCTCCCTCATGATTTTTAGGAAGATGGCGGCTAAAGCCTTCTTCACCTTCCTCCAGTTTAGGGCTGTAATGCTCCCATCTTCTTGAGCCCTGTCAACGACTGCCATAATCAGGTGCTGCTTTAGCACCTCGTTGAAGGGCCTAGTGACATTATCCGGAACCCGCTTCTTTTTACCCTCCGTAGGCGGTTCATCAACAGAACTCTGCCTTTTCGGTTGTGAGATCTCAACGAAACCCTCCTGCTTTGGCTCAGTGATACGTCTTGGCCGCGCAACTTTAGACTAGGCCCCCAGCCTAACCGGTTATCAGGACGGTACGGTTAACACCTAAACCCGGCCCAGTTGTTTAGTCGTATTTTCACCTACACTTGTGGAAGCTGCAAGATACGGAGCTGGCAACAAGTACCAACTTGATTCCCCTAGACAGCTTTGCATCAGACCACCATTGAAGTACTGTTGATATAGTATATGCATAATGCTTTTATTACATTTATGATTGGCCGGGTGGTTCATGCGAAAATGTACAGCTGTGTCGCTGTTATACATAAACAATTCGGCGTAAGATAAACTTAAACCACGTTCTTGATAATTATCGGCATTTAATAAAAAATCGATCGGAAAACTTTCTGCAATTTAAATGGGAATATAGAAGTGTATTTTTTTACGATTAAATTATCCTTGTACAAGAAACGAAAGCTCGCCCAAATCTAATTTTAGAGTTTGAAATACTAAAAGCTTAACAATTAAAAGCAAATTTTAATCGTTAAGGTTTTACAATTATTTACGGAGTATTATTTAAATGGGGAAAAGTGAAAGCTCATAAGTGAAAGGATATACTTATTTTCGAAAGCTTTTAAGTGAACTTCATTTAAAATTATTTTTTTTTATCTATACTTTCAGCCAAAAAATTAGGTGAACAATGCTATTATCATGAAACATGTTACTACAATGATGCTAATTCACTATGTGCTCAAGTGCGGCATAATGCACACTGTCAATGTGCAAATGGTTATCATTCGGTCAGCCATCATAAACCAGTGAAAAGAGTTTTTTGTACGCCAGGTAAATATTTTTTATATAAATATTGTAGCTAGTTTTAGACCATAATGCGCGTATTGCTATTTTATAGATATAGAAATATTAACATCGGATCTTCCAACCCTGTTAGGGGTGACAACAGGTATAGCTGTATTAGCCGGTCTAATATGTATGGTATTACATTTATTTAGTAAAACAAAATATCCTCGTCATCGCAATTTTGGTGATGCAAATTTAGCACCACCGATTATGTATTCAACCGATACAGGTAAGTGTCTAGGATTTAAGCTATATACATAAACACATATTCTAGCCGTTATATATAACGAATAAACGTGTTTGGATTTAAACTATTCTCACTATTAAACTAACGATATATGAATACAAATCAAAAACCATTTTTTTTTTTTTTGTTATTTTATATCGCTACAGTACATTCAGCACGACCATCGTCACGTTCGAGTTTACGATCAAGCGCATCGATTGGTTCATTTAATGGGGGCGGCGGTAGCGGTATAAATATAAGCGGAGGTGGCGGTAGTGGACAACGTCGTCCATCTAGTGCTCCCATACATTCGGGTTCGTCATTAACCGGTTCAAAGGGTGTACTTGTCTCAACATCACGTACAGGTGCGGCTAGATCTGCCGCCATATTGCTAATTTCATGTCACATTTCTGCATTACAAAATAATAAGCAAAAAACGAATTTTAATAGCAATGATAATTTTAATACAAATAGCAATAATATATTTGTCGATGAAACAATGACAAAATATTTGCAGAAACAATTAAATCAGCAAAAACAATTATTGCATTTAGAATTACCGTCGTCGAGTAAAAAAATTATTAAATTATTGGAATTGAATGGGAATACAAAAAATTTATTTAGTAATAACAATAATATTAATACAAATAGTAATAATAATATAAATATTCATAATAACAAAACTAATAGTAACATTAATAATTTATGTCACGACAGTAGTGATGCAAACGAATACGAAAGTAGTGACGATCAAAAATTGTACGATACGAATAGCGAGGACGGTGATAAAATCTTGAAAAATGAATATTTCGATGGATACGATTACTATAATTATGGAAATATTGAAATGGGAGCATTACCTACGCCAGCTAGCGAAATGGCTAAAGTCGCGGTAAAATTGTTTGTTTAATCCAAAAAAAAAAAAAAATTCCTAATTCTAAGTTCTATATAAATTCCAGAGGGAGCCTATATATGTATGTACATATACGTATATAGCAACTCTCTATACATCTTTATTTTATATACATATGTGTTCTCTTCTATATATATAATTTAATTAATTTATGTTAATTATTGTTATTATTACATTCATACTGAATAATATACTAATTTGTTTGTATAGGTTGATTTTTCTCCATCACTCGACGAGGCGCGCACCACCCCAAAACTCCATTATTTTCAATGAAAAATTTATTTTTTATTTTAAGAACTTACTGTCATATTTATGTACGAACGCAAATTGATAAAAGTTTGACATTTTAAAAAACTTTATTCGCGAGGACAAATTATTTATTTTTATATTTTTGAAATGACTTAAAATTGACTTGCCTCGAAAAGAAAAATCAACTCGCAATTATTTTGTTTTAAGGATATTGTTTCTTTTTGATGTTTATATATACTAAAACCTAAAAGTATCTTTAAATCACATTCATTTCATGCCTTCCGTACATATATTATACATTATAGAGCCAGGAAGTCGAGCTATCTACGAAGGAAAGAAAGCCGTCTTATTTGCCAATTAAACCGTGCTCGCTCGATCTACATTTTTTGGGTTAGTTCATTTAAATTTAATGATTTCTGTAAATAGGTCAATAAAACACAACACATAAAGAGACTCTTCTATATATAGAATTATACTCAAACTTTTCAACATAGTATATATGGAAACTTAAGACTATATACTACAAATAACAAATCGTATATATGCAAATTGATGTTCAAGCTTATAGTTATTATTTGTAAAAATTTGATTAAACGTGTATGTACATATAGTTAGTTCATCATTTTCCAAATTCCTTACCAAATAAATTCCTAAATATTCTCCAAACTCTCATATCCAAGTGAGTATGTGATCGAAGTTGAATAAAGACTAGAAGAAATCTGTAATTTGCCAATCCAATGATTTACCATAATTCCACCCAGAGTAGGTTTGAAAAAATGTCTAAAAGGGGTACGGGAGTGTTTCCGAAAATTTGCTTTCCAATTCAAGATTTTGCCATTTGGCCATCGATTCACCCCCACTATAATGTTATAGACCGTAATGTTACGTTTGTTCACAGAATAAAAAACCAAACATAAACTAATATGGCTCGTTGTTTTTATCCGGCTCAAAGGACCATGTAAAATATCAGCTTGTGTACTTTAATTCTAAAATTAAGTTCGCTTCGATTTATGAATTTACTTAATAGGTTACCACGGGTGGGGTCTATTAAGTAAGCGAGAGTAAACACGTTGTTAATTTATTCTGATTTTATTATTTCATTTTTCCGCCAGTTAGATTATTATACTGGGAAATTTAATATATGACAGGGCTGCCGTTGTAGATTTCATGCTTACGAACGTTGAAGAGGTGAAGGGGTGGGCGTGTTGTTCGCCTTTGTTTGATATAACTGATGCCCCAAATAATACATATGGCTATACCAATCCAAAATATTGTGTGTATCATGGTATAGTAATGTATGTAATGAAAATTTACCCCCTTGCAGTTATCCCAGGATTTCATCCCATGATTTTTTACATTTATACTATCCCACACTTTTTCGTCTACAAAAAAAAATGTATGTATACAGTACCAAAATACTCATCCCAGACTTTTTTAATATGTAAAATTGATTTGGTGGAATATAAATTGTTATGTGCAAGTCTTTGTAAGGATGACTAATTTTTTTTTACGATAAGGTTCAAGACCCTGTTAGTAACCAAAACGCCATCTTTAATAATTTTGTGACCGTTTAAATTTCCGTAATAAAAATAAATGTGGCGCTTTTGCCAACTTTTCTAAGAAAGCTACAACCGAAAATAACGTTTGAACAAACTATTTTAGGGTAGGCTTTTCTCTCATATTGATTGACTTTTGGACATTCTTAGGCACCACTGTGCCAGCGTAAATATTTTTTGACCGTTGGAATATCCGCAATATAAATAAATGTGGCACCTTTGCCAACTTTTCTAAGAAAGCTAAAATCGAAAAAAACGTTTCGCTAGCTTTTATAGGGTCGGCTTTTTTCTCATATCGATTAAGTTTGGGACCTTAATGGCCACCACTGTGCCAGCGTTGATGATTTTTTGACCGTTGGAATTTCCGCAATGTAAATAAATGTGGGGCCTTTGCCAACTTTTCAAAGTAAAGCAAAATCGAAAAAAAATTCGTATGGTCAAGCTTTTATAGGGTCGGCTTTTTTCTGATATTGATTCAGTTTGCGAACTTGCTGGCCACCACTGTACCAGCGTTGATGATTTTTGAACGTTGGAATTTCCGCAATATAAATAAATGTGGCGCCTTTGCCAACTTTTCAAAGTAAAGCAAAATCGAAAAAAAATTCGTATGGCCAAGCTTTTATAGGGTCGGATTTTTTCTCAAATCGATTAAGTTTGGGACCTTAATGGCCACCACTGTGCCAGCGTTGATGATTTTTTGACAGTTGGAATTTCCGCAATGTAAATAAATGTAGCGCCTTTGCCAACTTTTCAAAGTAAAGCAAAATCGAAAAAAAATTCGTATGGTCAAGCTTTTATAGGGTCGGCTTTTTTCTCATATCGATTGAGTTTGAGACCTTGTCGGCCACCACTGTGCCAGAGTTGATGATTTTTCGATCGTTGGAATTTCCACAATATAAATAAATGTGGCGCCTTTGCTAACTTTTCTAAGAAAGCTACACCCGAAAAAAATCGTATGACCAAGCTTTTATAGGGTCGGCTTTTTTCTCAAATCGATTAAGTTTGGGACCTTAATGGCCACCACTGTGCCAGCGTTGATGATTTTTTGACCGTTGGAATTTCCGCAATGTAAATAAATGGGCGCCTTTGCCAATTTTTCAAAGTAAAGCAAAATCGAAAAAAAATTCGTATGGTCAAGCTTTTATAGGGTCGGCTTTTCTCTGATATTGATTCAGTTTGCGAACTTGCTGGCCACCATTGTACCAGCGTTGATGATATTTTGACCGTTGGAATTTCCACAATATAAATAAATGTGGCGCCTTTGCCAAATTTTCAAAGGAAAGCAAAATCGAAAAAAAATTCGTATGGTCAAGCTTTTATAGGGTCGGCTTTTTTCTCACATCAATTAAGTTTGGAACCTTGATGGCCATCACTGTGCCAGAGTTGATGATTTTTCGATTGTTGGAATTTCCACAATATAAATAAATGTGGCGCCTTTGCCAACTTTTCTAAGAAAGCTACAACCGAAAAAAACGTATGGCCAAGCTTTTATAGGGTCGGCTTTTTTCTCATATTGATTGAGTTTGGGACTTTCTTGGGCACCACTGTGCCAGCGTTAATATTTTTTGACCGTTGGAATTTCCGCAATATTAATAGATGTGGCGCCTTTCCCAACTTTTCTAAGAAAGCTACAATCGAAAAAAACGTTAGTTCAAGCTTTTATAGGGTCGGCTTTTCTCTCATATTGATTGACTTTGCGACTTTCTTTCCGCAATATCAATAAATGTGGTGCCTTCGCCATTTTTTCAAAGTAAAGCAAAATCGAAAAAAAATTCGTAAGGCCAAGCTTGAAAGCTTGATGAAAAGCTGCGTCGTATCCTGAAACTCATCGCATTCTATCGTTTTATTTCAAAACCGTGTGATAAATTGTTAACTGATTGGCTCCGTTTAATGTGTTGAGTGGTCTGCGGAATGATTCGTTGATGTGGTTGGAAGCTGAACCGATTGCCATGATTTATTCAGCCTCGATTTCTATCGCTCCTGATCCTAGGAGACTGAATGATTTAATAGCCGCATACTACATCGAATATTGTTTCATTTGGAATGGAGTATATCCACTGATTCGTCGCATATGGAGCGTAATCCAATAGTTTGCCTTCTTAACTGACCTAATGGTACATACCCCTTCGAGATTTGCTGCTCGTTGTAAGATCACATAAAAATCGTTTCACATAAAAATCGTTTATTTTGAAATAGTTGACATTGTTTCACTTCATCTGTTGTTATAGTGTTGTAAAGTGTTCCCGATGATTATCCACTGCTAAGTATTCCGAATTGGTGGTAATGTACGACTGCGTATTGTTGTGCTCAATATTAGAAAATGAAAATACTGCCAATAGGGTATAGTCCTGCGCAAACGATAGAGGAATGGTGATTTTTATTATAATGTTGCCCCGCGTGACTCTATACAACGTAATCTCATGCTGTGATATATGTTAAGGAGATCAGAGATGCCTTGCCCAGGTATGGTTATGGTTGTTGGTATGTGTCGTTTGATTAATTCGAGCTCTTGTTCTAATTGAGCAGGAGCAAGTAATGAGGGATGCAATATATTTTTGTGTGCGTGCTGGACCACATTAAGTAAGTCTACATATTATGGTAGTATGACTCTTTATCAATGATTCTAATTGGTGCTCATCGTTATTTATGGCTTCAAATTGTGCCTCATAATTTCTTGCCTCACGTTCTGTCAAGATCCCAAATATATCGCCTAGCATAAGGCCCATAGTGTTTCCTATGCCTCTTTTCGGTTGTTGTACCTCCTTGTTGCTTACTAATAATAATTCATTGTGCGCAACCAAATTGTTGTACTGCCATTGAATTCGTTGAAGAATTAGGACGCAATTTAACCCAGCTATATTCAAGTATGCCGCCTTTAATTCATGTTGTGTTTGCTTAAATGCTTCAATTTCTTCCCAGTAATTCATCATGTTGTAATATACTGGCAATGTCCATTTCATAGCTACCACTTCGAGTGATTGAAAAGGGTTATGTGTACGTTGGCCTGCACAATTCCCAAAATACAACAAATGGATAATGTGGCTAACACCAGATGATTGTCGATCCTTCTGTTCTTTACTTGTCTATTAAGCTGCCGCCTTAAAACTTGATTGTTCTTTTTCGGTGATTGCAATTCTTTAGGCTGACATTGGTTTGTTTTCATGGGCATAATTTCATATAAGTCTTCTTCAATTGGTAATTTACACAATTTTACAATCGGTCGCTTATAAATTGCATTTTCGCATTTGACTGTCGCTACCCGCACTAAGTCATCTTTTCCGGCATGTGTTTCCACGATTCTCCCTAGCTTCCACCGCGTGGCAGGTTGTTCGTCCTTCAATAATACCAGGTCATTGATCATTAGGTTTGGCTGGCTGCTCTTCCATTTAGTTCGATGTTGTAATTGGTGGAGGTATTCGAAGGACCACCGTTTCCAAAAGTCCTGAACCATTCTCTCGACTACATGCCATGTCGTTCTTAATGATATGCGGTCAATTTCTGCGGCTGGTAGCGCTTTAAGAGAATCTCCTATTAAGAAGTGCCCCGGCGTTAGTGCCGACAGATCTGCAGCATCACTTGTTGGCGGCGTTAGTGGGCGAGAATTGAGATATGCTTCTATTTGGGTAATCGCGGTACATATAGCTTCTCGAAAGTGAGTGCTGTTTCGCCTATGATCCGTTTGAGACGAAATTTCATTGAATTGATCCCTGCCTCCCATATTCCCCCGAAATTAGGTGTAAGAGGTGGTATGAAATGCCAATTGGTTCCATTGTCAGCTATCATGGTAGCAATGTCACTTGGTAATGTTTTCATTGCGCGGCGGTGTTCCTTCTGCATTACGTTGTTAGCTCCTACATAAAGTACGTTCCATTATCAGAGTAATCGCTAATTATTTCAATGTGAATGGCCTTTGTTACCCTGCATATAAAAAGAGCAATGTATCCCTTGTTTGTCTTGTGGCCCCTGCCTTTGGCAGATTTCAATTGGATGGGCCCCGCATAGTCGATTCCCGTTTTGGCAAACGGTCTTCTCGGTTTCGTTCTTGCTGTTCCGTATGTCACCGTTTTTAATCTGTATGCCTCCATTGGCTTGGAGGGTTTGCTTCGCCATAATAGTCGTTGATAATTCTGGTCTTGTTTGTTAATCCATGTTTGGTGATACATTTTTTCTATGTCTGCTGTCATTACGATTTTGTGTTTTCGCCATCGTAGTAAAATATCTGCTAGATCCTGTTGTAGTTTTGGACCATTAATCACGCAATCGTTTAGAGATAGTCCATTTGTTGTTTTGGATGATGCATCAAACACTACTCTTAGCTTTGTGGTAGTGCTGTCCTTCTTGATTATGCTATGATGCGCTATATAATAGATATTGGTTGATTTACCATCTTCTGTTCTTTCCTGTACTGGTTCCATGTGCCTTAAGTTTATATATTCTTGCATGAATTGATGATATAATTGTTTGAACAACGCATCTTTCTTGAATCGTTTTTCTAATTGTATCAGTCTGGGCCTTTTTCTACATTTGACTCAAAATGTTTTTCTATCATGTTTTCTTCTTCAGTGGTATCTCTCTCTTCAGGTATTGAGTCGTTTTCTATCAGTAATCTCAGCTGATCCTCTATACTTTTGGTTGCAATCATCGTTGTTTTGTGCTGATTTCTTGTGTTGCTCATGCTACCCAATATATACTCCAACCGAATTCCGTTTATTGTGCCATCGGCTCTAGTGGACCTCCCTTGATGATGTTGTTGATTAGTATTAATTGATATAAAGTATAAGATCAATTGGCTGTGACTGATTGTAGTTGGGTTCAGCCAGTTGTATTTGGTTGAGATGCGTCCAGCTGCTTATGGCAAAGTCCACCTCGGGTAATTGTTGGTCAAGTTTATCGAATATCAAAGGTTTGATATTCATTTGGAAGTCGCCATCAAATCTTGGCAATATTTTTAGATTGATGGTTTGTCTGCAGGTGCCTGCCTTTTTTTCACCTACACCTGAAATGGTGACGTGTACTTTCTCTTTTTTAAAGTTGAATAGATTTGCGGCCTTGGAGGATTTTAATGTGGCCTGTGATCCTGGATTAATTAGAACTCTTAGTGTGATAAAATCGCCTGTTCTAGTTGCGGCTCTGACTAATGTAGTTGGTAATAAAACTTGTCATTGCTGGTTAATCACGAATGTTTTTGGCGGTTTTGACACTACTTCCGGTAGTTGATGCTGCATTATTGCAGTGCAGAAGTGTGTGGTGTCCCCCTTTGTTTCTGCCTGGCAGTTTCTTCCTTGATGCTGGCTTAAACAATGCATGCACAAGTTGGCTGAGCTAACAAGCCTTCCCCGATTTAATGTTGACATCTTTTTGAATTGCTGGCATTGATTTAAACCCTGATGCTCCTCACACCCTTCCACTCAACATGTTTTGGTTAACATGGCTGTATTCAGTCGTTTCAATGGTGGTATATACTGCATGTGTGGTCGTGTTGCTGTTGTTCTATGATTGCCCATGGCTTCTAAAGATTGAAACCTTCTCTCCAGAAATCGAACGAAAACTTCCAGTTATGGAATTTCTCTAGGCTTCTCTATAGTTGCTTCGTAAATCCTAATGGATTATAGGTCCAATTTTTTGTTTATGATGAAATTCACGAATGCCTCGAAGAGTGACTCCATATTTAGCCGCTTTAGAAGCAGCGAATTTAACCACTTTTCACAATAGTGTGATTTCAGGTACATCATCTTTACTGTATCTGATAGTTTATTGTTTTGGTGGATCAGCTCAGTGAATATATCGTTGAATGTTTCCCACCGATCATAATCATCGTAAAAGATTGGTAATTCTACTTTACCTTAAATGACGATGCCTTCAAAATTCTTTTTGCCAGCACCGCTTCAATACTTTCGATTTTTCCTTGCGACCTAAGTTAAGGTTGTTCAGCCATTAAATGTGATCGTAGCTTTGTCATGGTTTGCATATCCGAGGTCGTTGATTCGCATGCACTGTTAAAATGATTGTATTACACAGGTAACAATATTAGGATCTTTGTCATGTCCATTGAATCAGAAATATTTTCATTCTGATCTTTCATCTGTTGTACGTTTTTGCATTAATTTTGATAAATAAAAAACTGCAATGTCATCACTATAAACCCTTTACAAAACTGTAATAGTTTTGTTGAAGAAACGTGCATTCAATGGTTGCTCATAAGTTCTTTCGGGCGATGTCCTCATTGAATACGCAGATTCCTTTAAAATATATTGTTTCACTGGATTACAAAATCACCGACATGATTTTCTTTCAAAATGTTACTGAAGATTGCAAACTGTCCTTTTGCACAAAATTATTTGACAGAAATGGTCGACAATACAGCACGTTGAAATTCTTTCATTTTTCGTCAGCACAAATTTCATAATCTTTCCAATTTCCGCGAACGATCACCAACTCACGGAGTAATCTATGTGGATTTCTATTCTATTAATCAAAATGGATTGTGGTCACATGTCGAACATGAGTTAGCTGTGACAAAGGCAACCGATTTAAAGGCAATATGCGAAATTATTTTGTTGATGGAATCGAAAAATTATTCGTAAATCGCAAAAGTAAAAACAGCGAAACAAGCGTGGGCAGATCAGTTAAGAGCATTTGAAGATAGCGATTTGCATATAGGACGAGTACCCTTGCTGAAAGAATTAGTCCAATTCGAAACATATTTGAATCGTATCGTAGTGCCTTCAATCAAAGAAAAAAAATCTGATTTGGAAATAACCGATGAATAATCGCATCGTTAATGTTGGCATGATTGGCTGGCGATTACAAACCACTAGTGATGGCAGTCGAAAATTCAAAAGAAAAATGGACAACGGATACAATGAAAACATTGCTGGAGAAAGGTTTGAACAAAAAGCAAAACGATAAATTTCAAGTCGAAAATTCTAAAAAGGTGCAGTATAATTGGAGTATTTGGAGTTAATACAAATGTATTGTTTGCAGTAACTGGAAGCAAACCCGCGCTTCATTTAAAGATATTGGCAAACCACTCCGCGGTTTGTGGTTTGCTGCAAGAGCGATTAATTGGTGTTGTGAAATATTTCCTTCAATTTTTCGCTACGACAGCAGAAAGCTTGAAAGAAAAATTCCAAGTTTTCAACAGATTTTTGGAGTTCAATGTTCTGTAATCGACAGATTGACCATTTTTTGGAGAAAAATGGAATTGTTTATCAAAAAGAGCACCGAAAATGGTGTTGCAGAGCATTTCAATTGGACACTAATGGGATGAGTTCGGTGCATGTTAATCCATTCCCGCTTAAGTTAAAAGTTAAACGGCAGCATATTTGATAAACTGAATGCCTTGCCGAAATATTCGATCGACTACACCAAAAAAATGTTGGTCCTGAATCTTCCATTATCGATAAAAGAATAATCTATAAGAAACGTCTGTCGTAACGAATGCAATTGAGAATGTAAACGAAACTGTAGTAAAGGTTAAAAGTTGAAAGCAACGCGATAAATCTTTTGATCACGGTTGACACATCCGATATCAATGTTATACAACAGTTAGTGATAGTGACGAATTGTGTATTCCATATGAGGTTTTTTTTTGGAAATTAGTGGAAATGATCCTGAAAGAGTGTACAAAACTAAGTGCAATGCAGATGGTAAGGCGTCGACTACAATGAAACGTTTTCTTCCGCTGTAAATTGTACATCGATTCGGTTCCTTTTGGCGACCATAAACTTTTATTTGATAAAGAATTGGTCTATCAAAAACTTTCGAATGAAAGCAGAGGCTATTGTGATGCAGATTGGGCTAGTGATCTTGATGAAACAAAATCAACCACTGTCTATGATTTCATCATTCACAGCGTACCTAAAATTTCTAAAAGCTTTGTACAAAGTGCAAGTCTAATTAGGGATTAGGACGATGAAAGAGCTTGTTTATACAGATATTATTCACAAACAACTTTCTAATAAGTTTAAAAATTATATCAATTAAGCTCTGAGAGCTTTGTTCGCAAAACTTTTATTGCACACAGCCGCTATAATACCAGCCAACCATAACCTACATTTCACTATTCTTTGTTTTATGAGAAGATGTCGATACCAATTGCGCTGTGGGTAGTTATGATTTTAGATTTTAAATCCCAGAGCTTTCAAAATTTCATCGTGATCGGAATATTATTCAAACGGAAAATGTTCGTATATAAGAATCGATTCATTGTCAATCGAAATATTGACAACAAAAAAAAATTACTGAAAGTTCTAACATTGATGAGACAAAATGTATATGCAGCTTTTACGAAATATTAAATACTTAATCTAACTGCTTTCATAAGATTTTTTAATGAATAACTCGAAGGCAGAAAACTAAATAAATTAAAAAACATTAAGTCACAGAAGCTCATTTACAAATCTTTACTATTTTTTATACAAATCATCAAGAATTTCCCAATAAGATAAAAAAAAACGAATTAAGTTTTTAAACTTCCAATCGAGAAGTTTTTCTGGAAGCTTTTTTATGTAAGAGAATTTTAAATTAAAAATATCGAGGAAACTATATAGGACGAACGCATTACAATCCCACACCAAAAATGGTTTTTAATGAGTTCGGTGAAATGAAATAATACAACAAATCACGAGTTCCAAGGATATCAACTGAAATGAAACAATTTTTATTCAAATTACCACGCTTATTCAAAGAATCGCAAATTTCAACAAAAAAAAATCGCTTGAAGTAAAGTAAGTTAACAGATTTAGTAAGTAAAACAGATTTTTAGAAGTAATTTTCTTATTTGAAATGTCGCAGTAAATTAACAAATTATCGCAAAGACATTTGTCTTAATTCGGGAGTTCTAAATATAGAAATTTCGGAATAATTTTGAGAAGTGATTGAAATTTGAATACAATTTTTAAAATCATTTTTATTATGGTACGGAATTATTAGGCTCCATTAAAGCTTATGCCATGTTCTAACCAATGTCCATTTTATTATTGATCTGTTGTACCCCGCATATATCCATGTCAGTCACTATTAGTGCACTCCTTCCTGGAGTTTAGCCAAATAAGATTTGGATTATTTAAAATTAATGAAACTGATTTAGATAACTGAAGCCATTCAATTTTATATAAAAGAACCAATTGTAGTTTGACAATCAAAATTTGACAGTTCTATTAGTTCTTCTAAAGCATTGAATTGGAGTAATTCTGTTTAACTCAAAAAATCAAAGTTTGAAAATTGACTGCAACTGATGATTAAAGTAGTTTTAATTTTAACAAATTCTAAATTTTCTTATTCAAATTGCGCTCAAACTAAAAATTAGCGAATTGAAGAAACTATTAAATGTTTTCAAATTCGAGATTTTAAAATTATAGGAGGTTTGAGAGTAACGCAATCGTTTATTGAATATGGTTTTCGCCAGTATTATAGAAATCTACTCTGCTCTGAACCATCGCTGTGATCTATGTAGGTACACTGCAAAATACGCTCTGTTTATACAATAATATTGTGGGCTGATCTCTAGTTAAATTATTTAACACACCCAAAGTTCATTTAGTCTAGTCAATAATCGAGATTATCTAAAAATTAGGCATTATAGGCAGTTTAGAATGAATTTATCAATTTATATATATGATTTAAAAGTTACCTAATTACCAAGAACATTGAGGGCCATATGATAAATAGTTCTTTGACAGCTGCTGTTTATATTATTCCCGCTCAAAAATCTGAATATTTTGTGTTGAACTGTTAAAAATACTACAAAAGCCATTTAAGGATTCACGTTTGTCGACAAACCCAAGCGTGTAAATGGTATAAAGCAACCAAAACACGCCGAAAAGTGGTACTCAGGGTACCGCATTTCGTGTAAGTCTCTTTAAATTAATAAAATCCATTAAAGAAAATTCGATACAGGAGGTTAGATCGAAACCTATCTCTTGATTTATTCAAAAGCTCCGAATAGAGTGTTTCTGAAAGCATATTAATTTCTGTGCAATATACATTATAGATTCCATTCGGTTCGTTTTATCTTTTAAAATTTGGTTCGCTGAGGCTTAAATGATTGAAGATGTGACAAAGCGCAATAGATGTCATATAAAACGAATAATGTATATTTATAGATTGGTTTTTACTGCTAAATCCAACACAGCTTTTTTTATCTGCAGCCTAACAAAGCCATCTGCAAAATTTCTGAGGTCATCCCCACTATAGAGCAACGTATAGCCCTGGTACACATGGTCCCCTAAATAATCGGCTTCCAATGCCTCAAATCTAGCTGGTTTATTCACATAGACTTTGGACTTTGCGTATAGTCCCAAAGAAAAGAGTCTAGAGGTATCACACGATCTAAATAGCCAATTCAGCGAACCGAACCGTGAAATTATTTGCTCGCCAACATGAATTTTCAATAAGTATGGCAAATAGCGCCGACTTCTTGGAACCAAATGTAGGCGAGGTCGAGGCTTCAATTTCAGGCAGCAAATATTCCGTTAATAAACCACACCAAACCGTCTATTTAGTCGCGTATCATGCAATACTGTAAACTGGGATTCAAACTTTTCGATGGTATGCGTAATAAAGCTGAACAATTTGAAGACGCTATATGCCGGGCTCAGTCTTTCCATGATGAAATGGCAAACAGTACTGAATAAATAAAAACACGATGACAGTTTGAAACTATTCATGCGTCATTTGGCAAACAGAAACAAATGAAAAAATCACCTCTAGATGAACGCTCTTACAAAATACTTCTGCGAACTGGCGCATTCGATTTCAAATCGCTTATATATCGGATGTTGTTGACATTCTCTTAATCGTCAACGTTAACAAAAAATAAAACGCCAAGTAATCGACATAATATTTTACGTATCGATTATCGCGGAAATTACACGATGTATTATACTTCGCCCATCCCTGGATCATTTAGTACATCCCGAACAAAACACTTGCTGGTCAGTTACAAAAAATCTACAGACTTAAATAATTTCATACGTAAATAGATGTTCTGTAACACCAGATTTTACGGATGAGCTTTAATATTGATAAGATTAAATTTCACATATAGCACATAGCGATTATCTATTGCGTATAATAATTCTGAAATAGCATAAAAATTGTTCGATTATTACATAAATACATAAAACATAGCTATGCATATAGAAAAAATGTATTTTTATAAAAAATTTAATGTGTATACCTTATACAGCGGACATTAAATGGATGTGATTTAACAATTTGTATAAAAAAACTAATATTTTGTTTTAAACAACCTACCGATAAACTATATACTGTAGCATTACATACATACATACATAATTACATAACACAATGTTCATAAATAATTTTGAATTATTTTTTATGATTTGTAATAAACAATTTGTTTACCCCTCCTATATCCGATCAGCATTATATCTACTATTAAAACATAATTTCATGTTTTTGCATATACATAGGTTTAAACGTTTTAATGTCTATTTAACAATATATATATACAACATACAATAATTAATAATAATAATAAAAATAATAATAATATGCTCTGGTGTTTTATAATTTTAATTTTTGGTGTACAAAAAATTTATGTTTCAATGTTTTTTTTTTTTTTTTATTTACCTAATTATGATTATCGTTTAAACAATTATTTTGTTGTTATCAAAACCATCAGCTAATTAATGTATAGTAAACACGTAATTGTTACTACCATCTATACGTTTTTATGTATATTATGTATATGTACTACATGTTTGAGTTATATGTTTGTGATTTTTGTGTTTAATTGAAAAAAAAACTATGTTTGGTTAAATGCATTTGATTGATTGGCATTATTAGATTATATATATATATGTATGTATGTACTTATAAAACAGATATAAAAATTAATTTACCAGAGCTCATTATACCGGGTGTTTCTTTTAAACTGAGACGATCAAATATCTCGAAAAATAGCCACTCTACGGAAAAAATGTCCATAATCAAAATTTAATCATACCTCGGAGGAAATACATTAGTGCAAAAAAAATAGTCCCCCACCCCCGCTTTGTAGGTGGGGCGGGGGTAACTTTTAAACTAAGATAGGAAGCCATATTTTTTATTGCAGATACGGATTCTACAATTAAAAGTACGTATGATTTGAATGAAATATTTTGTTCGGTTCGTGATAGATGGCGTTGTAATCGACGAAATTCAATTTTTTCAATTTTTCCTTCTTAGAACACACGCATTCGATTCTGCAATACGTTTGAAATAAAAAACATCACGTTTTCATTGGAAATACTCGAAATTCGTCATCAAAACAATTTATTCAGTTTTGTAAATCACATTTAACGTTTGTGGTATTTCTTATCTTCATGTTTTTCGTAATTGCAAAATAAACGACAAAATACTTTAGAATGGAACGTTTAACTGTGCCAGAGAAAATTGAAATGGTTCTGGTTTATGGAGAAACTGGCAGAAATCTTGAAAATGCTGTTGCTATTTACGCTCAACGTTTTCCGGATAGGATTCGTTCACGTGCTTCATTTGGCCGTATACTATCAAACAATTTATTACTGATGGAAATGTTCAACCGAAAAAGAGGACCCGTAGAGCAACAGTCACTGGAGAAAATAAAGAAATTGCTGTATTGGCAGCACTGGCTCATAATCATGATATTAGTACACGAGAAATAGTTCGCGATTCCGGATTGCCTCTCACCAGTGTTTGGAGAATTTTAAAACGGCACATATCATGTGTCTTTACACCAAGATCTTCATGGCGTTGATTTCCAAAATCGGGTAACTTTTGGTCAATGGGCACGTGAACAAATACAACAAAACCCCAATTTTTTTCGTTGCGTAATGTTCTCAGACGAATCGTCTTTTACAAACCATGGAACGGTTAATCGACACAACATGCATTATTGGAGTGTTACAAATCCGCACTGGCTTCGTCAAGTTGAACATCAGCGTCCTTGGACTGTCAACGTGTGGTGTAGAATAATTGGCAACAAACTCATAGGCCCCCACATTATTGAAGGCAACTTGAATGGTCAAATGTACCGAAACATTTTGGAAAATGAACTGCCAACATTACTTGAAAATTTGAGCTTAGAAGTGAGACGGAACATGTGGTTTCAACATGATGGTTGTCCTGCACACTATTCGTTGATGGCACGTGAAATACTTGATCGTGATTTCAATGGTCGCTGGATCGGTTGAGCTGGTCCGATAAATTGGCCCGCCAGATCACGAGATCTTACTGCGCCAGATTTTTTTTTTGTGGGGCTACCTCAAAAACAAAATTTACACACAAAAACCAACAACACGTGAGAACATGATTGAGCGAATCAGAAATGCGTGTGCTGAAATTCAACCAGACATACTGCTCAGTTGTGTACAATCATTTGAAATGCGGATTAATAAGTGCATTGAACTCGCAGGCCATCATTTTGAACACTTATTTTAGATTTGCAAAACTGAAAAATTTGTTTTGATGACGAATTTCGAGTATTTCCAATGAAAACGTGATGTTTTTTATTTCAAACGTAATGCAGAATCGAATGCGTGTGTTCTAAGAAGGAAAAATTGAAAAAATTGAATTTCGTCGATTACAACGCCATCTATCATGAACCGAACAAAATATTTCATTCAAATCATACGTACATACTTTTAGTCGTAGAATCCGTATCTGCAATAAAAAATATGGCTTCCTATCTTAGTTTAAAAGTTACCCCCGCCCCACCTACAAAGCGGGGGTGGGGGACTACTTTTTTTGCACTAATGTATTTTCCCCGCGGTATGATTAAATATTGATTATGGACATTTTTTCCGTAGAGTGTCTACTTTTCGAGATATTTGATCGTCTCAGTTTAAAAGAAACACCCGGTATATGCAACGGGTGATACTTAAAATTTTAGCGGTTAAGTCAAAATTTGTTTCTCTGTCTCTTACTCTCTGATACAAACTTTCAGTTGAAAGTTGTGAATTTTATTTGTTAAATATTTCATCAAGCAGTTCAGACACAACGAGCTTTTCAAACCCCATAAAATGATAATGTATACCGAAAAAAAACGACAGAAACTGATATTACGATTCTCTTCTATCTGCCAGCAAAGATTTTTTGTGTATGAATATCACCTTTGTCACATTCACGAAATTTTATAACCTAACCTAAAGAATATATAAAAAATCTAGAAATTGGCGAAGACGGATACTGTTAAAATTAGCCGATAATTTTCAGCCGAAAGTTATAAAAATTGGTAATGCAGATTATAATATTGATATGACAGCCGATAAAAAATGTATATAGCCGAAAGTTCTCAGCTGATGGTTTCCAGCCGATAGTTTGCAGCCGAAAAATAATACGATAAATTAGATTGTATAAAATTTAAAAGTGGATTTTCATGTGAAGATCCTGGGAAATTCATAACTATTGGAAAAACACTTCAAATCAAACCATCTTCAGACATAACACTCTAGTGGGTGAATTTTTATAAATTTTCAATTATTTATTACTAAAAACCGGCAGGAGGTTTAGGACGTAACCTTAGCCTCAGAAAAGATGTATCCTATGGTCAAGGAATATAGCGTTACGGAGGAGCACTCCTTCTCTGACCATCGTTATATAACCTTAGGAATCCTAGTAGCACAAGCTGGAGAAAGTATTGGGAAACTAAATTGCATAGTGGACACAATCACTAGTGCCTGCAATCAGTTCTTCAACGCTGCTTGCCCAATAGTTAAGCCCAGGGGCAAGCAACAGCCAGCACGGTGTTCCAAGTAACTGGGGACCTACCGGAGGGCGTGAAGGATAGCCTTTAATAGAGCCAAAAATACGGGAGATGCTCAAGATTGGGACTCCTATAAGGAGGACCTCAAAGTATACAAAAAAGAATTGAGGAAGGCAAAAAGGAGGTCTTGGAGACTCTTCTGTAATAAGGTGGAAGACCGCCGAGACCTCTCGTCTTAGGAAGATATTGTCTACTAATCCTACCAGTCTCAGTTATTTAATTAAACCGCATAGATCTTGGACTACTTCTAGTGAGGAATCCTTGGAACTTCTCATCTAAACCCACTTTTCAGGAAGCTTTAACGACTCGACAGAGACTAATACTCATCGAAGCACAATCTGCACTGCGCATAGAAGATATCGTAACCAAAAAACGGATCCTATGGGCACTTAAGGTTTCAAACCTTATAAACCGGCTGGTCCTGACCGAACTATGCCAGCGGAGGTTCAGAACAACTCGTTTGACTGGCTGAAACAGTTGACAAATTAAACGGGGCCTTACACACCTCATATTACATCAGCGTTACCATACGCTGATGTAATATGACGTGTGTAAGGCCCCGTTTAATTTGTCAACTGTTTCAGCCAGTCAAACGAGTTGTTCTGAACCTCCGCTGGCATAGAAGAGCGAATGCATAAATTAGAGGCAATGCTAATCCAACTATAGAACCTTGTAGTGTCGGATCGAGCATCTCATAAATCGGATTCCCAAACAAGTAAATCTTAGAATCGAGGCAGCAGACCAAATTACCACTTAACATTTCTATAGTTGATATGGGCACCTATATCAATTGTTCCATTTCTCAACTTTATTTATACGCTCAAGAAAATCAAAAAGTTCGGATCTAGTCCTATCGGCCGCCAATGGCACAACAATTAATATCTACGGAGGTAAATATTGGACTCAAACGAATATTCACACATTTTTAAAAACAAAGAAACTGATTGAACCAATATTACTCAGCTTTCAAACTATGCCTCAGTGGTAAGAGATAATACACCAAAATACCTTCAATAACAGCGATTACCATGGACCAGTGAAACATAACGTATTTCATCATATAGTAACGTCACGGCATTTGCATGTGTCAAAACTACGTAGACTAGATTCTGCGGCGCAAAGCCGCACACACGGGTTCCAGCATATGGAATTAGGGATTTGTTAATCAGCGGTATCATCATTTTTCACGCCATGTCCATTACACAAGCTGAGAAAAACTAGATCTTGATCGGACGGAGACCATTTGAGGATTATTGCAGATTAAACACTGTCACAACACCTGACCTTTATCCGATCCCCTATATACATGCTATGCTTTACCATGCAAGGCTGCAACATTTTCTCCATGGGCGATCATGCCAGAGCATACCATTTAATTTTCGTCGCTCCTAAGGAAATTCATAAAACGGCAATTACCACCTCATTTAGCATATTTGGGTTCATTCGAATAGCATTTGGTTTCAGAAACGAATTAATGCGATTAGAGAATTCCCAGCACCAATTTCGCTCCAATTCATGAGCGAAATTCCAAAGACGAGAATATCACTCTAATAGGCACATCCGCTGAATAACATAAAATTCAAACCCATTAAAGCTGTCGGGGCAGTTCTGCAACTGATGGATAAAGGATGTTGGGAACCACTGGGATTCTTCTCTAAGAAATTATCGGACGCTATTGTGTAAAAATTTTATCGAGGGTCAGGACATCACCATCTATACCGACCACAAAAATTTCTAACAAGAGCGATTCAGTGAAAAAATGAACCAAATCCATGACAAGTCACGGATACACTATCTCGCACATCAGACCACGAAACTGCTTCACTCGAAACTGACTTCTCCTACAATACAATCACAAGGTCACAAAAACCAAACCTCTAAATTCAGAATTTATATGCCTTCTTGCAGTTTGTTTGTATCACCAAAGGTCTCCACTCTTCTGTACATTTTTAAAGTCATCTGCTAACACTAAGATTTTAGAATCATATGTTTCTTTAGTAATTCAAATTGAAAAGGATTAGAAACAGACAAGGGCCAACATGAGAACCTTCTAGTACTCCGAAGGTATAGCTTGTATTAATGTCAATCTCTTATTTCGATGATCAATACATTGAATGCGGTTTCACAAATACAACCAGGCTAGGAACTGTTCAGAGTACCCGAATTTATACAGCCATTCCAATCATGGGAATCAAAGGTTTTATGGTAAAGTCTGTATACGCCACATTACCTTGATTGTGATTTTCAATTTTTTTTATGGAATTGCTGGTAAATCCATGCTTGCAATGTGAAACACATGTCGATTAATAAATGTTCAGGTCTAAAATTCTAAAATGGCCATTTTTATTCTAGCAAATTTGACTAAGATTAGTATCAAAAACGATATCAATGAAAAGGTGCACTCTGTTTCTGAATATCGAATATTTCCGTTGGCAGTCCGCAATCTATAACTAAATTAAGAGCACAAGATCGCCTATTTTGTGTTTAGTTTTTGATTGTAGCCATTTTGATCGTTGTTGAAGTTTTGGAAGGTAATCCTTTACCCATTTGTTAATCGATGAATGTTTGAATTTAATAGTGTTTTCTTTCGGGTATTGTAACTATCGATGAACTTATTAAACAGTGGCCAGGTTAAATAAAATTTTTAGATTCGGTTTAACACGGTTGCGATGATTTCTTGAACTCCCTTTAATTTATTTGTTATGGCTTTAATAAAGTATCTTGCGTTGTCACTGTACACATCTTTGCACAGCCCAGATCTAGAGGTTAATATCTTGAGAGCAACAGCAATTGTCACTGTGGTGACATTTATTATAACTTCGATGTGCAAATAGTCAATAGGCACACACAAACATCGCCATGTATATGTTTTACAAATTGTTTTGTCTCTTACCATTGCTTGTCTTTGGCTGTTAGCTTTAATATTTTGTACCACAGCTCTTAACATCATGTTATACGGTAGATAGATCAATCCACCTGCGGTCACGTTCGACTTTATTTGGTTGTATAGCTTTCAGATGCCCCAAATTTTTGTTATCATTCATAAAATTGGTGTATGAGCACATGGAGGTCCAGAATTTTATAAAATGCACGCTCCACAACGCTAATCTATTTCGATGAGTATACTGTCTAGTCTAACAACGTACCTGTCATAGGAGATTCGTTCACTATTTAAAACAAAATTA
Source organism: Tipula unca (assembly GCA_951394425.1). NCBI lineage: Eukaryota > Metazoa > Arthropoda > Insecta > Diptera > Tipulidae > Tipula > Tipula unca. The sequence goes on along the minus strand of OX596382.1, from coordinate 181,693,339 downwards.
AAAAACACATTAGTAGTTGTGGGTGCACTTCAGTCCAAGGTAATATGAGGTCACGATGACCTTGTAAAAAAAGTATACTTTTAGATGTAAAAGAATATGTCCTGTAATTTTGTAAACTTTTAGTGGGAATTGAGTATATTTTTAGGTGTAACAGAATATGAGCTTTTATTTTTGAAAACTTTTATGGGCAGTTTAGTGTATTTTTAGGTGTAAAAGACTATGAATTTTAATTTTGCCAACTTTTAGGGGCAATGTAGAAAGCTCTGAGTATAATTTCGGTGTAAACGACTATGAACTTTAATTTTGACTTTTATGGGTAATTTAGTATATTTTTATGTGTAAAGGACTAAGACCTTTAATTTTGCAAACTTCTAGGGGCACTTTTGAAAGCTTTTAGTATAATTTTAGGTGTAAAAGACTATAAGCCAAGTAATCTTCAAAAGGTGTTTAAAACTGGTTTGTATTCCGCGGGGGTGGGCAGAGGTCAGAGTGCTCTTTATTCCGCAAGCGGGTAAATGCTCACATGGCTACCCAAAGGACTTAAGACCCATAACTCTATCATCCTTTCTATTGAAAACCTTGAACAGGCTGATGAATATCTATGTATATACGATCAAAAATAAAGCCTAGTGACTGGCCCCAGTCACAGCATGTTTACTTTAAAGGGAAATCTGTGGACACAACTCTGCACACCCTGGTAAGTACAATTAACAAATCTCTATTCTCGAAAGAGTTTTGTATGGTGGCGTTCCTTGATATTCCTTTAACAATGGATTACCCTATAAATGGGTTAATCAATCACATGCTGGGGTGCATGATGGTTAACTCGAAGCTGGGAGAACCCACCATCAGGAGGCGGTTGGTGTCTTGTCGCATCTTCCCTGGAACATAGCAATTAATGGGTTGCTGCTACAGCTGGAGAGAGAGAGAGGCGGTCGGAGTGATTGCTTATGCAAATGATGTAGCAATAGCTGTCTCTGGTAAATATTTAAGCACGGTATTTAATGACGTATTTTAGAGTACGAAATTATTCAAATTTACATCAAATTGAAAATGTTTGTATTATAATTCCGTACTCATAAGCCAAAATAATTTGGTCTCAGGTTCTTTTTTGATTGGGTCCACTATCCCTTTTTCCTCTCTCCGCGGTTGCAGGATTTTCCGGGTATTTAGTTCTGCCACTGGTCGTACAACATTCATACAAAAAATTTTAAAATGAATTTTTAATTCAAAATTCATAGTCCGCTTTGAATATTCCGCACCGAGTAAACTCCTGGTCCAAACTGATTCCGTATACATATGTACGTTGAAAAATAGTAGATAATGTACGAACCACTAAATATTTGTTCGTTTCATCTTTATATACAAAACATCTCCTAATACTGTATAATGTCCAACCTTTTTAAAGGTGCCAGTTACTTAGACTGTTGTAATGCATTTGGCGGGCTTATACAACTTTAAAAAAAAATGTAAAACTAGTACGACACTTAGATCTGTATGGCATCTGACAGCTTTTTTTATGTGGTGGCGATCAAAATATTACAAGCAACTCTGGTGTAGTATTGGACACCAAATTCCCCCGTTTAGCCATCCCTACTAAAGATAAGACATACTACTTGTCATTCTATTGTTTGACTTTTAAAAATTTGTGAATTCGGACCTTTATTTATGTAGCAGCAATTCCAAATATCATGAAAATGATCAGGGCTGACCGATAGAGTATTGGTAAGAAAAAACAATCGTTACTTTAACGGCTTCGCCAGAAGAACTTTATTCAATAAAACTAAATTAATTTAAATATCAAATAAAAAAAATTCTGATGTCTCACGGAATACCGCAGTAGCTCACGAGTTACCAGTTGGACATCACTGACGAGTCAACAAAAATCCTGCAAATCTCCTTCAAGTATACCATTTTCAGCCCATCTTTTGGCTGAATGCAGCACCCTTGCCAGAAACTGTCAGATCAGGTCGTCCATGATTAGCAAATATTGCGACATCGATAATTCTTCCAACTAATCTAAGAATGAGTCGACTTCGGCTAGGAATACTGTGTGAAAGATTTGGATCCAACAGTTTCGATCCTGAGCATGGTCTCCATATTGTCTTAGATAATCTGAAAAAGGCAAGTCGTTCTCTTCACCATCGTAAGCCATCGTCGCCCTAAACGACCTCTGAGTATACCATATGATGGCTCCCCTTTGAAAGATCGCTGCAAAATTCGTTCCGGATCGTACTCCCTGAAATCTTACTTCATGTGCAATATCGAGGATCTTCATCAGATCTCTGATCTCGATATTGTACAGAGCTCGATATGTGCCATCTATTTCACGTTTTGGTCCGTCAATCACACGCACGATTCTACTCTGAAATAAAAGGAGCCATCTTTTGTACTCATCCGTCAGCACCCAACTTCACATCCACACATAACAACGGGCCATGATCAACGTTTTGTAAAGGTTCTGTTTTACGGAACTTGATAGGTGTTTTGATTTTTGCAGTGGTTGTAGAGGATACAAAGCACGACTCACCCACACTGTTATCGTAAATGATAAGAGAGCCCAAATATTTGAACCCCTCACTCCCTCAAACGTGTAGTGACCGCTACTAAAATCTGGTTTGTCATGGTCCCTACAACTTTCGTTTGGGATTCATTAAACTGGAGTCCAACAGCATCTGAAAACCATACAAGCGGATCAACTGTTTCTTTCACTACGTTTTTATTCAGCCCAATCTCACATATATCATCTGCATTTGCAAGCACCTGATTGGACTGGCAATATAAACTATTGCGCTGAGGTGTTTCAGTTTTACTAAAGTGTACTCCAACATACTCTCATGTGTACTCTCATGAGATGAGAATAAAGAGTATCGGGGACGGAGCATCTCCTTCCCGAACATCCAAGTTGATTCGAACGAAATCCTTATTGATAGTCACCAACCAGGCCCTCCGCTGGAAGGGTGATTCTATCCGATATAATGTAGGACAATAATTTGTATGCTGTGCAAAGGAGAGCTATACTTCAATAATCCTCATTATCATGTCATTGCAAAATTAGTCTTTATCGTGGGGATGGCTGACTTCTGTGGGCGCATGTACACAAATTATCAACAGGTTGGTTAACTTTATGCGCTAGGGAAGCTTACACAATCGTTTATTGACTGCTTTACGTGGTCATTTAAACTGTAGAGCAACGTATATCCTTGAGGCACATAATCTTCACTTTTAGGACAGCGTGTTTCTTGAAGAGCAATGAGTTCCAGCCGATCCTCATTCATGCATGTGATAAGGCCTCCCAAAGTTCCTGGTTTCCTAATTGATTGAACCTAAATCTCATGTAAGAGTACTTGAGTTGGTTCTTTTGGCGGTATCCATATTTTTGTTTTTGTTTACAATAAAAACAGATTATTTTTTTTTTTACGGATGCGGGTCTTCAGCTTAACGACCCAACGTTTAGTCGCCTTCTACGACAAGCAAAGGATACTGTGGTAATATTCTATAGGAAAACGTGTGTAATTTCGAATTACGAGACATGTGAGTGGCAAAATCAATAAGACAGTGGAAGTGCTGCTTGTTGGCTGCCGCACGGACCAACAGCAGTTTGAGGCATTCCAGATCGGGATTTCTAATTAACTATAGATATTCTATAGGCCTTTCTTAATGATTGGACACAAAATAATCGTATATGGATTGCTGGAGGAATGATTGGGTTTGCTCTAACCATTTTGAACATTTCTTTGACAACAAGCTGATTACACCGTTTTAAACTAAATCTTTGGATATCAGTCAGTACTGGCTTTACGACGGATTCAATTATCTATGGCCTTCTTATTCCTAATTTAGATTACTTTTTCTAAAATTCATGTAAAAAATGTCTTTTCTTTCGGTGACGTATATAGAGCAACCTTAGAATGGTGAAATATACAATTCTTAATACAAACTCGTATGTCCCGTGTGAAACTTGTGATTTCCATAATAGTTCCGTCCGTGTCCATCGAATTTTCACTTTTAATTTATATATAAGTTAATAAATAATTCAAACGTTTCATGTACTAAGTGGTAAACTAATAACCAAAATAAAATAAAATTAATTTTATTAAAATCAATAAAACACTGTCTTAGAAAATGAAAGAATCGTATAAATAATTTGGTGAAATATTTTTTTTTTGTTAATTTTTCAAGGATTTTTCTTTTTAAACACAACCAGTGGTGTTACAATACGTCCATACCTATGTGTATAAATTGTACTCCTTAACATAGTTGATCCGTAGATGTTAGGGCCAAGGTTAGTCATACATTTGGATATAAACTGAATTAGTTCTCTAGGCAGCTCGTATTCTTAAAATGGTTTCATTCATTGCATTCATTCAATTTTGTATCATTTAACCCTTTACCTTGAACAGGATGCTTTTTAAAGATTATCTGACCAGAGCTGTCATTATTCCCCTATACAAAAGAGAAAATCTACATAAGTCACTTATGTTCTAGATTTAGGAAATCTTTCCAATGTTGTTGTAACCCCCAGCTATTTTTAATTTTTCACTTTTCAATGATGGCCGGGTGCAGGAAGTTTGTCCTAAATATTATTTTTGTAATTTTAGGAAAAACTTAGGTCAAACTCTACGTATATGAAAAATCTAGTTTGAATTATTTTGGCCACAAACCAATTTCCCAGGTAAAATAATACAAATTGAGTCCTCTTTCTTGGCAAGTTTTTCACACAATCGATCACCACAGTCTTTCTTATCTAAAGATGAAATTCCCACAGCTTAAAAAATGGTCGTATGCAAGCGTTCAGTTTTTTATTTCATCTAAAAACTATAAAAACAATAATAAAGTGGTTGCTATGCTAATCCACAACAATTTTGAGACTACCCGTCACGAAATAATTTCTTCTGCTCGTCTAGAGCGTTTAGTTTAAAATATTTATTTATTGGTTTCAATAGAAGATTCTGCCACTTCAGTTCCATGAGATTCTATCACAGGAAGTTTAATTTCGATTTTTTTATCAGTTTTAGATATAAACTAAGTACGAGTAGATGGTCTCCGAAAATATGTGTTAAACCAAAACTGCAAATTCTCAATTCAATAAAATTGCACTGTGTATTAGCTGTATTAGCTCTTCGTTTATGAACTTGAAAAGCCTCCGTTAGTGTTGCTTAAATTTCTAGATTCGCTTACCCAGAAGTGCAGATACCATGACTCACCCTTTGATTGTTTTTGCACCTCAACCTGAATAATAACTCTAAATATTTTGTGGAATGAAACATCCACAGTTATTTTCTGTATTAACTAAGCTTACCTTTAAACTTTTTCATTGCGCACTATCCGTTTTCTTCAAGTTTGTGGATAAGTTTGTGGACGACCTACCTGAATTTCTTATTTTTTACTTAAAAGTTGGATATCGCTTCTCAATTTTTTGGTATTGAGTTACTGATTTGATTGCTTTCTAGATTATAAAATCGTTTGATCCCAATTGCGCGAGCCTATTTGCTACAATATTTTTCCGAAATTTTTTTAAGGATTATATTTTTATTATCTTGAAATTATGAATCACTCTTTGGAAGATAGCTTTTTCGGTGCCTAATTTTGGTTGCAAACATTTAAGAAACTTAAACTGAATTTAGAATTTTAGTCATCACCCGTTACTACATGATGTTGTTAAATTTATATCCTTTACAGTCCTTTGCATGTCTTCGTATAATATTGCATGCAAAAACCTATTAAAGCTCCGAATTGAACTGTAACATATATATACAAAATTTATAGCCATGTTGCCAATTTATTTCGCCAAACAATCAAATGTAATTAATGTCTAAATTGTCTATTCTAAACTAACATACTATATAGGTACTTATGCTGTTCTATGTATTATATAAAAAAACATATCAATATATCTGATATGTATACAAAAGTCTTAATATTTAATCAAATATTCTATAGATATATCTAGAAATTAATTTGTACACAATATTAATTAGTTTTAGTATTTGATAGTCTAGGCCATTATGAACGGATGTTGAAAGATGCGATAAGTACGATTTTTGACATACTAAACGGAGGAGTTTACATATCAAAACATAAATAAATAAACTGTCGACAATATGGTTTCCGTTCCCCGTATCTTTGCCATATACATATATTGATGATGAGTGCGAAGGTTGCCAAGAGAATGAATGCAAAAAAAAAATTTATTTCATCATATTAGCAAAACTTATTTATATATATTTTATTCAAATTTGATATGTTGACATACTTTATGTATATTACGTACATACATATCAAACATTATCTGCTGTATCTATACAAGTCTCTCGATGAATGTTTTTATGTTTACCAGTTTTACCACACACACAGGCATACATACATAATTATATACACACAAAATTTTGTGGTTGAATTTAGAGGCGTAATGTAAAAATTGTTCGGTTTTTAATTTAAAAACAGTAACACTTTGTCAAATTCTGTACAATAAATCCAATGTGGTATACAACTCTATAAAATTATTTATTTTTAATTTTTTTTTTCTGAGAATAAATTACTATAAAAATATTAAAATACAGGAGCGGGAATGCTTAACATTTTATCGTTGAGTTCCGTGAGTATTTGGGAAATTAACTTACATAATAATAATCCACCAACAGGAAAATAATAGCTTTCATCAAATTTGACAAAACACTTTTTTATCAGAATGGTATACGAACAAACTATAAAATTGACAGTTCACAACATTGCAATATATAAATGTTTACGTAAATTGAGATTTATAATTAAAATAACCATTTCGTAAAAAAAAATTCAAAAATTTAACGCTGTTCGTTCGAACTAAAATATCAAAAAATAAATTTTTCAACAGTTTTAAAACAATTCCAGCACTAAAAAAAAATACAATTCTACAAATTCTTTAAACTATTCAAAATAAAATTTTCAGACATCTTTTCCCACATAAGTACTTAAGATTTATCAAATTCTTGAAATATTTTCCGTTTAACAACTATTTTACATCTTAAACCTTTCAAATTCCAATTCTTAATATTTTTTTTAATTCGTCAAATCCTAAAAAATATTTAAAATTATTAACATTCTTGAATACCTACTTAAAATTTTAGAATTTTAAAAATTGCCAAATCCAACAAACACGTAATTTTTTTTAAATAATTTACTTCTTAAGTTCTTAAAAAACTTCAAAATGTTAAATAAAGAATTTGTATGGCTAAAAATTTCTGAAATTTATTATTTTTCAGACTTTTGTAAAACTACAACCGTTTAATTAATCAAATTAGTTAAATTCGTAATTTCCTAAAATTTGGTATATAGTTCGATTAATATTTAAACATACTTAAAACTCTTCTCTTATAATTGTTTATATTTTAAAATTATAAACGATTTTAAATTCTAAAAACTCTTTAATTTTAAAATGCGTTCTTTAAAATTTTAAAAAATTTTAAAATTCCTAAGTTCCGAAATTTTTCAAAATCTTAGAATTTCACTAATAAATATTCTGAATGTTTAAAATTCTTAAATTTATTAAAGTTATTTATTTTATAATTCTACAAATACTTAAAATTCTTAAAGTTCTACAAATTTTCAATTATTGTTTAAAAAAATTTATGATTATTAAAAATGCCTACATCTTTAAATAAGAATCTTTAAAAGAAATTAAATCAAACAAATTCTTAAATCCTTAAAAAACTTAAATTTCACAAAAATATTTTCAATAAATACATAAAATAAAATAATCTTAAATTTTCAAATTCTATAAATCCTGAATATTCTGTAAATTCGTAAAATAATAAAAAAAATTAAAATTATTAAATATCCACTTAACATTTTTAAATTTTTTAAATACAACAAATTCTTGAATTGTTTTAAATAACTTACAGTTTATCGTTTATATGTCTTATATTTAAAAAAAAAAATTTAAAAATTAAAAAAAATTGTTTACAGAAAAATTTTAAAAATTCCTACGACTAAAAAATTTGTGTGGTCTAAAAATGTACAAAAATTATAAATTTCATGAAAAACATTTAATCGTTTAATTAATCAAATTTATAAGTCCGATTAATTAATATTAATATTTTTAAATTCTTAATATTGTTACACTTAAAAATTATAACCGTTTTTAATTTATTAAAATTCTTTAATTTCAAAACATGTTCTGCTTCTTAATAATTCAAAATTTACAAATTCATAAAATTCGAATTAAATTTTATAAATATGTACTTAATTTGTAGCAAATTCTTAAAATTATTATGGATTTTAAGATTCTTGAAATTCATAAGTAAGTCCTGACATTTAAAAATAATTTGTAAAAATTCTTAAAATGTTCGATACTTTATTTTAGTTTTACAACTGCTTAAATTTCCGAAAATTAATAAATCCGATCAATTCTAACAAGTTTTCAATTTCTAAAATTATTTCGCTTCTTAAAATGATCAAATTCTTTAAATTCTTAATAAACTTGAAATTCTGAAAATACTAATATAAATTCATGATATTAAAATTCTTCGAATCATACAAATTCTTAAAATTATGAAAATTCTCTAAATTGGTGAAATATTATTAAATACCTACTTAAAATTTGTGAATTTTAAAAAAAAAAATATGTCCCACAAATTCTTAAATTTATTAAAATTATTTAATATCTTTAAATACTATAAATTTTTATAATTCTTAAAGCTTCTCGTAAACTTCTTAAAAATCTACAAAATATCTAAACATACTAATAACGTATGATTGTTCCAAATTTTGAATGACTTTTAAAAATCCCTAAAACTACAAAAAATCTTTAATAAAATAATTTCTTAAAATTCTTTATATTTTTCAAAATTCTTCAAATTATTAGAGGATTTAAGATTCTCAAAATTCTTAAAACTATTAAGTAAGTCTTGACATTTAAAACTAATTCATAAAATCAATTCTTCAAATTCTTAAATTAGACAAATTCTAAAAAGTTTTCAATTTTAAAAATTATTTTGCAACTTACATTTTTCAGTTTCAATGAATTCTTAAATATTTCAATATACTTAAAGTCACCAAATATTTAAAAAAAAAATATTTAAACTGTTCTAATTCTTCAAATAGAATCTATTTTAAAAACTAGAATTTACATTTTTAAGTTTATAAAAATACTTTAAATTCTTCAAATAATCTAAATTCTTAAAATTCCTTAAATTTCTTAATTTTATAAATACCTATTTAAAATTTTTAATGAATTAAAAACCCTTAGAAACAACAAATTCTTTAATTCTAAATTAATCATTTAAGAACCTCTAAATTCTCAAATATTAAAAATCTTGAATTCAAAAATTTCATACGATTCTAAATATCTTCAAAATCATAAAAAATTTTAATTTTTGAAACTTTTTAATTTTAAAAATTAATTTGCATCTTAACAAATTCTGAAAATATTCCTACATCCGAAAATAATTAAAATTCTTAAATTTGTTAAAATTATCAAAATTATAAAAATTCGTCAATCTTTAAAAAATGTCTTAATATTGTTTAAATTCCTAAAATTTGATATTTAAGTTCGATGTATTAATATTCTATTAAAATTTAAAAATCTTTAAAATTCCTTAAATTCATAAAATTTTTGAAATTATATTTAAAATTTTAAAACACTTCAAAACACGTGTGTTCTATAATTTCTTCAAAAAAAAAATGTTTAATTTTGTTGAATATTTTTATAAAAACACGATTTATATTATTATGTTTCTAACCGTTAATACAAAACAACTAAAACTAAACTAAAAACTAACATTTAAATGTAATTTGTTAACATTTAAATTTTTAAAATTCCTGAAATTATTTTACTTTCTAAAGTGTTTAAAATTCTACATTTTCTTTAAATTTAAATAAAACTTAAATTATAAATAAAAATAAATTCCATAAATCTTAAATTCTTAGATTCTTTAATATTTGTAGAATAAAAATAAAACTAAATTAAAAATTTTTTCAATTTCAATAAAGTACCTCAAATTACATAATTTTAACTCAATGGACAGATTTACTGAACATTTGTGAAATTCTAAAATTTCTTAATCTCTAAGCTTAGTTTGTTCTAAATAGGTTTAAAAAATTTAAATTCATAAAATTTTTAAAATAATCAATATTTTTACTCTTAAAACTCTTCAAATACCGGAAATGTTTAAAACTGTTAAATATTTATATTAATCTGTTAGATTTCTTAATATTTCTAAATTTTGTAAAATATTTATTTAAAATATGTTTGCTAGTTTTATTTTAATTTTTAAAAATAATTAAATTATTCAACAATATTTAAAAAAATTACGAAATTTATAAAAAAAATATTAGAAATTCATGTTTTTGGAAAATGTAATTAAATTATTGAAATTCTTATAATTTACAAAAAACTTAATTAAATATTAGAAAATCTTCGTATAAAATTGATTAAAAAGGTATTTCTTTCTCCCTTGTACAAGTTACTTCGTAAAGTAAGTTTCACAAATTATCTAGATAAATCGGTACTTTCAAGTTATCTTAACTGTAGATGAGTGAACTGATAAAATGTAAGGTCTTCTTCTGCAGAGTGGTTGCTAAGCTACTTTGGTTTATTTAGAAAACAATTCTAAAGCTATTATTTCGAATTTCAAGTTAAGAAATAATTAGGAGTTATAACTAAATTTCTCAAGATTTTTTATATTAGAAAATTTGAAGCAGATAACTTAATCTGCTTTCGATTTAATAAAAAGTCTGAAAATTTTACATTTCCCAAAAATGTGGGACATAACTTATAGCTATTTGTTTTCGGCATTTTGAGATCCACATGCCCTAGTTAATTAATTTTCAAACATACGTGACACAAAAGCCAAATCTAAATCTCTTAACAATATATAGTCAATGATTAGATATTATAAAACAAACAGATTTTTAAATCGATTATTTAACTTAAACCAAAAGTGTCAAATATTTTTAATAAAAAATAGAAGATAAAACATTAAAAATTCATATACCTAATCATTCATGGTACACAAGAGCAACAAACAAAAAATAGCAAATTTTAGGACACAAAAAAAAATATTCTCCACCTAAACACATAATGGGGGTACTCGTTTCCATTTTATTTGACAAACGCAAAACTTATCTATATAGAGATATATAATGTATAGATACGAGTACATAATATAGTTTTATACAAAAGGTAAGAGAATATATAACAAAAGCTTTCAGCAAATCAACAAAAACAAAATCTACTGTGTACTTCATGTAACTCTTCAAGCTTTTATCCTTTTATTTTATTTTTGTTTTTCTTGAGTTTCAATTTTATTTTTTATTTTTTATAATTTGTTCTAATTTTAATTGTTATATAATTATTTCATATCATATATGTATATGTATAATTATAATCGTAAAATTTAATTTAGGCTTACAAATAAATAAATATATAAAGTTAAAGTTAAAAAAAAACTTAAAATACCAATTAGGGATCTATATACTATACGTATGTATGTGTATACACAACAGAAATGTCGACAATGGCAATATGGCGTTAATATATAAATAAAAAGGATTTTTTAATTATTTTTCACTTTCAAACTATAAACTACTTACTATACTACTAAGATTTTATTTTAACAAAACAAAAATAATTTTGAATAATATTTGAATAGTATAAAGTAATTAAAATTAATTAAGCCTTGCTGGATAATATATGGTGATAAGACAAATACGCTACAACAAAAATAATTTTTTTCGTTATTTTCTTAATTTTAGTTCGATTTTTTTTTTCATTAATTTTATGCGCCTATTTACCTCTATTTACTATAAATAAATTAAAAAATTTAACATTAAGCTTTTATAAATCTAAATCACATACACATCATCATTGAACTGCTTATATTAAATTAAACAAAATATTTATATTAAATCGACTAAATCTCTTGGTTACATAATATTACAAAAGCACTGTGCCTAAATCATTCTAAATTTTAAACACACATTTCGCATCTACCACCTCCCCTCACCCCCCAAGATATTAAATAATCCATTTTAATCCATATATCTATATTAGGGCATTGAGTATAAATTATACGGACTAGCACTGTACTATACATATACTTTGGAATTTGAAAAGGACATCCTCAAAATTGTTCGCAAAAAAACCGCACCAAATCCATATCTATAAACATAATATTCGGATCTGTTTTGCATTTTGATTGCGCTATTTCATATTTAAATTCGTGTTTTTAGGGATATATACACACATTCTCATATTAATTAAAATTGTTTAATGAATAAATTAATAATTAAAAATTATAAATAGCACGCTTCCAATCAAAAAAAAAAACTAAAAACTAAAAATTATGTTCGCATGGCTTCGTCTAAATCAATAATAATGAAGAATGGCCTCGATCTTCTGCCGCATGTACATATTGATTCTAAACAAATCGCTTTAATATTTTATTAATATTGTTGTATGCGTGATCAATTTATTAAAATTTAATTTTATTTATAAAACCTTACAATTATTTAATATAATTCGTCAGACTAAAATAAATACATGTTTTTTTTTGTGTTTCTATATAATCGATAGGTTCTCGACGACCAAGTTTAGCATCGGTGCATAGTACAAGTTCGTCTGTAAGAAGTTATAGTACGGCGCGATTTGAAAAAGAGCTGCAACAAAAAGAAATCCGCCAAGAAATGAAAATTCGTTTAGCTAAACTGCAACACAATCAACACACGTACAATACTAGGCCACAAATCACAATAATCGATACAATTGGGGGATATTCACAGAGACCAGCGCCAACACCAAGTCCATTAACACCGAATTCAACAGACGAACTATTACCCGCTGTTGATGAAGCACAAGAGGTAGGATATCAAGTGAGTAGATATAGCGTAAAAATTAAGTTTTTAGAAATTAAGATTTTACAAATGACCCGAAAAATTCAACACCAACAAAAAAAATCACAAATAATAAATTTTGCTACCAAATTTTACTTGATATTCCCAAGCACACGCATAATAAAACACACGAAAAAGAGTCTAGCACTGATGCGAGACAATTTTTCGTGTGTTTTCCTATATGAGTGCTTGGAGAGTTTGACTAAAATGTGGTATCGAGAATTTTTAAAACGTTTTTTTTAAATTATTATTGTTTGCTACTGCCAATACCCATTATTAAAATATTGCCCAATCTGGTTTAATTTTTGGTAAAAATTACAGCATAAAAATGCAGTCCAAATTTCTGAAATACTGAAGATTGAACGCACAATTTGTGTTAGCTGTTCACATTCAATAGTCTGTTTGACAAACTCAGTTATTAGTTTTAAAAAATTTGAATGGATTGCTTCTCTTACATCTAGAAGATGTTTTATAAATTTTTTAGCTAATATATACCTTGGCTTGGTGATTCGAGAATGGAACAATAATAATCAGTTTTCTAAAGTCCATTACTGGCCCCTTACTGAGTAAAACTAATTGGGTCCAACGGTTTCGATCCTAAGCATGGTCTTCATACTGTCGTAGACAGTCTGAAGAGGCCAAGTCGTTCTCTACATCGTGGAACCATCGTCGCCTACCATGACCTCTGCGCCTACCATATGGTGGCCCTCCTTTCAGAGATCGCTGCACAATGCGTTCCGGATCAGCACGCAGAACGTAATCGAGCATGGGTACTCGCCGAGATCTTATTTTATGTACAATATCTGAGATTTTCATTAGATCTCTGATCTCGATATTGTACAGAGCTCGGTATGTATAATCTACTTTGAGTTTTGGCGGTAAGTCACACGCATGATTCTTCTCTCAGATGTAAGGAGCCATCTCTCGGACTCATCAGTCAGCGCCCAACTTTCACATCCAAACATAACAACGGGCCTGATCGACGATTTCTAAAGCTTCAGCTTCACGGCACTTGATAGAGGTATAGATTTTAGCAGGGGTCTTAGAGGATACAAAGCACGACTACCAGCCGCAAATATAAGAAACTGGTAATAATCCGTTAAGCCAAATTACAGCATTTTCTACTAATTTTTTAATTTCTAAATTTTGAAAATGTTGAATTCATTAAGTTTGAAATTCTCAAACCATTTCCTGTACCCACATTCCTAAATATTTCGTAAACAAACAAATTAGAATTACTCTCGATATAGCCTAATGCTAAAACCTATGACACTTGAAGTGGTAAGTACCCGTTTCCAATCCCAAAAGAAGCGCGAGAACCAAAATAATTTAATTTCTAAAATACAAATCTATGATCCCATCTTGAGAGTTTAGAATCCATGGCCTCAGCAGTGTCACTGTTTATGCTATAGTACTGAGCAGGTAGCTGGGAGCTAACTGAACCTGTATATTAATCCAAAGTTGCGAGAGTCATTGATTTAGCTGGAGGTGGCGTAAGATTAAGATGCTAAACACAAATTGCGAAGAAAAGTATATTCAAAAATTCCACATAATCTTGCCAACTATTTTCTGGACCAAGAAATGAAAATGATGCAAATAATTATTTTGAGGCCCTACCAGTTATGAGGAAATTTAGAAAAGTTACCTTTAGTCAGCAAATTTCTGATGACTTATCTAAAGGTGGTTAATACGAGTAGTTAACTCAAATACCTTATAGCCTGAATTATATATCTTACTTGTGCGATTAGTGACTTTGGTTTAATCGAATATGAGCCAAGCGGTAATGTTTAATATCCTCCTTAAACTAAATGCACTATGGACGATACTTTAAAATTTCACGCAGGCTGTTGAACTGTACTTTACAATTCTACCCGATTTAATAAAAATATCTTTAAAAATTTATTAAGAATGTGATTTCTTAAGCAAATTTATTAAGCATTAACCCTGAATAATAACGAATGGTTGCATAAGGAAATGGGTTTCCGCATCAACTTTGATTTTACAATTTTCATTCTGAATTTTTAAATTAAATTTTGTAAATTAAAACAACTAAATTTTTGGTTTCAAAAGATTTAGAATTAAAAAACTGTATTCTGGATTTAAGATTTTAAAATAATAAATCGAATGATTGTAATTTTTAAATTTGATAACCATAGTTTCTAGAAGGCAGAGCCACTTAAATGCAGATTTCCAAAATTGACAAATTATGTACATATTTAGAATTTTGATTTTTTTAAAATGATGGTCTAGAATTTGTTACAATGTTTAAATAAGAATTGTATCGTACAGTTTTAAATCCGTTAGGTTCGGTAACTTGGGTATAGATAAAGTAAGATAAAGATTTATCGTTGATTGCCATTCAACCAGTTATGTAAGTCCAGCTATGATCATGGACTCGGGCGAATATGAACACACCAAAAAAACTATAAAACATACCAATTCAAACACTTAGCCGATGCAACGACCGACGTTCCATTATTGCATTTGTGTGATACAAAATTTAAAATGGAATGATGGAAATTGGCTATCTTTAAATATACCCGTATGACCTTCACGGCTTATCATTTACGGTTTAATTAATCTACAATTTCGCAATCTTCAGTTTTATTTTAGAAAATATATTTTCTGCTTTTCCGGAAATTTCCTTGCTTGGACGAGCACTTGGTTTCCAAACATTTCATCTTCCGAAAAATCTGCCTGTTTTTCAAAACGGGAACAAAAGATCTTTGGGAACTGATTCCAAAACCAGAACGATAAAAAATCTGTTAATAGCTTTAGAGTAGTATATAACTATAGCTTAATCAGGCAAACATCTTACTGCTGAATCGTGTCAATGAACTAGAGACAAAATACGTTTCTGTCGTCATTCTTTTACGTACACATTCGACGTAACTGTGAAGGATGTGACAAAGGCTTGGCTCTTGAGTCCACAACTTCAAATCGCTCGCAATTATAAATCGTTTTTCAAATGTATCTAACTTAAATTCTTATATATTTAGCGGAAGCATTGTCACTATTTTTGGTAAGATATATAGATTTTAAATCCAATTTCACGTACCTTTCGTCATCCATCAAATCATATTCTCAAAATTTTATCAAAACTTGGTAATAGAATCGGGCGCATTTAACATACAAGTTCTGGTTATCTGAACGATTTATGTCTTTTTAATAACTCGGTTATCCTTATAGTCATCTTGAACTCGAATTCGTCTTAGCATGGATCGGAATGTACTCAATTTATGGTACGATCATAATCAGAGATCCTTGGATTATTTTTAATGGAAGCTACAATCTTACGTATTTGATGTGAGTGCTGGCCAAGGTCGACTAAAACTTAGTATCGAAATGTTATTCTTAATAAAATTTAAATAATATTTAAAATAAAAAAATTCTCGACGCCATACTCACATAGTAAACCACACGAAATTTTATCTTGAATCAGCGCTGGACAATTTTTCATGTGTTTTACTATGTGAGGACTTGGCAAGTTCGATAAAATTTTGGTGTCGAGGATTTTTATTATTTTTTACTCCAAAGTTAACTGAACTACTATTTCAGAAAAAAGTTAAGTAAATTAATTAAAATTTAGGTATAATCGGCCATTGAAGTCGTGATATTTGAGCTGGTACATGACTCCCTTCGCAGACGGAAAACCATAAAATTTGAGGTATTATATTACAAATCGGACGGTTTTGTCATGTACCCGATGTTAGCCGATGACTTTCGTTAACTCTGAGAAAAGTTTTGAAAACTGACTTTTAATTTTCGGCAAGATAAATGGCGGTTTCGTTGTTGATCTGCAAAAACGTTATCGGTACTGTGAAAATCCTGGATATCCGTGTTTTAATTTGGCTAATATAATCCAAATGGCGTGATTGCCTTGGATTACGTTTAGTTTTGGAGTGAATTGCTCGTTAAATGCAGAGTATGTTTCTTCTAACCGAATATAGTTCAAAAGTTGACTTATGGCAGACTAGACAGACGAACAATGAGTGAGACCGAAAGCACAGTAAATATAGTGTCCTAGCTTTGGTATAGTTTGGTATTCGAGGGTCTCGGGTTCAATTCCCGATGGTGAAATCTAGGTTGTATGATTTTAATATGTAAGTATGTGTGATTTTCGGGTCTTGCATCGTGGACTCATTTGTGGCATTGAGTCCTGGAGTGATCCGCCCAACTCTAATTTGTTTTTAAATATAACCGCTCTATATGGCAAACTTTACAAACTGTTACAAACCCGTATCGCATTGGTCCTAAAAAAAGATCATTCTAGGAATTATCTACATTATCGACGTTGTCTACAGGTTGTCGATAATAGATAACGCGTAAACGCTCATCCCTGCCGCCATTCCCAAAATCAGTTAACCGCTACTCTTGATATCCTGCTCAACATACAGATGGGTACAAAGTGGGAGGGATTTGTTGAATGGATTGAGTAATAAATAATGGACTCTCAGGAATATCGCCAATCATTTATTTACTTCTATAGAACACATGGCACGGAGTGTTTTTGTAGATTTTAAAATCATGTAAATTTTATTATAAATCGAGGAATTTGAAAAGCAAAAGCAAATTCAACCTATAGCTAATCAAATTCAAAAATTATTTCCTGCGTTTGTTTTCAGGATGAGAGAAGACCAAAGTTTTAGCATTTTCCATACGGGTTGTAAACAATTTTCAATGGATTCTAATTTTTATTAAATAGAAAAAATTGCTTTCGAACTTTTTCAAAACTATTAAAAACTTGAGTTGGCTCAAATATTCTATTTGTCAACTACGGTTCCTGGCCATATCAATCATCTTTTAAATGGATTTTACAACAAATTTTCAAACAAAATTAACGAACTTTCAAATGGAATTAACAATTTTTCAAAACAAATTAACGAATGTTCAAACCAAATTAAACTATTTTTAAAATAAATTAACAACAATTTTCAAATCAATTTAAATTAATTTTATTTCGTTAAATTAATAATACTTCACACAATAAAATTCAGCAAAATTCTAATTTTTAATGCCTAATAGCATACAATTTGAAATTTGAAACAACAGTGACCGAATTTAAAGATAGTTCTATTACATCACCGATCGTTCATCTATTGGATTACCCAAGTATTGTCTAGCTAAAAGTTTCACCTTCAACCACACATTTTCTATTCGGTTCAACATTGGGAAGTACGACGGTAAAAACATCAATGTATGTTGAGTCCCACGTAATAGATTTATAACTGCTGCTGTTTTATATATAGTACAGTTATCTAATCCCAACCAAGCATCGTTAATATTTCTTAGAATCAATACATACTTCTAAAAGTTCCAATAAAAATTCACAGAATCTATCAGAATTCACGTTCGAACTACTGAACATTTTACGATGTACAACACCTTGGCTGTTAATCGCGCCAACACGACATACATTTCGGCCGCTCACTGTAAGTACTCCTAAATTTGCACGCGCATTTGATCGTGATCTAGCGTGTGATCGTCTAAGATGTAAGTTGAAGCCTGATTCATTAATGTACAAAATCATTTCGCGATCCTGTGGAGCACTATTTGAAAATGTTAGTGCATAGGTACGCTGAAGTCCAATTGTTGCTGAGGAGTTCAAACGATCAACAACGCCAATTTTAATGTAATGAGGGTTATGCCGGAAATGTTTCGACGCATTCCTCCATTTAATTAATTGTATATGTTGTGAAAGTTTGAACCGCCTTCTTCGACCACGTGGGACCTCAACTAAAACTTCACCATCTTTATTATATTTTCTGATGGTAGGACGATGATAGAAATTGATGATAGTACCCTTCTTCGTACCTCTAATTAGAATGGTTTTATTTTCTGAGCTTATTCCAGCATATTTCCCACGTGGCCACGATTCCTTGGTACAGGACGAATTTCTGCATAAGATAATTGCCGTTCACTAATTACGGCAATTTATTTTATTGGTTATGTTTTGGATATTTTACGTTGACTAATTGGAGTCACTGTGCATGTGCTATATATATAATTATAAATGTAACAGTGATTACAGAGTATCATCAACAAATCATAAAATATATTGGAACAGAGTGGCCCAACGAAGACCCAACCAATACATTGGTTTTTATATTATATTATATATGTATAGCTTTTTCAGGTTAAACTCTACTTTTTCCAAAGTAAACGAAACTATTTCCAAATTGAACGCCACTTTTTCCAAATTAATTTAAATTATTTAAAAATTGATGGCAACCGATTCCAAATGAAATTTAAAATTTTCCAAATTGAATGCACCTTGCTTCATACTGTATACTGTATGAAAAAGAGTTCAATTCAATTTGGAAACAATTCCATTTCATTTGAATTCATTTAATGTTTTTGTTGGGTCATCCTGTACTTCAAAATATTTCACAACGAATTTGTCTGTTTACACCGGTCATCTCATCACTGAAATACAATAGGTATATTGCACATAAACTGGTTTTTTATTATTTTCAAGTAAGATTGAAACAAAAGTACTAGCTAGTTTGAATGGAAAATTGTTGTTACTTTCATTTGAAAAATGTTTAATTTGTTTTGAAAAAGTGTTATTTTGATTTAAAAGTGTTGTTAATTTGATTTGAATATTTCTTGGTTTGAAAAATATTTAGCTTGACTTGAAAAATATATAATCTGAGATCTAAGGTTCATGACACATTTTCCAGTGCGGAATTATCCAAATTTACATCAAATTGGTTAATTTGCGTTTTTCATGCCTGTGATCAGAAATTTTCTATGACGCATTTTCGAGTACGGAATTACTCAAATTTATATCAAATTGCAAATTTGCCATGAGGCATATATGAAAGTACGAAAAGCTCGATTTGTCCTCAATCTATAATTAACACCGACTAGTTTTTATTCCAGATTGAAGAACAACCCTTTGGCGTTTTCCATGTCTGCGTGGTCAGTAGTTTCCAATAACGCATTTTTGAGTACGGAACTATTCAAATTTACATCAAATTGAAAATTTGCTATGGGATATATGTGAAATCATTAAAAGCTCAATTTGGCCTAAATCTTTAATTGGTCAAGTCTAGATTTTATTTCAGATTGAATAACAACCTTTTTGCGTTTTTCATGTACATGAAATTGAAAATTTGCCTTGGGACATAGTATGTGAAAGTACTTAAAGCTCAATTTGGCTTTAATCTTTCTGACCACCGCCGTACTACTCGTATTTCGTTACTGCTAAAGTATTTTCGCTTGGGTTCGTTGCAGGAGTTTGTTTGCGCTTTGCTTCGATATCCACGTTAGCCTTCTATCCAGGTGCATTCTTAAGTATTTGACCTTGGTTTGTTGTGGAATATTTATATCGTTTAAAACCATTGGTGGGCAAGTGCGTTTGTTTAGCGTGAATGTGACGCGAATTGATTTGTTTTCGTTCACTTTTATGCGCCATGTCTTCAGCCAGTTCTCGATTTTGTTTAGATGATTCTGCAACTCCTTTGAGACTGTTTTGGGATTACTGTGTGACACCAGGACGGCCGTAACATCACCAAAGGTTGATATGACTACCTTGTTGGTTACCGGTAAGTCAGCTGTGTACAGCAGGTATTCTTAACTTTCTTCCAATTATAATATTTGATGGGTTTGATGGACAAACCATCATCCATTTGGTCGGGTAGCACGAAGTTATTAGTTTTGTCGTGTGGTGCGAATACTGTTGTTGGAAGAAGCATTGGCTTTTTAACTTTTTTGTTGCCTTCCACAAAGAATAATCTATCCCCTCGGTTGACGAGGTTCATTTAAATAATTCTGGACGATCTAGTTTTCTTCTTCCCGCAATGCAAATCTTGGAGTCTTAATATCTCGATTTAATTTCCATTTCAACAACGGTGATTTTGTTTCTTGCCCTCGGCGGCGAATTTTCCGCTTTTCCTGAATTAGTTCCTGTATATTATGTGACAGTTTATTAACTTTTTCTGTAATATTTAAGACAGGTGTAGCCTTTTCAGCTGATAATGCCAGGACATCTTTAAGATTTTCGCCAGCCTCATCAATATATGCTGGTGTGATAAGAGAGAAAAAACGGTACACAATTTTGTTCGACTAGCATCTTATATTAATCCCAATTAGTTTGCTTGTTTGTTAGCCGTTTTGGCGTTTCCATTCTTAGGACGCCGGTGCTCACTCTTATAATTACAGGTGAGTGATCAGAAAACAGATCATAGCATTTCGGCGATATTAATCTGGAACCCCATTGAGTGTGTTTGGCGTTGTAATCTTTTCAATTCTAGGTAAATTGGACACCCTCTATAGTTTGCAGTGTGATTTCCACCACAGTTGCTGCATTTTCTCACTGATGCTTCTGTTTTTTCTTTGTTGCATGCATTTGAGTTATGGAGTTCACCACAGATAACACAAACATCGCTTAAAGTGCAATATGCTTAAGTGTGACCATACTCTTGGCACTTAACACACTGTACAGGTCCAGTTTTTTTTCTGGGTTCCTCAACGATAATTCTTCTATGCAGTAGATATTTTAAGTCAAATATCGCAAGTTTCTCTTTGATTTTTTTATTATCTGGTTCTAATTCCAGACGAAACAATGGCTGAGGCAACTTCTCACGGTTAATAATGGTGATGGATTTACATTGAAATCCTTTTTCAGCGAAGGCGGCTCGTATCTCGTTTGTATCCATGTAGGCCTTAATACCTTTTAACACGACGATCAATCCTTTTTGGCTTTTTAGTTGGTAAGTGTAGTAATGTTTACCAACTTCGTCGAAGTGTTTAACTAACGCTCTGTAAGCGTCAATATTGCGCGGTTGAATTTTTGTTTCTTTTATATCTCCTCTTTTTATCACGGAGATATAAAATTCTCCATTAGTAATGAACTCGATTGTTTTTGCGAGTCTTCCCTCAAATTGGTTGATGGCGGTTTCTCTGGGTTTGAAGCTTTTTCGGCCGGCGGGTCTTCAACAACCAAACAAGAATACCGGTTGATTTGAGTTAATTCAACGCTACCTAGCTTGGTGAATTTATTCATGTTTCCACTAGACGCTGATCTAGGGCTTCTCCTTCGTTTTGAGGTGACAGTAATATACCTGTCCAGCCCTGTTTGCACTAAACACTGACCTACATCACTGTTCTTTTTATTATCATCTGTTGTCGATGCACTTTCATTGTTTTTTTCATCGTCAAAATTTGTCGACAATGCATTTTTATTGTTCAACGCACTAAGTTCATTAACGTTAATTTTTAGTTCACTTGATATTAAATTACCTGGTCAAGTAATTTTTGATACATTTACTATTTGTTGTTTTTTTGGACTATGTTGCACCTTTTTATTAGTCACTATTGTGGTCGTGGCGTTTAGCGCAAAATCGCTTGCAGACTTTCTTATTTGTGGTGGGAAATAGAGGAACATCACGATTTCACATATTTTTCACATCAAATTTTTTTTTTTTATAAAAAATTAATAATTGCTGATTAAACTTTTCACACAAGTTATAAGTAAATTATTTTTAATGTTTACTCGTTTGTAGCAACAAGAAAATACGAAAAAATTTGGAAATTTCAAGTTAATTTCTCTAAATTTTGAACATAAAAATTTAGATCATTTGCAGTAATAATGGAAAATATATTTTACGTAGGAAGCGTAAATTACCCAGTGTAAAATACTGGTACAAGGCACATGTTATTCGATTTATTACTAATTTTTTTATGTTTTTAAAGTTAGAATTTAGTAGAGCATAACTTTGTACATTTCAATGTTAAATATAAATTAAATTGCGCATGCATACTTAATTAATTAAATAAATTCTAATCTGTTGTATTTACAAATTTCCATTCCAGTTTTCACCCGAAATGATAAAACGTGGTCGTGCCAGCTACCACGGACCATGCAGTTCAACTGATGCTTTGTAGCAACATATGTAATTTTTTAATTACTTATTAAAAAATTAGAAATGATTTATCACAAAACATTATATTGTATGTCAAGTATTTATATAAATAACAAATATATCAACAAATAATTTATACAAAACAACAAAAAAATTAACTAAAACTGGCTTCAATCAACGATTCGCGCGCGCATATATTTATATACATATTAAATAGTAAATAAAATTAATTATCTACATATATACTAATTTTATATAATAATGAATTAATAACTTATACTTATAACTATAAAATAAAACAAAAAAATTCGTAAAAAGTTAAATTATAGTAAATATTAGTATTAAATAATTAATAATTATGTAATATATATACAAAAAAAATTAAAATGTGTCAACGACCAGCAAACAACTATATATCATAACAATTATTATTATTATTAAAATATTTAAATATAATAATTACAAATACAAACAAAATATACAAAATGGTAGAACTTCATTATAGAAGTTTTAATTTATAAATTAATTCTGAACATAAATTGTATAAGCATGCAAAATAATTTATTTAATTTATTTATTTTTTTTTTTTGATTTAATAAACAAAAATGTATATTACGTTAAATGTTATTCAATTTAATATTAAAATATTTAATTGTTAAATAAATAAAACAGAAAATTATTTACGAATAAATGAAAACAAGTTAAATTTTATAGTAACAGCATTTCAAGTACCAAATATACTATACTGTACAATATACGTTGAGTTTCCACAAAAAAATTAATTGTTAATTTAATTTAAAATATACAGAAAAAACCAAATTTATTGTTGACATAATTTTAAAAACTGGAAGTACCTGTTTTCCTCAAAATTGTGTAACAAACTAAGTACTAGAACGAAAATCCATATCACCAGCAAATTTGTACGTTAAATTGTTTTTTCTAAATTTGTTTCACCTAAAATGGGAATATACACTGTGCTTTTAACGGTAAATAGTGATACTACCCCTATTTTTTTAGAGTAGACTATGCAAACGCATAGGTGTATAGGCTTCATCCGCTTAAATTAATTTTTGATCGAAAACTTAATTTTCCTAACCCAGATGTTTTGATTCGCTATGTGAACACCTTGTAAAACTTAATCGTGAGCTTTTAAATGGCTAATGTGGCTTAAAATATAAATGTTAAAACTGTTAAATTTATTCATCACATGTATATAATTTCATCAATATCAAATATTTGTTATAATTTAATTAATTATAATTTATCATTTTGACTTATCAAAACCAGGGTATCGTAACCTGCGTTAGTCCATATCGCTTAATGTGTAAATTATTATAAAACTAAACAGGATGCCGCTCTTGTCAACTGTTCCGAATTAATAATTTTTTTCTAATCAGAACTAGTAAAATATATTTAAAAGCTCGATTGCTATACAGCATCAAAAGCTCAGCATTTCTTAACAAAACCAATATTATAATAAACTAGCATACATAATTAGTGCTTAGCGTTTGACCTATAAACCAAAACCGTACAGCTCTAATTCTCTATATAAGTATAGACAAGCTTTTTTGAGCGCCACGTATGTTTCGAGCATCATTAATTGGAGTAGATTATAGACTATAGAGCAGGAAGATAAATAGTCTGAAGCTTAACTATTGAGCTTTTTATTTTATTATTTGAAATTTTGTCAGCTTAATATGAAATGCTCTAAAGTGCACGTATTATCTGAAAGTTTAAATTGTATGCTACTTGTTTTCATACGCTTAAGAGCTTTTAATTAAAACAGATACGTTGAGCCAGAATAAAACAAATAAATATTGAGCTTTTACCGGTCAGTTGTCTTTCTTTCTTACATTAAACTTAGCTTTTATCAACTATTCCTAAACTACTCCTTTTGTCTATAATCAAAACTAACAAAACAGCATTCAAAGCTCTAAAACTGAAATCGCTTTCAGATTGCACCATATGATCAAAATTTGAATTTAACAATTGAGGCGAATTTATAAAACTAAAATAGCAATAGCGATAATTATAGCGTTGAAACTAAAATAGGATTGTGTCCTGTAAATCTTAGTTCAAAAAACCTCTATCTGGATTTAGGACAATATTTTTGATAACTTCAAATCTTATGAGCCCAAAATCTTGCCTTATGGATTTATCAACTACATATTCCGAATATTTTAAGCTTTTAGAAGGGAAGCGTAAAAATACCGTGAGCTTTGTGTAAAAATTTTACTAAGCCAAGTTGAGAATAGTTAAAATAGTTAAAGTTGTAAAATTTGAAATATAATTAATGAATTAGGAGGTACGTACGGTCACATGCAAACCTCAATTTTTCGATTGAGCTTTTTGTGAAATTTCGACGGAAATGCTAAACTATTTTGAAGAATGGTGCTTTTACATCTCTAAATGTAATTATTAAAAGCTCCATCACATATTCGAATATATCTTTGAGAGCGGATATATAGGTCCGATGCAAGAAAATCACATTTCAAAGCTTTTCACAACGAGAACTATACGTTTAATTGAAACTGAAGCTTTAAACCATGGTATCATAAATCGTGAATTATAAACGATTAGCTAATGCACGTAGATTTAAGCTGCCCAATTATAATAGTGACACTGAAGATTTAGATCTAAAGGCACGGGCAAATTAATTTATAACAGTTTCATAAACAAGCAAATTAATTTATAACAACTTCATAAACGAAAACTGCTCAAATTAAATATTAAGCTTTTACATGTCAAGCTCCTTGTTAAGATTAGACGTAAAAACCAGTAAATGAATTGAAAAATATTATGAAATTGGAAACATGATTAACGAGCTTTTAGATTGCACCATAAGATAACCTCATCGGGAATGATGAAATATTTTTAAAATTTCACTTCGCCAAAAGCTCATCATCTCTTATGATAATAATAATAACAGTGTTAAAGGCCATTACTGGCCCCTTACTGAATCAACAATCTGGCTCCAACGGTTTCGATCCTGAGCTTGGTCTTCATACTGTCTTAGACAATCTGAAGAGGCCAAGTCGCTCTCTACATCGTGGAGCCATCGTCGCCTGCAACGACCTCTGCGCCTACCATATGGTGGCTCTCCTTTCAGAGATCGCTGCACAATTCGTTCCGGATCAGCACGCAGAACGTGACCGAGCCAGCGTACTCGCTGAGATCTAACTTCATGTACAATATCGGGGATCTTCATCAGATCTCTGATCTCGAAATTGTACAGAGCTCGGTATGTACCATCTATTTCGCGTTTAGGGCCGTAAATCACACGCATGATTCTTCTCTCAAATGTAAGGAGCCATCTCTCGTACTCATCCGTCAGCGCCCAACTTTCACATCCAAACATAACAACGGGCCTGATCAACGCTTTGTAAAGTTTCAGCTTCACGGCACTTGATAAGTGTTTAGATTTTAGCAGTGGCCTTAGAGGATACAAAGAACGACTGCCAGCTGCCAGCCGCACTTTAATATCCTCACCCACACTGTTATCGTGAGTGATAAGAGAGCCCAAATATTTGAACCTCCTCACTCCCTCAAACGTGTGGTGGCCACTACTAAAATCTGGTGTGCCATTGTCTCTAAAACCAGAGATCAGGTATTTCGTTTTGGACTCATTGATCTGGAGTCCAACAGAAGCTGAAAACTCTACAAGCGGATCAAGTATTTCTTTCACTCCGTTGTTATTCAGTCCAATCACGCATATGTCATCTGCATATGCAAGCACTTGATTGGACTGGCGATATAAGATGTTACGCTGAGGTGTTTCAGTTTTACGAAAGATGTACTCCAACATGAGATTAAAGAGTATCGGGGACAGAGCATCTCCCTGCCGAACACCCGAGTTAACTGCAAAAATTGTCGATAGCCTGTTCTCAACTTTAACACAGCATTGAGACTGCGTCACTGTCATCCTACACAGTCGTACCAATTTTGTTGGCATTCCTAGGTATTCTCTTATGATAAAACATACAAATTAAACGCGTTTGAAATAATTTAGAAGCGTACATTGCTGTAAATTTTAGTGCAAAAAGGCCCATTGAGGAAAATTTTATTGTCAATATTTAAATTTTAATTAGTTAAATTTCAACGTATAGTCCTTTTTAGTAGGGGAAGGAATTATTATAAAAGCTTTCATGAATTGATGCTACTTTTATCAACGATCTAAATTTAAAAATGTAATTAATGAGCTTATTGGCTGCAACATAATATAGAACTTGAAGTTTAGCCACTGAGCTTTTATAAGAGCTTCATGGCGTTGATAGCACCAAAAGCTCATCATCACAAGGTAAAACCATTTGTTTTGTAACTAATATAAAAATTGTGTGCGTTTAACTGGACGTGAGCTTTAAAAGGCGAGTTTAAAAATTTTAACAAAGTCAAGTTATCATTTAACGTAAATTATAAGCTCGACTAGAGCTTTCATATTGTTAAGCTTTTAAATTAAAATTGGAAGGTTAAGCTTTCATATCCAAGAGCAAACTGGACTAAGTTTTATATTCGCGAAATTTGGGAGTATAAATATTGAGTTACGTATCTTTTACAGCACTTTCACAAGACAAGTCCAATTTAAAAGTAATATATTATAATAAAATTGTATTGATCTAAATGTTAGTCCAAAAAAGCTCCATTTGGTTTTGAGATCTACAAATCTTTTGAGCCAAAATATATTGCATTCGTGAAAATAAATATCAAAAATAAATCGTGAGCTTTTAGAGTGCAAGTGTTAAGACTTGAACTAGGCTATATTATCACAAAACTTAAGTTATAAATGACTAACTTTCATGTGTTTAAGCTTTTTAATTGAAATCGAAACAAGGAGCTTTTAGATATAAAAGCAAATTTAACCAAGCTTTATAAATGTGAAACTTGTCAGTTTTATTTCTTATCATACAAATTTTGCATAACGATGGATAAATTAACAATTTTTTGCTACATCATTCGTTGTATAGCGAGTTTTAAAAGCTCAAAATATTTCTAAAATTTTAAACATAATCTTTTATTGTGACTGAAGCGAAATTTCAAACCCATAGGTGTAGGTTTTATCCGTTTACATAAATTTGACTAAACTTAACCCCTAAACCTCGTGAGGGACCTATTAGATAGCTAATGTTAAAACTGACTGTTAAATTCTGTCATCACATTTTTCTGATAGAACTTTTGTTATATAAATAAAAACCAATTATAAAAGCTTCCCAATAGTGACGTCATTCATTTTGGTTTGCAAATGTTATCGACTTTTGTATCCAAATAATAATAAAAACTTTGAGCTTTTATAGACCATAACCGCTTTATTAATACGAGATTAAATGTTAAGCTTTTTCAAACATTAAACATTTGTGTACCATATAATATTGGATGCGGCTTTTGTTAACTATTCCGAATTACTTAAGTGGGTATAATCGAACCAACAAACAAGTATTAAAAGCTCTAAAATTAATAACATAATTACTGAACTTTAAGCTTTATGCGTAATTTCAATAGAAACGGTAAAAAAAAATAGGTAATCTAGCCATTTACTTACACCATCGCAAGCTCACCATTTGTTGAAAAGAATTAAAATTCATGCAAGGATGTTTCAGAATTTCATGGCTTAAAAAATCAAAATGCATAATTATACGTAGCACTTACCACCGAGCTGTCTTTGAAGTAGGTTATCCACACGACGTGTCGACTCTATCATTTAAAACAAGTTACCTATATTTAGAGCCGGAATTTATGACTATTTATTGTTGACTATTTATTTAAGTAATTACCAAATGAGCTGTTAGGTTATGCAATAGGATATACACTTTAATGTAACCATTGAGATGATTTTATGTGTCATTTACAGCACCATCACAAGATATAACAATTTTTTTAAAGTAGCATAAAATGAATTTGTATAGTGCTCTAAATTTTGCTTCAAAAATCTTCTATTTAGTTTTGAGATTTGTAGTCCTCAAAATCACATGGAAGCTGTTTGAACTCAAAATTTAGAGCACAATACAATTCTATTTTATGTTAGTTTTAAAAAATTGTTATATCTTGTAATGGTGCTGTAAAAGGCACAGAGTCACTCTCTATTCTTATAGATTACATATAACCTTGTTAAATCACATCAATAAAGCGTTTCACCGACAGCTTGTTTAACTTACCTATGTATTTGTTATGTATAAATAAAAGATAATTATAAAACCCTTAAATGTCGATGCTGTTTTCTACCAACTATTCCGACTACATATCTTATTTCATAATTAACAAACAAAAGAGTTTAAAAGCTCTAAAAATAAAATTTCTCATAGCAATTTATTGGATAAATAGAGCTTTTTACTTATCCATCGAAGTTTTAGATTGTTAGTGTAAAAACTTGGACTACGCCATGGTTAAGCTATTAAATTAATATTGGAACGTTGAGTTTTCAGATGCAAGAAAATGAAAAACTTGTGAGATTAAATATTGAGCTTTTACACATCAGTTTTTCTAATTAAATATTTATATGTTACACTCTTTCATCATCATACAAAAACATTTTACCCAATCCTAGATAATTTAACGTTTCATAACCCCATTATTTATTGCGTAACGAGTTATAAAAGCTCAAGAATATTGTATTTGTTAACTATTTCAAACTTATTTTTGTCTTAACAGCCAGTAAAATATTTCTAGAATTTAAAACATAATAAATGATCTTTTATTGAGATTTAAGCGAAATTTCAATAAAAACTATAAACAAATAAGAAAGCTGTAGTTTGCTTTTACAACAACCAAACTTAATTCTCTAAAGTTCGGAGCTGAAGTAAAGATCATTTATACTAGATTGTGTAAAATTCTGTAACCTTTTGATCATAATCCTTTGTTTTCCTCTTAAAATCTTCAACAATATTGATATAAATTGGATATAAGATAATCAAAATGTTGGGCTTTTAGAATGCAACCGTTAAAAATTGAACTATAGATCATATGGTATCGTAAATTTTAAGATTATCGTTTTCATATGCTTAGTGTTTTTAGTTAAAATAGAAACGCGAAGCTTTTAGATTCAACGGTATGACTTTTAAAGCACTTACCAATTGTTTATCTTAGATTAACATTAAACATTAAAGCGTGTTAAACTTCATTATAAAAAGCTCTGTAGGTTGTACTATTGAATTAAAACATTACGGCGACTTTAGGTGGAATCCCTAAAACATCTATACGAATAACCTATACGATAGATTTCCTTGTTAAGCTTCCCACTTATGCAAGACGAAATCGTAACCGATTGGATTTGAGGTGCAGAAGTCATAAATAAATTGTGAGCTTTTAAGTACAAGTATTTTAACCAAAGTTATAAATCATGTGGTTAAGGTTTTTAATTAAAATCGAAACTTTGAGCTTTTAGATGTAAGAGCAAAGTAGACTAAGCTTTATAAATGCGAAACTTGTCAGATTTAATATTGAGCTTTGAATTGTCAATTTTACTTCATAGATTAAAGTTAACGAGTTTTAACTCCACTAATTAATGCCGAGTTTGCGAACTTTTTCGAATTTGATTTTGTTTAATCATCAAAATATTTTTTAAATTTAAAACTTAATTAGTGAACATTTATGCGAAATTTCAATATAAACGATTAAAAAAATTACAAAGCTTTTACAACACCCAAAATCCATCATCTCATACTAAAACCATTTTGTTTTCACTTACATATATAAATTTAGCGCTTAGCATTTGTACTAAAATAGAAACGCTACAATCTAGAGGTAAGAAACCTCCATCAGTGATCAGTTTATAAACAATTCCGATTTAAGAAAGAATCAAAGTCGTTGTTTTTGCTTGTTTAAGTTTTCAATTTAAAATGGAAACATTGAGCTTTTAAGATGACAAATTAATGTTTTACATATAAACAGTAAAATTCAAAAATATTAAGCTTTTAATTTTCAATATTCTTTCTTAGTTTAAACAACTGTGTGTTACACATGATTATAGACTTATAAAAGCTCAGCAATATGCCGCTTCAACACTATTTCGTCTAATCAAAACCAATAAAAAATGATAAGCTTCAAACTTGCAAACATAATTAATAAGTCAAAATTAATAAATTGTGCGTAAAAGCTTTGAAATCGGAATGATAATTACCGAGCTTTTAAATTTTGTTTTAACATGCTGAACAGCTTTGATGAATTGAAGTCAACGCTCTAAAATTAAAAACGCTATTAACGAAGTTATAGGCTGCAACATAGTATATACATTTAAATTTAGCTTTTACGGGAGCTCTGTGGCGTTTATAGGACCAAAAGCTCATTTTCACATGATAAAATCTTTTTTTTTTGTAGATAATTTAGAAATTTGTGCGTTTAACATTCAACTAAAGGAATCGTAATTAATTGTAAAGTTGGATTTTAGATCTTGGGGAATATCGGAAAACTCATTTATCAGAAACGTAAGAACCTAACTGTTGAGATTTTACTCGTAAGTTTCTAACATTTAACACTTGCTTGTTAAACATCATCATATTATGTATAGGCTGGATAAATTAATATTTTCTAAATTAACTATTTGTTGTATAAATAAAAAAACTAATTATAAAACCACATGAATATTGATGTCGCCACTTAGAATTTCTCATTTTGTTTAACCGTAAATAGTCAAATACTTGTAATACATTTTAAATTGAAAACTAAAGTAGCTTTTATAGGATGCCAGGTATATTCACATGGAAATTCGAATTTTACAATTGAGCTTTAAGCCTCAAGCTTTATATTGAGGGAATAGAGGGAATAGAGGAAATAGAATATGCATTTGACGTATAATACGACTGCAAATATTTTACTTAAGTTAAAAGCTTAAGTTAAAATTATTACAACTTAATAATACTATGTTGTTAAGTCCATCGGTTAAACTTTTTGCAAATATGTGAACTTAACATAATATGAATTAAGTTTACGTGGAATGCGCACAAAAAGCTCAAAAAAATCAAATTAAACATATTTGAAAATATCAAGCTTTTAAAATGTTGAATGATATACAAACGTTCTGATAGCTAACTGAACAGTTGAGCTTGTGTAATTAAATATAGATGAACTGTTCCGAGAGCTTTAAAGAAATTCTTATCTATTTATTAAAAAGTAGTGATGATCCACAGTGGTGACCCCTTGGGTGACCCCAACATGAGAAGATTCCTCACGGCTTTAATGAATTTTTTTACCTATTTAAAAGTATCAAAGAAAGTACGTGCATATCTATTCTATATTATATGAACTGTTACTATAAAAAATGTATCAAACATATTTAAAATCAAGTGCTAGTATAATTTATGATTAATTATATATAAGTTTAAACAATCCACAAAAAATAAGGAAAATCAGGTTTTTAGTAAAAGTAAAAATCAAACGTAAATTAATTAATATAAAAAAAAGCTCAGTATTTACTGCATTGATAGATGCGCGCTTTTATGCTATATACAACTAGCAAACACAAAATTAAGTAAAGAGACAATATACGAAACAAAATAAAAAGCAAATATATACCTATATAGCTTAATGACGAAAAGCTTTTTTCAAAAAACAACCAAAAAAAATTATAAGATCAGTGTGTCTGTGTGTGTCTGTATAATGTATAAATAATATATAAGACTTGAAAATTGTGTCTAATTTATTTATATTTAAATAATTATTAATTTTAAATTTTTTGTTTAATTATTATTAATATATTATATAATGTAATCAAATAAATAGTTAAAATTACTATTAATCGTGACTGATTGATCAACGGGAGAGCTTAATAGATCTCCGCATAATTAAATTTTTTATTTTTGGTTGGTGATTAAAATATGTGTTACAATACTGTTGTAAGTATTGTACAAATATATTTGAATTCGGTATAGAAATAATGTATAGGGATACTATAAATGAAATTGAATCCTAGATATGTGCCACATTACCTTATTAGTACTTCAAATATGCTTGAATGAAAAAAAAAAAAAATATGGCACCCAACATGGGGTTTGTGCAATGTATTAACCCCATGCTGATCGCCAACAACATTTATATTATAGTTTTCTTGCTTCTAATTCCATGCTTACAATTTTATCATGTATAGTGGCCACTTTTATGCGAAAATGTTAAAGCAGTATGATTTTATTAAAAGCATCTGGAGTATAATATAATATATAGTCGATATAATTTAAAAAAATAAAAACAAATATACAGGAAAATTCATTATACTTCTAGCAATATAATAAATAACAAAATTACATAAACAAAATAGGAAATTTAATTACTAAACGAATATATATATAAACATTAAATTATTAAATTAATTATGATGAGTAATAGGTTCTAATTCTATAAAATTATTTATTTTTAGTTAATTTATTATATCTATATATTTAGCCAACTGTTTGGCACGCAACAAAACACATCTCTAGACAAATGACCCTATATTTAGAATAAAATAAAATTAATGATAATTTTTATAAATAACATATCAAAACAATTTACAAACAACCAGAGCATACATAATATAAATTGATGAACCAAAACCAAATTTTCGTTTTCAAATTTTTTAAAAAAATTTCCTGTGTATTTCGGTGAATTGAAAAGACGAGATGCGTTTGATCTATTTAATTCAATTACCTAACAAAAAATAAATAAACTAAACTAAAACGAGTGATTACATTTAATTATAATTATATAATGCAAAAATTATAAATATATAAATATTTATTTATTTGTTACATTTAAATAAATATAGATTCAATACAAAAAATTAATTAATTGTTGTTTTAATTTAATATAAATTAGAATTAATAAGATCTACGTACGATAGTGTCTAGCAAATATGCTTACAATTAAATAATCATTAAGTTCTACGATTCGTTCATAGATGGTATTTCAAACTAAAACATACAACCCCATCCTTACCATTGGCTTATTAGGCAACTCTAATAATGGTATACCTCATTTAATGTTGTGTGAAGTTATCCCAACCTAGGAATTTATTATAACTCCTTTAAATAAAATAATAAATTGTTAGAAATCAAAAAAATATTTAAAAGCTTTGTAGCGGCATAACATCTGGATTTAAGCTCAATCCAGAACAACACCCTCAATTGCCGAAGTGGCACAGCAACCATTCTTTGGCAAGGCAACTGCTACCGGTGAATCAGAACTTGCTAGAATGCAAAAGCAACTCGACCAGACGCAACATCAATTGGCTGATCTTCAACGAACACTATCCAACATGAGCTTTGGATACCGTGGAAGATCACCATACAAAAGAAATTTCCAAAACAGACCCAGATCATCTTCTCGCTCCGGACTCTGTTATTACCACCGTCCTTTTGGCTCACGCGCACACAACTGTACTAAGACGTGTAATTTCCGACCGGTTGCTACTCATGACGAAGCTACTTCAAAATTTTCTAAGTCTTCGGAAAACAAATAAATCCTGCTGTGGGATTGGTTTATCTCGCCGCCTTTTTATCAGCGATCACGAAAACCATTTACAATTTCTGATCGATTCGGGGGCTGAAGTATCTGTGATAAATTCCGGTAAAAAATTTCCCCGACAAGCAAAAGACACCGTTTGCATACTTACCGCAGCAAATCGTACCCCAATTTCCAATTACGGTACAAAACTACTAAAAGTCAATCTTGGTCTCAGGCGTTCGTTCACACTATCCCCTTTATCCCTTTATAAACGCTGCAGTCGACAGACCTATTATATAGGTGCTGACTTTCTGTCTTAATATGGCATCGTGGTCGATTTGAAAAACGTTGTGAACGCAACCATCATTCAGGTTGATACGCCCAACTTTAAAACATTTCAGCGTTAACAATTCTTACAACGCTCTTTTAAAGAAATACCCTGCGCTCACTGAAGCTCCAAATTACAATTTACGAAACTAAAAGGCGCAAAAACAGAATTTCAGTGTATGACAAATATCGGAATCTGCCTTCCCTAGTCATCTCCAGTCTCCAGTCTCCTCACCACTGCATATGGTGCAAAAGAAAGACAAGGGCTGGACTATCGACAGCTTAACACTGTCACTATCATCACTTGGCACGGGCCTATCATCATATTCCCATGGCTCCTGATGATATACATAAAACAGCGATAACAACTCCTTCGCAACTCAGCCCAGACATTCCAGCGATTCCTTAACGAAGTTTTAAAAGGGCTGGACTTCGTTTTTACTTATATCGATGATATCCTCATTGCGAGTCACCCGGAGATAGAACACAGAGAACATCTTGATACAGTTTTTAAACGTCTTTCCGTATATTTGGAATTAACATTAAAGCATCAAAATGCGTTTTCAGCGTGAAGTCACTCGACTTCTTGAGCCACACAATCTTGAAAGATGGCATACTCCCGTCAAAAGACAGAGTTGAAGCCACTTCAAACTTTCCAGAGCCAACATCAATCCGCAAAATACAGCAGTTCGTAGGTATGGTGAACTATTACCACCGCTTTCTACCACGTTTAGCCGAACTGATATTGCCTATTCACAGGCTATACTACTTAAGAAAGGCAAACACAGAAGAAACTTATTTTGGCCTGAAGAATGCACTGCATCATTCACAGAGGTCAAGCGTTCTCTAGCCGCTGCCACTCTTTTGGCACATCCGTTGAACGACACAAAGTTCAACATTACTACCAACCCTTCCAGTATAGCAGTTGGAGCTGTCTTATAACAACGCAATATTGGATGTTGGCAGCCACTTGCGTTCACTTCAAAGAAACTTTCTTCAGCAGAAGTCAAATACTCTACATTTGATAGAGAACTTCTTGCTATATATCTAGCAATAAAGCATTTTCGCCATTTCGTCTAAAGCCGAAATTTCCCCATATTTACCTACCACAAACCTCTCACTACAACAATCGCGTCAAAATCGGAACATAGTCCGTGGCAATTACGACATATTGATGATATTGCACAATTTACATCACATTCACATGGACCTAGTCGGTTCACTGGCCCAATCGAATGGCTATCATTACATTCTAACGATGGTCGACCGATTTACCCGTTGGCCAGAAGCTTATCCAATCGGAGAAATGACTGCCAAAACCGTAAGTAAGATCTTCTACAACGAATATATCTGTAGATTTGGAGTCCCACTATCTATATAACGACAGACCAAGGAACATAATTTGAATCAACAATGTTCACCGAGCTCACGAAGCTCCTAGGTTCACATCGCATTCGGACAACAGCATATAATCCAAAAGCGAATGGTCTTGTCGAGCGATTCCACAGGCAACTTAAAGCCGCTTTAACAGCTCGTATTATTGGATATTCGAACCTCAGTCAAGGAAGACCTCAACTGTTTAGAGATCTACGTAACTTTTGTATGAGGCTTTTGTAGTTAATACAGTAAGGGTAATTATAACAATTTATATGCACTTTGGAGGGAATTAAACGAATCCAACGTATACTATAGAATGATCGATTCGATTGACTACAGAGATATATGAACGGTCCAGTTCTATACGGGGCCAACATTATTGAAATATATTTTAAAAAACGTTCACAAAAGTTTAATTTAATAACAATTATTTTTCGCCGCATTCACCTGCTTTAAATACAATTTTTTTCTGTTCGTAAAAAAACACAAATCACAAACTATACAACATGACATCTATTGAAAATAATTATAAGCAAAATTAAATAATTTTCTCGTCATCGATTTGACTGCCATCTTCAAAATAAACTAGCGGAACGGTAAAAATATTAAAGTATTCGGGTGGGAAACTTAAATATTAGATCAAAAAAATATATTATGGTGAATTTCTTAGCTAAGTTGCTCAATATGAGTATATAGAATTGTACGGCCATCTCCATTAAGTGTATCGAATGAAAATTATTAAGTAATAGTAAATTATGTTTCTGACAGATGGCAATGTTTATGTTTAATTTCAGTTTATGTAAAAAGTCGTTATTTGAATTTTTATTATTTAACTTTCGAAAGTAGAATATTTCGGAACTGCTGTTCCGCAGAATATATAATTTTGATACTACCTACTTTGTACTTTTTTTGCGTCTTAGTTAATTTCAGTGATAAATTACGAAGAGCGAACAATAGTAATTGACTTTCCCCCAAAAAACCAAAGTGTTCATGAATTTGTGTGCGTGCGACCGTAATCGACAAAATGTGCTAAAAATTTAGGTGGGCTTTGAATTCATACACAATTTGTTTATTGTTTTATGTTTATCACAGTCTCAAAACCATAAAAAATATAAAAAAAATTCCAATTTGTTAAATTTATTTTGTAATTTTGATTTACTCCCGTTAATAAAAACGGCAAGACTATACACTTAATCCTAAATCTTGTATCCAAGGTAAGTGTAAATGAATGAAAAATCAAATGTGCTGGCCATCGGCCCATCACAAACAATACATTTTTACATTACAAATGACTAAACACGATCGTTTCGTCATCGCGAATAAATTTTTATTTTTAGCGCAAATGTTTTCTATTCATTTTTAAATCGAGATTTTTCTAATTTGTATTTTCACAATTAAAACAATCGACGGGGAAATTATTTTCAGTTCAATTTTGTATTTTAATCAGTGCGAAGACGCGAAGTGAAAAAATATCGAGAAAAAAAAATACGCGAAAATGGCAAAAGCACCAGCAGTCGGGATAGATTTAGGCACTACATACTCGTGTGTCGGTGTATTTCAGCACGGGAAAGTGGATATAATTGCAAATGACCAGGGGAATCGGACAACGCCGTCGTATGTTGCGTTCACCGATACGGAACGTTTGATTGGTGATGCGGCCAAGAATCAAGTGGCAATGAATCCAAACAACACAATATTTGGTAAAATTTAGTTGTTGACGAATATTTTTGTGCGCTACATTGTCCGTTTTTTTTTTTAGATGCCAAACGTTTGATTGGCCGAAAATTTGAAGACAGCACAGTACAAGCCGATATGAGGCACTGGCCATTTGAAGTGGTCAGTGATGGTGGCAAACCAAAAATCAAGGTTGAGTACAAAGGCGAGTATAAAACATTTTTTCCCGAAGAAATTTCCTCAATGGTTTTGACAAAAATGAAGGAGACGGCGGAAGCGTATTTAGGCCGACAGATAAGTGATGCTGTTATTACAGTTCCTGCCTATTTTAACGATTCACAGCGACAAGCGACTAAGGACGCGGGCATAATATCCGGTCTAAATGTGCTACGCATAATTAATGAACCGACGGCGGCGGCCATAGCGTATGGCCTCGACAAAAAAGGTGGAGGCGAGCGGGATGTGCTTATTTTTGATTTGGGCGGTGGCACATTTGATGTCTCCGTACTGACTATTGAGGACGGGATTTTTGAGGTCAAATCAACGGCTGGTGATACGCATCTAGGCGGTGAAGATTTTGACAATCGCATGGTTTCCCATTTCTGCGAAGAATTTAAGCGAAAATTTAAAAAGGATATGACTGTCAATAAACGTTCCATTCGGCGGTTGCGAACGGCTTGTGAACGGGCCAAGCGTACTCTGTCCGCATCGACTCAAGCCTCGATCGAAATCGACTCGCTATTCGAAGGTGCCGATTTCTATACATCCATCACGCGTGCACGATTCGAGGAAATGAACGCCGATTTGTTCCGCAGTACAATGGATCCGGTCGAGAAAGCGTTACGCGACGCCAAATTTGATAAGGGCAAAATTAACGATATAGTATTGGTGGGTGGATCGACTCGAATCCCAAAAGTACAAAAATTACTGCAAGACTTTTTCAACGGTAAGGAGCTAAATAAATCGATTAATCCAGATGAGGCGGTTGCGTATGGTGCAGCCGTCCAAGCTGCTATACTGCACGGTGACAAGTCTGAACAAGTTCAAGATTTACTATTATTGGACGTGACCCCACTATCGTTAGGCATCGAGACCGCGGGCGGTGTTATGACCACCTTGATAAAACGCAACACAACAATTCCAACGAAACAGACCCAAACGTTTACAACATACTCGGACAATCAGCCGGGTGTATTGATTCAAGTATTTGAGGGCGAACGTGCCATGACCAAAGACAACAATATACTTGGTAAATTTGAATTGAGCAGTATTCCGCCAGCACCGCGGGGCGTCCCACAAATTGAGGTCACATTCGATATTGACGCAAATGGTATCTTGAATGTGGGTGCCGTTGAAAAATCGACGGGCAAAGTAAATAAAATCACCATAACCAATGATAAGGGGCGGCTTAGCAAGGAGCAAATTGAGCGAATGGTGAACGATGCGGAAAAGTATCGTAACGAAGATGAATCGATACGCGAAAAAATTACGGCCAAAAATAGTTTGGAAGCGTATTGCTTTAATATGAAAACATCGATCGAAGATGAGAATATTAAAGGTAAGATTTCGGAGGCGGATCAAAAAATAATTGCGGATAAGTGTAATGAGACAATCTCGTGGCTGGACCGGAACCAAACGGCTGAGAAAGATGAATACGAGTACAAGCAGAAAGAATTGGAGAAAATATTTAATCCGATTATGACGAAATTGTATGGAGCGGCAGGATGCGGTGCAGGCGGCACATGCCCTCGTGGCCCGCGAAATGATGGTAGTGGCGGCACTGGTGGACCAGTTATTGAAGAGGTTGACTAACCTATATATATACAAATCATTTTATTATTTAATACATTTTTATTTTTTGGCTCATTATTACAATAAATCTGTTATTTAATTTCTAATGCTGCGGGCTTATTTGTATACTGCGTCAATTCTGGCATTAGTTCAAGATTTTGATTTGTTCGTTTGGCTCAAAGATAACGAAATACATGTATGAGTGTAAATGTTCAACATTCATGTGAGGTGTAACTGATATATGAGCTGCATTTCGTTTTGTGTATATTGCTATACGTCACCACAGCTGTTGCGTGTAAGGATGTCATGTGTCCTAAAGGCCAATTAAATATTTAAAGGAAACCTGCAGAAGTAATAAGCGGGCCATCGCTCTCGAATGGTCACGCATATGACAAATTGTTGGCCAATGATTCTAATCATCTATAGGCTTATACAGTTTGAATGAAAGTGGTTCACTGTGACTTGTGAATCGTCATACAATTTAGCTGGTACCAAATAGTGGAATTATTTAGCAGATTTAGCAGAACTACTTATGTAGCGTGAGTATTTACAGTGTTTGAGATCCGAGAAGGTGACCATTATGAACCTATCCAGATGTATATGGCTGCTGTGTGCTAAAGCCGGACATGTACATAGCAAGTGAAATAAAGTCTATTGCTCCTCCTCGTCCATACAGTTTTTGCGGAAGTCATTTGTTTCCAGACCTAGGCTCATCGCATTTTATTCCAAACAGGCAGTGCCTTCACGATCTTAATTCACGTCTTCGTAGGGAGTTTAAGTTATTGGAGCGTTTCAAGCCCAGGTTTAGTGAGACTTGTCTTGCTACACTATACATGAAAGGATGTTAGTCCACCTTTTTTTTGCTGAGACTTCTGCCTCTTTCCTAAGCGGTAGTTTGACCGCTGTAATAGGTCTCTCCAGGTTTGCTCTTTCCGGTTGCAGCTATGGAGAGATGTACCGCACCAAACTAGTTTGTCCGCCCTGCAGTTCCCCATGGCATTCGAATGGGTTTCTGAAATGTTCCTTAGTGATCTAACTATCGTGGAGTGGCGTGTCTGAATACAATTCTACGAATATAGTATTGATAGTCAAGTAGCAGTAATTTACATAATCCTCAGTGCCCACTTATAACCATGCATGTCGTTGTTTGCACCTTCCCAATCCCAGTCCTGTAAATTTCTTTCTCAAGAGCTCCACAAATTTTTTTGTTTATTTGCAATTGAGATTTGCACCGCGTGCTGATATTGTTATGATTCCAAATCGCCGATAAAGAAAACGTTTGACGAAAAGTTATCAGAGTTTTTCTTACTCTCTGTATAACTACCAAAGTTGGTTGTCAAAGTCGACTTGAATCGCGCTGGTTTCAATTATGACTCTTCAATCGCCTACAATGATCTTCCGCTGAATTATCATCGAAGTGGAGCGTTAATGCCACCAGCGAATGAAGAACCCAAGTTCCTTTAAATTTATCTCGTTTCAAATTCCGAATTTGAATTAAGTTATCGACTTGCGCTTTTCAATATATCAAAACGTATCGGTAAGGCGTGGACAATCATCTTTTGTGATATCGTGGATTATTTCAACAGTACTGCGTCGGTATATGTATATGTCAAGATCAAAACGGACCGTTTAAATTTCATCCGCTTCAATCAATCAAAACTACGTTCCGAGCAGTACACTCGCTTCAATCAATCAAAACCACGTTCCGAGTACACACATCTGCGCGATGCCATCGTTTCGGAAGGAGATGCGCAACCAACGTCGGTCAATTGACCATTATCCCAGGGACACATGTTGGTAGCCCGCACGGCACATACAATATGCGAAGGATGCTATGACGTATGTGCGGCATTACGGATGGCCATAGATTTGTTCATTACGTTAGACAAATTACGAGCAATTGCCACGACATCACCGCACGTGTGTTCAAACAAAAATTCAGGGCGCTAATTGAGTGGTTAATTGAGAAAATCAGACCAGATCAAATCGATTCAATCATCAGCCAATAATCCGACTTGTAGT
Source organism: Tipula unca (assembly GCA_951394425.1). NCBI lineage: Eukaryota > Metazoa > Arthropoda > Insecta > Diptera > Tipulidae > Tipula > Tipula unca. The sequence goes on along the minus strand of OX596382.1, from coordinate 181,652,006 downwards.
TGTTCGCGATAGTAGTCACAAAGATCACAATCGAGTTGCACCGTGTATGACCGATGGAAAATGCACAAAACAATATCCGCGTCCGTTGCTGGCATTTACAATTAGTGAAAACCACGATTATCCACTATATCGGCGTATCACCCGAAGATGGTGGCAGTAAAGTCAAGATGATTGTCTCGCAAGCTTCTATATCGAAAAGTTGAGTACTGAAACTCCATTGAGTCCATTAAATATGTCTGCAAATATGTGAACAAAGGTACATTGCGATCTGGCAGAGTTCGGCTATGCTGCAAATGACGAAGTGGAAAGATTCCAATTGAGCCGTTATGTCAGTTGCAAGGAGGCGATTTGGCGTATTTTCTCATTTGAAATACACAAACGTCATCCCATACTGTTCAACATTTGTGGATTCCTGGTGACCACCAGCTACAACACTCACCAGTTTCTTCGAAATTTGCCAAAGCAATCCGTTCGCACGAACATTGCTTTACTGGAAAACGCCACGCTATTATACTTGGAACCAGTCGACGAAGAAGTTTCAGGACACGTCGATGTCTGTACACCCTTCATCCACGACAAGACGAATGCTTCTATCGTGGTTTGCTTTGTTTCCATGTTCGTGGTCCTATTCCGTACGAATCGCTTCGTACTATTGATGGTGTGTTATGCGCCATTTATCGAGAGGCTTGCCTACGTCTGAATTTTCTTAAAAACAACTCACATTGGGACTCAACACTCTACAATCCACTGCGTGTCATCCATCGAACGCATTAGAATTGTGGAACACATACAAGAATGAGATGACTGACGATATTTTGCATCGAGTTCGCACTGCAACATCGATATATGAGCTTGAAATGAACGGCGGGGTACGCAACGAAGCTTTCATCATGACCCAAGACATGTGGGTGCTTATGTGAGGCAGCTATATTTGTCAAAATTGAGCATACCGCAGCATCAATTCGTTCGATGCGTGCATCGAATCAAGTGTATGATCAAGATTGAATTTGTTAAATATTACGAACGAACGTCCCGCATTTGAATGCACAACAAAGGAACGTGTAGGACGTATTGATGAAGGCAGTTGACGAAGGAAACAGCGAAATATTTTTTCTCGACATTCCGCTTGACTTCAAGCGCATCTAGTTCTCCGTTCGTTTGGCGTTCGCTACAATTCGCAAAGTCAATCGTTTGAAGTGTCTGTGCAATAAATCTGGAATGTCCGTGTTTTTCTCATGGTACAACTGACCATGTCGCGTGTTCGAGAGTTGCCAAACCATGATCGTTATTCATTTATGCGCCGGAGAACAAAACGAAAAATGTTTTGCTGTATATATGATGCGCATAGGTCTCCCTTCTTGGAAATAGGGCATATCAAAAGCTCCGAATTAATGTAGTCCATCCCAGGTGAGGGGTTTCGTTTCAATATCTGCATGGTCTTAGTGAATTCCTCGTGTGATGGATAGTCAGTGATCGTCGCAGTCTATATTAGAGGTGGGTCAACAACGCCACGTCTGTGACGCAAGATGAACCCAAGCAGGTCGGTAAGGTGTTCACACCATGCGCAACTACTGCGTTGAAAGTACAGGCCTGAAAGTATGGTGTAATCCAGTAATCCCTTTAAAAGAAAGACGCGAACTGTCCTCATTGCTGAGTTGCTGTGCTTTCAGAACTTTGTCCTTCCACAATTCTCGCTTCTTCCGCTTAGCTGCCCTCATTAGCAGCCCTGTTTTTCTTCGCCATTGTGAATAGTAGTTGAACTTTACTATGGCCTATATTATTGTTGCTCGACGGCAAGACGACACTCGTTATCAAACCAATCATTCTGGGGTCCGACTTTCACTATACCTAAAGTCTGTTGAGACTTTGTGTCAACCGAAGTTTTCAGTACCTCCCAGACAGAGTTCACGCAGGCAGACTAGACTGGCAATTAGTTTCGTCAATGTTGTCGCTCAAAAGATCCTAACATCGTTTCTTTTGATTTTCATTTATCAAACCTTCACAGTTGAAGCGCCCCATGCGTTTTGCTGTATTCCCAGACGTACGAAAATTTCCATCGTATAGCTTTGCAGCGATCAAATGATGATCGTCTCCACGGTCTCCACTCTTATAGGCTAGGCCAGCGAGTTTGTAAGGAGCAACGAGTTCCAGCCGACACTCCTGCATGCATGTGATTAGGCCCTATGACGATACTGGTTTTTTAAGTGACTGCACGATCCACGTGCCGATCCTAAATCTCGTGTCCGGGTACTAGAGCGCGGGTCCAGCGTTTTTTTGGCGGTATCCGATTTTTTGTTTGTTGAACTGCGAAATAGCCGAAATATCCTTGAGCCCCATAACCAGTAAATATTAAAAATAAAATAAATAAAAGATGCCCTTGGAGGTCTAAGCCATCCGAAAAATATTTTTGTTTTGGAAACAGTAGAGGATTAGTTGGTTTAGGATAACAAGTTTGGTATGACATCATATACATATATGTGGCGGATTTTCTTGTGATAATTCTAGGAAGCTAATATCATAATTCCGAATATTTCCAGATGTCATTCGGTTTAAGCTATATTTGAAAAATATTTCAATTTAGGAAAAAACATGGAATTGGGATGTTTGGAAGAACCAAGTTTGATATGACCCCATATATCCTAATCCTCTACTATTTGAAAAACTGAAATAATAATAACTAAGACACAATGGCACCGCCATTGAAGTAGCATTTAATTTAGCCTTAGAATCTAGCTAATTCATAAAGTCCAAAATCAGGTTTATTCGAGCAATCGCAGATACGCGTAATCCGCGCAGAGTAACACAAATTTGCACCATGGGGCTTTGTGGCATTGAGTGCGGAATCCTCGTGGGTTCCAGCCAGTTCTTGACGATGGGTTAATTGTTGATGCTGATAAAACATATTATCAAGTAATCTACGTAATACTCTACTTGTCGACATTGGGTAATCTACCTTGCCCATCCCTGCTTGCTTCAAAAGAGAGTGTCGCAGAGCGATGTAAGGGCGCGCTGTGCCTTGGCGGTTGAGCGCACTAGCGGTAAAATATATATTTGACTTACTGTTCTGAAGTTAGCGTCGGTTCTCTATATAGGTGTCATTGTTATAAAATAATACACAAAATTCCTAATTTTCTAATTTCTATTTATTTATTCATATAAAATTAATAATAATTTTTTAAAATAATCAATTATCGTAATCTCAAATCATTACATATTTTAACAATATTATTACAAAAAAAAAAATTAAATAAAAAATTAATAACAAAACATTAAACTATAAACTATATTGAATTGAGCATCGCGATTCGAACCAGCCGAAATTAAAAAAAAATATTTCTGCGCGCGCATATTATGAATTAGCATTTATTTCTCAATCTAATCAATTTATTTTCTTAATTGTAACGCATTATTTATCACCAAACTATATGCGTGTGTTTAGTAAGATTTAAAATTTTAAAACTTTAAATTTAAAAATGCCTAAAACGGCAACAATTTAATTTCTAGCTTATTACTGGAACTGTTGTTGTGGTCGATTACCAATGATTACGTGTACGGTTGCTCGTAACATACCGCCAACAAATGCAGCCGTATTTACCACTTTTGTGCCAATCCGATTGAATAGGCCATCGATTGGTCGCACAGGTGATTGATAAGTATTTATGGTTGGTGACACAAAGAAATTATCGATTATATTTGGTGGTATACCGACGACAGTTGCTGATGTTTGTATTATTGTGGAAGGCTATATATAGGAGGATTAAACAAATGTAAGATTATAAAAATAAAGATTATGTATTAAAATTATATAATAGGATTGTTAATTATTTTTATTAAAGCGAGCACATTTTATATTTAATAAGCGTGTATTTATATAATAAGCAAATCATGCACCTTTCGCCTTAAAAACCGCACCCACCCAAAATGTATTGACTTTCTTAATAAATCTTTAAAAAAAATTACCATATATTACGTTTGTGTGTGTGTGTGCTGTTGTGGTTGTAATAAAGCTATATACATACATATATATGTTAAATTATGTAATGTTTAGTGCGTCTGTCATTTGAAATGATAAATGCGCTAATTTTCAAAGGTTTGAATTATTGTGTTCATGTCAAATGTTTTGTAGTTTGCATTGAGTTGAGTCATGATTCAATAATTGTTGTCTATTGTACTATGTGGATGCGTATAGAATTCGGGAGAGGACGTATCAATCATGTATTATGCGCAATTGTGATCCAATGGTGGGCGAATCGATCGTTCACGGTTTTAAATTCATGGCAATTTATATTTGGAGACAGCTGAATGTCATTATATTAACTGAAATTCGGTACGAAATTATCGACATAGTTTATACAGAGAAATCATTGGTTATATTCATCATGGTTTCGTTGTTCGGTGTAATCCAATTTAAACTAAAAAACATTTAACTTTCAAAAACGTTGCATAAAGTTAAATTAATTGAAAACACAAAGTTTTCAACATAAAGGTTTTCTGACCATGAAAGCTCTATACCTTTTTTTAAAAACGATGTTCATCCAAAATTTGATTCGTTTGAGATAAACGTAGTCCACGAAATTATTAAAAGCTGGACACTGAGTGCTTTCCACTGAGAATTTGTAAAAATGTGGTTTATGAGAATACTTCTCAAGATTCAGATTTCGAATATTTTAAAAGCTTCAGATGTAATATATTGAGAGCTTAACCACTCAAATTTTTCCATCAAAAGCTCAAATTTGTTACATGACCTAGCTTTTTGAGCAAAAAATTGTAAAATCCTTGAGCTTCCACTTAAACTAAATAGACATTTTTTGAAAGTTTCCGATTATGAAGTAAATCTAGAGCGCTCATATACAAAACAGTAAAACCACATTCCGTTGAATAGTCCAATGATCACGAGACTTTCATTTAGAGTTGAGAGGATAGCAGAATCGTGCATTTTTAGTTTTTTAACGATACAGAATGCTAGTCGATTCTGTTGAATTTCATTGTGTGATTTAAAGAGTTCCAACGTAAATGTAAGCTTTCAGTCTCCTTATCTCAAAATTAAAAGATTAAATTTCGATTTATTGTTATAAAGCTTTCCTAAGCTTTTATCTAAAAATAGAAATATGTTTCGATCTAATTCTGATTTTTTTTAAATTATTTTAGAGCTTTTTTACCCAACTGTTTTCACCAAAAGCTTTTTGTTTTGTTGAAAGCTCCATTTTTTCAGTAGCTGCTTTTCGAGCACAAAATATTCAAATTGAACTTCGACTGAAAGTGAACAAAAATTTTTTGAAAGCGGCCGATGATTAAAAAGATCTCCAGCGGTCGTATGTAAGACAATAAGCCCGAGCAAATAGCGCAGTGGCTAAAGCTGTGACGTTTGGATCGGGAGGTACCGGGTTCGAATCCCAACAGAGGCGGGGGATGCAAAAGAGATTTTTCATCTTACGATCGGTGATTAAATTGAAAACATCTATATGACCCGCAGTTGGAATGTGCGCCGAAATATCAAAAAAATGATTTCCGAATCTGTATTACCTTTGCAGACAGACAATCGCCCATATACCAGGGTCTGAGAAGTTTCTAACTGGTGCCGAATGTTAAAGTGCACAGTATACCCTCTTTTCTAAATACCGACAGTGGAGAAAAACAACGGATTTTGGGTTATGTGGTTAACTAAGAGATTGCGGTTACACATTTCCCCCGCATTAACCAAAAACTTATATCTCGGTATGAATTTCTGGGATTTATTCGGACTATCTCCGGCAATCGTCAACGAAATTGGGGTAGAACCTTGAACTGAAATGGCTGCAAATAGACTTGAATTGAACCCAGAAAATGAAAAAAGATTGGCACAGATTATTGAGTAGTTCCCTTGTTCAATTAAAATGGGTCTAGGCAGAATCCATCTAATTGAACACTCAATCAATGTTGGTTACGCAGCAGCAGTTAAATAACGCTACCATCCGGTGTCCCCAGTGAGACCTCTAGATCAAACATAATATATATCTTCAATCGACTTGAAATACGCCTTTTGGCAAATCCCTCTCAATGTTGCTGCTAGGGATAAGACTGCATTCACTGTCATGCCTCTATCAATTCACGGTCATGCCTTTCGGTCTATGAAGCTATACAATTCCCCCCATGCATTATGTGTAGACTGATGCATAAGGTGATCCCATACCAGGTTCATGATCATGTATTTGAGTATTTGGACGACTTGCTCGTAGTTTAAGCAAACTTAGAAGAACATTTTTACTTGTTGGGTTACATTGCCAGTTTGTTGAAGGCTGCTAATTTCACAATCAATGTAGAGAAGAGTAAGTTTGTCCTCAAAGAGACTCAATACCTCGGTCATGTAATAGGGAATGGGATCATTCGAATTTGAATTATCAAAAACAGCTTTACTGCTGCTCTAGTTCTTTACCCGTCAGTTCTATATACAGTGTGATGCTAGTACATTTGGTGTGGGTAGTGTGCTTTTTCAGAAGTCTGACGAAGATGAGGAAAACCCAATAGCCTACTTCTCTCATAAACTTAATTCCACTCAGGAAGTACACCACAATGGAATTGGAATGCTTAGCTGCCGTCTTGAGTGTGAACCGATTTCGGCCATATGTAGAGGAACACACATTTACAATAATAACGGACCATTCCAGTCTTCGCTGGCTAATGCATCTATCGTTCATGTTAGGACAGGCTAGCATGGAGCTATGCAGTGTGCAGATGGCCAATTAAAAAGACGAACCTGTAGCCGTGTACAAAATAGGGATATTGTTCAGCTTTCAAAGGACAATAAATCCACTAGCCGAACAGTCTTTAATTTAATGTATGTATGTGTTGGTATTAAGACAATAGAATTACATTAGTCCGTTAAACAATCCAATTACACGAGATATTCATTTGGAGTTTGGAGGATCGATATAGAATGCTAGTCGCGAAATGTGATTTAAAAAAAAAAAACTATTCTGTTGAATATTTGATTGTGTGATTTATAGTGTTGAAGCACAAATACAAACTTTCAGTCTCCTTATCTCAAAACTAACTAAAATAAACTCTGTTTTTTTCTAGAGCTTTTTGAAGCTTTGATCTTAAAATAGAAATAAGTTTCGATCTAACTTCGGGTAATTTTACGTAATATATAACCACTCAAATTTTTCGATGATACCTTTTGTTGTTCTTGAAAGCTCCAGTTTTTTCAATAACATAGCTTTCTGAGCACAAAATCTTTAAAATCGTTGAGCTTCCAGTTAAACTGAACAAATATTTTTTGACAGGTTCCGATAATTCAAAACAGTAAAATTTCAGTTCGATATTTTCTTCTAAAGCTTTCCTAAGCTTTCATCTTAAAATAGAAATAAGTTTCGATCTAAATTTGAATAATTTTTTATAATACATTGAGATTAGCAGTTAAATTATTCGATCAAAAGCTTTTGTTGTTGTTGTTGAAAGCTCAACTTATTTATTTCAATTGAAAACATTTTAATATTCAAAATCTTTTAACTTTTAACAACTTAAACTGAACAAATATTTTCTTAAAGCTTCCGATGATGGAGTAGATCTCGATCGGAAATATGCAAGACTTTAAAACTACATTCCATTAAATAGTCCAATGATCACGAGACTTTCATTTAGAGTTGAGAGCATCGAAGGATCGTGCATTTTTATTCTGTTGAATTGTGTGATTTAAAGAGTTCAAACGTAAATGTAAGCTTTTAGCCTCCTTATCTCAAAATTAAAAGAGTAAATTTTTTTAAATAAATTTCGATCCAATTCCGAATTATTTTGGTATTATATTGGAGCTTTCACACTCATTTTTCGACCAAAATCTTTTTTCTTTTGTTGCTCCATTTTTTTAATATTAGCTTTTCGAGCACATAAATACTCAAATTCCTTGAACTTCGACTGAACAATAATTTCTTGAAAGCTTCCGATGATGAAAAATATCTCGGGCGGCCATAATCAAAACAATAAAATTACAGCCCGTTGAATAATCCAATGGTCACGAGACTTTCATTTAGAGTTTGGAGGACCCAAGAATCGTGCATTTTTTTCTTTTTAACGAGACAGAATGCAAGTCGCGAAATGTGATATAAACTTTTGCGTTGAATTTGATTGTGTGATATACGGTGTTCAAGTGTAAATGGAAACTTTCAGCCTCCTTACCTCAAAATTAACAGAGAAAACGCCGTTTTTCTTTTCTAGAGCTTTCAGAAGCTTTGATCTTAAAATAGAAATAAGTTTCGATCTAAATTCGCGTAATATTTCGTAATATATTGAAACTTTCAGCACTCAAATTATTCGATCAAAAGCTTTTGTAGCTGATGTTGTTGTTGAAAGCTCCATTTTTTCAATGACTTGGCCTTTCGAGATCAAAATTAAAAGCAAATCTCGAGCGGTCATATGCAAGACGGTAGAATAACAGTTCGTTAATAATCCAATGATCACGAGATTTCATTAGAGGATCCAAGAATTGTGCATAGAGCTAACAGAAAGCTAGTCGCGAAATGGAATATAAACAATTGCGTTTAATTTCATTGTGTGATATAAAGTGTTCAGCAAATAGAAGCTTCCAACCTCCATATCTCAAAATTAACAAAGAAAATCCGATTTTTTTCCAAAGCTTTGCTAAGCTTTGAACTTAAAATGGAAATTAGTTTCGATCTAAATTCGAGTAATTTTTTGTAATATATTGAGAGTTTAAGCAGTCAAATTATTCGATCAAATGCTTTTGTTGTGGTTGTTGTTGTTGAAAGCTCAACTTTTTTCAGTTGAAACAATATTAATATTCAAAATCTTCAAAATCGTTTAACTTTTAACGACTCAAACTGGCATATGCAGGACAGAAAAACTACATTCCATCAAATAGTCTAATGATCACGACTCTTTCATTTAAAGTTTACAGGATCGAAGGTTCGTGCATTTTTAGTATTTTAACGAGACAGAATGCTATAGTGGAAATGTGATGTAACCTATTCTGTTGAATTTCGTTTGGTTATGTATATTCCTCAGATTAATAGAAGAAATTCCGATTTTTTCTTCTAAGCTTTTATTTTAAAATAGAAAAAAGCTAGTAATTTTTCTTAATACATTGAGAGCTTAAACGCCTATCTTATTCGGTCAAAAGCTTTATGTTTGGTTAGAGCTCTACTTTTTTCAATGACAAGTTTTTCAAGTACAAAGTGTTTAAACTGCGAATTTAGCGAAACAAACATTTGCGAAATCGAAAGCTTTCAGTAATAGGAAATGATAGAGCGATCTAATGGTTACACAGAGAAATGCATGTCGATCTAAATTCGAATAATGCCGCATTATATTGAGAGATGTTGTGCCCTACTTTTTGATCCTTATAGCTTTCTTGTTTGTTTAAAGCTCAGCAGTATTACAAAATCTTTAAAAAATAACTTGATTTAAACAACATTTTGTGAAAGCTTTCCAATACCAAGAATGTTCGAGTGCTGACGATTGATCGAGCTATCGTGCAGCTAGTATAGTAAACTTAAAGCCAGTCAAGCAGGCCAATTATCACGAGAAGTTCATTTTTAAGGCTCGAACATTTAAAGAAGCTTTTTAACGAGGGTGATCGTTAGTCGCGAGACGCGATATAAAAATTGTCTTGAATCTGAATGTTTTAGAGAAGTGATTATAAATGTCAAAATTTGTGCGGCTTAGGGGCAGTCCAAAATTGTCATTTAACACTAGTATTAAATTTAATTATTAATTTATAGTGCTTTCTATAGTTTTTAGTACAGTTCATATATAATATGTAGTTTCTTACCAATTTTTGTGATATTTGTAAAGGGTCACCCACCCGTACTCGTCTGAATGGTTTGTGTGTTTAAAATGTACAAAAATGTATTTAAGACATATATCGATATAGATAGCAAACCACCAAATTTTTATATAACCATAGTTAGATAATATTAAATATAACCCTTTCATGCTTGATTTTGTTTGTTTTGGTTTGGTTTGGTTCCTCGCGTGCATGAGAGAGTTTTACTTTTAACATACTAATAAATAAATAAATTATAAATAAATTGTCATTCGCATGCAAACACATTTAGATAAATTAATTATGAAATATTTTTGTAATAATTTTTTGATAGATATTTCGAAAACCATTAAATACGAAATGGACGAGAGGCCATTCGGTATTTTCTTGATAGAAAGCCACCCTAGTGATAGTTGTAGGAGTAGGTACAGTGAATATTCTAACCGTTCGGATATCATTTACATTGACGAGCCCATCGTTATAGGTGTTTTGTGTATTTTGATTATTGGTGTTTGTTTTAGTTGTCGCTGGTGCAGGTATCGCCGCGGCCGGCATCGCCACATTACTACTACTACCACTACTACTACTACTACTAGTACTACTACTACTGACCGCTGGTGCAGGCGGTTGTGGATCTTCATCGTCAGCGAAACGTGACGAAAGACTTGGTGCGGGTTGGGAAGCAAATGCATTTTGATCAGTATTTGGTGCTATCGATGGGCTACGATCAGGACGTTGTGTTTGTGTTGTGGTTGGTAATAGATTTGCTGGTGCATTATTTTGTGCGTTACCATTGTTCGGTTGTTGTTGTTCTTGTGGCACAACCTAAAGTTTATACAATTATGGTTAGAAAAATTATATACAATTACATACAGTTGGTATAAAGTATAACATATATATAAATATCTACATAACCTAAAAAATAAATAACAATTTACAATTTTACAAACATTTACGTGTGTACATACTATAGTCTACGGCAATAATTAAACAAAAAAAAATTATATATTTACATTTGACAAACATATTTTGATATATACTGATTCGACGGTTAAACATTTTTTTGTACAAAATTCTGTTAACTAATTTGAGTTCTCTACCAAAGAGTTATATAAAAACAAAACTATAAATAAAATAACAAAAACATTTTGTAAAACGGTCGTATTTACAAATACAAGTAGTTTTTAATTTGGTTTTTCCGGCAAATGTTTATGTTGGCTTTGCACATAATTTGTGCTCAGCATTGTGTATACATACCCGAGTTATGGTTGGATTTTGATTTTGGACCGGACGATTTTGCAGCGGAACTACCGCCGGTGCTGGCCGTTGCGTTTGCGGTGGTGCCGGTACAATAGCTGGTCTTGGTGTAAAAACGCGTTGCGTGGTGGGCTGTGTCACTGGTGGTACACGCTGAACATTGGTTTGGGTTTGGTCGACTGAAAAAGTAATAAAATTAAATTCAACTCAAATTATTATCATATTTTTCCAAGTTCTAGTTCGCTAGATTCTCTCTTTTTCCTAAGAATTCCAAAAGTCTAGATAGAACGGTCTTAAAATTTATTAATGAATATATCTTAATGGGCGGTATTGATTTGGTCACTAGAGGAAAACTGTTGGGTTATTATAAATTAAAATTTAAATTTAAAAAAATGGAATTTAATATTTGGTCACTAGAAAAATATTTTTGTGCACCAGAAATTTAATATTTTGGAGTATAACAACTGGTCACTGAATTTATGGTCACTAAATATTGTTCATCAAAAATAATAAACTCCGTTTTTATTAATTAGCTGTAGGTTAGATTAAAATTTACGAATGGAGAGGAGTGGACGACGAATTTGTGTTAAATTGATAGGAGCTTCATCAAAATGCAAAATTTCGGTTTGAATAGTTTTTTTAGTTCCTGAACGTTTCTTTTTATTATTTTGTTGGTAAGCTACAATCATTTTTTCGGTGATAACAAATAACATGTTTGAACCCGTACAAACATATTCAAACTATCCAGACATTTTATGAAACCCAAATTATCGAAATAGTTTAGGTATAGTCCTGTGAATTTTACATGAACTCAAATTGTTCTGAGTGAGCAAATATCAAATAGAACAATTGACAAGATGCTGATATCGTTTCTTTTGACCTTCATTTATCAGACCTTCACAGTCGAAACGATCGAGTTGTTGATACCATTTGTAATAAAAGAGGTAGCATCCATTACTAAAACACGTCTCGTAAACCCAAATTGCACGAACATGTTTTCCAAGAATACCACCACAGTATCCTTTGCTTGTCGTTGGAGGCGACTAAACGGTTGGATCGGTGGGCTGACGAAACGCATCCGTAAAAAAAATCAACTGTTTATAAAGTCAACTAAACAAAAAATGGATACCGCCAAAACAACACCGGACCCCCGCTCAAGTACCCGGACACGAGATTTACAGGATCCTAGATCCTGTTAGAGAGCCTAATCACATGCATGAAGGAGTATAGTCTGGAACTCGTTGCTCTTCAAGAAACTCGCTGGCCTAAAAGTGGAAACCATGTATCCCAGGGCCATATACGTTAAGTTATGTCGAGATGACCTCGGAAATCTTGGAACTGGATTTCTTCTTGGGCCGCAGGTAAAACAGGTTGTTTTGAATTTCCAAGCAATCAATAACCGATTGTGTAAGCTTCGCTTGAGCATGAAGTTAGCTAGCATGTCGATAATTCATGTACAAGCGCCCACAGAAGTCAGCCAGCCCCAAGATAAAGACTCATTTTACAATGACTTGGACGATCTGATGGAATCTATACCAAAACACGATGTTTGAATGGTAATTGGGGACTTTAATTCTAGAGCTGACAGAAATCAGCCCGACTTGTGTGTCAAACATTGGTCCGTACTCCCGACACGAAACTGTGATCAATAATGGTGAGAGAATGATGTACTTCCATATATGGTCATTTTTGGGACTTAGCATTTTCTCAATATATTTGGTCCGAGTCGAGTTGTGAAACTTGAAGATAACCGGTGATGACGTCATATGTCATATATGGTTATTTTAGGGACTTTCCATTTTTTAATCGGTGATGACCGTTTTGGGACTTATCATTTTTTCAATGTATTTGGTCCGAGTCGAGATCTGAAACTTGAAGATAATCGGTGATTACGTCATATGGTCATTTTTGGGACTTAGAATTTTTTCGGAGTCCGAGATTTGGTCCGACTCGAGATCTGAAATTGTAGGATTTCCTTGAAACATTTTTTTCGAACATGCAACTAAATTTGCTTTCAAATAAATGATTTTTTTTATTTTAAAAATATCGATTCAGTTCAAAGATTATTTCGAAAACAATAAAACCTGTTTGCGTAAGGCTATTACAATTCAAAATGGAGTTTTTAACTGTACAAGAAATAAATGAAATGGTCCTGGTTTATGAGGAAGCTGGCCGTAGTCTTGAAAATGCGGTCAATCCAGATAGGATTCGGTCACGTGCTTCATTTTACCAGACTAACAAACAATTCACTGGTGATGGAAGTGTTCGACCTAAGAAAAGGACCTGTCGAGCAACAGTCACTGAGGAAAATAATGAAACTGTTATATTGGCTGCAGTAGCTTATAATCCTCATATAAGTACACGAGAAATAGCTAGCGAATCCAGATTATCCCATACCAATGTTTGGAAAATTTTGAACCGACATAAGTATCATCCGTATCATGTGGTTTTACACCAAGATCGTCATGGCGTGGATTTTCAAAATCGGGTAACTTTTTGTCAGTGGGCACGTGAACAAATACAGTATAATCCCAATTGTTTTCGCTATATGTATGGTTCTCCGATGAGTCGACTTTTACAAACCATGGAACGGTTAATCGACACAACATGCATTACTGGAGTCTTGAAAATCCAGCTCCCTTGGACTGTCAACGTGTGGTGTGGAATAATTGGTAACCAACTCATTAGCCTCCATATTATTGAAGGCAACTTGAATGGTCAAATGTACCGAGACATTTTAGAAAATAAACTGACAACCTTATTTGAAGACTTGAACTTAGAACTGCGACAGAACATGTGGTGACAACATGATGGTTGTCCAACACACCATTCGTTAGTAGCACGTGAAGTACTTCAAATTGGCCTGCCAGGTCACCAGATCTTACTTCGCCAGATTACTTTCTGTGGAGCTATCTCAAAGACAAAGTATAGCAACAAATACCAACAACATATTCTCACTTAATTTAATTAAAAGATGATGTCCACGTCGTTGTTCCTGGCTTACGCTAAAAGTAGTTTCTTGACAAGTCATTTTTCAGTAATTAAAAATTTAAGAAATACAATTTGTTTAAAATTAATTTCGAGTATTTACATTGAAACCGTGTATGCATAATGTTCTCAGTAGGAGAAATCGAAAAAAATTTAATATCGTCTATTACAGCGCCATCTATCATGAATCGAAAAAAATGTTACGTACTGCATTCGGTGAGCCCAACTTATCATCACTTTTTCACATAAATTTGGCTGTATTTCACCAATAGCACTCAATGTTGATTTTTAATTGCCCAATTGTTGTTGGATTATCATTAAAAACTTGTGACTTAACATATCCCCAAAGAAAGAAATCACGAGGTGTTAAATCACACGACCAGGGATGGGCATTTACGCGTCATCTAATATTTTCTACGTCAATATGTCGACAACTCGTAGACAACGTAGATATCGTAGACAACGTAGACTATTAGTAATAGTATATGTATGGCGTTTTAAATTTTTTAAATTAAGATTGGGCGGATTTTACTCCAGCACTCAATGCCACTAATGGGCCCACGGTGCAATACCCACAATCACACAACATTCATTCAATCCATTCATTCATCCCATTCACACAAGTACAGTATACCACCTGCGCATTGCATAGCTCCATGTCACCCTGTACAGTGACATGGAAGATGGGTCGGCCCATGAGTTCTACATTCCAACAGAGGGTCATAGATGTTTTCAATTTAATCACCGTTCGTAATCGGGAGATGAAAAATCCCTTTTGCATCCCGCCTCTGTTGGGATTCGAACCCGGTACCTCCCGATTCAAACATCTGGCTCAAGTAACGCCAATTCATGTATGGCGTTACTTGAGCCAGATATGTTGCTGACAATGCAGTGGACCCACTGCGAAGCTGACTAAATACGCTCTTTCATTAAAAAAAGATAACTTAAGAATACTAGTATTGATTCTTACTGGCCATGACCTTTTCAAGGGTCATCTCCATCGCATAGGAATAGCCAACAATGCCGTATGCGATGAATACTTTGAAGATGATCATGATATCATACACTTCATCGGCAGGTGCCCTGCTTTCGATTGTATTAGGTTTCATGTATTTTATTCCAGTACAATTCCTGTGCCTCTATTATCCTCTCTGCCTTGAGAGGTTAGAATCCAAGGTTTGCACCATGGGGCCTTTGTGGCATTGAGTGCGGAACCTTACTGGGTTCCAGCCAAATTTAAAAAAACTAACAAACCATAAATCTTATTATTTAACCGATTAGGTGAATATTCTACAACTCGTGTAAGTCAATTAAATAAATTTCCCAAATTTCTTGAGAAATCCCTAAGAAGCTAACACCATAATGACGTATATATATTTCAAGATGTCAATTAGTCTAAGGAATCCGAAAAAATTTATTTTGGAAACAATTGGGGATTAGGGAGTTTAGGACAACTAGGTTTGGTATGCCGATTAAATGATTTTTCCGGATTTTCTTGGGAAAAACCCAGGAAGCTAACATCATAATCCCTAATATTCTAATATGCCATTATGAGTTTAAGCTAACCGAAAAATATTTCAATTTTGAAAAACACGGGATTGGGTGGTTTCAGACACCAATTTAGATATGATCATGTATTTCGATTGAATGACTTTTCCCGTTACCCTTCTAATACACTACTTTCTTAAAAACTAAATTAATTTTCGAATAACTTAGAACCAATGACATCGTGGTATGTATGTCATTATGGTTGTAACCCACGAGGATTCCGCGCTCATTGCCACAAGTGGCTTTAGAGGTCAGATTTAAGAGAAATTTCACATACGTGTCAAATTGTTATTTGTTCTACGGCTTATCTGAATCAATAGTCACTAACTGCATCGGCTTAATTTTAAATAGCGTTACATATAGCATTTTCTAGCAATAATTTTGAAGCCAGCATCCGACATTTTATCGCAGTTAGAGACCGAGAAATATATTAAAGTAGCACCAAATTTAGCCAATTCTTAAACCCCAAAATCCGTTATATTCAAACAATCAGATACTCTTAATTCACGCAGAGCAACACAAAAGCTTGGCAAGTGTTTTCGGCCAATAGCTGTGATTTGAGTAATGCATCGCCATATAAGTAAACGAAAACAACAATTTTTAACGATCACTTTTAATCCATTATCAACGACCGCCGAGCAATCTTCTATTTGTAATTTCAACATGCCAAAATATCGTAAGTTGTTGACGTTGTCTTAATTGTCGACGTTGTAAAAAAATATTGCCAAGTAATCTACAAAATATTCTACGTATCGACAATCGCGTAAATTACATGGCGTAATCTACCCCGTCCATCCCAGCACGACCTATGGGAGGATAATTAACTGGATCACATCTTTCTATAATTTCATTACCAAATTTAGTTGTCAATAAATCGATTGTTAAGGTGGCTGTGTGGCAGGTGGCACCGTCTTGTTGAAACCACATATCTTCCAGATTATTCTCAACAACAGCAGGAAAAAAAAGTCATTTAACATTGTTCTGTATCGTTCTCCATTGACTGTTACTCTTCGACCATTTTCTTCAAAGAAATATGGAACAATCACTCCACCAGCATGAATTACACACCACACAGTGACTTTATCTGGATGTAATGGTGTCTGAATAGTTTCGTGTGAATTTTCATCATTCCAAATTCTGCAATTCCGTTTGTTTACATAACCATTTAAACCAAAAATGCGCTTCATCTCTGAATAAACTTTTCCGATAAAAATGTTCATTTTCAATAAACGACGTTTAGGGTGGTCCATTAGACCTTCAGTTCTTCTCAACCAGTTGAATTTTGTAAGGATGTAAACCCAAATATTTTCTTAAAATTCTCCATGTTGTTGTTTGAGAAAGATTTAAGTGTTGAGAACGACGTGAAACCGATAAATTTGGATTTTCTGTTACACTTGCTGCTTCTTTATCGTACTGATACTTTTTATCGTGTAAAGAAAATTCAGTTTCAAATTTGTCTACAATACGACGAATAGTGAGTCGATTCACTGAATAATGTCGTCCATGAATTCTTCTTAAATTTCTCACAGTGTTCACAAATGCGCACTGAGTTTGATAAAACAATTTAACAATTTGTAAACGTTGTTGCAGCGTGTATCTATCCATGATTAAATGACATAACCAACTAAACACAAATGACATAAGAAATGTCAAAAAAAAAATACGCAGTGTTGCCATTATAACCATTTTAAATTGTGTTAATCCTATTCCTTTAAAGAAAATCCTTTAGTTGCTTGCCTCCTCCATAGACCTTGAAAGCCACCCCCACAAATTTTATAGAACACTCCGTCGTTTCTTGTCCTGCCTATAATTCATCTTGCCGTATCAATTATAGAACATTATGTTGCTGGTGAATCCATGGCCAATTACCAAAAAGCTCCTCCAATCTCGGAAAAACCTCTTCCAAGAGAGATATGCTAAAGGTTTCTGTTTATTTCCATGATTTGAGAAAAGAGGAAAAATATTTGAACATTACGTACTACGGAACAATTTACTTGGTTTTTAAAAGCACAATAATGACTACACTTTAGCATACGACTATCTTTGAAAACACTATTCCAAAAATTAAAGAGCTTTTCGGTAATTTGCCATGGATATACCAGCAAGATCATGTCCCAATTCATATGGTAAGATGAATTACACGCTGGGGGTGTGGCGATTGTTTTCAAGGGACATCTAAGGAGGCAAGCAATATGAAGATAAACTTTCATTGGCCTGGCATAAAATTAGTCTAAATGGTTTGGACGCTCTCTACAATTCGATGTCCTCACGAGTTTTTGATACCTTTGTGCGAAAAGAGAGAGCTCCTCTCATTACTAAAACCATCGAAAACTAAATAAATAAGCTTATCTATCAAAGTGCTGGATGTTTTATTCGAAATTTTTATTTCTATAGAGAGTTATTGGTCGCAATCACGTGAAGCGAAGTGCACAAAGTGCAGAAAGTTATGAAAAAGAAAACAGTAGCCATATGCCTCTGTTAAAGGATACAAAATGATAAATTACGCTATGTCATAAATCTGATGTTTAAGTTCAGAATTTACTAGGGATAGATTATGGAATCTATCTGCCAATAAAACAATCACAAATCATTTATTGCCATATGCAACTGACACATTTGAGACACGGCCAGCATA
Source organism: Tipula unca (assembly GCA_951394425.1). Taxonomy (NCBI): domain Eukaryota; kingdom Metazoa; phylum Arthropoda; class Insecta; order Diptera; family Tipulidae; genus Tipula; species Tipula unca. Next base: position 181,633,821 of record OX596382.1, on the reverse strand, counting down.
TTTACATGGTTTCTCGAAGCCGAAAAATTATGAAATTGAACAAACTGGAATTGAACAAAGATGGGGCTCCGAATATAACCAAAGAAGGTTGGATCAAAAATCTGTGGGAGCATTACAATCGAATAGGAATTTTAGTGTATCTGACATAGTGTTAGTCCTGGTATAGTGGCACTGTTAAAAATAATTAATGATAAGTGACTCTGGTATCATTGCCATATCGGTTTAAGGATTTTTTTTTACAACAAACTATCTCATTCTTATTCCAGTTGGTTATGAGCGTTACGGTTTTAATCGTCCAATAATAAGTATTCGCGTAGAGTTTGTACTGTAATACCACTATAATTGAATGATTCTACAAATATTTAGTGGTATTTTAATACAAACTATATTACTGTACTGTTATTGGCCGGTTTAGACTCGCAACCAATTGAAATAAAAGTATTTTCTTTAAAAGTTTAAATCATTGTGAAATTTACACTGAAGTTAATGGATGCTCAGAAACGGTAATCAGAGTCATCATGGGCAGTAATGCTAAAACACATCACAGAATCCTAGATTTTATTCTATGTATAAGTACCAACCAAACGTACTAGATATGGAGGCGCTATACTGTGATAAAATAAACTATGTTTTAGCCTTTCCATTCCAAGTTATCGCCAACGACAAAATCTTAAATCTTAAGCCATAAAAGTCAACAGGACCTAAAGCATTATTTCTGCAGATGTCTATTGACTTAAGAGTAGGCAGCCTGGCTTGAAGTTATCTTCAAAGGTAGCCTAAAACTTTGTCACATTCCTAGTAAACGGACAGGACGAAGCTCTCACGTTAGAGGCTCAAACCACATGCATCCTGCATAAGGGACGATCGGTAGAAACAGCTCTACATTCCCTTTTTAGACTTATATTGAGAAATCTCTTGAGTACAACGAATACGCTATGGTAACCTGCTTGGATATAGAGGCTTTAGCAACATTAGACCAGAGGCAATCACTCGAGCACTTACATGTCTGAGGGTTGACGGGGCACTTGGAGACTGGATAGATCAAATGCGCAGAGCCATCATGACAGCTCATCTGGATATGGGGCGTGTATCAATAGATTTGTGAGTAGAGGCACATCATAAGGTGAAGTTTTTATTCCCCTTCTCTGGAATTTAGTCATTAATGACTTGTTACTAAACCTGGAAGGGCAAAGCTTTAGGGTGGTTGCTATTGCAGTATTCGGAAAATATCCTTGTACGTTGGGTGGGCGAATGCAATGCGCACCCGGCTATCTCTCTGAGTGAGCCAGCATCTGTGGACTGAGCGCAAATTCACGGCTATAAGTGGTACTAGCTTGTTCTTTATCCGATAGGGCAAATTACCTGGACTAAGTTTGAACAACAAGCTAAGCTGAAAATCAAATATCTTAGAAAGGGTAAAGAAAGCTACTTAACCGCTCTACTCCTGTAAAATTCCATTGGAAAAAGATGAGGTTTGGAGCTCCACATAGCACTATGGCTTAATGTATCGGTGTGTATACTATCTACAAGGTTGTCAGGCTACTATTAAAATTTCACAATCACATTTTCTTACGTCGAAGATAGCCTAAAACTGTCCGTCACAGTACGCACAACATGTCTCATCTCACAAAGCAGGCGGAATATCAGAATACCGCACTCTCATCATGTAAGCTGTTGAATACAGATGGTTTAACACCAATTTGGGCGTAATAATCAGGCAGATCTGGCCTAAACTTGATCGGTTCAGATTTGGCCAGCTGATATCACTTCCAAGGGACCACATTAGTAGACTGGCCATCTGCATTTAAAATTTCTTCCATTTAGCTGTGTTTCCCCATTGGAGGAAACATTCGCACAGCAGAATGATATTTATGGAAACTCACAAACTTGATGACCTGACGGATCATAGTAATGTCGACGTCAGGGATATTGATGATTTCTGGAATGCTGGGAATGGTTCAAAGAGTAAGGATCAGTTTGCGTCTATGCTACAACAACCTAACCTTACTTAACGCGTTCATAATTTTTGTTATTTGTTAAAACCTTCACACCTTTCAAAGAATTCTAATTCTAATCTTGTTTTCCTTCAAAAGTTTAATTCAATGGAGTTTCCTTCACATAATTCTTTAATACGAGAAACACCTTACCGTTACTCGCAACCTATTTCAACGTAATTAGCAATCTGGATGACTGCCAAAGTTTCCTTAATGTAATTGAAAATTTCCTAAACTTAAGAACTGTAAATGATTAGCAAGTTTCCATAATACAAAAATTACATTAAGTTGTTTCGTGCTTCCTAGGCTGGTTATCACCTTAAGAAAAATATTTTTACTATTAGTCGTAGAGTTTCTGTTGAGCATCGATATTTCACTCAATAATTTTGGGAACATAATAGTAGCAGATTTGAAACATCCCCCAAAAATATTTCACATATATAGCATCAAAGTTCCGGACCGATCGAGTCCACCGGAAAGGTTGAATGAAGGTCATTCCAAAATTTGATATTTTTAAGAATACCGCTTTACCGCATCGAAGTCTGTCTTCTGGTATTTAAATTTACAGAGAAATTTGATTTTTGCAGTTTTCCAAGAATACCAAGGATACATAAACATGTTTGAGGAATATAATTTGATCATTAAGAAGACTTATTAGAGTAACTTGTTTAGGGTTCTCAATAGTCTTGTCCCTCAAATTGTATAGCATCAAATGTGAATTTAAACAAAATTCGTCCATAATATTGTACTTACCACGATTTGTATTAATGCCAGCATTTGAAACCGGACTCTGCGGTGGCCGGGGCCGACGATCATTACTATTGATCGAATTGAATTGTTCCTCGCGTAAATATTCCTCAAACCGACGATGATATTCACCAGTTTGATCCCATTTCGCGCGTAACTCTTGATACATACTTGGATAGTCTTCGTACAGTTTGCGAATAATTTTCAATGCGTTTTCTTTCTGTTTCGGCGAACAGCGGGCACATTTTGTTCTGAGCGCATCGGGCAGAATACCTGTAATGTAAATAGAAAATATTGACATTAAATATAGTATTCGCTATAGCAAATTTGAACATAATACACTCAGCAGTAATTAATCAATATTTATTATGCGATACGCCATCGCATTTATACAAGAATTAATTGCCAAACAAATAACAAATGTTGACGTGATAATCGTTCGCAGAAAATGTTATCGATACTGTGTGTATGTGTGTGTGTGACGAAGATTATCGTGTATATAATTATGGAAATTAGCAACCCAAGGTTTATGAGCGCGCAAATATTTTTGGAACAAAAAGCGGAAATATTGTCATTATCACACTATGTGTATGTTCTCTATACACAAATACGCACGTGATCTCATGATCCATCACATATCTCACCGATCATTATTTCAAGTAAATAATTATATACAACTCAGACAAATTATCTTATTTTTAATTGTATACAATGTCTCATACTTGCAGAGAATATCTAATATATTGTATCTGATGTATAAATTAGATATTTCCAATGGAATCACGTTCCAGTAACGCCGGTGGATTTTCCATCACAATCCCGCATTTCGTATTTACATGTATTGTGCTGGCTATATCAAGTATTTAACAGTCTCATATATCAGGCAATTAATTCGATGATTCATGACGTTAATCATGATTAATATAAGTAATTATTTTAATTACGATGCATATGATTGAGATGTAAATTACTATTAAGAAGAGGTATAGATCAGATATGAGTTAATAGAAATTGAATATCGTGTTCCAGTAGAAGGATTTAGAAACGTTGATGACGCGTTTGCTAATCATCTGAGTTAAAGGGTCACCTCCAAACAAATGCGCACCTACACTACATGTTTCATTTTAATAAAATACAAACCATTTCTAATATTACAACTATTTGGTGTAAGTTGCCACTTTGTACAACAAATACCAAAAAGATTTAAAATTTACAATTATTAGCCATGGCATTGAACATCAGGGATGAGCGAGGTAGATTCCGCCTTGTAATATACGCTAAACATAAAACTGCGCTTACCGAGTTCCAGCATATGGTCCAACTAGGCATATGCCGACGGTGATCTTGCGCCCATGTGGAGATTATCGTCGACTAAACGCCGTAACCACACCGATCCCACTCATTCAAAATTTGTCAATGAACCTAAATGGATGCGGTGTGTTTTCAAAAATTGATTTGATTAGAGCTTATCATCTTATCCCAATTGCGCCCGAAGACGTACCTAAAACGGCTAGTTATTGCCTTTGGGTTATTTATTTCAATTCACACGAATGGTCTTCGAAACGCTGCGCAAACTTTTCAACGCTCCATGAACGAAGTTGTCAAAGGATTAGATTTTATATTCGTCTACATCGACGATATACTGGTGGCTAGCAAAACTGAAGAGCACAAATGTCATCTCAAACAAATGTTTGAACGCCTCGTCGAATTCGGAGTGAATATCCAACTTTCAAAATGCGTTTTCGGTGTTCCTGCTCTCGAATTGCTCTGTCACCAAATTATCCAAGATGGCATAACACCCTCGCTACGGCGAGTTGAAGCTATCGAAAATTTTACACCGCCAACATCAATCCAACAAATTCTGCGACACGTAGGAATGGTCAATTACTATACCATCGATTCATTCCAAAGCTCGCCGAATCACTGTCTCCAATTTATGCTCATTTGGCAACATTGAACAAAATGCCCAAGAACAAAAAATGTTTTTCTTGGCCCGACGAGTGCAACGAGTCATTCGCCCAAATTAAGAGCACTTGCTAACTCAACATTGTCAATCACGCTATAGCATCTCCACTGATGCGTCTGGTTGTACAGTAGGAGCAGTCCTACAGCAATGGAATAAAGATTGTTGGCAACCTTGGGGATTTTTCTCACGAAAGCTCTCAACAACAGAGATAAAATACTCAGCCTTTGACAGGGAATTCCTCGCAATTTATTTAGCCATTAAAGAGTTCCACTATTTCCTGGAAGGTAGACAATTTACTGTCTACACGGAAGCCTTTAATCAAAGCAATTGTCTCCCTGAGCGAAAAGAGTCCACGGCAGACTCGACACTTTGACTATATCGTTCAGTTCACGACGGACATTCAACATAAAGTAAGCAAAACGTGGTCGCTGACACATTGTCACGGACTAGCGCGATCACGTTTCAACAATTGACTCCGTCAATCTAGATCTTAAACATCTACCTCAGATACAACAATCTGACTATGAATTACTCCAACTATTGAATAATTCATCACGCCCTTAGAGTTCCAAATTCAAATTAGAACTCACCATCCTTCCAGGGTTAAAAATTTATTGCGAAACATCAACAGGTGTAAATCGACCATTTGTTCCAGCATCTCATAGACATGTAGTGTTCCATGCTCTGCATGGTCTATCACAACACACATTGGGTGAAGTGCTGTATTGGTTGCCGCAGAAGAGCAAGGTTCATCAACATATGAAGTCCGAACCTTGACAATTTAACCTGCCTTCTGAGCGGTTCGAGCATATACACATGGATATATAGTGGAACCATTGCCACCATCCGAAGGATATGTGTATGTGCTCACCATCGTCGATCGCTTTACTCGTTGGCGTGAGCCATACCCTATTCAAGATAGCACCGCTACCACTATTGCTAAGACGTTTGTCGAGCAATACGTTTCAAGATTTGGGATACCACTGGAAATCACAACAGACCAAGGCAGTCCATTCGAGTCTAAACTCTTTTCCGAACTTACGCGTTTACTAGGCGCTCATAAATTTCGTACCACTGCCTATCATCCGACAACTTAAAGCTTCGCTCAAAGAGCTTCCTATCGTTTTGCTGGGAATACGAGCAACAATAAAGGATGAACTAAAATGCACCCCAGCTGAACTAGTTTATGGTCAAGCCCTCAGATTACCAGTAGAATTTTTCGAAACAAGTTCCAAGGATAGTTCCGATCCACATGACTATGCCGAAAGGCTTCTCGCAGCCCTGCGCAACATAATCCCTATTGACACTCACAAGTCAACTAACCCGCCTATTTTTATTCCCAAGTCATTAAACAATTGCGAGTACGTAATCATTCGTATTGACAGAGTACGAACGGGCCTAACACCTCCGTACGAAGGACCTTATAAAGTCATTCGTCGTTTTCGTAAACATTACATTCTTGATGTAAAAGGCAAGAATGTAAATATTTCTATTGACAGATTAAAGCCGGCATTCGGTATCCTATAGCTGAGTGTAACTTAGTAGTTAACCAAACAACTCCTAGAAAGTCTGTCCGATTCCTAATTAATCCTTAATTACATTTTATACAATCATCCCCACCAATAACCTTTTAATTTGGAGGGATTTTACTTGCAGAGGGGTGATGTAGCGGTTGCAACATTATGTTAAATACTTGGCTACTGCACTACAAATAATTCAAGCGCGCAAAATACTTGGCGCAAAAAGCCCAGCGCAATATCTACAATTTGTTCAGCTTTATGACGAAAATCAGCGTTCTGTGAGGCATGTGTGTCGTGCTTGGACCACTATGGAGTACCATTTAACAGTTTCAATACTAATTTAGAAAGACGGTCGGAACATAAGACCGATGTCGCACCATGATAGGAATATTTACTTCCTGAAATTGAATCCCGTGATCTCGATGACATTTAGTTCCAAAAAGACAGCGTTACTTGCCATATAGCTCGTAAAAAAATGTACATATTCAGCAATCATGTTGGCGAGCAGTTCATTTCACGCTTCGGACCGATAAATTGGCTATCTAGGTAGTGTGATACCGCACCTCTATAGAATTTTTTCCTTTGGGGCTAAGTAAAGTCCAAGGTCTATGTGGATAAACCAGCTACATTTGAGGCATTGGAAGCGTCATCAAAATCGGGCTTTTAAAATTGACCATCTTAATCGTCATTATGGAAAATGTGACAAAAACCTGGCTCAATAACTTCAAATTGCTGACCAAATCATATTGTTTTTTGCAAATATAACTTGAAGTGCTTATACTTCGCAGGTGCATCCCACGGATCCATTAAAATACGTCCACTAAATTTTGTGAATATTTGGTCATCAGTCTGGCACATTTTTTAGCGAACAAGTGTTGGTTATATGAACGATTTTGCTTTTTAATAACTCGGTAGATCTTATAGCCTTCCTTAACTCGAATTGTGTTAACGTTTATGGCCCGGTCATTGTCAGTGCCCCCGGAATATCAGTTGTGCCATGTTTCTGATTTTTGTGCGAGCTGTGCTTTCCGCGGTATAAAGAGAGTTGCACTCTATATAGTGCTATATATCGTTGTTTTGGGTGCCAATTTAATGATTTTGTAATGAATAAACAGGACGCTGAAGGTTTAAGGTTTTGGTTTTGTATTTATTGCTAATAATTTCAATTTCCCAAAAGTGTACTCTACTGAATCGTATTCGTGATGTTAATTGGTTTGCATTTCAAATTCTTTTAAAAATAGCATTTTTGTTCCTATGAACTTTTCAAATTGGCCAAATTCGTTTAGTTTTAATACTAAACAATATTAAAGCTTCATTAGTATGATTTTATTGCGCGCCTTTATAATTTAGTCTGAAAGAGCACCTACTAAAACTTAATTTTACCACTTTCTGAAACTTGACCTTAGAAAAATATCATATTGCCAAGAAGCTTAATTAATGTTGTAAAATATTACAAATCTTTTTAATGTATCGATCGTTGACTGAAAGCTCTCAGACTAATTGATTATTATTAGCAGATAAAAAGCTTAAGTTAAATAAGTGAATCTGGCTGATAGTTTAATAGTTTTACTTAAAGATCCGGCAAAGCTGTTAACCATTGAGTACAGTAAAAAGATCAATGGATAATTGATCATATACGAGTAGTAACAAGTTCAATATCGATAAAAGCTCTCTGATAGTGCAAATTTTTAATATAGAACTTTCTGATATTCCAATTGTGTAACTTGGAAGCAAACGGAGTCTTTTCCAAGTTTAAAAAAATGTTAATGATGAGGTTAATTAATTAATTAACTAGGGGAAATGCTGCACCTAATATCTTACAACATATTCGAATGATGAATGGGCGGCCATCAAATAATGTCTATCTCTCCATTGCGAATGCCAATCATTAGCGGACCAAACGGAGATTTATCGAGACGGCTAATCATCCAAACCACAAACATTACCAGAGGTTTACGCCTGGAGATCCAGTATTTGAACTACAAAATTTTCGCCATTCATATAAGAAAAATACAAACAATTCAGTAACTGCCCCAATTAACCAAATTTTTTCACAAACAATTCAGTAACTGCCCCAATAAACCAAATTTTTTCACAACCAAATCAAAAAAATATTTTAATTTAACCAAATGATGTTACCACAAAGGAATATGGCATATGACATGCAACACCTAAACATCAAACCACCAGCACCAATGGATATTGATCCATCACCACAGAGCTAGCTGTTGAGGAAGAAAACCAAAATCGAGAAGGAAATTAGAGAGAGTGGAGAGTTAAATTTTATGATAGGTGCCTCTCTAGCATACCATACATATAGAAAATCAAACGAAAAATGGCAACACTCTTAAGTTCCTAATTGATACTGGTGCCAATCAAAAAAAGCACGAAAGCACGATTCCCACTAATGCAAAATCCAAAATTAGATCGGGAGAACGAGAAATTTCCAGGATTGAAAAATATTCGATAGCATAATTGGCGATGACACACTGAAACAACTCATTGCATTGATCGAAAAAGTAACATCCTAACACTTGCCTCAAGGATTAAGATATACGTTTGAAAATACGAGACAGCCACCTCTCTTCCGAATTAAAACAGGAAATTCAACTAATGCTTTCAAAAAAAAAGACACTGTTTTGTCCAGTAAATAACAAACAACAACTACGGAGAAGGCAAACTACACAAAATCCTATCCTTATCCAATTAATATGAGGAATGAAGTAGAGGAACAAATTAACGAACTCCTATAAAGGATGGGATCATACGGCCTTCGAGGAGCCCATACAACGCTTCCGGTACACCAAAACTATAGGATGGTTATTTATTTCAAGCGATTGAATACCATCACCATCTCAGATACTTACCTGATTCCGGACATCTCTAACACGATCTCACATTGGGATTCCATCAAATTAAAATGAAAGAGTCCGACATACCGAAAACCTCCTTTTCAAACATGAACGGGAAGTACGAACACGTGAGACTTTCCTTATTGGACTTAATAACGCACCGGCTATCTTCCAGAGGATGACGGGATTTATCGGTAAAATCTGCTATATCTACAACGATGACATATAATTGTTTTCGAACTGGAAACCGAGTAAGACACTAATAAATATAGAAAAAATATTCTCTGAACTTGAAACGGCCAATCTACGGATAATTTAGGCAAAACGGGATAATCATCCAACGAAAATAGCTGCTATCCAAAATCTAAAAAATCCCGGGATAGTATCGTACTACAGGCACTTCATTAAAGATTTTTTTCGAAGATAGCAAAACCCTCAGATTAAAGCGAGCTAGTCAAAAAAGTAAAAATCAGTATGTACCAGCAACAGATTCCATCATTTCGTTGTATTAAGGAGTTACTATCATCATCGGAAATATTGATATTTCCCACTTCAGCAAATCTTAACCTGACTACGGACCCCTCGGACACGACAATAAGAGCCGTACTATAACAAGGGGATACTGGCAAGTAGAGACCAGTGAAGTATATTTCCAGATTCCAAAACAAGACAGTAGAAAACTATGCAGTCAAACGAAAAAGCAATGTTGCCCATAAATTGGGCTTTGTACAACCTGAAAAACTAGTTACATATATGGAGCCAAGAAAATTAGCATCAACGTTTGCTCTTAGCAACTGAACGAACTTGTCTACACACCTAGCTGTACTAATAAAGTGGCTGACGCCCTATCAAGATTGCAACTAGAATCAAACACGTTGTCCACTGAAGGAACATTTCACGGCGAAGAGGCAAAGAGGAACCTCGCATCCATCCTACCATAGGCACCACATTAGTCTACCGGAGAGATTTTAAACACGAATTTGATCAACGGGATTAAAATACCTGAGGAATCTATGCAAATCCTACAAGAGGTCTTTGAGGAACACTCTCCCAGTGTTAAGTTATAAAATTCGCCTAACTCAAAGAACGGTTACGAATATCTGCAATGAAGAAAACAAAATCTTGATTGACATCCCAACCAAGTGCAAATTCAGAAAACGCCCATCCCGACGTGAATGGAAATCAAGAACGAGAAATTCTTATCACGCGTGGATAAATTCTCAAAATGTTCGAAACATTTTAGAATCAAATCTAAATCTATCCCCCATATAAGATACAAAATAATCAAGGCACTGCACTATTTTACCGACCCATGACGCTTGTAATGGACAATGAGAGGAGCTTCGTCAGTTCTACTATCACAGACTATACCTGAAAACCTTAGATTCCGGACTATACTACAATTTTTGATTATGATCTTTGTTATGTAATTTGATCTACGAATAAATATGCAAAAGTATACGTTAAGTCAAAGTATAACGTTATCAGTTATTAAATTATAATGGATCTCTGACAAATTTTTTGTCGTTTTTGCTGGATTCCTCAATGCTATAAAATTAATTTTGTAATGATTTTATACTACAGCGAAACTAATATATTGCACAAAACTATATTATTCTTAACTAATAATAAACATAAATTACATTGTGTATGCATAAGTTAATTATAAGTACGAGTATATTACCACATAATTACAATAAACAATATTAAGCATTTAAGACCTTCAATTATAAATTTTAATTAACAATCAACACTAATATAACTGAGAAAAGTGATAAAGGTCTCTTAAACCGCATACGTCATAAATACATATAATACAAAAAGTGCGGTTTATGTAAATAATGTATTGCTCTACTAACACACTTGAACTTACAACCACAATTTTTTGGCTCGTACGAATCACGCAACCTTGAATTTGGTGAACTTTAGCGCTTACAAATCTAAAGACTAGCGTGACTGAAGTAATTATTGTTTGGTTTACGGAATACCTCGCGGTGTCATTAGTCTCTATATTATATGACGACACACACACGGAAGTATATCAAACTATAAAAAACTGTTAAGTAAAAATCAAATACCATCCGCGCGCATCTTAATTGATTAGCGTGCTACTTTCATTTTTCTATATACAAACGATAAGAATTTAGATATTTTTGGCATAAAATCCTCAATCTTTTTCGTGTTGTTGTTTGTTTTTGGAATTTCGTGATGTGAATTATTTTATAGGTATGCATGTGTATTTGCGGTTCGAATTAATCATAATTTTAATTTATAAAACGGAAATAACACAAAATGACAGTTTATTCACACATGTTTTGAATGAGTCACAAACCGCAATTATTTCTCATGAATGGTAGGTAGTTACAATAATTCAGCATAACCACATTTATAAATTCGTTTCGCACAATTTTTCAAAACCTGCGGCCCGATCCGACCCAAATCAATAATAGCGATTTGTGCGATAGAATTATATATGGCGCAAGTGTGAAATTCTAAATTAAATTCTAAATTGACCATTTAATGCTAACTCAGGTTGATGTATTTCCTCGAAGGTATACAACCGGATAAATATAACTTTGCCATAACATTAAACTTTGACTTATTATCGTGTAAGATATCTTGTCTCATTGAATTTGGTGACACGTATAGTGTATCAGTCTAATGTTTGGCAAAAATCATCAACATTTGGAAGAAACTCAAGCCCGAATCATATAGTATGACCCTGATACCTCAGGGTCGGTTTAAATGAACGGTCCGGATATCAAACTACCTATCCAGTTTAAAATATACTTTTAAATTTACGAACCGAGCATTTACATCTGCTACACCAAATCATTATTCAACTTTATAAAATCCAAACTTGACTCAAACACAGTAAAGGGCATACAATACTGAAAAAAATTGGATGTTAAAAACAATATGAAGTACGTAGCAAGTGTGCGATCCCAGAATTCCTTTCCAGAAAAAATAAAAATGTTCATCAGGCAATACTATTCTCATCGTAATTCATCCTATATTCATAATCTTGTCGTACAAAGTAATTGGCACTATAGGCTCAGGCAGTCATATAATTATGGCCCAATATATTTAATTTGGATTTTAATTAATGGTTCTCGGAAACCACGAGTGCCGGTAAGAGTTTTTTTATGATTTTGACTTTGTTAGGTCTGCAACGACTTATGACAGCAACTGGACACCGTGCCAAGGCAAAAACATAAGATTTCTTTTCCGGGACTTATGGTTCCTGAGAACCAATTAGTCCGTACGACATAAGCGAAAAACCTTGTTTTCAAATTTTATTTCAAATTTTGGGATGATTTTCGATGAGAATAGTTTTGCCTGATGAACATGGAATTCTGGAATAACTTCACACATTTGTACAAAGCGCCGGATATTTAATAAGTACACATCTAAAAATGGGATACGGTATCGAACGAAACAACATCAGACATATGAAATAGAAAATTTTAAAACGAGATAAAGTACAAGAGTGTCAGGCAATGAATCGTAAACAATATACTAAAAACAGAAAACCATAGATAAAGTATAAAATAAGGAACAGCATTTGCCTTTTAGAGCAAAGTATATGACATCTGGTAAACCGATTTAAAACGAAAGCAAAGGTGGGTGGTCTGGTGCGAAGCTGTCTTGGGGGAATCAAGTTGGTACTTGTTGCCAGCTCCGTATCTTGCAGCTTCCACAAGTGTGCGTGTCACCTCCCCGTGGTGACCACCGGGCAACTGGTACACTATATTTTTATGTGGTGTACTAGGCGAAAACACGTCGCTAAACAACCGGGCCAGGTTAAGGTGTTAACCGTACCGTGCTGATAACTGACCAGGCTGGGGGCCCAGTCTTAAAACTAGCCCAGAGAAGGTATTGAACTGGAAAGTGTCCGAAGACCATTCCTTTTCTGACCATTGTTATCTCCAGTACGAAGTGGATACAAAATCCACTAAAAAACCATCCTTCAGAAATAGGAAGAAAACTGATAGGGATTGCTTTAGAACCATTCTGGGTAACTTATTACCGGTATCGGTTCTAAACCCTCCTGCATCTACACAGGAGCTTGATGCTCTAGTAACCAAGCTATCTGATGCTTTTAACAAAGCCATGTTAGGTGCATGTCCTATCAGTAGACTCTTGGGTAAATCTCGGCCACCCTGGTGGTCGAGAGAACTCCAAGGTACTCGTATGAAATGCAGGAGACTGTTCAAGAAAGCAAGGAACACAAATGCTGCTGCAGATTGGGACTGTTATATGGAAGTCCTTAAAACCTACAAGTACGAGCTAAGAGCGGCCAAAACGAGGGCCTGGAGGCACTACTGTGACAACATACAGGAGTACTCGGAGGCTGCTAGGCTACGCAAGTACTATGTTATTCTACATCCCGAGTTATTTACAACGACCGGATGGTTTATGGACTACGTGTAGTGAGGAATCCCTAGAGCTATTACTAGAAACGCATTTCCCGGAGTGCTCGGTGCTAGCTCCGGAGAGAACCATGATAAATAGGGGTGTAGACTCCATAAGTCATATAGTAAACAGGCGGAATAGCCTATGGACAATAAACAGTTTTAAGTGATACAAGTCGGCAGGACCTGATGGCATTATTCCTGCGGATATTAAGCGAACTATTGACTTAACCCTGCCTTGGCTGGAAGTTATCTTCAAAGGCAGCCTAGAACTCTGTCACATTCCTATAGCAAATGGACTGAAGTAAAAGTTATATTTATACCTAAGGCGGGAAAAAGCTCTCACTGCTATCCCAAAGACTTTAAGCCTATAAGCTTATCCTCTTTTCTGTGAAATTCACTGGAAAGACAAATATAGGCTCAATCAAGCCGGGTAAGCTGTCGGGATCTAAATACGCATACTGTAAGGGAAGATCGGTGGAAACAGCTCTCCACTCCCTTATAGGTCCGATTGAGAAATCACTTGAATATAAGGAATATTCAATGGTTACCTTCTTGATATAGAGGGGGCCTTTGGTGACGTCAGACCGGGGGCAATCCGGAGGCGGGTCACTCAGAGGCTGGATAGATCAAATGCTTAGAGGCAGGATCGTGACAGCTTATCTGGGTGGGACGTCTGTCGGCAGATACGTGAGCAGAGGGACACCTCAAGGTGTCGTTCTATCCCCCTTTCTTTGGAACTTGGTCATAATTGACCTGTTACTAAACCTGCAAGGCTTTAAGGTAGTTGCTACGCGGATGACGTTGCTATTGCGGTCTTCGGTAAATATCCTAGTACGCTGAGTGAGCGCATGCAGTGCGCGCTTGGTTACCTCTCTGAATGAAACGCGGCTGCGGACTGAAAGCAAACCCACAGAAAACGGAGCTGGTCCTCTTTATCAGGAAACACAAACTTCCTAAGAGTGACCCGCCAACATTAAATGGTACTCGCTTGATCTTTACGGATAGAGCGAAATACCTCGGACTGCTTTTGGACAGCAAGCTAAGCTGGAAACCAAACATCGTAGAGAGAGTAAAGAAAGCTACTATAGCGCTCTACTCCATGGGGTATGGAGCCCCACTTAATACACTGGCTCTACGTCTCAGTGTGCAATCCTATACTGCTGTATGGGGTTGTCGTCTGGTGACCCGCGTTAAAAATTATGACCAACCTTAAACTATTGATGAAAGTTCAAAGAACGGCCTGCTTGTGTATAAGTGGCTCTCAGGAGCACACCTACTCAAGCTCTGGAGATTCTCTTTCATCTTACTCCCTTGGATATTGCGGCCGAGCAGCTTGCATCTTGCACAGCCATTCGGCTCAAATCCATATCTATGTGGCCCTGTAACAATATAGGGCACTCGTCTATCCTATGCAACAGAGGTATTCAGGAAGCTACTGACTACGCTATTCCTTTGCCATCTGTTGAGATGAAATTCCTAACTGAGTTTCCCACCAGTGAGGACTGGGTGAACGAAACGGTTATGTACAATGAGGCGCTAAACTTCTTCACGGATGGCTCAAAAAGGGATAGAGGGGTTGGCTGCGGGGTATTCTGTGAGGCTCTAGGGGTTAACCTCTCTTTTCGTCTTCCCAACTTTTGCAGCGTTTTTCAAGCTGAACTGATCGCGATAATGGAAGTCTTGGGACTGGTTGAAGTATAATGTAATATCTACGAAGGATATTCGCATTTTTACGGACAGCCTGCGGCTGCTATTAAAACGCTACAATCATACTTCCTGACGTCGAAGGTAGCCCAGAACTGTCTGGCATCTTTAAATGAGATGGCTGATCAGTTCAACATCCGCTTGACGTGGGTGCCAGGGCATTTCAATATCGCAGGGAATGTAATGGCAGATCAGTTGGCCCGCAAGGGTACAGCACGCCTAGTAACCCAAAGCAGGCGGGATATAAAGATACCGCTTGCTTCGTGAAAACTGCTGCTTCAAGAAGAAGCAATAAAAGAAACGAACGTCAGATGGTCTAACGCCAGTTCGTGTGTAATAACCAGGTAGGCTCTGCACCTGTCCTAGTCTAGCGTACAGCAGAACAAAATTTATGGGAACTTTCCCTTTGAACGACCTCTCGGATCTTAGTAAGATCGAGTTCCGGGACTTGAAACGCTTCTTGGTAAGCTCAGGGTGGTTTAGCGAGTGAAAAGGAGGAAACTCGAATGTGGTACAGCTACGGACCAATTTTGTGTCTATGCTAGTCCTTTGGGACGGCCACCCTTACCTAACCTAACCTAAAGCAAAGGTGCAATTTCACATATAAATAAATTTTGGCCGCCTTCGGCTCGTATGGATTACCAGCGCCACTTGCGGCATTTTAAAGGCGAATATCAGAAGGATATTTCACGTATGGTCGGTCATGACTAAACTCGGCATGGTGAATGAAAATGGGATTCTAAAATAACTTTTGGCAGAAGTTCTGGAATATTGGCCAATATAAACGGAAATAGGCCATTTCTTGATTGATTTTAATGAAATACGGTGTTTTGAATGGAAATAGGATTATAAAATGATGTTTGGGTGAAGTTCCAGAAAATGACTAATAGAAACGGAACTGGGCCATTTCTTGGCCGATATGAAATTCGACCTGAAGTTCTAGAAAATGGTTAACTGGAGCAGAACTAAATCATTCTTTGACCGATTATAATGAAACTCGGTATGTTGGATAGGAATAGGATTCTAAAATGACATTGAAATGAAGTTCTGGAAAATGGCCTACAGGAACTAAATCATTACTTGACCAATCATGATAAAATAATGATAAAATGTTAAATGGAAATAGGGTTATAAAATTATTTTTCGATAAAGTTCTGGAATATGGTCAACTGGAACGGAACTAGGCTAACAAAACAGCTAAAATTCAACCATTGAATTGATTTATAAGTAACATTTCGAATTGTGATTATAGTTAGATACGAGATGGGGATTAACAATAAATCAAAATTCGATTTGACGCTTACAATTCTGAGTTTTATAAAGTAATTTTCAAATTTTCAATATTAAACGCTCATATCTCAAATTTATGGTGAAGTTTTTGGGAATATTCCGGTTTTGACACGATTTTTTCTGTTTGAACCCGAATCCAGCACAAAAAGTCGCATAATACATCGAGAGATGTCACATTTTGGGAATATTCTCGCGATTTTAGCAAAGGTGTTCCCCGTTTGAACCCGAATTCGGTACAAAAAGTTGCATAATTCATCAAAAAATTCAACATTTTTGGGAATATTGTCGAGGTTTTAGCACGATTTTACCTGTTATAACCCTAATTCAGCACAAAAATCGTATAATACTTAGAGAAATGCCATTTTTTGGAAATATTCTCGCGGTCCTAGCTCGACTTTCTCCGTTTTAACCCGAATCCAGCACAAAAATCGTATAAAACAGTATAGCGTCTTCGATTTGGATGGTAATAGCGTAACCACGGAGTACCTATAATCGGGCCCTGAAAAAATCAGAGAAATCTACTGTGTTCAGAAAACAGAAGACGCATACTAACAATCGTGATATTAATAAACCTTTTAACAATTATTCCTTGATTTGGGAAACACTCCACAATGATTTAAATCTTTCAAAGGTAATTTTATTTATTTCTGCACGGCAGTATTGAAAATTGATGATAATTTCATTTGCACTAACTGATTTTTAGAACTATTGTTTCCCCGGTCTTTTACACACAAACTTTAAACTAATGTCAAAGATTTAAGGTGACTATTAAAACTATACGAAAACCAAGGTACTACGTCAACGACAAATTGTAAGGACATATTTATAGTATTCATTTATATCCATACCGTACCACATAATTGGCCCTTAATTGCATCGAGTTTTACAATCTAAAACTAACTGAAGCTCCTTTTTTGATCTATAAGTGAATATTTTCGATTTTCATTAATACATACAGTTGCTAAGTCCATTTGGTGATAACATAGTTTGATATATCGTATTATTAATAGAAACCTAGGTTTCAAGTGAAAAACCCCGATTTTTTCCAACAAATTTTAACGAAAACCTAAGATTTGGGAATGCAAACCCTACCTATATAGGAATTTTGTGCAATTTAAAGTGCGAATTCCATGGGAAAATTTTACTAAGCTAACCAATTTTACTGAGAGGGTGGTATAAACAAAATTCCATTAGAGATACAAAGACAAAGAATTCGTTTATTTTAATTTTTTATAGCAAAGTATTGTAGTTAACATTTTAACACCGGAGCAACATAACCTACCTATAAATATCAATTTTGATGTTTTGTGTACTATGTATATAGATGAATTGTCTCAATTTCATTCGGGCAAGTGGCGGGGTTTTCCGTAATTTCGCAATTTTTCGTAATTTTTAAAAAAATATGAAATAAAATAATCGGGTCTCCCTATACTAGTCGTTTACAAATGAAATACATGACATTTTGCTATAAAAAAAACTAACAACCGAAAGTTATATGCAGCAAACATTGGAACACAAATTTATTTGTACGCGTTTGTGTTACTGAGAGGTTTACAAGTTTTTATGGCAGTAAAAAAATGTTATGGCTAGGGTGACCAGATTCTGCAAAAGTACATTTTAATTAGTACTTTTTTTGAGTTTCAAAAGGCTCTCGTTACTGTACTAATTTCAATAATTTTTTAATTTCTTCCTGTAAGGCTTAACTGAGTCGCCCTTTTACAAAATACAACTATACGAACTTGCGCATTTTATTTCAAATCTCTAATATATCGTAGGTTCGATATTTTCTTAATGGTCGACGTTGAGAAAAAACCTTGCCAAGTAATCTACGTAATATTTTACGTGTCGACAACCGCGTAAATAATACATCGTAATCTATCTCGCCCATCCCTGTATGCCATATCAATAAAATTTCGCTCAAAAAATTAACATTTGGAAGAAACCCGAATCCGTTTTATTGTACGGCCCAGATAAAACACTGCCTATCCAGTTCTATCACACTACCACAACGTTTTTGCTTATATATTCTTGTCATACGAAGTAATTGGTACTATAGGCTCAGACAGTTACATTTGGCCCAATATATTCAATTCGGATTTTAGCTATTGCTTTTCAGGAACCATGGGCGCTAAATAAAGTTTCTGATATATTTGCTGTAATAAATCGTTGAAGACAAATCGTATGTAAATATTGGAGCAATTGGCAGACATATGTATCTCCATATATGTAACATAGATTTTAGTTAGTGGTTCTCGGGAACCGAAGGGAGTGCAGGAAAATGTGTTTTATGATTTCGATTTTGCTATAGGTATCCACTTCCTGCTAATTACGTCAATTACCACATACGGCATTTCTGCAATGATTTATCACAACAAGTGGACCCATGTCAAGTCAAAAACAAAAGAAAATGACATTCCTGGTTCATGAGAACCATTAATTAAAATCCAAATTATATATACATATATTAGTGTCCGTCAAAAGAGCCAAGGCTGCCTGCAAGGGGGGTTCTCACAACCCTTGTTGTGGCTCATGGTTATCGACGAACCACTTGTTAAATTGCAGCGATTTGGGTTTATCGTGCAAAGCTACGAGGATAATCACGTTTTGACAGTGTCTGGTAAATACTTCAACGTCTTATCTGATCTGACACAGAATGCCCTTAACATGGTAGAAGTTTGGTGTCTTGATAAAGGGTTGTACGTCAATCCCTCAAAGAATAATCTGGTTGTCTTTACGAGACGTAAAGACAGTGCTAATCTGTATGTTCCCACTCTCTTTGGTAGATCGATCACAAGGACACAGCACATTAAGCACCTAGAAGTCATTCTAGATGGTAAACTCTCCTCAAGGTTTCACCTTGATTATAAGCTGCAAAAGGACATTGCTATTTGTTGGCAATGCAGAAGGGCTCCTCTTCTTGCTATGCAGTCTATTCTATATTTGTCCAAATTGCATTCCTACATTCTTGGTAAAGCGTGTTCTGCTGCGTATCAACTAAGATGCATTGGGGCATGGAATGTCTTCGGGACTTGTACAGGGCATAGACAGATTCTTAATAAGTTGTGGCATATTTCGGATGTTGAAATGGTGAATGACAGGCGATTACCTGAATTTAACTTCACCAATTCATTTTCCGTCGTTTTCCCTTCGAGAGAATGGTGGCTATCTCAGGATTTCTATAGACAGCTGTCTGAGTCGATAGTTTATATTTGCGGATGGCTCTTGTTCGTAATTCAGTGCAGCGTTTGGATTTTACTATCCTAAGTATGAGGTAAGGATCTCGAGTAGTCTGGGCAAACAATGCACGGTTTTTCAAGCTGAATTAATTGCACTTACCAATAGTGCTATTGAAGCGTTTAAGTTTAGTGATATATTAAAGCCGTACTCAATACCCTCATTAATCCTTTGACTGTGTCCAAACTGGTCAAAGATTGCAAGCACTATATTAATCTCCTTTGCTCTAATATGAGAGTAAGAATCGTGTGGGTTCCTGCTCATTGTGGCGTTAAGAGAAATGAGGTTTCTGACGTTTTAGCGAAAACCGGTTCGGGTAGCAAATTTGTTGGCCCCGAACCAGCAATTCCTCTATCGTTCAAATGTGGTAAAGACGCTATTAAGAAGTTGGCTCTACTCTAACTGGGAGTGAAGTGGCGTTCTACTCGTAACTGTCGAAAGGCATAAAACATTTCCTTATTGAACCCAACCTGAGGTTCACTAAATATGTGTTATCCTTAAAAAAAAAACTCAGGATTTTGGTCGCACTTATTACCGGCCACGGACGTTTCAAGGTTCATCTCCAACGCATGCGACTAGCACAGCATGCTCTTTGTGACGACTGCCTAGAGGAAGTGGACGACTGGTTTCACTGCCTCTGCAGCTGTCCGGCCTTTGCCGGAGCTAGATCATAGAGGCATTGAGTGCGGAACCTCAGTAGATACCAACCGTTTTAATAAATAAAATAAAAAAATATATTTAGGGAACAGTATTCGCCTTTTATCGCAAAGTGTCGAACAATTGGTAAACATTTTTTTAAATTAGAACGATGGTGGTTAGGCCCATATAAAATATAATTTCTGTTAGGCAAATTCACATATAAACAAATATTGGCCACCTTCGGCTCTTATGTATTCTGGCACTAGCTACGGAACATTACATATCAGAAGGATTCCCTCACGTATATCCCTGGAATCAACTATCAACTCGGCATTTTCGTAGAAGTTCTGGAATATGGCCAATGTAAACGGAATTAGGCCATTTCTAGACTGATTTTAATGAAACACTTTAGTGAAGTTCTGGAATATGGCCAACAGGAACAGAACTAAGCCATTCCTTGACCGATTATAATTAAACTCGGTATGTTGGATAGGAATGGGATTTTAAAATTACTCTAGAATGAAGTTTTGGAAAATGGTCTAAGAACTAGATCATTCCTTGATCGATCATGATAAAATTCTACATGTTAGATGGAAATTGGATTATAAAATTATTTTTCAATGATGTTCTGGAATATGACCAACAGGAAAGGAACTATAGTTATAGGCCTATAGGCTAAATAATACCCTTAATTTCCCTTAGAATTTCAATTCTTTAAATATTGTCTTTGCGAAATAAATGAAGTTGAAAAAAACGTAATTACAATTAGTAATACTTATTGCACGAAATTGTTTAAGTATAGAGATTGTAAGACAAGCGGTTATAAATGCTAATTATAAAAATGAGAGTTCTAGCGACATCAACAGAGTGCATTCGACTGTATTTAATTTATTTATGAAACATTCAATGCTTTGCTTTCCCAATTTAAAAATATTTCCAAATTCCCCAAAAGCTTGAGTTCAAATACAAAATTTTCAAAATTCGGCTTATAAATTAATTTTTGACATTTCCACATTCCGAAAATTCTAAATTTCGAATAATGATTATAGCTAGATACGAGATGGAGATTAACTATAAATCGAAATTCGATTTGACGCTTACAATTCTGAATTTTAGAAAGCTTTTAAATATCTTAATTAAATTTTAAAATACGAAAGTAATTGAATGTAATTCTCGAGTTATTTATAATTTCAATATTAAACGCTCATGAAAATCTCCAATGGACATTTTTTGGGCAATTCTCCAATTTTTATGCAATATTCGAAATTCGCGAATTTAAAGATAGTTTTATTGGAATTAAAATTAAGATGATTTTTTTCATTTAGGAATATCACTCGAATTATAAAAAATTGAAATTACTTTTTAGAGATTTTACAAATTTTCGTGAAATTGTTAAACCAAGAATTTTTAGAAAATCTCCGAAATAATACGCAAACTTTTTAAGTTAACATCGGATTTTAAAAAACCTTTCAATGTTTTGAAAACTCCAACAATTTTCAAACATGAATTGAGTGTAAAAAGTCGCAGTCGAGAAATGCTACTTGGAACTATTATCGTGGTTTTAAGATTATTTTTCTGTTTTTACCTGAATCCAACACAACAAGTCCCATAACACATCGAGAAACGTCACTTTTCCCGTCACTTTTCGTCACGACTCGAGCACGAAAAAACGCACAATACATCAAGAAATGCCATTTTATTGGGACACATTTCGCGATTTTAGCACGATTTCCTTTATAACCCGAATTCAGCACAAAACACGTGGAACAAGATGTTCTTCGTTTGAACCCAAATCCACCACAAAAAGTTATTAAAAATTTAACATTTTTGGGAATATTCTCGAGGTTTTAGCACGATTTTCTCGGAAAAACCTCAATCCAGCATAACACATCGAGAAATATTCTCGCGGTCTCAACACGATTTTAATTTATTTAACCTGATGATTTTAAGTTAAGATTATATCTGGTATGTAACAAAAAGCCTGTGCTACTTACATAAGTCTTTTCCCAACTTGTAATTTTTTTAAATTCTGCGCAGCTTTAATATTTTCGATTCCAGTTTTTTTTACTGGAATATACTTTTTAGAAATAACTGTTGCATGTCTTAACGACCGGCGATTATAGCAAAATTGTGAATCGATTAATCAAATAATTTGATTGCTACTTACAATCAAATGTAAAAAAAAAAATTCTGGTCGTTTATTTTAAGTTCAAAATCCAAATGAGTTAGCGCGCAAGAATGCTTTTAACTTGTCATTATTTTAGACGAGTAAATACCCAATCACGCGGTCAATTTGAAGTCATTAATAGTTTTTAGTTTAAAATTTTAAATTGAATTTATTTTCAGAATAACCTTGACTTTCAATTCAACCTATGTATGTACCTTTTACATAATTTTAATTCAGCTTCCAATATGTTTTGCTATATACGTGTGTGCCCAAACCAAATTCGAGTTTTCAACACGCTTTTTTTGATTGATTTGAAACGTTAAACAAAAAATGAATATCGATTTTATAATATATTCATAATGATTACATATATACATAACCTCGAATTGTATGATTTCATTTACATATCTCTGTTTAGCATATACATATATCCATACATTTACGGTGTGTGATAACGTGAACTTTTAGTATATCGCGCATCAATTTACATATTTATTGGTTGCGATAAACAAAACTATTTATTATATGTAAATTAGTTGATTGATTTTATCGTTTTCATTCTAATTTTATGTCATTTTCATTGTATAAAAGTGTTGAAAATACTTTACTTTCACTTCGCGTATCGCATGACCGCGAATAGACGCCTGAAAAGTGATATTTTTGTCCATATATATACTTACGCTTAAGATTTTTTCCCTCTGGTGCACATGGTTTCTTACTCAGCAGGCAATCCACATAGTTTGATACCAGCCGGCTACTTGATAATATCGATTCGATGTTCAAATGGTCGTATCTGAAAATATATAGAAAAAGCGAAATAGGATTTTAGTTAAAGAAATTATTTTTTCGCCATTATTTGCGCCGGATTATGGGTGCTCCGAGCTCTGGGTCCTGTATTAAATAAATGGTTCCTTAACAAATTTTTAGTAAAAATCATGAACTACTCTGTTCATCCAACTTGTCGAATTTGCATTTTTTTTATTTGGTCTAAGGCTCAGACTGAGAGATTTCTCAGTCAGCTTTTTATAAATTTCAATAAAGTGAAATTTTTAAATTCAATTAAGAAATTTAAAGCTGGGAATTTGAAAATTTTGAAATTTTTTATTTTTTCTTAACTAATTGTAAACTTGAAATTTAATTTCAAATTTTGATATTCGAAATTTCAGAATTAGAAAAATTAATTTAGAACAATTTTTTTGAAATCATAACTCGTTTCGCACCTTCCTAATGAGCGTGGTATATTCAGACTATAAAAGTGTTATAACAATTGAAGTATGCATGAAAATAATTAGAAATATTTTAAAATTTATTAAATTTAAAAAAAATTATATTCTGCCTAATATTGACAAATATTGTAAGGTTCAAATGAAGCGCGCAGAACATATTTTTTAAAAATGTATCAAATTTTTTAAAATTTGGAAATTTTGAAAAATTTTGAAAGTTTGCAAAATTTTCTAAAATTCACGAAATTGTATAAATTTCTGAAAATCAAAATTCTGGTGACTTTTAAAAATTTACTGAAATTTGTAAAATCTTCAAAAAAAATCTTTTGTTTAAACTTCTTAGAACTCGAGCAAAATTCCGAAACAAGAAAAATCAGGTAAATTCTGTTTAGTGAACTTTCTCTAAATATATGAATTTTGATTATTGCAAATATTCGATAAATGTTCTAAAATTCAACAAACATCCGCCATAAATATTGAAGATTTTCATTGTAGCGTTAAATACCAAATTTTTAAATTTATATTCAGAATTCTATACTAGAAATTACGTTCCGAAATTTTCAAATTTGTTTTAAAAAACCGAATTAAAATTTTGAGTTTAATTGGCTTCTAATCGTAATTTGAAATTTAGAATTTTCAATGTGTATAACTGCCGAAATTTATAAATGTAAATTTTCGTTTTAACTTGTGATGCCACCAGAGAACACCAGATCAACCACGTCTGAATCATAAACACGAATATATCTTTGTGGTGACCTAAGTGACGTAAATGCTCGTTTCGATTGTGAGAAAAAAATCAGTTTGATTTTCTGGCCCTGGGGCACAGGTCCCTTCGGTGCATACTATAATCCGGCCCTGGTGAATCATGAAGAGGAAGTTACATAAAAAAGGTACACCAACTAAGTAGCAGAGCGGTTAAAACTATATACATATGCGCATTGCTTGGAAGGTACAGCGTTCGGAATCGTATCACACATCAATGCGCTCACAATATAGTGAGTTTAACTGGTTACAGCATTTTCGAACGATATGGCAATAAAAATGTATGTGGAACATTTAGATGTAGAATTCCTTTGTAAAACAACAATTAATTTTATTGAAGAACGGAAATTAATGTTTTGGTCGTTAGATGACTAATGCACGTTCAATTCCAAATAACCTTAACCTCGACCATGTTTGAGTTATACAATCAACAGATAACCTATAGTATGCATCGGTTATAAGAAACATCGGTCTTCCAAAAACCGATCCAAAGAATGTTGGATAGTCTAGACGTATGTATATATAGTTATATTCAACAATTACAATAATCATCAGAGATGTAATGTATATAAAGTAACATGTTGCCAAACGATTGATGTATTAGCTAATTAATGTACATATATTTGGTTCATCATACCTTTCATCCAAAAATGGATCCCATGGAGACTAAAGGGTTTCTAGCCATACCAGTAAATCCAAAACAACTCGTCGATTATCCTCTCCTTGCTTGAGGTAATCTTCAAGGAGTGGTTAAAGGTGGTCTATATTCCGAAGAACTTGGCATAGGTCAGGATGGTCACATCACTATCCAAATGAGTTAAGCCCTATTTTTTTTTTTTAAATAAGGACTTGGCATAGACACTCTTTTGGTCCATAGAATTACCTTACATTCACACAACATGCATTCAATCCATTCATTCATCCCATTCACACAAGTACAGTATACCATCTGCGCATTGCATAGCTCCATGTCACCCTGTACAGTGACATGAAAGAGCCCTATAACTCTAGCATCTTTTACAACTAGCACTTTGTAAGAATTGTCATTCCTCGAGGTGGATTACTCTTGTGAACAGGATGATCAACTCTGTGCTGAGGGAATCCACCATTAGGAGATGGGAAATATCCCAGCTGTCCCTGGGAAACACATATAAGCACGATTAAGGAGGTAATGCAGAATGCTCTCACAAAAATTACGAGATGGAGTAGCAGATGTGAACTTGCGAATCAACCCGTCAAAAATGAGCTGGTACTATTTGGAAAATACAGAATCCCAGTAGTGGAACTTCCTATCTTAAACGGTATTAGGCTAAATTTTACTGACAAAGCAAAATTTCTAGGTATGATCTTGGACAGTAAGCTTAGCTGGAAACCTAATATTTTGGGAAGAGTAAACAAGGCTAGTGTGAGTATGTACTCATTCAGCAGTGCCATTAGATAAAGATGGGGTGTGAAACCGGAGCTGGTACACTGGCTTTTCACTGCCACTGTGAGACCCATACTTATGTATGGTTACTTAAATTTGCGCTTAAGAAAGAGGCAGTTGTCTTGGTGAATTAAAGGTGGACGAACACATTTACTTGTAGCGTATAGCACGACAAGTTTGGCCAAAATTGGACTTGAAGCCCTTCAAAACTCTATATAATCTTCCTGCGTCTATGTGATTTAAGAACGGTCTTAGATATACTGCCTTTTGGAGATCATAGCAAACTGCCTTGTCGGAGAACATGCGAAGAGGCTGAGTCTGGAAGCAAATAACTTCTACAAAAGCTGTAGGGTTGAGGAGGAGAAATGAGACTTCGGTTCACTTCCTATGCTCATGTTCGACATTAGCAAACAGCATGTTTGGATAGCATCTCGGATCTCGAAAACTGTAAAGTGCGAGATATTGGTTCAACTACAGTTAAAGTAGGGGAAGTAAGACCCTGTGATACAACAATGGACCGTTACCGGTCTAAGTGTGCCATGGCAGCCACTCTAACCCTATACCCTTAATGAACCTATCAATCATTATAAATTGTGTATAAAATACAAAAATTTGGCGGTTATCCCAATAAAGCACATTCGTATAGTTCCTGAGACAACGTAAAGTGACGGCTATATTTTAGAAAGCCAGCAAGATAAACAATAGACTGAGTGGATAGCTCAATTACTTCTGTGTGAAGTTATTCCAGAATTAGAACTCAAAAAAATGAAGAAAAAAAATCATCAGGCAATTTTATTTTCTTATTCTGGGATTTTTAAAATTATCCCAGAATCAAATAGATGGCATTCTAAAAATTTAGAAAATAACGATTTCGGAATTTATTATGTTTTCTGTCATATACGCCAAAATTGGGTTACATGTAAGCAGGAACCAATTATTAAAAACCTTATTGAATACATTGTGCGTATTGGGACCGTACTTATATTACAGTACAACGATCAATAAAAAAAGGGCAATGGCGTTCCAAAATCTAAATCTCTAAACAAGCAAATCCAAAACCAAAGGCATTTATTTGTCTAGAGTTATGGTATAACTGTTGTCAAAGTTGGGATAAATAATCGTAACCATGGTGATTGCCTCAACTTATTTTCCATATATGATTTTCTGGTCCTCGCTCCAACCACAATGACAGTATACTGTTTTATGTTGTGAATTAAAGAGCGTTGAGTACATGTGATCTTTACTCTTGATCTTTACACATTATGGCTTAAACTGTGAGTATGGAATGCTTAAACATTAATTTATCTCAAAATGATCTCTCAGATTTTTCGTGGTTGAGTCGTACCGAGTGCAACAGTCCGACAATAAAACATCCTGGTGAATTATTAGTTTTTACGGATGCTGAAGTGGCGGGTAATAAAACAGCTGATGAATTTCCAAAAAAGGTTTTTTGGAGCCCAAACCACTTACAAAGGTCAAAAACATACGATCTTCGATAACAGAACTAAGTTATTTTTACTTATAAAGCGCGTTTCGCGATCGACATTGATCTCAATTCAAAAATATATTTTCATTTCATAGTTAGTTGGACGATCTTCAGATTCTACATAAATACGTATAATAAAAATATCCAACGCTGTACGTTAGACGATCACGATTCAAAATTTCCAGGAATCAAACGTAGCGCCCGCAACCATAAACATAAGCTTTTGAGAAAACACTTACACAAATTATTTAAAAACTATAGGTTTTTTATTTAAGTTTTGATCTCAATCCATTTAACAATTCCGGTGTAGAGTTTAACAACATATTTGCTAATATTACATAAAAAAGATGATACCAACAATTTTACTTTCTTTACAATTGATTGTTCACCAATTTTAGAGCACAAAAGAGTCGAAATATTATTCATAAATAATGAATAGTTCAACCAACACTTTCATTTTTCATCTATGCAGATTAGGTCAACAAGTTATTTCTATATATGTATGTACATATATGTATTTGTTTATCTAGAAGTGCAAGTAATGCGTTACGTTATACATGGCATTGAAATAAATTTAAATCGCAACAAAAAACTCGACAGTTTGAATAATCCTTTAGATGTTAGCATCTTATATATTCTAACGTACTCGTATGTAGCACTAATGAATTTTGATTACTTGCGCGGTTCAAAATATATGGCAAATGATGATCAACAAATCTTTAATCTTTGTATAATGCAAAACTAACGTTTCTGTTATTATTTTTTTATGTTTTTATAACACGTTGGAAAGTGTAACATTAAACTTTGGGCAGGTAACACATGTGTTTTGTGGTTGAATAATTAAAATGACAACAATTAAACTTAAATTTAGTATCAAGGTTACACACATAGTTTTTAGCTTAAGTTAACACGGTCATATACTTATATGTGCTACATTCGAATACACATACATATATACAATCATATATACAGTATGTAATCTTCAATTAATTATCACCTACTATATAAAATATTATTAAATGATTTCTGATAATCAATTTTCGTGGGTGCTTACATAATGTATGCTAAACCAGTTTCCAAATATGTTGCATTTTATATATACTCGTACATACATATCTCTTGCTATCGTCACTGGAGGAATTGTGTGAATGGAAGCCGAATCATTATTATGATTATTAAAATTGGTTGGAACCCACGAGGATTCCGCACTCAATACCACAAAGGTTCATGGTGCAAACCCAGTATTATATCCCAATTTGCAAACGCCTACTGCTGCCTTCGCAAATTGAATAAGTTTAGGCCAAGACAGAGAAGGCAACTGATCTAAATTTAAAAACATAAAGTTGAATACCTGAAGCCGAATAGAACTTAAAGCTGGACAACTACTCACGAAGTGAAGGCAGTCATCATCATTCTCAAGGCCATGTCCCGAAAAAATAGCTACCAAGATTCATAACTGGTTCTTTTTTAAAGATAAAGCAAACTTTGTTGACCCCAAATTGGGCTCCTTAATGAAGTTCTTCATTAATGAAGCCTAACCCTTAAGCTGCCTTACTTAGATTATATTTCATCAAAATTAAATATATGTTTCTTTATAAACAAAAATTGAGAGCTTTTTTAAAAATGTAAAAGCTTTAAGCTACTTGTAAAATAAATAAGAATAAAGCTCATTATTTAAGGAATTTTTCTGATTGCGCTTTTCAGACGGATCAAGTCAAACTATTTACTTTTCTGGTTGTGCTTTTAACTTTAAACGCCAAAAGCTGTCTTACAACTAAACATTAAATCGAAAAAAGCTTCAATAACTATTTGTGGAAAAAGCTGCGTGATACTTTAAAAGCCACAACACATCAAATTAGCTATAAAGCTTTTAGTACAAAACCGATATTTTTCAAGAATTTAAATATAAATCACACTCAAAAGCACACTAAATATAAGCTTAACTGTATAACTTTATTTTAATAGCCTGGCTGAGTGGTTTTCGGTATATAATTGAAGAATTTTATAAAAAAGGCTATTATAAATAATCATTCAGTGAACTATTTTAAAAAATAATATTAATTAAGGTTTCTTGAATCACGATCAATGAGCTTTCAGCTTTCAAAAATCCTTCAACTTGCATCAATAATATTTAACAGTTTTCAAATGCTTTTCTAATAGATGTTGTTCATAGTTTGAATATAGTCTAAGGTTAGGTTCTGAGCGAGCTTTTATATTGTATTCGTATAGAAGCCCTATTAAAGCTTTGTAACCCAACTTAAAAAGTTTCTTAGAAATTCGATTTTAAAAGATACGCCTTCTGGCAGTAATGTGGTACATTGAGTGTATAGCTAGCGAATGTATGTCTGATGAAAAATATAAGCGAAAGTGTTGAATCAAATGTAAAAATTTGGGAAATTTGAAAATAATTCCAACGATTAAACATAACATGTTTTCTGTAATGCTGATTAGCATTCATAAACATAAATTTTGTTATTCTTCCGCATATTTAGCAAATGACACATAAACAAGAGACGTATTTATATATAAATTTATAAAATATATAATGTCAAAATATCAAATATAAACTTGTCATTGGGTTTTTAACCATATTTCGATTACTCTCATCTCGAAATAAATTACAAGTCACCGGATAAAGAACAGAAGAATTTTATTCACTCGAATAATTAGCTGCCTTAAACGACAGTTCTAATAGAGAAACGATTTGGGATTACGTTAGTACTTTGAAAGTGCGAAGGTTGGGCTTTAACTAAAATTTTGTCATATTTCTGTTGAAATCGATAAAAGGATACCACTGCAGTTATGGCTAGTCGGCTAGTCAATGTACGAAGCCATACAAAGTCAGATGACAAAAGACAATTCAAACAGTGTGTGGCCTAACATATTGGTTAAGTTCCAGATCGAAAACATATGATATTTCAAAACTTTGAAATTTCTGGGGTTGGGCTACTGCGGGCTGGGATTATCAGGTAAAAAGGTCACAGAAAACTGAGAACTGGGTTAAACGAACGGGTTTGGATGGTTGTTGTTAGTGAAACGATTCAAATTTTAATATACATAGTAAATGAATTGTGTCTGAATTTGGATTCACGAGTTTGACATTACAGAATTCGTCTAAAAAGCCGAAATGACAATTTAGAAATTGATTTTAAATTGAATTTGGAATTTTATTTAGAATTGCTTTTACACTCTTTGATGCTGTGATCATACTAAAATTTATTAGATTAAATTGAACGTTTGATTAAACCCTCGCTTGGCACATTTATGGAAAGCCTATAGAAATTCAGAAAATTATCTGGATTCAAAAATTGAAGAAAAATTCTAGTTTTTGAATAATACGTTGACTTCGTTGAAATTTTAAGTAAATCCCTGACAAACTTTTAAAATCTTCAGTATTCAGGTCTAATTGAGGCTTTGCATGAAACAACTAATTGAGGCTTTGCAACAAATACTGTGCAATGGTCTGTCTGTAATTCTTAAATTTTTAGAAAATGATGCAAAAGTAGGTTTAAAACATCTGTAGAAAACATGGGCAATGCAACTACTTGAAAAGCTGTAGAGATTCTGGTTGGAACATCAATACCCTAAATTAAACCGCATGACTCGACATTAAAAATTTATATTCTTCGATTATCATTGAATTATCTAAAATATTAATGTTCATGTCACCCGCAAGACCATACATATTTTGAGACCTGACCCCATCCAGTATTTGACCAAATTCTTCTAATATACACATGCTATAGAAATTTTGAAATCATCAAAAATAACATCCACTAACAAAACATCAGATCGTTCGCGATTTAAGCGGTAACGCCAGCATCACGATAATTGTTATCACAATTTCCGTAAGAACTGATTTCTTGATCATTAATCCAAATTTTCGATAAAAACATTATGTTAGGCAATTCAATAAACTGATTGATTGCGTCAGGTACAATGGTTTTCGAAGAATTTTTCGAGCGATTTCTTTTCGTTCTAATCTGGATGAGGCAGACCGTCATAACAGTCATTCTCCATCTCTGTGTCGGTGTCCACGAATTTGTTCCAAATGGTTCCGATTCGAGTTATAGTTTCTTCTGCAGATACTCCTTCGTTTCCCTGCTTTCAGCATCCTTGGTGTAAGTGCTTTGGCAGTTGATCAAAACGAACCCAATGAGCTTTGTTTAGATCCTCCATTTTGGTTGACTATGTCTTGCAGCGTTACTATGAAGATCGAGATTGAATTACAAATCAAAAAAATTGATCTCATTTAATGAAGAAGTCTGAGGAAATGAATGTTATGACTTTGATTTTAAATAATATTGTCATTCATCAAAATAAAAAAACTTGACAAGCACAACAGTTTGATATATTATAAATTGTTGAGGTCAGACTTACATTTGACTATAATTAGCATTAACTTCCCTCAACTTTCCTCATAAAAATTAAACCATTTTGTATCCAAGCATTTTGTATAAATGATCTTGCAATTTTCTTATCAATATGATAGTTGCGTCTCATCTACAAATGGTGATGTGACAACCTAATCAGTTGTTGGTAGATCGGCAGTATACAGCAAATACAATACTGGCCCCAGTATACACTGCCTTGTAGAACTCCTGCGGTTATGTCATTTAGGTCAGTAATGGCTGAATTATGTTTAACCAGGCATTTTCTTTAAAAGAAGTAGATTTTTGGCACACAAGTTATAATTCTATACATAACGCCCTCCCTCAATATTGGTTTTAATTAAATATACTTATTGGCCT
This sequence comes from Tipula unca, assembly GCA_951394425.1. Classification (NCBI taxonomy): domain Eukaryota; kingdom Metazoa; phylum Arthropoda; class Insecta; order Diptera; family Tipulidae; genus Tipula; species Tipula unca. Next base: position 181,601,642 of record OX596382.1, on the reverse strand, counting down.
GTACAATGCGACTAGTGTTTCGTCTTTTTCAGGCTTTGGAAACAATGTGATTAGCGATATTTTCCATTTTTAGGGAAATACACACATCCCATAATCGCATTGAAGATATATAAATTATGAGTAATAAAATCGTGTCCTGGAGCTATCTTTGGTTTATAAAATTTTCAATGGAATTTTTAACTATTTTCCACTTAATTTTAAAGGAGTTGGTTCCGAAGAGACCTCCGTAAACTTTGGTAGTTCACTGTTGTTAGCTTTTTTGTTTGGTGTGAATGCTTTTTTCAAGTGGTTAGAGAAAGCCTTTTCTACGTCACTTCTGGCCCAATGTTCATTTGGTTGGTGAATTGGAGGATTCGATAATTTTGGCCTCTTTAGTTTTTTTGTTGCCTTCCATAGTGAATAATCTGTCTATTTGGTCGCTGAGAGCTCAGAAGGGTAATTCTGGATTCCTGAGTCCTTTTCTTCTTTCAATGCTCGTTTAAGGGCTTTAATTGACGTATTATCCGGTTTTCTTAGGTTAACTAGGCAGTATATTAGGTGAAGGATTATTAACTTTTTCAGAGTTGTTAATATTAGGGGTGGTCTCTTTTGCTGCTATTTCCAATATATGTGTTAAATCTTCCGCGGTGCATAAATGGATGTTCAATTGGCAATTTTGGTCGACTGTATTTCTATACATGTAGAGCCCATTTAGTTAATTTATTTGTTAGACGTTGAGGTGATTCTGCTTTTAAAGCTCTGGTATACAGAGTTATTATTATTGGTGAGTGATCAGATGATAAGCCATAGCAATCTTCTACCTGAGCGCACTGGTGCGTGCAGTTCCTTTTGTTATACAGAAATCTATTAAATCAGGTATTTTATTTCTATCTGATGTAAGCCAGTAATTTGGGAGTCCAGAAAATAAATAATCTAGATGTTATGCGTTCAATGCTACATATAGTTGCTTTCTTTTAGGTGTTGTTAATTTCAAACCACATTGTAGATGTTTAGCATTGTGGTCGTCCCCTGCGAAAAATTAAATGCCCAGCAGATTAAAATAATTGATAAATTCCTGCTCTTTGATTGCTTGTTTCGGTGGACAGTAAACAGCCGATATTACACAATTTCCAGACCAGTTTCTGATTATATATTTTGGCAGACAAGAAAGGTTTGAACCTTAGCTTTGGGCTGTGAAAGACCGTTTGCATTCCATACAGCTATCATTTTGAGCGTGATTTTTGGCTTTTGATGATAGTTTGCATTAGTGTATTCATATTTTGCATCATCATGCTCATTTGTCTTTCCATCATTATCATGGAACTTTGGATGGTTTCGGTAATTATTCTTTGTTGAAATGAACTTTCGATTTTGGGGCGGAAACTCCTGGTTGTGCAAAATTGCTTGAATTTTCTCCAGGCCATTTGGTTCAGTGTGCATTCGCTTGTTGGGCAATTGTACTTCTTGAAGTCATATTTCATTGATTGTAACGTGACTTAAGCATTCGTTGCTCAGATCGCAACTTTGTATGTGCGTCTTACGCCCCAAATCCAGATATACTGGGCAACCTCTGTAGTTTGGTTTTTGATTTTGACCACAATTACTACAGCGCTTTACTGATGTATCCACTGCATTATTCTGATTTAATGCTGGTATTGACTGTGTTCGTTGAACAGATATTGTGTTTTTTGGGGAAAATAAGCCCCTTTTTTTGCAACACATATAGTTCTAAGTTTGTTGAAAATCCCATAAAATTGGTTATAGCGTATTTTCAGCACAGAACATACACCGATCCGCTAGTTGGACAAGGTTAATTACGTTAATAATTCGTAATACCGCAATTCTTCGATATTTAAGAGGACCATAAGAATTAATTAATCAAATATATTTAATATTAAACCAAGTCATTATCAATCAAATAAGAAGCGCGATATAACCTGTTTACATTATACTTATTATTGTAATGCAAATCTATGTTAGCCGCTTAAACTCAACACATAATGCATTTATTATATTTGACGGGTGATTCTAATATAGAAGTTAGATGTGCATATAAGACTATAAAAGGTCATTCATGATCGCACTTACGAAATTGAATGCATCTTTCATTTTGACATATTTTCTTGATTTTAGCAGCAAAACATCAGCCTTGAAACTAAATTCGGTTTTAAGATAGATACTTGTATCATGTACCATTACGTCTATATACATATGTATATAATCGTAAAACATTCATATTTTAGATTAACATTTCAATATTTTTTAAAATTAAGACTGCGGGGAACTAATATGGCGACTAATAATAGCTGCAAGGTTAGACTTTTGAGTTTATTTTGATGCTTAATTCGTGTAACTGTGGATAATTAAGCTTTGACGTTGCTGATTTATAAGTACAATTAATAATTTGCCATTTCATTTATTGCATGCAATTTACTTCCTATATATACAGACAAAAATCCCAAATATTATTTCACGCCAATTATTTATAAGTAATTGAATGAGTTATTGTGTAGTTGGACGTTGTCGCGTTACTGAGTGGGAAATTGATTATACGCACGCGATTAAATATCCCTCAACAAAGAAATGTCAAATAGTTGGGTGGCTGATTGGGATAAAGTCAAAACTTGCCCTATAGAATACAAGGTTCTACTATACAAAATGATCCTAATTCCTATATGTACATATGGAATTCAGCTATGCGAATGTATCACAAGCGCATCAAATATAGATCTTTTACAATGAACGCAATCAAATTTTTTTTTTATTGAAACGGTTGGAACCTACAGAGGTTCCGCTCTCAATGCCACAGTCGACCCATGGTGCAAACCTTGAGGATCTATCCTAACTCGCATAAGCGCACTGAAGCCTTAGAAAACTGTAAAAGTTTCAACGAAGAGATGGATAATAACTGATCTACGTTCAAAGATCCGTACGAGAACACTATAGGGAGGACAGCTGCAAAGGTAGTGTAGGCAGTCGTCCACTTCCTCCAGACAATCATCACAAAGAACATATTGAGCTAGTCCCATGCGTTGGAGATGAACCTTGAAACGTCCATGGCCCCTAATACGAGCAACCAGAATTCTGAGTTGGCTCTTTTTTAAGGATAACACATATTTAGTGACCCTTACGTTGGGTTCGATGATGAACCGTTTTGCCTTACGACAACTATCCGTAGAACGCCACTTCTGCGCCAGTTCAAGTAAAGCGAACTTCTTAATAGCATCCTTACCACCGTTGAAAAAAAGAAGAATTGCTGGCTCGAGACCACAGAAATTACTGCGCGATCCAGCTTTCGCTAAGAAGTCAGCAACCTCCTTTCCCACAACGCCACAATAAGCAGGCACCCACTTACTCTCGAATTGGAGCAAAGGAGATTAATGAAGTGTTTGCACTCTTTGACCAGATTGGATGTAGTCAAAGTGTTTTTAAGGGTATTGAGAACGGTTTTACTATCCGTGCAGATAGTGATATCCTTGTCTAAATTACTAAACTTAAACGCCTCAATTGCACTATGGGTAAGTGCAATTAATTCAGCTTGAAAAACCGTGCAGTGTTTGCCCAGACTACCCGAGAATCTGAGCCCATATTTTGGACAAAATAAACCAAACCCTGCACTGACTTCTGATCGAGAGCCATCTGCGAAAAAAACTATCAACTCAGACAACTGTCTATAGAAATCTTGAGAGCCACAGCTCGAAGGGAAAACGACGGAGAATGAATTGATGAAGCTAAATTCGAGCAAAAGCCTGTCATTCACCATTTCAATCTCCGGAATATGTAACTTAAACTTATTAAGAATCTGTCTATGACCTATGTACAAGTCCCGAAGGTATTCCATGCCCCAATGCACCTCAGTCAAAACGCAGCAGATCACGCCATAACAAGAATGTAAGACTGCAATTCGGGCAAGCATAGAATAGACTCCATAGCAAGAAGGGGAGTAGACGATATAGCCCCGGTTATAGCCCTACAGGCTGTCATCTGCAGTCCATCCAGCCTTGCTACAGAAGATGTCACTTTCACAACTGGTCACCATACAACAGCTGCATACGACAGTCAAGGTAAAACCAGTGATTTGTAGATGAATAACAACATTTTGGGGGTCAGATCTCAGGAATTGCCAAAGGCCCTTCTGCATTGCCAAAAGAAGTTATGTTCTGTTATACCTGAACCGTAGTCACTATTGTATTTGTATTGGGTGGGCAATGGTTGACGAAACTATAATTCAGCATCAATGCACATGGTAAAAAAGTATACAGTTGGCCGGCCCGTATATTATATGGAACAGTGATGATTTCTTCACAAAATTGTACAGTGGTACCACAAGTTAAAGAGAAAATAAAAAAGTTACATTTGATTGGACAATACGACACCGCCGTAAAATTGTTTAAGATGAAAAAAAATTAACTCTGTAATGTTGGCCAGATCATTTTCGTGACGCAAGCTTGAATATCATAGTTATAGTGTAGTGCTTCAAAACATTATGCGTTGGCTGGACGGGTGGATAGAGATGCAAAGTTTATTTAATGTGCGTCGATGAAACATTAAAAAATAAAGATGGTCAACAGACACAGAACCCACTCGTTAAACGCGATAATGATATTTGGGCAATATTTCCATATAGTGCAAACACTTAGTTGGTCTAGAAATTGCGTATATGCGTTACGGCGTTATAAATGCTCAAAGTGCAAATATAAATTTGATAATTACATTTCTGATAAAATATTTATTTAGTGAAATATTTTTAAATTTTAATTTGCATAAATACTGCAACGTGCAAAGTGATAAGTTTTTTTAGAAGAATAGGGCCCATTTAATGTAAATGTTGGCGCGGTATAAGTGCCATCAAATTTTGAGATTTATTTTAAAAATTCATGAACAATTTTGAGAAACTTTCTTAATATTTCCGAGCAATAAAATTAACTGGATAGAAAATTTGAATAAAACTGTACTTGCAAGGAGTATTTAGCAGTTGTATTTATGAATAAAATTTCAATGCTAACGTTTTATGCAAACTTGATTAGGATCTAATACGAATTTGAAGCAAACATTTTAATAATATTCTTTATATACTTTAATCAAACTGATTTGGTAATATTCGAACCGTTTCATATCATTTAACTTGAAAAATATACTGTCTGAATGATTTAATTTGGTTAATAGTTGATTAATATAGTTATTGCGTATTCAAAATTTGTGTTGTCACCAACCCGTTTCCATAGGAGCTGTTACATGTTTATGCAATTTTAACGAAGATATTGTGTCATCAAAATTTGTCACACTTTCAGTTACCAGCAAGTTTTAATAAGATCTTTTAAATGTTTGTGCAATTTTCTCGGCTGTTTCCCATTACATGTGGTTTAACATCAAAATCCTTTATACTTTTAGTCAATACATAGTTGACCAAATTATTGCGTCACTAAAATTTGTCACACTTTTAGTCACCAACTAGTTTTAATGATCTGTTAAACTCACTTCAAAATACTTTATTGTTTAAGTCAATTATTAAAGAAAATATTGCACATCAAAATTTGTCACACTTTTAGTGACCAACACGTTTTCATAAGATCTGTTAAATGTTCCGACGATTACCTCGACTGTTTCCCATTACACGTGTTTTCACTTCAAAATCATTTACTCTTTTAGTCAATAATTGATGAAATTATTACGTCACCAAAATTTGTCACAATTTTAGTCACCAACACGTTTTCATAAGATCAGTTAAATCTTCGTACAATTTTCCCGACTGTTTCCCATTACACGCGTTTTCACTTAAAAATCGTTAATTGGTCAATAGGCAAAATTATTGCGTCACTAAAAAATGTGACACTTTTCATTTGTGACACCAAACGAGTTTCCATAAAATCTGTTAAATTTCCTGCCAATTTTCTCGACTCTTTCCCATTACATGTGTTTTCGCATCAAATGCTTTATTCTGTTGGTCAAAAATTGACGAATATATTGCGTCACAAAAATCACACTTTTAGTCACCAATACCAATACAATTAATCACATTTTGTGTCACCAAAATGACACTTTTAGTCACCTGCCGTCTATTTTAAATGGTTTTACTTCGACATTCATCATTGTTTTAGTCACATTTTAGCCAAACTTATTGTGCCACCAAAATTTGCCTCCTTTTTAGTCACCAATAAGTTTCCATAAGATCTGTTAAATATTTGAGTATTTTTCTCAATTGTATCCCATTAGCTATGTTTTCACATGAAAATCCTTAATTTCTATGGCCAATAATTGACGAAGGTATTGCGTCACAAAATTTGTCTCACTTTGGTCACCAATACGATAACAGAAGATTTGTTTAGTGTTCATGCAATTTTCTCGACTGTACCTCATTAAATATTTCTTCAAAAGTTTGGCGGGAAGATACAATGGCGAACCAACGCATTTTAATCGTACGACATAAAATTGCACAATTTTGCCACAGACATTTTTTTTGGGCACTAGTTTTCACATGCATTGTTTACTCATGCTCGAAGACTCTGTGTACTGTTCCAAAACGCTTTATTATTGAGGCTAATAATTGACGAACTTCGTCACCAATATTTGTAGCACTTTTGGTCACTATTTAATTTTTTCACTGTTCCCCTCACTACAGTGCATTTTAATCGTTCGAAATAAAGTTGTACATTTTGCGGCAGAGTCAATTACTTGGACTGTTTCTTAAAAGTTTTTTATTATATTTAGTTTAAACCATTTGTTGGCTAATCATAGTTTACACTTTTTGCTATAGTTTACTTAATATTAAAGTACATTTTTAAGATGCACTGAAGTGTTTTGTTGATGGAGATGCTGTCAAAAATTAAATTTCATGTCTAAGTACGTATACATGTATATATATGTTTTAAAGGTACACAAAATGATTTTGCAATCGATATACAAAAATAATTCTACGAATAGTATAAGCAATTGCGGTGTTGAGAATCATAAAGTTCAAAGTGTCATACAAAATGGTAAAAGATCACAAAGCAATTAATAATATTATCTTATTAGGTATAATGCGAATCGAAAACAACTAATTATGCAAATTATTATTAGCACAAATCTAGCAATCATGTTTTCAGCTAACCCATCACCAATCTTAAATAAATTTATTTAATTTAATCATTATTTTAATTTATTTTATAAATCATCACGTTACCTTGAACTATATAAATTACGTCCAGTTTCAGTATCTTGTGATTTAACATAATCGCATATGGCGAACAAAAAACCCACTAAAATCCATAATTGTCTCATTTTTGTGTATACGTTTGTTGCGATTTTCTTCGGCGTTATACAATCGACGACTTCACAAAATCACCAAAATATATTAATTTTAATTTACAAATTTGGGTCAAACTAAAAAAAAAATTTTTATATTTCACTTTTATATTTGGAATTTAACTTATTGATTGAAAATTGTTTGTTACATTTGAATAAATTATAAATTTAGTGTATGAAGAAGATGCAGCGGCGTGCGCGTCACCCGAAGATTTTTTTATTGTTGTTGAATGAATGTGTGTCTCTGAAAATGGATAAAATAAATAAAAATTTAGTATCGTGTATTAATTTAAAACTTTTAATTTTTAAAAACAATAATTTGCTAACATTGAATTGAGGACACATCAATTTTGAATAGAATTTTTGAATATTAATTATGTGATGATACAAAAAATAAATTAAATAATTGGCTGTAGGAAGATTTTCGATTATGATGTTGATTTAGCATTGGTTTGTGATCCGAGTGATTTATTTACTTCATGTATCTTAATCTTATAGTATTAAGGTTGACGAACTCATTGCTGGATGACAAATTTTAAACGGATAGTTCAAATCTATACGATTTCGCAGAATGAGATAAAATTTTACCAGTTCTGAACAACGCTCATTGTATGAGGTGGATAGAGCTAAAATAGTCTACATTTTTAGAATTTTGCAAGAGACTGAAGGGAGTCTCCCTAACCGGGCTAAAATTTAGTATGAGGTGAATATCTGTCTTATAGAACTACTTGAACTATATCCATTTTGCGAAACAAATGTTTTATTATTAATTTACACGTCATTTACATTCGCTTTTGGTTTATTTTTTATTCGAAATCACTGGGTCATAAACCGGACAAATCAAAAGGAAAAGTTTATGATCAACTAGTGTGGCTGATGAAAATGTTGGCAGTTCAGTTAGAGTAATCACACAATTTATAGAGCAAAAGTTGAACACTGATCGCCTCCAATAGTAGAATATATACATGCAACATTCAACAACCAAACCTTTCGCCGAAACCGATAGCTTCAACTTCGATGACGATAAATCCAATGTAAAATAGTCAGCTTCAATCGAGTATATCTATTAATGCCACGAGCATGACATCAACTCATCAAGCTTCTCAGCCCAATGTTTCAATAAACATCTCTTACGTTTACCTATATATTCCATTCATTATGGTTTATGACCAAATTGGTGTCCCAGTAAAAATTAACTCGTATGTACAAATTGCGTAATCAATCAGTCGCGTCTATTTGAGGATTTTGCTCTTTTCAAATTCGAGTTTAGCACTCTTTTGGACGATTTTGGACTTTACCAAATATCACATCTCTAAAACACACAACTTGGTTGGATCGTTGCTGGACAAATATCTAACTTTGCTCCAGAGAAAGTTCATTGCGAAACTCAAAAACCACATCGTTCACATTCTAAGTGAACCTTGAAAGTGATCAATTTCGTTATAAAGAAAACCATTCTATCCCTGAAGTACTACGCTTTTATAGCCGCCTAGAATATGCAAGACCTGTTATAACGTTGCGCAAACTCTTTATACAGGAGCTGTGGAAGTATTTAAATAAAATAATTTGGGATAGTCCTACCTCAAATTTTATACTCGAAATGGTAAAACTTGAGATTTCCTAATTGATGGAGCTTACCAAGCTAGCTGATACTAATAAAAGTTGCTTCAATGTGACCATAAAACCGATGTTAAAACCAATGCGGATTTCACGAAGCCAGTGGTCAATATTCGTCCGCAGCATCAGTGATGGCGACAAAATATTACGCTATTTACTGGGCTCGAAATGTCGAGTAGCTCCAACTAAAAGGGAATGAAACCAACAAAACATCCTTCCACGACTGGAGCTTTGGGCTACTGAATTACTAGTAAACTTAATGAAGCGAGCACTTGCAGTATTGAGGCTATACATATGTCGCAAAACCGTGTTTCTACTACATTCAACAATTCTGCGAAAATCATCCGATTGGTTCTATACGTTCCAGCGATAACCCTGCAGATCTAATATCCTAAGGAATGCAGTCATCAATGTAAGCCAGCTCTTATTTATGGTTCCATGGAGCGAACTTTTTAACCCAACCTGGAAGCTCGTGGCAAAAATTAACTTCGCAGTTCATCGGAGAAAAGGAAATTCTCGAAAATAAAATTCTAAATTCCTCATCCAAGCGAGTTGCCAGGCTTAACGCCAGACCATTTTCTGATAGGATGACCTCTAACTTAAATTCCAGAACATAACCAACAATGTCCAAGACCACCAATTATCTACAATGGAGTGAATTTAGTACAACAACTGCATCAGAATTATTGGACCCAGTGGTCATCTGAATATTTGCTTCAACTTCAGCATCGCAAATCATGAACGAAGGACGATAACTTGCCACCTATATAAAATGGAGGATGGGTCGCTTCATTCAGCTGCATCCAAGGAGAGAAGAAATTTGTAGAATTGAAAGCGACTAGTCGCATCTGACCTTTACCATATGAATCATCTCAAAAATATATTTCGTTCAAAGGAATTGAGTCTTCACCGGAGTCTGTTGATGTTGTTCGAGAGATGCATGATCGAGTCACTGTGCATACTGTGGTACCATAATATAGCGAAATTGGATTGAATTACACCCTCATCAAGTGAGAAAGAAATTCCAAAGATATACCAAAATAAGGAATGAATTTTTATACGTTTCTGGAGAAACGTACCGCTAGACTCGAAAAATCGATTATTTAATCAAAACCAAACTAGTCCAGTTCCAACGGTGCAGGTCTAGTGAAGGAATCGGATTGCATTAAGCGCTTCATCGAAGGGAACATATTGACTTACCCAGAGTTGGCACAGCTAATACGCTTTACACCCACTGCAATTATTTTATCGAAGATCACGAACATTTACCACCTAGTTGAAGCTTTCAATTTTAGCTGACGTGAGATTAGCCAATTCATTTTATTTCCAACCCTAGACCATAATATCTTCATCCGGATTTTTTTGGAATCTTTCGCTGCCTGGAAAAATATTTTTTAATAGAGACCTTTGTTTGGATGGACGTCGCGTAGTGCCCCACTCCGTTCTCCCGATGCTTATTTAGTGTCGATTGGGTCAATAATCACCTACTATAAGTTGAAACATACCGGAAAAATAGGAACGTCAAAAAAATCACAATAAGGTCTTCTTGAACATTTGGTTCAGAATGTAGAATATCATTTAAAGAAACGAATGATGACGTCTCGCCTTCGTAAACGTGATGCTGTAAAAATAATGTTGGGTGCGGGCTCAAAATTAATGACAACCTTCAGGTATTTTTGCATTTTATACACCTCAGACTAAATTAATGGCTAAACAGTTAAGTTTCGAAATTCACAAAGTGATGCATTGTCACGTAATAAGATTAGCTCGAATACGATAAATCTCTCCAACAATAAAAGCTCCATCAGCAAGGAGGAAGTGCATAAAAATACTTTTTACACTCCTGAACTCTTAAACGTATTTATACCGCAGCAACCACTCACTATGAAACAATACATTCCAGCCAAAACAGTCACAAGAAATTACTGTAACTCTAGACATAATCGGAAGGAATAGATCTCATGAATTGGGCTCTTATTTGCGCTGAATAAGAATTATTTGCGAACTTAAATTGAAAAATATAAGATAATCGCAATCTCATCCTTGCGGTCTGTGGCCAATAGAAGCTATCTGAACTTGGCAAGCCAAATGTTAACTATGTAATTGTTGCTTTACACACTAAAGGTTTAAAGTGACCAGCTTTTCATTATAAGGATTACACTTCACAAATTGTGGGAGTAGCATCGAAAATAAAACCTTTTATGGAATGACATTATTGGCCAAAGAGAATAATTGTCCGTTCATTCTGGCGCTCGAGTACGAATAATTAGTAAAAGCGAAAAACCTAACTGCATTTCCAACAAGTTAAACCAAATTGTTTGCTACGCATATCGTCCGTCGAGATCTTTTTTTTCTCGAATCGTAGTTTTTTCTCGAATCGTAATCCGATACAAAGGCTTATTCTTCTGCGTCTACCAGCGTACTGATGATTTTATTCCAGTTTTGAATTCAGTTACAAAAGATTTTTTGTTCCGGTTTTTTGCCCCGATTCTGGCATATATATTTTTTTTATATAAATTGATTACTTCAAACGAATTGCAGTATTGACATTTACGGCAAAGTTCCATAAGACCTAATACGATTTCGTTTTAACGTTTCAACGATTTTTATTTTTATATTGTTATATTTTTTTAAAAAATTGAGAATATTGAAAAATTCGAACGAAACAAGTAAACAATTTAATTTTCAAACGATAATTAGTAAAAAAAAATTGTTTCCAAAATATTGACAAAAAAAAATTAGTTTTTGACATTAAACGTTTTATAATTCAGTATGAGTGTCATCAATATCTTTGAAATGACAATATTTATTTTGCAAAGTGATGAATTTTCAAATTGTCCATTCATTCTGACACTCAAGATGCATTCGCAATAAATCAAACCGAATCGTTTGCTAAGCAGATCGCCAGTCTTAGACCAAATCCAGTAGATATCAAATAGCGTCTCGAACTTTTTTCTTTTCCTCATTTCGTTCCAATTTTGAATTCTGTTACAAAAGATTTTTTGTTCCGATTTACTACGCCGCCTCCAGGAAATACTTGTCGAGACAATTTAGTTCCAAGGACGGAACCGGTCTGAAACCAGTAATACTCAAATTGACATGTAAGGCATAGTTCCATGAGACCTAATACGAACGATTTCGTTTAAACTTTTATACGATTTTTATTTATATTGGAATATATTTTAAAAAAATTTAGAATAATGAAAAATTCGAACAAAACCGGTTATAATTTTAATTTTAATTTTCAAATTATAATTTGTGGAAAAAAAATGTTTCCAAGAATAAAAAAAAAATTATCGACGATTTTTTTTTTCACGATTTTTTTTTTCATATAGCTTCGACCACCGGTTCAATTTCTGTCCGAAGATCTGCGCACAGTTGATATATTGTGATCACAATCTATAGAGCAAAAGTTGAACACTGATCGCCTCCAATAATAGAATATATACATGCAGCAACATTCAAGAAGAATTGTTTGGAGGACAGCACATTCCACGTCTTTGAGTTTATAAAATTCTAAAATTTAATTCTCAAAAAAATTTCCCGACAAATAAAATAATTTCTTGGAGAGCTTTTACTGGCTGTGTGAATGTTTCAACTCGACAACTAAAAATGCTACGATCTTGAATTATTGAGAGCATTTCACTAAGAGCATTTCGAAATATCGTCTGGGTCAAAATCACAGGCTGTAAAACTACAAATTCTTAAATAAATTAAAATTATCTGATACACAAATAATAAATGAGATCCAGAATAGCAACAAATTTCAGGTAAAAGTGCAAGCATCGAACCGTTTTTTTATCGTTTCAATTTTGGATTCAGACGACACCGGTCTAAAACCAGAAATATTGTATTGCTGCTGGATTATACTTATAGAATTTATATAAATTGATCATACAAATTGTAGTATTGACATTTAAGACAAAATATCAACGATTTCATTTTTTGTCGTACAGAAAAAATTTATATTTGAAATTATCATTCAATTAAGCGTAAGTAGTTAAATAATAGTAAGTTAAAAATATTTGAGTTTATCGTAAACGATTTTTTGTTTATCGTAAACGATTTTTTTTTACATATAGCCACGACCACGGAAAACCTATTCAGATTGTGCATATTATTGTACCATGGTGTCTTACCTTTATAAAAACCATAAAACTGGATTAAATTGTGATTTGGCGTTGAAATTGAGCAAACAAACCAAAACATATATCGTTCCAGTTACGATTGTGGTATTCAAGTTTTTTTTTATTCTTTTAAAATGCTCCGGTTCAGTTTCTATCCGAAGCTCTACGCACAGCTGATGTTATTGAGATCACAATCTATAGAGCAAAAGTTGGACACTGATTGCCTCCAATACTAGAATATATCCATGCAACAATCAAGAAGAAATGTTCCAATTAGATCAAATTCTAAAGTTTGTTTCTCAACAATTTTTTTTGACAAATAAAATAAATTCTGTAAAATTTCTCAACATTGGCTGTGTGCATGTTTCAACTCGATAACTAAAAATGTTACGATCTTGAATTGGTGCATGTACATTAATGCCAATGAGAATAGTTCATAACCGCTAGTCTGGGTCCTGAGAAACCGCCAAAAAAAAAGAAATTATAATTATCACATACAAGGGGTGCACTGCCAATTATTTCACCAAAATAAACAAGTGAACGTATTTATAAGAATTAAAACTGCATTTTATTGGTATTATATTGAGCATATTAAGGTTACACCAATTATAGCTTTTAACAGTAACCCAATTTATCGTATCTTTCTTAATTTTTAAACAAATTTTTTCTCCAATTCTAGTTCATTGCATTATTGATTGGTAAACCGCCGTCTAAGAAATAATGTACATAATGTACATTTTAAAAGAAATCTTGGCAACGGCAATGACGACGACGAAGAAGTATGTATGCATGTACATATAGATAAAAAAAAAACTTTCTTTTCTTCCTCAATCGGTCGATCGGTCAACGACATCAAACTGATATATTCATAAAAGAATCGCGCGCGCTGTTTTTAATTATCGTACCACAAAGTAAACTGATTAAAAAAAACATGATTAATCGCGCGGAATTTATGTTAGTCAAACGCGATAATGAAATCAGTAAATATGTTTAGAAAGATGATCAAAATTAATCGATCGATTTGTGTAATATTGACGACGGTGCGCGAGTTAAATCGATAATTCATTCATTATGTAAACCATTTGATATTTTTATTTTTATATAAACTCATTGTATTAAAGGTGAAGAGTTATACAATAATACATAATGTTTTTGATATATAGCGAGTGTGTTCATGATCTTGAGATTTTATACTAAAACAACAAATATATAAATGATGATATGAGATTTTGTTGTTAATAAATGTTCCACTTTCACTGAACTGTACACTATAAATTAGCATTTGATTCACTTTTACATTCGAATATTTATAGTTAATTGACGAAACAAACATGACATCATTTTCTGCGCAGTCGAGTGGAGTAAACACACAACAATAATAGATGCAAAAATTCAATAAATATTTTTTTATTATTGGTAATTTGTATTCAAATCTTAACTTGGGTTGGTTCGAAGCGCTCTCGGTTTTCGATTTCTCTATATACATTATACTTATATACAAACCATAAACGTGCATATGCTTAGAGTGAATTTCAAAATTTTAATATTTCATAAGTTATTCGAATTATTGTGTACAGATCATTTTTATAGACGATTTGCATCATATCTATATGGTAATTGATTAAACGATTTATACGATTGTGAAGCATTGCACACTTTTATACAAAATATTTATGTGCTACATGAAGGTTCGTTTAATAATCAAAGTGGTTTAACACGTTCCCACGATAAACTATTAATGCGTGCGTTATTGATTCGGGAATGTTTCAGTTCAATGAGCATATGCGTTGTTTTGCAGCATAGTCGAAACGTGCAACTTTGAATTAATTACGATTGTTATTATTGAAGTCTATAACCTTCATTCTTCTAATATAACCTTCTGCTCGGTTCCACAAACAATTCAAATTTCGTTTGTTTAATCTCAATTCGCTATATTAAGTGTATAGTTAAGTTAACTAACAGGGAATACGCGAAATCCTTAGAAGAGCATCACCTTGACTTGATTCTATATCTAAAATAACATTTTAACTAATCTAGATTTCAACTCATTTCATTCCAATATTTTGAAAATCATGCAACGTGAAATTTATAGCATCATAGAACTAAGAATGGAAACTGAACCATAGTCGAACCGTAGCCGAGCAAGTAGCACAGTGGGCAATTAAAGCTGTTGACTTCATGTACCAGGTTCGAATTCTAGTAGGGGCGAGACGTAAATGGGATTTGTAGCCATTGATTTCGATTAGGATTGCTGATGGACGCATCTATGACCTTTCTGTTGAGGGAGCAGAATCCCCGTTCGTCGTCCAATTGGCTAGTTAGTAATGATTTACGTTTATGGTAAGGACGCTAAGAGCACACTAAGAAATAGTTGAGCCTTGTAACTCAAAACGATTATTAAAATTACAACTAAAAACAGACTACCAGAAAAAATTACATAAAACTTTCTTGAAAAAATCTATCGACAAGTGATTATAAAAGCTTTAAATGCTCTCGCGGAATTGGTTTAGAAAGACCATATAGTTCGTTGCCACTAGGTCGATGAAAAAAGCTCCATCACGTTAACGCATTCGGTGTACGGAAGATGTGTGTGAAGTTATCCCAGGATTCCATCCCAGAAAAATTAAAAATGTTCATCAGGCAATACTATTTTCATCCCCTCCCAGGGTTTTATAAATCATCCCAAAAATTGATATCACCATTTTAAAAATTTTCAAACGACGTGTTAGCTTATATATTCTTGTCGTAAGAAGTAATTGGCACAATAGGCTCAAAAATTCATTTGAATATTGCCCCATAGATAAAATTAGGAGTTTAACTATACTGATTCTCGAGAACCATGAGTGCCGAAAAAGTTTTCTTTGTTTTCGACTTGACATGATGTCCACTTGCTGTGATAAATCTGTTGAAGATTAGGTCAAGTCGAAAAAAACACTTTTTCCGGCACTCATGGTTCTCGAGAACCATTAATTAAAATTTGTATTTCTTAGGTGATGCCATATACATATGAGCGCATTGCGCCAATTACAACATACAGCTGGTGTTCAACGATTTATCACAGCAAGTGGACATCATGTCACGTCGAAAACAAAGGAAACTTTTACCAGATCATGGTTCTCGAAAACCAGTAGTTAAACTCTTCATTTTATGTATGTGGCCATATTCATATGAATTTCTGAGCCTATTGTGCCAATTACTTCTTACGACAAGAATATATAAGGTAGCACGTCGTTTTCAATTTTTTAAAATGATGATATCAATTTTTGGGATGATTTATAAAATCCTGGGAGGGGATGAGAATAGTATTGCCTGATGAACATTTTTAATTTTTCTGGGATGGAATCCTGGGTTTACTTATTCATACACTTGTTTGGAAGCATACAATATGCTCGATACAATTAACACGGAAGCTAATGATATCGCGAATGCAAAGTGCGTATCATATGTCCCAGCGATAGTCTAAAACCATTGCTGTTTCAAAAGATTACATCGATTCTAATAAGGTGGTAGGACATAATCCACAGCAGGCGTGGATGACGACCAAACCGGAGATGCAAACTCCAAAATAGATCGGGCAAAGCAGAACTGATGATAAAATAAGCGGATCTCTAAAATCATCGCAAAGACCTAAGTCTGCAATAAGCTCGGTCAATGTATTCATGCACAGTTGATATTGATGAAAAATAGACGAGCGGGAACTATAAAAAGAATGAATTTTTTTCATATGCTGACGTTTAGACCCAGTCTATTGTTAATTGACCAGCAGCAAAATCGGATTAAGTTCTTCTGTAAATTTACGCAGTCTGGCGTGAGATCCAGGCAAAAATATGCATGTCATCAGCGAAGGAAAGGCAACTGGCGAACTTAAAGCATTTTACAACGTCGTTAGCGGCACGCTGGATGGCACACGAAACAGTTGGAAGGAAGAATCCAAGAACCTAACGGATTGCCAGCAACCGAAAAGGTAAGAGCGGAACCAGTCGATGGGAATAAAATGACAATCAAAACTATATGAATAGGATCGGCGGAAGAAGAAGTCAACGGACCACCTAAAACGGTTTTTATAAAGCTACAGCTCAGCATGACACAACATATTGTACAAGAAGTAAGATCTCAGCGAGTACGCTGGCTCGGGCACGTTCTGCGTGCTGATCCGAAACGAATTGTGCAGTGATCTCTGAAAGGAGAGCCACCATATGGTAGGCGCAGAGGTCGTTGCAGGCGACGATGGCTCCACGGTGTAGAGAACGACTTGGGCTCTTCAGATTGTCTTAGACAGTATGGAGACCATGCTCGGGGGTCGATACCGCTGGAGCTAAATTGTTGACTCAGTAAGGGACCAGTAATGGCATTTAAAACTGTTTTAATTTTAATTAATGTGTTGAACCAATTTGAATGCAAAAGAAATTAAATTGAAATAATACCGTCCCTAATAAGACTCGAACCTTGGTCCACCAATCCAAAGTCAATCACTCTACTACCTCGCCCACCACATTATATACTTGATGTTATGCAAATCTTTTATACTTTCTAATTAAAATGAGAAACTTGGGAATTTTTTTAACAGAAGCTGAGTTGAACCAAAAATGTCCCAACATTAATATTTAATGCGATGACATTCCACGCAGTGTATTTCGAAGAAGTTAAAAATCTGACAAGCTATTCCCCCTTATGTTCTTAAAAATTATAAAACCTCCGTTCCAGTCAATGATGCTTGATACGATTTTCTAGGAGGGCCACAATATTGACCACTGACCATACAAGTTTTAAGTTTAAGTCAGTACATGAATAACGTCCAAATAAAAAATGTCCCTATAGAAACTGAAAGTTTAACAAATTGGTATAGCTGAGTTTAAGTCTCGATTAGGGCTAAAAAAATTTAATTTAATTTCTTACAAATTAATTCAATTCAGATTCTGTTAAATTTTAATTTTTCTCAAGTAAGCAAAGTAATGGGCGTTTGATTAGTGGACGTGAGTTCAGGCGGCATTCGGACTAAGGTTTTTCTAGTTTAATTTCATCTTACAAATTAGTTCAACTCAGCCTCTATTAAAATTTTCAAGTTTTTCCAATGAGGGATGCAGAGGGATGCAGAGGGATGCAGCAGCAATGAAAATGTACGGCGATGGTCAAATAACCAGTGTACAGAAATACTTTTGGTTATAAAAAAAATCGATCAGGTCAGGTGTTTTTCCTGGGTCAATTGGCCAATATGTTGGTTTTCCAGTTGAAATGGATTCACATCCATTTTCGTTAATGGCAATCAGTAATTCTTTTCCTTTAGTTGTAGTTAATCTAAGCCCACAGTGAGTATTCTTCGCATTGAAGTCACCACCTATTATGAACCTTTTTCCCAGACGCTTGAATAATTTTTAGTATTGTTTGTTTTTAATAGAATGTCTTGGTGGGCAGTACAATCCTGCCACTTCTTAATATGAAAGTTGTTGGTTTTTATAAACATGAACAAGTAGTGTTGGTTATCTGAACGATTTGGCCTTTTAATAACTCGGTAGTACTTATAGCCTTCCTGAACTCGAATTCATTTTATCATGGAGTATGCCATACTTTAAGTTCCCCGGATTATTTTTAATGAAAGTTATAACCTTATTGTCTGATTTTTTGTAAGCTGTTTTGTTCGATTTTTCTGCGAGCTCTTCTATACTATTCCACCGTTATAAAGAGGGCCCCACTCTGTATATCGTTGTTTTGGGTCAATTTAATGATTTTTTAATGGATAAAAATGACGCTGAAGTAGATTCATGATATTTGAGCACGATTAGTTTTAAATTCCGCTCTTTTTGAAATTGGACATTCTATAAAACTATCTTTTGGACATTCTATAAAACTATCAACGCAATAACGCATTGTTCCTAAAGATATTTGGTCACCGTTTAGTTTGGAACTAAATGACAAAATCACTCTAGGAATTGTCTACATTATCGTAAACGCCCATCCCTGCTCAGAGATATTTACTCCGATATGTTGAGCTGCATTCCAATTCTACCTTAACTATTTTATACGCATTAGCTAATGTGTTAAAACCATGAATAACCAACATCAAAAGTAGAATGTTACAATACTTAACTAACATAAAACAAAAACTTATTGCAGACAGTTATTACCACTAAATTAGATGTTACGCAAAAAATGGGCTGCCACCTGCACCTTTCCAATTCGGTATTGGGATAGTTTTTATAAAAACACAAATTTTGTTAATTAATGTGTGTACCATTTATGGAACGCAACCGAATCATTAAAATTGACCTAGAAGATATATGTATATAGGTTTTATGTTAAACCCAGTATAACAGTAATCACTATATACACTTATCTTATTCAATAAATAATTATTTTTATTTTACTGTGCGCCTTTAAGTTAAATAAATGAGTTCACAAGATTGTGTAATACAAAACGTTGAAAAACTTGTTTAACATTTAACAGTTTCGAAGATGATTTAGTAATGGATACCCAATGAAAGATAAACTGTCAACAGAAAACTGCTTATATCTATTATAGATCAGTGAACCAAACCAATTTATCTTTATGCGTGCGTTGGAAAAAAATGTCACGCTGATTTATAGTTCTCAAGACGATTAAATGGAAATTTATCGATTTTGTAATCTTTAGAATTTAACATGAGATAAATCTTTTCTTTTGTTTATGTACATGTAAGGAGAATTAATCATGGTGAACAAGTTTATAATTGCTTTTGTTCTGAAGACAGACGCATAAATAAATTATGTGGACTTTTTGAAATTAAATCGCGTTTTAATGATACATTGTAACCATGTATATATTTGTATAGACACGAGTACAATTGTCGAGAATTATGTGTGAATAGGGAATGTAGAAATATTTGTTCAATAACAATTATGTGTTTGCGATATAATTAATCGCACAATGAAAAATGTTATACCATGCCTGTATGTATAATGGATCAACTAGAAAATTGGTGATGAGAATTACATTTTACGTGTATGTATAAAGAATTATAGTTAAAATTACCGACCAGGCCTTCTATAAATCACCGATTCTCAAACTATTTATTATTGCGACCCCAATTGTTAAAGAACTTTTTTTGCGATCAAAAACTAATTTCAATTCAATTCACCATAAACAACTAGGTAAGGTAAACTGAACAATGAATTATTTGTTTACGACTTGATACGAGATTATGTACTACCTTAGGCACGTTAGCCAAGTCCGACATCACTGACCAATTTGCACTGAATTTTTTCAACTGATTTTTCAACTGATTTAAGCGAAACAATCGAAATTTTAATTTAATAACTGTGTGAGTGATGGTTTTTGAAATTTTAGTATTCCACGTACTTATAACATTAAAATCGAATTTAAATTTCTAATTTTGAATTTTATACGTACGTTTTAAAAATCCCTTTAGAATTTGAATTTTCAAAATTGTTGGTATTTACTTGAAAATATTCACATTACTTGAAGCTTTTAAAAACTAAATTATCGTTAAAATCCAATTTCAATAATTTTCCAAATTCAAGAAAATTCAAAGTTGTAAAATTTGAAATCTAAAAAATTTCTTTGAAGTGAATTCGAAATTTAATAAATTAAAGGAAACAAAAAATTCAGGACTTGTATTTCATACGAAATTTCAAAATATTTAGAATTTTGAAAAATTGGATTGAAATTTCAATTTCTACATTTTAAACGGGTTGCCGGAAATAAACAGGAACTTTAGAAAATAAGAATATATAACTGAAATTCCAAGTTTTGAAATTTTTATAAACTTTTTAAAATTCAAAATCGAAATTCAGAATTCACATAAATTGATTGACATTTTTACAAATATTTAAAAAAGTTGGTTGATACTAGTAAAAATGTAACTTCTCGTAAAGGTCAACATTTCCCGTCCTTACAAAGGTGTAAATTGACGCTTTTGGTGGTGGCGCTTTTTTTTTGTACAGTAAAAAATAATTATTTTATACCAATATAAAGCTCCTATATTGCCGACAAATTTGCCGTACCCCTACGTTCTCTGTACTTTTTGTTCTTTTAGAGAGCAAAGCGACACAACACCACACATTTTTGATGAAGAGTAATAAACGTGTTCCGAAAGCTTAAATTTAAAGTTGCACCGAACTTCAAAAAACTTCAAGATAATTGATGCAAATTCCTAAAAAAATTTTAAAAGTTCGTGAATTTTATACGATTTAACAATTTTTTGAGGACTAATCTCGAATCTCTTAGTATCATTCAAAATTTAATAAATAATTGAAATTTTGTAAAATTTATAAAAGAATTTTAAAAATCGAATTTCTTATTTTGTAAATTTAACCCGAATTTTGAGGAAGTTTTTCTATCTTTAAAAGATTTAGTGATATTTAAAGTCATCGTATTTGGTTTCAAACGACTTTAAGACAAATAAATATTAAATACGGAAAGAGTCTTAGTCTATAAGACAATAAAAAATATTAAAAATGAGCTTCCAACGAGATGGCTTTTGACTAATATCGTTTACCAAGAATGTTACATTGAGTTGACTTATCTTGCCAAACCTTTTTAATATTTTTTGTAAAAGTGTGGTAAATTAGCGATATTCTGGTAAAGATGAGGCAAAGTGTGCTATTAGCCTGCATAGCAACAATTCAATAATTATGAAAAAAAAAAAATCAAACAAGCCGGATATAATAAATCGAATATGTTAAATGTTTTGTAAAATTTTAAAAGAATTGAACAATTTTTAAATTCCTTGGATATAAATTTAGAATTTCACAATTCTATAATCTACTATAGTTAAGAATAATTTGACTGTAATTTTTTATATAAAGCTTCCATTTTCAAGTACTAAAATTATATTTGAACATCAAGTGATTAGCTATTCACCCGACTTGAAGACAATACTAAGCACAGTATATGATTAAAATGGGGTATACGGTGAGTTATAGAATACGTAGAGCTTTTGTAAATAAAAGCTTTGACGATCAGGATTCAAGTTTTTTAGTAAACTATAAAGCTTTCGAAACTATATAGTAATCGGTCCTCAATAGTTTTAATTAACTATGTATACAAGTGAATTATTCTTATTTAAAGCTCTCTCAACATACAATAATTGTTGTTGTCATCAATTATGAGAAGTTATTTTATTTAATTTACAATAGTTTTGGCTAAGAGATATGTTATTCGTCAATCATTAATCATTACCCACTTAAATTAATTACTAAGCTTTTTAAGAAATTATTGCAGGAAAAAGCTGTTTAAACCGTATGGCACTTAGTAGCCCATGTCGAAATACTGTTAATTCAAACTTTACAACGTTACAGTACAATAGTTTCTGTGTAGATTCAAGTCTGCCTATCAATTTAAAATAAATTGAAATTTTAAGCAAACTTGATCGATAATTTACATTTTACTATAAAAGCTTTGAAAATATGAATTGAGTCACGACTTAATATAGATAAAAGTGCCTTGAAAATTTCAAAATATGATTACACCAAAAAAAATAACTTTCTTCGATCGTTAATTGGTTTAAAGTTTTCTTAATTTTTCAATGGAAATGCAACATATGTATAAAGCTCAACAGGACTAAATATTTTTTTAAGATATAATCTAGACGTTTCATATGTAATCACAGAACATTTGAAATAATATTCAGAAATGGGTCAAGCTCAAATTTAATTTTTTGGTCAACTTTAAGCTTTTTATGGTGAACATACTAACATTTTATAATTCGAGATCGTTTGCAATATCTTTCAGAGGCTATGATTATCAAGTAACAATTTTCAGAACTTATAGGTCTCAGACTGAAATGAACAACTCCTTAAAAAGCTTTAAATGTATGAGATCCTCAAATTTTTAAATCTAAGAGCTTTTACAATAGTTGTGATTATCACACAAGTACTTCAACCTTAAATATTGAAATGCTTAATTTAAATCATTTTTATGGTAGACGCGCCTTTTAACTTCACAGCTCTGACTTTTATTATATCGAATTGCTCTAAGCTGCGTACTCAACATTTCAATATTTAAGAGTTATTGCAATAATATTCAGAAATGCGTGTCACATGCATTAAGCTCAAATTTCATTTTTTGGTCAATTTTAAGCCTGTTTATGGTCTAATCACATTTTACAATTGAAATGAACAACATAGTACTGCTTAAAAAGCGTTAATTGTGTACTTGAAACTATTGCATGGCATTCTCACATTTTTAAATCTGAGAGGTTTTACAATGTTCTAATCATAGAAGTGATATATTAGAACCCTTTTATGTACACTGAAAAGTTTAATTTAAGGCTTTATGTACTTTTGTACACTCAAATTTAAACTTCACGATCATTCTATTTAAAGTGTTTTAAAAAGTTCTATCATTATATCGATAAGCTCTTAGCTACCTACTCAAAATTTTAAGATTTAAGAGTTTTTAAAATAGTTTTCAAAGATTATCTTACACAATTGATGAATCATTATCATCCAATGTCAGAGCTTTTCGTTACCAACTAATTTCTAAGAATCATGGATTTCAAACAAAGAAAAATTTACCACTCTGAATATTATATTACCTTCACTGGGCGCTTAGTTTAAAACAGCCGCATTTAAATGTGGGAGCCTTTGTGATAATCTTTGGAAAATTCAATGATTTTGCTTTGGTAATAGAGAGTGTCGGGTTCAAAACCCGGTGGCTACCAAAAATCACGGTTGGGTATTTTTAACGTGTAAGTATGTGTGTTTGCCCGGTAATTGCACCTTGGGCCCGTTTGTGACATTGACTACTATAGTGATCAACCCAACTTTAACTTTCATTTCAATACCAAATTAAGGGAAAATTTCCTTTATTAATTAATCGTGTTGTGACCCAAAAGCAATTCAAACGGATAAATAGTTAATGCTCATAATGCTCATAGTCCACCACTCAGTAAAATATTACATAATTTGATGTCAAAACGTCTTTAAGTGCCCGCAAGTAGACATTTATTAAAATCACTTGTGATCTATACGACGTTCTTGTCATAAATGTGAGTAATTAATCCACTTTGGTCCATGCAAATTAAATTCTAAGTCATTATCGAATTCAAACTATTACGAGAATGTCCAGTCATCTTCAAATTACTTAGAGTATATAGAGCCTGATCAATCCCATCAATAAATCATATCAACAAATTTACATAAAAATTTACGAACATCAAAAAAAAAAAACTATTAACTGCCAATCATATAAAATATATGGATTATGCAAATTTCCTGTATCAATTTCCGTATAATATTTTTGTATACATATACTAAACACCTCAATCAAATTGTTTAAGCATAAAAACAAGTTTCCTAATATTTACAATAAAATCTAAGCTCAGTTAGAAAAAATTTCCAAAACAACTTGTTTACGAGATGGTTTCACTTTTATTTTCAAAACATCGCGATATCTTAAAGTAAATTGATCCCAACCGCATTATAGATCGGCAGATATTTGGCATACATTATGATAGTTTTTGTTAATTCGATAGAATAAATTAACAATATATATTGACCTAGAACTTTATACAACTTAATACAAAAGCAATAGAAAGTTATTTGTATTGATAAGAGGAAATCGCTTTCAATGATATAAATATTAGAACCGCACTTACGAATAGTTATAATATTCACTAATTAAATAAAATTTATAAAGGCCACAAACTATAAGTTATAATACATAAAATATAGTCACACTAAACAAATATTTTAACTCTAATTAATTTTAATCACGTTTTAGTTTAATTATTTTTCACTATTTATAGTTTATCGTATATGTGCACACAAATCACTGTAATTGCTAAATTCGCTAAATTTATATTTTTATATAATTTAGAAGGAATTAAATTAAATCGAATTTAGTTAACACCGCGCGCGAACGATTTCGGTTTATTATAGTTTTCACTCATGAAAATCTAAATATTGACTGAACCAAAAGTTTTACCGTCTTCAAGATTTTAATATACAAAAAAAAAAAAAAAAAATACGTTACCGACTACTGTGTAGTCGAGAAAGACAATTTTTTGTTGTTGTTTATTTAAGTTTTCATATTTGTCGTTTACAATGTACGTTAGTTTTACTATATATGCATACGAGAGAATTGTATGTATGTATGAGTATGTATACGACAGCGAGATTGCGACTCTCTGTTATTATTTTGTTTATAACTTTAAATAACAACAAAACTATTCAAGCAAGAGATTCTTTGTATACACAAGTATAATACGTAAGAATTCAATTGAGACTTAATAGTAGTGTTTTGTACAGCTAGATATACTCTATTAATAAAATGAATTATTAATTAAGTGAATATGTTGTGCCAGGCGTTTCAAACCTTTGACAAATATAAATCTGTATATAGCTTAATATACAAAAGACTCAAAACGACGAACCTGATATCTCGTATATTGATGTTTTTTTATTGCGCCATTATTAGATGTTAAGCTTCAAGGTTGAACATAGTTCGATTGGTCATTTCTATATAAACATGACCTTTGCAAAATTTTTGTTTATTAATGAAATTGACGTAAAATGAGCTACAACAATAAATTGGTTTAGAAGATGATACTCTCGGATTTAAAGTACATACTTAAAAATAATACAGATATGATAAATAGACTAGCCTAGCTTAACAAAACCCAAGGTTCCACGTTTATCCAACTTCTTTTCTAAATGGTATGTAGTGGCTATCATAGGATGAACAGGAAATTTGTGAATTTTGATAACATCTTTAAAACTTAAGTCTGGATGATAAATGTTTCTTACAAACAGTGTTTAATTAAAATTAGTGCGTCTCCAGGTAGCGCATAGCCGGTTGCATTGGCAGTCGAGAATTTTAAGGTGCAGGGACTCGGAAACCCAGTCGCCAAGTGAGCGAGTGGGCTCCCATAGTCAACGGAATCCAACGACCACAATGCTGTAGTATATCTGCACCTGGCCACTACAGGAGATACTACGACAAGGGAAAGCGAAAGTGTAAATAAGCCATTATGTATGAAATTTCACGTTTCGAGTAGCTGAATCTAATTAAGGAACTATTGGCCTAGAAAAAGTAAATATACGGATCTCTTGGGGAGGCGACAGCAAATGGAGCAAGCATTTGCCAAGCTAAGCGAAAAGTTCGAGCATCTAAAGCGAGAAAATGAAAACCTAAAACTGAATCGGGATTCAAAAGAACATAGCGTAATAAGAGATATTGAACTAGAGAAATTCAACTACTCCAGAATAAGATAGGGAGACGAACTGGATACTAAAGGAAAAACAGCAGTCTAAGAAGACAGTACCGAACCAAAAGTTGTTCAATCCGAGATCAATCAACAAAAAGGTAGTAAATCTACCAACAACATTGCACCAAATTTGGTACCACCACCGAAAGAAAAACCACCGCCACCAATAAATATTATGGGCATAACCAGTTACCCACAAATTCAATACCCACAAATATTACCCAGGTATGTACAATAGGAAGAGATGTGCCAGCCATGTGTATAAACTGTAAGGGTCAACATCCGGCTAATTATTAAGGCTGCGTGAGGTTGCTAAACAACTACAAAAATTAAGAGATAAACTAAGAAATCAACCGCAAAATCACGAAATCAAAGGATTCAAACATCAAAGGATTCAAACATCAAATCAGATGGATCTTAATCCGCAACCAAGCAACGCAGGGCAAAGAAGAACATTTGCTCAGGTAGTGAAAAGTTCGCGTTCAACCAAATATATAGGCTCTGAAATAACCGAAGTAATCTGAACAACAAAATACTTGATCAACTGAAGAAAATGCAACTCCCACAACCAATAAAAAATTATCAGAAAAACGAATTGGAACAACTAACTGAAACAATTCACTATGCTGGCAAATTAATCGAACACCGGAGAACAAAACAATTTTTGTAACAGATTCAAATCCATTCTTATAGAAGTTAAAAATGAATCAATCAACAGATATCTAGTTAGCCTAACTGATGAAAAAAATTCTGATTACTCACTGCGGAAGGCGACGAAAGGACTCAAAAGACCTAAAATGCAAGCAGAAGGCTGATCTGTTTCCGGAGTATCTCCAGGAAAACTTGCAACCACCAAGAAAATTCACAAGCTAGATGAGTTTGACATACGCCCAGTAACTTTCAAAGAATTAAAAGAAGATGTGAAAATTAACATGAATGTTAAAAACCCCACAGTGTACGTCTTGATTACTTGCCAAATTATGAAGGCCTGATAAAGGATTTAATAAATGCGACCTTTCGGTTAAAATATGTCCGTGGCAATGGAAAGTAGCAGAAGTAATCATGATTGTAAAACCTGATGGTTTATCAGAAATTTTATACCTAACGATATAAAATCATACTGACCAATTTCTTTGCTGTCAATTATGTCAAAAAATTTTGAAAAATTATTACTAAAGAGACTTAACCAACAACTTATACCTCCACATCAAATTGGATTCAGAGAAAACAATTCTATAATTGAACAGTTGAGAATCAAAGACATAATTGAAAGAACGTTAGAACGTAAAAAAGTATGCTCAAGCATATTACTGGATAAAATTTGGCACAGTGGTCTAGAATACCATAGCTGCATAGAGATGTAATTCTATGATCTTATTTATCCGATAGACATTTTCGTGTGAAATATGAGGATGAATACTCCGAACTAAAGCTAAACTCTTCCGGTGCGCTGCAGGGGAGTGACTTAGGAGTAATCCGATTTTTACTATACACAAGGCATTATCAACGACAAATGCAGGAATCATAGCTACCTTTGCAGATGACACACCAATTATGGCAATTGGAAGGAATGTCGCCGATCCAACGAGCAAACTCCAGAAGACAAAACGTTGCCGAATTAAGTTTAATGAGCCGAAATCCACGAATACTAACTGTAATATCAAAAGGCTACGACAGTATGGTCATCAATCGTTTTATTACGAAAATATGTAAATATTTGATAGAGATGTAGGTCTTATTGAATCCGAAAAGTACATATTTAATGAAATCAATACTCGTGTCCACTGAACACCTAGATCGTCTATACAAATCACATTGGCCACTATTTGAACTTGTCTCTAGGTCGACTTCATCTGACCTAACATTTGCTATTGATCTCCACCCATGGATTAGCTACATTAGCTTTAGTTATTTCCGAAAACCCTGTCAAACAAAGATTTCCCTGACAACACCATGTGTGTACAAAGAACGCAACACGCATTAATCTTTGCCACCGTATACACATTTTCTAATTTCAGAGATAAGGGGGAGGGGGTGGGGACATAGATAATTAATTTAATTTTAATTTTAAACAAATTTCTGAAACAATATTCAAAAATTCAACACGTTACGAATGATAGTTCAAATGCTATGAGTCTATAACAGACGGACAACGGTGAGACCATGAGTTATGGCCTCATAGTCTCACCGTTCCGTATACGGAACCTTAAAAGCATCTTTTATCATTTGAATTTTCTTCAAATAAAATTCCAATTTAAAAAACTAACATAAGTTGGACAAATATTTTAGCGAAAGTTTCAGCCAAATCCCCGAATTGCACTGTCCACCAAACCTACAGTACAGAATTGAATGTCTTTTTTAAGGTGATATTTTGAAAATTTGAAAAGCCTAAATATGAGCGCCGATTGCCTTTAAATGAGCAAAATCTCAAGATACAGCCCGACAGTTCATATTACGAGTTCATCTAATCGTTTTTGCACACAAAGGAAAGATTACCTCAGAACTAACCAAAGCAATCAAATCAAATTTCAGCAAGTAAATATCAAAAACGCTTATTAACTCGTTTTCAGTTTATAGATATTTTTTAACGGATTTTATTAAGACAATATAAATGAAACCATACCTGCCCCTATACTTCCGCCCGGTATCGAGTAACAATAACTTGATAAGAGTTGAAGTATAGGGGCGCGTTACTTTATTTATATTATCTTACATAAATTAAAGACCGTTTTGGATGTCTTAAAAAATAAAATTAAAGGTGGGTCCACGGTGGAATACTCGGACAAACACACATACTTACACATTAACACCCAACCAATTTTTTGGTCACCATCGAAAATCGAACCTTAGACCCTTGAATACCAGAGCAAGTACGCTACGTACTGTGCCTATGATAGGGTATCAATTCTTATGGTGGGAGATTACTAATTTTGGAAAATTTCAAATGATAGTTCTGAAATGCTTTACTGGTATTAAATTATTTCTAAACCATCCTGTGTTTAAAAAACATTTGATACCAAAGTTAAAATTTTTTATTCATACTCTACTCAAATTTACCAAAAGCCTATTCGAGATATATGTTAACAATAAACGGTTGTAACGGCACACATTATTAATTGAAACTGAAACTTATATACTGTGTTCCAGACACCATTTTTTACATCTCATTGAGTTTTCTGTTAATTGGTTTATTCCGTCACAGCTGGTATTAAAGCCATTAAAAAAAACTAGTTTTCTAGTTATTATTTTTACGATTTGCAGTAAAATCTTTGCTTGAATTTAAATAAAATGTTGGTCTAGTTTTCTGGTTATCTTAGTTTCACTATACTAGGAAACTAACCGATTATAAACAGTCCTAAATTATTTCTGGAATACAGAAAAGTTTGATATAAACAGACTATTTCGATAAACTCCATCAAAAATCACAGAAAGCACGAAAAGTAGTACAACAACAATAATAGCATAGATGATACATCACAGATATTTCATGAATAGTTCTTAAAGACAATTTTGTAGGGCCGAAAACATGCTGGACACAATATTGGTTTGTCTAGATATACGTCTAACGTCTATAGGAAATTCGACTTTTTCTCTGGTTGGCGTAACATCATAGGCAACGTAAAAAGTACAAAGATTTGATGTTGTGATACAATTGCATTTCTTGGATAAAGTGGTGAGGGCCAGGAGAGAAAGAAGAAGGTGAGGGCAAGAACTACTGTGGGAGAAACAGCAAGTGAGAAAATTTTAATATTTTTGGTCGACGTCGAATTATGCTGGTCAAGCTATGGTCATCTGGTTTATTGGTTGGAATATTAATTAAAGATTTGATTATTAAACATTTAAACCTTACGAGTACTTCACAAATAGCATCGATTCCAAACTGTATACCATCCAAATGAAGAAACATAAGTTTATTATACACGTATATATGGACTTTCACGGCGAAGAGTAATATGCTAACTTTAAAATTTGCTAGTTGAGGGTTCTATGAAGTAGTAATATATTTTTTTCATCTGTTCGGAGCGGCGGCCACACATTGTGAATGGATAAATTGGAGAATAATATGAATTTCTTGAGAACAAATGGCGTATGCTGAACGCAGGCAGAGGCCGCAAAACCTACACATTTCCGGTTCAGTTATTTCATGAACAGTGGCCACGCGTCAATTTCGTGATTTTGACTGGTGGAATTTACAGATGTCCTTCCCCGACGCTTTCATATGGCATTAATTAAATTTTCAACTACATCCTTGGTAAATAATACTTCGAAAATATCTCTTGGACTGGATTTTTTGTCAATTTTAATTTTTACTCCGACGTTTTGATTTGAGTATGTGAAGATGTAAATCATTTGTATCTTCATTCTAATTTTCTTGGTTTTCAAATGCAATGTTATTAAAATGAAAAAAATTTACCTAAAAATCATTAGTTGACCGATCAGCTAAGCAGTTTTTATCAATGAATGCTAGTGAATTTTCTTTTAACTATAAACTAAAAATTCGAACCCCTGAATTTAATCTCAAATTTGACTTTTGTCTTGTTTGTTCTGCGTTATTTGAAACAATTATTTAGAATTTAACGTTGCATTTTAATAAGAATAAATTTTGAATTTCACACTCAGTATTTATTGAATTAATCTTAGAATAATATGACCTCATATCGCCCTAATAATTTAACCGTATAGACATTCTAGATCTAGACATCCCACTAAAAATCTAATTTGATAATATTATCAACGGAAACATCAATACCTATAGTAATATTTTTTTTATTAAAATCGAGACTGGAAAGCTAAAAAAAGCCCTAATTTTTCTTCGGAATCTTAATGCATTGGCCATTATTTCTATGGGGGTATTCTAACTAATTATTTATCCCAAAATAATTAATTGAATGGTGCCGCAGGAATAATAGTCCATTAAGAAAGACTTACAAGAAAAATTAAAGCCTTTGTTCGGTGTAAAATTAGGGCCTTTGTTCGCTAACAACACCAATGGATTTGAAAGGGTTTTCTAATTATTCTTTCTCTACCTGTTTTGGGGCGAGAGGCTGACTTTATTAGATTTCCCATGAAATTGAGAAGTACGAATAGCAGAAAATTCTTGTCGTTAATTTCACTAAAATGTTGGTTCTGAATTTCTGGTTATTAAAGTTTCATTTACTAGGAAACTATCTATCAGATTATGATTAATTTTCCAATTTTTTTTCGGACTTTTCTAAATTCAAGAAATACGTAGTCTACAGAACAAAGATATTCAAAATATCAGTATTATAACTAACTATACAGTCGGTATAATTCAGAATTGTATGAACTGTATTAAACAAAATTTTGTGACATAAATTCAAAGTTCGATTAATTTGCAATTCGATACATTCATAATATGCGATAATTTAAAACTAAACATTAAAATTTTAAAAACTTTAAAAATTGATAAAATTCCATTGAATTCACAAATTCAAAATATTAATTAAATTAGTGATTTTGATTAAAGCTTTCTTCAACTGCATTTTAAATACATATACTGACAAATTCAAATTGCCAATTCTGAATACAATCCTATACACATAAAAATTCGATAAATTCCGTATAAAAATTTAAATTTCGAAATTTAAATTTTTGCGCAGTAAGCATAATTCAAACTTACATCAAAATACGAATTTCCGAACGACCTAAACTTTTTCAATACTCCATAGTTTAAATTCGAATTGAGGGCGGCTCATTACATGGCAAATGTATTAAAGTTAGCCCATCGTCTCAACATCAAAAAAGGTATAAATTTGAATTAATGTGTGCATGTCCAACAAAAACATCAATTAGCTATTGTTTTGTAAGAAAATCGAAACAGCTAATTGGCGCTTCTATACCATTGTAAAATCGGCATAAAGGCCCTAATTTTTCTTCCGAGCCTTAATGCCTTGGCCATTATTTCTACGGGACTATTATTTATTTATAATGGTCCCGTAGCAATAACGGCCGATCCCTTAAGGCTCCCAAGAAAAATTAGGGCCCTTTTTGCTGTATATTTTCAGATCATACATTTTTTTCCAGCATTCTAATGAAAATTAATTCAATGTAGTTTAACGTTTGTCTTGATCGATTTGTTCCTCGATTGATTAATTGAAAATTTATATGCGAATATCTTAATTGAAATGGATAGAAATTTTAATTTTGCTTTCTCAAGAAAGTAGATGGAAAATGAACTGGCGTCAAGAATAATGAGACGTTGCATATTGAGTATTCGGCACTCATTATGACTGTGAGGCAACTAAGTACAGAGAAAATCTATGAATTTCCTACAACTTTACTGAGTTTTATACAAAAACTGTCAACCATCTTGAATTGTGAATTTTTTTTATGAATTTTATGAGTTTCATGAATGCAGTATAATGCAAATTGATTTTTTATAATATGTCAACTAAGTTTATGAGTTAAATAATTGAATGACTTTTACGAATTTTATGACCTTTTCACATTTTGGATTCTGAGGAAGTTTTTATATTCAAATTTATGAGTTTTATATACAGAATAGAAGAATAATTTATTTAAATTTAGTCATTTTAACGAATTTTATGAATGGAAGTTTAATTAATTTAAAGGAAAAAATATGAGATAGTTAGAGCTAAGTAGGGGTCATATAGTTTTTTAAAAAAAAAACGAAATAAATAATTCAGATATATTTAGGCATTCAGAAATTTCTATGTGTTCTAATATACGCTATAAATTACAAAAAACATTTTGTCATCCCATAGTGGTTGCTAAAATTTTATTTTCTTAAATGTTGCAATTAAAACGTCAAGGGCTGTCCCAAATCTTAGTTGGTTTTAATTATGTATATAATATCCGGAGTATAATGTATAATATATTTCTCACGATAGTCGTGCTAAAAAAATTTAGACTATGGTGTATTTATTTATATTCATACGGCTTATGCATGCAAGTCCTTGAAAAAGGAAAAGGTGATTGGCTGAACAAAATACTTATAAATATAATATAAGTTATTGGTAGATCGGAGAATTAGACAGCATCCGTAGATAGTTAAACTTATAATGTTACCAAGGATGCAATCAAGGGTATATAATGCAGAAAATAATATCTTTATAAAAGGTTCATAAATCAATCTATCCAATTAAGAATTTTTTTAAATTACCATATCTATGACTTCTAACCCGTAGCCACTTAATATAAAAGTAGATATTCTTAATTTTATGTGATTAGAGAAACTCAGAGTGTGTATATAGTTACAAGTATAGTATTGACGCTAAACAATCGAACTAACATATTATGCACCAACACTGTCCACTTGAACGTCGAATTATATTTCAAATATTATTTATTTATTTACTTTACTTTCAAAAAATTATGTATTCGCATGGGGCTCTCTGTCTATATATATGAATGTATAATAAATAAATGTGTTCGTATACAGATTTACTATATGGTACGTGCGAATGTAAACAACACCCGCGCACACAAAATCTCTGATGAGGTTCACACAAAACAACTTATGGTAGTTGATTTATATACTTTACCTTGGTGACTTACTATCAGTTAAATGTTAAAAAATATTAAAACCATCTTTAAAACACACACACACACAAAACAAGTTTCTTTGACATTTTATATAAATTACATTGGATTGTATTTAGATTCCTGCAGGAAATCAATTAATAGAAGATGAATAAATTTTGATGACCTTAAAATCGTATATAGATCGTCTATTTTCTAATTTTGCTTCCATTTAATCGTTCCTTGAAATTATTATCACATTGATGACTAAGGCACAACACCCACTTACCCATAAAAAATTAAATCGAATAGTCGACTTAATTTAGCTAAATTTTAATTTACCCTTCAGCGGCTGCAAAATTAAATGTGTTACGCCATGACCAAAATAATTCATAATTCATCGCCGAAGATAAATCGTTTTAAAAGGCCATCAAATAGTGATTTTAACAGCAACAGAAAAAAATGTATAGCGCCATAGAACGTTCGATTGGATTTCATAATCCGGTATTGGTTAACATATTACTTTACATATAGCTATATATATGTACAAGGTGATAAGGAAAACATGAAATTCAACTTAATACCCCGCGCGATGGCATGTAACAGAAAAATACGAAAGGTATTAAGACACAAGAATTTATCTTATTGAGAATTGACCTAAATATTTATATATTTTATTTTATTGTCTTATACAAGTCTTTAAATAAAATATATTTGCGAACTTTTTTCGTTTTGTATGTTGCTGGCACGAATAAATTCAATTAATATGAAACCTAGGTGGATTATGCTTAATTGAAATGAACATATTTCTATACCGTAGTTCTAATATGGTAAAATTATGTTACTTTCGTTTATGTATGTTAAACGAAATTAGTTAGAAGATCAACTGATTTATACCATGTTAGATTGATGGTTATAAGGTGAAATTTAACAAAACTGCAAGTAACAATGGAACGATAAGTATCGTCAATTTAGACAAGTATTATGTGTAATATAGAGGTATATTATATAAGAGCTTATGTGATCATACTTTCGTTAAACTGTATTTATGCTTTCGCTGAAAAATAACAAATAAAATCAAGCTGCGTAAGGTAATAGTAATCCGAAAATCGATTATGAACTTTGACTGCGCGTATATGGTCAAATCAAAATTTCGAATTTAATAATTGAAACAATGGTTTTAAAATCAAAATGTCGATAAGTCTAATTAAAGTTTGGCGATTCCGTGGGAATTCGACCTAAAAAACTAAACTAGAGTCGAATTATCATTTATTTTTATCTATACGAAATTCAAAATCCCAAATTTTTTCAAATTTAAAATTTACAATTTTCTAAAGCACAACATTTCAAATTATTTAATTAGCGATTTGAATTTTTAAAACATACAAAATATTTCAAAATATCTAGATTTTATAAAAACGTGATAAATTAAATATTGATTCAAATGAGAGAAAAAAATCGGGAGCGTCACATGAGGTGAACTTAGAGGCCAGCACAAACTGCCATTCTTGGTAATTATGTTCATCGAGAAATATTGTTTCAAAATATTGATTGTCGAGTAGTGTGAGCCATGACACCGCCTTGCTGAAACCATACTGACTGAGCATGTCCTAATCTGGGCTAGAAATAGTTTTGAATTAATTGTGAAACATGTCTTTGAGTTACTCATCGGCAACAATTTTGGATACCCTTTATTTCAACTGGAGTGGCACTTCCTTGACAAATATTATATTATAATACAATTTTCAAAGTAGATGGCTCTTTGGTCACCCAGTAGCCCAGTACACATATTTTTTCTAAAACAAACTTAACTATGAGTGTACAAAAATTAAAATTGGGCGGATTACTACTCCAGCACTGAATGCCACTAAAGTGCTCACGGTGCAATACCCGGACAAACACATATATTTACACATTAAAAACACCCAACCATGATTTTTGGTAACCACCGGGAATCGAACCCGAGACCCTTGAATAACAAAGCGCAAGCACGCTACGGTAGTGTGCTAACGAGGGTTGTAAAACTATTCAACATTCTGTTCAAAAGGAATTAAAAATTATCACACTCGTATTTCAAACTCGATTTACAGGATGAAAATTCCTACGGCTAAGTATATACTTAACCGTAGGAATTTTCATCCTGTCCATAGCTGATTGATAGTTTCTTCAAACTTTAAAAAATTACTCACAATCATATCCCTAGTTTATTTACCATATAACTCTAACTAGAATTACTTTAGTTTGGGCGACTAATATGTGATCCTGAAAGCTTAAAGCAAATTCTAATACAACTCTCAAATTGCAAGAAATATAAATAAAGTAGAAATAATTTTAAAAAGTTTAATATATCAAAACTCTTTTGAGTGACCAAAAATTTTTTTTTTCAACAAAATTCAATCGAATCTTACCATCTAAGCCAGATTGGTAAATTCTAAAGCTTTCTTCAAGTCGTTCGATAAAACGGTGCGATTGAAGCTGAGCTCAATTAATGTTGAATTGAACCACTTCTATATATAGAACAAACGTTTTCTACCTTAATTTTTTTTTAATATTTAACGTTATATTACAAGACAGTCACCAACTTTACATCTTTTATTTAACGATTACTTAATATCATGAATCTGAGAAAACTCATTATATCCGTCAGCAAGTTGAACAAACTAACCGAATACCCTGTTAACTGTTACAGGTATAATAATAATAATAAACAGTTTTTAAAAGCTATCACTGGCCCCTTACAGTGGGCACTTTCAGGTCCACCAACAGTTTGCAACATGTTGAGTAAATTTAACATGATAAGTTTTGAATGCATCCGATTTATCGAAGATGTCATGGCAATGTGATAGATCGTATGTCATTTGTTCCATCAGTAAATTTTCGATGCCAACATGTTGGGAGACCTGAAAGCGACCAGTGTCACAATTTGGCTCCAACGGTTTCGACCCTGACCATGGTCTTCATACTGTCTTAGACAATCTGAAGAAGCCAAGTCATTAGTTACACCGTCGTCACTTGCAGCGACCTCTGCGCCTACCATATGGTGGCCCTCCTTTCAAAGATCGCTGCACAATTCGTTCCGGATTAGCACGCAGAACGTGACCGAGCCAGCGTACTCGCTGAGATCTTACTTCCTGTACAATATCGGAGATCTTCATCAGATCTTTGATCTAGATGTTGTACAAAGCTCGGCAAGGACCATCTACTTCACGTTTCGGGCCGTAAATCACTCGCATGATTCTTCTCTCAAATGTAAGGAGCCATCTCTCGTACTCATCCGTCAGCGCCCAACTTTCAAATTCATACATGACAACGGGCCTGATCAACGCTTTGCAAAGCTTCAGCCTCACGGCAGTTGATCGGTTTAGGGTTTTTCAGTGGCCTTAGAGGATAGATAATATCCTTGTCTCTATATGACAAAATAGCAAGCTGAAAACCCTATACAAGCGGAACAAGTATTTCTTTCACTCCGTTGCTATTCAGTCCAACCACGCATATGCCATCTGCATATGAGCACCTGATTGAACTAGCGATTCAAGATGTTACGCTGTGGAGTTTCAGTTTTACGAAAGATTTACTCCAATATCAGATTAAAGAGTATCGGGGACAAAACATCTCCCTTCTTCATCAAGTTTAGAATAATTATAAAAATTCTGAAATTAGTTTAAATAGTAAAACCTAAAAGTACCAAACTGGAGTTTGATGAAACCCCAAATGTTCATTAAAATTCTTGCCATCAAGTTTTATAGTTCATTAAATTGTTGAATCCTGTATATTCATAAATTTCTAAAAGCTTTTACCAAATTTTCAACTTTTACCTTAAATTACTGCGAGAATCAATACTGAGAAGAGTTAGTATTTCCCAAATTCTGGAATGGTATTTAGAAATTTCTCCAAATTCTGGGTATTTCTCACTCTTTACAGTTCTACTATAGGAAAGCGCCAAATTGAATTATTAAAAAGTTTTGAAAATTTAAAACCAAAATTCTAAATTTTTCGGAATTTTGGTGTTCAAATTTGCAAATGTAATTTATAAAGTTTAATCATTCTTTTATTGTAACAAAATCTGAAATGGCATTTAAAGATTTCATTAAATTCTTTTTATCAATTTCTTTAATTTTATTATGAATCTTCTATGAATATTTTTGCGGTTTTAACATGGTTTTGTCCGTTTTAACTTGAATTCAGCAAAAAAGTAACATAATTCGGAAAATTCCACATTTTCATCAAATTTTAAAAATTTAATGTGATTATGTTATTCAAATTTGTAAATGTAATTTTTAAAATTTAAAATCAATGCGATGAGACAATCTCAAATAACCAAATTCGGAAATTATATTTAAAAATTTCACCAAATTCTGAAATTTTATCAATCTCTTAAATTTTATTATGTAACTGCTATAGAAAAAAACTAAAAACTTCTGAAAATTAAAATTGAATTTTGAAATTTTTTATCAAAGTTTAGAAATTTTACTCATTTATGTTATTCAAATTTTAAAATTTTAATAATTTTTGATAGTTTTTTTTAAATTTATAAATTTCGAATTTTATCAAATTTTTAAACTTTACTAAATTATAAAATTAAATATTTTACTAAATACTCTCAAATATTTAACAAATTCTGAACTGATATTTAGAAATTTCACCTAATTCTGAGATTTTCGAAATCTTTAAAAAAAATTTAAGTAAGTGCCATGGAAAATAATATAAACTTCTGAAATTTTGAAAATTTTACGTTCGCAATTTGGTTACATATTCCAATTTGGAAATGTAATTTTTAAAATTTAAAATCGCATTCTTTGAGACAATCCCAAATTATCAAATTCTGAAATGGTATTTAGAAATTTCACCAAATTCTTATATTTTATCAATCTTTCAAATTTTATTATGGAACGGAATAACTAAAAACTTCTGTAAATTAAAAATTGAATTTTAAAATTTTTATTCAAATTTTTGGAGTTTTATAACTTTTGATATAATCAAAAATTTTATAAATTTCGAATTATGTCAAACTTTAAGCTTTACTAAATTATTAAATAAAATAACTCTTAAGTATTTACCAAATTCTGGAATTATATTTAGAAGTTTCACCAAATTCTGAGATTTTCTCAATGTTTCAAATAGTAAATGCCATGGAAAATAACATAAACTTCTGAAATTTAAAATATGAATGTGAAAACTTCTTCACTAAATTTTAAAAATTTCACGCGCTCCATTTTGTTATATGTATATTAAAATTTGAAAATGTAATTTATAAAATTTGAAATCATTCATTGAGACAACCTGAATTTACCAAATATTGAAATGGTATTTAGAAATTTTACCAAATTCTGAGATTTTATCAATCTCTAAAATTTTATTATGAAACTGTTATGAAGAATAACGAAAAACTTCTGAAAATTAAAAATGGAATTTTGAAATTTAATCATCAAATTTTGAAAATTTTATACCATTTTATTATTTGAGGTAACGTAAGCTTTTAAATTTACCAAATTAAATAAAATTGGATTTGGTATTTGGAATTTAAAATTTAAAATTTTGTATCTGTAATTTTTAATTTAAAATTATTAGTGTTACTAATGTTTTACCAACATGATTCAGCTTCTACTGTTTGGTTCTATATCACTGAAGCGCTACTTTCATTTTTCCATTAGCTTAGGCCGCCATTTAAGTTTATTGAAGTTAAATGGTTAAGCATTGTTTCCAGTTCTGTGAAATTCTGTCAAATTCCCATTCCTTAGATATTAACAAAATACTCCTGCTGGTATAGATGAACCGCCAATTATTATTTCAGCGGGAATATTGTCGAACGCTGCTCAGCTTTATTTTTTTTAGTTTTGTAAGGCACACCTAAGATCCTATCTATATCCCCGTTCCGGTGACGGATGAGTGTTGTTTTTTCATTACTGGTTGGCACAACACTACAATAATAGTAATTTTTGTAAAGCTTCAGAGAGTATACAGCAGTATTGACTGCAAAGAAAAAACTGCTTTGTAGTAGCATTCAGGTAAAAATGGCCCGTCATTTATTTCTCTGTGTTGGTAAAACTTTTAGTTTTAGAATTTTCTTCGAATTAGAAAAGAAAATTTTTCGAAATTGTCAAATGACATTCAAATTTTGAGATAACCTATATTGAAATTCTGTTGGCTTATTCAAATTTAATGGAAATGTTGAAAAAAAAAATTGAATGTAATTTGAATATAATTTTCATAATGAAATCGATTGCATGCGATCCAGTTAAAGATATTATCGAAAAAAGTACGAGCCCATAGAGCTCCCGAATATGGCTATAATTGTCAAACCGAATGATAAAATAAGGTTATGTTTAGATTTTACGCGTAAATATGCTTTAGTTTTGGTTCCCGTGTTAGTTGCACATGAATTTTCTAAACGCTGTTTTATCGTCCTGTTCTAGTAAAATGAGTCGGATGAAGGCCACACGTTTGACTACCACACGTGAAAGCCACACGTGTTGCCTATTAAAAATGTCGATTGTATATAGCTGCTCTGTGCAATGATGACTCTGACCATGTATGCTTGACTTGGTTTATGTTTTGAAATGAACCTTTGTAGGTTACTATAGTAGATTAGTTAGGTGGAGTTTGAAAGTTCAATGGTATTTGACTTCAGCACAGAGTTCAAACACTCTCTCTCGAGTAACCATGGATGGGTCTACGACAATTCCTCGAAAACGAAAATATACCGAAACGACCATACACACTGGTTATATTGAACTGGAATTACTTGATGGAAATGGGATAGTAAAATAATCTTTTTTCAGTAAATCTGGAATGTGGCGAACAGGAATGGAAGTAGGCAATTCCTCGATTATGGTGAAACTCAATATGTTGGATGGGGATGGCATTACAAATTAATTTTTGGCAGAATTTCTGTAATATCTGCAACGGAACTATTGCTTCACCAATTTTGACAAAATAGGGTTATATAAAATGATTATTATCAACCAAATTCCAGAACATTTGCCAAACATAATTTTTATAATATCATTTCCATCTAACATACCGGATTTCATCATAATGGGTCAAGGAATGGCCTAGTACCATTTCTCTTGGCCATATTTTGAGGTTTCTGCATTCATCCAACATAGCAGTTGGCTATTTTGCAAAACTTTATCCAAAAATCATTTTATAATCCCTTTTCCATCCATACATAGTTTTAACATAATCGGTGATGGAACGACCTACTTCCATGTACTGAATCCAATAATCATTGCAGAACCCCATTTCCATCCAACTTACCGAATTTCATTATAATCGGTGAAGAAATGGTCTAGTTCCAGCCCTGTTGGCCATATTTCACAACAACTTTCATTAAATAATTCCACTTCATTATAATCACTGTTTGGTCGTTTCGGTGTATTTCCATTTTCGATGAATGGTCGTTTTTTTCGGTAAATTGTCATTTTCGGTGAATTGCCGTGGATTATTTAAGCCTTTCTCTCTTTCTCGCGGCTCTTCAACAATAAGAAATTATTTTCATTTTTCAGATATGAGTCGAGTTTATAGTTCCTCAAACCCTACCATGACTGTATACTTATATAAATGTACTACCAAAGGATGTTAACCCATTTTCTGCTGAAATCTGAACATTGTTCAACCGCAGAACAGGTACTTTTATTGGCCACAAATGAATCAGGTATTAATTTTATCAAAAACAGAACACACAGTATCTATTTGAATTTCTTAGGACCACCTCAACATTTTTCAAAACTTGTACACTCAAAGTGGGCAAATAGCAAAGGAAAGTACATTATTTTGTTTTAAAATGTGCTGACATTGTATATACGCCAATTCATTAACAAATCACTATCTTTAAATAAAA
Organism: Tipula unca; assembly: GCA_951394425.1. NCBI lineage: Eukaryota > Metazoa > Arthropoda > Insecta > Diptera > Tipulidae > Tipula > Tipula unca. The sequence continues at coordinate 181,560,087 of OX596382.1, read as the reverse complement.
AAGATTGTTGATTAGCTTCCGGCAGCGGGCGTTTATTGAAAATATGTATATATGCGCGGTAACAGTTTGCGTATTATTAAAAATAATTATGACGAGACAATAACATGCGAATAAAACATGAATTAGCGTTTAATACATGTAAAACATGTAAATATATGTAATATAAAAATTCATTAACGAATAACATCTTCATATACAAAGGGAAATGAAATTTCAAGAATATCATCTTAAAGGTATTTTTATTAAAAACAATATACTAATTTACAAGGACTCATTGATTGACGGCTCTGATTAATTATTACATGCGCACTTATTATGTGTATGTCAGATGTCTTAAGTTAATTAACATGATATCGGTATCATTGTCATTTGCGCAGAAAAAATAAATCACCTCGACTTATCGAAGAAATTAAAGTTAAGGCCGAATGGTGCGAAGGTTTAATATTGTGAGCTGATTTTAAGCACAATACTTGAATGTCTTGGCCGTATACGTTTTTTATTTTTTTTGCTCCTTTTGAGGCTAATCTATATATCGGAACTAGTATACCACTGTATACATACATATACATATATGTATACTGAAACAATAATCTTAGGAAATCTAAACATAAACCACTCACAATAAATCATTGTTAATTTAAATTTTTAATTTATTCATGTTCAAATAATTAATCTTATTACACCATAAAAATATAATTGCATGATTTAGTGTAATCCCTAAACACCATTGTCAAAATAATTAATGTCCTATGTATGTTTAACATTTGGCTCTTCTGTATATGATTATGTAGCGCGATTAAATTAAATCAATAAATCGACCCATCGTGCGTGTCATTGAACGTACATAAGTAACTCAATATACTGGCGTCGCGCACAGTGTGCGATTACATTTATGAATTTATATGAAACTTTATCGGTTAATACATCTTTTTTATTCATCGAAGATTTTTTAATCTAAAATGGATGTACAAATTATATTCAAATAAACGCGAGCTAAAATAATATGCAAAATTATAAATAAATATTTTAATAATTTTTAAACAAATAAAAACTTTTAGAGTTGATTTTGAAAGTAAAAGTTAAATAGTTTGGGCGCATGTTGGTGTGTGTGTATAGTGCAACAAAACTATCCAACTATAAATATATTCGATTTCAGTTTAATGAACTCGGAGCAGATTAGAAGGAAGATGCGGTAGTGAAATCAACCGGTTAACGTAAATTCAATGTCTAGACGTAAGTTCGTGCGTATGCAAAATCGCAAAAAGTAAAATTAAAAAGTAATTTAGTAAAAGGTCAAATCTAAGATCAAATATTTGTTAACTACTATATATGCGTAATCAAATATCCTTAAGATGATTTTAAATAAATTATGGAGAAAGTGTTTGAATTGGTATTTGATTTATTTTTTTCATTTACTCTGGTAAATTATTGGTTATTATGCGATATTTGTATTAAAACCATTAAATATTTTTAGTTCCGACTTCTCATACATTACAGTCAATAATAGCAATTCCCGATCAAATACAGAATCGAGAATTTTACAGAAACTTCAAATCAATTTTAGGTTCACCAAAAAAAAGCAATCAAGAAACTATAAAAAGTAACATAAAATGTCAGTAGCTCTTGGTATACAACGAAACTATGCAAACAAACTGATAAAAAAATTTCAAATCAACCGCTTCCAAGTATAATTCTAACACAGAGCACCATTACTATTCAATTTTCAGTGCGTAACTCTAAGCGATGTAGCCAAATAGTACCAATTTAATTGGCATTCCTAGATACTCCAGATCGATTCGGACAAAATCCTTGATAGTCATCAACTTAGCCCTCCGCTAGACGGGTGATTCTATCCAACATAATGTAGGGCAGTAACTTGTATGCTGTGCAAAGGAGAGTTATATACCCCAATAATTCTCACACTTCAAGCGGTATACTTTCTTTAAGATAGGGCATATCGGTGCCACTTTTCATTCGTCAGGCATGACTTCGGTTCGCCATTCTAATCGAAGAAGGTCGAAAAAACAGTTCCACAAAGTATCCCCTCCCAATACCAAGAACTCCGAATTAATGCAGGCCAACCCAGATGATCGGTTCCGTTTTAGTCTCTGAATGACTCTAGTGAATTGCTCAAGGTGACTCAGCTACAGTTGGTGACGCATGATGAACACCAAGCAGGTGTTCAAAGTGTTACTCGAGTAATGCATCGATGTTGACACATAGATTTCCATCTCGGCCTCGAAAGGCGGTTAACGCAGGCCTGAATTGAGGTGCAATCCAGTAATTCCTTTAAAGAAATCACGTGAACTGCGAGCAAGAGCAACATGATTTTTCTTCGCGATTGTGAGACATTGTTGAACTTCTTTATGGGCTATATTTTGTTGCTCAACCGAAAGACGACACTCGTCATCAAACCAATCATTCTTGGGTCTGAGTTTGACTATACTTAAAATCTGTTGAGCAGCACTGACCATCAACGTTTTCAGAACTTCCCAAACAGAATTCACACAGTTAGACTAGTAATTAGCTTCCTGAATGCTGTCGCTGAAATTAACACGTGGTCTAAAATTTAGTATGTAGTCATTTATTTGTTATCCTTCCGCTGTGCGTAACATAAATTGGCGCCCAACGTGGGGCTTCATAAATTCTGTAATAAACCGTACAAATTTTTATTTCTTTTTGTTTAATTTTTTTTATAACTAAAAATAATAATTAAAGTTATATGCAATGAAGTTATTTAAATTTATTTATATTTTGTGTCTATCTACACATATATTTTGGTTGTATCCGATTAAATTTCGACTATCTCGGTAAAACTTTTCTGTCTTTGATAAGTAAAGTCAGTGCCGCTCAAATTTTATATTATTTATATTTAAATCAAGTTTACAGCATTATTCGTTAAAATCTTTTTTGGGACGTTGATTCTTCTAAGTTATTTATTAGAAGCAGAAAAAACTGATAAAAATTGGTTCTTAAGGTCAAAACAAACAAAGATTTCCAGAAGGTCAGTGATATAGTATTGGTTAGATAGACGAAATTGAAAAATTAAATTTAAAAGGTCATATTTTGCGTAGATTACGAAACATCAGATATAATATTTTGAAAAGTGGTACAAGCAGAGATCGTTCTAGTTCTACCACATCACAACCTAATTTAAATCTTATACCAGAAAAAATTCGACAGTCGTATCAGTTTTTAAACCATAATCACTAAATAGGTATGTATATATATCTCAACATAGTTATACAAATCATCCACCACCAGTCACTCTACACAGTGCTGGACATTTTCCATTTCTAACAGAAGGTTTCAAAAGGGAGCTGCATTCACAATTCGATTCTCAATTATAAAATCGTCATATACTAGTTGCCATCTAATCATAATTTTTCACTTGGAATGGTGAATAACACATATGATGCAACCCCAAGCCATCTAGATATTTAGATGAGGGTCAACAACATTATCAAGATAACCAGTATTATCCAGAGAGAGATTTTCATTATTTACCGGTTTACCGGTAAAGAAAATGTCGATAAGTTTATTTATTAAACGGGTTGAACAAATGGCGGTAGCTCAGGGTATCTCTGAGGGTGAATTATTTGGGTCAATTTGGCTTCTCCTAAGTGGTGATGCACGCATATTGCGATCGTGTTTTCTAATGGTTTGACTTGGCTGAAGCAATGCGATGGGAATATGAGAACCCAGATATAGCCGATCAGTTGATCGAACAGATTAAAAATAGAAAACAGGCAGAACCCGAGTCATTTGGAACATATCGAGCTTTAAGGGATTTATTATTTAAACAACTAAAACAGTCAACTTAAAACAGTCCCCACAATAAATTAAAATACTGCTATAAATATTAATTTCTAATTATACCAAACCTAGTCACAAAAATATCGAGAATTTCAAAATATCCAAGTTAATTCACATTCCAAAACATTCCATAACAATACTTCAAATAGTAATAATCCCATCTTAGACAAACCCACGTATGTTCAAGGGAAAAATCATTCAAATATATGTAGCAACCGAAAATACCATAATTCCAAACATTTTAACAAAACTCGTCATGTTGCACATACTCAAAATAATTCCAAGACACAACTTTTTACTTGTGTAAACTGTTATAATCATTCCCACAGAACTGATAATTGTGATTAACCAAGACGGGCACGATATTTGTGTTATAAATTTGATCAAATAGACGTCACTTTTGCTAATTGTTCTACCTGCTACCCTCATTTGAAAATTCCAAATCAGGTTACAATTATTTCATCTGAACAAATAAAACCGTCGGTATCCGAAATGGCATACAGTAACTGTCCATACAGTAAATTCAAAGTTCGAACCTTGAATCGTCTGTTTTAACAATGGTTTCTCAAAAATAAAGAGATACCCGATAAGATAACCTGTTGTAGGATTATTAGACACCCAGGTGCCACCTCCACGGTATTAGGAAAAAATTGTCATGAATTCTTAGGAATGGATTTAGGAATGGATTTTTGGCAAACATTCGATTTACACCCTTCAGTATATTATTTTGATTTTGAGAATCCATTGTCCGATCCATTGTGTTTAACTAAAACACAGCAAATAGAAATTCATGAAATTATTCAAACTAACCCAGTCACTATAAGTGATAGCAATTTTGGTTTTACACAAGTGCTACAGCATAAGATTGACACAGATGAGACTCCCTGTATAGCTTAGCGTTGTTACCCAATTTCGAAATAAATCGAATGTTGGATTTAGGAGTGATTAATCCTTATCCAGCATCACGATGGCGTCCTCCTATGACAAACGGGAAAATTCGCATGTGTTTAAATTAAATTTATAAACCGTTTTATTGAGGTTTACGAGACATGTATAAGTGCTCCCGACCACAGGGTCATTGATTAAGTAATATTGTGATTACATAGTCACGTCACTTAAAGTGACACGATTATGGGAATGGCGTCAATGTAAAGGATTTTGCAAAATTTCTAAATCAATTCCTCAAGGCAGCGGAAAACAAAACATTATAACTAATTAGAGCAATTGTTGATTGTTATCTAGTGCGTCGTCACATTGAAAAAATATTGGTAAATTAGTGTCAGGCTAAACAGGGAAGTACTTCAACATCGTTTACAATTAATCATTTCAAATCAATTTTAAAGATCATGGAAACATGATTTGACTGATTTACAAAATATATGTATACGTTGTTCAAACATTAAAGGTTTGGAACTCCACACACATCTATACGGTAGTTCATACAAATTTAGTTTGCATACTAATCAACGTATACAATTAATCTTAATGTTAAATCGTTTTACCTGTCTAATGTAACATGGCCATTTTTTTTCAATTAACCTACGTGGAATGCACAATAATAATAGATACCAAATAGTTAATCAACATATATTATTAACAATATAATTATGTAAGTCGAAATAGTGATTGGTTATTTAATCTGAGATTTTAAATTTTTAAGCGCCAGAGTTAAGTAAGAGCTTACCTTGACAATAAGTTTACTAAGTGTACATAATTACTATTTTTGTTTACAGTATATAGGCCGTAGTATTATCGCTATACATATGTGTGTGTACGTAACTTAGCAAACCAATGAAACTTCGATGTAGCCGTCTGCAGATACATTAAACCGGGAAATGGAAATCAATATAACGGCAATCTACAAATAAATTATTACTAACTAGTTTTTTGTATAATAAATTACTATTGTTGTTTTAGTTTTTTTGTTAATAATAAAGAGCATTTCAAAGAAAATTCAACAACACACTATCATCTATAATGTAGAGATATATAGAAGAAAAAAATCCTTGGAACCAAATTTTTACCATAACATTATCATATTAACCGGAAAGTTGGCAGCTTGATGTATGGTAAATATGTTTTTTTCGGCAATAGTGATCTGGCAATAATATTGAATAGGTTAGAGTTCATCCAATAAGTTACATCGGGCATATGTTTATTCTATTTCTACATGGCTCTAATATACTACCTTTCACTTAATATGCGTTTCATTGACCGTCTTAAGCACAGTTCTGTCTCTATATGCTACTATTTATTATGTAGTTTTATTAATTTGTGTATGATAGTGTCGTACATAAAGAATTGTTAACCTCTTTAAATCGGTAAGCGCGTTACAGTCATGTGCATAGATTATAAATTATTTTTAATTCATTTTTTATGTCATTTATAGTATTTATAGTTGTGAAATCGTGTAAGAATGAGGTAATTAACTGATCGCGCTTTTTATTGATGCGAACTAATTTCGCCTTTATTATCGTGTAACAATATGCACGAGAATTCTGGGTTATAACGAAACAAGTTACGTTGAATGACCGATTACCATCTTGTATGCAGAAATCTATATAAATTATTTTGTGTCAATTTAAAAATTAAAAACAAAAAATTAATTTTTCGCACTGAGTCAAAATTTGCATAATTTTGAAGAAATGGTATTTTGGGGTCGCCGCCAATTTAAATTATTTTTTTGTATCGTGATGACCGCGCGCAGAAATAAGATTTCGAATTTTGCGAACTTAAATTAATTTGTATACAATGCGGAATTTACAATATACATAAATTTTTTATTTTTGATAAATATTTATGGATGCGCTAATTGAGATTACACGATTATTGCTTGATTTAGAGTAGCACCAAAGTTGTATATTTAGAAATCATTATTTATTACACAGAAGTTGAGTAAATTACGACCTAGATTATTATAAAATTAGATTAGCATGTACAACTCCATTCCTATACATACATAAAAGTGGTTTATACTTGTTAAAATACCTCCTTCCTTACAAGATTCCTCTGACAACATAAGCATAAAAATCCCATCCGAGAATTCATAAAAATCATGAAATTTATACACCAGTGTGAAATATTTCCAAAAAAATGTTCCTAGAAATTTAAAAATGACGTATGTATTGGTACTATTAACGTAAAAATATGAAAAGATTAGTATTTGACACCAATATCACGATGTTTTTCCGATAGTTCAACCAATTTCCCGCACTAATTAAAATATTTAGATTTCTGACATAGTTCTGGAAGGGGCAAAGCAGGCTCAAAAGCACGTAAATCAGGATTAATTAAATTTCTGCAACTCAACTGAATATTAATCAAGATTTTGCGAGGTAGACATCAATCTCACGATATTTTTCCGACATTTCAACCATTTGACCGTTCTAATGAACTTATTTAAAATTTTGACATATTTCTGGAAAGTTTGATAAAGGAGTTAAAGAGGGATGCCCATATCCTCCCGTTTATTTTATTTCATCCTGAATAAGGTTTTACTAACTGTGGCAGACCAATTCCCTGAGTTGAAACAAGATCAGCGTGTTGAATTGCAACTTCCCCTCATACTCACCTTTGCAGATGGTATTATACACATTCTGGATGAATTACTATAGATGCCTTAAAATTAGCGGGCCTAGAATTAAACCCTCATAAATGCTCGCTCTGATCCGAGATCTCTCAGAATCATTTGTACCACCCCCCAGCCGGTGTCACTTTCAACCGTGTTGATACAATGCTATATTTGGATACTTAAGAAATACAAGTTTTTTTTCTAAAGAAATCGCTCACGTAAACCTGGAATGACTCACTAAGGCAGGATTTAAATTACTATAGACCTCATATAGAATGAGAGACATTCCCCCTGCTACGTGCTGAATTGAGGCAAGCGGCCAATGAAATCAATTCACATGGTGAATCGTACTCTAGTGAGTCACTTGGTGAAGAAACCGAGGAAGGGGTTAACATAGTCGGATAGCTAATCCCAACCCCTTCGAGAGCAACCACCCCAGTACCAATTCAATCTAATTAACGAGCCGTTCTCCCGCCCCTTTCCATCCCTTGTTCGCCATTGGCTATGGTGCTATGATTGTGACCGTTGCCTGATTTATGCCCATTCAGACGGCTACACCAACCAGTACAACTTCCACCACATCAAATGGCCGATCTTCCGACTACCAACAGGGTTGGTGCGCCACGTTACAATGGGTGGTCCGGGAGGTTTCACTTGAGACACGATAAATGTTATCACACGATTAGCCATAGCTTTATTTTACAATAGGGGATTATTATAGGCCTGATTTAATTGGAGATAACCCTGTACCAAAAACGCATTTGAACCTACTTCTGGGGTAATGGTGGATATAAATTAATATTTTATATAATTTATATTTATATAAAATATTTTGTTGCATCATAAATTAAGCATCCATTTGTACAAATAGCAAATAACCTATAATACTATAAAGTAAACTGATGCAGATTTGATATGGCAGTTTATCGCAGTTCGGTTACCATTATTTTTAACGAAATTTTGAAAAAAAAATTAGATAAACAAAACAAATTGACAGCACCCGGCTGAAATAACTTGGAAATAACAGGTAACGTAAAAATTCTTGTTAAAAGCCGTTTGGTGCGCCATCTGCAGGATATAACTTAATTAATTTTTGTCGATAACATGAAGTCACGCGAGTTTACTATGGAAATCTGCAGTAATCTCCCCTATAGTACTACAAGTTACTTGACAGATATAGGTATAAATATCCTGAAAAATTAGTAATATATAAAAGTTAACACCACCAGTAATGCTGCATAAGCACAACGTGCACATATAACATCAACGATCATATGTCATCAGCACAACGAGTAATGCTGCATAAGCACAACGTGCATAGATAACATCAACGATAATATGTCATCAGCACAACGTGACTATCAAGACACGCGAAGAGCAAATATGCTGACTTGTGGTAAAACATATTGTAATTTAAGACTCCTTTCCAAGAATAAGAATTTTTATATTATTATTTTTGCAAATTAAGTATAATTTTTTAGATATAAAATCATGTAATTTTTAGAATAAGTTAGTTTTTAGTTTGGATTCAATAAATAAAGTTGTTTTTTTATTCGAATTCCTTACGGACTCGTTAATTTAAATTATTGACATAACTCCATTATGTTTGACGTATTCCGATTCGTCTTCTTTATTGACGATTGGAGCATCACGGATTCCACGTAGCGGAATTTTTCTAAAATAAAACTATCTATCCATTGACGTTTAAAAACACACAGCCACCTAATTTCGAATACAAAAACAACAACACAAACTTCAAATGGATTGTTCTTTTTAATAATCATTTTTTCCGCGAGAGGAGCTTTGCCTACTTTTACAATCGTCAATACTATTTCTTTCCATTGGGTTGGTATTGCAGTCCGTATATTTTTCGTTCAATATATGATGAATATGATGGTTTGCGTCTCTGCTGATATACGCAATTGTTTATGCTGTATATTTTGTTGTTTTTGTTGATGTTTTTTCTCTTATATTGCACTTATTTTGCTGGTATTTCACCCATATAATTAAATTTCTTATTTAACATTTTAAATTCTGACACTACACCTTTATTTTAACACCAACCACACTGCTTTAACCCGTCTAGCAATATTAAAATAAATAATTTTATATTGGAGATCAAAAATACACATCTGATCGATATGACAGTTTTGATCATCCCCCAATTTTTACAAGATGGACATCAATATCACGATGTTTTTCCGACAGTTCAAGAAATTGCCCATACTAGTGGACATTTTGAATTTCTGACATAGTTATGGAAAGGCCAAAAATAGACCGCTAAACACGTTAATCATGTTTAATCTAACTTCTGCAATTCAACTGAATACTTATCAAGATTTTACGAGCTGGACATCAATAAAACGTAAAAGTTAAATTTAAAATAATTTCCAGATGTATAGAAAAAAATTATAACAAACCTCCTCTAGTCTTGGGCGTGGGAGAGCGGTTTATAAAAAGCTCTTAAGAGAAAGAGCTTTACTAATGTAAACATATCAATCCAATACCAGATAATCTCTATAATTCTATTAGTTATGGCCAGTTCGTTAAGGCCGAAAACAATATCGACTTACGTGTTTCGATGCCAGTTTTAGACATTCAAGAACTAATTATTATAGCAAAATCTTGATCAGTATTCAGTTTAATTGCAAGCATGTAATAAAACATGACTTTCTTGAACTTCTTATCACAGTGATTTTTAGCACAGAGCTGTCACAAAAATCTACAAAAAATGAATGAGTATGGACAATGCCAACGATGGGTAGGAGAAATTAAATGTACAGATTTGTTAGAAATTTACAGGTAGGCCACAACTTTGGCCTGAATATTGTGTTTTTAATCATAATAATCAATTAGAATTTGAATAAAATTGAGCACATTTGCTCTTAAATACGACTCATAGAATTTTTTTTAGTGATCCTTGTTCGGAACTTGCAGTTTAACTTAGTACTTCCATTAAATAAATGAATGCCTTCAACCTTCTCGTTGCGCAAAAATTACGATTGCAATTACTAATTATAGCAAACAAGTGTGGGAATAGAAGGCAACACATTAATTCAGATTATGAAATCTTGTTTTCTGCGTTTATTCATCGGTATGGTCCAAAATAATAGTTTTTATTATATGGCTTAAGTGTGAGTTACCATATAATCCTATGTATAGGTTTACTCGACAGGCTCATTACCACATTGCCATCTGTTGATTCCAACCTTAACAAGCATTTCTTCGGGCAGTGCTCGGTCATTATTAATAAATCGCGAAATCATATTTTTAGTGGATCACGATTAATTTGCCACAAGATCACGGTCTAAATTGTGTATAGAGCACCTTACGTGCATAATTAGTTTGATCGTTGGCGATCAATTATCAATTCTGTTGTGATACATTTTCAAAAGTTCACACTCAATGAAAACAACCTATATATTAGTATACGTCCACTTATCATAAAGTTCATAATCGATGCAAAATATATTCGATTGTTTTGCTGTTGAGTTCTATAGAGGTACGTCTATATGTACGTCGATAATGAACATTGATCACATTCAATATCAATTAATTAAAAATTAACAACTTGGTTTCGATTTCAATAAAATGTACATCACGATTCGTATTACTGTCTAAACTGGCCGCACATTTTCATATAATTAATTGTGAGGTGAAGTGCGATTACTTATATGTTTAATCAAATTTACGAATACATTCACTTTTTTATTATCATTCTCATTGGTTATGTCTCAGACACTAAAATATATGTAAACTATAATTAGAAAACTTTTTATTTATATTTTTCAACAATTAAACTTAAAACTATATCGAATCACTTGAGAAAATGGAACATTCCTTCCGCTTATGCAGTGGTACATCGAGTGTGTCACGACAAATAAAAAAATATTTCAGCTCGCAAATAGAATCGTTCCATTTGAAAGATTTTGAATCATAATAGTGTATACAATTTTCCCGCGATGAATCACTAGGCTCGGCCGCAGCCCAATCGGTATACAACATTGGATTACCATTGGTAGCCCAATAATATTGCCCCTCATTCCCCAAATCAGTACCGCTAGTCCAATAATTTCCATATGTTATATTATGCGCTGTCCGAGTTCGATTTATTATCCATAAAATGCGTGTATTCTCGAAATGAGTTCGCACATCGACCAGATACATACCGTTGAAGGTACAAAATTGCATAGCTTGATACCAATTGGCCTGTAAATTAAAGAAAATGAATATTTCAGATTCTAAATAATAAAAATGTACCAACTTACCGTATCTGGTGTGCTAACGTAGTAATTGCTGCCATCAACGGTATATTGATAGGCAGATTCTACTACACCATTGCCATGTGTTAGCAGCATCAACGTTATTAGAAACAATAAATCCATTGTACAGAAAACTAATTCGAAAACGATTTTAATTTATACCAAAGACAACACGGAAGTGGTGTTCGGCTGTAATCTATTTAAAATTCATTTACAGAAAAACATATAAACCGCAACTGATTCGAGTGTGGTTTCATAATTCATGCAGTTTCGACCACAATTGGGGCAAATAAAAATAGAACGTCACGAATCTCGGGTAAATTTGTGTAGAGATGTTTTCGTTAAATCGAGCTTTCAAAAAGCATATTATGATCATCATAGTAAATTTGTATAAAGCGTACATTTAGGCGTAATATTTATTTTAAAATGTCGATAAAAATGTTGTAAGAGCTCTGAAAATTATTTAGATGTCATTTAGGCGAATTTCACAAAAAAGCTCAACCGGATGAAAATTTCTTCAACACTCATTAATTCAAACGATCTGTAGAATAATCTGTAGCTAATCGTAAAATCTTATGATGTGGTAGAATTGGTAGGTTTATTATTTTATCGTTTAGTCGACTTTAGTCGGGAATGGATGGAATGTGTGGGCTATATAGATAATTGATATTGTGATTAAAATTAACAAACGTTAGAGATATATATGATCGGTGTAGTTTGAAGAGATTTCATCGTAAACGAGGAAAATAAACGATATAAATGTGAGACTGCCTGGTGGATATTTATAAATTGCCATCTCTCGAAAAATTATGACTTCAACCGCCTGATTGGGATGAATAGACTGTTCAAATTCTCAAATTATAAATTTGTCGATCAAGTGTTTTAACTGTCGACTTTCCAGAAAAAACTATTTTGATTAGACCAAATCAAATATTTATACCGATCATAAAAATCTAGAACTAATGGAAAATTTCGAATGGCAGACTGGCGTAACCATTTTCATGAGGCATAGGGACGAGACAAAATATTATCTTACTGCCTAAGATATATGTACATATAAGAGGATTTAAGTATGAGACGGTCTCTAAAATCTAAAGTTAAAGTTAATGCACCTTCTAAAGCAGAGAACAGAGTTGAATATTAGTTTTAAATAGACATAAACATAAGCAATAAATGCTGCTGAAATTTTGGAAAGTGAGTTCAAACAAATGCAATATAGTTTGTTGCTAACCGGCCAAAAGCAAAATGTAACCAAGTGTTGTTTAGAAATTGCCAACTTTCAGAAAAATAAGTGGTATCACCTGATTGGGATCAATAGATTGTTCAAATTTCTCAACTTATTCATATAACCCCGAAAAAACGGAGCAAGTTAAATTTGTACCGTACATGAGAATTTAATCGCATGGAAACTGAATTGGAATTAAGTGATGGATTTATAAACAAAGTCATGTCGGCGGATACAATGAAAATTTCGGAGGGTATACTTCCCATATAAAGCATTAGTGACGAGAGATCAACCCCATTCTTTCGCTGTTCATAAATTTCAAAATCATTCGGGTTTGAGGTTAAGTGTTCCTTTAAACTCCCTTTGAACACTGTCGAAAGCTAAATACTTTAGAACACCGCGTAGAATATATATGGCTTCCGAAATCATGGTTACTTAAACTTAAATGTTCAAGTTGCCACCATACGACAAGCAAAATCCTAATACAAATTAGCTAGCAATTAATTTAAAGAAGCGAATAACTGAGATTTGAGTACAATACAATGTCTCATAGTTGGTTAAATCTATACTCGCATCATTAAAGCACATGGCATGGAATCTATAAAATTAATGATCTCGACATATAATGTCCAGATTACAATAAATCACATCGACGATCCAGATAAGCATGGCAAGCAATCAACTCATTGGGGAAAGCACTTCAAACTGCTTAATCTAAATTTCTCTGCCGTCCTTGACGACGAATAGATGGATGGAAAATATTTCTCAAAGTAAAAGCAATTAGTAATGCCGAAATTACTGATAAAGGTGACATAGTCGTTGTCTAGTATACCAAGAAAAAATAATTTTGCTTTACGACGGATACGGGGGGCGTTACGGTATAGTAGTTCGAGGTGAAGGTGGTTTGACTATAGGTCACAACTATAATTTATCAGTACTGACATCCCGACAACGTATTTTACACAACATGAGGTTAACTACTCGTATGAGGTTCAAAGTCCTTTTCATATTCTAACTGGAGGTCGAATCTTAAACAATTTCATAATTACAAATACCAAAAAGACTGAAAAGAATATATCGTTGATTAATCCGAAATTAAATTTTTACTGACGCTTGCAAAATGACTACCTACGAACATATATGACGCTGAAGTGGATGAACATCTGCTGATAGTTCTAACACGGAATGTATATTTGTTATATAAAGACACTATATGATCAGTTCAATTCCCAGCCAAAGTTGCGTGATAAGGAATGGCCAAGACCAAATCAAAGACTTGGTTTTTATACAGACGAACCAGGTAAGTAAGGAATCATCGACACCACTTGTTACCATACCGAAGTTCAGAATAAATCAATTGGGATAATTTTGGAAGACCAACCGCACCCTTGAGGTATAAAATTCCATAAATAATCCGAATAATAAGAAGATCACGGCTTACAAAGAAGCATTAAGAGAATAGTTCAAGGCTATAGTTACCAGACGTTTTCGGATTTATAATCCGGTTAAGTTAGATCGAATTATTGATCAATATGTTCTTGTAATATAGTGTCTAGGCTTGGTAAGCTCACCGCAGATACAGTATTGCATCCTCTTCCTCAGTTGTTTCTAATGGCAATATTCCAGCCTTTTCTATATTTCTAAGTTTCATTAAAGTTATTTCTAGCGTAGTACGTATGTTGTAACATTTTGTATTTATATAACTACAAGCGATTACTTTAGCGCGGCGGAGAAATGTATGCCATATCTCTAGAGTCTTTCTTCTATATTAGATGGCCAATAAGTAGGTTCGCTGCAGTTGATAAACGATAACGATTATTTTTGAAATTGCCCCATTGTTGATGTTCGGCATTGTAATCACCTGCTGTGCGTACGCGGTAGCCCATTATCTATAACTGCGATATGAACGGTTCGGGTTTGGGTTTGTAGTGGAAATCTGATTGTTTGCATTTCTTTGTATACAGTAGAACCATCTTATTTGGCTGAATGACTGTCATTAAATTGAACATATTTGGGTTATGTACCCGATTATTTCTATTCACACTGATATGTTATAGATTTTCACATTTTACGTACATAAGCCTTGGCACTAACTACTTTGAGCTTAAAGAGCGAATTTACGAATGAAATTTGGTTTATTCCACCACAGCATATAATAAGCTGAATTTAAACCTGCGGCTATTCGTCTCACGAATAATCCTTCGTTTTGTAACGGCATTACCATTAATGGTGTCGTCGTAGATACAGTCGGAACGCTTGAAGTTTGTTTGTGCAATTTGTCAGTGCATTTTCAAACGTTTGAGCATCTCACCAATAGTCACTTTAATTGCGTCTTTCAAAGCCTCAATGGTCTCTGGATGATTAGCATAATGTTTGTCCTTGACGAATATCCACAAATAATAGTCCAAATGGCTGTTCTGGAGTCGAACCACTGAATTTTTGTTACTTGACAGATAACATTAGAGTTGTGAGCGGTGGAATAACCGCTAGTTCAAACACGAACCAAAAAATGCCGCATCCCGTATTTTCCGAGCGGTAATTTCAATTTTTAGTGAAACCTCACGTACCATCTTGAACCAAACCTTGGAATGTGTGTGAAGTTAGCCCAAAAATTACCACGAAGAAATAAGATGGCAGCACTAACGTACCAATATCTAGATATGGGCTACCAAATCATCAATATGCACCGCCATTTCGTAACTTTTGATATAATTGTAACATTGGGATAGGATTTGTTATTACAGCCCATTGGTAAGACGCCAAAAAAAGTATGTAACTGTTTTGTGTGAAAATCAACTTATTAAAACTTTATCATCTGCAATAATTTATTACAGCACACCTTCACCATATTTTAGATCGAATTGGCTACTGTTTACATGCCCTGTTTAATCCGATTTGGCGATATTAAATGTCCAAATTTTTCACGAAAAATTGTTTAACAATTAATTGCTTAACGATATTTGGTTTACGATAAACTGACATCAAAGGTGAGCCCTATAAGAGTTTCACCAATCCGTTTGTCCAAATTTAAAATAATTGCATAATTGCTTCCAATGTAAGGCATATTCTCATCCTCTATAGCTTTTGAATTGTTGCTGGCTTATTGGCATAGACCACACTTTTGAAATAGCCTCAAAGTAAGAATTCCAAAGAGTATCAAATTCCAGTGTTGACCTAGCTGCTTCACGAGATTACTTCTCATGCAATAAAGTTTCGCACGATAATGAATTGATATGCTTGTATACTCGGCACACTTGCACGTATATCACCAATGTTTTCGGCTGCGCAGGAGACCGTTAATTGCAAATCTGTTATCGAACCAGTTTCTTGTAATTTATGCACGATATTCAAAATTATGGGCCCCTGTAGTGGCACACATGTCTCTTAAACCTAAATTGCACGAACATGTTTTCCAAGAATACCACCACAGTATCCTTTGCTTGTGGTAGGGCTTAGGAGTCGACTGAACGGTTGGATCGCTGAGCTGACGATCCGCATCCGTAAAAAAATTAACTTTTTATAAAGTTAACAAAACGAAAAATGGATACCGCCAAAACAACACCGGACCCCCACTCAAGTACTCATTTTACAATGACTTGGACGATCTGATGGGATACATTTGGACACATGGACACATATTTGCAAAATTTCCCGCAGCCAATTTGACCACGTGTTAATTTCAAAAGGGCGAGCCCGGCTTGTGCAGTATATGAGAACTTATCGGTCAACACCCAAATGCGTGGAATCATCATCAATCCGGGAACACAGCGAAACACATGTAATGTTTCAAAGGTCTGATAACTGAAAATCAAGCAACAACATTGAGGAAGCTAATTATCAGTCTGACTGTGTGAACTATGTTTGGGAGGTACTGAAAACTTTGGTTGTCAGTGCTGCTCAAAAGACTTTAGGTATGCTGAAAGTCATGATTGGTTTGATGACGAGTGTCGTCTCGCAGTTGGGCAATAAAATATAGCCCATAGTGAAGTACAACTACTTGAATGTAAGAATTATCGTGGTGTAGCTCTACTTTGCACAGCATGCAAGTTACTGTCATTCATTATATTGGATAGAATCCCCTCTAGCAGAGGGCTTAGTTGGTGACTGTCAAGGAGCATTTCGTTAGCATCGGTCTATTTGATTCGGATGATTCAATTGGGTGTATGCATCAAAAACCGGAATTTTTTAATGAAATTTGAGCCTTTATTGTGGAAAATTGTTCCAAGATTTATTATTCAAAATATTGCCCATCGCTACCCACTACTTTTTCCCATCTTTCTGGCAATTTATGGATTCCATCCCAGAAAAACTGCGCCGACTTGGTGGCCAAAAACGAATCGAGCCAATATTCGATACCTTGAACTGAAGTGAAGCGTATTCCTTATAGGGCATTCTGCATGGCTCGAAATAGGTGATAATCGGAAGGAGCAAGGTCTGAGCTTTAAGGCGGGTGAGGCAGAAATTCCCATCCGTTATTCTCCAGGTAATTTTTGAGCGGCGCCGCAATATGTGGCCGAGCTCGTAATATGCCGTGTTATCGTGGTGGAAAATGATTGACTCGGGTCTGGTCGCATACCTTGGCCTGGATTTTCTACTTCAATCGGATCAATTGTTGACGATACAGTTGCGCATTGATGGTTTGGCCACTTGGCAACAGCTCATAGTGGATCACACCTATCTGGTCCCACCAAATGCACAGCATGACATAGGTGTCGATGGGCCGACCCCGCCTTTCTTGGCATACGCTTTTTGCGCTTATCGTAATTGATCCATTTTGCATCGCCAGTTACAAAACGATGCAAAAGACTTCTTTTTGTGGCGCTCGAGCAGCATTTCGGACATGCAAAATCGTCTTTCCACGTCTCTTGGCTTTAACTCGAATGGCACCCAATTTCCCATCTTTTCGATGAATCCCAAGGCTTTAAAACGTCTGGAAATTGTTGCTTGATCAACTCCCAATGATTCTGCAAGTTCTTCTTGCGTTTGACATGAATCTTGATCGACTGATGCCTCCAATTCTTCATCTTCAAACTTTTTCGGCTGACCAGGACGCTTTTTGTCTTTGTTGTCAAAATCACCACTTTTAAAGCGGGTGTTCGGCAAGGAGAATGTCTGTCCACGATACTCTTTAATCTCATGTTGGATTACATCTTTCGTAAAACTGAAACACCTCAGCGCAACCATGTGTAGATGACATATGCGTGATTGGACTGAATAGCAATGGAGTGAAGGAAATATTTGATCCGCTTGTAGAGTTTTCAGCTTCTGCTGGACTCCAGATCAATGAGTCCAAAACAAAACACATGATCTGTGGTAATATGGAACATGGCACTCCATAGATTTGAGTAGTGGCCACTACACGTTTGAGGGAGTGAGGCGAAGTTCAAATATTTAGGCTCTCTTATCAATCAAGATAACAGTGTGGGTGAGGATATTAAAGTGCGGCTAGCAGCAAGCAGTCGTGCTTTGTATCCTCTAAGGCCACTACTAAAACCTAAACACCTATATCAAGTGCTGTGAATACAAAGCGTTGATCAGGCCCGTTGTTATGTATGGATGTGAAAGTTGGGCGCTGATGCGTGTGATTTGCGGCCGAAAACGGATATATAAACAAATATATTTAAACCGAACCTAAAGTGAAAATAATTCTCAATGTCAGACCTTCTCGAATCTCGATACTACACTTTTACATAAAGAGATTTTTCAATAACTAAACTATAACCAATGCATAGTTATCACCATTCCACAAATTTAATCACGTTTCATCGATCGCAAATTCCCAAAATATATATGCTAATTTCTGTAAAAAATAAAAAAAAATCCACAAAAATGAAATAAATTATAATCAGAAGCTAAATATACATATTTGCATAATGTATTTATTTATTTAAATCAAAACTTTTAAAAATAAGATCACAAAAAATTAAATAATCGCCCGACCCGATCTAAATTCTAATCTGCATAACATATATAGAATTTAATTTTCTACCACGCTTAGAACTCAATACTATAATGATGTATGATGACCACGTCGAGTTGGCTCGATCAAATTACATCAATTTATATAGTTACAGCGATGCGATCGGTCACCTTCAAAACATCATGACTTTTGCCCTGTATAAAACGTATTTGTTGTTTGCAAAATCACAGATGAGATGCCCAGTTTGTTGTCTATAAATATAAAAAAAAAATAGATTATGTTTGGTTGCGAATTGCAAATAATCTATTTAATTAGCAGATCGATTATATGTAAGTATGTATGGAAGGTGCTAATTCAAATCCAGTAGACGTGTGTTTATAATTCAAGATTACTGCAATTTTTGTACATATACACGTTTATAGTTTACTTCGTTGTTCGACACAAGTATTTCAAAATTTTATTGTTAAAATACATAACTAAAATATTAAAATTGATAGTGAAATTTCACCTTCACGTTTGGTTTTTTTGTTTTTTTTTTTGAATTTGGTAATAGTTGTTATTAATGACCGAAATTGATAATATTCGATAGTGGCAAAATAAATTCTTCTTGTCTTCGCATTTATTCAATTTTTTTTTATTTTTTTGTTGATAATTTAATTCGGTCGAAAGATTTTTTATTTTATTTTTTGATAAATGGAATGTTAATTTGATTGTAATCCATGTTTTAAATCTGTTGACACGTTTGGTCGGAACAGAAAAATGATGTAGCCCATGAACAATTACAACTGTCACAAATATTGTACGGAATGAGCTATAAATTCAGCACCTCTTTAAAATTAAAATATAATAATTACAAGCCAATAGGGCCTTTATCTCAAATGGCTATTATTTGCTTGCCAGATACTTTGTATCTTTTTTTATCAATTTAATGACCTCGTGGGAGTTGCAATTCTTCTATCGGGCACCACCGGCGGATAAGTGGGAAATAAAATACCAAATACCACTCGCGGACCAAAACTTGCAAGAAGCGTCTGGTCACCAGGAGGGAGGTCCGGCTTCAAACAGCGTCTCATGGAAGAGGCGGCTGATTTTACATGGCAGAAGGTATAAGATGCTAGAGGAAGGATACATTGAACAAAAAACCAACGTTGAGCCTAAATACAGGAAAATGTACGATGCAGGGCGTCGGAACCCTAATAGATGTGATAGAATACTCAACGTTACTCAGACGTTTTAAAATGTCAAAAATGAACTTACAAGTATACTCAAGATAAACTCATTATTTGTATTCACGTTTTTGACATTTTTGTGACATTTGTGGAACAATAAAATTGTAATTACATCGTTTTTTTCTTACATCGTAATTACATTTTTCTTCAAAACTCATTTTATTATATTGATTTATTATATTGATTTATTGATTATATTGATTTTTTTATATTAATTGATGGAAGAAATAGCCCGAGAACGCAATTACTACTAATTTTGTTAAACGTCAAAATAATAAAAATAAAATAAAAATGGGATATTATTTATTAAAATTTCTGTAAGATGTCACTTTAGCACTTAAAAAGAATTAAAAGTCAAAGTTAAATCATTTTTTTACTTCTGAGTCGCGTCGAGTATAATTGCTTTAGTGCAAATTCGTATAGTTTAACATTTTTTATTTTCTTAGTTACATCGGTCGCGTCGAGTTTATCTCCAGGGTAATACAGGCAACAGTTGGGAGCAAGTGGGGTCTCAGACGCGTAAATCAAACGACCACAATGTTTCCGCAGTGGTGTACTTGGCTGCTGGGACATAGGGGTAACAAAAGCTTAAGATCAGCTACTATTTAAAAAACGAATTCTATAGGAGATGTTAATATGAATTTGTCTTCACCAACAAGTAATTTAAATGTTGAAAGCGAAAAACGCACGCTTCATAACTAATTAAAAAGCATAGAAGAGGTGATCTCAAAGCTGGGTAATGAAAATACCAAGACGAAGAAGAACTCGGAAGGTAAATATAGCAACCTATTCCCAGTGGATACTAGGATCAAGAAGCACAAGAAAAACCGCCATATTCAACATGGCAGTTTCCGATGTAGACTAAGTGACAAGAGAATCTGTTGGGATCGTGAAAGAAACAAGCCAAGAAAGAAAAGAAAAGGAGAATCTTCACCAGAATATGTTGAGCAGAGAAAGCAAACATCACATCGAGTAAACCAACTACTCAGTGCAACCAAAAAATTCCTAACACACAGAAGAAAAAAAATAGCCTCCATCAATAAACATAGTTGGTATTAAAGACTATCCGGCGGTCAAAGCTCTGATGACCTAAGGTTTTCAAGCTAGTAGCACGAAATAATGATGTTTGGAAGGTAAATGTTACTTATAGAAATCTCTCTATGAAGCTTAATGCTGAGAAAGTTCAGTGGAATACATATGAGGACAAGCAGGAGAGACCAATTAAGGTTATGGCTAGAGGACTACATCAAACATGTGAGAGTGAAGATATAATTGCCGAGCTGCAGAGTAAAGGATGCAACCGCTTTTAATGCTAACGTTTGGCAAGGAGGAAAATATTCAAAAAATTCATGATATTCGAACAATTCAAAATATAAAAGTCAGAATTGAACCAGTGAAGAAAAAATCACTGCTGATAGTCGAATGCAAGAAAAAGTGTGAAAAACACGCACTGGGGATCCAGAAGGGAGATAGTTGTTTGAAGCAGGAAAAAAATTAAAATGAAAAAATGAAAAGAAATCACAGCGAGACTATCTAATAAGAATACTAATTGGAAAATTTTTCGAGAATTATTAGAACAAAACATCAATCTTCAAGAACCAATAAGGAACATCATACAAGACGAAGAAGAAGTAGAAAGGCTAATAGAAAACATACAACAAGCTGCGTGGCAAAGTATATCTTTCAAATACGCAAATAACATCAACTGTAAAAACTATCCCCTTGAAGTAAGAGAGCTTGTGCCAAAGAAACCTATGTAACAAGTTGAAATCTCTTATCAGAACAGTTATGAATGAATTAATCGTCACTTACTAGCCAAAAAGATACTGAATATTCGTTATGGAAATCAACATAGTACTTAAGAGACCAAGAAGCTGACTTGTTTGCGAGACACCTAGAAAAATCGTTTCAAAAATCGTTTCCAGGCAAACTGCGGATGGAAATGCTAACCTACTGAAACGATCTGATGGGCTTGAAATACAAAGTGTATTTCTACGACCTAATAACTGGACAAATCATTAAAGAATTACCAAATAAAGCGATACGTATACTTCTCCATATAATCAATGCTGTGTTTAGACTAAGATACGTTCCAAGGCAATGGAAGATGGCAGAGGTAATCATGATCTTAAATCTTAATAAATAATGTAGCAATAAAAAGTCCTTCAGACCGATAACTATATCCAAGATTTTTGAAAAATTGATCCTGAAGAGAATGGAATCCATAATGGTGGACAGAAACCTCATTCTTGACTATACCAGTTTGGATTCAGAGAAAACCACTCAACTATAGAACAAGTCACAACACATAACACTAGAAACTTTAAAAATAGATTCAAGCATTTTCCTGGATGAAGCGCAAGCATTTGACGGAGTTTGGCACAGAGGATTGGAGTTCAGGCTCAAGCGGGACCTTCCCAAACAATATTTAACCGATAGACATTTCCGTGTAAAATATGAAGACGAATACTTGGACCTAAAGAAAATTATAGCTGGAGTACCACAAGGAAGCGTATTGGGCACTGTCTTGTACCTAATGTATACTCGGGATACAACACCAATGGAAGAAGCAACTATAGCAACTCATGCTGAAGAAACTGCGATTTTGGCAGTTGGGAACAATGTAGAAGAAGTTTATTTTGTCAAAAATACTAAAACGCAAAATCGTCACAACTTAAATCCCGCAATTCTTTCATGCAGAAATTAAGATGTGGTTCGATCAGAAAGTCAAATTTTTAGAAAAATAACTTATGTTTCATATTCATTTTTTACAAGACAGAGCTATTAAGCTATGTTATAATTCAAACGCAGTTTGGGTGAGTTTTTGTTTCAGAAATTTGTGACCTAAACTCCCATTCATATTTGTGTATATAGTTGCTAAATTTCTAAAATCTTGATTTAAATTTCGAAACAAGTAAGGGAATACTAATAATTCAAAAATTTGAGACATCATACAAAACTTTAAAAATTTCAATCAATTTTGTAAAAGTTATCG
The DNA here is from genome assembly GCA_951394425.1 of Tipula unca. NCBI lineage: Eukaryota > Metazoa > Arthropoda > Insecta > Diptera > Tipulidae > Tipula > Tipula unca. The sequence goes on along the minus strand of OX596382.1, from coordinate 181,537,069 downwards.
AAAAGCTTTTAAAAACGTTTGAAAAGCTTGTTGTTTATAATACGGGAAGAAAGACACTTGACTAATTTGCAATTAACAAAACTCTCAATGAATCAAATTCATATTCAAATCAAAAGCTTTCTAGTTAAAATACTTTTATGGTGAATCCTTTTAAAGCTCATATAAGTACGTAATATAAGCTTGCAAAGCTCAAAACTTTACGTAGAATAAAGCCTATTTCTACGAAATATTTTAGAAACCGACTAATTTTCAAAATTGATTCCAATCAGGACCACATTATTAACGGGTCTGACTGTCTAAAAAGTAGAGCTTTCGATAAAAGTACCTAAATGATTTACTAATTAGAAAAACAATCAAACATAAATTATACTTTAGCATGATTTATGTGACATTTCTATAATTTATGTTGATCTGAACTAAATCGTTATTGTAAACGGGTGTTCGGTGAAGCCTGGCAATCTCTGGAAGATTCTGCTTATAGCTTGGTCAAACACTCCAATCAACTCAAACCAAATCAAATTTCTAATTTATGTTGAGCTGCTAAATATAAATTAGAGAAATGATGCTTAAAATATTGCGAAATGTCTCTTTTTTATTTTAGCAACAACAAATATGACAAATGCCAATTGAATTCCGAAAGTTACTGAGAGTATTAGCACTGATAGTTACAATATATCAATACCATTGAAAATACGCAAGAGATCAGAAAAAAATTAAAATCAAATATTTTAAATTTTTATTTTAGTTTTAGTTATTCATTCTGTGCCGTCGCATTTGAGTCCATACCCCGTATGAATGAAAAACGTTATTATTCCGTCATTTTATTACCAAATACATCATTTTTTTTGTCCACTAAGACTTTTGTTAGAAACTTAGATTGTACCTTAAAAATATCATAATATAAAATATGTATCAAAGATCTAATGGGCCATTGTTGATTCAAACAATAAGCACAGAAAGTAAAGTTTTGCTTTGGCCATTAGTAAGTCTAAAAATCTAGCATAATTTATTTGTAGTTCTAGATTCTTCGCAGGTTTTTATGTAACTGAATGACGTAAAAATCGTAATTTAAAATAAAAATTAGATAATTTGTATAACCTATTTTCCAATGTTCGCCAATCGCCACAGTCTGCGCCCAACTTTCACATCCAAACATAACAATAGGCCGGTTCAACGCTTTGTAAAGCTCCAGTTTCACGGCTCTTGATAGGTATTTAGATTTTAGCAGTGGCATACAAAGCAAGACTGCCAGTTACCAGCCGCACTATAATATTCTCGTACACACTGTTATCGTCAATGATAAGAGAGCACAATAATTGAACCTCCTCACACCCTCAAACGTGTAGTAACCACTACTAAAACTCTACAAGCGGGTCAAGTATTTCCTTCACTCCGTTACTATTCAGTCCGATGAGGCATATGTCATCTACATATGCAAGCACCCGATTGGACTGGCGATATAAGATGTCGCACTGAGGTGTTTGAGTTTTGAAAGATGTAATCCAAATGAGATTAAAGAGTATCGGGGACAGAGCATCTCCCAGCCGAACATCGGAGTAAAGTGCAAAAATTGACGATAGCCTGTTCTTTTATTAACACTCCTAGGAAACGAACACCATAATGGCGTACATATACCAGTATGCCATTGGTTCTAATTTATCCCAAATTTATTTCAGTTTAGTAGTGGTTTTGACCGTTTAGGGCAACAATTCGGAAAAGCCATACTATCGAAATATATGAGATCATATCAAACCTGGTTGTCCTTTCAAAAAAGCTTTTAAAAATTGAAATATTTTTCGGATAGCTTAGACCAAATGACATCTTGTTATATACGTCATTATGGTGTTAGTTTTCCAGAGTTTTCGCAAGAAAATTTGAAAATTCATTTATTTGGTAGGTCTATGCCAAAAGATATAGCTTGGCAAGAAAAGTCAAATAATCGGATACATTATTAGATTTACAAAACATAATATTCTCACCAATCCATCAAATCGGACAAACTTCAACCGTCTATATAGAATTGTGGATTTTGCCCGAAACAAAATCCTAAATTTTTTGGTTTAGGACAAAATTCTAGTGCTTGGCTGATTTGACTGGTTTATAGTTTTAATTTATAAAAGATCAAACTTGTTTTGTGTACATTATAACCAAACCTATTTGGACAACAGATTTAAATGCATTGAAGCATTCCCCATTCCTGATGATGAGTTGGTTGTTCCAGTATTTTGGTCTGCTAGCTACATATTTGTTGCAAAATTCGATGAATTTAATTAATAAACTTAAAAAGAATGTTCGGAACAAACACGTGACTGACCTCAATACTTGACATGTTTACGAGCATCTGGCAGCAATAAATGTCTGACATTAAAAACATATTATTAAATTGATTTGAACTTTAATTTCTTATATTTTAAGCTTTGGTTTTATGATATGATGACTGGATCAGGTGACTTTTATAAATTAAAAATTGGGATACGTTATAAAAATTGAATTTGAAAGCTCTGTGCTAATATAATGTCCATCTGATTTGTGATTTCAATGTCGATCGATTTGTTGAAGAGTTAACCCAACAGATTAAATTTCCACGCCATGCTCACTTGGTGGTTTTAGTGTGCGAGGATGGTCATGGAGCATTTAACGTGGACGCGAATCGACTTTTTAAAATTTTCTTAAACGTTGATAAGAAACAAGAATTATGTCATATAAGAATATATTTGAAGATATAATATTTAATTAAAAATTGAAAAGAAAAAAATTAGGGCTTTGTTTTTATTTCAGAGTAACCAATAATAATTAGTATTAAAAAAAAGAAATAATGGTGTTTTAACTTTGAATAAGAATAATATGATCAACAGTTATCAGTAGTTTAGCCTTATGGAATCGAAATAAATGATTGGTTGTGGAATGTGGAAATCTATACTCATATATACGGATGTGGAAAAGAGGGCGACTCTATTTAATGAAATGTTCATAATTTGAAAATGAAAACCTGCACAACAACAAATCTACGCATTTTACATCATTAGCTTTTATTATTAAGAAATAAATACAACGTCCTAATTTTTTTATTAATATTTTGTTTGCGTGGTTTTTAGTATTGAATCACTCGCAATATAGATCAACAACAATGGACCAATTTTCTTTTGTGGTCATGCGAGTTTTAAATCAACTAAGTACTCGTTATCGTGTCTATAAGGAATATTACTCTCGAAAACTACTCTCGAAAGATAAATAATCGGCACGTTTTTGCTCTTAAATTTTATAATAAATTGAATCATTGTACCATCGCCGGTAAAAGTTGGTTATACCAGAGAGAAAAAATTAAACTTTTTTTCAAAAAAGCAGCCCACTAAAATTATGAATTTGTAACTAGTTATTGGCAAAAAACCGGGAGACCTCCTAGTTTCCCATTTCTGAGAAACACATTCTCAGAAATACCTCCCTCGTTCGTGGGTAAAGAGGCCTACAATCCTTATGACCAAGCGATTTAACCAACTCAAAATTTCACGTGATCTATGAACTGCGCAATTATCGTGCAAAATGTGAATTGAAAATTCCTCCGGATGAACAGTAGTGACTGACTGTATCACTTAGAATTTCAAAATATTTAGGCGATATTTTATTTGGGCGATACATGTGCATGATAATCGGATCTAAACACTTTTCGCCCGTCAAAATAACTTTTTCCCAATTCGTGCTTAAATTATCTAGTACAAATGGTACTCGATGTGCGTTGGTTAAAATTGGGGTTTGAGTTGGAATTCAATGATGTATTTCAGCAACTTAGATTGCAAAAAAAAGGAAAACCGAATATATGACCAACTCTTTGCTTCTGTATATTCATTGTTGTGAATGTGATGAGATCATTCCATTTTTTATGATAATTAACTGCAAATGTTTATATAAAAACCCCAGTGGTCGAAGAGCACTCACATGTCTCGTAAATCAATATTGCAAGAATATTTTTTCCAATAATACCACCACAGTATCCTTTGCTTGTCATAGGAGGCGACTTTACAGTTGGATCGTTGGGCTGACGACCCGCAAAAAGAAACAATTGATAAGAGACTCAGGATTGGAATACCTAATCATGAAGAAGTATTGACTCGAACTCGTTACTCTTCAAGAAACTCACTGTTTTGAACTAACGCTGTTTTGGATTTCAAAGCAGTCAATAACCAACTGTGTATAAGCATCGCTTGCGCATGAAGTAAGCCCACCTGTCGATAATTTGTGTACACGCACCCACAGAAGTCAACCAGGCCCAAGATAAAGACTCCCTTTACAATGACTTGGACGATCTGATGGGATCTATACCCGAACACGATGTTAGAATGGTAATTGGGGACTTTATTGCTAGAGCTGGCAAATATAGGTCCGTACTCCCGACACGAAACTGCGATTGATAATGGTAATAGAATGATGTACTTTGCAATTGCTCACGATCGTGCAAGTTAGAACCAAGAATAATTGGTTTGATGACGAGTGTGGTCTTGCAGTTGAGCAACAAAATATAGCCCATAGTGAAGTGCAACAACATCTCACAATCGCGAGGAAACACAAGGCTATTCTTACCAGAAGGGCAGCTAAGCGGATTTTTAGACGGAAAAAGCGAGAATGGTGGAAAACCGAGGTTCTGAAAGTACAACAACTCAACAATGTTCGCAGTTCGCGTAATTTCTTTAGAGGAATTACTGAATTGAAACATAACATAATTGAAATTCACTAGGGCCAAGCAGAAACTAAAACGAAACCGCTCACCTGGGGTGGTCTGCATTAATTTCGATATAATCTTGATATTCGGAAGGGATACTTAGTGGAACTGTCTTCTCGACCTTATTCGATTAGTATGGCGAACCGAAGTAATGCCTGAAGAATGGAAATGTGCCCTATCTGAGAAGATATTAGACCGCTTGAAGCATGAGAATTATCGCGGGATAGCTCTCCTTTGCACAGCATACAAGTTACTGTCATACATTATATAGGATAGAATCACCCCTCTAGCACCGAGCCTGCTTGGTGACTATCAAGGAGGATTTCTTAGGAATCGATCAGTTAGGGATCGATCAGAACTGATCAGGTCTCGTCGCTGCGGATGATTCTATCTAAATATTATGAGACTTTCATTCCCGTATATCAGGTGTTCCTGGATTTCTGACAGGCCTATATGACTCGATTAATCGATAGTTTGTGGGCTGCGCTGGAACACCTAGAATACGCTGAAATACCAGTGACAGAATATCAATGCTGTGTTAAAGTTGAGACCAGGCTATCCAGAATGTTTGGAGTTAACTCGGGTGTTCGGCAGGGAGATGCTCTGTCCCTGATACTCTTTAATCTCATGTTATATCGCCAATATCCAATCAGGTGTTTGCTAGTGCTAATGACATATGCGTGATTGGACTGAATAGAAACGGAGTGAAATAATACTTGATCCGCTTATAGAGTTTTCAGCTTCTGTTGGACTACAGATCAATGAGGCCATAAAACAAAATACATGATTTCCTGTTATAGGGCCAATGGCACAACAGGTTTTTGAGGGAGCGAGGAGGTTCAAATAGTTGGGCTCTCTTATCACTCACGATAACAGTTTGAATGACGATATTAAAATGCGGCTGGCAACTGGTAGTCGCCCTTTGTATCCTCTAAAACCAATGCTAAAATCTAAACACCGATCAAGTGCCGTGAAACTGAAGCTTTACAAAGCGATGATCAGGCCCGTTGTTTTGTTTGGATGTGAAAGTTCGGCGCTAACGGATGACTACGAGAGATGTTTCCCCGAAGATCGGTCACGTTCTGCGGTCACGTTCTACGTGCTAATACGGAACGAATTGTGCAGCGATCTCTGAAAGGAGAGCCACCATATGGTGGGCGCAGAGGTCGTTGTAGGCGACGATGGCTCCACAGTGTAGATAACCACTTGGCTTCTTCAGGTTATCTAAACCAGTATGAAAACCAAGCCCAGGATCGAAACCGTTGGAGCCAGATTGTTGAAACAGTTCGGGGCCGGTAATGGGCTTTAAATACTGTTTATTATTATTATAATTATGTCGTCACACTCTTACAATTTTACTATTGAAATATATATTCATTTCCCCGTTCGAGAGATGCCTATAATTTTCTTGACTTATTGATCTATCTACTTATTAAGTATAGGTAATTCGTAACCTCTGAATTAATTATCTGCACGCAGCAAAAATTATCGCTGGACTATGAGACTAAATACATTTTTAAAATTAAAAATCAGGGCACCATTATCAATAGTTTATCAGTAATTTCTAGGAATAAGTTTGTGTATTTACAACAGATACCTTCAGCTTTCAATAGCGTGATAGCGTGTGGAACATTTTGTGAGTGTTTACGATAGTTTAAATTACCTTTCGTCATGTTTGAAGTATTTCAAGCGCAGTTTCTTCAAATGCGGTAGTCCTACAAAAACAATGTGGATAACCTTGAAGATTTATGAAACTATCCAGACTGGAATATTTTATATATAAATAAACCTCCGATTCAATCGTTAAAATTACAGATTATGTAATTCGAAATATTTTCTATACACACACACACACACACAAGTATAATACTGAAAATAAATTAGTATTCAGATATGCAGTCAATCAGCAAACTAAGAATGTGCGATTGCGAAGAATAACAAGGATTGCTACACGACCAGAGATAGTAAATAAACTATATATACGTGCTATAAATAGCGTATAATATCTATTTATAATTTATAACCTCAAAAAATATCATCTATATAGCTAATTTAAATTACAATTTCATTGACCGATATACAACAAAAATTCAATAACACAAACAAAATTTAAATAAACTATTGTATACGCATTAATGAACTAAGAACCTAGCAAATTTATAATTAAAAAACACTTCCGATGCATAAAGTTCAAATTACATAAAGTTAAATCGTGTCGAGCATATACATACATGTATAAAAATTTAACTTACCTAAATTATAACGATCACTTGCGTGTGCGGCGGATACAATTTTTGCCCGATCAACCATAATTACAAAATTTCCTAATACACAAACTAGCAAAAATAGAATATTTTTAATAAATTTTAACATTTTTGTGTTTTCAAAAAAAAATTAATAAAATCGTCGATCTTGACACAAGCACGGCTCAGTATAAACTGATAACGCGCGAATTAGAAATATAAACACTGAGCGCACACGTATATGGAATTGAAGAAAATTATTGAAATCGCGCGCGCGGTTCGCTTTATAATCGCAACAACAACTTTAGCAACGATTTTTTTTTGTATTTGTAATAATATTGTGTTGTTATTGTATATATCGTCGTTGTTGTGACTATATATATACAAGAAAGTCTTGATGTTATTCGAGAATTTTACATAAATTTCGCCGGTTAAGAATTTTAATAAAGTCTTCAAATGACATGCAAATTCGGAATAACAGCATTGAAATGTTTATTAAATTTTACAAAACAACAACCAATCCCGAAGGCCAGCTGCGTTTCAGATAAAATATAATTTCAAAATTTCGATTTAACTACTTTACGAAGACTATTGGTTTGAAATAAATCAATTTAACAAAAAAAACTTAATATTTGTACTTCATTCAAACCAGTTTCAAATTTGCATTCGGAACTTCTTTGAAATATATAGCTTGAGGATACGAGTATATACGTTAATGATTAATATTCCACATATTATAAGAATAAATAAATCATAGCCCGGATACTATACATATACTTGATATTTAAATATGATTTGAAACGTGACTTGGCCGTGATCGTATTCGAGAAAAGTTTAAACTATGGGCCCATGGGTTTGTACCGCAGATGCTTCGGTGCAATCTTTTGGATGGTGTCTTCATTAGTAAGTGCAATAATGACGAGACCTACAAGTGGTTTTGTGAGGTAATCTCCAAAATGAAAGATGTTTGGAGTGACCCCCCAAAATCACTTCTTTTACTTATATGAGGATCAATGTGTAATAACCACCAACATCAAGCTGCAGATGAATCCAGCTATTACAATTGAGGGATGGAAGGTAGTCCGTTGCAAACATTAGGTGAATCGCCAATCGATTGTTTTCCGCGTTGACCAGAAATCCAGGATCTCTTTCAAGATTATCTCTGGTTAATAGACAACTTTTATTCTTCCTTTTGCCCGAATTTACAATGTCTAGAATAAAACAGATCAATTTGCAACGCATTAACTTTCTGTAATACCTACAGATATTTGTCTAATCCAGGAACCATTCCTTTATGATAATGCTGTGAAATCGCAAATTCAACATATGGAACCGGAAGTCATGTTTTAATTTTGGCGATTTTTATGTTTTCAAGTAGTACTCGGTAAAACAATTTTTTTGTAGAATTGGATTTGTTGTTGTTACTTAAGATACAGAGGGTGAAATATTTGTTAATTTGTTGAAAGTGAATATAAAAAAAAGTATTTATCCGAAATTTATGTCCTTAATTTTTAAGGTCAGTCTAAAATTAAATCAATGATGAACGTGAAGCCCTGATCGAGTGATGAGCATTAGCATCACAGCCAATCACCAAAGGGGTATGCTTATTCTTACTTCACGTCACAAGATTAGTGAGTTCCTCAGAGGGAGCAGGTGAAGAAGAATCATACGGCAAATAAACTAAGGATGGCCAGTCTAGTGTAGAAGTTAGCGGTTAGTAATGAGCACAGCCGGAACATCGGCCGAGCTACACTCGTGAATAAGAACTGCATTATAGGTGAAAAATACGTGAAATCGCCATTTTTTGGAAGTCATGTATTAATTTTGTGCTTTTTATGTTTTCAAAGTGTAGTACTAGGTAAAACGGTTTTTTGTGGAACTGGATTTTTTGTTGTTGTTGTTGCTTAAGATACAGAGGGGGAAATATTTGATAATTTGTTGAAAATGGTGATATAAAAAAAAGTATTTATCCGAAAAATACGAAATATGGCTCGTTTTAAAGATACAAAAATAAGGATTAAGAAATTATTACAGAAATAGTACCGTCTTTAAGTTTCTCACTTTGAAAAGGGCCGCCAAAATAGTTTTTCTCACTTTTCCGGAAATAGTTTTTTTTTAAAATTTTTTTGTCATTCAATTCTATAAATAAGTCCATCCACTGTTTATATTTAGGCAAAATTAAATTTCAAACAAAAATTATTGGTAAAAAATATTTTATTAAAAATTAAGTTTAAACGAGGGTTTTGAGGTGGCCAAATGTACCGCTGTAACGTTAAATATAGAGTATAATAAAAAAATGTTGAATTTCACTACATTAAAAAGCATGGTGCTTGATTGTGATGATGCGGGGTATCGCGTGGTACATGATGATAAGAAAATAAAAAGATAAAAACTATTAAAAGTAGTTTCGGAGCCTCAGTCAAAAAAATTCGGTTTCACATATTTAAAACGTGTTTGTCTTGAGGATTTAAATACTGTACCGTACGGATTTTCATAAAAAAATATTTTTTATTTGTATAAAACTAGCATAATAAATAAATAACTAGTAATTAAGTTTTTTATGTAAAATAGGCTTAATAATAATAATATTAAATAAAACTGTTTTTATCTATCCATGAATTATGTGTGTTATTGAACCCTAACCATTTAACATAAATCTTATTTTTTTTCTTTTTTATTTTTTTTTTCCACTAAGTAAACATCGGGTTGGCTTGTTTTCTGTAATTCATATTCGTAAAATCGGCCGGCAATAGGTTGATTTTTAAAATCTTTTAATAAATACGTCACAGGAGTTTTATTTTTTACCTTATGTATTTGGAAAATTTCCGTGGACCAATTGGCAGTGTAACCTTTATCGAAAACGGTTTTGTGTTTGCTAATTCGAACATGATCTCCTTCCTTAAATTTAGTAACCCCAAACTTTTGATTATAGCTGAAAACAATTTTTAACAATGATTTCTCATTGTTTTTTTTCACATCAATCGGAGCCTTTTTATCGTACGATGCTTACTTCGATAATACTCATCAACAATCTTTTGTATTATATTAATCCATTTAAAAGAACCGCGACAGCTTAATTTTTTCCACATACGTTGTTTTATTGTTCTATTTAATCGTTCCACTATGCTAGCCTTCAACGAACTGTATGACGAATAATGGTTAATGTTAAAATGTTGCATAAGTATCTTAAATTGATTGTTATAAAATTCTTTTCCCATATCTGTTTGAAGATGTTTTGGGTATCGACCACTATTCACCATAATTACACGCAAAGTTTTAGAGATTTTCTCACCTGTTTTATTTTTTAGCGGTGCCGCCCAACATAATTTTGAAAATGTATCGATAACCGCACTAATAAAAATCGATAATTATTATTCTGTTTGTGGTACGCACCAAGTTCCACAAGATCTGCTTGCCATAAGTCATCTATACCTTTGGTGATAACTTTTCTTCTGGGAAAATTCTTTCTAGCCAATCTGTGCAATTCGTTTACTACCTGCTGGCGTTCAATGTTATATTAACAGGACACACAACATTGAATATTATTTATAACTATTTATTTTATTTTTCAAACGACTATAACCATTGCTAACGGTCAATGTTATATTAGCAGGAGACGCAACACCGGATTTTAGCGAGTTCTTGCTCCCCATGCTATATTGACATCGGCTATCACTAAATGTGACCACGTCAAGCACCTTGGTGTTGGCCTGGATAGTAAACTTTTCTGGAAGAATCACCTGGACTACAAGCTTCATAAAGCAACTGTCATATGTTGGCAATGTAGAAGAGCTTTTGGGAAATCCTGCGGTTTAAGCCCTAAGGTGCTTTATTTCATTTATAAATCACTGGTCCTACCACTAATATTGTACGCTTCTATATTGTGTGGTGGCTATAGTGGTTGACCTGAAGGCGGCTCTAGCCAAGCTTAATGGTCTACAAAATCTAGCTTGCAACAATAGAACCCATTCTTTCCTTGCCTCAGTTACGCACCTTTATTTTACGCACAGCCTGTTCTGCAGCATATCATCTAAGGTGCATTGGGGCATAGTATGTTTTCGGTTCTATCGTAAGACTTCGACAATTTTTTAAAAATTATTATTCATTTTTACCAGAAATCGATAAAGATGACAGAACATGAATAAATATAGTAAATAAGGAAACTGATGGAATCTACAAATAAATGTAAATAAGGAAACTGATGAAATTAAAAATTAAACAAGGGTTCGAACCTTAAACACCTGACACACATACTACTCGGTGTAATAGCGAACCAGCAAACCAAACATGAATTTCGTGCTCACTGCCGAAATTCCGTTCACAAGGCCTGGAGTTGAAACCAGCACGATATATCAAACTGTTGATGGTCACATTGGAACAACAATGATGGAGGGCTACTCCACCGCAACAGCCCAGAAGTCTGTGACTCACCAAATACTCGATACCATTTTTTTTTTAATAAGGTTCGCATAAAAAAACAGGAATTTGACTCATTTTTCATTTTATCTATCTGTCCGCGTTTTATGTATACCTACAACCAGGTAAGAACTCAGTCGCCTCTTACAGGCGAGGAACAGCGGCGGTTTGAAGACACACCTCCTGACAGACGCTTCCTGTTAGTTTCGGTTCTTGAGTGGTAATTTTCCTCTACAACTACCCGCTGGAAAGCCACACGTGTATGTGTGTGAGTGTTTGTATCTCTATGACTATGGGTAACTGTTTTGATGTTTCACTGTGTTGATTTTAGAAAAGAGAATTTTAGAAAACAGAATTAAGTACCGATCCCGTAAGAAAATGTGAAATTTACATCGGAAGGTCACAATGAAAATGGTCAGCTTAGACGAGTGACTGTAATGAACTAGAATCTCATGATATAAGTTAACAAGGAACTTGCGTAGAAAAATAGAAGAGCCAAAATTTAACAGATCACATCACAGTTGTTTATTAAAAATTATATCGTACACGGATTTGCCTATTAGAGTTTGGAACGTTGCCTATTTGGCAAGTATTTATCCAATAGTTATTAGTTTACTACACAAAAATAAACAGCATATTTCTGCCGATAGCTCAATGTGATTACGTCAGGTTTAATTCTTATTAGAAAGGTTGGATGCATTTTCCTGTCATGCAATTTCCTGTCACCCGCATCTAACTCGAGGTATTTAGGTATAAGGCCTTCGTCTTTTAATTGTTCATCAGCAATACGATTCTTACTGTTAAATTGCTATAGGTTGTATCGTGCCATTTGTTTTGCAGTTTTTCGGCTTTGGGTGCGAAGTGATTTGCTAGTCTTCGGCTACCACGCGAATTAGCTCATCATGTCTGCAAGTATTTACTTTGGCTATTTCCTCTAATTCGAAGCATTTATGCTCTACGTCTTCTGGTTGGCCCCGTTTTCCAGTTGCTTGACTTATGGTACATTTGCAACGGATAGTTGAAGTCTATGTATTCAGACAACACATTCAGTTAAACCACATAAACTTTGTAAACCACGCCAACAGGTGGATATATTTTGATAATTAATATTTTCGTATGCATAAGAAAATTCGAAATATTTTCCTTTGAAAACTGGAATCATTCCAATATTTCTTCTCTTTTATTATAGTCATATAGTTAATCGAGTAGAATTGGCTATGCAGACCAAATTACCAAACACCAAATTACGCCAATACAGCAAAACATAACGTGGTTTACTACATTTACCCCGAAGGTCGATTTCCTTGTTCAATACCATACAGGCTGGACCCATATGATAAAGAAGAAGGACAGCGCCGATTAGCGCCCATGTGGAAATTATCGTCGACTAAACGCCGTAACCACACCGGTGTTATCCGATCCCACATATTCAAAGATTTTACCCATTCACTCGAATGCCCTTTGGTCCAAATTACTCAAGGTGGCATAACACCCTCGCCATTATTACCTCAAATTAAAAGGGTACTAGCCAACTCAACTTTGTTAGCCCACCCCAATAGCGAATCACCCTATAGCATCTCCACTGATTCGTCTGGTAGTGCAGTAAGAGCAGTCCTACATAGCAATGGAATAAAGATTATTGGTAACCTTTGGGATTTTTCTCAAGAAAGCTCTCAGCAACAGAGATAAAATACTCAGCCTTTGACAGGGAACTCCTCGATATTTATTATGCCATCAAGCACTTCCGCTGTTTCCTGGAAGGTAGATATTTTACTGTCTATACCGATCATAAGCCTTTAATCAAAGCAATAGTCTCCCTAAGCGAGAAGAGTTCATGGCAGACTCAACATTTTGTCTAAATATCGCTTAGTTCACGACGGACATTCAAAATATAGAAGGTAAGCAAAACGTGGTCGCTAACACATGGTCACGGACTAGCGATCACATTTGTTCATGCAAAATTAATTAACGCAAATTAATTTCAAATGTATATGTGGCCGAAAACGAATGCGGACAAACGAATTCCTGTATCGGTTTGTTAGAAGAGCAAGTTTCATCAACTTACAAAGTCCGAACTTGTACTTTTTAACCTGCCTTCTGAGCGGTTCGAGCATATACACATGGATATAGTGGGACCATTGCCACCATCAGATGGTTTTGTGTATATACTCACCATTGTCGATCGCTGTACCGGTTGACCTGAGGCATACCCTATTCAAGATAGCAGTGCCTCTTGAAATCAGGCCAGATCTGGGCAGTCCGTTCAAGTCGAAACTCTTCTCTGAACTTCGGTCAATTCGTACCGCTGCCTATCATCCGCAGGCAAATGGTATATCAGTGAAATGGTATATCGCGTACAAGCCCAATTGCGGACTTGATTCGCCTTGGCTTTATATACGAGTATGCACCATCTGCCAAAACAGTGAATTCGGAATCTATGCGGGAGGTGTTTTGTGTAGCATAAAACTGTTAAATTCCGTAGGACTATACTTTCCAAACAGTACTCCTATAGGTTCCTAATCTATATTACGGTGCCATTTTATTAATAAAACGATCATATAGCACAGGCTGTATATATGTATATATGTATATGTATAATATAAATTGCAACATCAACTAATAAAATGTCATTTAACTTAAGTTATAAGCTACGAAAAATTTATACTAATCACGCGATCAATATACAAAACGATTGACGATGCGATTGATATTTATAAACACGATATGTCATTATTCTGTGTATATACATTTATATACATATATGTAAATAGGTTAGATATGTGCGCGATTATATATTGAATTGATAGACTGGTCGGTGTATACATAAGATACAAGTAAATAATTGTTTTGACATAATAACTCACATTCACATTATCGAATATGGCACGAGGAGGAATGTTTTTACGGAATTTCCCAATAATGTATAGTAAACAAGTGGATTTTAGTGCAACGTAATTAATTTTATATGGACGAATAAGTGTACCCAGAGCACACTCCGAAAGTTATCGGTCGGATTAAAATCTAATCAAATTTCGACCTCGCAAAGATGTTTGCCTATAATCCTCCGCGGTGTATATAGTATCGACAACATAAATGGCGCGATGCTGCTATTGTTCTATAGTTTATTGTTCTTGACATAAGTTTTTGTTCTAGTTTTGTGTTCTAACAAAATATGGACTTTGAGACATCACCTGATTTTTTAACAGTATTATGGTGCAGCTGAGAGAGATTTGTTTGACTGCCTGGAAATTATTCCAGACTTTTATCCCAGGAAAATTTAAATTAATTTCTAGCAGCATGAGCTTAAAAAATCAATCACAGACTTGTATTATATTGTACTTGCTGCCGGAATATCACATCGAATTAGTAAACATAATACAAAAAATCCTATTAGTTTGATCCTGGGGGTTGTACAAGTACTTGACTTGATTGCTTGTTTGACTTGATTGCCGAAGTTTGTTTTCCAAACAAAAACGGCAAAGGTTTCATTTTCTTTTTAAATGAAATTCAATAATACACAAGAAGAACAACCATCGGTGCGGGTACGGTGTCATTCATCCATATATTATTCCAAAATGGTCCTACAAAATCTAAATGTATCAGCTCCCATGGTTTGGTCGCGGTTGGCTATTCTATTAATCCTCGCGGTGGATTCGACGATGTTTCCTGGCAACTGGGGCAATGTTTGATCATTTCTTCGATATCTTGGTCGATTCGTCGCCACCAACAATATTGACGAGCCATTTGTTTGGTACGCACGATTCCCCAATTCCACATCCTGAAAAAGTAACACATTTTTAAAAATTGAAATTGAATTTTTCCTCACACTACACCCTCGAATCCTCTCATCTTTTATTGCATCAGGCCATCCATCTTTCACGAACGTACTGACTATCGACAATAATCTATCATTGGTCGTACATGATGCTATTCTCTCACTGTTGATCGGAAAATGATTGGGCTCTTTGATGTATATATGATGGATGTCCAGCATATCCTCGGCAATCTGAAAATACGTCGGCATTTACATGCATTGCCGTTGGTCGAAACCTCATGGTATATGTATAACCCATCAGGAAAATAATCCAAAACTGTCAACGGTTCGCTGTCATAGTAGTTAGTTGCTTATTCGGACGGAAAATGAACATTAATCCGGTGTTATCCGTCATTAACTCAAACTGACGTCCATATAAATAATGGTGAAATTTTCAACACTACTGACAACGCTCCCTTCTCTACCTGACTATACCGCATCTGGCGTTCATCTAAAGTTTTAGATGCGAATGCACTTGCATGTTCGAAATCGTTGGGAAACAAATAATATGTGATAACACGGCTCCAATATACCGTACTCCGATGCATCCGTTGCCAAAACCACAGGGTATAGTCTCTTCGAAAGTGTACCAATTTAGTAGCTTCGATAATATGTTGTTTGATTTCTTGAAATGCAGCTGCTTGCTTGTTTAACCAGCTATATACGCAACGTCATTTTTCCTAAATGCATTTAAACTGAGACAAATTCGGAATGAACCTATTGTTCTATAGTTTACTTTACCAATAAACGCTTGTAACGCATTCAAATCATTAGGCCATGGCATCTCTTTGATTGCTCGCAGCCTGTTCGTAGTAGGTCCAATTCCCGCAGCATCGATTGTATGGCCCACATATTTGAACTCTGTTTGGAGAAAATGATATTTTGAACGGTTGATTCTCAAGTTTGCTTCGCTCAACCGTCGAAAAATCTTCTCTAAATTCCTTAAATTATCATCTTTACTGTTACCCGTTACTAGGATGTCATCCAGGTAACTGGATAAGTGCGTCATTCCACAGGTAAGTTGTTCTATGAACTTTTGAAATATACAATGCTGATATTGGTAAAGTCCATTAAAAGGTGTATTAATGACCATCAATGCGGCTTGAACTCGTCATCTACTTCAACTTGTGGTATCGGGTACTGTTCGACTAGTAACTGGGGATTTCCAGTCACCTTAAAATCCCCACATATTCGAATCCCTTCATGAGCCATCTGCACTACGACAATAGGAGCGGTCCATTGCCTGAACTGAACCGGCCGAGTGACATCGAGAGTCCCCAATCTCTCGATTTCCTTCTTAACGTTCAATACTAGCTCGAACGGCATCGGACATGCTTTGAACACCGAACAGTATCCCAAGTTAAGCTCGAAAAGACTATACAGAACTTACTTGGAATTCGTTCCCATTATTCAATTCATCTTCGTAAATGGCCTGTTGTTATTTTAAAACCAAAACGGTCGAACCAATCCGTGCCGAAAATGTCGCATTAGTAACAATAATATCAAATTTCAGGCCAATGTTTTGGTATTTTGCTAGAACATATTGGAATATCTATATTTGTACCGCTGATTTGTTAAGTTGCTCGTAACCTTCTTTTCCAATCATGGACACTGACGCACCTGTATCCACTAAAAATTGTATAACAATTACGTTTATTTGGATAGGAATAAACATTTTCTTTCCCATTTGCCGAAGATACCAAACTGTGCTCTGATCTGAATTACCTATATCGCATCTCAAAGTACCTCAACCGAATCAGTGTAACGATCCTGTGTTAATCCTTACACGACTTTATGGCTGACTAGTTTTACAAACGGATGCAGTATGCCCTTATTTATTAGGCACTCATGTGTATGGAACGTGCACAGTCTCCTAGTATGATTATCATATGCCTGGTTATACCATGGGGTTCACCTAGTCCAAACGATACATAATATACTTCGGTCATACGGACATTTCTTATGACTATATGTTCATATACAACACCTGTACTGACGGTCAAAGCTTTATCAAGATATATTCAATTGTTAGTTGTTGTTTTTTGGTTGTCAATTTGATTGGAATTTCGTACCAATAGTTTCTGTAAACCATAATTTTTCCGTCTCTCTGCACAATTCGGAATAGGCTCTTTGTGCATCATCGCTGTCTTATATGTATATTTGTTTTCAATTTTGGTTTGGTCAACATCCTACCCTTGGTTTGGTTCGTTTCTCAACACTTTTGGTTAACGTGAAATTAGGAAAACATTTTTCATCAACTATCTCCCGCAATATATATTTCAGTGCCACACTAATGTGGTTCCAAATAGTTTCCCCCACTGGCACTTTTCAGGTTTAAGGCCAACTTCATTGAAATGCAATTTCTAGGTGACATCATGACTTTATATTATAACTTCGGTAGCCGCTTATAATGTATAGACCACGTTTTAATAAATCCGATTTAGCTAAACAGGTTTAATCAAACGTGGTGACGGGTTTAACTACAGCGCACTACAGACCATAATGTTTTACACGGTAATCGTAATTAAACTTACGAAATACGAAAATTACGTTGCGGAGTAAATAATCGTCACGCCTTCCTTCATCCCGAAAACTCGCATGTTGATAAATATCAGCTAAATCTTATTTTTGAATTAGGGTACCGAAAACACGAGTAAAAACACTTTGAGAGTAACGATGGAGACGAGCAGGAGTAAATTTTATAATAAATGTTTTAATTTTTAGGCACGTATGCTTAAATTGGTTCGCCATTGCTGGTACAGATGATTTTAAATCTGTCCCAGATGATTAAAATTGAAATAGCCCGGCTTAAAATTAATTTTCTACTTTCGTTGTTCTTCAGGGAAATTTACAACGAACATGATTTCGTTTTTGGTTGATTGTTAAGATTGAAAGTAATCAGTCCATCAAATTGGTATACATATAGTTCGCCGGTTTTCTGGATTTTAAATGAAGTGGTTTATCTCACTGACCTATAATCTGATATATTAGAATTTATCTTATTTACAAAATTCCAACATTCAAAGCAAAGTGTGGCCCTTTTTCAAATATCGAAAAAGAGTTTTGACAGCATTACAATAGCCAACGTCCTGTTCACTGCTTCTTTAAATAGAACTTTCTTCAACCCCTCAATTTTCGATTGGGTTTTCCGGTGACATGTTGTTTCCCAACTTAACCTATAGCTCGAATTGTGCAATTTTACATGTTGAACTTCATCAATATTTTATGCAAGACATAAACGTATATAGTTTATGCTCTGCGTCTCTTGCAGAATTCGAAATCCCACTATACATTTTTGGTGCGACACAGATGGCTTATTTACTTTTTGATTTCCACCCCTTCCCGCCTTCTTCCGTCTAATAACAGCTTCTTATATGATTCGTTGACATACTCGTCGGTATAATTCTCGTATGGTTAAGTTCATGACAAAATCCTGACTTTGAATTGGTTTTGGTTGAAATGTTAATCTTTCATAGAATGGAACACACTTTGTATATCGATTATCGTCGATTTTTTTCTAATCTCTAACAAACCCAGCGATATTTGGCTTATCAAGATCGAAATAAATAGCATTACTGAATCAGTTTATTCACTAAGCTCAAAATAAAATGCGATTAACCTAAACCTATAGCCGTGCGACTTAATTGAAAAATTCACTTAATTGAATTTATTAAAACGCTGTCTGCCTAGCGCATTACAACCCATACATTTGGGCACTGATCCTATTAAGCTTTTACGCAGAAAAATCGCATCTGTTGGAAATCAACATAAATATATTTCTGGGTTTCGCGACGGTCGTTCAAGTAAGAGTTCCGTACTGGAAATATCGCCATCGAACGAGAAATTTTTATTCTTGAATCTATAGTTGGTATTCTAACGGTTCCATAAATTCTTAATACCCAAATATTGTGTCTGTTTCATCAATCAGATAAAATACCATCAACTCGCTAATCAACTCCTATTTTTGATTCGTATATAGACGACTTGTCTGCGTCGTTATTCACTTGCTGCTTACAATGAACTTGATGTTATTCTATACATTTGTGTGAGGAACTCACAATCGCTGTGTCATTCTACTTTTTTGATGCTCAGTTCTCCAATTTTTTAGTGATCATATTTACATAATACGCTGTAGATTCGATATCTAGAATTTGAATTTTACAAATTTTAATGTTTTAGTGGTTGGCAAAAACTCTCCTAAAGGTGCTGAATCTCACGATCTTGCACGAAATGTTAGGGTCATCGAATGTTTCCTTTATTAAATGTGGCGCTCGATGGGGGCACTGTGTGATATATTGCGCCGCCTTGTTGAAACCACAACCCTACCACATTACTGCCATTCAATAGAGGAACGAAATAGTCAGAAATCATGATCTACACCATCCACCATACCGAGCAAATAGCGCAGTGGTTAAAGTTGCAACGTTTGGATCGGGAGGTACCGGGTTCGAAACCCAACAAAGGCGGGATGCAAAAGGGATTTTTCATCTATATGACCCTCTGTTGGAATGTTGAACTCATGGGCCGACCCATCTTCCATGTCACTGTACAGAGTGACATGGAGCTATGCAATCCGCAGGTGGTATACTGTACTTGTGTGAATGGGATGAATGGGTTGAATGAATTAGTGAATGTGGGTATTGCACCGTGGGCCATTAGTGGCATTGAGTGCTGGAGTAAAATCCGACCAATTTAAAAATAAAAAAATTAAAAAAAACCTCCATTGACTGTAACTTTTAGGCCGGTATCACTTTTGAAAAAATAAGAACCAATGGTTTTTCACCAGCCCATTAAGCACACTAAACATTGACTTTTTGGGAACGAAACGTTGTCTCAATAATGGCTTGTGGGTTTTCTTTACTCCAAATGCGTCAATGCCGCTAATTGGCGAGGCCATTCAATATAAAATGAGCCTCATCGCTGAATAAAATGTTGTGGTTAAAATGAGGATCGAGAGCAAACTAGTTTTCGATGGTGTTTCGGCTTCAATTCTTGCTCCACGTAAATCTTGTAAGGTCGTACACTGGCTTTACGTCTCAGTGGTCAAACCTATACTGCTGTATGGGGTTGTCGTCCAGTGGCCAGCGTTAAAACTTGTGGCCAACCTTAAACTATTGATGTTTGTCCAAAGAACGGCCTGCTTGTGTATAAGTGGGGCTCTCAGGAGCACACCTAATCAAGCTCTGCAGATAGTCTTTCATCTTACACCCTTGGATATTGCGGCCGAGCAGATTGCATCTTGCACAGCCATTCTGCTCAAATCCATATCTATGTGGACCTGTAACAATGCCGGGCACTCATCTATCCTAGGCAACAGGGGTATTCCGGAAGCTACCGACTACGCTATTCCTTTGCCATCTGTTGAGATGAGATTCCAAACGGAGTTTCCCACCAGAGAGGACTGGGTGAACGAAACGGTTATGGACAATGAGGCGCTAAGCTTCTTCACGGATGGCTCAAAAAGGGATAGAGGGGTTGGCTGCGGGGGTATTCTGTGAGGCACTAGGGGTTAACCTCTCTTTTCGTTTTCCCGATTTTTGCAGCGATTTTCAATCTGAACTGATCGCGATAATGGAAGTCATGGACTGGTTGAAGTATAATGTAATATCTACGAGGGATATTCGCATTTTTACGGACTGCCTGGCTGCTTTTAAAACGCTACAATCATACTCCCTGAGGTCGAAGGTAGCCCAGAACTGTCTGGCATCTTTAAATGAGATGACTGATCAGTTCAACATCCGCTTGACGTGGGTGCCAGGGCATTTCAATATCGCAGCGAATGTAAAGGCAGATGAGTTGGCCCGTAATGGTACAGCACGCCTAATAAACCAAAGCAGGCGGGATATAAAGATTCCGCTTGCTTCATGTAAACTGCTGCTTCAGGAAGAAATTATAAAAGAAACGAACGTCAGATGGTCTAACGCTAGTTCGTGTGTAATAACCAGGCAGATCTGGCCTGGACTTGACAGGTCCAGATCAGGCCAACTGATATCGCTTCGACGGCACCATATTGGTATGGTCGTGGGAGCTATAACGGGACATTGTCTCATTGGAATACATGCGAGCAGACTGGGTGTTCCAGCCCACGATTTCTGCCGCAGCTCTGGTGATGAGGAGGAGGAGGAGGAAACTGAGCTCCATCTGCTCTGCACCTGTCCTAGTCTAGCGTACAGCAGAACAAAATGTATGGGAACTTCCCCTTTGAACGAGCTCACGGATCTTAGTAAGATCGAGATCCGGGACTTTAAACGCTTCTTGGTAAGCTCAGGATGGTTTAGCGAGTGAAGAGAAGGAAACTCGAATGTGGTTCAACGACGGATCAATTTTGTGTCTATGCTAGTCCTTTAGGACGGCCACCCTTACCTAACCTAAGGTCGTAAGGTTTTCATAAAATTTTTCAAAAACTGAATGAACACAGGTTCAATTACTGCGTGCACAATGACGAATGGACTCATTTCGATCCTGCTGCTCAATAGTTTTCGCGCCATAACAGCAATGGTTTCTTTGGTGTGCACTGTACGACACCTTTGCGAATGTGTATTAACAATTAGATTATACGGATAGTGCGAAAACGATCCATCGTTATTCGAATAAATTGCTTAGGCGATCCGTCGACCGTAACATGGATTTCTGTCAAATTAGAGGTCTAAAATGTATAGTTAAATTACTTTACGGTCTTAGCCGTTGATACATGCTGTGTAATTTCAGTCAGTTGTTTAACAATTGATCCAATATTTAGAAGAGTATTTTATTTCAATTTTTTGCAGATGCCCACCATGGGAGGCTTAAGAATCATCACCAGTCAAGATATGGTATAAATCATAATAAAGCAAAATGTTGAGAATTGGAAAGAACGAAATGAATGCAGGTTGAATTAAAATTGTGTCAATCGACGTCACAATACATTTTACAAAAATAGTTTATTCAGAAATCTATTCTGATAAATCTCGTGTTCCATTGCGTTATCTAATTCTACAGCGAAAAATGTGCAAATCTCCGGACTGTATACATTATTGCATTTTCAATGTCTAACATCATTAAAAATATAATTTCCCAATAATTGCGCTATAGAATATTTGAAAACCGATTATTTTTGATTACCATTTTCCGAAAATAATTTAAAATTTTCATATAAATTGACAACAATTGTTCGAATCAATCATCAGTGTACCTGGCAACATTAAAGCACATCGCCGATAGTGAGTCGTTTGTGAAATAAATCAAAATGAAAAACATCATTTTACTCCAAATAGCCATTACATTAATTGTAATGGCCGCAGCGAATGGCAATTGGATGGAACCGAGCGGTGGCGTATCAGTACCGTACGATACGAAATACGATGATGTTGATCTGGATGAAATTATTGGCAATGAGAGGCTATTAAAAACTTATGTCAATTGTTTGTTGAGTGATGGCCCGTGTACACCAGATGGACAAGAACTAAAAGGTATATCTCGCATTGGTGCTATATAAAAATTTGAAAATGTTATTTTTATTTTTTTCAGACACCCTTCCGGACGCCATCTCAAGCGATTGTGAAAAATGTTCGGAAAAACAGAAAAACGGTTCGGCCAAAATCATGCACCACATGATCGACAATACGCCAGATGATTGGGAAAAATTGGAGAAAATTTACGATCCATCTGGAGTCTACCGACAAAATTATTTATCGACTAAAAACGATGGCAATGACACAACTTCCGCATCAAATTGAGCAGTGTACCAAGGCTATTTATCTTATAATAGTTATTAAATAATGATTCCGCAATAATAGCGGTTACTAAATTATAGTTTGTGCACGTGAATTTGTTAACAAAATAAAATATTTGATTGCAATAGTTAATTGTAATTCATTGTGTTTGGAATAATTAATTAATCATCGGATGAAGTTTGTGGCGTTGAGCGCTTTCGCGTTAGACATACAAATAATTTGTACGTTTATAAGATTATAGATTTAGAGCGCAATCTTTATAGTTTAATACTGTAACTATACCTATAACATTAGAATCCAAGTACAGTTTGGGTATTTCCACAGTCCATCGTACTTTAAGCGCTGCGTATAGTAATGAAATTAAAATTATTATTAATTAATCTTAATGCAAAAGGTATTTAGATTTTCGCAGTGGTCTTATAGAGGATACACACCACACTGTCCTGCTGCCAGCCGCACTTTAATATAATCACCCAAACTGTTAACGTACGTGTAGTCGCCATTACTAGAATCTGATGTGCCATGGTTCATATAACCAGAGATCATGTATTTTGTTCTGAACTCTTTGATCTGGAGTCCAACAGAAGCTGAAACTTCTACAAGTGGATCAAGCATTTCCTTCACTCCGTTGCTATATTCAGTCCAATCACGCATATATCATCTACATATATGCAAGCACTTGGTTGGACTGTCGATATAAGATGTTGCGCTGAGTTGTTTCAGTCTTCATCAGATGTACCCCAACACGAGATTAAATAGTATCGGAGATAGAGCATCTCCCTTCCGAACACCCAAGTGTTCAAATTATTTTTTTTGGGCGTACTTGAGAACATTCACTTCGATGCACTTCGACATTATTATCATTTCTGAAAATTTTAAGTCTGGAGTGGCGGAGTCCTGACGACCGCAGTAAAAAAAACAATTCCGAGCGAGGTGATTTCGTGCCATCCTAATATTGCCGTGATAGCTGTCCGTTTAAAAATTTCACGGTCCTCCATTCTCATCGTTGCGGTATATAGACCTTTTGTCACAAACCTGCAACACAATACCTCGATATCTTCAGGTTCATCGATTTTGAGGTGCTGCCGCGGTATACCTGACGATAAACAATTACTAATAATTGGTGATTTTAATCCTCCAATGGCATTTTCCTCCCGATGAAAATGCTTTGCCTATGGTGGATTACTTCGCCAGTATTTCTACAACACAAGTTAACCACACGTGTAACAATCGGGGGAAATTTCTGAATCTTGGATTCCCAACTGACCATTCGTTCTCAAAGATTTTGGCATGCGAGATCAATTTTCCTACAATTAAAATTGAAATTTTCTTCAAGCTGGCCAAGATTTGAAGGCCATGGTTTTACGATTCAACAAATGTCTCAAGACAGGTATTGAAAGGTTTGTTCCGTCGAGGGTTACTAAACCGCGATTTCAAGAGACATGGTATTTACACGCCTTGAGAATCATCGCAATAAGCTCAACAAGCTATATAGGTTAAACGACAATCAGCACTACCCTGCTTTTACAAAAGCGCGTAAGGAATTTAAAACGTTAAACAGTTTCCTTTATAATAATTACGTTCTGCAGATTGAAGTCGAGTTGTTTTCCAACCCACGGGGTTTTTACCATGTCATCAACACATAGAAAGAAGGTAGTCGGAGTTCTCTATCCTATAACCTTGCAGAACCTGCAATAGAACCTTCCCGTTGATATGTGCAATTTATTTGTTACGTTCTTCGAATCAGTTTATGAACCGTATCAGACGCCAAATGCTAAATCTTTTAATCTTGGAAGTAACCAAGTATTCACTCAACTATCGTTTACTTCAAAAGAAGTCTTCGATTGTTGATTCAACATTGACATTAATAAGGGCGCAGGATTGATCACATTTTTGTTATGTTTAGTGAAAACCTTCGAACGCAAATTTTTCCAGACAAAGCGAGATCATCAACACCTTTCTGCACCCATCTTCACAGTACGATTGATTCCAGACTGCTGCTGGATATGGTGTATACTGATTTTTCAAAGGCCTTTGACAAAATTGACCACTAGTGAAATTAAGCTCCAACTTAATCCCAGTCAGTTAGTCAATCTCTCACCTTTCAGATCATTTGCGTTCTCGCTTGTTCCGTGCAACATCCGGGGTATCTGAAGGCAGCCATTTTAGACCATTGTTGATCTCACTTTTTGTAAATGAAGTGGTGGACTATTTCAAATTAGCAAAATGTCTGCTCCTACGCTGATGACATGAAAATGTTTGCTCCAGTTGCCGAGATACATCAGACTGTTTGATGTTGCAAAGCGATCTAAACAATTTTTGTTGTTGGACTATCAGCAACAATTTAAAGTTAAATATAAACAAATGTAAGACACTTTCCTTTGGTAGAATCTTGTATGATATGTTAATTGATCGAGTCGAATGTATGATTGATCTTGAAGTAACGTTCTCCTGGGATCAAACATTTACTAGACACATCGACTCCGCTATTTCTAATAAAGGGTGTTTTTTTAGAGGTTCACAACTTTGAGTTGGCAACACTGCTTTATTTGACAACGCATTTAATAGCTGATAGTTGCTTTTTGTTTAGTTTGGTTTGACATTTCATTATGGATAGACATACATCAGAGCAACGCTTGCAAATTGTTGAAATTTTGTATCAAGATAATGGTTCTGTTCGTCAAACTTATCGTGCACTTCGTCCATTTTATGGCGTATATAACCAAAGCCATCTTAATATATAAAGCCTCCATGTTGAGCGATATTTTCAAACGAGCTTTTTTTAGTTAACCAAAAAATGTGTAATTTACAAAGAAGTCTATGCAATCCCATGGCAAAACATACAAACTTATTTTGAATTGTTCAACTATTAATAGTGAGAGCTTTTAATATTTTATTACATAAAGTAATAGATAAAGAATTGAATTAGGTGATGGCCAGGGTTATTTTTCGAAGTTATATTAATTAAACATAATTTTTATGATTATAAAATTGTCATTAATTTAATTTATTTGCGCTTTTAAATTTGTATATACAAATATATATCTGATATATTCTAATACTCTCTTTCAATATACTGCATTCACTCCAACACAGAAATAAAATAGTTCGATTCAAAATCTAAACATCGAAAAATATGTATAAAACTTATGATAACTACGATAATTTAAAATTTAGGAGATTAATCGGATAAACGCTGGGAAATTTCTCATTAAACCAAAATAAAAATATTGATCGTATCGATCAAATAAATGATAAAATGTTGTGTTTTGTTTTGAAGGTTACAAAAGGTTACATAATTTATATACAATATGTCAATTAGGATTAGGAGAGGGACAATTTGATCACGCTCTCAATATTATTTTTATATGCGATTACTTTTTGTTGTTGTTATGAAATAAAAAATTGTGTTCATATATTTTTTCTCGTTTTTTGCGTTGTTTTATGATCATTATGTTTGTTCCATTTTTTAAAAATTCATTGATGTTTTCTTCTTTTGGTTTATTTGTTTGATGGGAATAAATTATTTTGTTGGTTATGTACACAAAGTCCCTTTCTTACAAATTTTTATTATATTTCTATTTGAGCTTTATTAGAGAATAAAGTATCTTATTTTCCTTTAATTAATACAATAAAATGGAAAACCCCACGGAAAAATCCTTCAAGTCAGGTGAAAACCAATGTTTATAGTTTCAATTGATTTCAAAAAATTATAATTTTGAGTTACTTTTCATTCAAATATTTCTATAAACGAAAATCATGTCTCTCCATATAAAATGTATGAAGAGAGCGATTATTTTTATCATTTTAGACTCACTAATAAAAGTTCGTTTTGAACATGGAGGCTTGATTTATTAAGATGGCTTTGATCCTGCAGAGCGGCTAATTCGAATAACAATAGATCGTTTTCGGACCACGTTTACTCTTAATGATAATGGGCATCCCGTGAGACACCGAACAGTGCGCACTGAAGAAGCTATAGTCGCTGTACAAGAAAGCGTTGAAGAAGATCCAAAGTTCGTCGCCGCAACTGTGGTGGTGTCCTTCCACTTTATGGAAGATTTTCCGAAAGGATCTTGGCTTAAAAGCTTTCAAGATTCAACATGCGCAGGAATTAAAACCAAACGACCATTGTATGCGCGCCATCAATTCGGTGAATGGGCTGAAGCATAAATTGATATTGATGTTGAATTTCTATTCAAAACTCTGTTCTCCGATGATGCCCATTTTTGGTTGAATAGGTACGTAAATAAGCAGAATTGTCGAATTTGCTGTCATTGGTTTTTAGGAGGTTGCTCCTAATTTAAAATTCTCGTACGTACTTCTCAAATAAATAAATACACACACACAATAATTTATTTATTTTTTATATGATTTATTTATAAATTATTATTATATTTAATTTTATTAATTTATATTTTTATAATTATTAATTAATTTTATATATTTTTAAACACCACCAGTATTTAATGTTATTATTTATTATTATTTTATTTTTGCACGTTGCACTCGCGTTGGACTTAGAGAAAAAGTAATGGACGCTGAATTGTTGTTTTTGAGTTGTGTGTTGTTTTGGTGATTGTTTTTGTTGTGTGACGTCGCCTTCGTCTTCGTTTTATGAAGAGGGAACACATGCGCCGGCGACGGTCAACATTGCACTTTTGTTAAGTGCAGTGGATGTTTATTGCATCACCGAACAATGTTAGTTCGTGGTGATGTTGGTTGGATGGCGATGGTTTTACTATAAATGTTTTATAGTAATGGTTCGGTTACTGGATAGTGTTGGTTGGATAGATTGATATGTGATGGGGTTAGTGAACGCTTAATTCAAATAAGTTGGATTATATTTGAATTTCACTAATTGTTTTGTTTGTGGCAGAATCGAATATCGGTGAGTCGAATATTCGAGCTGCTACAGTACCCCCTCTCCAGATGAGAAACCATGGGTTTTGAAACGTTATACGGTGAACCGGACGGTTTTATATCGTTTGCTGGCTGATATTTGATCAGCCGTGTTGAGAATACCGTACGCCGGTTTCAATCTGTCGATGGAGATTGAGTGGTGTTTGTCTTTGATTGAGACAATGAATTGCTTGCGTAAGCGGCGTATAACTTTGTATGGCCCATCGTATGGAGATTGTAATCCAGTTCGAACCTTATCAACCCGGACAAAGACGTAATCGCAATTGTTGAGCGATTTTGGAACGAATATGTTGCTTTCATTCGTTGGTCTTGTTGCCGTGGGGATAAGATTTTGCATGGTGGTGCGGAGTTGGTCGATGACTGTGTCGGTTGTGGATGGAGACGGTAGAGGATGTTCGACGAAGAACTCACCGGGTAGCTTGATGGTTTGACCGTAAACCATTTCAGCTGGTGAGCACTTCAAATCTTCTTTAACCGTTGCTCGAATACCAAGTAGAACGATTGGTATTTCGGAGCTCCAGTGTATTGTGTTGCCTCGGGCCTTGAGAGCAGCTTTGAGCTGGCGGTGGAAGCGTTCGACCATGCCATTGGCTTGCGGATGGTAAGCCGTTGTACGTATCCGATGCGAGCCGAGGAGTTTCGTTAACTCCGTGAAAAGCTTCGACTCGAATTGGGTTCCTTGATCAGTGGTGATGTCAAGTGGAACGCCAAATCGTGATACGTAGTTCTGTACGAATGTGGTGGCAATGGTTGCTGCAGACATGTCGCTCATGCAGTACGCTTCTGGCCATCGAGTGAAACGATCGACACAGGTGAGTAAGTATGAGTATCCATTGGATGGAGGAAGTGGTCCTACGACATCCAAATGAATGTGCTCGAATCGACCAGGTGGAATTGCGAATTGTCCAAGAGGCGATTTTGTGTGTCGCTGGACTTTCGATTTTTGGCAGGATAAACAGGATTGTGCCCAATGGGTCACGTCTTTGTTTATGCTGGGCCAAAAGTATCGAGCAGTAATCAATTTACGAGTTGCGCGGACACCAGGATGTGAGATACCGTGTAGTGTGTCGAAGATGGTTCGACGTAGTTGCTCTGCGATGTACGGGCGATTTGCACCCGTAGATGTTTCGCAGTAGATTTCGAGGCCAGGTAGTTTGAAAAGCTCCAGTTTCAGTGATGAACTGGCGTGACAAGCAGAACCAGAAAGTAAATTCTGAAGTTCCAAGTCTGCTTTTTGCGCTTGTGCGATCTTGTTGCAGTCGAAGTGAGTCTCGACTGTGGCCGTTTCGTTTGATGTTGTGCGCGAAAGTGTATCCGCGACAACGTTTTCGGTACCTTGAACATGCTGGATGTCCGTGGTAAATTGACTAATGTAATCCAAGTGGCGTGCTTGCCTTGGATTGCGTTCAGTTTTAGACTGAATTGCTCGAGTGAGAGGCTTGTGGTCGGTGTAAATTGTGAAGTCCCGACCCTCGACAAAATATCTGAAGTGTTTGATTGCTAGATATATTGCGAGTAATTCCCGATCGAATGCAGAGTATTTCTTTTCGGCATCCGAGAGCTTCTTTGAGAAGAATCCCAGGGGCTCCCAACACTTGTCGTTGTACTGTTGCATGACTGCTCCGACAGCAGTGTTTGATGCATCAGTAGTAATGCTGAGCTTTGAGTCGCTCAGTGGATGTGACAAGAGTGTTGTGCGTGCCAATTCAGCCTTGAGTGACGTGAATGCGTGTTGACATTCGTCAGGCCAAGAGAAGTTCTTGGCGGTTTTGGGCTTACGTAGTAGTACTGCCAGGTGGCTGTGAATTGGGTTGAGTATTTCAGCGAGCTTTGGTATGAATCGGTGGTAGTAGTTGACCATGCCGATGAATCGCTGAATACTTTTGATTGAGGTTGGAGCTGGGAATTCTTTAATGGCATTGATTCGTTCTTGTGAAGGAAGGATGCCATTAGCGGTGATCTTGTGGCTGAGGAAATCAAGAGTGGATGCGCCGAAGACGCATTTTGAGCTCTTGATGTGAACATCAAACTCGACAAGTCGTTGGAAAAGTGTTTCCAGATGGAGTTTGTGTTGTTCCTCAGTTTGAGATGCCACAAGAATGTCGTCTATGTAGACGAAAACGAAGTCGAGATCTCGAACGACTTCGTTCATGAAGCGCTGAAACGTTTGTGCGGCATTGCGTAATCCAAATGGCATTCGGGTGTATTCGAAGAGGCCAAATGGTGTGGTGATTGCCGTTTTGAAAACGTCTTCAGGTGCCACGGGAATGTGGTGATAACCTCTGATGAGATCAAGTTTGGAGAAAACTTTGCAGCCATGCAAGTGCATGGTGAAGTTTTGAATGTGGGGTATCGGGTAGCGATCCGGTATCGTAACCGTGTTTAAACGCCGATAGTCCCCACATGGCCTCCAGTCTTGATCTTTCTTCTTGACCATGTGTAATGGACAAGAAACGGAAGATGTCGATGTTCGACAAATCCCTAATTCCACCATGTGTTGAAATTCTGCTTGTGCAGCTTTGTGTCGCACCGAATCTAGTCTGCGTGGTCTCGACACGGGCAGATGGCCTTCCGTGACGATGTGATGTACCACGTTGTGTCGGACTGGCATTTTGTAGTTCGGCTCTGCTGTAAGTAGTGGGTACTTTTTGAGCAGAGTGCCGTAGCCGTTGTCGATGTTAAAATGGATTGGTGTTGGTGTGTTAACACGAACCATTGTGGCGTTTATTGACAGCTTTGTAGCTGGGTCAATCAGCCGTTTGCGTTTGACATCGACAAGAAGTCCGAATTTGCTTAGAAAATCGGCGCCAATGATCGGACGGTTCACTGCAGCTAGAATGAAAGCGTGCGTGAAGGTTCGTTTGAGTCCAATATCCACGTTAAGCAATTTTGTGCCGTACGTGTGGATGATTGAACCATTGGCAGCCGATAAGACTAGATTTGAATTTCGATTAGCTAATGTGTAATTCATTTTGAAATTCATAGCTGGAATAACCGAAAGGTCAGCGCCAGTGTCGACTAAGTAGGTGAGTTTGTTGTGTCTATCGTACACAAACAAACGTGACGTATAGGGTGTGTTTGTGGTCAGGGGAGGCATGTTGCTCTCTACCCGTGACTCTAATAGTTTTTTTGATGGTCAATGTCCAGTTTTACGGCGGCCGCGGACGTCGATGGTTGCGACGTGGTGAAATTGCACGGTGGCGTGCATTTTCTGGCGGCTCTACCAAACTTCTCGTGAAACCAGCAATTACCGTGTCGGTATGTGTTGTTGCTGGGACTGCGGATTCTTTTTGTGGAGGGAGCTCGTCGCCCACGCGAACGGCTTCGACCTCGAAAAAGTTCGTCGAGTCTAGACTCGATTCTCGCCAGTCTTGCTTCGAGTGTGTTTGGTGCTTGTGTTGTTGAACGGGGAGTTCTGTCTCCACTGCGTTCATTTTGTGGTTGTCGCCGGTATGGTACATTGACTTGACTGCCGCTTGGTTGGTTGATGTGTATGACATCATGCATTTTTGTTCTTTTGTTAAAAACACACCAATACAATAAAAAAAATACAACAATACAATACTTTGAGAAACCCCCGAATATGGAGTTCCTTTCGTCCTACCTTATATTGGGGGGGGGGGGGGGGGGGGCTCGTTAAAAATTTATAATTATAAAATTAAATTTTTAGGTTATGCGATTGTTTGAAACAGCGGGTTTTATGTCACCGTTGTGGTTGTGGTTTTAAGAAAAACCGTTTTATTATTCTTTTTATTTAACCACAGCGGTGATGGCGGGAGGACTTGCAGCGAGATTCGACCAGGGTTTGAGATTATGGATGGGTGTGCAAAATGGTGGTGAAAAATATATATATAAAATTGTACAGAAAAAAAATGATTCTACGTTAAATTTTTATAATTAAAAAGTGATTCTACGTTAATTATGAAAATAATTTTGATTTTACGTTAAGTTTGAAAAAAATAAAAATGTATAAAAAATGATTTAATAAAAAAAATATATAGTACAAGAAAAAAATATTTTTGTATATAAAAAAAAAAAAAAAAAAAAAAAAACTTGGTACCGGTTTAAATGTTGTTGTTTCTGCTGCTGCTGCTGATGGTCCTGCTGCGGTGAGGGTAAGTCGCTTCACCGTTGTTTCGTCCCTCGATGTCCCGCGATGCGTGGGTGGGTTGCGTTCCCTTCGCCACGTGTATATTGTATATATATTATTCCCTCGTCGGTACGTGGGTCCGCCCTACGCACGTTATTATCTTTTTTTTTAAATCACAAAGCGGTAAAAACCGCCGTCGAGGTCACCACTTTAGGAGGTTGCTCCTAATTTAAAATTCTCGTACGTACTTCTCAAATAAATAAATACACACACACAATAATTTATTTATTTTTTATATGATTTATTTATAAATTATTATTATATTTAATTTTATTAATTTATATTTTTATAATTATTAATTAATTTTATATATTTTTAAACACCACCAGTATTTAATGTTATTATTTATTATTATTTTATTTTTGCACGTTGCACTCGCGTTGGACTTAGAGAAAAAGTAATGGACGCTGAATTGTTGTTTTTGAGTTGTGTGTTGTTTTGGTGATTGTTTTTGTTGTGTGACGTCGCCTTCGTCTTCGTTTTATGAAGAGGGAACACATGCGCCGGCGACGGTCAACATTGCACTTTTGTTAAGTGCAGTGGATGTTTATTGCATCACCGAACAATGTTAGTTCGTGGTGATGTTGGTTGGATGGCGATGGTTTTACTATAAATGTTTTATAGTAATGGTTCGGTTACTGGATAGTGTTGGTTGGATAGATTGATATGTGATGGGGTTAGTGAACGCTTAATTCAAATAAGTTGGATTATATTTGAATTTCACTAATTGTTTTGTTTGTGGCAGAATCGAATATCGGTGAGTCGAATATTCGAGCTGCTACAGGTTCATATGTCTCCAAAAACGATGATAGTCAGAACCTCGATTAGCAGGCATTAATCTTGCTGACATGTGGTTCCAACAGGACGGAGCCACATGCCACACCGCGCGCACTACAACTGATTTACTCAAAGAAACTTTTGATGAAAGAATAATTTCGCGTAATGGTTCAATTAATTGGCCACCAAGATCGTGTGATTTAACCCCATTGGATTATTTTCTTTGGAGTTATGTAAAATCACATGCCTACGTCGATAAACCAGAGACAATTGAACATTTGAAATTCAACATTCGAAGAAGTGGCGATTATTAGCGAAATACGGCCGCAAATGCTGCGAAACGTTTTAGAAAATTGGTGTTCCAGATTGCGCCTTGTACGCGCCAGCCGTGGCGGCCACATGGCCGAAATCATATTGAAACTTTAATGTCATAAAATTTTCTATCCAATAAAGCCCGTTTCATTGATTTTAAAAATATATTTCTTTGTTTAATTATGATTTTAACTTGCGTAACTCTATAAAAAACACCCTTTATTACAATTTTATTAACATTAAAATCTTTGTATGTATGTCATTTGTTCGACCTGCTTTGGAATACACCCTCCGATGTACAATCTTCCATACCACATCACCATCGCTACAATTTACTGGGATTGTCACAAGTCAAACATCGACGAGAAATAGCAGCTGTGCTCTTCGTACGTGATATTTTGTAGTTCAAGTATTGATTGGTTCGTGTTACTTGCTCGTCTAAATTGGTATGCGTTTGAGCGCCGTTTGCATCGGTTAATCGGGACCTACCGTGTATACGTCGGACACAGAGTCGGTTTATATCTATTTTTGATGTAAATTTTTAGATTACCGATTGTATTCTTTTTGTACTGTATAAGCAACAAATAAATAAATGGTTTGTAAGGTTTTACTATAAATATTAATTCCATCTTTCATTAATTTTCTTTCATCTAAGATAAAAAGAATCGTGAATCGCGTTTTAATCGCATCTTAGAAAACCCAAATATTTTATATTTTTTATACTTGGATTTGATTGTGCCACTTTGTGCCTCTCGCTAAAAAATGTGTGCATAGTATACTTTAAGAAATACGAAGGGTTTTCTTACGTGATTATCATACCAGAAAACCCATATTATTCCTTTAATATATTACTTACATTTCTTAATATATTTCGGTTGTGCCACATTATGCATCACTAAATTATTTTACCCCACACTATACATTGACCAGAATAGGCCAAAATCGGCCAACTGTAAACGCAATTTATCTCAATATAAATGTTTTATGTTCAAGTCACAGAAAAGATTTCAGAAAACCAAACTTTTAACACGAAACTAATTGAAACAGACTAATATACACGTTTTGGCTCAGTATCGCGTTTGTGCATACTCTACATGGGCTAGAATCGGTCATAGAGTATCCAGAAAATATCAAGTTTACGGTTTTCTGGAGTAGTTGTATGGATGATTTCTGGAAAACCCTACTTTTATCATGGAACTAATTGAAACAGATCCTAATACATAATTTGGCCCAGTATCGCGCCTGGGCATTCACTACATTGGCTAGAAAAGGCCATAGAGTATCCAGAAAATTATCTCTTTAGAAAATTTTCTGGATACTCTATGGCCGATTCTACCCAATGTAGAGTATGTACAAACCGCGATACTGAGCCAAAACGTGTATTTTAGTCTGTTTCAATTAGTTCCATGTTAAAAGTTTTGTTTTCTGAAATCTTTTCTATGACTTGACCATAAAACATTTATATTGAGATATATTGCGTTTACAGTTGGCCGATTTTGGCCTATTCTAGTCAATGGACAGTTGAGTATAGTGTGTGGTAAAATAATTTAGTGATGCACAATGTGGCACAACCGAAATATATTAAGAAATGTAAGTAATATATTAAAGGAATAATATGGGTTTTCTGGTGTGATAATCACAAAAACCCTTCGTAATTCTTAAAGTATACTATGCACAAATTTTTTAGCGAGAGGCACAAAGTGGCACAATCAAATCCAAGTATAAAAAATATAAAATACCTGGGTTTTTTAAAATGGGATTTCTGGCGTGATGCTCGCTCGTGAATCGACTAAAATATCCGAAAGTTATTATTCCAAAAGCATGCTGTTAAACTTTGGTTGAAAATTTGGATTACAACAGCGATTGGCTAACCTTGCGCGATAGGTGAAAACGAATTTGATTACAAATTTTAAATTGTCCTTGAGTTTCAAAGTTTTCGCTATTATTTTGACATTTTGTATGTAGAAAATAAACCAAGCGATGTAAACAGCTGTAATAAAAAATAATAATGCAAATTTTGTCGACTGAATAAGAAATCTCGGATATAAAATAGATCGATCTGAATACAAAAATAATTAATTGTTCGTACTAAGATTTTAATTAAGAATTATAGTTTTATTGAAAAATTATACGATTCAATTATCTTGATAGCATTGAAAATAGTTGCATAGTAGCAGAATAATTAGCTTACTCGTATATACATACATATGTAGGATTTCTCAAATAAATCGATTTAATTGACGGCCAAATAATATTGTTTGTTTGTACACGCGCATATCTAATTAATGAAACAAACATAATATGATTATAGTAAAGCCCCCCAACATGCCTCTCCCTCCCATATTCACGGGTCAATCGCGTTCATTTCTCCGATTATTAACCCAAATTCAATTCACAACCGCACCAACACAATATACCAATCTATCGATCGATCGACCAAACAATACAAAACTACATACAGTATACAAAAAGTAAAAAAATCACAACAATGCTCGATTGCATATGTTATGTTACATGACGTATTTTTTACTCTCACCATAATGCATACATATATATACATATATTTTAAACTGTAAGTTATGCAATCGTGACTTATAATCAGATCGATCGAAGAAAATTAATAAGACATGCCAAAAATGTTAATATATGCAAACCGTTCAAGGTATACTCGGTGGGAAATCATATATACATTTCCGGCGATATGGTTGTAAAAATTAATTTCACTTTTAAAGGTCGATACACGAATAGCGCACATAACAATATATATTGGAAAAAAGCATTTTGCAAACGTTTAAGACGGTTAAGCAAATTAGTTGATTTAGAGCTGCACCGAAAAACTTAGCCAGAATTTCCGTATTTCGCTTACGTCTGTAGTCTGTACCTAATATACCTATTTTAATTATAGAATTTATATACATAAATTAAAATTAATTTGTTGTTTATTAATTTATTAAGTAACAATACTTTGACGTAATCCCAAAACAAAAATTGGGGAATCTCCATAACATCATGCGACAAGCGCTGCATCTATTGACATAACCACTTAGATAAGTAAGATAAATATAGAGATAAATAAACATTTCCGTTGCCGATGCACTCACAAAATGAGTTAGTAAATTTGATAAAAAAAATATCTACTGTATATCATTATTCAGACCAATGACAAAACGTAATATGACGTGGATTTTTCTGCTTCTGGTCTTATATATATCGTAATTGTTATTATTTAAGTACACTTGAAGTATTAATTTATTTTTTTTATTATGATCGCTTTTTTTATTGATCAAAAATTAATGGTTGTTGTCGTTATATGTATACACAATTTATTACCGAGTTGTATCGAAAGTGATGAATCGTCATTACTTATGGTAATTTTAATAGCTTGATGTATAAAGAGCAAGAATATTTTTAGTTTTTATTACTTTATTCAATCTTTATATTTATGAATGTATAGTTGCTACTATATACGCCTGCATGACTGGCGGTTTTATCGTATATCCAATTTAAAATACATGAACTCGAATTGTGAGTATATTAATGTATATATATAGGAAATGAAAAGATTTATTTTATTGGCGTGCAGTTAATCATATAGATCTATATGTAAAACTCATCGATATACATCAAAATCACCTATAAGTTAATGAGATTTTTACATTTTATAGAATAGAGTGGTTGATTCGAAATTAAGTCCTTCTGAAATATTGCCGCCCATATTTTTAAATATTGCAGAAACAAATTTTGAAATTTTCATAAAATTTACGATTATTTCATAAACAAATTTGTTCCGAAATAGCTAAAATATTCCCTTGATCCCCTTATTCTCAAAATGCGTGTAACGATATTGATTCGTATTACTTTTAAACATCACTACAATCCACCTTTAAAATAATAATAATAAACAATGTTCAAAGCCCATTACTGGTCCCATAACCTGAAGAAGCTAAGTCGTTCTCTACACCGCGGGGCCATCGTGGCCTGCAACGATCTGCGCCCACCATAGGGCATTGTAAATCTTCAGCTCCACGGCACACACGATACTATTTCTTGGAAAACATGTTTGTGCAATTTTGGTTGACCACAGGGGTCATCACCTTTAAAAATTAGATATTTTATTTATTTTTATTTTTATCTTTTTACCGATTTAGGAACATAAAGCGTCTACACAACTGGACCATCTATAAACTCTATGGGACTATTGTCTTTGGTTCCCCCCATACCTTTTTCCCCTCATGCCTTTCCATTTTGCGTTTCCTGACCTCCCTCGCAATGTCGACTTGTTTCGTCTGCCGCAGAAG
Source organism: Tipula unca (assembly GCA_951394425.1). NCBI lineage: Eukaryota > Metazoa > Arthropoda > Insecta > Diptera > Tipulidae > Tipula > Tipula unca. Next base: position 181,499,710 of record OX596382.1, on the reverse strand, counting down.
TTCTAAGTTTGTGATTACGTGTTCGGCCAGAAGCATTAGTTCACAAATATGTACCTGATCTCGCTTCGGTATTTCTTGACAAGACAGATGCATTCCAGATCTTATAGAGCATATTGAGGGTGTTTCTTGCTTTGTTGATATGTATTGGTTGATGTCTTCTGCCGTGCCGCCTGTTGTTGCAATTGTGCCACTGCAGCAATTGGTTGATGTGGAGTGCGGTGTAGCAATGCCTGTGTTCAGTCTTAGGGCTTTTAACTTCTTAATGTTTATTTTAAGGCCGATTTCTTGTGGTAGGTTTGGTAAGTATATCATCACACTTCGCTTTCCTCTGTGCTGAACTCTATAATTCATTAATGTATATTAATAAAACTATTTTTTATTTCTTATTTTATTTTATTTTTATTTTTCTTCCTTTTTGTGATAATATTTTGGGTTTTTATTTTTTAATTTTAAATATCGATTTCGGATGTCTCCTTCTTCAGTTTTTTAAAATTACTCTTTTTTAATTTTAAATATCGATTTCAGTTTTTTAAAATTAAAATTTTGGAAATCGGAGAAAAATAATGCAATTCGAATATATATGTACACGTTTTACACAAGAACAAAAATCTGAGAGTCTTTGACGTATGAACACTATTACAATAATAAACAGTGTTTAAAGGACATTATTGGCCCCTTACTGTATCAACAATCTGGCTCCAACGGTTTCAATCCTCGGCTGGTCTACTTCATACTATCTTAGACAACCTGAAGAAGCCAATTCATTTTCTACACCGTGGAGCCATCGTCCCCTACAACGACCTCTGCGCCTACCATATGGTGGCTCTCCTCTCAGAGATCGCTCCACAATTCGTTCCGAATTAGCACGCAGAACGTGACCGAGCCCGTACAGAGCATGTGCCATCTATTTCGCGTTTTGGGCCTTAAATCACACTCATGGCTCTTCTCTCAACCGTCAAGAGACATCTCTCAACACCCAACTTTCTCATCCAACCATAACAACGGGCCTGATCAACGCTTCCTAAAGCTTCAGATTCACGGCAGTGTTTAGATTTTAGCAGAGGCCTTAGAGGATACACTGTTATCGTGAGTGATAAGAGAGCCCAAATATTTGAACCTCCTCACTCCCTCAAACGTGTAGTGGTAACTACTAAAATCTGGTGTGCCATTGTCCCTATAACTCATTGATCTGGAGTTCAACAGAAGCTGAAAACTCTACAAGCGGATCAAGTATTTCTTTCACTCCGTTGCTATTCAGTCCAACCACGCATATATGTCAACTGCATATGAACACTAGTACTTCTAAATAGTGAGCAATTGGCTCTTTCTAAATTGGTACAATACATTACTATAAGAAGGTTAAGGTTCCACTGTCATAGTATTGTACAAAATTTGAAAAGAACCAAGCAAAACGAGCTTTATCATCGGAGCGTATCTTTTTTTAAAGTATTGCATTGTACATTGTAATTTGAAAATGTCCAGGTGTCCACTATTCAAAATTGTTAGTGTTCACATGCCAAAAACTGTGAGAAATTGTGCTTGAGTGAACCGTTTTCATACTATGTACATGATTTTAATCAATTTTTTGAGCTTTTATAGCATAGTCCACTCCTTTTTATATTATTGTTCTCTACGAATTTAGAATACTCCAAGTGTCCACTATTCAAAAATACTACGATCCATATGGCAGATTTTCTTTGGTTTTTGTGCTTAACATAATTTTTTTATGCTCATCATTTAATTTGGGAACAGTATACAAATTTGACTTGAGTTTAAAACATTATGGTAAAGTCGAAGAGATGGTCAATTTTGTTTAAACTGTATATAGGACAACATGTTCACCGCTTCATTATCACCATAGTTGGTTCTGTATTGATCCAAATAAAGGAACTCATAAACTCTTAAACTATTGCTAAGGTCAATTATTTTAATTGATTCCAGGATAAGTGCGTCATTAAAAGAGCAGCAGATAATGACGGCATACGCAAGTTGGGATTCGTCTTGCACTCGTTAATATTGAGACTAAACAGATTAGACTTGCAGTTTGTGTGTATCACCAAGAACCTTTATCGTTCTGTAGATTTTTAGATCATCTGTAAACACAAGATCTTAGCTTCTGTAGTACTTCGATAATTTCATAGATGAAGCTTATAAATATCCAACATGAGAAACTTGTGGTACTCAGGAGGTAGCTCGTAATTTCGATGATTCATTTCCTAGTTCATTATATTGAATGCGGTTATACAAATACTATTTTTAAATCAGACCATACGCACTATTCCAAGAAACAGAATTCATACAGACGTTCAAATATTTTGCAATGACCGATGAAATCCAAATCTTCGGCAAAGTCATGTACACCACATCAACTTGCTTGTAATTTTCAAGTTCTTTAATGGAGTGACTAGCAAATTCAACCAGGCTATGGCAATTGTGAAGTATAACGTAATTAATGTGTTGAATGAAATGCATAGAACCAAATTTTTTGATTCAATTTTCAAAAATTGGTAACATATTTTGGTAATTTTCCATTTGCCTGAGGAAACTTTGGTAATTTTAATGATTGGATGAACAGTAAGGACAAAGGAATTGCTAAATTTGTAAAGCCTTTTAATAATGAAGCTGGTATGTGTTTTTCGAAAGTTTCTATATAGAGCTCGATTATGAGCTACCTATTGATGTCTTCTGGCTTTCATTAATTTCACGTTTTGTTTTAAAAGAAAGTTTCAAAAGATTCTCAGATTTGTATCAAAAATAGTATCAATGGAAAGACACTCTGTTTCTGAACTAACATTTAGAGGCAGGAGTTCATCATGTTCCACATCGTACGTTCAGCTATAATGATGGATGGAAAATTAAAACCTCCCGTGATGAAGATGATGTCAGATGCTATTTTAACACACAATTGCGCAATGGATAGGTTGGATATTTCGATTGGTATTGATATATCGACGACTATACGACTACTTCACTTACAGTTTTCTTAATACTTTCAGTATAGTTTTATACTAAGTTCTGGTACTAATCTGGCTTTAATTAAAATTAAATCGAAAGTAAATGTGTGGTTTTTTATTGGACCTATACTACCTTCAATCAATTTTATTTTATTTTTTTATGAAAAATAACACCCCGATAAATATGCGTTTGGATTGAAAGATTTGTAAAAATTTAACTGAAATTGAAAGGCACTGAATGATTTGGCTTCCCTAATATTATTGAATATTTTCAACGCATTTCAATCATTTAAATCAACTGCTATTGGAAGTTTTATCGTCGCATTGACGAACGAAGAAACCATCTTGTGGTTTTTTACCAAAATATCATTAAATACTCGATTTACAATCTAAATACTGCTACAACAAACTTCCTATCATCTTAAAAGATAATATAACAGGTTATGAACCATATGGGTAAAATAATGAACAAGCATTATTAGTTTCTTACCAATCCAATTTGGTTTGCTCAGATGACTTTTTTTATCAATTGAAAGAAAACTATAAGAACGTGTTACCAAAACTCGTTTATTTAAAATCCTTTCTTGACACATATGGCTAGCTACTTAACGTATAATTTCTGAGAGCTTTTCACTTAACAGCACTTAATCATCCAGTCAACAGTAACTGCTAAGAGATCTTTTCAAATTCGCTAACTGAAAATATATTGCTTTGTTTATAAATGTCGGCACCAATTGGCATCATGTATAATATTTTAGCAGAAGAGTTTCACGACATTCCAGATTTAATATAGTGCCTGCCACATGTTCAATATTTCGAAAATAATTATCTGAAGCATTTACGGTAGATCCAACATAACCCATAACATAGAATTGTAGAATCGGTGTTGGTTACCACCGGCACCAAGCCTTGAACTGGAAGAACATTATAATAGTTAGAATTTGTTTAAATATTTAATCATTTGTACTTGAAAACGAATGAAACGACAAATTCTTCTTCAAAGCTTACATTATCACTACCAACACCATTTTAAAATGATATTTAGAGCACGGCAAATATTTGAAATTTATTTTCATTCCCGCAGGCAAAGGCAAAACAATAAAAAATAAAGTTGATGGTATGTTAAATTTAAATTACGTAATTTTATTAAATTCCAAATCTGTAAATTTCTTAGTTTCTAAATTTCAAATTATTTCAATTCTATACATAAAATTGAAAATTCTTAATTAAAATGTTGAGACTGACTTCTCTATAAAAACTTGATTATTTTCCAACTGCGAATGTAATGTATAGTGTAGATATTTCGAATTTTAGGATTTTAAATTTTTTAATTAATTTAAATGTTGTATGAGTTATGAATGTCATTAGGATGACTTTTCCAGTTAAAATTTAGACGTTACTATTTAAAATTTGGTAAACTATCTAACCATTTTGTTACAATAATAATTTCAAGTCAACTAAAATGTTTTCTTTTAGTGTGACTAGCACCTGAGTTCAATATCAAAATATCATCTGCAAAGCTAATTAATTATACAGACATTAACTAATTGAAAATAATGAATTAATATAAATAAAGCAAAGGGACCGAACACTATTCACACCAAGAGAATGTTTATTTTGTTAAATCTGAAACTAAACTACTACGAGATCTCACTGTAACAATATATATGTATAACTGAACGTATAACTCTAGAAGATATGCAATATGATAATTAAAAGTAATGCGTATTCCTTTTACATCCGCTATACTGGCGTTATCTTAACTTAAAATCCTTGAAATAAGAATATGAATCGATAAATCGATATATATATATATATATATATATATATATATATATATATATATATATATATATATATATATATATATATATATATATATATATATATATATATATATATATATATATATGTAAATGTATAGCTGGGATTACCTTGATGTAACTCAAAATAATTTTCATAAAAATCCATTTCCTTTTTAAATTTGTGAGAGATTTTATCGACGCACTAAAGTTGTTTTTTATATTCATTTCCATTACCAAAAACGTAACTGTTCAACATGATTTATAAGAGGTATTGAAATAAGCGCAGCAAACATTTATTTGCCTTACCAACAAGCTTACAACAATGTTTTTCACTATATATAGTTAGTTTGAGTCCCTTAACAAAATTGTGCAAGATATCTCTTCATAAGGTAATTTTAGATTATGGTTTCCACATGTTTAACATAATACTCAATGGCCATCATACATTAGTATCCACATCGTTCATTTCACTATCTAGCCCCGCTTAACAGAGGCAATATCAAAGAAACAAATCCCGACCTTTGAAAACTGATAGTTTCAGAGCACTTGTAAACCATTTCGATCAAACCAGAAAGCGATACACTTACTAGCTGAAAAGCCTAAGGGGGTGGACTGTATAGTTTTAATAGAAATAGAGAGCAGCGTAGAGGTGACCGACATCGTGCGGCTCTCACCGCGCAATGCTTCTATGCCATATCTATTGCAAACATTTTAAATCGGGAGAAGGTTCCTCAACCGATGTTTCGCAAAGAATTAGACCAAGATGAGAAAAACCTGAGATATTTACTGCATCGCAAAATCACTGTAGGGGAACCCAAAAAGCGAACTAGCCCAGTACAATGCATCAAGTGCCAAGAATACGGGCACACAAAAGCTTTTTGCACGTTTAGTGAAGTTTGCGTTATTTGTGGCGAACTTCATGATTCAAAAAAATGCGATAAGACGAAGAAAACGATCCATCAGTAAAACGCTGTCGTAATTGTGGTGAAAATCACACAGTAAACTACAGAATTTGCCCAGTATATCAGGATTTGAAGCTTAAGACCAATCCAAAATTTTGATCACGTTACAATCAACGAAATATGACTTCAAGAAGTACAATTGCCCAACAAGCGAATGCATACTCGACCACACAAAATGACCTGGAGAATGTTACAAAGCTTGCACAACCAGGAGTTTCCTATGCCAACATCCCAAACGTTACCTCCCCAAAAACGAAAGTTCATTTCAATGAAGAAGAGTTGAATATTCACGCAACCGTAAACAAACTGACCGACACGATCGAAAGTTTCATGATGATGATGGAAAGACAAATGAGCATTATGATGCAAAATATGAACACACTAATGCAAATTATTGTCAAAAGCCAAAAATGACGCTCCTAAAGATAGCTGTATGGAATGCGAACGGTCTTTTACAGCACAAAGCGGAGGTTCATAGACCTTTCTAGTCGATCAAAATCGACTACAATGCTAAACATCTGCAATGGGATTCGAGATTAACAAAACCTAAAGGAAAACAACTATATGAAGCAATGAACGAAAAAAATCTAGATTCCATCAGATAGAATTAAAATATCTGATTTTTCTGTATAATAAAAGGATTTGCACGCACAATGCTGATCGTAATGAATGATCGCTATGACTTATCAAACGATCACTCACCAATAATAATAACTCTGAGTACCAGACCTTTAAAAGCAGAACCACCTAGCCGTCTAACAGATAAATTAACTAAATGGGCTCTATATAGAAAAATATAGTCGAACAAAATTGCCAAGATATTGATGCGGTGGCGAATGATTTAACACATACACATTTGGAAATAGCAGCAAAAAAGGCTTTAAATGTTCAAACCATAAAATTTTAAATCGCTTGTCAACTTAAATTCCTAAGCCGTGTGGCCCTACACGAATCGATTAGTCGTTGGAAGAAGTTCTTTAATCGATCAACACAGGCGACGACAATGATTTCACGCCGCTAAACCGTCAAAGACAATCGCAATCCTTGATGAGATGTTACAACAACTGAACAGATTCGAACTAGGGGTCTTCGTTACTATTCGATTAAAAACCCATTACTATTCCATAAATATCCCCAACTAATATAATTTCTTCTATACATCGATATTTAGACGCTCTAGGTGGTGGGTCAATCATTCAAACGCTCATAGTGACTAATTATTGAGCAGCCGGCGGCCCAGTACAATTCCAAACCTTCTATATTTGTGCATTTGACACAATGTATCGACCTGTTATCTGGACAGCCTTACAAAACTTTTCTATGTAAGCTATATAAAATGATTTAATTGACGCCAATACAGTTCTTAGCGATACTCGATTGAGTTATGAACTTATGAATTTATAATGCAATTTGTATTGTATCGTTCAAATTAAACCTAGAAACTATAATCAACAACGCATTAAATGTTGTGCACATATAAGCTCGATACGCGTATTATTCTCTCAACCAAATTTACAGTTCAACCAACAATTTTTTCATGGTAGCGGAATTTATAAAGTGAATCATCTTCTGCGTGTAAACTGATAATCTTATCAGCAGCGGCCAATCGCAACCGAAACCAACCATCGTAAGTGGTAGGTGCATAGGTTTGACATGTATGATGAAGTGAGTCGTTTCCACTCTCTGCATTCATAATGGGCATTGGATCTATTTTAGTTTAGTACTATGTCGCGCAATAGTATTTTTATACATGAAACTGTTGTATTAAGAACATTTCTAACAATAAACTATTTATATATCAACACTTTTTCGTACACATTTTAATATATGGTTGAGTTTATGATGTAACTTTTTTATTAAATGAGTATTGACCAAATATTGACCATATTGATCAACAAAATTTTAATTTTTAATAGTTATTTACATCAAGAACTATAATAAAATTTAGCGTCAGAATATGAAATTGAAATATTAAATAAAACAATCACGATTAATTGTTATTACGATTTTGTATTCACGGTCAAATCATACTTCTAGGTATGTACAGATAATTATATTTGGAAGATAAAATGAAGGCTAATTAAATATTAGCACAAACTATAATAACTAAATATATATATACACTTGAACTTCTAATGGTTTATAAGAACTTTTTTCGCAATAACATCTTTATAGATTCTAAAACACTTCACTGACCGTTATTAAGTCAATATATAAACCACAATTCATGTGTCGTCAAAATTGCTTGTACAAATAAAATCATAGTGTTCGTATATAGACAAACATTGAATCACTGAACTATTATTATAAATTTTGTTTTAACACAATCACTGCGGGAGGGGAATCGTACACTCATTTCTTTTGTATATTTACATACATATAGAAAACTATTATACATTTTTTTTCTTCTTTTTTATTCAACAATTTTGTTATTACATAAAAATTAAAATCACAAAACTTTGATCATGATCAAATCATATTAAAAACAATATTTGAAAATTAATACAAAAAGTAATAATAAATTAAATTATTATATAAATTACACGCTCAGAATTTAGATATCAATTCCACGTTTTTTGGCCTCTTCTGAGTATTGACGAATGTAAACACCTTCTGGATCGTATTTCGCCTGTAATGATTTCCATTCGGCTGGTTTATTTTTGCTAATGAATCGTAATACACGATCGGTACCATCCCGTTGACGATCCGAACATTTTGCACAATTGGTGCGTAGCGCATCGGGTAAATTACGTTTTAATTCACTGCCATCGGGCGTACAACGACCAGTATCCATTAAACATTTATAGTAGCTGGTGAATAAACGGCCACTTTTTAAGATCTCTTCAAGATCGACACCATCGTATTTGGTGGTGTATTTTTGGGCCGCAACAACAGCAATCAAGGCGAATAGGGCAATAAAGATTTTCATGTTGGCGCTAAAATTATAGATACAGAAGAATAAAAAAATTAATTAATTATTATTGTTGTTGTTGTTGCTGTTTTAAACGATCGCGCACTCTCATATATTATCATAAATCATAAAATCCTTATGCGGTTTCGATTTTTCATAATGCACTTTAAAATCACAGAAAAACTTTTTAATATACTTTTTTGTAACTTGCACTTTTCATTATACACAACAAAAGATTTAAATTTATTTTGGTAGCAAAATGAAAAAACGACGAACCCGATTTAATTTTTTCTTTTTTATTCACTTTTATATTAACACTTTTCATTTCATTATTACCAATTTTGTAAAATGGAAACTATTCTTACCTGATTTTTATATTTTTTTAAATATTGCAGTACAATAAGTTAATCAGAAGAGATCGTTTAACTTAATGATATAAAATCTTAAAATCGCGTGGCTTTTTATACAAAACTATAAAAGAAAAAAAAATCGAAATACGAAAACTAAACAATAAAAAATCGTTAACGATTTTTGCCGTATTTGTCGTAGACGCGTATTTTTATGATTGTTGTTGTTAGTTTTATGTATATACTACATATGTATATACTGCGCTTTTTATGTAAAGTTTGTTTTATTTTTTTTTATTTGTTGTGTTATATGTGAAGTGGATTCAATTGAAAGCATTGGGTCGAAACTTAAAGATCGATCGAAAAAATACTTAAGTTTACTCATTAATTTTGTTGTATTTTTTATAATCTCGAGATGGTTGGTACCTACTTTACATAACGTCAATAAGATTTGTTTAATAGTAATTTCTGGGTTTAATTAATTTCGTGAAACGCGTAAGTTGTTCGATTAAGCTATAATGAAGACATCTAAATTCATTTATTGTACATCAAATATATAGTGATTGTGATAACATAGCAATTAGCATGCTCAAGGTGGCAATAAAAATAGTGAATTTGGTTTGTGATTTTGAGGGTCAGAATCGTGATAGAAAATATCAGTTTTTTTTTTGCTATGTTGCGCTTATGGAAATTCTCTAAATTTGTCTGGTGGATGGATGATAAGTTATGTAATTTTAAACAAAATTGCGTGATCTTCAAAATATCCCAGATATAAATTATTTTTATAATTTAATTTAATTTATAGTTATGGTAGATATGTCTTGTAAATAAAAATAAAAATTACGATTCGCTTGAATCGAAACAAATTTAGTCCTATATCTATGTTTTTGCTCTATATAGAGAACATTTTATACTCAAATTTCGACTCGTTCGTCAAAGTTTTAGTTAAATAACATAAATAAATTTTTTCAATAAAATTCGGTGTCAATTCAGAGATATTTTTAATTGGATTGAAAGGAACTGTCGACGTTCATAAGAGTTAGAATTTTTAACTTATGTTCAAAATATGTAATTACTTTTATTTAGAGGTCATATCAAATGCAATCAAATTCGAGTTTGAATATAATTTGATTTGTCTAAATTGTCTAAATATTAACTAACTAACTATTTAGTAAACAAGATTTGATTTAAGTTTGAATATAATTTGAAGTGAATTTTATTCGGATTCTATAATAATTTTACTGTTTTTTAATTTATCGCTTATCAAAAGCTTCAGAGAGATAAGCCAAAGTACTTTTCTGTACTCGTGCAATATTAATTCAGACTAAATTTCCAATATTGGCATTGTATGTAGAGAAGTTAGACAAAGTGATTTGTTTTAGAGCAAAATAGAAAATTTAACCACCTGCTCTAATCAATCAATATTTTAATCAAATTCTAATTCAAACAATAATCGAATTTCATTGCGGCTCCCAACCATTATGTCATTCTCGAAAAATAGTCACCTAATTCAATTATGTTTTCAAATCTCAATCAAACTGAATATAAATGTAATTTAAACTCGACTCAAATTGTTTGATGGAAACTCGCTCGAAATTGATTTAAATCAGTTATACTCAAAAAGCTAAAAACTAAAACGTTTGGATTTGATATTTAACTTGATTACGGACGTAAAAGTTGAATGAAAGTTAATAAAAATTTTGAAAAGTTTGCTTCAAAATAATTTTGACACTGTAGAACAATTTTAATCAAAATTTAAAATCAACTTGATTAAACTTGTGCAGAATGGGCATTCAATCACAATTTTTTACATAAAAGCAATTTGTTTGAAAATTAGAATTACTTTCAAACTCGTATCAAATTACCAGCTTTTAACCGCGAGTACAATAATTTAAATCGGAATTTGAATTAAATTTGGGAAGAAATTTAAATTTGAATGGCATGACATTTTTTGATTATAAACAAATATTAAGTTTGAGATAGGCTTGAAAATTAGAATACCATTCAAACTCGTATTAAATTATAAGCTTTTTAGGAGAATAGAAAAATTTGAATCAAACTTTTAATTGGTCTGGCGAATAGTTAGGTGGCATCACAATGATGAGGAAATCAATAAAACCGATCGCGCTAAACCAAGATGACATTACGAGAGGATAGGTATGACCGTATACTTGTAGCTGATTTAACCAAAATTCAGTTTCAAAATAAATTGCTCGCCATAAAAATGAGCAACGCGAATTTCAGGTTGAGGCAGAAGAAATGTGTACTGGGAATAATTGGTTGATTGAGTTGTGTATAGCTATAGTGTGCGATATGATCGGTTAATATTGTTACAGGTGGTGGAGTAAACCAGCAGATTTTTCCTAAATTCGTCATAATAATTAGCTTCATCAAAACTCTAAATAATTCTCTTTCCGAGGTAGATTGCATCTGATTTCGAAAGATTGAAGGAGTTCTTGTAAAATCACAGTGAGTTCAAGCTTATAAAAATTTAGAAAATGTTTTTGATTGATGAATGAGACATAGTTTATTATTTGAACTAGAATATCTACAAATATCCATACGGTGTTCAATTTTTCATTTTTTTTAAATTAGCACGTGACTCAATTTTGAGAATTCCAATAGACGTTGGTTGTTTAGTATGGTACCTAATAATATAATTATACGTATACTTATAAACAGTCCGTTTCTTAACTAAATCTCCATATTTTTTTTGAGTAACTTATTTAAAAAATTTAACTAAAAACCGAAATGTTCATCCTCTATCGACCAGTACTTTTCTGAATATTTAAAGTTTATTGAGTTTCATAACTATACCATCACCGTTTTAATTGGTCTATCAAATAGTCAGGAATGATGAGAAAAAGGCAAAATCAGAAAGCCGATTATTTTTATATGCTAGAAATAAAATCGATAGCACTAAAAAAAGATGAAATTTTATTCAATCATGACTTCTGGTGGAGTGGATATTTTACATCTCCATAGTTTCGAAATAATTTCTACTGTAATTTTTTGCATCATAAGTTATCGGTGGATTTTTTTTTTTCTAGTGTCGATGTACTTAAATAATTTGATTGTTAAGTTTTATGTTTCCAGAGAAAGCAATTTTCCTTAAAATACGGCTATATGGGAGCGCTTTGCTCCCGACCGTAAAATTTGAATTAATGTCGAAAATAACTAGTGAAATGCATTTTGTACATCCAAATATTATGGAAAAATTATGGGCAAATATTGATCCTCGAACCATTATTTTGGATTCCTACGAAGTAGTGAATATGATTAAAAACGGTCTTGAAAAGTCACAATACAAAGACATTATCGCAAATCGGAACAGCGCAAAACGGGGTATTTGTGTACAATGGAAGTTTTCACAAGTAATATTAATTTGGATTTAGACCAGAGCACCTAACAATAGAGCAGGTTCTTGTATAGTTCAAGTAATTCAAGAAGTGCTTGAGAAAAAAAGATATTGTTCTGCTGTTTTCATGGACAAGCTTCTGATAAAGTTTGGCATGGGATTACAATACTAAATTAAGCAATGTTTACCACATGATTTCTACGGAATATTAACATCGTATCTAATGGGCAGCGTGCTTTGCCCGAAATTATATCTGCTATATATACCGCAGATATGCCTACAAGCAATCAAGTATCTGTTGCAACATTTGCAGACGACACAGCAAAACTCACATCACATGAAGTACACAACAAAGCGACAAATATTCAAATATGGATGAAAAATGTCGAATTAAGGTTAATGTAGCTAAATCCAAACATGTAACATTTACAATTCGTAGAGGCACATGCCCACCAGTACAAATGAATAACCTTGATATACCTCAAGCAGATGATAAAATATTTATGTATTACGGGGTAAACACATATGGACAAAAAGAAAGCAATTGGGAATAAAACTGTCACAAATGTATTGGCTCATATGCAGAAAATCAAGTTTATCGATTGCTAATAACACCTATAACTGAACGTATAGCATATAGCTGTTGGGAACGGCCAGCAACTGGAACTTGGACTTTGCCTTCGGTTGAAATTTCATCGTTCGTATTCTGTGAGAACCGTTAGATTGAGGTTATGGCACAACAAGATCGATATGTTTGTGCTCGAACCTTCCAGTAGGAATGTTAAAGTCCGTATTCGGAACGAGATTTTCGGTTGACTTTCGACTTTTGGCAAGAAACATATGTCTTGGACTTATATCCCGTATCTACGAGAAAGATCGTGAAGCTTCTCGAACACAATTCAACACATCTCTGTAGGAATGTATGGACGATTTTCGCGGTTCGATGTTTCTCACCAGTTAGATAGTCCTGAGGCAAACACCGAAGCTAGTTCTAAAGTGTTTTTCAAGCTGCGCGAATTCAATAAGTTATTTACAATCATTTTGAGCTCGTCATCTCATTCTTGCAAACCTACCAGTTACCTCAAATTTATTGCAGTACGATAAATAGCAGTCAACTGAGAGTCTTTTGAACGTGACAAAATATCTAAGGTATCTTATGTCTGTTGTGAACAGAGAAATGTTGTCGAGCTGGTGACTCTGCCGAGGACTCTCCATTTTTGACGCGATTGTGGTAGTCCAGATGATTATAATACCAACTGCGCCTTTAGACGCGGAAGTACTTGCGTAGAGAGGACGTTCATATTTTGACCCAACTACAATTGCAAATTTTGGATTGGTTGTTGTTTCCTCAAAACTAATCTTTCGAAAAAATCAGCATTGATTATTGGTCTCATAACTGAGACGCTCTTGCAAGAAGGGCAGCTAAGCGGATTTGTAGACGGAAGAAGCGAGAATGGTGGAAGGCCGAGGTTCTGAAAGTACAACAACTCAGCAATTTCGCAGTTCGCGTAATTTCTTTAAAGGAATTACTGGACTGCACCATACTTTCAGGCCTACGTCAACCGCCATTCGGGACCGAGATGGAAACCTCTGTGTCAATATCAGCGCAGTATACTTAACGCATGGAGTGTACACTTTACTGACCTGCTTGATGTCCATCATGCGGCACAGACTGTATTTGAGCCACCTCTAATACAGACTGCGGAGATTTGCACTGAGGAGCCATCCCATGAGGAATTCACTAAAGCCATGCAGAGATTGAAACGAAACCGCTCACCTGGAGTGGACTGCATTAATTCGGAGCTCTTGATATTCGGAGGGGATACTTTGTGGAACTGTCTTTTCGACCTTATTCGATTAGTATGGCGAACCGAAGTTATGCCTGACGAATGGAAAGTGGCCGCGATATGCCCCATCTTCAAGAAGAGAGACCGTTTGAAGTGTGAGAATTATCGCGGTATAGCTCTCCTTTGCACAGCATACAACTTACAGTCATACATTGTATTGGATAGAATCACTCTTCTAGCGGAGGGCTTGGTTGGTAACTATCAACGAGGGCTTTGTCCGAATCGATCAGTCAGCGATCAGGTCTTTTCGCTGCGGATGATTCTATCTAAATATTATGAGACATCCATCTCCGTACATCAGGTGTTCCTGGCTTTCCGGCAGGCCGATGCTCTGTCCCCGATACTCTTTAATCTCATGTTGGAGTACATCTTTCGTAAAACTGAAACCCCACAGCGCAACATCTTATATCGCCAGTCCAATCAGGTGCTTGCATATGCAGATGAAATATGCGTGATTGGACTGAATAACAACGAAGTAAAAGAAATACTTGATCCGCTTGTAGAGTTTTCAGCTTCAGTTGATCTTCAGATCAATGAGTCCAAAACGAAATACCCGATTTCTGATTTTAAGGACAATGGTACACCAAATTTTAGTAGTGGCCACCACACGTTTGAGGGAGTGAGGAGGTTTAAATATTTGGGTTCTCTTATCACTCACACGCCTCTAAGGCCATTGCTAAAATATAAACACTTATCAAGTGCCGTGAAGCTAAAGCTTTACAAAGCGTTGATCAGGCCCGTTGTTATGTTTGGATGCGAAAGTTGGACGGATGAGTATGAGAGATGGCTCCTAACATTTGAGAGAAGAATCATGCGTGTGATTTACTGCCCAAAACATGAAAGCGATGGTACATACCGAGCTCTGTACAATTTCGAGATATATCTGATGAAGATCCCCGATGTTGTAGCCAGATTGTGGACTCAGTAAGGGGCCAGTAATGGCCTTTAAAACTGATTATTATTATTATTATTAATCATGACTTCATATTACTAAACACATTGTATATGCCAAATCCAAATCTAATATGTTAGTGGTACACACCTGATTTCTGAACACAATATCAAGTTCAATAATATTTAAATAGATGAAAACATATCTCTCACCTGTTCCAATCTAAACATCTAAGGATCATAAGAGACTCACCATGGTCCGTGTCAATTCATCCAAATGTACTGGTGAACAAACTTCTCACTACCACAGCGAGGGAACGATTAAAACGCCGCAAAATTTTTGAATTGCTAAATCGGTCTTAGATATAAGAGTGCCTACCTATATAAACAGGGCAAAAAATTTACTGAATTTTTATTCAGTTTTCTAATTTTTATTCAGTTCCTCTTAAATTTTGAAAACATTCAAAATTAAATCCAAATTTCAATTAGATGACAATTTAAAATGGTAAACTAAACCAGTCCACTTTGTTTATATAAAACTATCGTCATAAAAAGCAATTAACCTTCCAATTAAACCAACATACATGTATACCTAGTTAATTTCACAAATTAACCATAATTAAACAATAATTATATAGAATAAACAATAAAATTATATTATATATTTGATGAAAAGCTCTTCGACCGACCGACCGACCGACCATCATCACCAGAATTACAAATAATTCGCGTATAAATAAACATTATGAAATGAATTTTTATTTGTTTTAACGCTTTTTCTTTAGAAACCGAACACATATCTGAGATAATTGACGTCAATATACATATTGTATACAAATAAATAATAGACAAGACACAACACTATATGGTACGATAATTTTATTTAACAATGTTCCAAAGTACACCGCATCATAAATAAGAAAATAATTAATGATTTTGTACGCGAGTAGACGAGCGGAGTTAGAACTTTCGGAGAAAAAAAGTTATATTAGTTTGCCTTATATACATACATTAGACGTAGGTATATACATGAATCACTCTACTCAATGTTTGTCACAAAAAAACAACCTTTAGAAGTTTTCCATTCTGCTTTAATTAAGTCAATTACCATATAATGATTAGATTAATCTCGAATTTTATAACCAGTTAAAAGGTTGGTCGCGGGAGCTTGCACGCACACGTTTTATATTTTGTTTACAAGATATTTAATATATTGTTTAGCAAGAAGTGTTTATACACTTTTATATGGATCGTACTAATTAATAATTTAATTATACAACCAACTATTCTAAGTACTCAAATATATATATAAATAAAACAATATTTTGCATCAATACGCTAATCAATTATCTCAAGGTCAAGTCTATAACTATTATTATATACTAAAAGAAAATAACTTTAAAAATGGAAATTTTTATTTTCAGGCAAGCAATATATGTATGTATAACTTAAGACATACTCGTAAATTTAATGTGGGTGCGAATTTACTTTTTAAAAAGATTTATTAATTGCGCGTCTTTTATGTACAAAGATGTACATATTATCCAAATCAAATATATTTGTGTACAATAAATCGAATTGGAGAAATATCAAACAAATCTATTATGCTTCTTCCAATACACTATACAAACATTTTAGCATCTAACAGTTAATTAAATAAGATATATAGTTGCGTAATATCTAAATAGGTTAAACGAACCGCGGTGATTCAGATTTATTACTAATTTATCATCAGTTACAAACCATTACATAAGTTTACGTACATATATGTTTATACAAACCACAAAGAGTAAATTTGAAACCATTTCTGGTTAAGGTTAATCACTTTGTCCTTTGAGTTTATTCTATTCAATTGCTTCATTTTTATTTATCTTTTATATACATAACACATGTATACATAGAACCCATAAATTGAAAGTAATTTTAAGAGTAAGCTCATCAGAAATCCAAACATTAGGCATTAACAAAACTTAGTTATAATTTTGAATTGTTTAGTCTTTCAATGAAATACTATTCGGATACCGCAGAGCTGGGTTGGACCATATACCATTACTACACTGAAAGAAATGTATGCTCATATGCATTAATAATCAGTCTCGTTTTCTTTTGTGTCACACAACATCTTATACATGGTCCAACCGGCAATCAATAAACTGTGGGTACAGTTAAAACAAAAACATAGTGAGTGCATCCACAGCCAGAAAAACCACCAGATTCTATCCATATTAAACAATGAAAGAGCTTCTTCAAAAAACAAGAACAAATTGGAGGCAAAATCATCACCCTACAAAAGAGCTACAACAATGATGGGAAGAGCTGAAAAACCAAAAAATATTTGGAAGCTAAAATCCTGCAAATTTAATCCAAATTCAGCATATTTTGCTCTTTCGTCATCCAATGTGAGTGTAATTAGTTCCATGCCATATTCAGTTCGAGAAAGCAGGGACTAATTCAGGCAAACAAAAATGGACGAGTTTTAGAATCTCCATAAAATTTTAAGATCTAAAATAAAATAAAATTGATAAACTAATAAATTACTTTCCAATTCTCCTAGTTTTGATACTCGAGCTACTGCATTGGAGTCTTTAATGCGTCCTTTTAAAATGTCCACGATAATATTGCTAAATTGATCCCAATTTGTTAACAATAAGGTGATGAGTTCGGGAATTGATTCTCGAAATCTATAGGTATATTGATCTATAATTTAAAGAAATGGTGGTAAAATTACAAAATTCTTTAAAAATAATGAATTAGTAAAAAAATCAAACTTACAAGTCGATAACCGTTAGAGCCCGAATATAAAAGCCATTCCGTTAGTATATGTTCGAAATTGTATAGCCATTCAACTGAGAGATTTCCTTTCATCAGTTTTCACTCACTTGCTTTCCATTTTATTTCCATAGTTTTCCATGGCTCGTGGAACTAACTTAGCCAACCCCTATTTTGCGTAAATTCCGGATTAGTGAAGAAGAAAATATTTAATATATTTTCTAATTTAATATTTATTCTCCGTGTTTGTGTATCACCAATTCACAGCTATACGCATTACCAAAATAAATGTAATTTCTACAATAAAAAGTTACATGCGTGTTAAAAAGTAAAAATAGCCTGACGGTCAAAGCAACCGATCGTAAATAAAGTGAAATAAGAACTAAGCACTACATATTTAAATGAACTTCCTTTATAGGATTAAAATTGCGGCAGCGATCGTGTCGATCACAATTGTTGAAAAAACTGAAATTCGCTTCTTAAGAAATACGTGAGTTAGGCTCTAGTTGAGAATATTAAAGGCCATATCTATCCAAAAACGATTATTGAGCTCAATTTACATCAAATTTGTCAATTTTAAAATTTTTAGAACAAAAAACACTATTTTAGTATTCCATTTGATCACAATTGCGTAAGAAATAGGTGAGTCCGGTTCTAGTTGGCCATATTCCATTATGCCATATTATAGAATTTATTTAAAACCAATTTTCGAGCCCAATGTGCATCGGATTTGTCGAATTTATCACTTTTATAGCAAAAAACACCATTTTAGAATTACACTATAGCTTCAAAAATAGGTAAGTTCCGTTATAGTTGGCCATATAGTCCAGATTTTATCCAAACAACCTTTTCCCAACATATGTACATCTAACTTGTCAACTTGACGAATTGAAAAATTGTATAATAAAAAACACCATTTTAGAATCCCATTTGATCACAATCGGTTATGAAATATGTGAATTCGGTTCCAGTTGGCCATATTCCAGGCCAAACTGAAGATTTTATCCAAAAACAATGTTCAACCCCCATCTACATCAAACGTGTCGAAATTAATTTTTTTTTTAATTAAAACACTATTTTAGATTCTTATTTGATCGCTTAAAAAAACTGTGACTTCGGTTCTAGGTGGCCATATTTCCGGTCATATTTCATAATTTATCCAAGATCGATTTTCGTGTCTAATTTACATAGCACTTGTCGAATTTAAGATGTTTATAGCAAAAAATATTATTTTAGAATCACATTCAGAATTGCTTAAGAAATAGGTGAGTTCGGATCTAGATGGTCATATTTCAGCGCATATTCCAGTTCTTATCCAAAAATGATTTCCGAGCCCAATTTACATCGAACTTGTCATATTAAAAAATTTTATATCAAAACACAATATTTCAGAATCCCATTTGATCGCAATAAGGTACTATTCCATGGACTGATAGCAACAAAACGATGATAGCAACAAAATTACATTAGAGTAACAAACACAACAAATATACGATTTCTTTTTTTGCAAAATAATTTAACAGCGTAGTTTAGTATTAGACATACCAAATTTGAAGTTTCAAAATTGTTTTTATAAAGAAGAAATTGACATTTACAAAACGGCAACTTTGATTGAAATTGATATTTACAATTTTCTTCCATTCAAAAATTATTTTTATAGTGAAATTCTTTTCCATACACAAACTTTATAGTAAAATTCTCTTCCATGCGCAAATTTTATGTATGTTGTTTGTTTGACTGCCATAAAAAGTATTCGAATTGATACTTTTTATGGCAGTTCACACTGCAAACACTCAAATATTTTTTGACTGAGAAAAATTTTTTGTTTCATTTGTACAACTACAAAATATAATTTCTTTTGTTGCTT
This sequence comes from Tipula unca, assembly GCA_951394425.1. Taxonomy (NCBI): domain Eukaryota; kingdom Metazoa; phylum Arthropoda; class Insecta; order Diptera; family Tipulidae; genus Tipula; species Tipula unca. The sequence continues at coordinate 181,479,999 of OX596382.1, read as the reverse complement.
TAAATTGACTGAGTCAGTCAATCAGTGCATGGAATAATACCTATATCGTTTAAAAAATGGGTGAGCTCGGTTCTAGTTAGCCTTTTTCAAAATTTTATCCAAAATCGATTTTCGTGACTTATTTCCATAGCACTTGTCGAATTTAAGATGTTTATAGCAAAAACACTTTGTTAGAATCCGATTTGCCCGCAATATCGCTTAAGAAATAAGTGAGTTCCGTTCTAGTTGACCGCATATTCCAGATTTTATCAAAAAACGGTTTTCGAAATCAATTTTTATCGAATTCATTAAATATAAAAATTTTATAGCAAAAAACACTATTTCAAAACCGCATTTAATCACTAATCGCTAAAGAAATAGGTGAGTTCGGATCTAGTTGGCCATATTCCAGATTTTATTCAAAAACGGTTTTCGAGTCATATCTACATCGAACTTGACACCTAAAAAAATTTATAGCAAAAAACAATATTTCTGAATCCCATTTATCGCAATATCGCTTATAAAGAAAAATTCGGGTTCGGTTCTACTTCAAGTTGACCATATTCCAGATTTTATCGAGACCAAATTACCTCGAACTAGTCGAATTTAAAATGTTTATAGTAAAAAAGCCTTATTTTAGAATCACATTTAACCACAATCGCAGAAATAGGTGAATTCGTGATTAAACCGATTCGATTAGTAAACCGAGTTAATAAAACTACAACAAGACATCAACAGACTGAATGTGTGGTGTGATCAAAACTCACTACACTTAAACATCAAGAAATCAAATCATATCTTTGCATCGAAAAAAGAATCCTTTGTTTACTGGATCAATAACATAGAATTGCACAGAATTCATGAGATAACTGATTTAGGTATGTCATTTTCATCAAAAACGTTCATTTCAACCGGCAGATTGATGTTTATATTGCTAAAGCAAACGGTATGTTGGACTTTATGAGACGAATTTAAGGATGAGTAAACTTTATTTTCCATATATTTTGCTTATGTGAGCTCTCAAGTGGACTACGGTGTACCGTTCTGAAGTCCTTACTATACACATCAAAAGAAGAATAAAACTGATTAGGATTAAGACCGAATATACCATTCCATGAAAATGTTATTCAATTACCTCTATACGTCAAGACTATAGATGCCAAAATTATAAAATAATTCTTTAGGAAGGTGGCTTTTCGCACCCAAAATTTTATTTTCTTTTTGTATCCGAAGATTCCAAAGCATTTACTTAAAAGTTCAACTCAATCTATAAAACTTCGAGTTTCTGGGTTCTCATCTCGAATTCCACTGCGCCGACTCTTTTCGACAAAAGAAAATGGAAATTACTTCAAATAATAAAATACTCTTATCTTAGCTCCCCAAATAATAATAAACAGTTTTAAAGGACATTACTGGCCCCTTACTGAATCAACTATTTGGCTCCAACGGTTTCGATCCTGAGCATGTTCAGTCCAATCATACTGTCTAAGACAATCTGAAGAGGCCAAGTCATTCTCTACATCGTGGAGCCATCGTCGCCTGCAACGACCTCTGCGCCTACCATATGGTGGCTCTCCTTTCAGAGATCGCTGCACAATTCGTTCCGGATCAACACGCAGTACGTGACCGAGGCAGCTTACTCGCTGAAATCTTACTTCATGTACAATATCGGGATCTTCATCAGATCTCTGATCTCGAAATTGTACAGAGCCCGGTATGTACCATCTATTTCGCGTTTTGGGCCGTAAATCACACGTATGATTCTTCTCTCAAATGTAAGGAGCCATCTCTCGTACTCATCCGTCAGCGCATAACAAACATAACAACGGGCCTGATCAACGCTTTGTAAAGCTTCACGGTACTTAGATTTTATCAGTGGCCTTAGAGGATACAAAGAACTGTTATCGTGAGTGATAAGAGAACCCAAATATTTGAACCTCATCACTCCCTCAAACGTGTGGTGGCCACTACTAAAATCTGGTGTGCCATTGTCCCTAAAACCAGAAATCAGGTATTTCGTTTTGGACTCATTGATCTGAAGTCCAACTGAAGCTGAAAACTCTACAAGCGGATCAAGAATTTCTTTCACTCCGTTGCTATTCAGTCCAATCACGCATATGTCATCTGCATATGCAAGCTCCTGATTGGACTGTCGATATAAGATGTTACGCTGAGGTGTTTCAGTTTTACGAAAGATGTACTCCAACATGAGAATAAAAAGTATCGGAGACAGAGCATCTCCCTGCCGAACACCCGAGTTAACTGCAAAAATTGTCGATAGCCTGTTCTCAACTTTAACACAGCATTGAGACTGCGTCACTGTCATCCTACACAGTCGTACCAATTTTGTTAGCATTACTAGGTATTCCAGGGCAGACCACAAACTCTCTCGATTGATCGAGTCATAGGCCTGCCGGAAATCCAGGAACACTTCCCCAAAAGTGAAAAGAATTTAATTCAAAATTCAAATGAAGGGTTTAATGAAAGGGACAACTTAATGCCAAAAAATTAATTTTCTGGTTCCCAAAATGTATTTTTCTCTGGGTTGCCAACTTCCCGTCTGAACTGAACCAGAAAATGTAAACTACTTCATATACAAAAATACTCTGAATTTCTAGACTTCTCAAATGTGAGAAGCATTTAATTCAAAGTTCAAATTAAACCAAGAAGTTCGAATTTTTTTCTGTTTCCGACTCATGGTGGCCAACTATTTCCAGAACTATATAATAAAAGTTACTTCATATACAATTTTTTTTATTTCTGGACGCTCCAAATTTTTGAGAGTTTTTATTTATTTTTTAACTTAATCCAGAAAATTTATTTTTCTTGGTTCTTCTCTCCGTTTGGTTCAGGAAACAAAATTTCTGCAAATAAAAAATTTCTGTCTCAATGAGATCAAAAAGTTTAAATTTTTCATGTTCCCAACTCGTGGACTAGAAAATGAAAATAACTTTAAATAAGAAAATTTATTTTAATTTCTAGGTACTCCAAATGTGAGAAGGATTTAATTAATGAAATCAAGATCTTTAAAAAAATGTTAGATCCCACTTGAGGGTTGTCATATTTTTGCAGAACCACTAATCGAAAATGGAAATTACTTCAAATATCAAAATTTCTTTTGAATTTCAGGGCTCTCCAAATATGCGAATTATTTAATTCAAAGTTAAAATGAGATCAAGATGTTCAAATTTGTATTGTTCACAACTCGTGGGCTGCTAACTCTTTTCAGAACTAAAAATTTCAAATAACTTCGTATAACTAAATTTCTTTCGCAAGAAATGTTCGGGATGATTAAATTAAAAATTCAACTAATTCCTAAAAATTAAATTTTCAGTTTGTATTTCTCTCTAGGTTCCCAAACTTTCCGTCTGTACCAGCAAATAAAATTTCCTATAAACAAAAAACAAATTCCCTATAAACAAAGAAAATTATTTAATTCAACTGAAACGAATAAATTCCATTTTTCTGTTCTCAACTCGTAAGTTCAAGACTTCATCGAATCCGGTTTGTTCACATAAACCGTTCACATAAATAAAAATCCTTATCCAGATAGACATAGTCGGACATAGGCATATAGGAAGTGAACTAAAGTTTCATCTTCTTCCTCATCCATGCAACATCTACAGAAGTCATTTGCATCGAGATCCTCGCATGTTCACCATAAAGCCCCCTGTGAGCGTCCCTCGAACTTAAAGTCGCTTCTCTACATGATGGAGGGGATCCTTCAGAAAGACCGAGTCTGAAATGAAGCTCGCTTCTTCGTGACTCCGTCAGTGACGACTAGCACCAACACATGCTCCTTTATCAGGCCACTAAATAATTAAGGTCGGTGCTTGATAGGAGTTATTTTATCCGTTTGCAATTTGGCCGGCTTACTATCAACCACTTCCAGCCCATCCTTGGACCGCTGTTTATAGACACGTACCCCTTTCCAAGCTGGTGCAGTTGGCGATGCCCATGTCACGGGCTCACATTGCTCTGCTGTGTACTGCCCCTCGGGTGTCGCAATCCACTTGTCCAGTATTCTGAACGCTGAACGCCCGTCTCTATAGCACTGCTTCGACGGTGGGATGTTTCATCCATAGAGTCAACCATCATTGATACTTTGGAGGGAGCCCCAGCGTCTCTTCTTTTGTTTTTTTATTAGTATATCCATGTTACCGACGAGTTTCAAAGAAATCATGGTCCATCTGCACAGAGATCAGGTCGCCTGGTATATCCAGAGTCTGGTACTCAGTCTGGTAGCCTGTTAGCACGAGTCGCATAAAACACCTTAAACCGGCCCATTTGCCGTCAGTTAGCTTGACCCGCCTCACACTTACGGCCTATGGAAAGTAAATACAGTGTTTGAGTTGTCAAAGAAAGAAGAATCGACGCAATAATTTATGGATATTGTGGCCAAAACTAATTCCGAATATTATTTTAAGAATAAACAAATGAGTTGAAATCGTTCAGCTTTTTAAACGCACTGATAGCCTATAATATACATCGTGTGAAATGGACAAAACTTTGGAGTGAACTTTAAAGTTTTAAAAGAAGAAGTTAACATGTTAATTGGTTTCAGAGTGACTAATCAGACATGAACAGTTAAAGTTCTCACAGTATTTCCCAAAAACCACTAAAAATTAACATACGCACAATCGCTACTTGTATGATCAGCCAATAAATAATCAATCCAATCTCTTAACGATAACGTATCATATAAAAAACAGCAGATTATAAATTTTTACCTTGATAAGAAACTCATAAAATTTCTTGGAAAAAGTTGATTAAACAACAAAAAACAAAAAGTTGATGAATGAAAAAACTTTATCTTCTAGCCTTAATTAATTTTTAATCTTCAACAACCATGCATTTGTATCATCAATAATGAATATTGCGAATCCACTCCAACGACATCCGTGTTATGTCATTCGGATTTTTCCTAAATGTGTGCCCGATCCATCTCCACTTGCACTTACTTATTTCGGCCAGAAGCATTTTATCAGTCTTCGCAGGCATTTATTCACAAAAACCTGGAGCCTATTTGTGATCTTCTGTGTGTGTCCATGTTTCAGACCCATACAGCAGTACTGATTTTACACATGCATTGAACTTTCGTAGCTTCGTATTTCTTGACAGGAAGTATTTTTTGCTCTGTTTATGCGTTGACTGATGTCTTCTTTAATGCCGCCTGTTTTTGCTACAGTAGACGAAGGTAGACGAATTTTTGAGCCTACTACTGTTCGTGTTCAGTCTCATAGCTTTTATTTCATGTGCTAGGTTTGATAGCTTCTGTATGTCGGTATACTTGTGTACTAGCAGGCATATACGTATTATGTGCGTAGTCTAGAACATTGAGCCGTTTTAGTGGTCCCCATTGGATACCATTTGGTGTTGTATTGTCAAGTTGGAGCATTACGCTGTCGAATACTATCAGGAACAGTAGTGGAGATAGTATGCATCCTTGTCTTACTCCTCGTGGGTTGAAGTATTTGTAGGGCATCTCGATACCTTTCTTATATTAGTTCAATTATTCTCTTTGGTATATGCCTATTTCACAAAGTGCTTTCCCTATAGTGCGTCTGTCGATTGAGTCGAATGCGAGTTCAAAGTCCACGAAGATTAGATATAGTGGTCAGTACTACTTTGCACGTATATATTCGCATAATTATTCGATTTATTATATCTGCGTTAGGTATACGTGGGTCTGATTTTATCATATGTTCACATATCATAAACAAAGTTCACGGCGATTTATCAACAATTTATTGTGTTTGGTAATTTAAATAATGTAGTTATTTTTAACAACAATAACAATATGTTCTATTGTTTACAAATGTATTCAAATAAAATTAGCGCGCTTAATACATTGCATGTTTCCCATTTTATAGTTTTATAAATCTTACCAGCTCTCGGTAATTTTGCAATATTAATGAATTAAAAACATTTTAAAACATATATATGTACATACATACATATATTTTAACACTTTGACTAGCTATATAGACGAGTTGATGTATTTCTCGTGACCATTCTACTTATAGCTTTTCTTCAACAGAAATCCATTCACTTTTGCATACTCTTCGCCCTGGTTAAATGATTGGTATGTACATATGTATACATGGAGATACAAATTTTCCAGAGTTAGCATAAATTTATTTATTAAACGCATATATCTGATTTAAATACTATATACATATATACAAATTAATTAAAATCACGTGGTTTCATTAAATATATAAACATTACTTTGTGGAATTATTCCACCGTAAAATAGTTCTTTAAATATAGACGGACAAATCCAGTTTATCAACTTATTTTTTATACTATATGTACATATACATATGTTTAATGTAAATTGTTTAAACTATATATAGCCATTATTATTGTACGTAAAAAACTAGTTTAAATCTAAATAAAAGTGATTTGTAAAAATCATTAAAAAGTGTATATTAGACCATTTTTTGCTTGCATCCATCCCATCAAAATACTATTTTAATAGTATGTTCATCAATCGACCAATGAATCATTTGTGCGTCTATAGCATTTACGTCTGCATGACTGAAGTCAATACGTTGTTTGTTTCGTTGTCGTTTTTCAAGGTATGTACGTATATACTCGTACGTAAGCAAAATATGTATTTAAAAGTGCGCTGGAAATAAGAGTAAAATGTTTGCTTCTTCCCTCCCTAATAAGTTTCAAACTATAATCTATTATATCGAATTATTTTGATTGATTAATGTATAGATTTGTTTATTTACATATTAGTTCTAAGAAGTTATGAAGTTTCCTAGGGTATAACCATATAACTAAACAAAGGATTGAATATGTTTCTTAATAATATTTGATCAATGTCATACATGCCAGCGTATAAATAGTGAATTCGTTGAAATATAAATGTTTTTATTTGGTGTGCACAGTTTTCGCAGAATTTTCGTTTGTTTTTAATCGATATGTACATATGTAAGTAATACACCATCATGTTCTATAGTACTCTGAATGTATATGCGCCGAATCTCAATATTCTTTCAAAATTTATAATCAGTTTTTAAAGGCCATTACTGGCCCCTTACTGAGTCTACTATTTGACTGCAAGCTGCAACGGTTCCGATCCTGAGCATGGCCTTCATAATGTCTAAGATAATCTGAAGAGGCCAAGTCGTTCTCTACATCGTGGAGCCATCGGCGCTTGCAACAACCTGAGCACCTACCATATGGTGCTCTCCTTTAATAGATCGCTGCACAATTCGTTTTGGATCAGCACGCAGAACGTGACTGAGTATGCATACTCGCTGAGATCTTATTTCAAGTACAATCTTCATCAGATCTCTGGTCTCGATACTGTACAGATCTCGGTATGTACCATCTATACTTCGCGTTTTGGTCCGTAAATCACACATCCATTCAGCACACCTCAAACATCAACATATCTACCAGCTGCCAGCTGCACTTTAATATCCTCACCCACACTGTTATCGTAAGTGATAAGAGAGCTCAAATATTTGAACCTCCTTAGAGATCATGTATTTTGTTTTAGACTCATTAATCTGGTGTCCAACAGAAGCTAAAAATTCTACAAGCAGATCAAGTATTTCCTTCACTCGAAGGAAACTGACTTCGTCAAAAAAATGAAATTAAGTATTCGCGTGAAGTTTGTCCAAAATTTGTCCTAAATTACAAAAACAACAATTAGGACAAATTTCACTCGTTTATTTAGAAGTGTGAAGTTTGTCCTAATTCTAAATAAATTTGTTTGTATTAGTGACAATAATAAACAAAATTCGGATAAACCGATCAATTTTTAAAAGCAATTTGTCTTATCAGCAAAAGTAGAAAATTTATCAATGCTCAAAAACAAGAAATCTAAATACAATAATATTCAACTACAAAGTTCATGCCAATTCAAATAAAAACTAATGAAAAATTTTATTAAAGGGATAAACACGAGCGTGAAGTTGTTTAAAGTAAATGAACAGAAACCTTAATGTTCCGATTAATAGTAACAATCCTCTATCAGTAGTTAAATGACTTCTGACAGAGCGTATATACATTTCAGGGTAGCTGAGGACTATATCTAACTATTATCTTATCATCCATATCTTTTAACATGCAGCATGCTTATATATAGTCGGTAAGTCCTGTGAAACCGCCCTACATGAACTTGTAATTAGGATTGAAAAATCCATTTCGATAGCACTTCGTTTGCTACGATCACTACTGCCTGTACCAATTTTGGTATTGATCGCACCATTATCCTATGGATTGAATCCATGCTTAAGTCTCGCACTGCGGAGGCGGAGCTGGATGGGGTATTAGTTTCTGTTAAGGTCACCAAAGGCTGTCCTCAGGGAGGTGTGCTCTCACCTCTGCTGTGGTTTTTGGTCATTGACGAATTGCTTGTGAAGCTGCAGCAATCTGGCTACATTGCTCAGAGCTACGCTGATGATCTTGTTCTGACAGTCTCAGGCAAACATCTCAGTGTTTTATCCGATCTAACTCAACATGCTTTAACTATTGTGGAGGCATGGTGTGTTGAGAAGGGTCTTCACGTCAACCCTTCTAAAACTGATTTAATTGTCTTTACAAAGAAGAGGAATACTCTTGAATTTTCTGTTCCCTCCCTTTTTGGGAGAACGATCACAAAATGTGACCACGTCAAGCACCTCGGTGTTATCCTGAATAGTAAACTTTCCTGGAAGAATCACCTGGACTACAAGCTTCAAAAAGCTACTGCTATTTTTTGGCAATGTAGAAGAGCCTTTGGGAAATCCTGGGGCTTAAGCCCTAGGATGCTTTCTTTTATCTATAAATCACTGGTCCTACCGCTACTATCGTATGCCTCTATTGTGTGGTGGCCAGTAGTTGACCTGAGGGCTTCTGTAGCCAAGCTTAATGGTCTACAAAATCTTGCTTGTAGAGCCATAACGGGGGCTATGTCCTCGACTCTACTTCTTGCTATGGAATCCATTCTTTCCTTGCCTCAGTTACGCACCTTTATTCTAGGAACAGCCTGTTCTGCAGCTTATCGTCTGAGGTGCATTGGGGCATGGAATCTCTTCGGTTCTATCGTGGGACATCGACAAAGTTTTAGTAATTATTCTTCATGTTTACCAGAAATCGATATGGTTAACGACAGACTACTACCCGAATTCCATTTCTCAAATCTTTTCTCGGTGGCTTATCCCTCGAGAGATTTATGGAGTTCGCATGTTTTTCTTAATAAATTAGATGAGTCCATTGTCTTTTATTCCGATGGCTCTCGTTCTAACCTCAGTGCAGGCTTTGAAATCTATTGTCCTTGGACGGATCTGAGACTTTGCGGTAGTCTTGGTTCGCATTGTACTGTTTTTCAGGCGGAACTAATAGCGCTGACACGTAATGTTATTGAGGCTTTGAATTTTGCTGTTAAAAACAAAAGTATTCTACTGTGTACAGATAATAAAGCTGTACTTAACTCTTTAAGAAATCCCTTGACTGTTTCTAAACTCGTCAAGGAATGCAAACAATTCATGAACCTTCTTTGTTCTATAACAATAAAGTTACGGTCATGTGGGTTCCGACTCATTGTGACATCATAGGCAATGAGATTGCGGATTGTTTAGCCAAAGCTGGCTCCCAATCAACTTTAATTGGTCCTAAACCAGCTACTCCTATATCTTTCAGCTACGGGAAGAAAGTTATTAAGGATTGCGCTTTGAAAGACTTAAGGTCTCAGTGGCTTGCGACTTTTGGTTGTCGTAAGGCGAAGTACTTCATTGGGGAGCCCAATTGGAGGTCCACGAAGTATGCTTTATCTTTAAAAAAGAGCCAGTTAAGAGTCTTGGTAGCGATTCTTACGGGACATGGCCGTTTTAAAGATCATCTACATCGTATGCGTTTAGCTCATGATGTTATTTGCGAGGACTGCCTTGAGGAGGATGATCCCTCCAATTCGTGTGCAGTTGTCCTGCGTTCAGTTCTATACGAGATCGAAACTTTAGGTCTTTGAATTTAGATCAGTTGTCCTCTCTGCCTTGGTCTAAACTTGTTCAGTTTGAGAAGGCAGCAGTGCGCGTTTGCGAATTGTGATAGAATCCTGGGTTTGCACCATGGGCCTTTGTAGCATTGAGTGCGGAATCCTCGTGGGTTCCAGCCAATTTTAATAATAATAATAATAATATCTAACTAAAAAATATTAAGGCTTTCTTAAATCTAGAAGATAAGTATCTTAGGACAGGGGTGTTTTACCACGTTGTATGTTAGTACAAAATTGAAATTTTAAAAAAGTTCTTCTACTAAACACCCCTGTCGTAAGATACTTATCTTCTAGATTTAAGAAAGCCTTAATATTTTTTAGTTAGATATCGTCCTCAGATACCCAAAAATGTACGAGTAAGAGAAATTTTTTTCGTATATCTTTAATAAGGTTCGTTCCTCTGTTCAGCAGGGCGATTTTTTTTAATATTTTGAATTTATACTAAAGTACAGGGTTGTAAAATGCACGCTTGTCCTATGCCACTTTAAGGTTTTGAATTTCTACTCAATTTTTTAGAGTTAGACTCAGATATTCTCACATAAAAAAGTTAGGACAATTTTAGGACAAACTTCACACCCGTAATTAATTTTACTTTTTAAGGGATTTACTTTAAGACCTACGATTTTTGGTACATAATGACCTAAAAGTTAGTCAGTGTTAACTATTTTAATTTGTTATTTTTATTAAATAATTTAATTAGTTATTGTTTCAGAATACAAAGTCGTAAGTGAAGCCGTATTGTATTGATTAAAATTGTATTAAATAGGTTGGTAAGATGATTTAATTATTTTCAGGTCATATCATATATATCTTAAATTAAACTTAGAACTAACTTGATTTTTAGTTGGACTTAAAATTGGAATTCATTTTCTTACTGAAATCTGGACGTATATTTAAACAAGGAACTTCAGCCAACTTTTTAGAAGTAGTTTTAGGCTGAAAAAATGTATTTTAATCTAATATTCTACATACAAAGTACTTCAAACCAGGCCGCAAATACTCTGTATCGGGGAGCTTGCTTTTGTTTACTAATTGAGCTATCATCCCCACTGCACTCAAATCCAAAATAAATCTATACGGTGGGAAAATTCATTTAAATGATTACTATACCCCAGGCGATACAGCTGATCCTCAGGTAAATCCACCCTCTTCTGAGGTCGGCTCCATGGATTCTGCAGGGAGCAATGTATTGCTAAATATAAAGAATAATGAATAGACTCGAAGTTTACCCAGCATTTTTCAATCGAATAGAAAAGTATTAAGGTCTTTTAACGATACCGCAAATATAAGTGAAACCACAACCAAAGCCACCGAAAAAAATAAACGCAAGTGAAATAAATTGTACGCAACTAAAGCTCCAGTGTAATCCAGACAAGAGAATAAAGAATTAAATGCAACAATTCAATGAATGCAGGAGCATATCCAAATTCTTGAAGGGCAAGTGAAGCGACTCAAAGAACATGTTAAAATGAACTACCAAACTGAACCGGAGGCCTAAAACAATATTATTTATTACACAGACGAAAATTAATTAGCTGAAGAAACGAAATGGATACGAGTCAGAAGTCAAAGGCAAAAAAGGAAGAGAAATATCACACCAAGTCCACTTAAAGCAAAGGAATCTGAAGAAAAAAGGTCAGATATCGATCAGAAAACAACCAAAAAATTACCACTATCGCCACCAGTGATAATTGATGGAATAAAAGATTATGATTCTCTCTATTCTCTTCACAAATAGCCGCTAAAGGGATAAATCAAGAGCAGGTACAAAATGGTGCAAATATCCGCCAAACGCTTCAAATGATAGTAAATAAACTCAACTCGTTTGATGAGCAGTTACTACGACTTGAGTATAGCAGTAAGGAAGCTATCCTTAAACAAAAAAAATGGGGAAGCATTTTAGAATATTATGCTGGAACGCCAATGGGCTACAGCAACATCAACGGGAGCTGCAGGTGGTTTTAGATATACAAAATATAGTTATCTGTCTTATATCAGAAACCCACTTTACCAAAGAATCCTTCATTAAATTTAGTAGCTACAAACTTTACCACACTATCCATCCCAGTAACTCAGCCAAAAGCGGAAGTGCAGTCATCGTGAGAGAAATTATTAAACATTTCGGAACGGGAAAATACTCCACAGATAAAATACAAATTGGGACACATTGAAACTATAAAACTATATGCTGTTGCCGTTACAAGGTAGTATTGCCCGCCAAGACACGCTCTCAAGAAGAATCAATACAATTCTTTAGTCATATGGGAAATATAAGACTAACAACGACTCCAGGAAAAGAGCTTTTGAATGCTATTATAGAAAGCAACCGCGAAACGCTATCCACAGGCAAACCGACATACTGGTCATCGGATTCAGCTAAAATACCAGATTTAAAAAGATTTCTCCGTAACGAAGATATCTCATAGCAGCACATAACAGTAGAAGAAAGTTACGAAAAGCTACGACCACTCACCCATTGTCTTGATAGTCAGTGAAAACGCTATAGAAATGGAAAATTTGCCACTCTAAGTAATAAGTTAGCCGATTGGGACTATTTTAAGATTCGTTTAAATAGCAAAATACGACTGACGAGTCCACTGGAAAACAATGAAAAACTGAAATTGAAAAATTTGTTAAAAACATTCAACAAGCAGCCTGAGAAAGTACTCCTGCAAACAAAGCTAGAACTACCTAACTATCCGCAATATATCAAATTATTGCGAACGAAAAGGTCAGCGATAAATGGCTTTAAACAAGGGATCGATCAGTGCGTAGCTAACAAGTTTGTCAAAATAACAGCACAACTCAGCATTCCTTTTGAAAGACAACAAAAAGCTTAAAGAAACTGGGCTAGAAGAAATAAAGACAAGTCGATATTGTTGTAGATCACCTAAAGAGTATATTCAGACCCCTAGATTGTCATCGAGTAGAAACTTTCGATATAGAAATCAGCCAAGATACGGAAGATATCCGAAACTCGAAATCAAGAGAGGTGTTAAAAGTACTCCCAAAAAAGCAATGCTAAGTTTATCAAATTAATAAATGCAACATTTAAACTTAAATATGTGGAAGGTGGCTGAAGTCATCATGATTCTCAAACCAGGAAAACCTCCACAAGAACGAAAGTCATACAGACCAATATCACTATTGCCAGTAATGTCGATAGTATTTGAAAAGATACTGCTGTAAAGAGTCCTACCAATAATTGACAGGAAAATTTGTATACCAAACCACCAATTTGGATTGAGAAGTGAGCACTCGACAATTGACCAAGCAAACAAACAGAAAGTTAAATGCTGGATGGTAAAATGGCGAATACAATTGAATGAGAGTAAATCTATTCACGTGGATTTTATTAACAAATGTGTAGAACATAGGCCAGCATAAATTAAAGCACAACAGATTCCATATGCTCCAAACAGAGCAACATCGATATAATACAAATATTTCAAAATAGTTCTACGAAAAATGACAGATGCGCCTTGGTTTGTTAGAAATTTCCATATGGACTTGAAAGTTCAATCAAAATACAAAAAAATGTAGAGGCATCACGGTTCTTTGGCAACTCGACCATCGTCCGATGGTTTAAACAGAATAAGCCCTTTGAAATATAAATAATAATAATAAACAGTTTTAAAGGCCATTACTGGCCCCTTACTGAATCAACAATTTGCCTCCGACGGTTTCGATCCCTAGCATGGTCTTCATACTGTCTAAGACAATCTGAAGAGGCCAAGTCGTTCTCTACATCGTGGAGCCATCGTCGCCTGCAACGACCTCTGCGCCTACCATATGGTGGCTCTCCTTTCAGAGACCGCTGTCGTACATTACCACCAATTCGGAATACTTAGCAGTAGATAATCATCGGGAACACTTTACATCACTATAACAACAGATGAAGTGAAACAATGCCAACTATTTCATAATAAACGATTTGATGTGAAACATCACCGATTTATAACGCAATGACTAGCCAAAATCAATGCAAATTAGCGATCTTACCACGAACAGCAATTCTCGAAGGGGTATGCACCATTAGGTCAGTTAAGAAATCAAACAATTTAATTAAGCTCCATGCCACGAATAATTGGATCTACTCCAATCCAAATGAAACAACATTCGATGTAGTATGCGGCCATAGCATTAAATCATTCAATCTCCAAGGATCGCAGGGGCACTAGAAATTGAGGCTGGATGTGTGCTGCGCGACACTAATTTATACATCGTCTCCATCGGTTCAGCTTCCCACCATTTCAACGAATCATTCCTCAGATCATTTAAGACATTAAACGGAGCCAACAACTTAAGGACATTCATAGGGTTCGAAATAAAACGATAGGATGCGATGAGACTCAATTCGTAAATCTTCAGGATACCGCACGCAGCTTGAACAAGAGATAAAGGCAATTAGGGAAAAGGAAGGACGACTGCATGAGGGAAATTTTCATCATATCCATCACTATACCATGATACACATAAATTTTGGATTGGCATAGCCATATGTATTATTTGGAGCATCAATTATATTAAACAAAGGCGAACTACGCGCCCACCCCCTTCACCTCTTCAACGTTCGGAAGCATGAAATCAACAACGACAGCCCCGGCATATGTGAAATTTCATAGTATATAATCTAAATGACGGCCCCGGAATATGTTGAGATCAACAGTGCAACAAAACTCAATATTAAATATCAACAGGATTAATGACACAATTTAATTATATTTCATAGACTCATACAACAACCATATAAATAAGACACCATTAACAACCATTCGGCAATTCTATATAGTAGTGTAATATAAAACTACTGAATTGCAATTTACATGTTAGTGTAATTATTAAATAATATTTTGTATAATTAGCGAAAAAATAAATGAATAAATTTAGAATGAATCTAACCTTAATACAAGATGTTTATTTTAGATAGTAGACCCCACTCGTGGTAAATTATTAGGTAAATCATAAATCAAAGCAAACTTAATCATACAAATCAAGTCCACAACCCTAAAATTTACAATACGTATTCCCAAAAGATCTCAACACTCATGAAATTCATATACATAGATATAACTTATAGTTTTCAGACACCTTCATCTATTATATCATAGTATGACACCCAATCTATAGTTTAATTATTACCGATGGAAAAAAAATAAATTCATGATAAACATACAAATTTCAAATAAAATTAATTTTCAGAAATTTCTTGAAGGTAATCGATAAATTGACGTAAATCTTATTAGCTGCTTTCATTTACTTCTAATACGCAGTATACATATGTACATACGAATAGATGATTATATACATATAACAACATTTAACGGGGATTCCGCGAATAAATAATTTAAACAACAAGTAGATATCATTCGATATATTATTATGACCAATTCGCTCAAACGTACTATATATCTATACTCTAGAATATTTTTCTAAGAATTAATTTAAAATTAACTCAGTAATTTAATTAATATTTTTTTTTTTTTTTTATTTATTTCCATCTTAAACTTGAACTTTGCCTTGACATCGTCATATTCGTATACAAAATTACATACTGAAACACAACAAACTTGAATTTAGATACATACTATATATGCGGCTGTGATATTTAAAATGGTTATTATTTCAGGTGGGTATCTTACATAAGCTAATGATTTTTCATGGTTCTGTTGCATAAAATTGATATGCTATTGAATAAAATTAACCAACTAGATTCTGTTTTAAAGCTCCTATTAAATAACAGCCCACAAATTGCCAATCAAAAGACCATAGCGAACCATGACAAAGTAATCTCATGTCATATTAAACAAGGTCCAGTAACCCGTTTTCATGATAAATTATCTATACCGGTAGTTAATAACAGTCGTATTGAAATTATAAAAGTGTTAGAACCTTAAGTTGCCACAAATAACATATAATGATATACCATCAACCCAACATTCATGTTTATTAGGTTCTATTATTAGTAATTTAATCAGCATTGTTACACCTAGACGGTGGATATTAACCTTAAACGACCGCTTCTTAGGTTCTTTACTTTCGCCGCCGAAGGTTATTCGATCGAGGAAGAACATTGAAGATCAAGCATCGTCACTTGCATTAACAATTACGATAGCCTTCGAAAACTCGTGTCCTCTTATCACTAATCAAAAGATTCGGAATAAACCTTTCTGACCGCCTTGAAGTTATCCCAGGATTTTTTAAAAATACCTCTAACAACACAAGCGTAAATAATCCATCACAGACTTTCTAAAACTACATATAAAATGTATATAGTTGTTTCATCCCAGGATTTTTTAAATTTATACTATCCCAGAGTTTTTCGTCTACAATAAAATATGTATGTATACAGTTAGTACCAAAATTCTCATCCCAGACTTTCTTAATATGTAAAATTGATTTGGTGGAAAATAAATTCTCATGGGGCAAGTCTTTTGAAGGACGGCTAATTTTTCTTTGCGATTAGGTTAAGGACCCTGTTAGCAACCATTGGTAGGGTCGGCTTTTTTCTCATATCGATTGAGTTTGGGACCTTGTCGGTCACCACTGTGCCAGCGTTGATATTTTTTGACCGTTGATATTTCCGCAATATAAAAAAATGTGGTGCTTTTGCCAACTTTTCAAAGTAAAGCAAGATCGAAAAAAAATTCGTATGGCCAAGCCTTTGTAGGGTCGGCTTTTTTCTCATATCGATTGAGTTTGGAGCCTTATTGGCCACCACTGTGCCATCGTTGATTTTTAATTTATGTAAACTGTTTGTTTATCATTTTGTCAATATTAGAGACATCTACCGGTGAGGATTAAGACAAAGAAATAACTTTTTTTAACAAATTAGTATATTTTGAATAATAATATAAAAATTAATAAAATATTTATAAACAATATACAAGTCACGTTAATCCATAATATATTTCTTATTATATTTATGTATAATTCTCCCAGTAAGGAAGGAACATTATGCAAATAACTTATAACATGTACTATGTACTCGTGTAAGGGAAATGACTGCAGATTTGCGAATCAAGATATCGCAGATTATCGCAGTTAAGTTAAGCTACAAGATGGCACTGCTGGCACATTAACTCAATGTTACGATTTTTTTAAAGACATTTTTTTTATCCAACGAAAAATAATGTAAATAAATGTAAAAAAAAATATAAAATAAATAAACCAAACCAAATTAACAACACCCGGCTAAAAACAGGTACCGTAAAAATGTATTATAAAAAAACGTTTGGTGCGCCACCTGTTGAGAATAACATTATTAATTTGTTTCGATAACATGAAGTCACGCGAGTTTTCTATGGAAATCTGGAGTCATTTCCCTAATAGTATTTTAAGTATTTGATATTATATGATTAATTTTACTTTATTGACCTTTTAACGCAAATTGTCTGACATCTAGCTAAATATTTTCCAACTTATGTGTAAAGTGAATAAATTAAAAATGTACATGGCAATTTCATGTATAAAAATATGTTGGTCCGTATGGATTCGTAACGGCACTTAAAAGGCGGGTGAATTTATATTTCTTATTTTATATAAACAAAACAATGATATTTAACATGTAAGTTACCCCTTTCAAATGCCTATATGTATTTTAACTTATACTTCAATCTTGTTCCTGAATCTTGTCTTACAATTAACTCAATTAAGTCTCGGCGCGGAAATCGATATTGCTACAAAGCAAATGAAATATTGCAACTCGGTGCAAAATGAATATGGATATACTTTTGTGTTCACAACAAATGTAGTTTGGTGATCACAACACATGAAGTTGTTGTGTCCAATTTCCAACTGCAAAGAATAATAGATATGTATTTCGTAAAGGATTGAAGAATTCACCTTTTTCGTTAGATGACCGATTAAACCAACATTTGATAACGTTTTATTATCTGTCGACATTATTATTATCGACAAACGACTTAAAAATCATTTCTGCCCTAGCAGGTTTTCGATCGTGCGGCTGGTATTTGATAATTTTTTTGACCGAATCGCATATTTAAGTTTATTTACAATCCATATATGTATGTATATTTGGCCAAATTTAATTGAACCTGTATATCCTGGTAAATGAACTTTTGTAGGTTTCTCAACCATACCACTTGTGGATAAAAAAACAATTCTTTCCCTGGAAAAATGAATCGATAATATGGAGATAGTTCATATTTTATCAATCAAACATTCAAATTAAATCTGATTAATGACAGCAATACCAATATATAATAGGCCGATTTTTAACATCAAATTTGAAATTGCATATGTATGTGTCGAGTAATAACAACCAAAAATCGCTCCATACAAATCATATGAAAACTACTTTTTTTTGCATTTTTTGGTCTTACATTTGTAATAACTTATAAATTAGGCCCAAACACACTTTTTCATGTACATGAGTACAAAGAACAATATGTTTTCGTTCGTTTTAAGATGAAAAATTATTCAATTTTCACACTTTTCATTCATGAATTTCAACAGTTCTCAGTCAAGATTTTCATTTTTTTTTTGAGGGGAAAATATGAGAAATTAATAATTTTCGCTATTCGTGTTCCTTATTATTCATATTAAACTGTACATCAATTCCAGTTTAATGAGATGGAATGAAATGGAATGGGATTTTTGGTTATTTCATATTTCGTTTTCTCGTCAAATGATTCCACTCCACAAAGTTGTATTCTCGTTATGAAAATAAAAATGTCAAACATGGAGTTTTAATGTCATTTTATGTTTGTGTTGTTCGCGACGAGTGATTTGTGTATATTTCAATCAGTTTATTGTATTTAAAATAAAATATATTAAATAGTATTTTAACATACAAATATATATTTATATACATATATTGTTTTATATTATAATATATAACATAACCTCAAACAATAATGAAATCATCTTTAAGAATTCGGATGATACTAATCAGACGAAAACAGGAACGATTACGTTTATTGAGGCGTCGAAGAGAGTTGCGGGATTACAGTAATCCTTTTACGATTGTTGAAGACAGGTTTGGGGAATTATTTCGATTCCCCAAACATTAAGCCGTCGAGTTCATTGACGAGATGTCCATATTTTTAAACATCCGGCAAAAAATACATGGATTACCATGTAATTTAAGAATATTAACTGCTCTTCGATTTTATGGCACCGGTAAGAATTGTTTTTTTATTTTCTATAAATAAAACATAGTTATATATGAATGAGTATATGCTAATGGACATTTTTTCTAACATTTTAGGATCTTATCAACGATTTGTTGAGGATGGATTTTTCGTCGCAATGAGCCAAACCTCAGTTAGTCGCTGCATTAGAGAGGTAAGTCAGGCTTTCATGACAACCTTCTCGAGAAATATATACGATTTCCTCAAACATCGACTCAATTAAATGAAAAAACAACCAAGTAAATATGAAATACACGTTACAGTTAAAGTGGTAAATAATATGGTTATTTTGTTTCAGATTTTACCAACAATATTTTTTTTTTTTCGGAGTTATAAGGTGCATCGATGGCACGCACGTCCTTGAGCAATTGAACATTTGTATGTGTGCAGGAAAAGCGGGCATTCTAAAAATATTCAGATAGTATAACTGATATATGTTATTTTTTATTTGATATATGACTAAATAATAATTTGTATTTTCGGTTTCTAGGTATGTGCGCAAATCTAACTATATTATCTGTAAATCCCAAATTTGGTGGAACAGCACATTGCATTTATTTGGAAATCGTCTCTATTACAACTGCATCTAATCCAGTTGTACGAGATAGGCGAGAGGAACTTTTGGTTACTTGGTAAATGTTTAGTATGCACTGTTTAACTGTACGAATACTAAAATATTTGCTTTACTTTTCAGAAGGCAGTGGTTACCCGCAACAACCATGGCTGATGACCCCTTTCAATACAAGTGGTGATAAGGAAGATCATTATAATATAGTTCATAAGGCGACAAGAAATTGTGTGGAAAGGTGCATTGGAGTGTTAAAGGGCCATTTCCGATGTCTCTCAAAAGAGAGGTTTTTATGTTACTCGCCATCAGTGTGTGGCGTGATAATTAGCGTATGTTGTGTTTTACACAACATTTTTGTGATGAATCGAATTAATATCAGTGAACTTGATATCGTTGTTGATGAAGTCGAATCTGTCGTTCCTGACGAGGCCAATTACACGATTCAGCAATCTCAACATTTGAGTGAGGGTAGGAGAATAAGGGACGATTTAATCCAAGAAAATTTTTAATAATTAATAAAACTGAATCTACATTTTATTCTAAAATATTTATTGCATTATTATTTAATTCCTTTCTGTTCAATGCATCGGCTAATTTATTCATAGCATCTACTTTTGCTTTTTCCACTTTAAGCTTTTCTTCTTCTAGTTCGAGCCGTCGTTCTAAAAGCACATTTCGCTTTTTGTCTACTAGTAAATACTCCTTCATTATATCTTCTAGCTGTCGAGGTCTGCGCCTTTTATGTGTGGCGTGTGGTTGTCTAACTATTGCAGTCGGTCGGCGGACATCGAGACGTGCATTGAAGTCATCATTTAAATAATCTGATCGCACTTCATTCGGCTCTACAACAATTTCTGAAATTTCAATTGGCGCTGATGAAATGGTTTCTGGTTGTGGAATTGTGGTTAAAGCGCGATCATTAAACGATGATGACGAAGCTGGGGGAACATGATCCATTCGTGGTAAATTCTAAAAATAATATAAGTAAAAATAAATAACATTATTGTTAATCTAATTACCTTGGGTAAGCCAGATTCATGCGCCGCATTTGTATTATCGCCTAATACGGCGTTCCAGCTCATAATATTCATTATGCGTTCCTCCAAATCGGATAATTTTTTTTGCCGTCCTAAACCATTAACCCCACTTCGGTTGATAATGATTTTTATCTCTGCGGCTTTATTTTTAACGTACAGTCTGAATTTTATTTAATTTTATGTAATTTTATATTTACATATATATATATATATATATATATATATATATATATATATATATATATATATATATATATATATATATATATATATATATAAATTAATTTTATATATATATATATATATATATATATATATATATATATATATATATTCGCCGTCCTTAAAAATTATATTTAATTTAACACGTAATATGTCAGCCATAACTTACCTTCCACGAGCTAAATCTACATTTTCCTCTAAATATGTTACCAACATTTTTTTTTTGATTTATCGTAACCTTTTTGCCAATTTTTTGGGCACTAGGAGTTTCCATCTTTCATTCCACTACTAAATTGCACGACGAGAAATTTTGACATTTCATTCCACATTAGTGGAATTTATTTTCCCATTCTATTTAACCAGAATGCAAAAATCGCATTTAGTACAAAATTGCATTCCACAAAATAATTTCACACAACCGGAATCTATGTACTGCATACATAGGCATTGATGACAGCCATAGAAAAAACAACAACAATGACATTTGGAGCTTCTCCCTAATAGATGACACTGTCTAATTAAATTGGAATTAAATTATTTAAAATTATGTAGTAAGTATTCATTATTGTATGTAAAATATGTATACATAATATAAATGGAAATGGTTATATATTATGTATGATAATATTATGGTGGATTGAAATTCCAAACCTAAATATCAGCGGGAATATAAGAGAGCTACAGTCAAGAGTGTTAACGAGAAAAACAGATTAATCAACCTTTCTTCCGATTGAATTTTCGAATTACTTATACTGAGGTAGCCGTAATACTTGATCCTATAATATACATCCTATATATTATTATATATGGATGGTTAAAAACGCTCACAATATAAATGTAATACCAAATTGGTAGAAATACGTGATTGGCGAACACCAGAATACATAATTTATGCTTCTTTAATATGACTTGTCTAAGTGAATTATATATGGTTTATTATATAGTTACCACTTTGCAGTGTTTTACATGCTGAACTGATCGCGATAATGGAAGTCATGGACTGGTTGAAGTATAATGTAATATCTACGAGGGATATTCGCATTTTTACGGACAGCCTGGCTGCTTTTAAAACTCTAGAATCATACCCCCTGACGTTAAAGGTAGCCCAGAACTATCTGGCATCTTTAAATGAGATGGCTGATCAGTTCAACATCCGCTTGACGTGGGTGCCAGAGCACTTCAATATCGCAGGGAATGTAAAGTCAGATGAGCTGACCCGCAAGGGCACAGCACGCCTAATAACCCAAAGCAGGCGGGATAATAACCCAAAGCAGGCGGGATATACCGCTTGCTTCTTGTAAACTGCTGCTTCAGGAAGAAGCCATAAAAGAAACGAATGTCAGGTGTTCTAACGCCAGTTCGGGTGTAATAACCAGGCAGATCTGCCAAGGACTTTAAACGCTTCTTGGTAGGCTCAGGATGATATAACGAGTGAAGAGAAGCAGCTTGAATGTGGTATATCTACGGACCAATTTTGTGTCTATGCTAGTCCTTTAGGACGACCACTCTTACCTAACCTAACCTTACCTAACCTACATACTTCACAGTTGTATTAATTTATAAAATAGTGATTCAGTTAAGCCGTATCATAGAAAAAAGATGTAGACATCTTTTTCTATGGCCGTATGACAAATAATAATTTGAACGTCTCAGTTTTAATTTTATCTCTCCTATAGTTGTGAAATCAAAAAATTGTATAACAGATTAACAGACAAAATTAATTTTGTGAACATTCAAATTACAATATTTTAAATTACAACTTTTCGGATCTAACCTAAATTGAATAGAGATTAAAATGTATTGAAAAATATTCTAGAACGGTTCCACCCGAATCGCACTAAACCTAAAAATCTAGCCACCATAGTTTAGAAATAGCTCACTAAATAACTCTAACAATCGTCTACATTATCGACGTTGTCTACACATCGACGAAGAAAATAATAGATGACGCGTAAATGCCCATCCCTGTTTGCTATATAATGGTTTGCCTTGGGTATGTGAGATGCCCCCGATCCCTATATAGTTTTCACATAACAATAAACCATAAACAACTATACTTTAATCTCGATTATATTGTTACAATCGATGATTTCCCATGGTAATATGTGAATTAACCTGCATGCAGCCAACGGAACATATGTATAGTTGTTGATTAATTATAGTTTGTGTATTATGGATCAAAAATCTAAATGCATATCTTAGATTATGTATAGTAATGAGTTGGTCATTGAAAATATATTGTGCATTAAAAGGATGTTTGATTTGCTGTCATTTCAAAGTTTACACAAATTAAATATGTGATCACACTTTAACGGTCTGTTAAATTGCTAGTTAAATATTTTCTTAAAATTTCAACAAATATAAAAGTCAAAAATGTGTATATATGCGAGAACAATTTTTACAAATTTATGTTTATTTGTCAAAGCTTTTTACTATTCGTGTTATACTTGGCGTGACTGCGTATAACGAAGCGGTGTGATCTGGTCAAGTTAATAAAAATTATTCTATGATCTTCAGCCATGAATTATACGTGTATGTACTTGACATTGTGAACATTGAGCTATAAATTAGTTTTCGCATGTTTTCATAATACGAGTAAATGTATACCGCAACAATACAACGTTTTAGTTTACATTATTACAGATATAAGTCAAAAATGTCAATATGTATAGTAATTATTAGACGGATAGTTTATTGTTCAGAAACATATTAAATTAATTAAGTTTTTTCATTTAATTAAAATATAATTATTGATTCCGCGGTATGTATTTAATGTCACAAAAACGTTGAACACTTATCTTGTGTATAATTAACGCTTAATGTGTGATCTGACCGTATCTTGCTTACCTCAAAAGTCAAAACACAAAAACATTTTATATCTGAGAAGTGAGAAACAGTATAGCTATACATACTTATATACGAGTACATATATCAAATCGCGTTTTGAATAAATTTATGAATCATCGACCAACATTTTTTTTTATTACCAAAGTCTACGATTTCGTATATCAAAACTTTCGGTTTTGATTGTTGATCAAAATCTAGTTTATGATCATATGTGATTTTTATTACATACATATATTGCATTTTGCATGTTATATAACAATTTTTTTTTATTTTTAGTTTTAGAGGTTGATATTTTATGTTTGTCTGTCTGTCATTATCTACAGCTCATGTTGAAGTTTGGGGATTTCCTTAAAATAATCTCAAGATCGTGTCAATTATAAACAAAAAAAAAATTAACACACCACAACAAATTATCTAATTAACATTCTAATGAGATGGAAATCAATTATTGATCGTCAATAAGTTATATACAAAAAATGAAGACTATCCGATTCTAATGTGAACGATCATTTATTTACTGAGAAATTATAAATAATTTATATGAAATTTCGTTGGTTTGGAAATTTTGTTATAATTTGAATATTTTGATGGACGAAATTTTAATTCGTATATGTATTGCCAAACAATTCGGTATACAGAAAGATTTAAGAACTCAAACACTATATCATCTTTTTGGTATGCATTTCGATTTCAAGAAGATTCTGATTTCGAGAGATAAGGCCATTGTTTCTCAAACTGTGCGAGTGAGTTTTATTTTCGATTTTCAATTCTCAAACAATCAATATAATTATTTCAAGATACCAATGACTTTGTTGAAGATTCACAAACATAGAGTTTCACTCAGGCGCGGCGTTTCAAATTATTCAATTTGTTCATCCACACTGATTACACTATCCAACCAAAAACTTACAATTTTATTGCCAAATTTTATTTGAACTTCCCAAGCACTCACGTAAAACACACAAAAACGTGTCTAGCACTATTGCAAGACCATTTTTCGTGTTATTTACTATGTAAACTCGGAAAGTTTGACTAAAAATTTGATATCAAGAATTTTAAATATTTTTTTCTTATTATTAGGTTAGGTTTGGTTAGAGTGGCTGTCCCAAAGAACTAGCATAGACACGGACTGGTCGGTAGCTGTACCACATATAAGATTTCTTCGTCACTATGTCGATTCCATTAAGATCCGACAGGTTAGCCAGGTGAAGGGCTCCCATAAATTTAATTTTGCCTTGCAACTAAACGTAGACAGGTGCAAAGCTATCTTCGACGTAAGGAAGTGTGATTGTAGCGTTTTTATGGAATCCTGACTGTCCGTAAAAATGCGTATATCTTTTGCAGATATTACATAATACCTCAGCCGGTCCGACACTTCCATTATCCCGATGAGATCAGCCGGAAAGAGACTGCAAATATTGGGAAGACGAAAAGAGAAAACACCATGACCGAGCTAATAGCGCAGTGGTTCGAATTCCAACAGAGGCGGGATGCAAAAGGTATTTTTCATCTCCCGATTACGATCGGTGATTAATTTGAAAACATCTATGACCCTCTGTTGAAATGTAGAAATCATGGATCGACCCATCTTCCATGTGACTGACATGGAGCTATGCAATGCGCAGGTGGTATACTGTACTTGTGTGAATGGGTCGAATGAATGTGTGTGAATGTCGTGTGAATGTAAAGTAAGGCTATGGACCCATAATGTGTCTATGACACGTCCTTCCTAAAAAAAAAAAAATGCCCGACTCTCCCATTCCGTTTTGAACCAGCTGTGGAGAAGCTCAGCACTTCCTTGGCAACCTCGGTTAGAAACTTCACCTCGAAAAAGGCGATAGGATAGCGTAGTCGGTAGTGTCAAGGATATCCCTGTTGTACATAATTAATGAGTCTGCTATGTTGTTGCAGATCCACATGAAGATGCTTTTGAGCCTTAAGCATGTGCATGCAACCAATTGTTTGAGTAGGTGTGCTCCTGAGTGCTTCAGTTATACAGAAGTAGGCCGTTCTTTAACGTAGGACGACAGCCCATATTAGTAGTATGGGTCCTCTCGTCAATGGCATTTTTAATGGAATAGGGCGCTATAATAGCTTTCTTTACTCTTTCTAAAAGATTTTCCAGCTCAATTTGCTGTGCAAAATAAGCCCGAGGTATTTCGCTTTGTCTGTATAGCTGAAGCTGGCACGATTTAATATTGACTGGTCAATCGGAGGAAGTCTGTGCCTTCTAGTAAATAGGGCCAACTGTGTTTTCTGTGGATTTGCGTTTAGTCCACAGCTGCTGGCTCATTTAGAAAATAACCAGTGCGTATTACATTCGCTCTCAAAGCGTATTTTCCGAAGGCAGCAATCGCAACAACATCCGCGTAAGCCACCAACCTGAAGCTTTGGTCCGCCAGGTTTAGTAACAGGTCATTTAGAACGAATTTCAAAGAACACCCTATCTTGCGGTGGGCCTAAAAGTCCTACCCAGATGAGCTGCTACAATCCTACCTCTAATCATTGGATCTATTCAGTTTCTAAGAGACCCCTCCATCACCATCCAATTGCACCAAATTGCACCAAATTGCTGAAAGTTCCCTCAA
Source organism: Tipula unca (assembly GCA_951394425.1). Taxonomy (NCBI): domain Eukaryota; kingdom Metazoa; phylum Arthropoda; class Insecta; order Diptera; family Tipulidae; genus Tipula; species Tipula unca. The sequence continues at coordinate 181,453,606 of OX596382.1, read as the reverse complement.
TATCCAGGAAAGCCACCATAGAGTATTCCGTGTAATCCAATTGCACCAAATTGCTGAAAGTTCCCTCAATATCCAGGAAAGCCACCATAGAGTATTCCGTGTAATCAAGAAATTTCTCAATAGGATCAATAAGGGAGTGGAGAGCTGTTTCCACTGATCTTTCCCTATACTGTATGCATGTTGAAATTTCGATGGGTTATCCAACTTAATAAGCTCCTATGTATTTGTCTTTCTAAGGAGTTTAGCAGAAACGAGAATAGGCTTGAAGGCCAAATGTCTTTGGGACTGCAGTGAGAGCTTTTTTCCGCCTTAGGTAAAGATATTACTTTTACTTCAGTCCGTTTGCTAGGAATGTGACAGAGGGTACTGGGATACCTATGAAGAAAACTTCAAGCCAGGGTAGGGAATCATTGGATCTATTCAGTCTCTAAGTGACCCCTCCATCACCAAACGAAAAAGTGCTCGAGTGATCACTTTCAAAGTCCCTCAAATTAAGTCAATAGTTTGTTGGACATCCACAGGGATAATGCCGTCAGGTCCTACCGACTTATATGGCTTAAAACTGTTTACTGTCCAGATGATTTTCCTCTTATTTACTATATAATTCGCATTTGTCCTATTTATTTTATCCGTTCTGGAGCCAGTGCCGAGCACCCCGAAAAATGCGTATCTAACAGTAGCTCCAGAGATTCTCCACCAATCGTAGTCCATGATCCATCCGGTCGTTGGAGATAACACTGCATGGCAGAACTCGAAGATAGTACTTTACGTAGCCTAGCTGCCTGTGAGGACTCCTGTATTTTATCACAGTAAAGCCTCCAAGCTCTTGTTTTAGCACTTCTTAATTGATATATATATATATATATATATATATATATATATATATATATATATATATATATATATATATATATATATATATATATATATATATATATATATATATATATATATATATATATATATATATATATATATATATATATATATATATATATATATATATATATATATATATATATATATATATATGTGCTAAGGAGTTATTTATAGCAGTTCCAATCCGCAGCAGCTTTTGTTTTCTTAGCATTTTTCAATCTTTCACATTTCAAACGAGTGCTTTGAAGTTCCTTCGAACACCAGGGAGGGCGAGGTATCCCAATCGGTTTTCCTGCTGTTTTTGAAAATTGGGTTTCCGTAATGAATATAGGCTACTTTGAATAAAATCAATGAATAATTCACCTCTCAATTATGTCTGTACTTCTCCAAATTGTGTGCTGCGCATTTGCATCCATTATATCGGTTCCTACCTTACCGGGTGGTATATTTTCCTCCTCATATGGTAGGTCAGCTGATATTTTACTTATACAATCCATACCAATGTTAGCCACCACTACAACATCGCTGCTGTAGTTTAGTAGTATAAAAACATTCAGGTTAGTTTTAGCGAAAATTATAGTTGGGAGTTCTGAGACGCATTACCTGGTCATCGCTAATCCAAGATTACTGGATCAACGCAACATTTATCTCTCAGCTTCTATTTTGAGCAGGAGTGCATCTGAGGCTGCCTTGCAGTGGTCGAGGTTAATTTGCATAAGCTTTAATATTCTAAAGTATGCCTTCCACCACGGTTGTATCGGACTATAAACCTCCAGTTAATCCACCTAGTGTGTACAGGGCAACCCCATCAATCTGGACATTTCGGAACCGGTCGACCTAACCTCCACGCAGTCTGGAACACTCTGAGCGCTAGGTTGTGTATCAACTCCAAGCGACAATTCACCAGAGGTATTCAAACCTGTTGTCCGTGCCTCCGACTTCCGAATGACATAACTAACTAAGCCGTTGGTCCCCGCCAGAGCATCCAGGTACCCTTTATTCAGAATAATGACAGCCGACCTACAGTCAACCTTCGCTTCCTTCAACCTGGCCACTATTCAGTTGGAAGTTGGTAGCTCCGGATTGCTTATCAATGGATCAGTTATTATGGATCAGTTCCAGAAATTCTCTGCTATTACTTGGTTCCGCTGAGATTCAAGATCGAGCTCTGAGTCTACAGGGAATTTCACCCCTATTGACCACTACTAATCTGGTTCCGGGCCAGACTACCACTAGGCTTTCTACCGCATTCTTGTGTACGTAAAACGATCTCTGACTGGCACAGGCTGGCAACTTGACATGACCTCGGTCCCATCCTGCATCCCGGCAGGACGTATGATGTCCAAAGTTATCCCTCACGATATTAAGGCAGGTGGTGACTAATACCGTCTCCACCTTCGACCAATTTAAGAACGTTAAGCACCTCAACAAGAGACCTGAAAACCGTTTCTTGCACACTTTTCTTTTCGAGCACCTTAGACGTATCTTCATGAGATCTCGGCAGCTTTTCGAGACCACCTTTTCGCACCACCAGTTCACTGATCTAAGATGAGGTTGAACATACCGCAGTATCTTGCATCGGTTCTGATACCCGGTAAATGTAGACATGATTTTAATTCTTTAAACCAAATTGCAATTTACTAAAACCATACAACAGAATTCAAGTAAAATTAAGCCAATTTTACATAAACCATAATCAAATTTATAGATTTAAGAAAAACTTAAAATGACGATTCCTTTTATGAACATCGGCTTGCAAAATCAATTTCACTCGATTCGATTAAAACTTTAAATATTTCCATTAATCATATTACATTATTTATTAATAACAAATACATATAAAGTTCCATAAACAATAATTTAACTTGCATGCTGTAACTTTAGCGTTGCAAAACATTTTTTGATATACGGCAAAGTGTTCAACTTCGACGAGATACCCAAATAGAAAACCACTGTTAATATTTCAATAGCGTACTCCTGCAAACAAACCACAATGTCGACGAGCGTTTCAAGCGCACTCATCGTGATTCCAAGATCCCCATGCGTCAAACATTGCATATAAGCCGTAAGAATTGTTGTATTTATGAATTTTTGACCAGGATTATGTTTTAAAACGCGCACCAATAGGTGATGAGCCACAACACGAACATTTGGAGTGGAGGAAAAAATTAACTCCAATATTTTCTCGAAAATTTCTGTCAAGAGGCCGGGACGCTTCGATGTAATTGTATCAATATCTTGAAGTATCGGCATTATATCGTCGATTTGTTTGCGCTGCACTGCCTGTGCCAATTGATTCCATTGTGGATGGGTTAAATGAGATTTTGTGTAGGGCGTCACTGTGATCGAGGATTTACGATCGGTATTATCGATTGAACCAACCGATGATGTTGAGGTGGATGGTTTAATTTCATTAATTTCCTCCTCTTCAAGAGTCTTACTTTCATCCTTTGATTTTTTCGATTCAGTCTTGTGTTTTAGGATTAAAACACCTTGAACGAGCTGACGAATTGGTAAGCAATGACGATAATTTGCTTCGAGATCTTGAATCAAATCCATATGTGGATCGATGAATTTCAATGCAGACGGCGAATTACTATGCACGTACGATTGTAGGAAATCCATGAAGTGGCACATTATTGGATAGATGTCTTTGCCGGGTTCGTGGTAGCGTAATAAATCGAAATAACATTTTAGACCACTTTGAAGGCCGACACGATACGGATCCTCAAATATTTTCGGCTGAAGAAGTTCGTACAAACTTAACACTTGATTGAACAGCGAAATATGATAGTCCTGTCGCAACACGTGGAACTCCATGTGGGCCCGTCCCTGTAATAATCCGGATAACACTTGTAGCTGGCGTAGAAATAGAGAAGGATGTGATGCAGCCAATTTACGTAAAAGATACTCGGTTTCCTGCGACATTTGTTGATAATCACGTTGGTTCGACAAACTTGCAATGGCGGTGACAATATATTGAACAACTTTATCGGCTGGACACACAGTGAGCGCTGTTAAATCTCCTGTGAACATGTTTTCTGTGTCCGGATTGTCAACCAAGAATTTGATCGATGGAATATTAGCGTAGAAACTTTGCAGGAATTTGGTTTTTATCTCAAGCGAAACCGATTTTGAGTTCTTTACGTACGAAACCAAAGTCTTTAAACGGATCGTTTCGATATTCATACATTTGATGAGAAGATTGATTCGTTGCGATATTTTATTGATCGGTTCGTGCAAAATATAATCAACTAGTGTGTAAATCTCCGAATCACTCAAGAACCTGAGCACATTTTCGATTTGTTCGTGCTTCGGTGTGGCCTTGTCGCGTCCTTGCCATAATTTTGGATTATTTGTGATTGCTGTGATGAAATCGAGGACCGATGATTGATCATAGTTGGAATTGTATGACCCGAGCAATTTATTTAAGATTTTATGTAGTGTTTCCCACGAGGCTTGATGGCTTAACAAGGATAGCATGTAAAATCGAAACTTACGAAGTGATGAGCTGAATAGTAAATCCATTTGAATAGACTGATCCAATGAAATTAATTCGGAGTCGGATTCCGCCAACCAGTCGACTAGAAGTCCTTTCTTATCAGCTTGCTTCTCATCGTATTCCACCATTTTTAATAAGTTTGAGAGCGACTCAATTAAAATTTTCGAGTTTGATGTTTTCAATAGTCGATTGAAGACAAGTTGACCTTTCTTTTCAATATCGAAAGATTTGGAATTATTGAAAATTTCCACGAAATTTGAATGCTCGAAGATGCTATCGAATTTCTCCACTTTGGGTTTAAGAGTTTGTGACATGGCAGCCGGACTTTTTATCAGCATTTTGCGACGGTTCAACAATATTTGGAATAACACATCGTGCGTTTTAGGATTAATATATTTCATACATTCGTCCACCACTTGGATTAGATAGTTATAGTGATCCAATTTCTCCGGAATATTCTCGAGAAGGCATCGAAATAGTGTGTACAAAGACGATTTGTGCTTGAGATTCTGAAAGAAGTATACTGCATGTTGGCTCTGGCACATTTTATACAGATAGTTCAAAATTTTGGTCGACACGAATTCTGATAGGTGGCCATCTTTTTTGGAATCGCGCGAGATTAACTGTTGCACTATACGGCGGAATCGAATCGCACTCACTTTATCCATTTGGGGTGCAGCCAATGCCGATTCAATTGTTTCATCAATCTCTTTGTTTTTAAATATAAAATTATCTGTTTTCGCTGGTTTATCAATTGGTTTCGATGCCAGTTTTAACGGTTCCAATTGTGATTCGTATTCGTGTACTGGATCCACTGTGACCGGGCGATGTAACCCTAGTGCCCGAACAGCAATGTGTCCATTTTTCGCACCACGTGACTGTTGAATTTCGATTAATTTCGCCAAATATGCTGTATTCAATACTGACGATTTAACAGTGCTGAACTGTTCGATTACGGCTCGGTCTAGTAGAGCGAGTAGCTTTGACATTGAAGCGATTGGCGTTCCAAAATTTTGTATGAATAATACTATTTGATCGGGTGTCAAATCAGAGATCGCAATATCTACAAGCCGCTCAACTGGACTTCGGATCATTTTCAATTTAAGCCAATCAGGCAATATTTGCACCCGTTCCTGTGTGTCAAAGGTAAATGCTTGTGGTGGAGGGAAATTAACTGGAAACCAATAGTCGATTATTTGTAATGCGCCCGGAATTAATGGCGAATGTGTTAAGAGTATAACAAATGCCTGGATTATATTCAAGTGTATTGGCGATTGTACTCCATCGTGAAAATGAACCATTAGCAAATCTGGATATTCTGGCCAGGTTTGAGTGCCTGTCTGCTCGCGTAATTTGATCAGGAAATTATTGAACATTACGAAGAGACAGTTTAATGTTTGAATTTTCTCGTCATTCGTCTCTTGGTCAATCGGAATGATGTATGAGAATACTGTACTTCTTTCGACAATCAACTGTGACATGTCCATAACGTGCTCTAACATATCTGCTACTGTGTCGTGTAAGGTTTGAGCCGCAATGAATTGAATAAAAATCATAATTAATTCGGGACAGTTTTCTACTTGACACGCCGCACGCAGTTGTGCCACAATCATTGCACGAATATACACGAAGTGTGGAATTGATGGAAGTTGACGAAGTAGCCAATCACTTTCGCACGGTTCCATTTCCATTTCGTCTTTTGCTTGGAATACTGACAGCAACAATTTTAAAGCTTTGATGGCTAAAAATCGGCTATGCTTCGACGTGGATGACAATCGTCTCAAAAAATACTCCAGTATTTTTGCTGAAGTTTGCTGTCCCCCTTCATCGTCTCGCAGCAACTTTTGTAAATACGCCAACAATTCCGTATCCCGAACATTTTCCACATTGAATATATTCGAGTTTGAAAGCAAAAATTCGCATAGACACTGAACTGGTAAATGATTAAAATCTCCGTCACTGTTTTGTACCAAATCGGCCAGCCATGGCAATGACTGGGATGTCCCGTGTCGATGGATGATATCGAGAAGTAAATCAGGTTGGCGACTTCGGCAAAGTAAGTGGCCCAGTTTATGGGATGCGTTTAAATTCTTGATTTGCTCCAAAATAACCAAAGGTGGCCGTCGTGGTATTCCCATCGGATCCATCAACATAAGTTGTGAGAGTAACAAACTCGTCTGCTCCGTAATCACAACTTTAGAGGTTGCTGCGGCCAAATGTTTTTCAAAATCAAGAATTTGAGATTTTTCGAGTGCGCAAATTTGAAGTTCCTCCTCATGCATTCGAATTTCGCTGAACTGGTTGGTGATGCAAATCTCCATTAGATTGCGAAGAATCGGATAGTGCTCCCAGCAGTAAGATCCAAACGTGCCTGGATTGTGGGCAGACAACATAAGTAAAATGTTGCAAGCCTTCCAAAACAGAGCTGATATTGCCAATTTGGGTGGATCATATCCGGATGGCAGCATAATCTTCTCTGGATAGTGATATTCCGCCATGCTGAAGAAGAAATCGATCATTTCCAATTTATTCGCTTCCAACGGTGGGTAGTCCGAATATTTCAGACCGGCCGCTCGTCTCACAATCTGTTCGATAATTTCCATTGAATCAGGAATCGAAAACGGAATCTCCTTGGTTATTCCGATCAAAATAATAATTAGAATAGAATCCTGATGTAAAGGAACTTCCGATACGAGTCGAAGTAATACAACTCGCTCTGGTTCCGGTGGCCATTGATCACCTTTCGAATACTGTTCTGGTGTATCGAGCAAAAGAAGTTTGTGTAAAGCTTGTGCATAATCCGTAGCGTTCGGTTGGAATAATATGGGCACAATTTGATGCATCCATGTAAGGGACTCTCGATGCAACGTCGACATCTGCGTGTAGAAATTATAAAGCACTATCGATCCTTTATCTCGTCCATTTTTCATCGAGGTATTTGCTTCACGAATTTGGGGCGAACCCGATAAGAACATCGATAAGCAAATTAAATCCACAATAGAATTAAATACTCGATCCTTAAATTCGAATGAATTTATTTGTGGTTGCAGCTCTTCGCGTATGTTCATTAATGATTTGCAGAATATCACCAAATTAATGTCGTAGCGCAGCATTTTGACCAGCTCACGTAGAAATACACGGAGAGTTCGTAGACAGTCCTCACGTTGTAATAGGAATTCTTGATAGATTTCGGCTAAATAACGCGCTGAATCATCTGGTTTTACTTGAAACATATTAGCCAACATTCCCATGTTGTTAGGATTTCGGGCATTTGATAACTCGTTCTGGACCACGTATTTTAACAAAATCATCAGGATATCTGGTTGCAAATTTATCATTTCCTTGAGGCAAATCATATAGATGTTGATCAAAGGTTTCGTTTTCAGACGCATTTTTACGAGATTTGCGAGCACCTCATGGTCTTTAACCAGCTGGCCGGACACATTATAGCAAATATACGTCAGCAGCTCTTGGGCTGGTTTATTGAGCTTTCCGTTGTGTATCCATAATTCAAGGCGAGTTACAGCTAGTGAACGAACTTCTGACAGCCCGCTCGTGTTGGCAAGGAATTTTAGGAAATTTCGAGTTGAGCAATCTGGCGCTTGTCGACGATTTAGCTGCTCCTTAATGGTGTCCAATACAAGTTTTTCTGCCTTAGTCGCTATATGAGTGTAGCGAGGTAGGACGGTGTGTTCGAATTTTAGGTCTGATGATTTAAAACTCTCGCCTAAGTTGCTTGAGTCGCCCGATTCTTCTCCATCGATGCTGAGTGAATCCCGTGGTTGATTTATTGACGTCAATTCGGGCTGTAGCATAGATTTTGGCGGTGTTTTGGTACCAAAAGCGGTGCATATATTTTCGACAAAAGCCGAACAATCATCGTAATCGACCCATACACGTTCATTTATTGCATCATCGATGTAAACTTTGAGAAAAACTTCAGGCCATTGTTTTTTGTCTTGGTAACCACGAGCCAATAAATTAGCGGCCATTATATGTACTCCAGGATTATTACGGCCTTTGAATGCATGCTGTGTATCACGTTTTAAAATTGATGTTAGAGCTTGTGTGATTATATCGTTGCAGAATAGGTTGGGCCGTATTTTGGCCAAGTACAAGAACGATAGTGATAATAGAGAATCGGGTTTTGCTCGAGCTGAGATCAATAATTTTATAGCACCACATACCAATGCCACAACAGCATCACTATCTTGTTGATCGATTGCGGCCAAAACGGACGTGATGAAATCGACTGGCTCACATTCTATGGCGATTTGTTCCCAATATTCTTGTATCGACGGACTTGTCGACTCAAAACTGGGTTTTGATGGCCCTGGTACAATAGATGTGCCTAATTTGGGTTTTTTAATTCCTCCTGCCGATAATGATGTAGATGTACCTTCCCGTTTGCGATCGGGTACAGCTCCTTTTGTTGTAGACATAACCTTACTTTTTGCGTCATCTCGACTTGATCCAGATTTAGAACCGAGCGCAAAAATTTCACTACCATGATGTGGTAAACCGATTTTAGATTTCGGAGGACGTGAGCCACCTGGTAATTTCGAGCGATCCATTCCCCAAATTTTAATTGAATTTTATTTTATTTTTGGTTAGTGTCGATCTTGTTTTAGTTTGACGTTTACAATTATAATAAGCTAGATGACAACAAACGAATGAGTAGAGAACAAAAACAAATCACAACATTACCCTAGAGGCATAAAAGAGGCCAGTGGCGGTATGTTGTGAATTTTATAAATGGCATTGATAAAACTTTTTGGTCAGTAAGCTATAAATAATTTTGACGTTCGATAATTGATAATCTACATAAATGATTGAGTGTGGTCTTGCAGTTGAGCAACAAAATATAGCCCATAATGAAGTGCAACAACGTCTCACAATCGCAAGGAAAAACAAGGCAGCTCTTGCAAGAAGGGCAGCTAAGCGGATTTGTAGACGGAAGAAGCGAGAATGGTGGAAGGCCGAGGTTCTGAAAGTACAACAACTCAGCAATGAGCGTAGTTCACGTAATTTCTTTAAAGGAATTACTGGATTGCACCATACTTTCAGGCCTTCGTCAACCGCCATTCGGGACCGGGATGGAAACCTCTGTGTCAACATCGACGCAGTACTTGACGCATGGAGTGGACACTTCACTGAGCTGCTTGATGTTCATCATGCGTCACAGACTGTTGTTGAGCCACCTCTAAAACAGTCTGCGGAGATTTGCACTGAGGAGCCATCCCATGAGGAATTCACTAAGGCCATGCAGAGAATGAAACGAAACCGCTCACCTGGAGTGGACTGCATTAATTCGGAGCTCTTGATATTCGGAGGGGATACTTTGTGGAACTGTCTTTTCGACCTTATTCGATTAGTATGGCGAACCGAAGTTATGCCTGATGAATGGAAAGTGGCCGCGATATGCCCATCTTCAAGAAGGGAGACCGCTTGAAGTGTGAGAATTTTCGCGGTATAGCTCTCCTTTGCACAGCATACAAGTTACTGTCATACATTTTATTGGATAGAATCACTCCTCTGGCGGAGGGCTTGGTTGGTGACTATCAAGGAGGATTTCGTCCGAATCGATCAGTCACTGATCAGGTCTTTTCGCTGCGGATGATTCTATCTAAATATTATGAGACATCCATCTCCGTACATCAGGTTTTCCTGGATTTCCGGCAGGCCTACGACTCGATCAATCGAGAGAGTTTGTGGTCTGCCCTGGAATACCTAGGAATGCCAACAAAATTGGTACGACTGTGTAGGATGACAGTGACGCAGTCTCAATGCTGTGTTAAAGTTGAGAACAGGCTATCGACAATTTTTGCAGTTAACTCGGGTGTTCGGCAGGGAGATGCTCTGTCCCCGATACTGTTTAATCTCATGTTGGAGTACATCTTTCGTAAAACTGAAACACCTCAGCGCAACATCTTATATCGCCAGTCCAATCAAGTGCTTGCATATGCAGATGACATATGCGTGATTGGACTGAATAGCAACGGAGTGAAAGAAATACTTGATCCGCTTGTAGAGTTTTCAGCTTCTGTTGGACTCCAGATCAATGAGTCCAAAACGAAATACCTGATCTCTGGTTTTAGAGACAAAGGCACACCAGATTTTAGTAGTGGCCACCACACTGGAGGGAGTGAGGAGGTTCAAATATTTGGGCTCTCTTATCACTCACGATAACAGTGTGGGTGAGGATATTAAAGTGCGGCTGGCAGCTGGCAGTCGTTCTTTGTATCCTCTAAGGCCACTGCTAAAATCTAAACACTTATCAAGTGCCGTGAAGCTGAAGCTTTACAAAGCGTTGATCAGGCCCGTTGTTATGTTTGGATGTGAAAGTTGGGCGCTAACGGGTGAGTACGAGAGATGGCTCCTTACATTTGAGAGAAGAATCATGCGTGTGATTTACGGCCCTAAACGCGAAATAGATGGTACATACCGAGCTCTGTACAATTTCGAGATCAGAGATCTGATGAAGATCCCCGATATTGTACATGAAGTTAGATCTCAGCGAGTACGCTGGCTCGGTCACGTTCTGCGTGCTGATACGGAACGAATTGTGAGCCACCATATGGTAGGCGCAGAGGTCGTTGCAGGCGACGATGGCTCCACGATGTAGAGAACGACTTGGCCTCTTCAGATTGTCTAAGACAGTATGAAGACCAAGCTCAGGATCGAAACCGTTGGAGCCAGATTGTTGATTCAGTAAGGGGCCAGTAATGGCCTTTAACACTGTTATTATTATTATTACATAAATGATAATTGTTGACATTGAACATTACTGATTTCTCAAAATAATATAAATTAGTAATCGTAAATCACATTTAGGGATTGTGGAATTTGGGATCTTTGGTTGTGGGGATTTTTGTAGATTTTTAACACAGCCCAATCTACCAATTTATGTTAAAATTTAAACATACATATAATTTAATGAATATGCACAATGTTGCAACTAAAATTTCAGAAACAATAATCAATACAAGTAATCATGATGCGCCAAATTTGTTGTCATTTCCTAATTTTCATTTAAGTTATTAATATCAAATTTTTCAAAAAATTAATCTAGTACTGAATATTTTGACATTTCACAAATTGTGTACATGGTACACTTGTATCAATCATATTTTTATCATTGGTTTGTCAAATTCGAGTTTTTGCTCGCTCATAATTTTTTCATTAAACGATTTCCACTAAGAAAATACAATTTTATTAACAAAAAAAAAACAAAATACATTGTAGCTAAATGATGGAACATGAGCCTATTAAAACAGAAAACCATGAAGATGACGATCTAGAGGAGGGAGAGGTTAGTAATATAATGGGTTAGACATAACCTTAAAATTATGTGGCTAAATTGGGGCAGGGTTTTAAATGATTTTCACTTTGATTTAAGCTCGAGACAAGTCGAGAAGATGAAGAGTATACAGTGCTTCAGCGGCCCAATATTCAAAATCATATAGTCGTGGATAAAAGTGGTACCGACTTGGATGAAATTTCAGACACAGATGATTGCCTTAGGACCAACAGTTCTGACACTTGTGATAGTGATGCAAGTAATAGCTATCGCAAGAAACAAAAACGGTCGCCAAGACCAAAAATTCGCCCATCACATTCACACGGTTTAAAGCACAAACCGAGCAAATATAATATATGGTCGGAGGGGTTGCAAGAGGATGCGCTGACGGAAAATTTGCAGGGATGTGATGTGACCAATGGAGATAAAATCAATCGAAGCGTTGAATCATATCATTTCACACTGAAATTTCGGAATAACAACGAAAAGAATTTGAAACGTCGCCAATCGAATTCAGACGATTCCGAGATGAACTACTGTGCCAAACGATTCAAAAATTTGAACAGCAAATCATCGAACAAACAGAGACGTAGAAAAAGCAATGGGAGTGCACATAGCAATTGCAGCGAGGATAGTAAAAATCGCCCACGTCATATTCTAGACCTAACCGTAATTGAAGAGTGCACGAACGAGGAGATTGCAACAGATATCGCAAATAAATTGTGCGAACAAAAAGATGATCTGTTGCTTCGGATAATTAATACGGTCGGGAAAAAAATACCAATGAAATTGTTCCAAGATACACAGAAAATCGAGAGTGAAGGTGGTATGATGATCATGAATAATACTCGGCGTCGCACACCGGGCGGAGTGTTTCTATTCCTGCTCAAACATAACTCCGAGATTAGCGAAGAAAAAAAAAAAAAAATTTTTGCCGTTGAACGTCAAGCTTTCATAAAAGATAAGAAACGGAAAAATGTAGCGAATCGTGAACTTAAAGTCGAAGAGCTGAAACAAAAGCTAAAAGACAAAAGTTTACCGAAGCTGGCGAATCGTGACAAATTGGAAATGTCCCATTTAAAGCCGGAAATACCGTATTGTATGTCAAATCCACCACCTTCGCCAGTGAACGAGGGACGCGAGAATAGTTCAGATTATGATTCGCACACTATTCAGCATGTAAATGTTACAACACCAGACAAATCTTCTACGGCTGATCTCGATAGTACCGAACCGACCAGTTCACGTGTCGTATACGATGATGATTTTCTAGACATGAATTGCGATGATATGGAATTATTTTGATTTTATTTATTTAGATACATACACAAATATTGAATTTTTATTTTCATTTCATAATTTAATTAAAAACGAAAATAATTTATACGAATAAATTCGATTTTAATTAAAATTCAGCGTGAGTTTTAATATTTAATCTCGTTTACGAGTTAGATTAGTTTGTGTCATTCACGCTGAATAGAACAATTGGTTTGTGTCCCGGATGCAATGTTTATATTAAAATTGTTCGCGTCTTGGGTTTCGTTGTATATCCTTAAAGATCTATGATAAACAGTTTATTCTTACGGTTTTATTTATAATATGTAAAATACTTGACTCAAATATTACAATGAAATCTTCTTAAATTAATTGTAGTTTTGTTTATAGTTCATACTAAAATATTATTATTTAAACGCATTATAAAATAGGGAGCTCCTCAAAGCCGCTAAGCATTGGACTATTCTGCCCAAAATCTACATCTCTATACCAAATTTATCGGTTTATATTTAAATATTTAAATTTCCGGTTTATATTCAAATTTAAACGCATTGATTATATGTATTTATATAATTCGCTAAAATTACATTCATATTTATGTTCGGAGCAATACAGCCAACATATATAAAGCATTAATTTCATAAGCGGTAATTTTTATAAATATTGTACATTTTCAGTTTAATAAATTACCACTTTGAATAGAGCGATATTTGCTTTAAAATGTTTACACCTTTGAAAATAATGGCATTACTGTTCGTTGTGAATAAATCTAAATCATTATCATAGCCAAAAAAAGCAAATCATTAATACCCAAAATAAAAAAAATCCAACCGGTTCAAGATATTCTAGCACTTTTACCGTAAGTTGATCCATCCATCTAGACCAAAATTCATTCCATCTCATTAAGGTGTTCGTGTACACAATCGCGGTATTCTTTAATCTTTATACACAAATCGCAGTAGTCAGTTCAGTGTTAAGTAGTGTCTAACTTGTCAAAGAAAATGAAATTTTGTCTTCACGATTATTGTTATTTTATGTGAATTAAAATAAAAACTATATTATATATTTTATAATTTAACTATGAAGAAAACTCGCTCACAAACAAATAATCCAGCAGTGTCTGTTTCCGAAATAGCTGAAGTAAAAGTAAAATAGTGATAATTTTGTTCTGCTGCTAATTTTTGTTTTATAGTGCCGTTATCTATTTAAAGATAACCTAAAAAATATTTTGTTTTATAGTTAAATCGTGTTTAAAATACGTTTAAAATGCATGAATGTTATGATTTTCTGTTAAAAATAATTTTGTCTTGCAGTTTTGCTTTAGATTTTGAAAATGCATATGATTAAATTAAGCATGAGCTGTACACAGTTAGGCGGTTTATGTATCACAGTTCGTTGTAAAAATATTGTAATAAATGGTTAACATTATTTCCTAGTTAGATACCATACTATAGTAAACGAATTTTTCATATTTACATATTTGCTCAAATAGTGATACCAAGATACCAATTTAAATATTATACCGTGCTTAGATACTATACTTAGTATATGCATAATTCCTGAGTTTTGAGACATCCACCACCCTAGTCTAGACACATGGAACATCTAATTAGGTGTAACTACATGCAGAAGAGAGTAGCCCTAACAATAGTAATTTATTTGGATTTAAACTACTTAAATTACTTCTTAAATTTACTATGTTTTCTTAGTCAATAGATTTATCATCGCAATCAATAATAAACTGGATATCAATAATCAGATGATCATGAAATGTATATTTTCCGTGTCAGAATCTCAATAGATTTCCTTCAAGAGATTACAATCTTGGCAATTATTGTATCAACTTTTTATCATTGTACTGTAAAATTTTGCGCGCTCATTATTTTTTTTCATTCGTAATAATACCCGTGAATTAATACCTAAAATCATTTAATTCAACCGGTAAATAAAATAAAAAGTACCAAAATTCTAGCATTTTTACCGCAAGTTCATCCATCTTTAAATTTTTTTAATCAACTAATTCATTCCTCATTAGTTTTTTCGTTCATCATAAAAGTAAGAAGTGTTTTGTTTTGAAAAAAAAAATTGTATATTATTTTTATACAGAGTATTAAAATAATTACATACTTTTGTTTAATAATAAGTTTAGTGTTGAAATAAATTGTTATTTGTTTAAAATTTATTTAAAAAAATGGATCCAACATAATATATAAAATATAGTGGTAAAAATTTAGTTTGTTTCTTATTAAAAAAATATTGGTCTTGGTCGTGTGCATGACTGTTGTTGTAATCACGGAAGGAATGTCGAATTGAGTTGGAAAACAAATTATAATGAAGTTGAATGACACGAAATTAATTTTCTGTTTATTATAAAATAGTGTGATCCAATGATTTAATATGAAAATTAGGTGATTTCAGTTAACACGTTAAATTACAGAAATAGTTTTGATTTACACCGAAATCAAAAGGGATTTTTGTTCCAAATTTCCCATACTCCATAACCATAAAAGACTAATGGCGTCGAAGACGCTTTTTTTTAATTTTCAATTTTTATTTGTTGAATTTTCGGTTGGAATGTTATTATGGTTTATGGTTTTAACCGGCTTATGGATAGATAAGATTTTTGCGGTGCAGCAAAGAGGTGGTAAATGGTGATGTCTACCGAATAATTTAATTTGCATTCTTCTACTATATCGATAATATGGATTCATCAATTATTTTGTATTACGCTTTTCTTTTTGTCGTGCTAATAGAAATTATTTGTTATAGTTTTTTAATATTAGGTTAGCTGAGTAAGTTTTATTTTCATCGAAATGCTATAAACATGAATTAGTATTTTATCTTGTATCTACTTTATGCTACAGTTGGGGTTTATGTATTAGAACCCCATCTATTTTGTAAGTTGTATTGGAGACTGAGAAGACGCAACAAAAATTGTATGGTATTTAAACAACAGTTACAACCAGAGAAAAATCTTGTAATTTTAAAGTTATTTCTTGGTAAAACGAAAAGGTTTTACTTATAGAAATTAGCCAAAATGACAACATTTTATTTTAATAGCAAATTCATATATGACATTACCTCATTTTAGGCCAAGATGGTTCAATTTTACATTTTCATTTTAAATTCGGATTTATTTTAAAATGGTTATGTAAATAAAATCTTTTTGAAGTAAAATGTAAAGTATTTCATATTCAATAGAAGAATCCTTTTACGTTTTAATTGTTTCCATTTAAGTCAAAATGTTTCTTTTCACATTTTCATTATAAAAATAAAATGAATTTATAGTTTAATTTAAAATTATACAATACCATTAGGATTTTTTTTTAAATTAAAACAGTTGGTTTGGATATATTTATTGTTGTATGTATATTTTATAACAAAAATTCAATTTATACTCAACTATACGTCATAAAATACATAAAAGTCTGTCAGGTCAAAACTTTCGTCTACTATAATAACTTCTGGCATTTTTGTTCCAGTTGCCAAGCAATTACTTCGACATTGGTCAATTTTTTTACTGTACATCTTTTATTGTTGCGGCATGTAACAAAAAATCCACTTGTGAATCAGAAATTGTTGGTTTTTTGCACGCTTTTGAGTCTAATTAATATAAAAATTAGAATATTTTGATATTACCTGAATTGATATTAGGGCTTAAGAAATTTGTATACAACTTCGAATTTAATTTGTCACAAATAGTAAAGTTGCTTTAACCATAAATATATCAAAATTTAAGAGCAATAAATTACTTTTACCGCAGAATTGGTGGTCGAAATCTATTTCTATCTGTTATTAATATACAAATTTATTTAAAATATTTTTATACTTAATGGAAAATTATTTATTGTCGACGTCATTTACCAAATGATAACCTGAACTATTGTTGTAGCGTGGCCACTCTTTTAAAATTGTTGAAAGTGACAGCCCTTATTATATTTTATATTTATATATTTATATTATATTTTTCATTCGAAATTCGCGTAATTGTTCCCATTTTTCCTTGATCTCATCCCAAGGCTCGGAGTTGTTCTTGAGCCAGAGTTTAATTTGCTCCATTTCGGCTAAAAAAATCAAATACATAATTAAATAAATAATAAACCGTAACTTGTAGATATTAGCTAGTAAATAATTTACCATCTGAAGTGCTGGCATTCGAGGAGAGATCTAACAAATCTTCGCAAACGAGTCATTTTGTTGAACTCGCCTGATTTCGGCGCGATTTAAATCTAGCGTTTTGGTACCGGTCATATAATTTACCAGTAGGATTTTGTCTAGTAACAAAATATGTCGCTTGTAACCAAATTAGATACTAAATACAGTGATAAATTAAACAAATAATGACTTACTTCTATTTCTGATTTGAACAATTGGCTGATTTTTTTAGTTAGTGCCGCCATATCTTGTAAAATCATTCGACGTTTTGTTTTAACACAAAATTCAATCACAGTGTGTACCAGCTCTTTTTGGTTTATTGGAGACAATTGTTTAGTTTGCAACAAGTGTTTCCCGGTAATTGAGTTGTTTTAGAATGCCGTCTAAAGATGGACGAACATGGGTTGGTTCTCCAATAAACCGCCACTGGGGTCTGTAGTATTGGGTTGGTTTTGAATCCATTCGATGATTCTGCT
Organism: Tipula unca; assembly: GCA_951394425.1. Taxonomy (NCBI): domain Eukaryota; kingdom Metazoa; phylum Arthropoda; class Insecta; order Diptera; family Tipulidae; genus Tipula; species Tipula unca. The sequence goes on along the minus strand of OX596382.1, from coordinate 181,436,019 downwards.
GCTCATCGTTGTAGTAGTGGTTATTTGAGATGAGGAGTCTTCAATAGGTAAACCCTGAAATATACATATTTGTTAAAAAACAGTTTTAGTAAAATGACAGCTTGTTTTAAATTTGTTCAAAATAGCTTACAATTTCAGCACACCACTTAATAAGCCCCTTCTAAAGAGAATCATTTGTCCGAATTGTTTTATATACGGGAATAATTTTTCGATATCTTTCATAATCATGTTCTTCATCACGTTTTCGGTAACCCACAACCCCACAAAAAATCGGCAGTCCCTTATGAAACTTCCCAACTTAAATAAGAATAAGTTTAAATTTTATTTCCGGATCCATGTCGGCAACATCGACAACTGCAACATTTTCCTTTTGTGTAGTGTCATCCGCATTTTCACTCGCCATCTTTATATCGTTATTGTGTAAATTAGTATAAATAATCAAATTTAATTTAGTTCGACACATTATTTAGGTTATGATTTCTTACCCAGTTTCGCAAAAAACGCTGTATACCAACTGTATTTCATCAGTTTTATACATCTTAAAACCAGAATTTACTGTTTAAATTTTGTAAAAGAGATTATTAACCACATTTCCACTTGTCATTTTTATATTGTCAAATATTTATGAAAAATATTAATAACTTAATAATTCAGAATACAATTTTATTAATCATTTTCACAAAAATTTTGGTTTATCATGTGTGAACAAGAAAACAAATAACGCACTTAAACAAGCTGAGATCAAAAACACACGCACTTTCATTTGTTGCCAAATGAATTATTTTAGAAATGTCGGCCCCTTAATTGTTTTTTTAAATTTGGAAACAGAAAAAAATCACTAGGGGTTAAATCTGGACTATAGGGTGGCTGAGGGATTTATTCAAAGCCGCATTCACGCAGAGCAGTTTGTGCAATTTTGCCTTATGAACAGGCGCGTTGTCGTGGAGAAGTAAAATCTTACTTCTAACTTTACCATGCCGTTTCTCTCGGATGGCAATCTTCAATTTGTATAAAATTTTCGCATAATAGTTGCTTGTGATAGTGGTTTTTTGTGGCATATAATCAATTAACAAAATTTCTTCTCCATCCCAGAAAATTGTGGCCATAACCTTCCCAGCTGACTGTTGAGTCTTAAATTTCTTAGGGAGAGTTTCATCTCATTTTTTCCATTGCATAGATTCTGGTTTGGATTCCGGATCCCAATGATGAATCCATGTTTCATCGCCCGTCACGATACTATTTATGAAATTATCAGGATCATTTTCATTCATATTTAAAATGTTTCTTGAAGTTTCGACCCGAATTTTTTTCTGTTCCGGGGTTAGCAAACGGGGAACCCATCTTGCACTAACTTTTGAAAGATGAAGATGATCATGCACAATTGTAAATGTGGTACCAAAAGAAAGCCTGAGATTTCTCGATAATTATGCAATATTTACACGGCGGTTCCTAATACAAAATTTTCTGCCAAAATAACGTTTTCATGGGTGATGGGCTCCTGTGGTCTTCCCTGGCGCTCATCACCTAGCGATTATCTACCACTCTTGATTAACCTACTTCGTTACTGTAGAATATTTTGGTCCACATTCACCATAAACTTTTGACGTAGAATCGAAAATAAATTTACCGTTTTTTCATCTTTACAAAAAAATTTAATTACCTCACGATTAAACTCGTGTTGCAAAATTGACGTCCAGAAATAAATAAAACAAAAGTAGGGTCTAGATGTTTCTTGTAGACAAAAAATAAATTTGATTTTTTCTTTCACTCCATAATTACATATCAATACTACCAATATATTGATTTGCCCTCGTATTTTGATTTAACATGTCTTTTCTAGTTAAAAACCATAATAATAAAAGGAGTTTTAAAAGGGAAATTCCTTTTGATACAAAATTTAACTTTTTTTTTAACTTTTACTTTTAAAATTAAAATAAATGGTGATATTTAAATGGATTCCTTTAGAGTTAAAATTAAATAGGGAAATGTCATTTAAAAAGTAAATCTTTTTACATTCAAATGCATTTTTTCGCTGGGCGTAGCAGCTGTTTTTCATATGACGGGGTTTAATTGTAAAATGCGAAATAATATGATTAATTTGGAAGAAAATGAACAAACTTTATCTTCTGTTATATTATCTTCAAATGGTTCTACCCCCAGTTCGGTAGATACAACGTAAGTTTATAGAGGAGGAAAATTGTAGCTTTGAAATTTACTGAATCGAAAGTATCACAGATAAACGATTGATCCCCACCAAACTCGAAGATAAAATAACAATAGGCGATAAGGTTTCATTTTTAAGTTAGTTCATATGTTCTTCCAAATTAACCATATTTCACACTAAACAATTAAACCACGTCACGATTCAATTAGAATTCATTGTTTGTTTTTTGCTCTGTAGAACAAAAGTACGTGAATCCGCCCTAACTTCAAACACAATTCCGTTTTTTAGCTATACACCAGTGTTCATTGGTTGGCACTTTTCCAGGTAACCCTACTTCTAACAAGATTCACAAACATGGATATATCATTTCCATAAAATGGAGGATGGTATAATAAGCTGGCTGTCGGCATAAGTATCGCACTGTTCTATTAATTTTTGGCCTTATTATCAATTAAACTAATTCTGAATTTTAAACCCAAACTTTCACTTCGGAACTACCAATTTTTTCTGCGCTCAAATCAATTTAAAATCTGTAATAAAGTTTGTGTAGAGACGAATCAGGCAAAATTGAAAAATGGCAGTGGTCATGTAGAATGTGTATCTTTCTTTTCTTCTATTTTACTATTCCTACGAAAATGTACTTATGTTAAATGTACTTATATTAAAATTTTCATACAAACTTATTTATTATGTATATATTTGAAACTGACTTTTCTGAGTAATAGCGGAAGAAAAGAATGATACAAATAGAAGATTTAATTTGATTATTCTTTTCGAAATGTTTCCGAAACCGATACTTATTTGTAGAATTGATCTATTCAAATAAGTACCCTGCTGCTCAACAGACTTTAGGTATAGTGAAAGTCAGACCCAAGAATGATTGGTTTGATGACGAGTGTCGTCTTGCAGTTGAGCAACAAAATATAGCCCATAATGAAGTGCAACAACGTCTCACAATCGCAAGGAAAAACAAGGCAGCTCTTGCAAGAAGGGCAGCTAAGCGGATTTGTAGACGGAAGAAGCGAGAATGGTGGAAGGCCGAGGTTCTGAAAGTACAACAACTCAGCAATGAGCATAGTTCACGTAATTTCTTTAAAGGAATTACTGGATTGCACCATACTTTCAGGCCTTCGTCAACCGCCATTCGGGACCGGGATGGAAACCTCTGTGTCAACATCGACGCAGTACTTGACGCATGGAGTGGACACTTTACTGAGCTGCTTGATGTTCATCATGCGTCACAGACTGTTGTTGAGCCACCTCTAAAACAGTCTGCGGAGATTTGCACTGAGGAGCCATCCCATGAGGAATTCACTAAGGCCATGCAGAGAATGAAACGAAACCGCTCACCTGGAGTGGACTGCATTAATTCGGAGCTCTTGATATTCGGAGGGGATACTTTGTGGAACTGTCTTTTCGACCTTATTCGATTAGTATGGCGAACCGAAGTTATGCCTGATGAATGGAAAGTGGCCGCGATATGCCCCATCTTCAAGAAGGGAGACCGCTTGAAGTGTGAGAATTATCGCGGTATAGCTCTCCTTTGCACAGCATACAAGTTACTGTCATACATTTTATTGGATAGAATCACTCCTCTGGCGGAGGGCTTGGTTGGTGACTATCAGGGAGGATTTCGTCCGAATCGATCAGTCACTGATCAGGTCTTTTCGCTGCGGATGATTCTATCTAAATATTATGAGACATCCATCTCCGTACATCAGGTTTTCCTGGATTTCCGGCAGGCCTACGACTCGATCAATCGAGAGAGTTTGTGGTCTGCCCTGGAATACCTAGGAATGCCAACAAAATTGGTACGACTGTGTAGGATGACAGTGACGCAGTCTCAATGCTGTGTTAAAGTTGAGAACAGGCTATCGACAATTTTTGCAGTTAACTCGGGTGTTCGGCAGGGAGATGCTCTGTCCCCGATACTCTTTAATCTCATGTTGGAGTACATCTTTCGTAAAACTGAAACACCTCAGCGCAACATCTTATATCGCCAGTCCAATCAAGTGCTTGCATATGCAGATGACATATGCGTGATTGGACTGAATAGCAACGGAGTGAAAGATATACTTGATCCGCTTGTAGAGTTTTCAGCTTCTGTTGGACTCCAGATCAATGAGTCCAAAACGAAATACCTGATCTCTGGTTTTAGAGACAATGGCACACCAGATTTTAGTAGTGGCCACCACACGTTTGAGGGAGTGAGGAGGTTCAAATATTTGGGCTCTCTTATCACTCACGATAACAGTGTGGGTGAGGATATTAAAGTGCGGCTGGCAGCTGGCAGTCGTTCTTTATATCCTCTAAGGCCACTGCTAAAATCTAAACACTTATCAAGTGCCGTGAAGCTGAAGCTTTACAAAGCGTTGATCAGGCCCGTTGTTATGTTTGGATGTGAAAGTTGGGCGCTGACGGTTGAGTACGAGAGATGGCTCCTTACATTTGAGAGAAGAATCATGCGTGTGATTTATGGCCCTAAACGCGAAATAGATGGTACATACCGAGCTCTGTACAATTTCGAGATCAGAGATCTGATGAAGATCCCCGATATTGTACATGAAGTTAGATCTCAGCGAGTACGCTGGCTCGGTCACGTTCTGCGTGCTGATCCGGAACGAATTGTGCAGCGATCTCTGAAAGGAGAGCCACCATATGGTAGGCGCAGAGGTCGTTGCAGGCGACGATGGCGAGAACGACTTGGTCAGATTGTCTAAGACAGTATGAAGACCAAGCTCAGGATCGAAACCGTTGGAGCCAGATTGTTGATTCAGTAAGGGGCCAGTAATGGCCTTTAACACTGTTATTATTATTATAAGTACCCTGGTGAGGAGTTAGTATTCATTAGAGATGATAGTGTACAAGCAAATTTTCCATAATCATCAAAATCAAATTTTTATTTATTAAATACGTGAAATCAATTCGGATGATTTTACTTACTTATTTAAGATAGCAGCAAATAATTCAATAAGTATCGGTTACGGAAAGCGAAAGTACGGATAAAACATCCTAAACATTAAGCCATTGATATCACTGACTTAGTATACAAAAATCTGCCTGTTATTTTAAAAAATAATAACACTTCATATACAATTTGTGCCGATAAAAAAAATCCTAGGATGCATTTCTGAATATTTTCTGGCAAAGAAACCAAAATCATACATTCGACGTAAAAAAGCGATAGAAAATTATTAAATTTGACAGGAGGGTATTAAATTTTGTTAAATTTCCAAATTGCAAAGTCAAAGAATTTCTTAAATCCTTAATTTCAAACTCGAATTACAATTTGATTTTGAACATAATTAATTGACTTTTTATTAATTTACTAATTAATTTATGATTAGAAAACTAACGAGTTTTTAATTTTATTCATTTACAGCGTATGATTCCATACTTTCGAGTATATGAGCTAAAGTCATTACTTGAGAATTTTAACTATAATCGCAGTGCAACAAAAGTTTTACTAATAAAACAAGCTGTAGAATTAGCCGAGAGTGGTCAGAAGGTGTTCATAGAGAAGGCGAAAGAGATTTATAAAAACAACAATATTCCAGTAAGATCACTTATAAAAGGTCCCGAAACAAATAAAAATAATAATACAAATACGGCTTTAGTACATCCAATCATGAATCATCAACCGCATATACCGGTTGATCCGACTCGGGCCGCCATTCATACAAATGGTGTTGTTGTATCCCCATATCAATACAACGTATCTGGATTTCCAGTTCATCCAGATGTACGACTAAAAAAATTGGCATTTTTTGATGTACTTGCCACTTTATTGAAACCTTCAACTCTGGTCCCGATTAATCAAACAAATCGTGTTCAAGAAGGAACATATTACTTTCATTTAACACCACAGCAAGCTACCGATATCGCAAGCAATCGTGATATTCGGAATGGTTCCAAAGTCGAACATATAATTCAAGTTCAACTAAGATTTTGCCTTCTCGAAACGTCCTGCGAACAAGAAGATTATTTCCCACCAAATGTAGTTGTTAAGGTTAACAATAAACTATGTACGCTACCTAATCCCATTCCAACAAATAAACCGGGTGTTGAGCCAAAGCGACCACCTCGCCCGGTTAATATAACACAAAACGTAAAATTGTCACCAACAGTTCCAAATCATATATCGGTTTCATGGTGTACAGAATTTAATCGTGCGTTTGTGATATCGGTATATTTAGTAAGGAAATTAACGTCAGCACAACTACTCAATAGACTTAAGACTAAAGGTGTAAAAGCGGCTGATTTTACAAGAGCTTTAAGTAAGTCTTATTAAGTTACTCATTTGCTTAACATAAATATTTACACAATTTTTTAAAATTACAGTCAAAGAGAAACTTAATGAGGACGCGGATAGTGAAATTGCGACAACAATGTTAAAAGTTTCTTTAATATGTCCATTGGGCAAAATGCGAATGTCAACACCCTGTCGTTCTTCCACATGTTCACATTTACAGTGTTTTGATGCTTCGTTGTACCTGCAAATGAACGAACGTAAACCGACATGGAATTGTCCGGTTTGCGATAAACCTGGTCTCTATGAAAATTTAGTGGTAGATGGGTATTTTCAGGAGGTGCTGGCATCTTCAATGCTAACATCAGATGACAGTGAAATCCAATTACACAAAGACGGATCTTGGAGTACCCATATAATGCGCAATGAAACGCAAATTTTGGACACATCAAACAAATCCGAATCAAAAGTGGAAGTTATACTAGATGATTTAGGTGAGTTATAAGGTATAGTTTTGTTGAACGCGCTTATAATCATGTATTGGAAATTTTTCCCTTTATTTTAAAATTTATAGAAATGGTTACAACGGATCCACCTAAATCAAATATAAAATCACTTACGGCAAATAGTAATAATGAACCATCATCCACAACGAATGAGACCGTGGAAGTATTAAAAAACTGTATAGTTACGATTTGGAATATAATTATTAATACAAAACTCTTCTTTTATAGGTCGATTTGACACTCAGCGATTCGGACGATGACGATTTGCCGTTAAAGCGTAAAATTCCACCGAAATCGGTACAAAATCCTAATTGTAATCCAAATAATAATAATAATCTAATGAGTGGACCGGCTGTGGCGAAACCAAAAACACCAACAAATGGTATGAGCTGTTTGTTTTTTTTGTATATATATATATATATATATATATATATATATAATATATTTAGTAGATTTTTCCGTTTTTCCGACCAAGTACTAGCATTTCCCTTTTTTTCTTTTCTTTCTCTTACATGCCGCGCTGCCTCAACCCTCTTATAATCAAAATTTATCGTGTGCTACACAAATACTACCTATAATATAGAAGATTCTTTAGAATGTGAGGAAACTATATAAATTTAATTCCATAAAATATTTGTTTATGTTTTGTAAAAGTTTTGTAAATTTTTTTAAATTTGTGAATAATTTTCCCAAATTGGTGGTTGGAGAATAAAACTACAAAAATGTCTGTTAGGTGTTCATGTAGTTTAATTAAACGCTTTAGCGATGATTTGATTGTTTATATTTTTTTAGGTGTCACTTTCTTTTCCGGTCTGGTATTTTGTCTGTAACTATTTTCTACGTATGGTAAAATGTTGTTGAGAAAAATCCCTTCCAAAACATGTACTTGCGAAAAATCTGCATCGTTCACTAGAGGTATATAGTTTAATCAGTTTGTCAATTTTTTCAATTTATATTGTTTGCAATAAATCGATTGGTATACAAATTAACCTAAAATACACGTGGAACAAATGTCGTTTAGCACGGTGGTTACACGATTTTGAGAGAAGACCAGATAAGATATATTAATAGAAGCATTTTTTGAATGAACGAAATAAAATAGTTTCAAATTTTTTAAGAATTGTTTTTTTTAGTTTTGCGAGACTATTATTAAGTTTTTTAATTTCGATATTTCTAGCAATTATATTTTATATAAACACGACACAATAGAAAAAATAATGAACAGATTGGTTTACGAAATGAAATTTCGTACATAACATATTGAATGTGTACAAATTTCTTTGAATATTGAATGAATTTTAGACCTACAACAATTTTTCAAAATAAGTCGTTTTTATTTTCAAAAGTATTAAAGTACATAACTCATGTATTATACTGAAATGAACGATTCAATGATTACCCGTATCTATAGCTGTAGTTCGTAAAAATTCGATTCTATGTCATTGTAAGCATAATATAATTATCAATTAGGTAATTCAATTTTTATTAAACAACTCTGACTGGCTGGCTTTACTCGACTTAAATTTTTATAAATCATACACTAATATATCGATACTTTTGTATAACCAAATTATTTACTCCTTATTTAACAATTAGAATTGAGCATTGTTAGTTTGATTTTTACGTGTTTTAGAGAAGTGATTTTAATAATTACTTAACTTATAGAATTAAATTGCAAAATCATCATGCCCGGTGAACTAAGTCTGCTAGACTATATAGGTGAGCAGAGTAGCACATGTAAGTGAATATTTATATAAATTGTTCACAAATCACTCAAATTTTTAAACCGATGATACATTTTACTTTCACCGATTTAGCAAATCGAAAAATCATAGAACAAAAGCGTGTTATATGTATTGTTCCAAATTGTAACGAGAAATCTGTCTTGTCGGAATTTAAATTTTTCAAGGTGCCACAAGAACATGAAAGAAAACATATCTGGTTAAAAGCTATAGGTTTAAATGAAAAGGATTTAAAAAACCAGCAGAATTTTGTTTGCGAAAAACATTTTGCTCCAGAATATATTGGTTACTCCCGGTTAACCAGAAATGCTGTACCGTGTTTGCATATTCCTTCACTAGATGACGACATCTCGATAAATACTGCTAGCATTGGCTCAATTGAGTAACCTTCTCAAAGCGAACAAGCACGTGGACCTATTGGAACGCAAACGGAGAAACTAGATTCTTGCAATTCATTGACCAGGGGTACACTTCCTGAGTGGACAATTATTTATTAAGTTGTGGCGATTGTAGCGAAAAACCAATAAAACTTAATTTGTACAAAAAAAAATGAATGAAATTTTTGCAAAATTAATTATATAATATTGTTGAGAATTTTAACATCTGTCGGCCTAATCGAAAAAGCGAGAAAGATACAAATTCTCTGAATTGTGTCTGCAAGGTTGACGGAGTGTTTTAAATCATAATTATATATTTTTAGGCAAAAATTTTCAAATCAACAATAGTTAAGTTAAATTAACATAATTTTACTAAAACGTGCCTTTAATAAAATGTTTACTTTATTTGTTGGTTAATTTATTTTAGCTTTGGATAATTTGCAATTTTTTTTTAGTTATTTAAAATGTTTTAAACACATTTACGGCATGTCACTATAGTTTAGCATAGACTAATAAATGTAAATAATTCATCTGTTTCAATAAAATACGCATAAAAGTTGTTTCATGGAAATAATAAACCTAGTTTAATTTGTAATCAAAATTTGATTGACATTAAGTTATTCTAAATAAACAAGAAACTATTGAAATAATATTGACCAATACGAGAAAAGGAAGAATGAAACCAGATAAAAGAACCAGAACTAGGCACTCAGACGAAATAATGGGACATAAGAAAAAAATAATAAGAATAGCTCAGCGATGAAATTTAAGCAGAGAGTAAATTTATCGAATACTTCGGTTATCGAAAAATTCGATCAATCAATCTTATTTTCCTATTATGAAAATAAAAAAAATCTGATGTGTACATGACATGACTACACACAAACGTGTTTACAAGTAGGTTAATTTTTCGTGGCTCAACAAATTTCTCAGAATTATCAGAAGATTTACTCTCTGTCAAATGCGAGCCGTTTTTAGAGCCGTTAAAACCAGTCAAAAAATAATTTAAATTGCTAAAAATACATCTGGATTTAATTAAGAAAAACCTCTTTTATATTATCTCGTTAAAATTTTAATCTTAATTTAATTTTTAAATTAAAAATGCACTATACAAATTGATATTAATAATTTTCATAATTAATCAAAAAAATGTATACTACTAGATTACTTTTAAAAATACGTTCTATTTGATATATCACAGAGATATCATCATCCGGCATATGTGGTCATTTCTACAAAACTCCATAAATACTTGTAAAATAAAATTCCAATTTCAATTTTTTTTTTGTATGCAGATTTATACGTGTATATCTCGAGGTTTTTGGTAGATTACTACCAAAAGTTTATCAGATCGGCATTTTAACACAATGATGTTACATAAATAAAAAACCGTTTAAACACCTGAATTAGATACTCAGCCATTTTTCAACAATGTTCAGGGGAGATAGGACAAAAACAAAATCTGAGAAACATTTTTTTTTTCGATAAACACTATCCTTACTACGTAAGTTTGATAAAGTAAAATGTGAGAGTATAAAGTGACTCAATTTAAGATACCCTCTATATCTGTCAAGAATTGTTATGTGTTGTAGAGTATCAGCAGGCTCCATCCATGATCATTATCTAGTTTTTTCATTATTTAATTTAAGATAAAAATTCCAATCCTCTTTTTTGCTGCAATATTGCTTAGCTGTGCATCGTATTGATCTTGATTATGGTCAGTTTAAGTGTAATTTTCGCTCTGCTAATACGTTGTAAAGCCTCGAGAAATTGATGCTGCTGTATTTTTTCTCTATTTCTCGGACGTCGATATTCTCTTATATATTTTTTTGTTAATCGATTTATATGGATAATTTTGTTGAACAACGTCGACATCAATGATATATCCGAGCTCATTAATGTGTAAAAAAAAAATAAATTTCATTTATCTTATGGCTATGTTCCATAATTATTATGTATGTGATTCACTTCTATTTCTAAATTATTTAATATTATTTTATTTTATATTTAATGTGTGGATATATTTGGCTTCAAATGAGCGAATCATTTAAATGTCAAAATGTAATTTATACTAGAAATTGATTCAATTATGGGTGCACCTAATGTTCAGTTAGAAGCGCAATAAAATATTATTGAATTAAGGAAAGTATTTATAATATTTTTGCAATTTTGATAAACGAATGATATTTCAGTGATAAAATTTTTGAGTTACTAGTTAAATGTATTATTTCAATGGAATTGCTCGATTCCTTCCCTTATTGATTTAATTTTTTATAATATGGTTGATATTATGCATTGTTTCTCATGGTTATCAGATGCCGTTCCTGTTTTCAGTTTATTTGTATGGTATGTTATATAACGATATGATGTTTGTAACTATTACCATTTGATATAAATAACTAAACTTCAGACATTACATATATGAAACGATTTAGAACTTCTCGGCTACGAATTCAGCTTTCGGAATAAAATAAAAAGTTGATGTTGCATTGGAATAGGTTTAGAAATTGGGTAGGTATTTTGCACAAGTATACCAACATTTTTCCTTACCATAGTCTCCATAGTTGTAACTATCGCAAAATTAATACCTATGTTTATTGAATGCTTCTTACATATCAATTAAGAGGGGATTTTTTTTGGATTTTGATCACAGCAGTATTAAAATTAGTATATGAATATGTATACATATTGTACTTTATTAGAAATATTATTCTTTAATTAATAAAATAAATATTGTAAAATGTTTCATGGACATATACGAATAAAAATAATTGACAATTACTTATTTAATTAAGCCTTGGAACAATTCAAACTGCTAGTGAAAAGCTATCATGTAGCTACTAGCTAGTATAAGGTTAAATTATGTTCATATTAAAAATAAACTAAATTAATTTGTGAGTGAGAATTAAAATTATGTATATAACTTAAAATTAGCAACAATTATGGTAATTAAGAGAAAATTAAAGGTAAGTTTATTTCCTAATTTATCAATATAAATTTATACTATATCATAAGATAAATAAATGTTAATTTGTTTAAGCACACCGTACAATAAGTCTGGATACTAACAACGATATCGAATGAAATCAGCCAAATAATCGTCGGAAATAAATAAATAAAAACTTCTAAGGCCCAGAAGAAAATTTTTCTAACATTAGTGAATGAGACGATGCGATGCATTAGCATTACATTTAACCTTAGCAGAATCGAGATTGAAAAAATTGACAGGCTGACTAGCATTGAAGCAAGAGAAGATATGGCTTGACTTTATACAGCGAACAGAGCAAAATGCATAGTTATCAATAAATTCTGTTTCAATAAACTCACCCAGCACGTACGAAAACAAACATCCGCGCTAATCTAGAATTGCCAGCAATTAAATGATGCAGCAATGAATCATGCCGTGGTAATTCATCATAAAATACATTCGACTACTTTTGGGACGGCTAACCAATTAGATGACGTTGCCAATATGGAAGGAGTTTCGCAGAAAGGACAGTAGCCATTCATAAGGTAGACGAAATAAGAAATTTATTTGTGAATTATGAATAATATGTAAATTAATTAAAAAAATTAAAACATTAAAATAAATAAAATTTCTTATTATTTTTATATAATATTATATAATATTTATTTTTAATATTTATAATATTTATTTTTAATAAAAATAGTCCATTAGATTTTGATAAACTATTGAACTAAAAATTAGCTTATTCAACTAAATTTGATAGTCAAATTCAAATTTGATTCGATTGTATTCAATTTCATTTGTAAAACGCGATGAATTTTATTTAAATGACATGTTTATCACATCGTGAATATTGCACTTAAAAATGTTTATAATAGTGAAAGCCTTACATACAATAAGTAAATAAATAAATCGAAAATCAAATTTATGTAGCTAAATGCTTAATTCATATTTAGGGTACCGTACATATAATAATTATTATATTATTTCACTATTATTTCACCATAAAATTAATAAGTAAATGTAGGTACCAACAAATTTAAATATTAGACAATTCCAAAAATATTTTTAAATAATTGTTTTGATAGCAAATTGTGTCCTTCATTATCTATGTTTATCGCTTTATCTCTGAAAGTTCAAGGTGCAACATTTTGAAAAAAATTTGGAACGTGAATAGAGTGATAAAGATAAAAGGAAAACTATTGCGGACATAAAATGTTTAATATTTGTTAAACTACAGTGTGTTGGAAATTGTGCTAAAAATTGATTTTAATATAATTTCAGGGTCTGACATCGGACTAAAATATTTGTTATTTATTCTATCTGTAATCGTGGTTGAGATATTCGACGTTTCGCTTTTAAATTAAGTATTTAGCGCATAACTTAAAATATTTCTTAGGCTCTGTGTTAAATTGTTAAAAATTAAAATAATGCTGACAGAAAACTCATCTGTTTTAGTTTGTTCATCACAAACAAATTTGATTTTCCTGTCAAAATTTTAATTTTTAACAATTTATTTTACTAATTGACACATGGCCTTAACTAATCAAATAAACTTTTACTGAAATCAATTTTTACAAACTGATTATTTTTCAAATAAAATTAGTTAGTATACATATTTAAACATAGCTATGCTCACTGTACGGAATCCTCGGAGTATGAAGTTCATGATTAACCTAACCGGACTCTTTGTTGTTGCAAATACTTTGGCAAATTGCGAATATTCTCTTTTGCATATGGTCATTTTTTATATTCGTCGATTTATCTTTTTAAATAATGTAGTATTAGATTAGGCTCAAGGCTCTAAAGTTTGTGTGGCCAAAAACGATTTATACGGTACCCAGGTTTTGGAAAATTGAGTAAAGTAGAAATACATAACTGGAGTTACGCCATCGGTGAAAATCTAAGTAACAACTTTGGTTAAATTTGGCAGTAAAATCTTTAGCCTTAGGATGCAATTACGCTGGAAGCTGCGATACATATTTATAGGACGTTCTGATTATTCAAAAATTTTGTTTTGCTGATCTCTTTTGGTTTCAATAAAATTGTACTGGTTACTTGTTTGATTTGCGTTGTCAGCTTATGTTAAAAAATAAAATTAGGTATTTCTCAATGTGTATTTATGTAGAATCGATATTGTACATCAAGATCATATTATATATTATAGGAATAGATGATAAAATCGATTTTTGATAGAACAATTATTTATTGGAAATATTTAGGATTTCGTTTTGCCTGATTTGTAAGATTGTTACACAATAAATTCATCTTGAAAATTCATATTTAGATCAGTTTAATTGATGTTCTTCTTCTGTTCTTTCTTAGTATTATTCTAAAATATGAGTATCGTGTGGTCGACTAATTCCAATGGGCGTCTATGTATTTTACAATCTCCGAATTTCTTGATATGTAATGATTTCCAACTAATATTCTCTTATTAGAGATTTGAACGAGCGGATGATTCTAAATTTAGTATCCGGGTATTTTAGCGTTATTTTGATATTTTCTTTACAGCCCATTAATTCAATGTTTTATCGCTTTCTACGATAAGATTGTAAATTGGTGGAAATGATGTTCGCTCCGTGTGATTTTTCGTGACTCGTCGATATTCTGGCCAAATGAACTTGCTTAATTTAAATGTAAACATGTGATTCGTTGTTTTGTTTGTCTGTCAATACCAAAATTATTAAAACAAATTAATTTTTATTATATTTTATAGGGGAACGAGTAATAATTTATATAATTCCTATAATCTTATTTTCCATTTTTTATTGTTTTTTATATTATGTAACTCATGTACTACTTTTCAAGTTTGATTAATTATTAGTAAGTGATGATCAAAATTTTTTAATTTGTGGTGATCAATATTTTTTTTTATAAATAAATGAACTTTCTTATTATAAAAACAAGATGGTGTACATTTTTTCTCTCGAATCGTCCGCATATATTTTATAATGTTTTGATCGAATTCTCCAAGCATGTAGTGTATTTAAGTCGAATAAATTGATTTTTAAATAATAATGTATCTATATCTTTCCTATTTTGTTTAAGTTTATTTATTTTTTTTTATTTTTTTAAGTTGAACTGAATTCCAAGAAAATGTGTCTGAGATCTCAGCAAAGGCATTAGAAATATATAGTCTAAAAGATAACTTCAGATTTATAAGTGCCAATAACTACTACTGTGTGTGTGGTTGGTTGGTTTTAAATAATTTAAAAGCAAATTATTATTTTATGAAACGAAGAAAGCGAAGAAATCATTTCATTTAAGTTGTGTTTTGTTTACTTTTGAATTTTAATTTTTTTTTGTAAATAGATTTTACTTCTTATTTATTATTAAAACAGTAGTAATGGAATTTTTAAATTTAAAGAAAATGTAAAATGAAAACGAATAAACATATTGTGTATTGTATTAAAACATAAAAAAAAACGATTGTGGCCTTTTAATTATATAAATTTTTTACGGGTTTATCACAATGAAATGGTTTCTTGTTTTTTTCGGGATAGAATAGGGGTTTTTTAGAATTAGAATTTTTCAAAATATTTTACGTAAATAATTCGATTACGAAGTCAAAATAATTTTATCACTGTTTAATATTCGAAACCACTTCATTGTGATTTTCTCCCTTCCATCGATGGTTTGGAATTGAAATATTTTGGTGCTGGGGCAGAACGAATGGTGAGTCTGAAAGAAATTTATGGTTGGAATGCATGTCTTTACTAAAAGTAAAAAATGTAAGTAGTTGTTAATAGTAAAAAGGAATTAAATAAATTTTCAAACTTCTAAAGAGTTTTATTTTAGTTAACAATACAATAATTCAGCTACTCATTCAATGTGGTTATCTATGTAATAAAATTTGTAATATTTACTGAATGTAAATCTAAATTCAACTTTTTTTTGCAAAAATAATATCAAATTGAACTCCGCTGTTATATTATTAACGTATGTATTTGTTAAATCCTAATTTACGAGAATTATAGGTTAAATTGAGTTTGGTTAGTTAGACAGTTTGCTCCTACATTTTGAAAAAATTATACATTTTTGAATTTTGATTAAAAAGATCGTAAGTATTCTGATAAATATGGATACCAGGAATGAGTTTTTTAAATTAGAAAAATCTTTAAATTCCATTCCAAATTATAGTCTTAGTAAATTGAGAGTCTTCATTATACCTAAACTTTTCGCTGTGTTTCGCATTTTTAGTTTCAATCATGTACAGCAAGACAGCAGTACATGTCGCGTTTGTATAAATTGGATGGATGATTGTAGTTTATAATTTTTTTAAATTTTATATTATGTTTCTCATATTTTTTGCTTTATAAATACATACATACATACATATTTATATAATTTTTAAATCATGCAAACAGTTTTTACATACTTTTATTTATTTTGTTTCATTGTTTCTATTATTTTTGTTTTTCTTTTCTCCTTAAAAAAAAAAATCAATCACAAATTCTAGATAACTTATCATCGTCTATAATATCGTTAGATTCACCATCGCCCCCGTCAACACCAAATCCACATCATTCGAATGGTGTTAACTCATCAAACGGTAAGCAATAATATATCTATATATTTGTGTAGTCAATCGTTTATATCGATATTTTTAATTTTTTTATAGTAGTAACATCATCATGTTTGCCAGCTTCATCGGTACCAACATCCGAATTGGGAGCCAACTACCAAATAAATCCTTTATCAATAAATAGGTGAATTGAAAATTTGCTTTAAAATTTGATGCCTATACTAGCTATAATAGTTTTATTTCGTTGTCCTTAATTAAATAAATAAGAATTACTTTATAATTTCCTTATGGTAACTAAGTTCGAATTTTAATGCTTTGAATTGAGCTTCTTTTATTTTATAACGATTATTATTAATTTTTGAATTATTATTGTGTACTAAAAGCAAAAAACTATGATACCAAAGGTTTATTTATTGTAAATAATTTAGTTATGCGTTTTAAGATTGAATGAACTAATTTCTAAAAATAATAAAAATGTAATAAAAGTTTACTAACAATATCAAAATATGAAATAATTATAAGAACATTTTTTAAATACATACAATATGATTAATGTTTTGTTTTTGTCTAATATAAAATACATATTAATATTATTAATAATTTAATTTACACTGTATAACAAGCACACAATGCTCTTTTGATAAATTAACACATCTAATATTTTCTAATTCAATAAATTTTTATTTTCGGGATACTCTTTATTTTGTGCCAGTTCTAATATTTGTTGAGTAATTTTTGAAAAATTGTAATAATAACGACTATGTAGTATAAACTCTATGAATTATGCTCAAAACAAGATCTATTTGTATTATCAACATATTATATTCGAGATACACATTTCAAAGCATGTAATCTGGAGATTTTTATAATTATTTTATAACTTCTCCAACTTGGAGAAAGTTTTTGTGGTCGCAAAATTTAAAATAGTTGAGTGATCGTAATACAATTCTGTATAATGAGCGTAGAGGAGAAATTTAGATTTGATCACTATAATTTATAATATCACATCGATTAATTTCGCCATAATAAAATGTATTAATTTATTAGTATTCACATAAGTAGTTGCCGCGAGTTACACTATAATTAGATGAAGAACACAACCTACCCTCTATTATATAGAAATATAGATGGTAGTGAATAATTATATATTGTATTAGCAAATTATATTGATTCATCAAATTTTACTTACTCTATTCCCGTGTCCACGATTATTTATGAATTAATAAATTTTATTCTAACAATTAGAATTCATAAATAGATGTGTTCTTATGATTCAAATAGAATTTGCGTGAGTTTAAGTTAAAATGTGAAGAAAGGGATTTAATCGTCAGTTTAAATTAAAATCAATCAGATAATGTTCGAAAATAAGGTTACGTCAAAAGTTAAACTGATGTCAGCAAATTAGAAAAGACCAGTTTATGTTTGGATCTTTTCAATTATGTCTTAAATCCATCAGAAATGCTCGTTATTATAAATATTTTTCAAACTAATATTCTTATTTCAATTATCTCAAAATAACAAACCTCAAAAGTGTGTAAATAAATTTGTACACTAACATTATTGTAATAATTAATAACAAACAAACATGGTAAAATTTACTTGTAAATAATTTAAACAAAAATGTAATAAAAAATTAAAACTTGTAATTAACAGTTAATTTACTTTCTGGGTATGTTTTTACTGATGGTCTTCCAAACAATTTTTTTTTTCATAAATAAACATTTTTCTAGACTTCCCGAAAGCTTACTATTTTATGAGCTTGATGAATTGAATTTTCTTAACTACTAAAAACGCGCGATAGGACTTACACCAAAGTAAGTATCCTTCTTGTAATTATTTCATATGATTTTATTATTTTGGCCCTTAATATTTAATTTAATTTTTTTTTTTTTTTAATTTTGGTATTTGTTTTAAATAACATTTTTAAATTAAGAGAAATTAAATAGGGAGTAGTAGTTTTGTCCGAAATCTATTTTAAGTTACTATAATTTTTGTTTTTTTTTATTATTTATTTATTTATATCTGTATAGGAATGAACTGGAGACTTTAGGAAATTTAGTTGGAGAATTAGAGGATAGTGAAGATTGCCAAAGGATTCTATCGAGTATGCAACACAATTGGAATAGTGGATTTATGGCACATACACACCAACAATAATAAACTAATATAATTTATTATATATATTCTTAATTTAATTTACATTTTACATAACATAATTTTTTTTTTTTTTTTTTCATTTAAAATTTAATCGATAATTTTAGGGACGAACAAATTAGTTGCTAGTTTAACTTCTCGTTATTATTTAAATTTAATATTTTGAGTTACATATTTTATAATTAATTATAATATATACATATATGCAACAACAAAAAAACAATAACTACATTATTATAATCTTATTTTATCTTTCTTAAGTATAATTTATTTAAAGAATTTATTAATTTACTAATTATAGTGAACAACAAAACATGTACAAAAAATTATTTACAAGAATTATAAATTGAATTAAAACAAGTTATAAAAATATATATTTTTTTTGTTTGTTGAAATAAGTACGGTATGTTTTTAATGTCACAAAAACTTTGATTACTTATCTTGTGTGTTATTAACGCTTAATGTGTAACGTGTGATCTGACCGTATCTTGCTTACCTCAAAAGTCAAAACACACATTTTATATCTAAGAAGCAGTATAGCTATACATACTTATATCAAATCGCGTTTTGAATAAATTTATGAATCATCGATCAACATTTTTTTTTATTACCAAAGTCTACGGTTTCGTATATCAAAACTTTCGGTTTTGATTGTTGATTAACAAACAATGACGATTACTACAAAAAATGAAGACTTGATTCAAATGTCGTGAACAATTATTTAATTACTGAGAAATTTTGTTGGTCATGGGTGGGTTTGGTAAAAGCTTTATTTATAATTTGAATGTTTTGATGGACGAAATTTTAATTCATATATTGCCAAACAATTCGGTACAGAAAGATTTAAAAACTCACAACACTATACCATCTTTTTGGTATGTATTTCAAGAAGATTCTGATTTCGAGAGATAAGACCATTGTTTCTCATACTGTGCGGGTTAGTTTTATTTTGAATTTTCAAACAATCAATATAATTGTTTCAAGATACCAATGACTTTGTTGAAGATTCACAAATACAGAGTTGCAGTTAGCATAGACACAGACTAGTGCGTATCTGTACCACATCATATATATAAAATTTCTTCTTCACTACGTCGATCTCACCAAGATCCGGCGGGACATCTAGATGAGGGGCTCCCATAAATTTTATTCTGCTTTGTGCTAAACGTGGACAGATGCAAAGCAGATGGAGAACTGTTTCTTTCTCCTCCTCATATCCGCAACTATGACAATATTCTTAAGCGGAAACTCCCAGTCTACCCACAAATTCACCTATGAGACAGTGAGCAATGTTAAAATACCCTAGCACCCCCGTCAAGTGGATGTTGGACTGTACAGCCATCTCATTTAGAAATGAGAGACACTTCTGGGCTACCTTCGACGTAAGGAAGTGTGATTGTAACGTTTTATTGGAATCCCCACTGTTCGAAAAAATGCGAATATCCTTTGCAGATAATACCTCAACCAGTGCGATACTTTCATCATCGCGATGAGTTCAGCCTGAAAGAGACTGTAAAAGTTGGGAAGACGAAAAGAGAAAGCACCATACGAAGCTCAGCACCTCCTTGTCCATAACTGCCTCACTCATCCAGTCTTCTCTGGTGGGAACCTCAATTAGGAACTTCATCTAGAAAATGAAGGCGATGGAATAGCGTTGTCGGAAATATCAAGGATATCCCTGTTGTACATAATTAATGAGTGTCATATGTTGTTGCAGGTTAACATGGAAATGCAGGTCGTTCTTTGAACGAAGGTTGACCAAAACTTTTAAATCTGGCCACTGAACGACAGCTCATATTAGTAGTATGGCTCTGACTACTGAAACATAAGCTCAGTGTACAATGTGGAGTTCTTATCATAAACTCTTTCCAATGACATTTTTACAGGAATAGAGCGCTATAATAGCTTTCTTTACTCTTTCTAAAATGTTTTCCCGCTCGATTTGCTGTCCAAAATAAGGACGAGGTATTTCACTTTGTCTATAAATGTCAAGTTGGCATTTAATGTTGGCGGGTCGATCTGACGAAGTCTGTGCCTTCTAGTAAATAGGGCCAACTTAGTTTTCTGTATATTTGAGAAAGCCCAGTGCGTATTACATTCGCTCTGAAAGCGTATTTTCTGAAGGAAGCAATTCAGCCAACCAGTCGACTAGAAGTCATTTCTTATCAGCTTGCTTCTCATCGTATTCGACCATTTTTAATAAATTCGAGAGCAACTCCATTAAAATTTTCGAGTTTGATGTCTTCAATAGTCGATTGAAGACAAGTTGACCTTTCTTTTCAATGTCGAACGATTTGGAATTATTGAAAATGTTCACGAAATTCGAATGCTCAAAGATGCTATCGAATTTCTCCACTTTTGGTTTAAAAGTTTGTGAAATGCCAGCTGGACTCTTTATCAGCATTTTGCGACGGTTTAAAGATATTTGGAATAACACATCGTGCGTTTTAGGATTAATATATTTTATTCGTCCACCACTTGGATTAGATAGTTATAGTGATCAAATTTCTCCGGAATATTCTCGAGAAGGCATCGAAATAGTGTTTACAAAGACGATTTGTGTTTGAGATTCTGAAAGAAGTATACTGCATGTTGGCTCTGGCAAGATGGATCGCACTCACTTTATCCATTTGCGGTGCAGCCAATGCCGATTCTGGATCGAACTGGATACACTGTAACCGGGCGATGGAACCCTAGTGCCCGAACAGCAAAGTGTCCGTTTTTCGCACCACGCGACTGTTGAATTACGATTAATTTCGCCAAAATATGCTGTATTCAATACTGACGATTTAAGAGAGCTGAACTGTTCGATTACTGCTCGGTCTTGTAGAGCAAGTAGCTTTGACATTGAAGCGATTGGTGTTCCAAAATTTTGTATGAATAATACTATTTGATCGAGTGTCAAATCGAAGATCGTAATATCTACAAACCACTGAACTGGGCTTCGGATCATTTTCAATTTAAGCCAATCAGGCAATATTTGCACCGGTTCCTGCGTGTCAAAGATCAATGCCTGTGGTGGCGGAAAATTAACTGGAAACCAATAGTCGAGGATTTGTAATGCGCTCGGAATTATGTGTTGTTAAAAGTATAGCAAATGCCTGGATTATATTCAAGTGTATTGGCGGTTGTACTCCATCGTGAAAATGAACCATTAGCAAATCTGGATATTCTGGCCAGGTTTGCCAGCAGCACGGAGTTGTGCCACAATCGGCCAACCATGGCAATGACTGGGATGTCCCGTGTCGATGGATGATATCAAGAAGTAAATCAGGTTGGCGACTTCGGCAAAGTAAGTCGCCCAGTTTATGGGATGCGTTTAAATTCTTGATTTGCTCCAAAATAACCAAAGGTGGCCGTCGTGGTATTCCCATCGGATCCATCAACATAAGTTGTGAGAGTAACAAACTCGTCTGCTGCGTGATCACACTTTAGAGGTTGCTGCTGCCAACTGTATTTCAAAATCAAGAATTTGTGATTTTTCGAGTTCGCAAATTTGAAGCTCCACCTCATGCATTCGAATTTCGCTGAACTGGTTGGTGATGCATAATTATAATAATATTGGTGATGCGGCTTTGAGGAGTTCCCAATTCAAACTCATATTGTTTGAATTGGGAACTCCTCAAAGCCGCTTAGCATTATACCATTATACACAAAATTGTTTACATAATTGGCTCGAAGTACATGCATAATTATTGTCGGATCGCTACGCTTCCGTCGCTACGCGACCTATTGGAAAAAAAGGTTTTGGGGGGCGTAGGAGCGGGGATCAGCAAACTTGTCGGGACTATAGGAGACAATTGTATTGTCTCTAATGATTGAGAATGCTGAAATTAACGGAATACTTAGGGAAATAAACATTTTGAATAGAACGAATTTTTTATTTAATTTATTTTATTTTTCGATAAATATTATACATAAATATAAATAAGATAAATATATAAATCATTTAATTAAGTCTTCTATAAATAAAACCAAAAATAAAAATTTTTTGTCGCTCATTATCATACATATTAAACAAATATTAATGCATTACATAAATAATGCTTAATTGCATTATTTAATTAAAACTTTTTTGTATTTTCTAGTTAAATTAATAAACACTTTAAACAAAATGTCACTATTTAACAGTTATTAAAATGTCTACTGTATACAAAACTGTCGCGGAAGTCGAGTGTGTAGTGATACTCAAGGCTAGCCGTTTTTTAATGTTAGTTTAGCTGAGTAAGTTTTATTTTCATCGAAATGCTATAAGCATGAATTAGTATTTCATATCTTGTATCTACTTTATGCTACAGTTGGGGTTATGTATTAGAACCCCCAACTATTTTGTAAGTTGTATTGGAGACTGGGAAGACGCCACAAAAATTATATGGTATTTAAAGAACAGTAGCAGCTGTTTTTCACATGACGTGGTTTAATTGTAAAATGCGAAGTAATTATGATTAATTTGGAAAAAAATGAACAATCTTTAACTTGTGTTAAATATTATCCTCAAATGGTTCTATCCCGCGTTCAGTAGACACAACGTATGTTTACAGAGATTTTTGTTTATACAGGAAAAAAATCTAAAACTGAAAATTTACTGAATCGAAGTATCACAGATAAACGATTGGTCCACCACACGAAGATGAAGTAACATAAGGCGATAAGGTTTCATTTTTAGAGTTAGTTCATATTTTCTTCCAAATTAACCATATTTCACACTAAACAATTAAAGCATAACACGATTCAATTAGAATTCATTGATTGGTTGTTTTTGCACTGCAGAACACAATTTAGTCTTTTAGCTATACACCAGTGTTGATTGGTTGGCAATCTTCTCGGTAATCCTACTTCTAAGATTTACAAAAATGGATATTTCATATCCATAAAATGGAAGATGACATAATACGCTGGTTGTCGGCATAGTATTGCACTGTTCTGTCCCTTATTAGACTTATTATCCATTAAACTAACTCTGAATTTCAAACCCAAATTTTCACTTCGGAACTACCAATGTTTTCTGTGCTGAAATCAATTTAAAATCAAATCTTGCGTTAATTTTGGGACACCCTTTAGCATTGAACTGTTCAAATAACTAACCAGGTCGGGAGTCAGTATTCATTAGAGATTATAGTGTATAACAAGCAACTTCACCATAATCATAAAGATAATATTTTTATTTGCTAAATATGTATATGAAATCAATTCGGATGATACTACTTACTTATTAAGATGGCAGCAAACAATTCAATAAGTATCCATTACGGAAAGCGAAAGCACGAATAAAAAATCCTAAGCCAATGAAATCACTCACTAGTGAATTAGTATACAAAAATCCGACTGTTATTTTAAAAAATCAGAACAATTCATATACAATTTGTGCGGATAAAAAGTCCTAGGATGCATTTCTGAATATTTTCCGGCAAAGTAACAAAAATCATAAATTCGACGTAAAAAAGCTTTTCACTGCAATTTTGATATGGTATTAAATTTTGTTAAATTTCTAAATTGCATCTGAACACTTTCAGTAATTAGTTAAACACATTAATAGCAAAAATCGTGCTCAAACTCAAAGAAATTCTTAAATCCTTAATTTTTGAAATTCGAATTACAATTTCATTTCGAATTTAATTAATTGACTTTTTTATTAATTTACTAATTTAGGATTAGAAAACTAACGAGTTTTTAATTTTATTCATTTACAGCTTATGATTCCATACCTAAGAGTATATGAACTTAAAACATTGTTGGCTGATTTTCCTTATAATCGAGCAGCATCAAAAGCTTTACTCATAAAACGAGCTTTAGAATTAGCCGAGAGTGGAGACCGTATGTTGATAGAGAAGTAGAAAGAAATGTACCGGATAATCCAACTCGGGCCACAATTCCATACTTTCTGTGTGTTTTTGAGTGTTTGAACTGAAGGCTTTACTGCAGAATTTCAGGACAAACAAAACATATGATGTTCTTGTAAAACAAGACGGAGGAGTCAAAGAAAAAAATCTCTTTTAATAAAACAAGCTACTGCAATAGCCGAGAGCGGCGACTTAAATTTGATTGCTAGTTAGGGGACCCGAAGGTGCCGAAACAGCATATCAACAGGTTGATCCAACTCGGGCAATTCATACATATGGTGTTGAAGTAAACCCAATGATTACAAGCTACTGTAATAGCCGAGAATGGCGATAAGACTTTTATGAAAAAGCTGAACAAATATTTAAAAACAAAAATATCCCAATTAGGGGACCCGAAGGTGCCGATACAGCATATACATATCAACATACATCTACTTTTTCATAGTTCAATCCCAAAAATAATTCCTTAACACCAATAAGTAACCTAATAACTCACGAAAATTCTAAGGATTATAGAACTTTCCCTTCTCAAAAACTAACCGAAAATATTGAAAATTTAACACATTTTTAAAAATTTAAAAGTTGAAATCAATCATACTGAAAAATTAAATATTAAAAATAAATTTAAAATATTAATAAACGGTGATTGTGTAATGTACACTACACAATAGTACACATTGCCATAGTGTACATTGAACTCGTTAAGTTTCCAATTCAATACAATGTATGTATTTACACATGCCAAAGTATGTGAATACATTGTATGTCGAATTGGTATGCTGTGCTCAGCAAATTGCTAAGAGTACATTGTATTTATATTATATTTACATTACTGCAATTCAATGTAATATAATATAATGCGATAAGCATATTAATAAAATGAATGACCGGGCGATTATGCCTATTAAGCATAAAATTAAGCATAGAATGTAATCAATGTTTGAATAGAATTAATAAAGGCACAGTCGGATTTTAAACCTAAAAAGAACAAGTTGTTTTAATATAAGATGGCATAACATGGCGATCTTGCCAGGAGCATATATGATAAGCATATTAATAAAATGAATGACCGGGCGATTATGCCTATTAAGCATAAAATTAAGCATAGAATGTAATCAATGTTTGAATAGAAGAATAGTCGGATTTTAAACCTAAAAAGAACAAGTTGTTTTAATATAAGATGGCATTTAAAATTGCGATGATCGTGGTGTAGATAATAATTGTGTTAGTGATTTCTTTAAAAGCCTTCGAATTCCGGACGCTATAAAAGATCTACCACGGCATACTCTCTATGAGTTCATAGAGAATGTTGAGGAAATACTCACATTATGCAACGATATTGATCGTAGAAGCGAACGAAGTTTTAACGATGTATGGTACATCGTTAGAATGGAATTCAATAAAAAATAATCTTATCACACATTACGCTGACAAGCGGAATAAAACAAATCTAGTGAGAGATTTGTACAATATTTCCCAGGTCCACGATACACTGGAAAAATATTTCGCTCGAATAATTGATATCCAGAGCACAATAATTAATCACATCAAACTGAATGAACATAGTGGAATAATCATAAGAGCCAAGAGAGAACTTTACGAGGAAGTGTGCCTTAACACATTCCTGGCTGGGTTAAAAGAACCCCTCGGATCCATGATTCGACCTATGCGACCACTCAGTTTGGCTGAAGCATTCAAAAATTGCCTAAAGGAACAAAATATGGCATACATGGAAAAGGCTACAACCACAAATATAATATCAATTTCACAGAGGTCAGTACCACAAAAAACCAGAGAATAATTATCCTTCAAGGAATTACTCTAGTGGTCCACCCATTCTTCAATTAAGAAATCCTTCACGGAATTATTACAATAGTGGTTCACCCATTCAATTCTTCAATCGAAGTATCCTCATCACAGTCAACGACCAACACCACAATATTATAACCACAGGCCATTCACAAATCAAAATCGATATGAATGGAAATGGCCCTTTAAATATTAACAATAATAACAGGTTTGCTTCAAAACCACCAATGGTTCCATCAAGACGAGCAGAACTAATGGACAAACAAATTTCAATAAAATCAATAATAACTATCAATTCCAGAACCTGCTAAGTTCTGAGCATAGGAACTATACACCAACGAAAACCAGGAGGAAAAAGTAATAGCTGAAAGCTATGAGGGAGAACCTCAATTGTACTTCCCTGATCTGGACGAAGGTGAGGTAGACGATCAAAATTTTCGTCCCGAAGCCTCCCATCCGGAATCGGATACGTAGATGTCAATAAACATCAAACGTATACTCTACCTTACATTCATATTTACTTAAATAAAAATAAATTACTCAAAATTTTAATAGATACTCAAGATACTTACTCAAAATTTTAATAGATCAAATAAATCTTTTTTGAACCCAGAGTTCATCTATCCTTCACGGATACGTGCCATACCTCCAATTAGTGTAAAAACCATGTTTAACACACACCAGATAGATAAACCAGAAAGTAATTGTCCCAGGACTAATGGAATTTAAAACGAGGGAACCTATAGAATTCCTTCTATTCAAATTTCACAAATACTTTGATGGTTTAATTGGATTAGAGACAATACAACAACTTGGCATAACAATAGACCTTGCTAAATCTGTCCTTAAAACTGATAAAGTCGAGATCCCTCTATTATTTAAACCTAACTATTCTTCGAAAGTGTACACTACATTACCAAGAAGTAAACTTACCGCTGAATGAACTTCCAGTTGATGTAGAAAATGGAGATGTGTATATCACTCCTACTACAATCAATGATAATTTAATTATTCTTGAAGGCATATATCATTGTAAAAATTGGTATACAATTCTGGAAATTGCAAATTATAGTAATAAGTCACACACTTTTGTTATCGAACAACCAATTAAAGCTGAATTATTCAGGAAATCTTATCGAGCCGAATCCAACCATTGTAACATTCAAGATTGCGATGCATCAACTCAAAGTGAAATAATATCGAACCTGATAAGAATTGAGCATCTTAACTCTGAAGAAAAGACAGCTCTCCTAAAATTATGTCATCAATATGAAAACTTATTTCTTAAAACGAAACCACGTTTTACTTATACAAACAATGTTAAAAAAGAAATAAATCTTAAAGATGATAAACCTGTTTTCACAAAGAGCTATCGATACCCCCACATTCATAAGGAAGAGGTAAAAAGGCAGATCGATAAAATGTTACAAGATGGAATCATACGTCCCAGCTTCTCTCTTTGGTCGTCCTCTATTTGGATCATGTCTAAGAAAGCCGAAGTAGGCGGGGAAAGTCAAGTGGCGATTAGTGATAGACTATCGCAAATTAAATGAGAAGACTATTGAAGATCGGTACCCTTTACCAAACATCACCGATATTCTCGATAAGTTAGGGAAGTGCATGTACTTCTCTACTTTGGATTTTGCATCTGGTTTCCACCAGATTGAAGTAAGAAAACAAGACATACCTGAAACATCATTTTCTGTCAACCACGGGCACTACGAATATATCAGAATGCATTTTGGTTTAAAGAAAGCCCCTTCGATATTTCAGAGGGTGATGGATAATGTATTAGGTGAAATCCAAGGAAAATCCTGTTTATGCTATATGGACGACATTATTGCTCTTCCACGTCGCTCCAGAAGCATATCGAGAGCCTGCAACAAGTGTTCAACAAACTAAGAAAAGCTAACCTCAAGGTTCAAATGGACAAATCGGAATTTTCCATCGAGAAATTGTCTTTTTGGGCCACATTGTAACTAGCGACGGAGTTAAACCCAACCCCAATAAATTCAAAGCTATTAAGGAATTCCCCGTTCCAAAAACGGAGAAACAAATTAAAAGCTTTGTGGATCTTCTGGATACTACCGTAAATTTCTAAGAAATTTCTCTGATATTGCCAAGCCCTTAACGGAATGTTTGAGAAAAGGGGAAAGAAATAATACTAGATACACGGTATATGGAATGTTTTGAATATTACAAAGAGCTGTTATGCAATGAACCAATATTGCAATAACCCGACTTTTCCAAAGTATTTATTCTAACTACTAATCATATTTATTCGGTCAAAAATTCAAAATTGTAACTGATCATAAACCATTGACGTGACTTTCTCATCTCAAACAATCAAATTCTAAGTTGATTCGATGGAGACTGAAATTGGAAGAATATGATTATGAAATTATTTACAAGGGTGTAAAAAATACCAACGCTGATGCATTATCACGAATGCAAGCCGAATCTCTTGTTGTCAATAATATTAACACCTCAGATATATCGGTTATATTTACGGATATAGAAACCTAAAACGATACTCAAGACCTTGTACCGACAAAAAATTCACCAATCAACCATTTTAGTACACAACTAATTATAACAATCGATCCTGAAATACGAGGATCAAACATTCAACACGAATATCCATTTGGTAAACATAGGGTAATAATATACATGCCCAACTATCATGTGCCAACCATCAATATATGTCTACAAGCCAAATATGATAAGACATCCATTGAAAATCGAATATGAGATCACAGAAACACCAAAAAGAAATCTTACATATTGATTTCTGCTTTTTTCAAAACCATGTGGTCCTCACAGTCTTGGATAAGTTTACTAAATTCGCTGCAGCCTTATATATGAAGGCTCGCGCCACTACAGAAGTACAAAAAAGGCTTAATCAATTTTTCAGCAGACATGGTAAACCATCAAAAAACGTATCAGATAATGAGGGAAATATGAATTCTCCTTCATTTAAAGCTTTTTTACAGGATTATGATGTAGAATTACATCATACGTCGTCATATTCATCTACTGGCAATTCTCCGGTCGAGCAATTACATTCCACCTTACAAGAGCTCATGAAAGCTGCTCACATCGAAACGCCGCAAGAGAATATTAAAAATCTTATGCATAATTGCATCCTCTCTTATAATAACACCATACATACGGCGACAAAATTCACAAGTCTTCGAATTGTTAACAGATCACTATACTATTTTAGGGCTATCTATCAACCCTGCATTTTCAAATGCACAGGAGTATCTTTTCAACCATTCCTTATCCTATGACGAACTATGCAAACCTATTTATGAGGAAACTCACGCAAAGTAACCCAAGTTGATCAAACTCAACGTTGATCGAGTTAAACCTCCTAATTTAAGAACGAACCAAATAATTCACGTTCAAAATAAAAAGAAATCTAAAATAAAACCCGGTTATGTAATTAGAAATGTTCTAAAGGATAATAAAGTGACTGTTCTAACTAAAGATGGCAAATACCACGAAAAACTGATCAAAAATACTGATTAATACCGTTCAGGCTGGGCCAAGCCCGAGTAATTAGTGTTATAAAAGAGTAATTTGTAGCGACCGATACAATTAATCTGGCAATCGCCTTAATTTCAATTGTATCGGAATCACTACAATTTCGCGTTTGCTTATTTCCACACATTGGTAAGCAACGCGTTAACATTGCAATCATTTGCTTTCTATATACAACTCATACTCTTGTTATGTATATAGAACATTTTGCATCTACTTAGTATTCGATAATTTTATGTACAATTTAATTTTATATTACGTACATATTGATCACTCTCTCGAATACATATCGCGTGATATTTTATTGGCCAATCATCATTCGGCACATTACATTTATTTTCTCTAATATTTGGGCCGAACAAAACGAATTCACATATACATGCATTCGTCTTGATGATTAGGATTTTGCGCGCGTATTTACCTCGCTCAATTGTTATATACACATTATGTATACATTTATATACATCAAGATCTCTCTCTACCTTGCCATTATTTTGTTGGCGCATGGTGCGTTTATGTTTGGGTGCATTACGTTTTTGTTTTTTTAACCTTTGTGCAAATGCAACACAATTAATATTTTGGTGGTGAAAATTAATAATATATATTAAATAATAAATTTCTAAATAAAAATTGAATTAAATTAAAATACTTATTATGTGAATAAAATTTATAATATAATTTAATTACTACATTTTAAATTAAATACAATTTAAACAATAATTAAGTGATAATAATTAAGTTGTCTCGAACAATATACATATACATATAAATAAATAATTTGTATAAATTAAATTAGTTTACGTGTTATTATTTTGAAAGTCCAACCTGACACAACCCAACATTGACCTATAACACTAAATTGGTGACCCCGACGTCGGTTTTTACCGACTTTTAATTCACGCAACGTATACGTGGGAATATTTTTTTTTCGTGCATAATTAATCGCATGAGCCTGGTACGTGTACCGTACCAGGCATTTGGTATGTACCCCAGTTTTATTTAAAATAATAATAAAAAACGTAAAATATAACATAAAAAATAAATACATAGATAATACATCTAAACACAATTATTTTTTTTTAATTTACATGAACGACTACAACAAAACCAAGAGGTAAACCTACGGATACCGGTAAACCGAAGGATAGCAGTACATTCCAACTATACCACGCGGAAAACAAAACATAAAACACACGTATACACTTACAGTAAAGGACAGCAAAAAAAAATTACCAAAGAAGCGGCGTGGGACAACGAGGGAATCCGGTGAAGCGACTAACCCTCACCGCAACGAACCAGGAACGGGATCAACAGCAGCAGCAGCAGTAAAAACATCAGTTGTGGCAAGTTTTTTTTTTTTATATATACGTCTCAATTTTTAATTTTTTCTTGCAATTCATATAAAATTTCCTTTTTATTTTCAAACAAATAACGTAAATTCATTTTTTTTCATTAACGTAGAGTAAAAATTTTGTAAATTTTTTAATATATGTATATTATTTTTCACCGCTTGCACGAATTACTCTCAAATTTTTCCACCCGGTCGTTTTCTCCGTATTGACTCCCAGATCACCACCGTTGGTTTAAACAATAAAAAAAGGAACAACCAAAATTATAAACGGTTCTTATAGTTTTCAAGTGAAAAACCAACGACGGTGACAATCATCCGTTGCTATATTTCACATTTGGTTAAATTAAAAAATTTTTTTGCATTGGGTAAACTAAAATTTATCACATCCACTCTTCTGGAACAAGGATAACTCATTTATCTATTTGCAGTTTCATTGAAATTTTGTTATAATTTCAATTGCTGTAGAAATACCACGACAATAAGTCGCCTTGAAATCACAAATTACATAATTTCACCTTTTGTTTTATCTTATCAACCCCACCAAGTGGAGGATTGAAAGTTTTTTTTTACTCGGTCCAATAAAACAGTAGCATAAGAAAATATAATTGCAACCAAATATCCGCTCGAAATTTGAAAAAAAAAACATCTGTTTCCAAATATTTTTGATTAAAACTTAATTATTAAAATGCCACCGAAAGTTGATCAACAAACAACTTTGGATCAAACAAATATCGTGGATAACAACATGGAAACAGAGGAAAGTATAAATATTGAACTAGCAGAAACGAGCCTTAAACTTCAACCATTTTGGTT
The DNA here is from genome assembly GCA_951394425.1 of Tipula unca. Classification (NCBI taxonomy): domain Eukaryota; kingdom Metazoa; phylum Arthropoda; class Insecta; order Diptera; family Tipulidae; genus Tipula; species Tipula unca. The sequence goes on along the minus strand of OX596382.1, from coordinate 181,403,972 downwards.
GGACGGGCCAGCTGACTGGTTCAATATGGTAGAAATCATATTCAATTTGAAGAGCATAACAAGCGACAAAACAAAATATCTGTTGGTGCTCAACGCATTGTCTCCACAAGCTAGCCAAAAAATATCTGATATCCTCGCCGATCCGCCTGTAGTAGACTGCTACGAGACAATTAAGCAGGCGTTTTTAGATCGGCTGGCCCCGTCACAAGAACGGAAGTTGGCTCAGTTATTAAGCGGCCTAAAATTAGGAGACATGCGTCCCACAGAATTACTGCGGCATATTAAAACGTTGGCTGAGGGCAACCTTAATGCTTCAGTCTTACGATCACTCTGGTTAAAGAATCTGCCAGAGATTATACGTATAGCTATGCTCGCTCATGCCGACAGTGTCGAAATCGAAACGCTAGCTAGATCGGCGGATAAGATGTATGAGCACATCACTCCACACAGTAACATAGCAGCGACTGAACGCAATATACCATCGACATCTACACAGCAATTTCGACCGCAAATACAGCGCGACTCAGTCGAAGCCCGATTGGCTCGGCTAGAAGCGAAAATGGACCGAGCTTTAAGCGGTCACAACAGATCAAGAGAAAGATCAACATCTCGCTCAAAGTCGCGCTCGCGTCAACGATCACGTTCCCCGTCAGCAAATCGGCGGTATAACCAGTGCTGGTACCACCATAAATTTGGTGCCCGCGCTCACAAGTGCATTAAGCCTTGTAATTTCAAAGGGACCGCTGACGACGCAAATAAGTCAAATGCATCAAAAAACTCGCATATAAACGGGTAGATTCATCGAATCAAAACACCCTCAACGCGAGCAGATTATTTCTGTATGACAGTAGAAATAATCTGACTTTCTTAATAGACACTGGAGCTGATTTATCAGTCATTCCAGCAAAACTATTTTTAAATCAAAACCATACAAAAAATAAAAATTTTAATTTAGTACTTTCGGCCGCCAACGGTTCAACCATTTTAACCTATGGAACTAAATTGCTCCAGGTTGATATCGGACTTAGACGAACTTTCACACACGCATTTTTAATTGCTCCTGTGACTCGTCCAATAATTGGCGCCGATTTTCTGAGTAAATTTGGCCTATTAGTCGATATTAAAAATAAACGGCTAATTGATTCAGCGACACAGCTGTCAACCTTTGCCACATTGGATCGCTCTGACGTATTTTCACCGATCCATTTTATTATCGACAACGTCTATGGCACGATACTCAAAAAGTATCCGGCCCTAATTGCCGAGCCAAATTACAATTTACCAGTTAGACATTCCGTGGTACATCATATTGTCACTGAAGGTCATTTACCAGTGTCAAGACCACGAAGACTGGATTCGGTTCGCCATAAAGCGGCATTAATCGAATTCCAACATATGGTGGAATTAGGCATTTGCCGACCATCTGCATCATCTGTTTCTTGCCCAGTACATATGGTCAGGAAAAAAGATAATGATTGGAGACCATGTGGGGATTACCGGCGACTTAACATTGTTACTACGCCGGATCGTTATCCGATACCCCACATACAAAATTTCTCCATGCATTTGCATGGATGCAAAATCTTCTCCAAAATCGATTTGATTAGAGGTTATCACCATATTCCTGTCGCACCTGAGGACGTTAATCGAGATTAAATACTACGAAGAAAACCTTCTTACTATTCAAGATAACATCAAATTAGTAGAACACTCTATAAGAACTAACAAAGAGTATTCTTATGCATTAAACAGCAAAGTAGAAATCCTTGAACACAAAGCTAAAGAGTTAGAGCAAAATATCAACCTTTTGAAACCTTCACAGTTCAAAAGAGGATTTATTAATGGGCTAGGATCATTAATCAAGGATATAACAGGACACCTTGACCAACATGACCTAGGAGAAATCAGTATTGCAATAGATAATCTCCACCAAAATCAAGATAAATTAAATGAACAAAATAATGCTCCAATTGCAATTAATCAAGGTATGATTGATAGAGTCAACTACATACCGAAATATATAAGAAACAGCAATAACCAGATTACATTCGAATTAAATCGACTAACTAACCCAACAGAAGCAGCAGTACATATGATCAAAATACACCAATATATATTTAAATTAAAGGCACCACCTACAGTAGCAACAAATACGTCTACGAAGAGGACCAAACAATCATATTACCTTATCACGATGTGTTAACCCAGAACATCGTGCCCTCGTTGTCCATATCAACAATGACCAATTGAATGCTGAAACATAGAGAACACAAATTTATTACATACGTAAGCATTATCCAACAATATCTAGAGCCACGGTACCACCGGTACTGTCGCCCCCATCATTGTTGCAGCAATAATCTACGTTAACTGGAAGAGATACCGTAACCCAAGAGAAATCGGAAAAGTTCCCGATAACGAACAACCGTCCATTCCACAACCGACCATACGTACTACATCCCTAGGGCCTTCTCTACGGCGGGAGGAGTTACGATCCTCTGCACGTGACGCCTCAATGGAATAAAACAAAACGTTGGATCTAATTTTTAATGCGCGCGGGGTAATACCATCTCTAACCACGATATTGCGCGTGGTTAGACATGGTATTACTACATATTTACTATATCATTTCTACATATTATGCAGACGTTGCACCAGATGGTATCAGATGTCAACGTAATAAATAAACGTATAATTTTAAGTTAGTTATTAAGTTACTTTTGATTGTTAAATACTAAAAATAAATAAAGATAAAAATAAATTAAAATTAAAAAAGAGAAAATTTATAAAATAAAATAAAATTGTTTTTTTTATATTAAATTCTTAATGGTGTACCCCGAAAATTTTAATTATATAAAAGAAGAGAAACATAACCTCAAAAAAATATTTTTAGTTTAATAAATTTTTTGTGCATATATAGTATGGTTAAAATGAAATCAAATTTTTGGTATCGTTTTGCAATATGGCGTCATGCGTCAATGCGGTTTTTTTAATTTTTTTTTTGTATGTACATTTGCATGTACAAAAAAATTTGATTTCATGAGGGCGGAAGTCAAATTTTTACACACAAAATAAAATCAAAAAACAAAACGATGCCAAAAATTTGACTTCCGCCCCCCCCCCCCCCCCCCCCCCCTCATTAAATCAAATTTTTGGTATCATTCTGCCATTCGTAATTTAGATTTTGTTATATAAAATATATATATATATGTATGTATAAATATTTATTACATATAATAATTTTGTGTTTTAAAAATGTTTGTGTTCCGCATATAAAATATATATATATATATATGTATAAATATTTATTACATATAATAACTTAATCATAAGTCAAGACTTTTATTAAAAAGGCTAAACAAATATTTAGAAACAAAAATATCCCAATTAAAAATACTACATTACAAAAAGGTGCCGAAACAGCATATCAACAGCATATACCGGTTGATCCAACTCGGAGAAGTGAAGAAACGTATGAAGGTTTGCAGACACATACAAAATTTATATTAAGCTGTTGATACAATAATAGCAAAAATATACATAAATCAGAATTTTTAGGTTATATTATTAAATGCGCAGCACATACCATCCAGTATGTTAAATCTAGACCAAGCCACCTGTAAAGAGTAATATTACAGCATTACGAAATTTATCAATATATTTGAGAACTTTCACTCATCGTAAAATATTAATTAAAAATCAACTTCGGCAACCTATAATAAACATTACAACCCGATGGAACTCAACCTACGGCATGATAGAAAGGCTTTTGGAATTCAAAGAGTATTGCACGACGTACACACATATTTACAAACATCTGAATATTGAGGACCATTTGTGGAATTTTGCGGTGGAATTTATAGAAGTTTTTGGTTCAGTTAAAAACTTAACCGTTAAATTACAACACGAACACGGGAGATTTTTATAAATACTGGCTAGAACTAAAAATAAGCATTGAAAACGCTACTGTAATGTATCGAATTATGAATGTATGGTTGATAGGGTAAAAGAGGAAAAGAAAGAGAATGCATGACGAGGAGAACAGGTCGTGACAGCGAAAAGAATAGACGCGTGTGTTAAGGAATAAAAAATAAAGATCGTATTTAACCGAAACCATCTGTGTTTGTTTTAATGAAAATATTAAACATAACAATAATTGGCGACGAGAAAAAGTGATTTTAAAAGAAATTTAATAAAAAAGACAATATCGAGTTTCAAAATGGATGGCAGCAAACTAGTAGGTTATATGGAGCTGTAGCAGCTCGAATATTCGACTCACCGATATTCGATACTGCCACAACAAAACAAATTAGTAAAATTCAAATATAAATCAACTTATTTGAATTGAGAGTTTACTAACCCCATCACACATCCAATAGCCGAACCAATTATCCAATTATTAAGTCGCCTTACCAATTCGACTAATAATCCACTGCACTTAACATAAGTGCAATGTTCACCGTCGCCGGCGCATGTGTTCCTTCAACACAAAACGAACACGAAGGCGACGTCATACAACAAAAACAAAAACAATAAAAACAACAAGACATTTGTGCGTCCATTACGTTTTTTTATCTCTTGATGAACAGTCAAAAAAAGTGGTGGTGAAATAATATTAATAATAAAAATTAATTTGATCATATAAAAAATAAATGTAAAATAATTAAATAAACCAAATTATAAAATAAATTAATGAATTTTAATAATAAAAATAAATATAATAAATAAACAATTAAAATCAAACAGTGTCGTGTACAATTAATTTGGACCCAAGGGTATACCAAAGAGCCTTATGTTCAAGGAGAAAATTTTAATGATTATTTGGAGAGATTGGAAAATTTTTTGGAATTGAACAGCGTAGAAGATGAAAAATTAAAGGTAATGTTGTTATGCAACCTAATCGGACCAAGTGCCAGCACTATAATATCAAAGGCGTGTAAACCAAAAAAGCCAAAGGAATATAAGTATATCGAAATTTTGGAAAAATGCCATGAATTGTTTACAACAAAATATACCAGTTGTGTCAGTGCGATACAGTTTAATAAATGGATGCAGCAAAAAGGAGAAAGTGTCAATGAGTACGCCATCGAACTAGTGGCTCAAGCGGAATTGTGTCAATTTGGACAATATAAGGACAAGGCATTAAAAAACCAGCTAATTACAGGGGTTTATAACAAAAGATTACGTGCCGAACTTATGGCAATGGATGAGTCGAAAACTTTTAAAGAAGTGGTACAACGTGCAGTGGCGGATATGGAATATAATACAAGCATAAGAAACGAAAGTTCAAAAGAGGTCAACAAAATCGGTCATTTTCAGAAAGGAAATAATACCAATCAGTATCAAACCAATGATAAAAGTCGTTACCGAAGTAGTTCGAGGAAGAGCAAGGAAGGCCAACAGAGATCAGTAAGTTATAGCAGGAATGTAAAATGTTTTGCGTGTTCTGGATATGGTCACATAGCAAAATATTGCACTGCAAAACCGGGGAATTCATCATCAGCACATGGATCTAGGTTAAGATACAATTATAATAACAATAATAATCGTAGTTACAAACGTCCAAATAGCAATAATAATTTATGTCAAAAGAAATGACTATGCTTCCCTTTCATTTGTATAGCCGCGTTTCATGAAATCAACACAAAAATTGTACTATTTTTTGTTTTTGTATAAAATTTTTGAACCAAAATGCTACTAGGATCAAAATAATAACCTAAAAACAAAAAATAATACAATTTTTGTGTTGATTTCATGAAACGCGGCTATACAAATGAAAGGGAAGCAGATATGATCTGATCCGGATCTGATCATACGTCAAGAAACACGGCTAATATTACGATAGATGGTGCATATGTATTCAATGAAGAATTGGATGAAGTATCGGATAGTGTTGAAATGAAAAATTTATTAAAATTAAGTAAAGATAGTGTAGCTGGAACTGACGATGGTACGAAATTTGCAGAATTTGACAGAAGTGTCAAAGGTAGTCAATGTTGTAGAGTCGAAAATTAAATTTTCAAATGTTGAAATTTTAAACGTGATAGTTGAAGATAAAATGTGTCGTATGGAAATGGATACTGGGGCATGTGTTAGTCTGTGTACCCTTGATCATTATCGGAGAAATTTTTCGCATCTCAGATTGAAAAACGTAGACGTACCGTTGTCTGTATTATTTGGTGAAAAAATTAAATTAATAGGCAAAATCCAAGTTTGTGCTAAAATGACAGTTAGCGAGAAATATAGAGATGTTGAATTGGTTGTAGTTGATACTCCTAAAGAAATCCCTCTATGCAAAAAACCAGATCCAATTTTATGATTCACAGGTGTAGTCTGAGCGAACATCAAAATAATTCATTTTTAAATCTCATGATTGATTCATAATTTATAATCCATAAATGAATCATTTTGATTCGCAAAAAGTGAACTTCACCACTTTCGAATCTTTTTTTTTTTTTAAAAAGAACTCATTTTGTATGAGCTAAAATTGAATTGTAAATGAAGTTCACAATTTATGCAATACAACATCATCGAAATGATTCAACATTTTTGATTCAATAATAAATCATTTTCAATTCACAAGATTGACACCGTTGAATAAAATTTGAAATTTTATTTTAATTTTATTTTTTATAAAAAAAATTATTATTTTTAAAATATATCATTTTTTGTGATTTAAAACAGATGGGTTAATGAACTTCATAAATGTTTCATTACTACATCATCGAAATGATTCAATTTTGTCGAATCAATTCGAATTCAATATTGTTGAATCAAAAACCAATCATTTTCAATGAACAAAAAGTGAAGTAGTCTACAATAACTTTATTCTAAAAACACGTCCAAAATGATATCTGCGCAAAATGTTCGAAATATGGTCATTGTTAAAAGTGAAGTGAAGTGATAGAGAACTATTAATTAATTTGTTTTTTGCATAGAGGGTAATATATTAATAAACTATTGTTATAATTATAATTATATATATTATGTAAGTAAATAAAATAATTAAATATATATAATAATTAATAATATATTATATATATATATATATATATATATATATATATATATATATATATATATATATATATATATATATATATATATATATATATATATATATATATATATATATATATATATATATATATATATATATATATAAACCGCATGGAAAATTATATATATATAGTTTTAGGTTATATATATAATACGTATATAATTTCCCATGCAGTTTCATAAAATTAGAAACATTTTAGGTTATATATAATATTATAGTTAAAATAAACGAGTTGTTCCGTTTTCAGAAGCGTAATATGTATTAATAAATTATTATAAAAGTATATAAATATATATATATAATAATAAATATATATATATATATATATATATATATATATATATATATATATATATATACCAGGAATGATACCAGCAACGATACCAGGAATGATACCAGGAATGATACCAGGAATGATACCAGCAACGATACCAGGAATGATACCAGGAATGATACCAGCAACGATACCAGCACGATACCAGGAATGATACCAGCAACGATACCAGGAACAAGCAAAGATTAAATTAAAGGTAAGAGAAATTTTTTTTGACACAAACAGACTCTAAAGGTGACCAATTCATAAGTCAAAATATTATAATTGAAAATAAGCCGGTTTTGTCTAAAAATATCAAATCAAATATTGATATAATAGATTTAACTAATGATGAAGATCATATTATAGATTTAACACGAAAACGTAAAACAAATTTATTAGATTTAACAATTTCTAAAAGAAAGAAGTTATTTAATAATGATATTATAGATTTAACTTAATTAATATATTTTTAATTATTATTATTATTTTTTTAAATGAATTAATAAAATTAATATATATATAATTAAATATGTTGTATAATAAAAAATGAGTGTAGAAATGGATTTATTATATAATTTTTGTATATATATATTAGTATATATACAGTAAAGTAGTATAATAAAAAATTATTGTTGAAATTGATTTAATATAGTATTTTTGTATATATATATTATTATATATACAATAAAGTATTATAATAAAAAATTATTTTATAAATGTATTAATTATATTATTTTTTTATATATATATTATTACTCAGTTAAAAATAATTAAAAAATATTAATTTTTTATATTGTTTTTAATTAAATTAATAAAATTATTATATATACAATGAAATATGTAGTATAATTAAAAATTATTGTATAAACGGATTTATTATATTGATGGATCACAATGTATGTTAAAAATGTTGATGTCATGTATCCTGTAGTTAACATAACTTCACGCAGATTGTTGCATTATTCATTAATTTTCTTATAGTTGTTCTTAATACTAATTAATGGTCATAGCCCCCACCAGTGGCAAGCGCATTAGTATAGTATTATTATTTATTTTTAAAATTAATATTGGCAAACATCCAAATAAATATAATAATAATACCTTTTTAATAGTAAAAATATTATATTTAGCATATATTATTCTGTCTCTACACCATATGTGGTTCAAGCAGAGTATTATATGTTATTAGCATATAATTGTGCCACAAACGAAATGTTATAGATTTAACAACTTCTAATACCTATCTCTTTTATATTACCTAGCTCTTTTCAATTTCTACAAGATATCTGCCACAAGATAACATAGGAATCGTGCCACAAACGAAATGTTATAGATTTAACAACTTCTAATACCTAGCTCTTTTATATTACCTAGCTCTTTATTACAATCTATATCTATATTATATCACATCTGCAGTGTTTTGATGCAGTCATATTTTTAAAAATAAATGAAAAAAAAAACAAATTGTAAAATGTCTTCTAATACCTATCTCTTTTATATTACCTAGCTCTTTTCAATTTCTGCAAGATATCTGCCACAAGATAACATAGGAATTTAAAACCAATTTTCCCGATTGCAATTTCGTATATCATTTTTTGCCTGAAATAAGTCATATTCTCTTGTGAAAATTCGATTGCTTTATTGCGCGTTATATGCTTGCCAACTGAATACAACTTAATATACCGCAATTACATTCGTTCTTCTGCCGTGGTATACCTAGCTCTTTTCTATTACCTACCTCTTTTCTAATACCTAGCTCTTTTATATTACCCAGCTCTTTTATAATACCTACCTAATACCTATCATCATCTTGATACCTAACATCAAAAAAATTATGATTTTATTTTGAAATACAGGAAAGGTAGTGAAAATGGTAATGCTGATTGTCTAAGTAGACTACCAATCAATGATGAACTTTCGGATGAGGATAAGTGCGAGCAAATGATTGGAGTGATAGATAATATAGAAGGTAGTGATACTATCAAATTGGATATCGAATTGGTTCAACGTGAAACAGCTAGGGATACATATTTATGTCAATTAAAGCATTATATTGAGAATGGTTGGAATATTAGTAACCTTCCAGTAGAGTTTAAAAAGTATTATTTGAAAAATTCTGGTATGACTGTTGAAAAGGGTTGTATATTTTATGGCAACAGGTTAGTTATTCCAAAGGTGATTCAAAACGAAGTAATGAGTATTTTACATAGCAATCATTCTGGTGTCGTAAGGATGAAAGTTTTGGCGAGAGAGTATGTTTATTGGCTAAGTATTAATGAGGACATAGAAAAATTTGTAAAGTGCTGTGAGTCATGTCAAGTAACAAGTAAAAGCAAAATGGTAAAAGTTTACTCGAATTGGTCAGTAACCAGTAGTCCGTTTGAAAGAACCCATGTTGATTTTTTTTATTTTTATGGAAATGAGTTTTTGATAGTTGTGGATTCGTTTAGCCGGTGGTTGGAGGTTATACTAATGAATGGTACAAATGCAAACAAAGTGATCGAAAATCTAGATCAAATATTTAGAGTTTTTGGTTTGCCTAAGGTTTTAGAGTCAGATAATGGACCTCCGTTTGGTAGTGAGGTGTTTAGGTCGTATTGTAGTGATAGAGGTATAGAGTTGAAGCATAGCCCACCGTATCACCCTTCTAGCAATGGAAGAGTAGAAAGAGCAGTTCAAACGACAAAAGCAGTACTACGGAAATTTGTGCTGGATAGCAAACGATCAAATTACGCGTTTAATGTAAAACAAGAGGTACAAAAGTTTCTAAAAAATTATAATAATTTGCCATGTACTGAGGCAAATTTCATACCATCAGAAAAAATATTTAGCTTTAAACCAAGAACAAAACTTGATTTGTTAAAAATAAATGAAAATGTAGAAACAAATGTTAAAGAACATAAGAAAGTTGGCTTTAATGATGAAAAGGATACAGTATATGATATTAAAGAGAAAAGGATAAAAAAAATTGATAAATTTATAAAAGGAGAGAATGTTCTATATTTATCACCAATTGTTGATAATCACATAAGATGGTTAAAAGCAAAGATAATTGAACAAAAAAGTATGTTAGTTTATAAAATAATAGTAGGGAGCTTAGTTAAGCTTGCTCATGTCAATCAATTAAAAAACTCTGCATTAAAAGATCAACGAAACTTGGAGAATTGCGAGCCCTTTCAAAATAGTTTGCCTATGAATATTGAAAACAAGAGTAGTCATATTTTTGACCCTGGTAATGTACAAAGTTCAGATAATAAAGATATTGTTATAAGTACAAGAGAGAAAAGAGTTAGCAGACCTCCAAGGCGTTTTGATGATTGAAAAAAAAAAAAATATAAAAATAAAATAAATGAATCAATAAATAAATAAAATATGTAATAATAATAATGTTTAACGATGAAATAACATACTTAGAATTAAGTTAAATTTGAAATGTATTTTTGTTATATTATGTATTTTAAGTTATGTAATTATTATCTTAGGAAGGGAGATGTAATGTATCGAATTATGAATGTATGGTTGATAGGGTAAAAGAGGAAAAGAAAGAGAATGGATGACGACGAGGAGAACAGGTCGTGACAGCGAAAAGAATAGACGCGTGTTAAGGAATAAAAAATAAAGATCGTATTTAACCGAAACCATCTGTGTTTGTTTTAATGAAAATATTAAACATAATAGCTACCAATCTAAGCACCGGTACTTTTACAGAAAATTAAGGCACGTGAAATAAATTTGCTGCAAAATAATGTCTTATCAGCCCCGCTATATATTTAGATCCGCGGTTTAATTATATGATGTCAAAACCTAATAGAGAAAGAACTGTGCAACATTTAAAAAAGCTTTACGAACATCTTATCAGCTTGCTCGATGAATCATCAAAACAAGGCGTAAATATTTCATCATCGTCAACTACTACATCACCTACGTTGCCGTCAGTGTCGCACAATATCCACAATGCGTACATTGCTGAGCATAACCCAACAAGATGTTTGAATTTCCTTGTTTAAGTACGTTAGCAAAAATAATTCAAGCCGCTCCAGCAACCCAATGCAGTGTCGAGCGGGCTTTCTCAGCTTTAAAACTATGGATGTCAGACCAACGAAATAATTTATCGGCTGATTCGATTAACGACATTTTGTTAGTCAAATGTAATTCTAATTTTATATATCAAGATGAATTCTAATTAAATCTATAGTATAGAATGGGAAAATAACACTTACTATAGTAATTTATAATTCTATTGTTTATTAATTTTTTTTATCAGCTATTGAACCTGAATTACATTTTAAATATTTTGAAATTTTACTGAATTACACTACAATATGTCCTGACATAATCCAACTGTAGCATAAAGTAGATACAACATATAAAATACTAATACATGCTTATAGCATTTCGATGAAAATACAACTTACTCAGCTAAACTAATATTAAAAAACTATAACAAATAATTTCTATTAGCACGACAAAAAGAAAAGCGTAATACAAAATAATTGATGAATACATATTATCGATATCGTAGAAGAATGCAAATTAAACCATCCGGTAGACATCACCATTTACCTCTTTTGATTTCAATGTAAATCAAATATAGTTATTTCTGTAATTTAACGTGATAACTGTAAATCAATTAATTTTCATATTAAATGATTAGATCACAGTACTTTATAATAGACAGAAAATTAATGATTTTGTGTCATTCATAATTTTTTAAAACATAAATAGCTCATACCATTTGTTAGTGTTTTTGGTTTCGCCACAGCCATTGGTCCCCTCACTAGATATTTAATATTTGAATTACAATTAGGATTTTGTACCTATTTCGGTGGAATTTAACGCTTTAACAACAAATCGTCATCGTCCGAATCGCGAAGTGTCAAATCGACCTATAAAAAACGAGTTTTGTGTTAATATTTTAAAATAAAGGGAAAAATTTCCCAATACATGATTATAAGCGCGAACAAAACTATACCTTATACCTAAATCATCTAGTATAATTTCCGCTTTTGATTCGGATTTGTTTGATGTGTACAAAATTTGCGTTTCATTACGCATTATATATGGGACCCCTGAAAATACCCATCAACTACTAAATTTTCATATAGACCGGGTCTATCGCGAACCGGACAATTCCATGTCGGTTACCGGTCGTTCATTTGCTGGTACAACGAAGCATCAAAACACTGTGACATCAAAACAGGTTGACGAACTACACGGTTGTTGACATTCGCATTTTACCCAATTAAAATTCAATAAAGTGGCAAGTACATCAAAAAATGTTAATTTTTTTAGTCGTACATCTGGATGTACTGGAATTTCAGATACGTTGTATTGATATGGGGATACTACAACACCATTTGTATGAATTGCCGCCCGAGTTGGATCAACCGGTATATGCGGTTAATGATTCATGATTGGATGTACTAAAGCCGTATTTGTATTATTATTTTTATTTGTTTCGGGACCGTTTATAAGTGATCTTACTGGAATATTGTTGTTTTTATAAATCTCTTTCGCCTTCTCTATAAACACCTTCTGACTAGTCTCGGCTAATTCTACAGCTTGTTTTATTAGTAAAACTTTTGTTGCACTGCGATTATAGTTAAAATTCTCAAGTAATGACTTTAGCTCATATAATCGCAAGTATGGAATCATATGCTGTAAATGAATAAAATTAAAAACTCGTTAGTTTTCTAATCATAAATTAGTAAATTAATAAAAAATCAATTAATTAAGTTCAAAATCAAATTGTAATTCGAGTTTCCAATTAAGGATTTAAGAAATTCTTTGACTTTGCAATTTGGAAATTTAACAAAATTTAATTTAATACCCTCCTGTCAAATTTAATAATTTTCTATCGTTTTTTTTACGTCAAATTTATGATTTTGGTTTCTTTGCCGGAAAATATTCAGAAATGCATCCTAAGATTTTTTTATCCGCACAAATTGTATTTGAAGTGTTATGATTTTTTAAAATAACAGGCGGATTTTTGTATACTAAGTCAGTGATTTCATTGGGTTTATGATTAGGATTGTTTATCCGTACTTTCGCTTTCCGTAACCGATACTTATTGAATTATTTGCGGCCATCATAAATAAGTAAGTAAAATCATCCGAATTGATTTCACGTATTTAATAAATAAAAATTTGATTTTGATGATTATGGAAAATTTGCTTGCAAACGGGAAATTTGCTTGCTATCATCTCTAATGAATACTAACTCCTCACCAGGGTACTTATTTGAATAGATCAATTCTACAAATAAATATCGGTTTCGGAAACCTTTCGAAATCAATAATCAAGTTAAATCTTCTACTTGCATCATTCTTTTCTTCCGCTACTATTACTCAGAAAAGTCAATTTCAAATACATATGTACATAATAAATAAATTTGAAGTGAATTAATAATAAATAAATTTGAATGAAAATTTTAATATAAGTACAGTTAACATTGAGTTTTCGTAGGAATAGTAAAATAGAAGAAAAGAAAGATACACATTCTACATGACCACTGCCATTTATCAATTTTGCCTGATTCGTCTCTACACAAACTTTATTACAGATTTTAAATTGATTTGAGCGCAGAAAAAATTGGTAGTTCCGAAGTGAAAATTTGGGTTTAAAATTCAGATTTAGTTTAATTGATAATAAGGCTAATAATTGTTAGAAGAGTGCGATACTTATGCCGATAGCCAGCTTATTATACCATCCGTCATTTTATGGAAATGATATATCCATGTTTGTGAATCTTGTTAGAAGTAGGGTTACCTAGAAAAGTGCCAACCAATCAACACTGGTGTATAGCTAAAAAACGGAATTGTGTTTGAAGTTAGGATGGATTCACGTACTTTTGTACAGAGCAAAAAAAAATAACCAATCTATGAATTCTAATTGAATCATGACGTGGTTTAATTATTTAGTGTGAAATATGGTTAATTTGGAAGAATATATGAACTAACTTAAAAATGAAACCTTATCGCCTTATGTTATTTTATCTTCGAGTGTGGCGGGGATCAATCGTTTATCTGTGATACTTCCGTTTCAGTAAATTTCAAAGTTACAATTTTCCTCCTCTATAAACATACCTTGTATCTACCGAACTCGGGGTAGAATCATTTGAAGATAATATAACACAAGATAAAGTTTGTTCATTTTCTTCCAAATTAACCATATTATTTCGCATTTTACAATTGTAGTACGATAAAAATCAAAGGGCTACGAAAAATTTTCCGCCGATTTCCCCAAAACCAATACATCGTAAATAATAACATTACAACCGAAAATTCAACAAATAAAAATTGAAAATTAAACAAAAAGCGTCATTAATCTTTTATGATTATGGAGTATGGGAAATTTGGAACAAAAATCCCTTTTGATTTCGGTGTAAATCAAAATTACTTCTGTAATTTAACGTGTTGAACTGTAAATCATCTATTTTTCATATTAAATCATTGGATCACAGTATTTTATAATAGACATTATAATTTGGTTTTCAACTCAATTCGTCATTTCTTCCGTGATTCAAACTAAATTTTTACCACTATATTTTATATATTATGTTGAATCCATTTTTTTAAATAAATTTTAAACAAATAACAGTTTATTTCAACACTAAACTTATTAATAAACAAAAGTATGTATTTATTTTAATACTCTGTATAAAAATAATATACATTTTTTTTCAAAACAAAACACTTCTTACTGTAATGATGAATGAAAAAACTAATGAGGAATGAATTAAGTTGATTAAAAAAATTTAAAGATGGATGAACTTGCGGTAAAATTGCTAGAACTTTTGTACATTTTGTTTTATTTACCGGTTGAATTTAATGATTTTAGGTATTAATTCACGGGTATTATTACGAATGAAAGAAAATAATATGAGCGCGCAAAATTTTACAGTACAATGATAAAAAGTTGCTACAATAATTGCCAAGATTGTAATCTCTTGAAGGAAATCTAATGAGATTCTAACACGAAAAATATACATCTCATGATCATCTGATATTGTTAGCAAGTTTATTATTGATTAAATCTATAGACTAACAAAACGTAATAAATTTAAGAAGTAATTTAAGTAGTTTAAATCCAAATGAATTACTATTGTTAGGGCTAATTTTTTCTGCATGTAGTTACACCTAATTGGCCGTTACATGTGTCTAGACTAGGGAGGATGTCTCAAAACTCAGGAATTATGCCTATACTAAGTATAGTAGCTAAGCAAGGTATAATATTTAAATTGGTAGGATATAATGGTTAATCATTTATTACAATATTTTTACAACGGACTGTAATACATAAATCACCTGTATACAGCTCATGCTTAATTTTAGTCATATGTATTTTTAAAATTTAAAGCAAAACCGCAAGACAAAATTATTTTTAACAGAAAATCATAAAATTCATGCATTTTAAATGTATTTTAAACACGATTTAACACAAAATTTATAAAACAAAATATTTTTTAGGTTACCTTTAAATAAATAACGGTACTATAAAACAAAATATAGCGGCAGAACAAAATTATCTCTATTTTACCTTTACTTCAGCTATTTCGGAAACAGATACTGCTTGATTATTTGTTTGTGAGCGAGTTTTCTTCATTGTTAATTATAATATATGTAATATAGTTTTTATTTTAATTCACATAAAATAAGAATAATCGTGAAAACGAAATTTCATTTTATTTGCCAGTTAGACACTACTGAACAGTGAACACTACTGCGATTTCTGTATAAAGATTGTGTACACGAACACCCTAATGAGAAAGAATGAATTTTGGTCTAGATCAATGCCTATGTATTACTGGCCTGACAAGTGCTTTTATAGCATATGTATGTGTCGACTGTCGAGTAATAACAAACAACAATAGCTCCATCAATGCTCCATACAAATCATATGCAAACTGTATTTTTTTGCATATTGGTATTCTCTAGATGGTTGGATTTTTTTTTAATTTGGGTATTAATGATTTTCTTTTTATTTTTGGCTTTGATTTAGATTTATTCACAACGAACAAGTAGTGCCATTATTTTCAAACGTGTAAATATTTTAAAGCAAATATCGCTCTATTCAAAGTGGTAATTTATTAAACTGAAAATGTACAATATTTATAAAAATTACCGCTTTTGAAATTAATGCAGTATATATTTTCGCTGTATTGCTTAATTAGAAGTATTTCATACTCAGCGCAGCGACCTGAACATAAATATCAATGTAATTTTTATGTAAATATTATCAATGAATAATGTAAATATACTCAATGCGTTTAAATTTGAATATAAACTGGAAATTTAAATATTTAAATATAAACCGATAAATTTGGTATAGACGTGTAGATTTTGGGCAGAATGAATTTAAACTATAGAAGTTTATCATAGATGTTTATGGATACACAACGAAACCCAAGACGCGAACCATTTTAATATAAACATTGCATCCGGGACACAAACAAATTGTTCTATTCAGCGTGAATGACACAAACCAATCTAACTCGGAAAACATCCGCGGTATACAAATTGGCTTTACCATCGCAAACGAGATTAAATATTAAAACTCACATTGAATTTTAATTAAAATCGAATTTATTCGTATAAATTATTTTCGTTTTTAATGAAATTATGATATGAAATGAAAATAAAACTTCAACATGTGTGTATATCTTAGATTAAACTAAGGTGTATATAAATAAATAAAATCAAAATAATTCCATATCGTCGCAATTCTTGTCTAGAAAATCATCAGTATTGTATTAGTATGCTAAGGCTAACTACAAATAATGAATCTTAATTATCTAACAAAAATAAAAATTTATAACAAAATTGGTTTAAAATAAGCTATAAGTTTTATCAGAATTTTTTTGTGACCGACAAGGTAGATAATTCCTCATCTTATTTAATCATGTAAAAGGAATACATTGTATATACAAATTTTGTATAATTTAAGTCAGAATATTAATCTGATAACGTTTTATAACGCTACATCCTACATGTATTGTTGGGCTAAAATCATGTCGCAAATTGAAAGGTGATGCCATTCCAAATGTGAATTTGCCAACAGGAGAATCTATTCCTCCAAGTACCAGTTGCCAGGCGAGATTCGACGTAAAATTATGGAAAACAATATTGAAGAACCTACAGTAAGCAAATAATGTTAAATTTAATAGTGAATAATTTCAATTATTTGAAATTATTCAGTAACATATTTATTTGGTTATAGGGCACAAGTTCCAGATGAAAACATCGATCCCAATTTACCTGATGAAAATGTCATCATTGATGCTGAGTACCAGAACACGTAATATTTTCATTTTCATTTTGGTTTATTTCACAAATAATTTTAATTTTTACTGTTTCTACTAAAGAATTATATATCGTTGCTCGAGGTAGAGTTGTAAAATTAAAAGAAGGAGAATCGACAACTGTTAGAGTTGAATAAAATACAAAATACAGAAAAAACAAAAAAAAAAATGACGAATTGACGAAGAAAAATATCCTGCTATTATCAGAGAACACAAAAAATATTTACTGCAAAGCAAATAAAGAAGCTGAGGAATTCATTGAGAAAAATGTACAAATGGCAAGTCGATGATATCTCTAGAGCAATTTCTTTGCATGCTGCCGGACCTAGAGCATATCGGTTATTTAGGAGAAATAATCATCCTTTACTAGGTGAGCCAACCTTGGGCTGGTAAAATAAACATTGAGCCTGGTTTCCTAAATGCCGTTTATCATCTATCGTTTATTGATCTCATAGCTTCTCCCTGAAGCAGCAGTTTACATGTAGCTAGTGGTATTTCAATCTTTAACCTGCTTGGCGAGATGAGACAAGTTGTGCTCTGACCGGCAAGTATCTATTATTGCTGTTTCGTCTGCAAAATGTTAATACTTTTACATAATTAGATGTTGGTAAATATGTGGGGTATAATAAATATAATATTGGCGTGCTTTAATTTCGTGTAAATTGGATGATGCATTGTTACATTTCACGATAAATTTTCACTGTAGCAGATAATTTTAATGATTGAACAAAACTCATTGGTAATTGTGTTCTAATGTTGTGTACCAATCCCTCGTGCCATACTGTATCAATAGCTTGAGCAACATCTAAAAATGTTGCTGTACAGTATAGATATTTTTCTAGCGAATGTCTGATTTCAGATACAACTGAAAGAACTTGTTCCACGGTCCAATGGATCTCTCTGAAGAAGCAATTATTCGACTAGTTTGGATAGTAATTTTGATTCATCTTTGCCAGATTTTGATTTTAGCAGTATACAGTTTTCATTATAGCAATAAAAAAGTAGATATGTTAATAATTTGATGCATTATTTTTTGGGTAGTTCTTTGAGTATTTTACCACCTGTCAAATTATGTACAAGTGCTTTGTTTTCGTACTATGTTCCTTGATAATTTTTTTTACTGCTCAGTATTTGTTATTGTCTGCGTATAGAACGTTTTAACATTGAAAGCTGTTGTATGTTCTGAGCTTGTGGTCCTTCACGTGAGTGCTATTCAGTGTAGCATCCACTGCAGCTTTTGTAATGCCTGTGTTAGATTTTGAACAGCTCCCTCAATTTCATCTCGTGCTTTCTTCATTAGTCAATGGGTACAAATAATGGTATTACATGATGTCTGTCAATTCCAGTTTTTCTCTTAATTGTTGGCCAGTAGATATGTTGGCCTATTTCGTTTTGCATATAATAATAATAATAATAATAATAAACAGTATTAAAGGCCATTACTGGCCCCTGACTGAGTCAACAATTTGGCTCCATCGGTCGTTCTCTACTTCGTGGAGCCATCGTCGCCGGCAACGACCTCTGCGCCTACCATATGGTGGCTCTCCTTTCAGAGATCGCTGCACAATTCGTTCCGGATCAGCACGCAGAACGTGACCGAGCCAGCGTACTCGCTGAGATCTTACTTCATGTACAATATCGGGGATCTTCATCAG
This sequence comes from Tipula unca, assembly GCA_951394425.1. Taxonomy (NCBI): domain Eukaryota; kingdom Metazoa; phylum Arthropoda; class Insecta; order Diptera; family Tipulidae; genus Tipula; species Tipula unca. Next base: position 181,384,642 of record OX596382.1, on the reverse strand, counting down.
ATCTCTGATCTCGATATTGTACAGAGCTCGGTAGGTACCATCTATTTCGCGTTTTGTTCCGTAAATCACACGCATGACTCTTCTCTCAAATGTTAGGAGCCATCTCTCGTATTCATCTTCACGAACGACTGCCAGCTGCCAGCCGCACTTTAATATCCTCACCCACACTATTATCGTGAGTGATAAGAGAACCCAAATATTTGAACCTCCTCACTCCCTCAAACGTGTGGTGGCCACTACTAAAATTTGGTGTGCCATTGTCCCTAAAACCAGAGATCAGGTATTTCGTTTTGGACTCATTGATCTGAAGTCCAACTGAAGCTGAAAACTCTACAAGCGGATCAAGTATTTCTTTCACTCCGTTGCTATTCAGTCCAATCACGCATATGTCATCTGCATATGCAAGCACCTGATTGGACTGGCGATATAAGATGTTACGCTGCGGTGTTTCAGTTTTACGAAAGATGTACTCCAACATGAGATTAAAGAGTATCGGGGACAGAGCATCTCCCTGCCGAACACCCGAGTTAACTACAAAACTTGTCGATAGCCTGTTCTCAACTTTAACACAGCATTGAGACTGCGTCACTGTCATCCTACATAGTCGCACCAGTTTTGTTGGCATTCCTAGGTATTCCAGGGCAGACCATAAACTCTCTCGATTGATCGAGTCATAGGCCTGCCGGAAATCCAGGAACAACTGATGTACGGGGATGGATGTCTCATAATATTTAGATAGAATCATCCGCAGCGTAAAGACCTGATCGGTGACTGATCGATTCGGACGAAATCCTCCTTGATAGTCACCAACCAAGCCCTCCGCTAGAGGAGTGATTCTATCCAATACAATGTATGACAGTAAATTGTACGCTGTGCAAAGGAGAGCTATACCGCGATAATTCTCACACTTCAAGCGGTCTCCCTTCTTGAAGATGGGGCATATCGCGGCCACTTTCCATTCGTCAGGCATAACTTCGGTTCGTCATACTAATCGAATAAGGTCGAAAAGACAGTTCAACAAAGTATCCCCTCCGAATATCAAGAGCTCCGAATTAATGCAGTCCAGTCCAGGTGCACGGTTTCGTTTCAATCTCTGCATGGCTTTAGTGAATTCCTCATGGGATGGGTCCTCAGTGCACATCTCCGCAGTCTGTATTAGAGGTGGCTCAACAACAGTCTGTGACGCATGATGGACATCAAGCAGGTCAGTAAAGTGTCCACTCCATGCGTCAAGTACTGCGTCGATGTTGACACAGAGGTTTCCATCCCGGTCCTAGAATGGCGGTTGACGTAGGCCTGAGGTATGGTTCAGTCCAGTAATTCCTTTAAAGAAATTACGCGATTTTGATCTTCATTTATCAGACCTTCACAGTCGAAACTTCCATCGTAGCTTTGCAGCGACCAAATGATGATCGCTGCCTACGTATTTGGTTGCTGACCGATAAGTTCTCACATCCTGCACAACCTGAGCCCGTCCTTTAGAAACTAACACATGGTCAATTTGGCTGCGGGAAGTTCCGCGAGGATGTGTCCATGTCTCAAGATGTATGTGTTTGTGAGGGAAGAATGTGCTTGCTACTCTAAGATCATGAGCAACCGCAAGGTACATCATTCTCTCACCATTATCGGTCGCAGTTTCGTGTCGGGAGTACGGACCTATGTTTTCACACAAGTCGGTCTGATTTCTGCCAGCTCTAGCATTAAAGTCCCCAATTACCATTCTAACATCGTGTTCGGGTATAGATCCCATCAGATCGTCCAAGTCATTGTAAAATGAGTCTTTATCTTGGGGCTGGCTAACTTCTGTGGGCGCATGCACACAAATTATCGACAGGTTAGCTAACTTCATGCGCAAGCGAAGCTTACACAATCGGTTATTGACTGCTTGGAAATCCAAAACAGCGTTCTTTACCTGCGGCCCAAGAAGAAATCCAGCTCCAAGATTTCCGAGGTCATCTCCACTGTAGAACAACGTATAGCCCTGGGACACATGGTCTCCACTTTTAGGCCAGCGAGTTTCTTGAAGAGCAACGAGTTCCAGCCGATACTCCTTCATGCACGTGATTAGGCCCTCTAACGCTCCTGGTTTCCTTAGTGATTGCACGTTCCACGTGCCGATCCTAAATCTCGTGTCCGGGTACTTGAGCGAGGGTCCGGTGTTGTTTTGGCGGTATCCATTTTTCTTTTTGTTGACTTTATAAACACTATATTTTTTACGGATGCGGGTCGTCAGCCCAGCGTTCCAACCGTTTAGTCGCCTCCTACGACAAGCAAAGGATACTGTGGTGGTATTCTTGGGAAACATGTTCGTGCAATTTTGACTTACGAGACATGTGAGTGCCCCCCGACCACAGGAGCCATATACATTCCCATAATTATTTTCCTTTTGGTGTTATTAATCTAGACCACCCACTGAGTATGTTTAAAGCTGTAGTTACCTCCACAAAGAAAATTATCTCCCAGGGTTTTCAACCAATTTGCAAATTGTTTCCTCTTAATTGGGTGCTTTGGTGAGCAATTTTTTTTGTTTTTGAGCTAAAAGTTGTAGTAGAGTATGCATATTTTACATCATGAGAGTCATATTGGTTCTCATCATATGCATAAATTGGTTCATGGATTAATTGAGGGAACTTATCATTTTATAAATTCCCTGGTCGTGGTTGAAGGTGGATTGGATGAGTTTCCCTTAACCGTTTCAGTGTATGAGAATTTTGGATTTATGGTGGCAGATATTTCTCTCGCATTGTAACAATTTAAATTGTGCCGTTCTGTAACACAACTATTTTAAAGTTTTACTTTTAGTTGATGGATGCTTCAAATGAAACATTTTCATTTTGTGTTTCTGCTATGGTTTTAATGGATTTTCTTGATTTTTAATTAAATTCTATTGAATTTAATTGAATTTTATTTTGTTTACTCTAGGCCTTGATCTTCTTGGTACCCTTGTCATTTATATATACATACCAATGTTTTATCTAGTTATACCAATAATAGGAATACGGTACAATGCCTTGGGATAAATAAACTTAAAAGCTTTTATTTATACTGATACTTTAAAGTCATAGATAGCTTTTAATGTATTTTGATGAAATTAAAAATTATTTATTTCTAAATCCCAAAGATGAGTTAGCTCATACAATAAACAAATGGAATTATTACAAAATACGATGAGATACTCTTATCAATATTGCTTCATATTTTTCCTCAAATGATAGCACTAATCTATCCCACCTTCTAAACCCTTTTATTTTGATGGATAGATAAAAACCTAGTTTGGACTATTTTTATTCTAAATCCGATATATAATTTATATAACTATATCCGACTCATAAAACAGTTCAAATCCATAGAATACAGGTTGAATGATAACAAAAAAAGAAAAAATGATGTAAAATATAAATTAATTTCTACTGATAACGTTTTAAAACTCATATATACGTATTTACTTTTGTTTAAGCGACAGATATTGAGACTATATGATAAAATTATAGCGCATCCACTGATAACACAAAATATAAATTATTAATTGGCTAATGTTAACATTATGTTATGTATATTTATGCAATTGCACATCACATATATATGGGCTCGGTAATTTGAGTTTTAAATAATTTCCGAGGAAAACTATAATCGATTCAAATGACTTCGATAGATTGTGAATTGAATTTATCGTAAATGGAGTCAAATTTAATTGGAATTTGTATATTGAATACATTTTTTTTGAAATCATTGGCCGGTCTTCCGAGTTTATCCTTCCATTGCGGCATAGACATTTTTTCAGGTCATGTTTAGTTGGGCCTTACGTTAGATTGCTGATGTATATTTACTTCAAATGGTTGAAGGCTCTCCTCGATTATATTTAGTAGTATCGGCAGCTGGTGCTACAATTCAACCAATATATGACTCGTCCAATGGAGAGACCATATATACCTAAGGCCATTGGTTCGAAGTTACCATTCCCGTTAAGTTCCTTTTGGAGCAAAAATAGAATTATCTAATCAGTTTTAAATACTTTTAAATATTTTTATAAGAAACGAGCATTTACCTCCGCTACTTACATAGGTTATCATAAAGGTTTGTACGTACTTATGATTCAAATGTTGTTGACCTCATGGCAAAGAAAAATTGCTTCTGTAAATGTTGAGATCTTATCAATGTAATAATTTGGTTTCTGGCTTGATGTTTTCTTCTAGACTGAAACTAGAGTAGGTTAGGTTAGAGTGGATGCTAGACTGGTGACGGTCCATTGTGATGCCACTGGATCTTACTTCCCTATTACATTTATTTGAACCAGTTAGAGCTACTTATGTAGTGTGATATATCTCGCACTTTACAGTTTTCGAGATCAGAGAGGCTGTCCATTAAGAACCCACCCATATGTTTATGCCTTCTGTGTGCTAAAGCCGGACATGAGCATAGTTAGTTGACTAAAGCCTCTTCCTCCTCCTAATCCTTATAGCTTCTTCAAAAATCAATTAATTCTAGACCTAGCCTCCTCGCATGTTCTCCTAATATGCAATGTCCTGTGAGTATCCCCACGACCATTTTTAATTCACGTCTTTGAGCATTTCAAGTCCAAACTTGGCCAGACTTGTCTTGCTACACTACATGTGAGAGTGTTAGTCCACCTTTCGTTTTCTGAGGCTACTGCTTCTTTTTTAAGCAATGTCTTGAGTGCAGTAATAGGCCTCTCCAAATTTGCGAAGATCCCCAAATTTGCGCACGTGACTCGGATCCCTTTCTCGAAGCATAATGTTGGTGAAGCGTAGTTTAAATTTGCCAGTTCTTTGAGATCTACTTATCGTCGAGTGTCTTGTCTGAAGAAATTTTCACTGAGATACGGCTGATAGTCAGGTGGCCGTATTCGCCGCCATTTGCACCTTACTATAAATATCGACAGGGAGATGATGAAACATAACGAGCTGATTGCCAGACCACATCTGATGGCCCACGTCGTAATGATTAGAAGGCCATTTTGGTTAACCTCCTTAACCGTGTTTAAATATTTTCCAGAGACAGCTATCGCTACGTCATTTGCATAAGCAATCAAAAGAAGCGATTGGAGCGCTTCTTTCTCCAGCTCCAACAGCAACCCATTAATTGCTATGTTCCAGAAAAAAGGGGACAGGACACCTCCCTGCGGGTTCCCTTAACTACCCGCCTCCTAATGGTGGATTCCCCCAATTTCAAGTTAACAATATCCTGCTCCCCAGCATATGATTGGTTAACCCACTTGCAGAGTAGCCAACTGCAAAGAGTCACAATCCCTCCAGAATTACCTCCGTCTTTACATTGTTCAACCCGTCTTTTTTATAGATTCTGAGAGTAATTGATCCGAAATCGAACTCAGTTACTCCCTTAGTCACAGCAAGAAGAGCCAGAGACTCCTGGTTGATTACCATAGTGGATTATCTACAGACCCCTTTGGCGTTGTCTTGCCTTACTGTCTTCCAGTTATCAGTTGGAAGACTTGAATTGCTCATCCTAATTATTTTTAGGATCTCGCCTGGGCCAGCAGGGTCGGTTGGTAATCAGATACGCGCTCTTGGCCTTCTAAGAATCTCTTCCCTATACTCACAGCCGCCAGCTTGGTGCTTTGTTAAACCCGCCCTACCTCCGCTACTGTCTTCTTATATAGATCCACTGATCTGGCATCTGACCACGTCGTTAGCTTAACGCGTCCTTGATACCATCCCGCACCTCTACAGGATGGAGGGAATCCTGGATTATCTCCTAGAACCTTAAGAAAAACCGAGTTCAGTGCGTTATATACTAATCTCCATTTTTCCAAAATGATGCTCCCATCTTCAGGACTCCTGTTAATGACAGCCAGCACCAACACACGCTCCTTCACAAGATCGCAAAAGACTCCTCACAAGGTGCCTAAACATAAGATGTTTTACAATATTGTGAAGGAGCGTGTAGTTTGGCCCGTTTGCTGTCGACCGCTTCCAGCTCATTCTGAGACCCCTGTCTTTTCGACACTTGGTTCCTCTCCGAGCTGCCGCAGCCGACAGTTTTCTTGGTCCATACCATGGATTCTCTATCCTCAGCTGTGAGTTGCTCCACAAGGGTTGCAGCTCACCTGGCCAAAATCCTGAACGCCGAGCGTCTATTTCTATAACTCTGCTTTGACGGAGCGACGTTACCCGATACTGCGTCCGCAATTCTGCATTTACCTTGGGTTCCGCTTGTTCTTGTCTTCGGTGCCATGGAGTCGCCGCCTTCTGGGGTTGTGGAGAGAGCCCAAGCTTTACGGTTCGAGTTCTCCCTCGATGTGTCCGGCCTCTGGAGAGTGCCGGTCTCGATTTTTTTGTTTTTTTAAATTAACTGACATTGTAGTGCCACAGCCTGGTAGTTTGTTGGTACGAGTCGCGTAACACCTTAAACCAACTCATCTACTGCATTTAGCTTGAGCCGCCCCAAATCACTTTTGCCCACCCTTTTAATACGAACGTGAATTTGGAGGCGACTACATTTGTGAGGCTGAAACTATAGGGTATGTAAATGAAAAATCATCAGCAAAACTAGTGTGTAACTCACAAGATTGCTGTCGAAATATACGTAACCGGTACGTATACTAAAAGTAATAAAGACCCTAACACAGAACTCTGGGAAACCCCACGTTAAACAATGTTTAATTGTAATTTACTCCTACTACTTGGACTCCTTCATTCAAGTACAAATACAGCCATTTATGGGTTGTACCTCTGAAGCCATAACAATACAGTTTTTTTAAAATCGTATCATGTTTTACTCTATCAAAGACCTTTGTAGTCGGAAGAATAAAATCGCCAATAATCAGTAATTGTACATCGTCACGTATTGCTGGGAGCACTGTCAAATCGATGAACTTTAGATCTCGAGGTAGAAGTCCAGGTTTGAGCCGAAAGGAATATACAGCGCGACGATGAGAACGGAGGACCGTGCAATTTTTACACGGGCAGCTATCACGTCGGGGCTGGGGTAGTGGGGTGGCACCCAATTACCTCGTTCGGAATTGTATTTTTAACTGCTATCAGTACTAAATCGCCTTTCAGATAGGTGCTGAAACCATTTCTGTCCTTTCTATGAACCATGTAATCAGACGGAAAATATTCTTCAAACTAAAAACGTTCGTTAAGCCACGTCTCAGAAATAATAATAACGTCGAAGTTGTTATCAAGTACGCCCAAAAGAAATGATTTAGACTTACCGTGGATGCTTGAGACATTGTGGTAGTAGAGCGATGTGAAGACTGTTGAGTCGAGGTTTCATTGGTAGAGCTGGAACAGATTCCTAACTCCATCAGAGCTGAGTGTGGGACTAACAAATTGTTATTCATTGAATTCCGTGTGGTTAGACGTGACAATATCATCCGTCACCCTTCAGTCTTAAATTAAATCAATGATGGACATGGAGCAAAAACTAATGGCAATCACCTCCTGCCAAATAGCGTTAACAAAAGTAGGTTCCCATCCAGTAATAAGAATTCCAAGCTCAGAGGAGCTTATATAATTCAATAAAGAAGGATTTTTTATTTTTAATTGGTGCTTGACTTGGTTACATTTGGTAATCGGTCTCCCAAAAAGAGAAGGAACAGATAAATTCAAACCACTCCTACGCTTTGTAAAGACAATTAAATCTGTCTTGGCGTACAGAACCTTGCCCAGACCACATCATGCCCTCAGAATATTTAAGGCATGCTGCATTAAGTCGGATAAGATATTCAAGTGTTTGCCTGAAACTGTTAAGACAAGATCAATCCATCAATGACCAAAAACCACAGCAGGGAAGAGAGCATATCCCCTAGAGGACAGCCATTGGCAATCTTGACAGAAACTGACACGACATCCAGTTCAGTCTTGAGCATTACCAAAATTATTACAGGCATTTGTGATCGAGATCTGTATTGATAATGGAACAACTAGGAAAATTAACAGATAGAAGCAGCTCACCAACTTCTTTATGGCAGGAGGTCAGCTGACCATCAGGTAGACGAAGAGTATCAGGTCTACAAACACCATTCTTAGTCAAGGCTTTATTTAGTCGTACCACCGCCGACATGGCTATTAATATCCTCGCAGAAGTTTAACCACGAAAATCTTAAACTTCGTTTGTATTCTTTTTATGACACTAAGAAATTACGATTGAAGTTTTCTGCATTATTTTTTAGTTTCCTAGCGGATTTCCTTAACCTTTTAAGAACAGAGTTCCAAAAGGGTTTGTTATTGGTCTTTTGGTTCGTAATAAGAAGACAAAAATTTTCAAAAGGAATCGAAATTGCCGACTAAAGTAAAGATGCTTGTACCTCAATGTCGTTACTCGACCGTATTACTCTCGGTGAGGTATAAGTAAAGAAGCCAGCTCGAGAGAAAAAAAGTCCCAAACTGGTAAAGTTTCTGTTACGATATGGCTTTATAGGTGGTCGTTTAAGTTTAATATTAAACGAGATACACCTGTAATCAGAGGCGAGAATATCAACCGTCATACTCCAATCAAAAATTAAATCAATGATAGACATAGAGCATAAACTGATGTCAATCACCTCACGCCTAATGGAACTAACAAAAGTCGGCTCGCTGCCTATATATTTAGAACTTGAACCTCAGAAGAGCTTATATATAGTTGAACAAAGAAGATCCTTTGTGATTAATATCCGTACTACCCCAAATCGAATGATGAGCATATCCGATTACAAGAGGGATGTGCTTATGCTTGCTCCATACCTAACCACAAGGTTAGCCAACTCCTCTGAGGTAGGAGGTAAGACAGTGTCATACGGTAAATAAACTTAGTGCAGGAATTATTAAATATTAAAGTGATAAGTTGTTAATGTTGTTACAATAAAATAGCACAATAAAAATCTTCCATTATTACAATTTAATCCAGAAACAGCAGCATCCAGAAGATACGATTCCCGAATTATACAATATCTGTATGCATTACAGAATGCAGCTTCCTTAACTCCAACGAAGTTGACTTACTGTATTGCAGATTTCTCTGTTTTATTCTGAGCGTGGCCATCATTTGAAGTAAAAATCGCACGTTCCACGGTTTGATATACTGACCGCACGTTCCATGCCAAATATATGTAGCATTATACTGGGTATACCTGTATTATTGATGAATTTCTAATCAACATGATTTATTCTTGCCATTATACACATTGATAAAGTGTTGACATAATTTCTAGTAGTAAAGTGAAAAAATAAATTCTTATCAGTAAAACATTGCTTAATCAAAAAATCCACATAATAATTTTGGATTGACCTATACGCTAGTATAAATACGCAAGCTTTGTTGTTAGTATTGTGTTGTTGATTGTGTTTCGTAAAAAAAGTTCTATCGTAACAAAAAAAAATAAAAATATTTTTCGCTCAGTATCGCTTTAGATTTCCTAACATTCAGTTGACTGGTAGCGTATGTCGTCTATCCAAAAAAGTGTTTTGATCATTTTTGTAATTTATTTTTGAGTTTATCAATTCTCTTGAAGCGTTTTTTATATTTTTATTGTTGTTGCTTCGTGACAAAATTCTTGAGAAAAATCTTAATGAATGAAAATTAGAAACGATACACTTAGAAGTTATACAAAAAATTGTTCGTTACTTTTTATGTAGTGTTTTTTTTTTGCTCATTGTGCAAGTGATTAGAAAGAGTTAAGACTAATATAAAAGTGGTTAGTATTTATAAAAAAAAAAATTAGTTTCTTGTGTTCATAATAATAAAAGAATTAAAAAAAGATTTTTTTGTTTGTTTGTAAAGAGATAAAATTTAATGAAGTGGAAAACCTAAATTTTATCAAAGTTTTTTTTTTTTCGATATCGGTTTCGGTTCGGTTTAGAACACAGTTAAATTTATTTTATTTCATTTATCAATTAAGCTTATTGGGTCATATTTTCTGGTTGATTGATTATCAATGTTGTTTCTGTGAATTAAATTAAAGTGATCAGAAAATATTGTGGATATTGCTTGAACAAAAATAAAAAGGTAAGATTTATCATATAGATACGTTAAGTACATATATGTACATGCTTAAATAAAAGTACGAAAAAGCTTTTTTAACCGCGCGACAAACATACATTCTGTAAAACGGATATAAGAAATTTTTGTTTTTCCTATTCAACTTTAATCTGCGGTATGATGAGTTTTTCCTTCACTTTTATGTTTTATTTTTGTTATTTATCATAAATGAGCTTTTTCCCTCTGTTGCGAATGCAAATAGCCTGAAGTTATTTTCATGTCTGAGTATGTTTGACTATATGTAATGTATATAAAACAATAATAACAGTTGTTTTATAGGCCATTACTGGCCCCTTACTATATCAACAATGGCTCCAACGGATTCGATCCTGAACATACATAGAAGTCTTCATAGATTATTATTATTATTAAAGTTGGCTGGAACCCAAGCAGGTTGCGCACTCAATGCCTCTCTGGGCCCATGGTGCAAACCGAGGATTCTATCACAATTCGCCAATGCGCTAGAGTGCTCTGGCAAACTATAACAGCTTGAACCAGGGTAGGGATGACAATTGACTAACATTTAAAGATCTATGATTAAGAAATCGGGACCTAACTACCTCGAAAGCGAGACAGCCACAGACAAAGTGAATGCTGTCATCGTCATCTTCAAGGCAGTTGTCACACAAGGAATCTTGAACAAGTCCCATTCTTTTTAAATGGAGTTTAAAACGACCACGGCCGGTCAGAATATAGCGACCAGAACTCTCAGTTGGTCTTTCTTTGTGAGCCTCAGATTGTACGCAGTTTCACATGATCTCCCAACTCTGTAAGCATGTTGAGTGCTACTGAGTGGGATGACAAGTGATGATCCCTAATATATCTGTCAACAATTCCTTCCAGAGTTTTGAGAAAAGTTGAAGAAAGACTAATAGGGCGAAATGCCTTGGGATCGGTATAATCCGTCGAACACAACTCTACTCCTGCTCCAGGACTGTGAAACATATCCAAACGCTACAGGCTTGGTCCCAGTCAGGTGAATAATCAGTACTATTAGGCTGACCATCAGCAACATAGTCATGATTGATAATATTGCACCCAGGGAAATGAACAGAAAGTAGTAGTTCGACAATTTCCTTCCTGGAAGAGGATCTGCCATCAGGTAGTCGCAGCACATCGAGTCGGCAGAAATCATTTCTAACCAAGGACCTATTAAGTCTGGCGATCCCAGAGATACTATATTAATTTCTTCGCAGAAGCTAATCCAAGAAGTCCTACGAGCGGATCTTAGCATTTTCTTATATTCTTTTTGAGCTGCCAAAAAGTTATCCCAATCAACCTGAAGGTCAGATCTTTTGGCTATGTTTTTGAGTCTAATAGCAGTTTTTTTCGATCAGAACACCAAAAAGGCTTATTCTGAGATTTTTGGTTGGTAATAAGAGGACGTTTGATGTGTTTAATGACAAAGTATATATGTTCATCCCGGTCCCGAATGGCGGTTGACGCAGGGCTGAAAGTATGGTACAATCCAGTAATTCCTTTAAAGAAATTACGCGAACTGCGCTCATTGTTGAGTTGTTATACTTTCAGAACCTAGCTGGTCATGGAAAATTCGCAGATTATATGTTCAGACTAATCTAACGGACTCAAACATGTGTGAATGTGGAAAAGCTGCTGAGACAGGTGAGCACATTCTATGCGACTGCGCTCTGGCCACTGAAGCTAGAGAAAACATGATTGATGCAATTAACGCAGAGTGGCCGGCAAGTAAGCTAGTGCTGATGTTGCTGCAAATATCGCACATATTAAAAGATTCTATGACACTGTGCTTTGTGGAAGGAAGGCTAAAGATCGAAGATTCGTTTTAAGGAATTTAACAAATGACAACGGCATAGCCCGTAAATTTTATTCCAGTTATAAGGAGTTTTAAAAAGTAATGGCACAAGGTTACAAACCTAAAGATCTTTAAATTAATTGAATCTAGATTTTGGCCTACGGAACAAAAAGCTGAAAAAGGCTTATTTTTAGTATTTTAACAACTGACGCTGGATATACTGGTATATCCAAGTAAATTTTTAACCACGTATAAGCAATAGTAGAAAAGTATGCGCCTCCACGCGGCAGGGATGGAAACAGGTCTAGGACCTGGCTAAGCATACTAAACAGTACTGATACACAGAAATAGCACGACGGCTTAGAATTGGATATAGGCACAGCCTGGGTGGCATTCTAAAGCGAAAAACGTCCAACTACAACAATGACAATGACTTTCAGAACCTCGGCCGTCCACCATTCTCGCTTCTCGAGTTTCTTGAAGAGCAACGAGTTCAAGCCGATCCTCCTTCATGCATGTGATTAGGCCTTCCAACGCTCCTGGTTTCCTAAGTGACTGCACGTTCTACATGCCGATTTCTAAACTCATGTCCGACTTGCGCGGGGGGCCGGTATTGGTTTAGCGGTGTTCATTTTGTTTTTGTTGATATTGCAAACAGTTGAATTTTTTTACGGATGCGGGTCGTCAGCCCAGCGATCCAACCGTTTAGTCGCGTCCTACGATAGTTTGTAAAATTCTAATAAATTTCATTCATTAGTTTGCATATTTTTTTGTTCATATAAATCACAAAAATGCTATCGTTAATGGATAAAGTTACATCAAATTTGTTGATGTTTAGTATTACTGAAATCTCGTCTACTATTTATAAATTTTATCATAAAATACAGTTTTATTTATCAGAATTCTGACAATTTTATAGTCACTTCATCAATGATAGAGTCATCAATTACATGTGGAGGCTATCGTGCAAGTGGAAACTTTGCGGACGAGTCAGTATTAAAACTTTTATTTACAATTTCAAAATATTAGAACTACAGTATTGTTGATTTCGAAGTGGGCGTCAATATCTGCCGAGTGAACTATCAATCAAGAAACGATTTATTATTTAAAAAGAGGGCTAATAGTCTTCGAGCTTAAAGTTTTTTTCACTATGCGTCTAAGAAGAAAACGACGATATGATTACGCTATCGTTTGGCTGCCAATTGATATGATTTTCAGCAGTCTGTTATTTTAGGAAACTTTTTCTCTACAACTTTAGCATTGTGCAAGGCTCATCCAAATCGGGTCTATCAAAAGAAAAGAAAGTCTTTCTTTATGTTTAGACTGAAAACGAACGTCCTAAAGGTAGCAATGAGATCGCTTCAGCTCTATACCATAGACTTGGTCGTACAAATTTAGCAAATAAATCGGTCTTTTGAATAATTTTTTTAAAATCAACATATTGTATGTTTTTAAGCCACAAACATATTTCAAATTCTTCACATCTACAATCCACTCTACGTATACCTCAGGTTTGCCTTCAAAATCTATAATCAAATTTTTTTAAACTACCAAAATGTCAAATTTAAAGCGATTTGTCAAATAAAAATCGAAGTGGAATTTTTAGGATAATCTCTGAGTTGTAAATTTGAATCCAATTTCAAAATTCGACAATTCGATTTAGTTGATCAAATATTGAATTTTTTAAAAGCAATTTTTTTGTATTCGCCGCAGTTCTAATATTCAAAATGGGCAATTTTTTAAAATTAAATTTCGATGTGTAATTCATAGGTCTACTCTTAACACATACAGTGATCTCTCTATCGGTTCGACTTGTTATTAAATATAAATCATGTTAAAGTTAAAATAAAATAACGTTTTGTTAGAAGCTTATCAGTGTGCCATTTACTGCTGGATATTATTGCTGTTCGTATAAAAATTACTACATTTTCAGTTCACGTAGTTGCTGTGTAAATATACCGTTCGGTTCCAACTTGAAACTTAATATTGAAATTATTACATTCATCGTTTTTTTAGTGGTGCCACATGTAAGTGACGGTCAACTGCTTATAGGTTCACTGCGATTTCAATCTACCGATGTGATTTCTTCCACTACCGATGAAAAGGCATTAGCTTTCATGAATGTTTTGCCAGCATCGCATTCTCCGCCGCGAAGGAAACTTAAATGATATAGTTTTACGGCTCAATGATTGGCTCAATGCCAGTATAGCAAAGCATGCTGCATTAGTTAGAATAATCGTCAATTTCGCAAACCATCTTTGTATCGTTTCCGCATGGACGTCATTATTATTCTGCTTTTAAAGGAGTTCAAAGCTTTGAACTGGTTCATGTAAAATAATTACATCCTAAAAATTGAGGATAATTAGAATTCTAATCCTACGGAATTTTGGAATTTCATACACAGTAAAAGAAAGGTGGCTGGAATGCCCTCCTCTATGTCCTATTGATATTTGTAATTTATTCGCTTCATTGTTTTAGTCCACATATAACCCATCGCTTACTTCGGATAACACTTGAAGTGAAGTTGAAGTTTTCGATTACTGATGTTTATAAGGGACCTGATGGAACTATACCTATCGTTTTGAAGAACTGTGCTAAAAGTTTAATAGTTCGACTAACTTTCATTTTGAATGAAAGCTTGCGATGAGGATTCTTTATATTTTTCTATCTGTTAAATGTAATTTCAACTTTACATGTTGCATTTTTTCCGGAAAGGTCAACCGTTACTAATTTGGTAACCTTTTGTGGACATTTGTATAGTAAATTGGAAACGAGGCAGCAAGTCGATGTTATATATATATATATATATATATATATATATATATATATATATATATATATATATATATATATATATATATATATATATATATGAATTTTACAAAGGCTTTTGATAAGATTGTTACAATCTTATAAATCCTCGGTATGTATCACCTACTTCGTTCGCGTTTTGGGTCGTAAATCACACCTTCACGGGATGAGCCCTCAATACAATTCTCCACAGCCTTTATTTGTGGTGACTCAACTGCAGTTTGTGACGCATGGTGAACAACAAGCAGGTCGGTAAAATGTCTACTCAATGGTTTCCATCCCGGTCCTGAATAGTGTTTGACGTAGGCCTGAAAGTATGGTGCAATCCAGTAATTCCTTTAAAGGAATCACGCGAACTGTGCTCATTGCTGAACTGTAGTAGTTTCAAATCCTCGGCCTTTTACGATTCTCGCTTCTACCGTCTACAAATACGCTTAGATGCCCTCCTAACAAGAGCAGTCTTGTTTTTCCTCGCGATTGTGAGGCTTTGTTGCACTTCACTATATGCTATATTTTGTTGCTCGGCTGCAAATTTTTGCCTTTTTCTGTTTTCAATATACTCGTATGTTCACGGCGTGGATTGTTTTGGAACAAACTATCTTTGAATGTGAATTTCGTGAATCATTTTGTAGAATTTTCGCTCCAATATTTCATCAGTACTATCTATAGGTATAGGCAACACTGTTTTTGATAGATTCGAATTGGTGTATGGTTCATATCGGACCTTAATTTTGGGCGGCATATTGATTCTATTATTACTAAGGTTTACGTTATGCTTGGCTTTATCAAGCTTGTAAAGACTTCTGTGACCCGGTTACGCTTTAATCGTTATATGTGGTTTTTAGGAGATCAGTTTAAGGTTATGCTTCCCGGGTATAATTGCTCGATAGCCCATTTATTAGACTATTGATTATCTGCTTGCTTGAAACATCTCAGTGTCTTATGGCATGGTGTGTTGAACAGGGTATTCACGTCAACGCTTCTAAATCTGATTTACTTGTCTTTACAAGGAAGAGGAATACTCTTGAACTATCTGTTCCCTCTTTTTTTGGGAGAACGATCACAAAATGTGACCACGTCAAGCACCTTGGTGTTGTCCTGGATAGTAAACTTTCCTGGAAGAATCATCTGGGTCACAAACTTCAAAAAGCAACTGCCATTTTTTGGCAATGTAGAAGAGCTTTTTGGAAATCTTGGGGTTTAAGCCGTAGGATGCTTTCCATCATTTATAAATCACTGGTACTACCGCTACTATCGTACGCTTCTATTGTGTGGTGGCCAGTGGTTGACCTAAGGGTTCTGTAGGCAAGCTTAATAGTCTACAAAATCTTATTTGCAGAGCAATAACTGGGGCTATGTCATCGACCCCACTTCTTGCCATGGAATCAATTCTTTCGTTGCCTCAGTTACGCAACTTTATTTTAGGCTCAGCCTGTTCCGCAGCATATCGTCTGAGGGCATGGAATGTTCTCGGTTCTATCGTGCGACATCGACAAATTTCTAAAAATTATTCGCCATGTTTACCAGAAATCGATATGGTTAATGACAGACTACTACCCGAATTTCATTTCTCAAATCATTTCTCGGTGGCTTGCTTATCCTTCGAGAGATTTGTGGAGCTCGCAGGATTTTCTTAACAAATTAGATGAGTCCATAGTCTTTTTTTCTGATGGCTCTCGTTCTAACCTCAGCGCAGGTTTTGGAATCTACTGCCCTTGGACGGATCTGAGACTTTTCGGTAGTCTTGGTTCGCATTGTACTGTTTTTCAGGCGGAACTAATAGCGCTGACACGTAGTGTTATTGAGGCTTTCAATTTTGCTGTTAAAAACAAAAGTATTCTACTGTGTATAGATAGTAAAGCTGTACTTAACTCTAAGAAATCCCTTGACCGTTTCTAAACTCGTCAAGGCTGTTTTAAAGATTATCTACATCGTATGTGTTTAGCTCATGATGTTATTTGCGAGGACTGCCTTGAGGAAGATGATGACTGCCTTCACTTAATAATGTGCTTCCGCCATATCGTGGTCGAGGTCATCTAGTAAGATTAGACTGTTTAGAGCAGCGCAGAGTCCAGAAATACTTTCACGGTTCATAGTTTACGCTCCACAACGTCGTATGCGTAATGTAAAAAATTATCGTCGATTGATGCGAGCAGATGTTACATAAATTAATCTACGTTGGGTGTGATGCTGCTTTAATAATGAGAAACTGTCTGGAAATAATTTGCACAGTAATAGAACAAAGATAGTTTAAACAACAATCTGACATAAAAGATTTGTGAAATTGGTAATTTAGAAATTTTCATAAAATTCAAGTTAAACATAAACGACAAACCAAAATAATTGAAAAAACTTTAAACCTGGTTTGTTCCCATTCCCCAAAGCGTATAATATTGAACTCAATGATATCTTAGAATTTTTTTTTTAAGCTTCCAGTGTTACGATGATATGGTTTAAAATTAAAATCATGAACGTATTAGTAACGCGTATAATATAGATTATTCCGCACGTAGAAAATTAGATTTTTTTTTTTTAAGAATATACCCATCCCCGTTTAGTATGCAGCAACATGTCTATCCGTCATATCGTCATCCATATATCGAATGATTATATTTTGTAGTTTTTGTAGTAGATAAGAATAAAAATATTATTTGCATTCACACTCCTATCAATTTTAACCTGAACCGGCGATAAATAGAATAACACGCCAAAATTTGCCAAACATGCCTAATTCAAAAGAACTTGAAATGTTCCCATAAATATATAAGAACAGTGTTGTTTGTATTGCAATCGATCACAATCACTGTGTAAACAAAAATTTGGTATGATAAGCGGCTAAAAATACACGGAATTCACCCATCCTGTGTATATATAAACAGAACTATAGTGCAAATTAGTCTAATTTAAAGTTGATAAATGTATAGTGTGTGTGTGTATTCGCGGAATAGTTTAATCGGTATATAATTCACCGGCTATTGTGTGATGACTATAAATTCGGCAATAACAACCCATGTGTGCGTGTTCGTGCGATAACATAAATATGACTGTCAATATGATAAGAGGTAATAATTCGTGTGATAAATTTTTGTTTAATTATTGTTTATGGCGCAGAACTATAATGTACATAATATGTAAAATAATTATTCTCGTCACTCGAAATATTTAAATATATAGTAATTGTCTCTTTATAGACATGAATTGTATATTACCCGCGTATTTATTGCCTACGGTGAAAATAAACCAAAATAATCGATAGCGCAGTCATGATTTGAGTTTAATCCAAATGAATATATAGTTTCGTGCCAAGTAGACTTCGAGCCGACTGATAATGACATATGTTGGGATAATAATCTATTTTATAATGTCTCTGGCCCCTTCCACGACTATTTATTTCCAGCACATTAGTATACACATGCATATCTCAAGACTGACACATTTGTATTTGTAATCATTCAAAATTCGTTATCAGTCTCTATATATTACATTGCCAAGCATTTTTAAAATATATGTTTGTGACTAAGATGTACATGAACATTTCATTGGTTATAGATTGTGTAGTCAGGTTTAAATAATCTCGGCGTCATCAGAATTTATATATATATATATATATATATATATATATATATATATATATATATATATATATATATATATATATATATATATATATATATATATATAACAAGGTCTTAGAAATGCTGCAGATTCAGTAACTACGAACAAAAGATATACATAATCTTGTCTTATATAAAATTATTTCCGCATTTCTGCAACAATTCGAAAACTTTCATTTTCCAACTTTTTCTTCCTATTTCTAAATACCATTCAATATATAGTATTGTGTGCGTATATATATTGACTTTCGATATAATTAACCAATAACTGCGGTATTATGTCCAGGTTAACAAATCTGGATATAGTACCGCAGTTATTATACCGAAGTCATTTCGAGATCTGGAATAAAAATATTTGTATCGTTGTGTTGGATATCGAAACAGAGATGTCACCACAATCGTAACACTACCCCCTACCTAATCCTGATTCGTCCCGCACAGCATCAAATACATCTCCCCTTTATAGTGCTATAACCGCTACTACTTTTGGTTTTCTTCGCTGCGCTTTCTTAATCCGATAGGACACGTCGTTTAGATTGTTAAGGACGGTGTACGGTCCTTTCCATGATGGTTGTCGCTTTGATAATAAATCCCTTTTCCGTTGCAGGTTGTGACGTCATACTAAATATCCTTCTTCCAAATCACTGTCATTTACTCGCACGCCATATCGATCCTTCATCCGGTCACCTCACACTGGTAGTTTCTTTCGTGCAACTGTTTCTGATTACTACTCTCCTGATTGTTGGTACGGCTTCAGCTATACAAACTGGCAACACGTCCATCACGAGGCCATTCGCCCTCATGCAGTTCATACCTAAGTTCTTAGAAATCATCTACTATGTTTATGGTCGGTACGTCGTGTTCTTACCCGTTAGGATGACACCATCTCCTGTGGTTGTTCCTAATTGCGACCCATTACATGGCTGTACTTTCCCTTTGAATAAATCAAATCAAAAAGGCGTGACAATACCGCGCTTCCATTTCACAACATTCCTGTGAGATATGACCCGTTACGTCACATTACGCATACCTTATGTTACTGGTTCTGCCATTTCGCTTGATAACTGCTTCAAATTGAAATTTCAGTATCACGGAAGATGTTGCGTCATGGAATACTATTGGACTAAATTCCATCGCGTGTTCGGTCTGAGCTACTCGCGACGAAGTTCCAATTACTCTGTCTTAACTTTCTCCTCCAACTCCTGAAACTCTGTTTCGTCGAGAACATTTTGCTCCAACTCCTCATGTAAAAGCTCCGTCTCGGAGCTTATCACATTCTCGTCCGGTTTTGTACAATTTCAGTACCGTTTTCCCCATGTATCCAGGTGGGAAATCCTCGCAGCTTACGACATTCTTCTTCGAATCTCGCACTCTTCCACCGTCGTCGAGAACTCTCTGCTCCAAACCCTGTACCCTTTCATTGTCTTCGAGAACTCTCTGCTAACGTCATGTTAAATCGTCGATTGCATCCTCTTCACATTTCCCTAAATGCAACACGCATTACATGGTTCCTGTCCTTATCAGCTAACTGAGTTCTTTCCTGTATTAATTGCTTTATATCTTGTTTCATTTCCATCATAGCAGTCATCAACTGCGTGAAATCGAAACTTCCAAATTGTATTTTCCGCCAAAATTGCTGGGTCATCGGAACTAGTAACTGGCCGGATCAATACCATTCTTCATGGTGATTTCAATAAGTTTTTATGACTTGCAGTTGATAAACCACCCCGTACCAGCTCCTCCTTTAATTCGTCTAGAATCATTTCTTTATTCACAATTCTATTGCTCTATTCACTAATTTACTTATAACTCACAATAATCACTTTATTAAATTTTAATAACTCTTTAATACCACTTAACATACCCTTTTTACTTTTTCCTACCATTTCATCTCGTATTTATACCACATATTCTAACCGACTAGATTATTCCGCAAT
The DNA here is from genome assembly GCA_951394425.1 of Tipula unca. Lineage (NCBI taxonomy): Eukaryota > Metazoa > Arthropoda > Insecta > Diptera > Tipulidae > Tipula > Tipula unca. Next base: position 181,364,504 of record OX596382.1, on the reverse strand, counting down.
ATTCGAGCAGTGTCAACACATATCTAATCTATACTGCAGTTTACTTCTACGTTAGTTTTTCTACTCAAAAAGAGATGTCACCATCGTAACAATATTTGTATTATTTAGCGGATATTTTTCTAAATTAATTACTAATAATTTTTTCTAATTTGATTTTTATTCTCTTTGATGGGAAAATTTCAAATTTGTATACTGTCTGATCCAAATACTGTGTGCCTTAATCGGCTAAACTAAAGTAACACGAGTTAATGAATACAATATATGTAAATAAGTTGCACATCATAAAAGTTAATAAACTGCTAGCTTTAAAACACTTTAACCAATCACAGTATAAATTACAGAGTAATGCTGTGTGCCTCATAGCAAAATTTTCGACTAAATCGTTGACTTATCTAAATGGTTGATTAGTTGATTCAGCCATTCATAGATAACACTAGTATCAATCAAATACTGAGATTTCTGTAGTCCAACCCAAACGAAATGTTAACTAAAACGAAAACCAACCTCACTAAATTTCTAGTGAGGCTAAATTAATTAAACCATTTGTAGCCCCCTAGTGGTTAATAACATGCTGTGTGCATAAAACCCATAGACTAAACTAAGTTTTAAAAAAATTGAAGATTCTGCTAATTTCTCATAGGTGCCAACTGAAAACTTGATTTACGAGGTTATTTTTCAATGACTTGTCACGCATTTTCCAAAATAAAAATTTAACCTAACGCAATAATTGAAGTTTTTATCAAATTTTGTTTTTTTATGACATTTTTTAAAATTAATTTTAAACATTAAAATCCCTAATTTTTACTAAATTCTGTAAATTGTCTCCTCACAAATTATAAAAACTTTATTGGAAAGTTTGTAATCTTTTCAAATTTTCTTTTATTTGTAGTTTTTTCAAATTTTTATTTTCTGAATTCGGAAATTTTAACAAATTTTTATTTGAATTAATTATAAAGAAAAAAATTATTAAAATTTGCAAGTAAAGGCAAGAATTCTGGTAAAAATTAACACCTGCGTAAATATTGCAATTTATAATTTATCGGAAGTTTGTAAATCTTAAATTATATTTTAAATTTTTATTTAATTTAAAGCTTTTGAGAAATTCTGAACATTTTATTGAAAATTTAATTTCAAGTTTTAAAAATTTTACAAATTTTTAAATTTTGTTTTTCTAGCCAATTCATAAATTTTCAAAATTCGACAATTTTATTATAATTTTGAAAATTTTAACTTTCAGTTTTTTAAAATTGTTTTTGCGAATTTTTCAAAATTTTAAATTCTGTTACTATCTTAACATTCGGAAATATTAGGAAATTTTCATAATTTGAAGCAGGAAATTTTAGAAATTACGAAATATGTACACATTTTGATCAATTTTCAATTATGTTTTGATTTTTTATTGATTCCGTAAATTTTATCAAATTCTGAACAATTTCTTAAAAATAAAATTCACAAAGTTTTAAATTCTGGATAGAATTTAATAATATTTAAAGCTTGCGAATATATTAAAATATATATTTTTTTAATTCTGGTACTCTAATTTACGAGTTATAACAAATTTTAATATTTTGAATTAGAAAAATTTTAAAATTAACAAATTTGGCAATAATTAAAATTTTCACAAATATTGCAATTTTTGGCTAATCCTGAATATTTTTTAATTTTGTTAAATTCCAAATTATTACCAAATTCTGGAAGTTGTTACAAATTTTGAAAACTCTATTAGAATTATAACTAAATTTTTTAAATTATAAAGTTTTTCTAATAATTTGTAAGTTTTCAATTTTTTGCCAAATTCTGGATTTTTTTTTTCAATTTTCTGAAATTTGATACATATCACACGTTATACTCTTGGTTAAAAATGTGTCCAAAAGTCAAATTAGAGGGACAACACCTCTTCCCATGCTAATTGTTTCTTCTTATATTCATGACGCTTTTCCTTTTCAGTTGGAAATTTGACCAACATATTTAGGGACGTCACACAATAAAAAATTGGAAATTCAGCATAAATATTATATATGTATATTGTTCAAAAATGGTTCATTTGAAATATTCGGCGGAAATTTCTATGGTCAAATTTCCATATATCAGTGATGTGAAATTGTATTAGTTAGGGCCCAAGTCCCAACAAAAAATTTAAAAAATTGTATTTAAGAAATAAAGAAAAATATATATTTTGTTTGATGCAAAATTCTTTGTGCAGTATGGAAAACCATAAAAAAATATTTCTTCTAGAACCTCCCTGAAATGATTTGGCATTGTTAATAAGGTTTGAAATGATCTCAATAGTCCCTGCGCAGACCATGATGATACAACCTGACCCACAACTTTTAAAAACGTTGAAACAATCTTTTGATTATGTATATACCAGGCGTTGTCCTATACTGGTGTGTAGCCAGCCTATCCAACCCCATTATACTCGTATGTCCACAACCAGAGTGCCGTGTTGACTTTTAGGGTCACATAAGCCATAATTCCTCGTCCCTTCTGTTTTCTGGCTATTGTGGTTCGACTTATTTTTGTTGATCTACTAGAATTTATAGCAATTTTAATTTTAATTTTGAGTCGTATAGTATGGATCAACCTGTACAGCTCTCTCAACGTTGCTATCTTTATTGGTGGAAGTAACTCGTTGTTTCCCTTGGCTTACCACATTTTTAAATTCTCCTTTTTTGATGTGTTTGTTAACATGTTAAGGAATTGTGTTTCGGTGCCAACCATACTTTTTGGCCACTTTTATAGTGTCGGCACTGGTATTCTGATACAATGGCCGCTCAATTCACTGGTATTCAAAAACAATGGCATTTTTGTTTAACTAAAGTGAATAGTTACTGGAATGTCTATAAATGAAGTTAATTTACTTATCATTGCGCTGTTGGTTATAGTATACGGTGACTGATGAATTCGTAATACATATACGTTAATTTTAATCCAATCGAGACCTTCGATACACAAACATTTTGTTAAAGTAGCAAGATATTTGTCAAAATTCTAAATCTACAGTGAATAACCTACATTTTTCCTGTAATGGGACCGAGCAAATAGCGCAGTAGCTAAAATTACGACGTTTTGATCGGGAGGTACTGGAATCGAATCCCAATAGAGGGATGCAAAATAGATTTTTATCTCCCGATTATGATCGGTGATTAAATTGAAAACATCTATGAGATGCAGTGTGGAGATGTCCAATTAAAAATAGTACCTGTAGCCGTGTACAAAATAGGGATACTGTTAAGCTTTCAAAGGACAATAAATCCACTAGCCGAACAATAGTCTCTCCTTAATGTATGTACAGAAAAAAATTGGGACAAACGTTAGACAAACGTTAGAAAGAATTCTACAAAATTGGTTGGAATCCATAAGGATTTTGCACTGAATGCCGGGACGGCCCATGGTTCAAACTGTGCTAATTTGCAGAAACGCACTGGAGCCCGAGCAAACTGTACAAGTTTGAGGCAAGGTATAGAGGAGAACTGATCTAAATTAAAAGATCTACAGCTGATAACCTGAAACCGAATAATATTGAAAGCTGGGCAACCCCAATAACATCCTGAGATAAACTCGTTAGACGGAGATGACTCTCAAATTTCACATAAGATCCGTATTGCAACCAAGATTCTTAGCTGGTCCTTTTTCAAAGATAGAACATGTTTAGTTGATTTCAAATTGGGCTCGCTAATGAAGTTCTTCGCCATACGGCAGCTAAAAGTATAGTAGGCTGTAGTTTTAGATCTTTCATAGCGTGTTCTTTATAACTTTCTTGGCCTAGTTGAAAGATAAGGGAGCCGCAGGTTCAAATCCAATTAGAGTTAGCTGGCAACCGGATTTTGCTAAACACTCCGCGATCTCATTCCCGTCGATGTCACAATATGCTGGCATATACCGCAACGGTATTAATTTGGAGACAGTCAGGGGATTATTCAATGAATTGAGCACAGCTTTGGTATCAGTACACGGAATAAAGTTTATGGTTTTAACAGCGAAATTCAAAGCCTCCATAACACTGTACATCAGCTCTATTATTTCTGCTTGGAATACAGGCTCCAATGCACCTCAAGCGAAACGCTACACAACAAGCAGTGCCAAGAATAAAGGTGCATAACTGAGGCAAGGAAAGAGTGGACTCCATAGCAAGAAGTGGAGTCGAGGACATAGCTCCAGTAACAGCCCTACTAGCCGTGTTTTGAAGACTATTAAGTTTGACAGTATAAGCCTTTAGATTAACAACTGGCCACCACACAATAGAAGCGTAAGATAATATCGGTATAACCAGCGATTTATAAATGAAAAACAGCATCCTGGGTGTTAGACTTTGGAAAAGTCCGAAAGCCCTTCTACTTTGCCAAAATATGGCAGTAGCTTTTTGTAGTTTGAAATCAAAATGAAGTTTCCAGGAAAGTTTGCTAGTGGGGAGGTAGTTAGGTGCTTGCTTCTAATAAATCTGTCGACAATTCTTTCTAAGGCTTTAAGAAAAGGTGAAGACAGACTAATAAAAAGGACTCTACTCCTGCTCCAAGATTTTGGAATAGCGCAGAAAGCAATTCACGCCTGAAAAAAGTATATCCAATGGTCCTGAATGATAGGGAACCCGTACTGTAATTCAGACGGGAAAATACCATCGGGCCCACTAGCCTTATAAGGTGCAAAAGAAAACAGACTCCAGCGCAGAACGTCAAGATTGATCAGTTTGTAAGCCAAGTCCCAAGCGGGCTTAATCAGAATCGAATAATCGTCCCAAAATGTGTCGTGAACGAAACAATTTAAGAAACACTTCTTTACGCTATTTGACGCAAGTATACGAAATAGAAGATTTTCGCCTATCATTGTTTAACACTGTTATCTCGATTTCTTATCTCACATAATATATAAAGCATTAAATAAGATCTAAATATTTAACAGATTTGTCATCCCGAATTAAATACGAAATGTTCAAAGATAATTTTTTAGAATACAAAAAAATGCGATCATCAAATTTTGAAAATACGATTTCATTCCATTGTGTATTATATAGACATTGACCAGCCAACCAATCAATTATACTACATGGCACTACTAATTAAAATTTATATAAATATTTTAGTTGTGCGGTCACACAAGTCAATATAGTACAGATCGTATATTCTCAATTAATAAAACTGTATATGTGAACGTACAAAAGTATTTAAATTATATTTGTCATGCACGCAATAATGTTTGTGTCAAATTAATTAAGCGATTTGTGTGTTCGAGTACACAGTTCGAAATGCGCTATGCTATAAAAATATATTTATTTATGATCTTTCAGTCTCTCGAGTCATATACTCGTATAACATGTTCATCATCTCCTATTAGCAACTAAAACCATTTTATACTATTTTGGGTTTTGTAGCGAATAATTAGAGTTAATTATCTAATTACGATTTGCGCTTCACATTTTACTAACTATATCGTTGTCATCATATTTATTTAGTTTCAAAATTAGCATACTAATGTGGATTCATATATGTGACGATATTTAATTTACATTAAGTGTTTAGTATTTTGTACTAGTTTTGAAACGATATAAAATTGTTAGCGATTGCCAACAGTAATCAAGCGCTATCAATATATAATAAAGGAATTAATTAATAATTATCATGATTTCGTGATATGAACATTGCTAAATTGTGTTTAAGTAAGGTATCCCCATTGGTTTTCCTTATGTTCTATTTACTGGTGTTACTGCCTTACGCTGACTATAGTGCTATAACTCAAAAGGTTTTACTCTTTTCATTCTTCTCACTGCTTCCCTGTGGTCGAGTAGTTGGTTGGCCTCAACGTTCGGGTGATTCTTGATTCCTCACTTCATGCTTCCGTGCAGCATTGTTTGCTTCTCTGGTGACAGTTTCCACTCTAAGGTCCCTGTGGAGGTCGCTATTACGTATGTACCAGGGGGCATTTACAATATCCCTTAGCACTCTGTTTTGGAATCTTTAAACGATATCCATGTTGCTTGGTTTAGTACAACCCCACAGCTGAGTTCCATACATCCAAATGGGCTTTAATATCTGCTTATATAGCATCAATTTATTGTTTATTGATAGATTGAGTTCCTTCCCATCAGCCAATACATCTTTCTATATTTGAGTCTGAGTTCTTCACTTTTTTTCTTGACATGGACCTTCCATCTAAGTTTGGTATCTAGATTCATTCCTAGATATTTTGCTTAGTTAGCATGTTGTAATGGGACATTATTTAATACAACAGGCAAATGATTTATTTTTCTGTTGGTGTAGTCAACACGTATGGATTTTGTTTCATTTAACCTGACACGCCATTGCTTCGTCCATCAATAAATTTTGTGCATCGCACTTTGAAGCTTATTGGTAGCTCCTTCTATGGTATCATCTACTACCAAAATAGCAGTGTCTTCTGCAAATGTGCCAATTGTGGTGTTCTGAGATAATGGGATATCGCTTGTGAATAATAAATATAGAATGGGTCCTAAGGCACTTCCTTGTGGCACTCCGGCTTTGATCTTTTTAATTTCTGAGTATGATTGTTCCTGTTTAACACGAAAGTGTCGCTCTGTAATGTAGGCTTTTAATATTTGGCAGAATTGTGAAGGTAGAATGTTCTTTGAGTTTGTGCAGAAGAGCTTCGTGCCAAACGCCTGGGCCACGTCAAGGAAGACTGCTGAGCAGATTTTCTTTTCTTCGGGTGATCTTTTTATGATATCTGTTATTCTATGAATTTGATCAATTGTAGAGTGTCTATCTCGAAATCCAAATTGATGTGTGGAGATTTTTTTTATTTTTTTTTTTTTTTATTATATTGGTTGGAACCCGAACGGACTCCGCACTCAATGCCGGGACGGCCCATGGTGCAAACCCAGGATTCTATCCTAAATCGCAGAAGCGCTCTGCAGCCCTAGCAAACTGTACAAGTTTGAACCAAGGTATGGAGGACAACTGATCTACATTAATAGAACTACAGCTTAAAATCTGAAGCCGAATAATATTGAAAGCTGGACAACTGCACACAAAGTGCAAGCTGTCATCATCTTCCTCAAGACAGTCATCACAAGTAACATCCTGAGATAAACCCATTCGATGGAGATGCCCCTTAAATCGACCATGACCCGTAAGGATCGCGACCAAGATTCTTAGCTGGTCCTTCTTCAAAGATAGAGCAAATTTAGTAGACTTCAAATTGGGCTCGCTAATGAAGTACTTCGCCAAACGACAACTAGCAGTAGCAAGCCACTGTGTTCTTAGATCTTTCAAAGCGTAGCTCCTTATAACCTTCTTGACGTAGTTAAAAGATAATGGAGCCGCGGGTTCAGGTCCAAATATAGTTAGCTGAGAACCGGATTTGGCTAAACAATCCGCGATCTCATTCCCTTCGATGTCACAATGAGCCGGCACCCACATTACCGTAACGGTATTGTTGGAGCACAGAAGATTGATGAATCGTTTGCAATCCTTGACAAGTTTGGAGACAGTCAATGGATTTTTCAATGAATTGAGCACAGCTTTGCTATCAGTGCACAGCAGAATGTTTTTGTTTTTAACAGCGAAGTTCAAAGCTTCCATAACACAATACGTCAGCGCTATGAGTTCCGCTTGGAACACAGTGCAGTGAATACCAAGACTGCCAAAGGATCTCTGATTGGACCATGGACAGTAGATTCCAAATCCAGCACTGAGGCTAGAACGAGAGCCATCTGAAAAAAAGACTAAGGACTCGTCTAATTTTTGGAGAAAATCCTCCGAAAACCACAAATCCCTAGAAGGATAAGCCACCTTGAATAAGTTGGAGAAGTTGTATTCTGGTAGTGATCTATCATTAACCATATCGATTTCTGGTAAAAATGTGTAGTTTTTAAAGATTAGTCTATGCCCCACGATAGAACCGAGAACATTCCAGGCTCCAATGCACCTCAAGCGAAACGCTGCAGAACAAGCAGTGCCACGAATAAAGGTGTGTAACTGGGGCAAGGAAAGAATGGACTCCAAAGCAAGAAGTGGAGTCGAGGACATAGCTCCAGTAACAGCTCTACAAGCCGTGTTTTGAAGACTATTAAGTTTAGCAGTAGACGCCTTTAGATTAACAACTGGCCACCACACAACCGACGCGTAAGATAGTAGCGGTAAGACCCTCGATTTATAAATAAAAAACAACATCCTGGGTGTTAGACCCCATGATTTTCCAAAAGCCCTTCTGCATTGCCAAAATATGGCAGTAGCTTTTTGTGCTTTGGAGTCAAGATGAGGTTTCCAGGAAAGTTTGCTATCTAAGATAACACCAAGGTGTTTGACTTGGTTACATCTTGTAATCGGTCTCCCAAAGAGAGAAGGAGTGTATATATCTAGGCCACTCCTGCGCCTAGTAAACACAATTAAATCTGTCTTAGATGGGTTGACGTGCAGACCCTTGTCAATGCACCATGCCTCCACAATATCTAAGGCCTGCTGCATTAAGTCGGATAAAATATTCAAGTGTTTGCCTGAAACTGTTAAGACAAGATCATCAGCATAGCTCTGTGCAATGAAGCCAGATTGCTGGAGCTTAACCAGTAAACCGTCAATGACCAGTAGCCACAGCAGAGGCGAGAGCACATCCCCCTGGGGACAGCCCTTGGCAACTTTGACAGAGACTGCGACGCCATCCAGTTCAATCTGTACTGTGCGAGATTTGAGCATGGATTCAATCCATTTGACAATGGTGTGGTTAATACCAAAAGTATTACAGGCATTAATAATCGAGATAAACGAGGTGCTATCAAAAGATCCCGCTATATCGAGGAACGTACCTACAAGAAACTCCTTGTTATGGAGGGATCTTTCAATCCTAGTTACAAGTTCATGTAGGGCCGTTTCACAGGACTTACCAACTCTGTAAGCATGTTGCATGTTACTGAGCGGGAAGGTAATTAGGTGCTTGTCTCTAATATATCTGTCGACGATTCTTTCTAAGGCTTTAAGAAAAGTTGAAGACAGACTAATAGGTCGAAAAGACTTGGGATCCGTATAATCGGATTTGCCGGCCTTTGGAATAAAAACGACTCTACTCCTGCTCCAGGATTTAGGAACAGCGCAGAAGGCAATGCACGCCTGGAAAAGGTTTATCAGATGGTCCTGAATGATAGGAAACCCGTGCTGTAATTCAGCCGGGAAAATATCATCAGGCCCACCAGCCTTATAAGGTGCAAAGGAAAATAGACTCCAGCGTAGAACATCGAGATTGATCAGCCCGTAAGCCATGTCCCAATCAGGAGCCACAAAAGGAGCCTTAGATAATACGGTAGTAACATCATCAGAGTTGACAATGGCACAACCAGGGAAATGAACAGATAGAAGCAGCCCACCAACTTCTTTATGACAGGAGGTAAGCTGGCCGTCAGGTAGACGAAGAGTATCAGGCCTACAAACACCATTCTTAGCCATGGCTTTGTTTAGTTTAGCCACAGCCGACAGGCTATTAATTTCCTCACAGAAGTTTAACCACGAAGCTCTCTGAGCGGATCTTAAACTTCGTTTATATGCTTTCTGAGCCACCAGAAAATTATCCCAATCAATCTGACGATTGAAGTTTTTTGCTTTATTTTTAAGTTTCCTAGCGGATTTTCTTAACCTTTTAAGGTCAGAATTCCAAAAGGGTTTGTTATTAGATTTCTGATTTGTAATAAGAGGACAAGAATTTTCAAAAGCAGTCGAAATTGCCAACTCAAGTAAAGACGCTTGTATCTCAATGTCGTTACTCGACCGAATTACTCTCGGAGGAGTAAGTAAAGAAGCCAGTTCGTTAGAGAAAAGTCCCCAATTGGTTAATTTCCTGTTACGATAAGGCTTTATCGGTGGTCGTTTAAGGTTAATGTTAAACGAGATACAGCTGTGATCAGAGGTGAGAACATCATCTGTCACTCTCCAATCAAAAATTAAATCAACAATAGACATAGAGCATAAACTGATGTCAATCACCTCACGTCGAATGGAATTAACAAACGTCGGCTCACTGCCAATATTTAGAATTTCAAGATCAGAAGAACTTAAATAGTTTAGCAAAGAAGTTCCCCTCTGATTAATATTCGTACTACCCCAAACCGAGTGATGAGCATTAGCATCACAACCGATTACAAGAGGAATGTGCTTGTGCTTGCTCCATGTCACAAGGTTAACCAGCTGGGGAGGAGGTAAGATAGAGTCATACGGTAGATAAACTGATGCAAGCACCAGTTTAGTGCAGGAATTGTTGAGTGTTAAAGTGACGAGCACTGCCGCAAGATCAGCCGAGCTACATTCATGAACGAGAGAAGCATTAATGTTGTTGCCAATAAAAATGCATGCCCTAGTTTTACCGACAGAGTTCTTATAGAAAAGTCTGCCATTATTGCAATTCAATCCAGAAACCGCACCATCACGAAGGTACGGTTCCTGAATTAGACAAAAATCTGTATGCATTTTGTGTGGGGATTAATTCCTGCCTTTCAATTATTGGTTTCAATCTTTTTAAGAGAAGTCTTTCAAATAGTTTTGACATAATAGCCAGTAACGAAATCGGTCTATGGATGTTATTTCGTTTGGTGATTTTCCAGGCTTAGGTATCATAATCACCTCCGCGAACTTCCATACATTTGGTACATATTTCATCCTGAAAGCTGCATTGATTAGAGTTGTTAATTTTTTAATGCCCTTCTTCGATAGCTGTTTTAAGGTTTTTCCTGTTATCAGGTCATAGCCTGGCGCTTTATTAGGATTTAATTTTTTTTTATTTCATTAGTCAATTCCGCAGGGGTGGTCAGAGCGACTTCTTGATCAATAGTTTCCTCTACTCCTTGGAATTCTTCTCTCTCTTGTACCTTATTAGGCTGAAAAATACTTTCTATAGATGGTCAGCGAAAGCTTTTGCCTTTTCATCATTGCTTCTGACCCAATTTCCATTGTTTGTTCTTATGGGTGGTATTTGAGTTATTGGTCTTTACATTGATTTGGTTGTCTTTCACAAAGAATAGTCAGTATCCTTTTCATATGTTAGTGACTGTAGATATGAGTTTATTGTATCATTTTTAATGTATTGGATTTTCCTCCTGAGTCGCTGTGTCAGGTTATTCAGTTTGTTTTTATCTGCAGGCATCCTGGTGTATTGCCATTTCTTCCTGGCTCTCCTTTTTTCTTCGACAAATTCCCTGATTTCTTTTGGGTAATTTGTACCTATTGTTCTTCTTTTGAACTCCGGCGTATTATTCCATGCTGACTGTTGTACGTCATTTATGAATTTTACGATTTCTTCATCTATATCTAGATAAAATTCTAGTTATAAAGAAATCTAGTAGATCAGATATTTTGTTATTATCTGTTCGCCAGTATGTCGGTTTGGCAGTAGAATGCCAATTAGGAGTCATTGCTCCAAGAAGTTCTTTACCTCTAGTAGGGATTATTCTTGATCCCCAATGAGTATGTTTCGCATTGAAGTCTCCGCCAATGATGTACTTATCTCCTAAGCTTTCCAGGAAGTCTACGTAGTGTAATTTTTTAAGATTATATCGCGGTGGGCAATAAATTGCCGTTACGGCTAATGACTGATTTTTAGTTTTAATGCTGACGGTAGTTGCTTGCATTTCTTTTGTTTCATATTTTTTCTCTTCGTAATGTTGTATATTACTTTTTATTATTAATGCACTTCCTCCTCTGGCTGTATTTTCTGGGTGTATTGTATGGTATACTTGATAACCTCTAAATTTTATAAATGATTGTTTTGTAAAGTGTGTTTCGGATATGAGACAGATATCAATTTTTTGAATGTCCAATAATAGTTGCAATTCTTGCTGATGTTGCAATAACCCATTGGGATTCCATGCTAGTATTCTAATATCGCTATTCATGCTGAAATATGAGTGACAGGAGCAGTCCTGATGCTGTTTTCTAGTTTCGTTAGTCTTTGAATGATTGATCCAATAGCTTTTTCTTGCTTTTGTTCTTGCTCATCCATTCGGTTCAGCTCTGTTCCCCCTTTAGCAACTTCAGCATATGAGATACCTGGAACTTGAATTATTTGATAAGCAGGTTTTCTTATCTTTTCTATTTGATTTCTTGGCTCCTTTAATTTGCCTTTTGGTATGTCCTTTTTGTTGTTATTATTTTTTCTCATCTTGGGTCTCTGTTGCAGTAGTTCTGAGTGTGCCCAGATGATTGGCACTTTTTGCATTGCGGGAGCAATCTTGATTTTCGTAAAGCTTCATTCTCCACCTTCATTTTGAGGATATGCCTTATTTGATAAATATTTTGTATGTCTTCATCTTTATCAAAAGTTAACATGAACAATGATAGCGGAGTTTTATCCTTTCTCTTCAATATTTGTGATTTTTAGAAACTAAATCTTCCTTTATTTCTTCTGGCTGGCAGGATGGGCGCAGCTTTTTTTGCCACAACTTTAATCGGCCTGGATCTTTTGTCTTCATGAGAGTACCATGTATTTCCCTTTTCATTAAGTGAAAGGGTTAGTTTTCTATAATTCTCCTCGTCTGGGATATTGACTTTAAGATCTCCACTACTGAGCATCGTTGTTTGGTATTGTATTTGGTTTGAATCCATCGTTGTTCGTATATCATTGTATTTTTCAATCTTATTTACAATGACTGGTGGTGATTTGGGTTGTTCCACCTTTTTACTCTGATTTTTTATTTCCTTTTTTTCTTGTATTTGTTCTGGAGATACAAAGGGTGATATGCGCAGTCGTCGCTTTTTTCCTTGTTTCTTTTTTTTTTTGCACCCAATTCACTTCAGAATTAAGTTCATCCGAGTCCGTGACATATTCATTCTGGCCGATGGCTACGTTTCCCCCAAATGCTACGTTTTTAGCTTCGTTCTGCTCTTCTATTCTTAATTTTTCTTCTGTTACAGCAGGTGTTACAGCTTTTCTAAGTTCCTCATTTTCTTTTGATACTTGATCATGAAATCATTATTTGCTTAGTTGTGATCTTTTCAAATTCGCATAGCTTTCTGCGTAGTTCAATATTTTCCTTTTCATATTCGTTACCGTATCTTGTTGGTGATCTTGTCAATTTGGAACTCTTTCCAAAAGGGTTAGTAAATGGGTTTTCTTCGGTAAAGTTTACCGATCGTGATCTTTCCTTTACCAATGGTTGGTTCCCCCCAGAATCCATGGAACCGGCCTTCTTCGTGAAGGGTGGAGTTTCCAAGTTAATACCTGGATTACCACCTGGGGTAATATTTCCTTTCGTTGTTTCCATTGCATATTGCTTTATGTTTGGTCCGCTGGGAGTATTTTATTTCCTCCCTATCCTTCGCCACTCGTAGATACCGATGAGCACTCCTTTATCCGCCACATACATACTGCGCCGAGAGATATTGTATATATGAATATATAATCTCAACTAACTTTTGGAATATTAAATAAAATTTCTGGAAGAGAATTGTGGGTGAAAATAATTTTTCTATAAATTGTGGTGCAAAGTGATTCCTTATTTTTCATTTGAGTCCACTAGAAATTCCATTGTTGGGCAAATAATCTGGCAAACTCGATTGTGACAGTATATACAAACTACAAAAAATCTATTTTAAACAAAATAAATGTATATTGGAATTTCGAAAGCTGCAGGTGAAAACTTATTTTGCGTTATGGGATAGTAATTTATAACTCAATAGAAGCAGAAGCGATTTAATAAAGTTAATTAAAACAAAAATTGGCTAAAAAAACTCCTTATACGACCTCATGTATAAGGAGTTTTTTTCCGCTTCCAAAATTAATCTTTCGATATAAAATTCATTAGAATAACTATATGATTGAATTCTTCTAGACTACAACCTTCCGTTTTGGCAATGTAGAATCCAAGATGTTTTGTTAAAAAAATCTGTGCTTAATCCATTGGTCGTCTCTAAATTTGTTAAGGATTAAAACAAATTACGATCATGTGAATGCCTGTCTATTGCGTTATAGTCTGATTTGCTGGCCAAACCTACTTCAGGCTCTGCTACTATTAACGTAAATGTGTCATTAATTTTAAGAATGCTTTAATTTAAATAAAATTAGAATTGTCTTTGCAATTCACAATGATTCTGCCTTAACCTTCATAATAGTCAGTTTATTACACCAGTGTTATGGTAGCCCATGAGGAGCACAAAATTTGTTCCTAAAGGAAATCAACAAGCATTATGAGAATATTTAAATTGGAGGCTACAAATCACAAATTTTAAAGCTATAGCAATTATGACAATCCTTCAATTATGGGCCTATTAAATTGTATGGTTTTCATTTTTTCGGTTTAGAGCGATTTTAATGGCGGATTTTATCAGACAACTACTCTCACAGAAGGTTACTCCAGGGATTCTATACGTGTAAAATTATTCGATTTTGAATGGTGCGCTGTTTTTACGCAGTATCAAACATAATTTTGGCACATTCGATGTATAAAAAACAGTTCTGACGAGCACAAACGTCTCGTAAACTTAAATTGCACGAACATATTTTCCAAGAATACCCCCACAGTATCCTTTGCTTGTCGTAGGAGCCGACTAAACGGTTGGATCGCTGGGCTGACAACCCGCATCCGTAAAAAAAACACTCTGATTATAAAGTCAACAAAACAAAAAATGGATACCGCCAAAACAACACCGGACCCCCGCTCAAGTACCCGGACACGAGATTTAAGATCGGCACGTAGAACGTGCAGTTACTTAAGAAACCAGGAGCGTTAGAGAGCCTAATCACTTGCATGAAGGAGTATCGGCTCGAACTCGTTGCTCTTCAAGAAACTCGCTGGCCTAAAAGTGGAGACCATGTGTCCCAGGGCTATACGTTGCTCTACAGTGGAGATGACCTCGGAAATCTTGGAGCTGGATTTATTTTTGGGCCGCAGGTAAAGAACGCTGTTTTGGATTTCCAAGCAGTCAATAACAAATTGTGTAAGTGTCTTCGCTTGCGCATGAATTTATCTAACCTGTCGATAATTTGTGTACATGCGCCCACAGAAGTCAGCCAGCCCCAAGATAAAGACTCATTTGACAATGACTTGGATGATCTGATGGGATCTATAGCCGAACACGATGTAAGAATGGTAATTGGGGACTTTGGCAGAAACAAGGCCGACTTGCATGAAAACATATAGGTCCGTACTTTCGACACGAAACTGCGAAAGGTTTCTATATGACTATGACTGAAAATGGCACCGACTACGCGTATCGAAAGAATAATGAAGAAGGTCGATTTAAAATGTGATCTATGTAATATTTTGTAAACGTCAATTGAAGAGCAACACTTTGGAAGCGAAGCATAAACGAAAACGTGCTCTGAAGGGAAAAGACTGAGGATTTGGATCCACTTGTTGCTCAAGTTTACATTAATGAATGTGCCATATGAAGAGACTGTTATTATTAATTCGGGCCAAAACTCTTAACAACGAAAAGAATTGTATATTTTTATGGTTTTGAAATTCAAAAATATGTATATATGAGTAAAATAGAGGGCGGTAAGTTATGCGTTATTGATGATGATTATGAGAATATGATTCAGTCAAAAATTATATTTCTATATGATGGCTAGTTTTGGTAAGTAACGGTTTCTTAGTAAGTCAAACATGTGAATCTAAATCACCTTTCTTTCCTCGGCTTTTACAAAAAGTTTTGAAAAGTAAAATTGTTTCTTGCTAGCCACCAATATGGGTTCAAACAATGTAGTAGTACTGAAATGGCCTTGAACGATCTTATTAATAATATTTCCAACTCCTTGAATGAGTGCAATATTGGTGCAGCTGTTTTATTTACCTAAGCTTCCCATACAGTTGATTTTCAGTTACTTTTATACAATTAACATTGCGCGGGCATCAGTTACCTTTACAGAAAATCCATTTGAGGCATCCTATATACGTAAGTGTAGGATGCAAATGATCAAACTTGAAAACCAGTTTAGTAGCCCTAAAACTTATCATTGTGGTGTTCCGCAAGGCTCTATGCATGGCCGAATCCTATTTTTAATTTATATGGAATCTATTGTTGGGTTTGCTGATGGATGACATTGCTTTGATAAAAGTATTCCGGTTTCAGTATCATCGTTTTTTTATTCGTAGATGGTTAAATTTGCATATATATTGGACAGACTCCACTATTGTTCTTACATGGCTTTGCGGTGTTCCTGGAAAATGGAAAACATTTAACCGCACATCATATATCCTGGAGCGTCTTCCACAACTAAAATGGAATCGTGTTCCCTCGAAGAAAAACCCAGCAGATTTATTATATTGAGGTACATTACCGGATCAATTACTGTACAACAAACTGTGGTGGGAAGGACCAGACTTCCTATGTACATCAACTGATAATTAGCCGAAACTATTTGGCTATCCACTCAACAGTGACTATGAAAGCTTAGAAGCACAGAAGTATTTCATCTCTTATTTAAAACTAAACAATTTTAGTTGTTTTTGATATCCTATATCAAACGGACTATATAGGTTTACAAATTAAACGGTATCCAATGTACCAGTTCGGTTTCAGGCCCCATCTCTTCCCAGCCCCGACAACAACCCATTGATTGCAATGTTCCAGAGAACGGAAAGAGCACATTCCTTCGGAGTTTCAAGTTAATCATCCTGCTCATACCAACATATGATTGATTACCCCACTTATAGAGTAATCCACCCCAAGGAATGACAATCGTTCCAAAACTTCCACTCTCCTCACGTTATTAAAGGCGCCCTCAATATCAATGAACGCCATACCATAAAAAACTCTTGCGAATATATTGATTTCTCATTTCACATGCCGAGGTGTGGCTACTGATTTCCCTTTACAGTACGCATGTTGAGGCTGTGCTGACTGGGCACTAAACTTTATTTGGAGTCGTATATGAACATCCAACACCCTTTTTTAAGGTTTTCAACAGAAAGGATGAATGAGTTATAGGTTTTAAGTTCTTTGGGTAGCCATTTGAGCTCTTTCTCGCTTTCGAAATAAAGATCACCTTGAACTAAGGACCATGAACCGTCCGGTTTTATTAGCTAACTTGCACTAGTTGCATTAGCAGACAGTATCTTTCTAAGGTGAGATGTCTCGAACACTTCCTCCATTTTATCACAGAAGAGTCTCCAAGACCTCCTACGTGCCTTCCTTACTTCGTTCTAATATAATTTCAGGTCCTCTCATACTTTGGTATATTTCCCTACGTTTGGTAGGTTCCGAGTTCCTTAGACCACCATGCAGATTTTTGCATGCTCATGGGCTTAACTATTGAGCAAGTAGCATTAAAGGACATGTTGCAGGGGCTAGTGATACTGTCACTAACGGCTAAGGGGCTCCCAGTGGCTATAAACCTTTTACCATTTCCCTACATATGCTCCAGTTTGTTATTTCCAGTTGTTTCCGTGTAGCAGGGTAAACATTTCGATGGTCAGTGAAGGAATGTTCTCCAGCCTCTCTCCATTCTCTAGCCATATATGATAAAAATTATCCAAGGCGAGGATTACGTCTAGAATCCCCTGCCTATTTTTAATAATAAATGTGGGTTCTCGCACAATATTACAAACTGCAAGGTTAGTATTTAATATGCGCATTCGCATCACATCCAAGTATCACTTCTGCTTTGAAAACAAGGTCTCCCAGGTTATCCGGCGAAACTTATTTGTCTTGATCTATATGCATAATAGAATTGATGCCAACCTCTAGACAGACATCAGTCATGTCACCATTGCTGTATTGAGAAAGGAGAAAAATATTTAAGTTATTTTTGCCTAGAATGTACAATAGGATCTGATTTTCCCAGAACTGCTTGAGTATACTAGTTTATACACCTTCATTCCAAGGCAACAGATCCTGTAACTATTAATCCAAGGTTCTTGAATCAAATCCAGTCGTCTGAGGAGTCAGTCTCCTCTCCTTGTGCAATTGCACCTTGTGCGGACAGGTTGCTGTCTGTTGCATATTCGCCTGCACGCGTCTCATCCTCTTCTTTTTTATTGACGGGAAGCTGAAGTCGATTACTACCTTAGTCTCAGCAAGAGGTCTCTCTTCCAATTTTCGGTTGGAAGACCGGGGTTGCTGATTCTTGGTATGTCTGGTATCTCGTCTGGACTAGCTCAGTTGTTAGCCGGACGCATCTTCTTGGCCTGTTAGGACTCTGTTCCCTGCTCATAGACACAAGCCTCACGCCTTGCCCTACCACCCCTATCCCGTCTACTGCGTTCTTATACAGATCCACTGATCTGGACTTAGAGCACATCGTTAGTTTCACATGCCTTTGATACCATTCCGTATCTTTACAGGATGGAGGGGTTCTGGATTTTCTTCTAGGACCTTCAGAAAAGCAGAGTTCAATGCGTTGTACACTAACATCCATTTTTCTACTGTTATGCTCCTCTCTTCATGAGATTGTGAAGATTGTGAATAACGTGCTTGGTTTTCTTTGGGTGGTTCCGCTGATTCCCGGCCGTGGTGCAATGGAGTCATCCAACGTTGGTGTTGTGGAGGTAGCCCCATCTTAGCCCCATCGAGTAACGGATAAATAACGGTCCGATTTAAAACTGGAGGTCGCTAGGTATCCAGTAGGCTTTGCTAAATGGGCCTCCAGCCTGGCAGCTTGTCGGCACGGGTCGCGTAGCACACCTTATACCGGCCCATCTATTTCGTCATTTAGCGTAACCCGCCCCAAACCATAGACGCCATGATTTCTAGTTACGGCACTGTCACTTTGTAATGCACGATGTAGTCAAAATGAGTTTAGGGTACATCCACCTTTTAGATGGTATTTTTTTTGTTGTTGTTGCTTATTTATACGCCACGGATGGCAACATTTTCTGTATAATGGGAAATGGGACATCACGTACATTGATTCAATATCCTCTCAACGTCGATTAAATTATGTTTGTTGTACTTTTGTGTATGTTCGCTGTAATTTTTAACATTTTCGGTTTATTTATTTAGCTTTTTGTGTTTTACCATCTGCGTTATGTTTTGTTGTTGAGCAGGTCGGTATGGTATATACATAGTATAGTGTAGTACGAGTAGTACATTAAGATGGTTTGAGGATATTATCGTTTGTAAACTTTAATTATTTAGTAACATGAATGAATGGTTTTTGTATGGCATTGACATTCGTGTTTTTTTTTTAAACCAGCATGTATATACGGTTTGCTATGCCGTACATAGATTATATAAATTTGATACGTTTCTTCATAAATAGAATGTCGTTCTGCTTTTTTTGGTATAATTTTATCTCGAAACCAAATACGTTTATATACATTTATCATCTATTTGTATTGCATGCATCACGATTTAATACAAAGCCATCGGTATGACTTCACTATTTTGTTGTTGAGTTTAACAATTTAATAAGACGCTTCACTTATATATTCTGTGCGTATATAGGTATACACAAATACAAATAGAAAGTAATTAACATCTTAATCCGCATCGTAATTGACTTTTATATACGAGCAAGATATAGCTACATAATTATAATCTGTCCACATTTCATGCCAATGAATCGACACAGATAAGAGGTGCAAAGTATATACATACATACATATGTAGACGTAACTGAGCACGTACTTATAAAATATATTATGAATAATTTCTATAAACGCATTAAATAATTAGAAATGCAAATATTTAATTTTGATAAGCTCCATAGATAGATTAAAATAATTTTTGTGATTTGGTGCATGCACGCGCATTATCGATTCGATAACAGAGTGTCGCACTCAAACGATTTTTCAATCGATTAGCTGCTCCATATATACATGGTGTATATAGGTCGGATGAAACGAAATCCATTTTTAGATATTCTCGTACATAAATTTAATTTGTTTTGTGCAGCTTCCTTTTCGTATATAGTATATAGATGCAGGATGTTGAGGGGCACAGGGAATAGATACACTTGATTGTTTTATAAATCAAATTATATTTCCATTTTTCAATTTTATTTTATTTTTTTTTTTTGGTATATTTTTATCACAACTTTATTGTGTTTACTGATAAGGGCGCTCATATACATATATACACACAATGTTTTGTTTTGCTATATGGTGGTTGGCTATTTTTAGGATTTTCTAATCGAGCCTTTATGATTTCACCTGTACATATTTCATTTGTTACCGGGTGGCCCATATTTGTTGTCGATGTATGCATGCGGAACCCCGGGGGATATTCGGTGTGTGACGAGGCGTCTCTTGTTTATAGTATATATACATTTATTATACGCACATCTATCTTAATTTGTGTGTCACAATCCTTATCATATACGTAAACTTCGTAGCGCACATGATGTACGTGGAAATGCTAATTTTTAAATAAGTATTGTGTGTTCATCCAAATATAACATTATCACAGTAAAATAATTAAGATTTTAAAATACAGGTGGGGAGTTCGAATTTTTGGGTTTACGGTATTGAGCTACCTTGCATAGGACAAAGGGCTTGGCTGGTGTCTATCAAGGCATCAAGAATTTTATCCAAATCAGTGACGCAGTGTCGCAGTCTAAATGCCGTATTAAAGTTGAGAACAGGCTTTCGAGAGTTTTTGCAGGTAATTCACCAGACTTTAGAATCGGTGTAATGTGTTTGACTTTAACAGAAAAGTGCAGCTATACATACACAAATTCACAAAAAAAATTTACTTTACATACAAACAAGTGCGGAAGATCAAACCGACATATTGATTTATTATTTTAAAATTTGTTATTTCTGTTAATGAAAATGCGTGAGAAGTTAGAACTAACTTGGTACAAACTTCACACGCCATATACATTTGTTTTGTGAAGTTTATACTAAAACTAAATATTTGTGAATGTATCAGTCAGATATAAAAGTCAGTCAACATTTAGGGAAATAATGAAAGCCCGCATAAAAGTTAGCAATTTGACCATGTGAAAGCCATTAGGTTTTCAAACTGTTTGGAATGATGTCGTCTTAATTCGAGCCTATCGAAAATTCATAGTGAGATTGATGATAAACATTGAAAATCTTAAGATACCCAATTTCTTAAGAAAATCCTAAAATGTAAAGATAATCTTAAGATACGCACTTTCTTAAGAAAATCCTAAAATGTAAATTTACTAAATTCGCAATTTGACCAAGTGAAAGTCATTACACACGCTTTACACACGATTCGGTATAGATTGGTCTTAACTGAAGTCCATATTGGTGATAAACATTGAAAATCTAAGAATTCGCTACTTTCTTAAGAAAATCCTAAAATGTACATTTACTGAAGCCGCAATTTGACCAAGTGAAAGCCATTAGCTTTTCAATTTCACCAAGTGAAAGCCATTAGCTTTTCAAACGGTTCGGTATAGAGTGGTCTGAATCCAAGTCTATTAAAAAATCATGGTGAGATTGATAAAAAACTTTGAAAATCTTAAGATACGCACTTTCTTAAGAAAATCCTAAAATGTAAATTTACTAAATTCGCAATATGACCAAGTGAAAGCCATTAGTTTTTCAAACTGTTTGGCAGGATGTAGCCTTAATTCAAGCCCATCAGAAAATCATTGTGAGATTTGTGATAAACATTGAAAATCTTAAGATACACACTTTCTTAAGAAAATCCTAATATAAAATTATTGGAACCTCAATTTGACCAAGTGAAAGTCATTAGGTTTTCAAACGGTTCAACATGATAACCCGATGATGTCAGAGATTTCACCATAAAGTGACTATATTAGTCGGAAAGATGATATATCATTCTTAACCTATGCTGGTTAAAATTCTGATGTTAAATTCTGTTCTAGAGTAATCTGCAGAGAATTAAGTTATTCATAACTGTGTCTTTTATTTAAGCACTTGTAGACTTCTACATGCGCTGGATGAAAAATATACATAATAGTTTGGGTTTGTAATTTTTCTGTCAAGATCGATAATCAAGGAAAATCTTGCCATTCTTTTTAAATTGATCTTTCATAGATCTACAATTCGTCTGTCGAACAGGATACTCATGAAATTTCTGAAATAACCGACTGCTCATATAAGAATGGAGTTATTGTGATACTCGCCAAATTCTTCAATAAAATTCTTAAGGTCACCTCGAGGAGGTAGACACGTGTCTTAGTAGTGGCACCAACTAACTAAATGTTGAATAACATTAATGGACGCATCCCATATAGAACTATTTGATGAGATAGTCGATCCCAATAATCGAATGATTTATGCAATTTTTAAACTAACTCAATCTGAACTTGAAAACAGCCGGACTACCTTCGCCCACCAAACTCTATGACGGGCTAAAACTCTATAACGGAACCAAACTGAACGTAATTAATCTGGAAATTGTGAAGAAGAAGCTATATATATACAGTTTACACTGGTTGCGACATAGAAAGTTATAATTCCTATATTAGACCCATTGATTCATTTCAGTCAAGCCACTCAAGTTTCCCATTGTATGTTTCGTGATTACTGATTATAATAAACCAGGCACAGGCTGATGGTGGGAGGAACTGGATGATGGGTATTTCGCTCACGGTGAACTCTTGTTTTCACTTTATCTCAATGCAGCACCTCACCTGTTCATTTATTAAAAGGCTTATAGTCAATTGTTTTTACCGCAGTCAGAAATTTATCACAAAATGACACGAAGCCATGCCCGTAACTTACGAGCATTACAATTGGAATTTGGGAGAATATTCCTATGAATATTACTCTTTCCATACTAATTGTACCTATGGAATGTTTCTAGAAATAATTACGATCGCAGCAGTTCCAATCTTCGATTTGGGTCTT
The DNA here is from genome assembly GCA_951394425.1 of Tipula unca. Lineage (NCBI taxonomy): Eukaryota > Metazoa > Arthropoda > Insecta > Diptera > Tipulidae > Tipula > Tipula unca. Next base: position 181,341,820 of record OX596382.1, on the reverse strand, counting down.
GCTCGTGTTAAATGCAAGTTGAAGCCAATTTCAACAATGAACTTGCTTTTTTATAAGTTATTTTGAATTTTGATAAGACTATACGTTGACCAGTTGTAAGCAGTGTGAAACCTGGAAATGGGCGACGATTTTACCTGCTATTTTCTTATGTGTTATACGTGGATTATATGCCATACTATCTCTTCAATAAATTCTTATGGTAGGTTCATGCATTTTTGGGGTCTCATTTCTGCAGTACGCTTCGGGCCATCGAGTAAAGCGATTACCACACGATGACTAAATGAATATGTTCAAATCGACTTGGTGGAATATCGAATCGCCCATGTAGTGATTTGTTATGTATCTGTATTTTACATTTTTGGTACGATAAAGAAAATTTATTACCCGGGATTCGACGTACTGGTTCTGCATTATAAAAGGTCAATTATTTCACCGTAAATTTAGTAGTTATGTTGAGCTTTGAGTCGCTAACTGTTTCAGCTTTGAGTAAATGTATTTGTCGTCCCAAGAGAAGTATACTTAGCTGTTATTGGCTTATACAATATTCTGTCAAGTGGCTGTGAATTGGTGCGAATATCTCAGCGAGGTTTATAATATAAGTCGATTTTAGTACTTTACCATACCGAAGAGCAAACTCTAATAATTTATAGAAAAGCAATTCCAAATGGAGAATATGTGTTGCCATATATTTTGTTGCTGTCACAAGAATATAGACAAAACCAAAGTTTAAATCTTTGATAATTTCATTGCTAAATCACTGGGATAATTTCATTGCTAAATCCAAGCCGAACAGTCTCTAATTAATGTATGTATCTGTTGGAATTGATTTATTCAAATAAATAGCCATTTTATGAACACCCTGAAAGTTAAGTTTCAACTACCCCAGAAAGTAGGTCCTTGATCACCTATTCATAAGTAAATAAAGGGTGTTTTTTTAGAGGTTCCCAACTTTGAGTTGGCAACACTGCTTTATATGACAACTCAACAGCTAATTGTTACATTTTATTTAGTTTGGTCTGACAGAGATTTTTATCAAAATAATGGTTCTGTTCGTCAAACTTATCGTGCACTTCGTTCATCTTATGGCGTACATAATCGTCCTTCAGAGCGGCTAATTCGAATGACAATAGATCGTTTTCGGACCACGTTTACTCTTAATGATAATGTGCATCCCGTGAGACGCCGAACAGTGCGCACTGACGAAACTGTAGCCGCTGTACAGGAAAGCATTGAAGAAGATCCAAATCAATCAATTCGTCGCCGTTCCCAGCAACTGGGGTTGTGTCCTTTTTATGGAAGATTTTACGAAAGGATCTTGGTTTAAAAGCTTTCAAGATTCAACTTGTGCAGGAATTAAAGCCAAACGACCATCGTATGCGCCGCCAATTCGGCGAATGGGCTGAAGCCCAAATTGATATTGATGTTGAATTTCCATTCAAAATTTTGTTCTCCGATGAAGCTCATTTTCGGTTGAATGGGTACGCAAACAAGCAGATTTGTCGCATTTGGAGTGAGGATAATCCACAAACTTTCGTCGAAACACCATTACATCCACAGAAAATTACTGTTTGGTTTCGCTTTATGGGCTGGTGGAGTCATTAATCTATATGTCCTCAAATACGATGATGGTCAGAATGTTACTGTCAATGGTGAGCGGTATAGGGATATGATTAGACATTTTTTCGTACCTCGATTAGCTGGCATTAATCTTGCTGACATGCAGTTCCAACAGGACGGAGCCACATGCCACACAGCGCGCGCTACAATTGATTTACTCAAAGAAACTTTTGATGAAAGTTTTAATTAATTGGCCACCAAGATCGTGTGTTTTAACCCCATTGAATTATTTTCTTTGGGGTTATGTAAAGTCACTTGTCTACGTCGATAAACCAGAGACAATTGAACACCTATAAATCAACATTCGAAGAGTTATTGGCGAAATACGGCCGCGAAAAGTTTGTGTAAATTGGTGTTCCAGATTGCGCCTTATACGCACCAGCCGTGGCTTTTCTATCCAATACAGCCCGTTTTATTGATATTAAAAATATATACTTTTTTTTTATTATGATTAAAACTTGTTTAACTCTATAAAAAACACCCTTTACTTGAAAAACAGGAGTTAAAGCAGTTACTAGTTTTTATTCACTACACCGATTGACTAAGCTCCAAAAAAACTTAATTCGATTTTTGGCGATGGAACACGTACATGCGCATGGACCAGTATTGATGGTTTACAAAATTCAATTCGCTCAACGACGAATTTCTTATGAAAGTCATTCTAAATCGGTTGTTGTTTCGGAAAATATTGAATACTTATCGTGAAATTGAGGCGGTAATCACGATGCTTCAAAACATGTCTGAAACGTCGTGACAGGTGACGAATCTTGGGTGAGCCAAATTCAACAAAAGTTCTGGACATGTCGCAAAGGTATCATTGGTGCAACATATTTCGGCGAAATAAAGAAACCAACCGACGGATCATACATCGGTATAACCATCTGAATATTTGAGCGATCAAAACATTGAATTAATGGGTCATACGCCGTATAGTTCTGATTTGGAACATCAAAAATAGAAGCGCGGTTAAAGCCATTTTCGATAAATAAACATTTGTTTGCGTGCTCTAATCTCGAAATATAAAATTTTCTAATTGTGGACTGATTTCGATTCGACGCCGATTAAACGTGCTGATTAAAAATAAAAAAAACCTAACATATTCCCATGTACACAGAACACCTTTTGATCTTACAACCAAGCAGTATATAGGATGCGGATGATTGATTCGTTTTGCAAACATTCTAATTTAATCAATTTAGATGGTGGTTAGACTAATCAAATTGATACACACACACACACATATATATACACAAGTTGACATACTCTCGTAAAATGATGTCTTTAAAAGAAAAGAAAAGAAAATTTAATTCAATTAAATCATTTAATTAAAAAATTAAAACAACAACAATTTTATTTTTATTTTATCGTTTTCATTGAGTTCGTGGAATGTGTTGTGTTGTGATGTAATTTGTCTATATGGATTCGATAGATGTACAGATTTGATGACGAAGAATTGATTATTTATCAAAAATAAAATAAAAAGTTTCAAGTAATTTCAATCGACTGAACGCATGACTGATTATTATTTTCAATTTACATATATGTATGTAGATCGGAGAGTTAGTCTGCCAAATTCAAATTACTTATATTTTTTTTCGAAGCGAATTCTTGTGTTTGGCGACATTGAATTTTGGTATTTTATATGTGATTATTGCTCAACCAAATACATATATGCAATTTACAAATAATTTTGGAGCTTATCTAGATATACATACATATATGCGACCTCTAAATATATTTCGATTTACTAAATTTTTATGGATATGGGCGCAATGCAATAAAATCACCCGCGGATTTATAATAAAAATGACGAGGAGAGATTTTGATGAATGAAATTGTTTTTGTGCTTTTTTGTAATCGTAATCAAACTATTTTGGTTTGAACATTATACATATACATACATATGTATATATGTACATTTATAAATAAAACATATTTAGCGATAAATTAATATAAATAAATTTATGCGATGATTAAATGCGATTGTTGTTTATTATGTTAGTTCAATTTATATATAGATGCCCAATTATAGGCGCCAATCTATAATTGGGCATTTTTATTATTAACGCACATATTAGTATTGTATCAAATTTTTATCGATTCCTAGAGCAGCTTGAAATTTTAGACTTAACAATCGTTCCCTAGTTTTACATTGTTCCATTTTTTTCAGAAGTTTTGGGATTCCTTTGATTGGTATGGTCCTGCACTCGCTGATTCTGTGTTTCCTTCCGGAAGTCTTGCTATCCTCGAAACAGAACCAGCAATTGTCATATAGCATCTATTTTTTAGAGACGGTATCTGCAACGACTTTGTCCTGTTCCATAGCTCTTTTCATGTACAAGTTAAGAAATTTTTTTGATTGCCTTAATCATGGGATGGCTTCCCAGGCTTTTTTTATTTTCAAATTGGTCCAGTCGGTTATCCATTTGTCCTCGTTAAAGCCACAAAGGGGTGATGATCCCATAAAAGGTTTGGTCGCAACTAATTTTGCTTGTAAATCTCCTTTATGTCCTGGCACTCAGAGAAGGAGGACCTAAAGCAGTACTTGTTAAGTGCTTTGAATGCTGTTTAACTATTACACAGTATACAAATGTATCACACAATTTTGGTTATTTTTATTCCTGCTTTCAATGATTCTGATTGCTGTTAAAATAGTTCGTTGAGAATTGTTTTTTTCAATAATAATAATTACTGGCCCCTTATACTGAGTCAACAATCTGGCTCCAACGGTTTCGATCCTGGGCATGGTTTTCATACTGTCTAAGACAATCTGAAGAAGCCAAGTCATTCTCTACACCGTGGAGCCATTGTCACCTGCAACGACCTCTGCGCCTACCATATGGTGGCTCTCCTTTCAGAGATTACTGCACAATTCGTTCCGGATCAGCACGCAGAAAGTGACCGAGCCAGCGTACTCGGTGAGATTTTATTTCACGCACAATATCGGGGAGCTCGGTATGTACCATCTATCTCGCGTTTTGGGCCGTAAATCACACGAATGACGCTTTTCTCAAATGTAAGGAGCCATCTATCGCACTCATCCGTCAGCGCCCAACTTTCACATCCAAACAAAACAGCTGGCCTGATCAACGCTTTGTAAAGCTTCAGCTTCACGGCACTTGATAAGTGTTCAGATGTTAGCAGTGGCCTTAGAGCATACAAAGAACGACTGCCAGCTGCTAGCCGCACTTTAATATCCTCACCCACACTGTTATCGTGTAAATATTTGAACCTCCTCAGTCCCTCAAACGTGTGGTGGCCACTAGTAGAATCTGGTGTGCCATTCATTATCCCTAAAACCAGAAATCAGGTATTTCGTTTTGGACACCTTGATCTGGAGTCCAACTGAAGCTGAAAACTCTACAAGCGGATCAAGTATTTCTTTCACTCCGTTGCTATTCAGTCCAATCACGCATATCTCATCTGCATACGCAAGCACCAAATTGGACTGGCGATATCAGGTGTACTCCAACATGATATTAAAGAGTATCGGGGATAGAGCATCTCCCTGCCGAACACCCGAATTAACTACAAAAATTGTCGATAGCCTGTTCTCAACTTTAACACAGCATTGAGACACCAATTTTGTTGGCATTCCTAGATATTCTAGGGCCACAAACTCTCTCAATTGATCGAATGATAGGCCTGCCGGAAATTCAGGAACACCTGATGTACGGAGAAGGATGTTTCATAATATTTATATAGAATCACTCGCAGCGAAAAAACCTGATCTGTGACTGATCGATTCGGACGAAATTCTCCTTGATAGTCACCAACCAGGCCCTCCGCTAGAGGAGTGGTTCTATCCAATTCAATGTATGGCAGTAACTTATATGCTGTGCAAAGGAGAGCTATACCGCGATAATTCTAACACTTCAAACGGTCTCCCTTCTTGAAGATGGGGCATATCGCGGCCACTTTCCATTCGTCAGGAATAACTTCGGTTCGCTATACTAATCGAATAAAGTCGAAATGACAGTTCCACAAAGTATCCCCTCCGAATATCAAGAGCTCCAAACTAATGCAGTCCACTCCAGGTGAGCGGTTTCGTTTCAATATCTGCATGACTTTAGTGAATTCCTCATGGGATGGCTCCTCAGTGCAAATCTCCCTAGTCTGTATTAGAGGTAGCTCAACAACAGTCCGTGACGCATGATGAACATCAAGCAGGCCAGTAAAGTGTTCACTCCATGCGTCAAGTACTGCGTCGATGTTGACACAGAGGTTTCCATCCCGGTCCCGAATAGCGGTTGACGTAGGCCTGAAAGTATGGTTCAGTCCAGTAATTCCTTTAAAGAAATTACGCGAACTGCGCTCATTACTGAGTTGTTGTACTTTCAGAACCTCGGCCTTCCACCATTCTCGCTTCTTCCGTCTACAAATCCGCTTAGCTGCCCTTCTTGCAAGAGCAGCCTTGTTTTTCCTCGCGATTGTGAGACGTTGTTGCACTTCATTATGGGCTATATTTTGTTGCTCAACTGCAAGATGACACTCGTCATCAAACCAATCATTCTTGGGTCTGACTTTCACTATACCTAAAGTCTGTTGAGCAGCACTGACAACCGAAGTTTTCAGTACCTCCCAGACAGAGTTCACGCAGTCAGACTGGTAATTAGCTCCCTCAATGTTGTCGCTGACAAGATCCTGATATCGTTTCTTTTGATCTTCATTTATCAGACCTTCACAGTCGAAACGTTCCATCCGTTTCGCTGTGTTCCCCGACCTGTACGAAAACTTCCACCGTAGCTTTGCAGCGACCAAATAATGATCGCTGCCTACGTATTTGGTTGCTGACCGATAAGTTCTCACATCCTGCACAACCCGAGCTCGCCCTTTTGAAATTAACACGTGGTCATTTTGGCTCCAGGATGTTTTGCGAGGATGTGTCCATGTCTCTAGGTGTATCTGTTTGTGAGGGAAGAATGTGCTTGCTACTCTAAGATCATGAGCAATTGCAAAGTACATCATTCTCTCACCATTATCGGTCGCAGTTTCGTGTCGGGAGTACGGACCTATGTTTTCACACAAGTCGGCCTGATTTCTGCCAGCTCTAGCATTAAAGTCCCCAATTACCATTCTAACATCGTGTTCGGGTATAGATCCCATCAGATCGTCCAAGTCATTGTAAAATGAGTCTTTATCTTGGGGCTGGCTGACTTCTGTGGGGGCATGTACACGAATTATTTACCTGCGGCTCAAGAAGAAATCCAGCTCCAAGTTTCCGAGGTCATCTCCACTGTAGAACAACGTATAGCCCTGGGACACATGATCTCCACTTTTAGACCAGCGAGTTTCTTGAAGAGCAACGAGTTCCAGCCGATACTCCTTCATGTCGAGAAAAGTAATTGAGATTTCAGGATTTACAGTTTGATTTGAGTTTGTTTCAGGATTTGAATTGTTATTGTTGTAAGATTGGTCATGATTCGGTTAGTCTGCGAACTAGTGATAATATTAATGTCGTTATTCTGATCAGCAGAATGGTGTTCAATTCTACTCAGAGCATCAGCAGTAACAGTGTATTTGCCTAATTTGTATACGATATCAAAGTCAAACTCATCGAGCTCTATCCTCCAGAGTCGGGATGACAAGTTATTTGCTTTATTAACCCACACTAGGGGCTTATGATCAGCAAAACCAATTGTGAGCAACTCCTTCTCGACAGTGGAATAATTTTTCTCAGATTTATTTAGTACCCGGCTAGCATATGCCACGGACAGATTGTGCCAAGTGCTGTATCACCTAGCATCAGTGGTGACGTAAAATTGTTTATTAAAATTAGCATATTGTAAAATTGGAGGTTCGATTAATTTTTCTTTGAGCTTTCGACAACTTTCTTCACAGAAGGCATCCCAATTGAATCGTGCATTCTTTTTAAGTAAGGCATTCAATGGGTAGAAAAGTTCGGAAAATTTATCAATAAGTCGTCGGTAATACCCTATCAAACCTAGGAAAGAATTTATTTACTTTGGATTTTTTGGAATCGGAAAATTATGAACCACTTCTATTTTTGAAGGATCTGGTTTTATTCCATGGTTAGAAATTATGTGACCCAAATAGCATATTTCTTTACGAGATTGCAACCGTAGACGACTACATCGTCCAAGTACACAAAACATTTCAGTTCGTTTAAACCTAATAAAACATTATTCATAATGCGCTGAAATAAATAAATAAATGAAATTATTTTTCTATTTATCATTGTTACTAAGTGGAATCTGATGATGACCGTCTGGTAAATCTAAAGTTGTGAAATATACGGCATCACCCAACTGTTCCAGAATTTCGGTTATATTTGGTAAGGGAAAAACATTATTTATGGTCACATCATTTAAACGGCGAAAATCTACAACAACGCGCCATCGTTTGGATTCATCGTTGGATTTTTTTTTGGAACGACAAGCAATGGAGAGTTAAAAGGACTATTACTGTTTTCAATTACACCGCTTTCAACCATTTTTTCGACTTGAGTATTAATTTCAGACTTAGCTGAATGAGGAAGACGATACGGTTTAATATGAATTGGCTGGGTATCGGGGTTTAACGGAATATGATGGTATCCAGCATTTGTCATTGATACTTGGTCACCGGGTAAATGAAATACATCGTTGAACTCTCGACAAGCATTAATTATTGACGATTATTCCTATTGGTTCATGTGGCTTCTTCTTTCATCTATCTCATGCTCTAAGATTTTTAATCTATCTTCTAAGACATTTGACGAAGGATTTAATGTGTAAATATTATAATTTTCTAAAGATGTTGGTTCAATATAAATGTCATTTAAATTTATTGGATAATCGTTCGTATTAATAACACTCACTGTAGCAAAAGAAACAATTAGTGCCCGGTTTGATCAGACCTTTCTTAATAACGCTAATGTCTACCCCAGTATCAACTAGAAAGAATTGAGGTTAGTGTAAAATATTAAGATTAAGATTTACAAAAACTTTATATCATCATTATGAAAATAAATATTTAAAAAAAACTTTTTAAAAAACCACGCTTATATTTGCTTTGAAAAGGCTTTGAAAAGTAGAAAATAAAAGTTTTCTTCCTCACTCCTATCAATGTAGATTTATAACAAGTAGAAATTTAAAATTAATATGACTAAAAATATAAGAGTGGGGCGCTCCTTTACAGCATTAGCAATTTAAGACTACCAGACGCACGAAGTAAAGTCTTTTAGTAACACTAATCGAACAGTCTATTCGGATGTATCCTAAGAATAGATTTTTTGCTGGAGCATTTCAGTATTAACGTAAAAACGATATATTGAGAGATGTATATACATTCAGAAGGAGCGCCCCACGCTTATATTTTTAGTCATATTAATTTTAAATTTCTACTTGTCACAAATATACATTGATAGGAGTAAGGAAGAAAACTTTTATTTTCTACTTTTCAAAGCCTTTTCAAAGCAAATATAAGCGTGGTTTTTTAAAAAGTTTTTTCTAAATTTATTTTATTTTCTACTTTTTAGTCATCGAAATTTGCAATCAATTTTTCGACCATGTTAACATTTGTCAGGAAGTTGCAAAAAGATAGATAGTATATCTATCTTTGGACCTTACCTTTTAGAGTGCGATCTGAGAGCACTATGTCATAAGATTGTGTTTTATTTAGCCAACTTTTATAAGTCTTTGTCAAATTTTGTAATCAATTTTTCAACCAATTGATTACAAAATTTGACGATACAAACAGACACACAGAGTGAGCTAATAAGAGCGTAGTAAAAAAATAATTGTAAAACAACAAAAATTGTTGGTTTTAAAATTGTTTGTATTATTTCTTGAACAGCTCCTTACATTTGAGAGAAGAATCATGCGTGTGATTTACGGCCCTAAACGCGAAATAGATGGTACATACCGAGCTCTGTACAATTTCGAGATCAGAGATCTGATGAAGATCCCCGATATTGTACATGAAGTTAGATCTCAGCGAGTACGCTGGCTCGGTCACGTTCTGCGTGCTGATCCGGAACGAATTGTGCAGCGATCTCTGAAAGGAGAGCCACCATATGGTAGGCGCAGAGGTCGTTGCAGGCGACGATGGCTCCACGATGTAGAGAACGACTAGGCCTCTTCAGATTGTCTAAGACAGTATGAAGCCCAAGCTCAGGATCGAAACCGTTGGAGCCAGATTGTTGATTCAGTAAGGGGCCAGTAATGGCCTTTAACACTGTTATTATTATTATTTCTTGAATATGAATGAATAATAATCAATAGGGGAAATTGGATGTAGGCTTAAATATTCTGAACCTTTCACCGCTACATCTTTCGACTCTCGGTGAAGTTCGCTTGGGTTTTCCGCTAGTTGTAATTGCGAAGTTGACGGATTTTTTTCAATAGATTGGTTTCTGGTTCTATTTGACCTATCACGACTTCGGCAAACACTTATGTGATGACCGAACTTTTTTTTAATATTTCTGTTAGGTTTTGAGCCGCTTCTTCAATTTTATCTCTTGTTTTCAATTAGATGGCTAATGAACATTTATTTATTAAGTGTACAGATAAGGGTGATTTTAGAACTTGCGTGAAATTAACATTGGGGAATGATCCGACGATAGATCCATAACATGTCTCCGATATTACATGATGTCTGCCAATTCCTTTGGTTACACAGAAATTTATTAAATCGGGAATTTTTTCTTATATGTTGGCCAGTAGGTGAGATGGCTAGTATTTATGTCGTTTAATTTTTCGTTTTCATCGTGGACCAACTACTCGTATATGTCTGCTCCTTCTCCCTCTTCCATTTTTGATTCATCCGTGAAGCATTTTTGTGCATCTTCCCGAAGCCATGTGGCTTTGCCAATCCTCCATGGTTGTGGCCGCAGCATAGGTTATTGCTGGACACTCCATCTGTTTGTAGATTCAGCTATAGTTACCTGTGAGCTAAGGCCCCAGGCCGTACCATTCAATTATCTACTCACCTATATAACATTTTTCTGGCCACTTTTATTATTCTCGTAAGATGCATTTCCCAAGTTAGTTTTTTATCGAACGGAAGGGCCAGGTACACCACTTCCGTACCAAAGCCAAATTTTATTCCATCTATAACACCTACTGAGGTATGTTTAGTTTCTTTTTCTTGGTGAAAGGTATGATTTTTGTTTTGTTTGTTCTTATATTCCATGTTTTCGATTCGTTTCCGGGTACGATAGTCAATGCTCGATATATTTGTGTTGTCTGCTGGTTTGTATTATTTCTTGTAGTATTGGTGTTCTGTAATCCTTTAAATTGATTGAATCCTAGCCATGCCCCAGGGCTGCTGAGTGAGGCATAACTGACTTGGCGGGGGTAGAGGGGCTTCGTTATTTGTTTGATAATCTTTTGTTCTTCTATGATGTTGCTGCCAATTTAGCCGTCCCCGGCACTCGCTCTCTATAATTGTTGTACTCATTTATAAATTTTAAATTGGATTTGCCTAGCTTATTGACCAAAAGAGATTTAAATGTACAAATGTCACTTCTGTCACTTCTTCACAGTTCTGTGCGTAAACGTTAAATTTAAATGCCAAGCACATGGCCGTGACGCTTACTAAGTGATCAGGTTAATTTCGGCAGTTTGAGTTAATTTAAAAATTTAACTTTGATCTTTCGAGAAGAGCTTTCGCATTTAATCTGCAATATTCTGTTGATTAAAATAATCCTCATTTAGAGATTTAGCCGTCACGATTGTCACTAAAATATGTCAGTAATTTTGACGGAAAAAATATATTAATTCTATAGCCTTTCAAGTGTTAAATGGATAAGTTTTCTGATTACCCTGTAAACACCAAACCCATTGGTATACTATACAAATTTTATCAAGCCACTCACTTTCATTTTTCGATCAATAAACCAACCGTATTTTTATTTTTCAACACAAATACTTACACAATTAAATCTTCTAGCTATGTAGGGTTTGATCGCACCATTGGATACAATTTTGCAATGAGGAGGTCAATTATGCGAATTCAATTTTGGTTTTGGAAATCTCGTAATAAAATTGTTGAATTTTCATCGAGCTCTAGATGTTTGGTAAGATTCAAAAACTATAATTGAATGGAATGCATATTATTCGGTAATTCGATTTTTTCGATAGTCGCTCCCCATCTATATAACAGAAACGAAAACAAATTACAAGTTGAAAATGAAATGAGGCAAAACAACATAGAAAATATTGACCTCAGTGAAGTGGGAAGGATAGCGGAGATATATAACAACCAGCACAGTAAAATTATATGATGTTTCTGGCAGAGATACACGAACAAAGCGTAGAAATCTTAACAATGGCTAAAGGAAAGAAAGCACTACTCGATTGGAAACCTGTAGCCTAGCAGAATAACAACAGCACGATTCCATTTGAAAATAAGAAACTCAACGATCATACAGTGCCTCTGTGCATACAGAAGAAGCTCAACAAAAGATGAATTCTATGAGCAATTACAACCCACACTATCTAGTGTACACCGTAATGACATTAAGATTATCCATGGGGGGTTTAACGCGAAAGTTAGAATCAACAATGCCGGAATGGCGACAATTTGCAAGGAATAGCAATAGAGATAAGCTCGTTGATTACTGTGTCACAAGAACATTCATAAGTACATCTATAGACATCACCAGATGGCAGAACGAGGAACCAAATTGATCATGTACTGATAAACAAGATGTTTCTATCTATCTTTACTGACACAAGAAACACTTCCAATGAAACGCTCCAACTCAATCTGCCTAAAAACGGAACCAGCACTATGGATAAAAAACGAGAACAAATAAAAAAGCCCTACGTGAAAACTGCTACAAATGTGCTCAGCTATCAAGAAAACACAATAAAACCGTGGATTAGAAGATGATACATGAAAAAGAATTGAGGAATGCCGCTAATTGAAAATACAAGTATGCAATCAAAACACGGTGGAAATTAGAAGGAAATATGAGTTTCAACTCGACAAGTGAAGAAAATGGCCAGGGGTGATCGTAGAAAATAAACAGAAGACATTCTCGTGGCTGCCGAAACAGCAGCAGCAAATATGAATATGCGCACATTACATACCAATAAAAGATGGGTATGGAAAAGCCTAACCACACACGACCAACAACTAAATAGACGGAAATAGTTCTTCAAGGACAACTGCATACATAGATGGCGAACCAAATGAGCTTCCACCAAAGGAGCGGGAAGTTACAAGTGCAATAATGAAGCTGGAGAATAACAAAGCCGCTGGAACTGACAACATACTAGTTGAACTACTACTCTAATGGAGACGCATTTAGAACTGCAGCAGCACTAACACCACTATTAACAAAAGTATGGAATACTTGTAGAATTGCACAAAAATGAAAAAGAAACCCTCTACCAAAACAATTCCAAAGAAAGGCGACCTAAGAGAATGCAAACACTGGCGATGCATCTCCCTCCTCAATATTACAATGATATTATTGGCAATGATAGCAGGCATATATCATCTGCGTAGTCAAGATCATTGAGGTTTCTAATGGGATCCCATTGGATGCTGTTTAGTGATACGTCGTCTAGCTTGCTATGCCACTATATCCAGTGCTATGAGGAATGTAGTATGTCACACTCTGATTTCCTTTGTGCTGACCAGTATCCCGGTATATTTCTTAGATGAGTTCGTTCATTTTGCTCGGGATGCCTATTCTGCAGAGTACTTTTCTACAAAGAGTAGATTTTAAACGTTTCAAAGTGAAACATCCCGAAAACTTGGGGGAACAGTCCCAAATAGAAATAGATGATCCAGTTTAGTAGGCGCCTTATGCTCCTAAATGAAGATAAAGGAAATAAAAAAATTGAAAATATTAGAAAACCATAATCCCGGATAATCTCTATATTCGGAATTCAATTCCTTAATTTCCTAAAGGACTAGCATATAGACACAAAAATTGGTCCGTAGCTGTACCACATTTGAGCATACCTCCTCTCCACTCGTTAAATCATCCTGAGCTTACCAAGAAGCGTTGAAAGTCCCAGACCACGATTTTACTATAAGATCCGTGAGGTCGTCCAAAGTTCCCATACATTTTGTAGAGCACTATAGTAGCTTTCTTTACTCTCTCTAAGATGTTTGGTTTCCAGCTTAGCTTGCTGATCAAAAGTAGTCCGAAGTATTTCGCTCTATTCGTAAAGATCAGACGTGTACCATTTAATATTGGCGGGTCACACTGAGGAAGTTTGTGCATCCTGGTAAAGAGGACCACCTCCGTTTTCTGTTGAATTGCGTTAGTCCGCAACTGCGTGCCCACTGAGAGAGGTACCCGAGTGCGCACTGCATGCGATCACGCAGTGTACAAGGATACTTACCGAAGACCGCAATAGCAACATCATCCGCGTTCCCTCGCCTAACAAGCTTTGTAATCATTTGATATTTTGTGCCAAAAATCCAAATTTTAAACTTGACGTGTGACGAAATCAACTATTCTATAGCTACATATGTAATTATGTGTAGTTCACAAGTTCGCGCGATCAAATTCGATATTAAAATATGTCTAATCATTTCGTGTGCAACGTTACAAAGGTACAATACATTGTACTTGGTATGACGTTAAGCTTATTTACACTCGGTAAAATAATTGATTAATCATGATCACGTGATCAATATGATCGAAGATCAATTTTATAATATTTATCGCGATCTAATGATTCATAAACATGTTTTAAACGGTATACAATACCAAAAAATGCACCCACTTAAAAAATTCCTAAGTACTGTGCGCGATCTCGTTACAAAATTGTGCTCTCGTTAAAAAAAAAACAACAAACAAACAACAAATCGCGATCATCTTACAAAACTCGTCTCGTATATCACGATGCTTACTTCTTTCTACAACATATGTATGTACGTATACTATGTAGTTTTCTTATTATTTGTTATATCCGCTAATTAATTTCAATACACTAAACTCGTATAAAATATTTCTTACATAAATGTATATGGCTTAAGTATGTTTGTGTATGTATACATGTCGTTGTGCTCAATTTAATGATTGATCAATTCAATTGCATCTTTGGTTCTTTGTTTTTGCTTTTTTTTAATTTTTTCTAATTTATTTAATTTGTTTTCAATTTTGTCTCGATTACAGAGTACATAGATTCAACTACTCAAGTGTTTAACGATCGGTGAAGCTACATATTGTAACGATCAACGTCCAAATTAGTACTCGGAACTGTGATATGTTATTAATTGTATAAAGGCGACACGAAAATGGCATTATCATTTTCAAAGTGGAAACATATTTTTCCAATTAGTAATGGGAATAGTGGTGGTGGTGGCAGCACATCGGATAGTGCAACAACAACGGCCACAGATGATGGACGAAACAATAATGTCGATTCGATACGAAAATTTAAAGCGTCACGCAAAGGTTTAAGCGGGGCCGATAAATTAGAAGCCGAAGTTGGATTTAAATTGATTTTGGATCCAATTGGGTCGACCCAAACGACAACATCGGTTGGCCCGTTCGAAAGTAAACAAAATATAACTGTGCCTGAGTTGAATATAAATATAATTGGGGCGCGACATCTACCATCATCATTTGGTCTTAAAAGTGTCGAGGGTTATATGATAAAAGTGAGTAACTCTGCTAGTACTAAATTTTTTGCGGTTTGAGTCTTAACTAATAATATATTGTTGTACTAAATTTTTAGGTCAAATTATTTCCCGGTACAGTACGCCACGACACATCAATACAAACAAATTCATGGCCCAAATTTAACGAAACATTTAAATTTCCGCTGGCACCCGCACTCAAATCATCAATTCGATCACGAACAAAAAACGATTTATTAGCACGCTCGTTACCCGAGCGTCTATTTAAAGGCCATTTTGTAGTATTAACCGTATTCGCACTATTGGAAATACCGCCGGGCACATTAAATCCATTCAAAGAAACGTACCAATCGTTTAAGCGAAAAGGTAGCCTTATGCTGAAGAGTGGTAAAACTATTGAGAGTCACGAGAAAAAGGAGGCTGACGAAAAAGAAAAAGACAAAGCGAATGTGAGCGTTATAAATTTGACACCGAGTGAGTCTCGGCGAAATATTGGATCGGTCACATGCTTTTTGGATCCGAAAATTTTTGTTGAAAACCCAAAGACGGGACACTTTTGCACGGACGAATTTTGGCTGCCGGTAAAGGATATAACAGCAACACCGGCCTCGAGAATAACCAGTAATGGTGTAAGTACTTATATAGTGATTTGTTGAAATCGATTGACTGCACTTTTGAATGTGGATTTAATTCCATATATCTATATAGGTAATACGAAGATAAAAGATTATACCGTTATTGCCGGTATCATTTCTATAACGCAAAGATTTAGATCAGTTAAGCGGTTGAAATTTCCTCTATAGCCTGTGACAATTATGATGATATCCATTTTTGGTGATAATTGCTTGACGAATCTTTGAATAACGCCATAAATCTGATCATATTTTGATACTATTTGGCAATATGCGGCTTAAGTGAGGCTCAACTATTGACTTGAGTAGGCTTCACCACACTAATTTCTCTATATCTAATCATTTACTTGGTTGCGCTGTTCAAATGGAATCGTTGAATTGGTTACGATGACGCAGACCACATCACCATTAGCTTTTTTAGAAAATCAGGTTTGCGCAATCGAAACTTGTTGATTGCAAAGCGCGTTGTTCACTTTTGAGCAGAACAGTGCTCTAATTTTTGTGGTTATTGATTGGTTTATTGCGGCAATAGTCTCTTCCAAATTCATTTTAATTTGGGCCCACGGTGCAATACCTGGACAAACAGAAATACAAATAAATAACAAAGCATGGACGCTACTTATTGTGTCAAATAATGGATACCGCCAAACCATCACTGAACCCCCACTCAAGTATCCGGGTACGAGATTTGGGATCGGCAAGTGGAACGTGCAGTCACTTAAGGAAGCTAAGATAAAGGCTTATTTAACATGACTTGGATGGTTTATGATGGGCTCTATACCCGAACACGATATTAGCCTGGTAATTTGGTACTTTAATGCTAGAGCTAGCAGAATTAAGGTTCGTACACCCGACACGGAACTACGACCGATAATGGTGAGAGAGATGATATACTTTCCAATTGAGCAATCACATTCTTGCTACACAAATAGATGTTTGCAGGATGTGACCTTATCGGTCAGCAACGAAATACGTAGACATCATCACCATTTGGTCGCTACGACGGAATTTTTTTACAGATCTGGGAAGAGAGAAAAATGCACGGAACGTTTCGACTGTGAAGGTTTGATAAATGAAGATCAACGTTCACGGAATTGATTTGGGGGGAATTTTGTGGAATTATCTTTTCGACCTTATTGGATTAGTATGACAAAGCGAAGTTATGCTTGGCGAATGAAACATGTCCACTATATGTTCCATTTTCAAGATCATTTGAAATGTAGTAATTACCGCGGTATCTCCTTTGCACAGCATACAAGCTACTGTCTTACATAAAATTGGATAGAAGCACTCATCTGACAGGAGGATCTGCTGTTGATTATCCAAGAGGATCTCGTGCTAATAGATTAGTCACTGATCAAGTCATTTTGCTGCTTTCTGTCTAAATATTATGAATCATCCGTTCCCGTACACCAGGTGTTCTTGGATTTCAGGCATGCTGATAACTCGATTTCAATGCTGGATTAAAGTTGAGAATAGGCTATCGAGAATTTTTGCGGTTAACTCGGGTGTTCGGCAAGGATATGCTCTATTCCCGATACTCTTTAATCTCATGTTGGAGTACATCTTTCGGAAAACTGAAACACCGTAGCGCAACATCTTATATCGGCACACCAATCAAATACTTGATCCGGTTGTAAAGTTTTCAGCTTCTTTTGGACTCCAGATCAATTAGTCCAAAACAAAATACACGAAATCTGCGGTTTTAGAGACAATGCACCCCAGATTTTAGTATCGGTTCACTACGCATTTGAGGGAGTGAGGAGGTTCAAACGACTGGCTTCTCTTATCATTGATAAAAATGTGGAAGGTACTCGTGCTAAAATCTCAACACATAACAAATGCCGTGAAGCTGAAGTATTACTGAGCGTTGATCAGGCCCGTTCTTATGTATAGATCTGAGTGAGTTCATCAACAGTATTCAACTTTCCCCTTGCTGTAATGATGACAGCTCCGGGTTAACATTTCTTATACAATTTAACATAAGAACGTTCACTGAATCTTATCTATTGCCATATTACGGATCTTACTATCTTTACGTTGCATTGTTCTCTCATATATTAAAACCATCAAGCTTATGATTATAGTAACATTATTTATTGTTAATAATTTGATTTAAACACAATTCATTTTCTTATACATAATATTTGTTATACATACATCAAACCAGCGTCCGAGGGGTTAAATAAATGGTTCCATTGGTGGGCGTAACTATTGCTTGACATTCCTTTGGGATATCTTTAAAATGAGGACCACTCCATCCAGTACAAATAATTCTACACGTATAGCCCTCGACAAAACCATATTCAGCACAGTTCGGAGGAATTGGATTACATTTACAATAATAATTTTTGCCCGCGATCGGTGTTATTGAAATCAAACCATATATTGTCACAAAAATGATTGGAGTCAATTTAACCATGATCATTATGAGCTGCTCTAATCACACAACTAATTTTATTTTTTAACTTTTTTCGTTTATTATACACTGAACGACGATATAAATTGTGTAATCAGTGTGCACTAGCTGGAGTATTGTCATGTCATTACATTTATATAGTACGCGGAAGTTTAGTTCAATTGAATATACGCACAAACGACAAGTTAATTCAATTTTGTTGCGACAGAATAAAAAAAAACTATTTTAAATAAAAATATCAGTGCGCTGTGTAACCGACCGATCGCCTAATAGATCACTGATCTATACATATGTATATTGATTTGAATGCTGACAGTAGTTTAGGTTGAATCGGTCATTGAGCGGAGAAGATAATTCTCTGCAATTTCATTAATAAAATGTTCACAATGGTTATAGGTGTGACGTTTGAATCGGGAGGTGCCGGGTCAAATCCCAATAGGGGCAGGTTGTAAAAGTGATTTTTCATCCTTGATTTCGATCAGGATGATGATAAACACATCTGTGTTGGCTGTCATAGAGCTATGCAATGTGTAGATGGGCAATTAAAACTTCGGACCTGTCACCGTTCAAAAGATGTGTCACCGGTCAAAGTGTGCTGATGCAGCCAACTTTTAAGTTTATGTTTGGACGAGATACTTCAACTGGTTTTTGCTGAACTCAAGCTTTATCTAGATAGAATCAGCTTTTTCCCAATTCCGAAATTAGTTGGTAAAGCCCAATGCACGATTTTCCAAGAATAATTTATAACCATCGATGCCAACACTCCAGTGATTTGGGTATGTTGGTTGGTTGAATTATGCTTGAAATCAGCCAAGCAAACATCGTCCTAATAAGGGAGTATTGTTGCCATAGACATCCGTTGCATTCACGCTACGAAAAAAATATTTTAACGGCCGATATACTTTTTCATTATCCGTTGTGGCTTCAAATGATTAACTTTCCACTCACACGCAATTTTTGTTTTTTGCACTCATTGACAAACTAAATGTAGTACGACCGCATTTGCAATTTTACCATGCACCGTACGCCAAGAATCCTTAGATCACTTTAATTAATATTTTAAAAGTACTTATAGGGCAAGAGCCGTATAGAATAAGAAAATCTTTCGAACGTATTAATGAAGTATTAAAAGATCTTGGCAATCACGACTGATGAGGAGAATTTATGTCATGTTAGTTTTTATGTAAAAAGAAGACAAATCCGTTCTTGGTGTTCTATCCTTTGAATTCATCAGCCACCACACTTCTAAAGATAGCGTAAAAGCTTCGCCGCAGAAGCCATAATTTTAGTTCAATAAAGCATTTATCATAGTTAAGCGCGCCCTTACCGAGCTGGGAACCATTCGCGTTCTTTTACCAGAAACTGTCCGCAGACCGCGAGAAACATGCCATTTGACATTTAGATTCCAATTTACACATTTTAGGCAAAATCAATGTGGTCGCAGATACATTGACGAGTTTCTACCACCTTCCTACTGGTAACTAAGACTGCTTCGGTTTTATGGTCGGCCAGTTGGAGCCCGAATGATATCAGTCACCAGTTAATAATTATTATGGCCAACCTGCATACCTCCATTATTTCCGCTGTGCGGTTTTCGCTACCACTACAATGGCAACGTCGTCCGCGAAGCTCACAATTTTCACACCGTCAGGTACGATGAGCTTCAAGACGCTATCGTCCATTGAGGTACTCCACACGTAACTTTGTATTCCGTGATATCGTCGTCTGTATTTTACATCAATATTCTATTGCGAAAATAGTCGTAGAAGATCCTCCTTATGTCCGCTGGTACCTGCAGTTCATGTAGGGCATTGAGAATATAGTCCCATTTGGCCGAGTTGAACGCACTCTTGATATCGAGTGTGACCACGGCGCACTCTATTTTAGAGCCGCCTCTCCATCTTCTATAACTGTTGATTCCTTCGTGATTTTAACGATGTGTCGATTGGCGTCAATTGTGGATCCTCTCTAAATCCACATTGTCGATCGGCGGGGTTTCGGTCCCTTTCCGCGGCTTTCTCCAATCGATTGTAGATGATGCGTTCTAATACTTTGCAAGCCGTATCCAACATGCACAATGGTCGGTATGAGGATGGATCTCCTGGAGTTTCTGTGTCTTTGTCAACAGAATCAGACGTTGTCTCTTCCATCGTTTCGGGAATACTCTCTCTCTCAAACATGAGTTGCAGATTTCTCTGAAGTCGTCAGATGGCGGCCTTTAGTGCAATATGTAGAATATTGTCAGGTCCAGGAGCTTTTGAGTTTTCGTTGATATGCACTCATGAGCTCTTCTGTGGATACCAGGGGGACTTCCCCTGGGCCAAGTGTTACACCATGACAGGGGATCAAATCATTTTGCTGCGGGAATAAGGCGGTTACAATTCTGTTTAGTGTCATTGGGAAGGTGGGAAGCGATGTATTTCGATTTCTGAGCCAATATTCATGCCGATTTTATAGGGTCTCCCCTTCATTTCAAAAAGTATGGCTTGGTGGTCATTATGCGTGTAAAGTTCATTGACTTTCCATGTATAGTGATCAACCGCATCAAACAGCTGCTATACGTCGAATGTCAAATTAATTACGGAGGAGGCACCTCCTCTAACAAGAGTCGGTGTATCCCCAGTATTGAATAGTACAACGTCTATTGAAGAGAATGCCTATAGTGCCATTCCTCTTCTATTCGTGTTTTTACTTCCCCATTCTGCTACCCATGCGTTATAGTTACCAGGGTTTCGCAATCGAGCATCAGCGATCAACCGATCCAGGTAGTACATAAACTCTTCTATTGTGGCACTAGGTGGTGCATAGCATCTATAGATATGCAAACCATCAACTGTCACTCTCACAATCCCACGTTCGGGATATTAGCCGTCTCCTCAATGATCCATCTTCCATAGGCCCATATGGCGGCTTTACCTGTTGCCTCGTTTGCCCAGTTACTCCTTTCCATATTTTTGTACGGCTCGCACAGAATGGCAAGATCAACTCTAGATTCATGCACAGATTGGATAAATCCTGTGCAACTTCACAATGGTTTAAGTTGAGCTGGAGGAACTTCATACCCGCTTTGCTTTCTTCAATACCTCCATATACCTGCTATATGATTACGGTTCTTCTTGGTCTCGCAAAGCATACAATTAGCTTCTTCCTTACATTCTTGCCCTTCATGACCTTCTCTTCCGCATTTGTTGCAAAGGTGAGAGCGATCTACATTACACCTACCATATTTGGCTATATGTTCATACTGCCAGCACTTGAAACACTTTAAGGACATCTTTTTATCCCGAATTCGGTAGATTACCCACCCAATACGTATCTTGCCTTCCACATTCAACGCTTTACCAATCGAGCTTGGCACAGCCATCACTGCCGTTTGAGTGCCTCTATAGGCAGCGCTCAGTGATTTAACACAGTTTATCGGTAGGGCTTTTGCCTCCATAAACTTGCCTGTAATCGCCTTATGTACCCCAATGTCTGTTGTGGCCTCATTAATGTCTTTAATTTCGACAATAACCTCATCACACTATGCTCGACCATAACCTTATCACCGTAACTCAAGTAGGAGGTCACCTTTTGCTGTCCTACGTATGCGAGTTACCTTTTCAGAGGGGCCATTCAAATTTGGATCCCCTTTCATTTTCTTAAGCATCTCAGCATACGTTAGAGATCCGCTCTTTGTTATCCGGATGGCATCAGGAAGGTGACGTGGTTTAGTTCCATGTATTTTCCTTTTTTTGTTTTTTACCAACTGTCAGTCGGGTATACCACTTCAGCGCCAGGATCGCTAGGTTCATATCGGTTTTCATATGAACTTCTAGCTTCTAGATCTTGGACTTCATCAGATCTCTTTTTCCCTTTCTTCCGGGCATGTCCAACAGTCGAATTTTGTTCATTCGCGAACATAAGGCAACATAAGGCTTTTCCTAAATGGGTCTATGTTCAAAGAACAAACTGACTTATAGATCCCGTTTCTTCTTCGAAAAAGCTTCCTACACTTGTAGTTCTATGAACTTCAGTAGCCAAGTTTCTCACTACTGAAGTAGTGTGTGTGTGTGTTTTCTTTTATTTTTTATTTTGTGGTGGAGTGGGGAATCTTCATAAGACCTCACATGTGGAGCTAATCCATAAACATGTAAGAACTAAACCCCAACCCCCAAATTCTTATGCCTAAAGTTGTGTCTCGTGGAGCTACTGCCATGTATTACTTCCCGAGAACAGACTCAGCCTTAGCTACCATCTAACTTTGTTGTCTTTGTCTATTTTTTCAAGACTTCTCAGTTTCTTAATAATCCTTGCACTCATTTTACACACCAGCTCCCAAATTTCTTCGGACTGCAGCATATACAATCAATAACTGTCAACGGTGATAAGTCATTTCCCACAAACCTATATAGTTTCAATCTTTCTTCCTCGAAGCGCGGGCCGTCAAAAAATACATGCTCTACGTTCTCCAGTTTTACTTCGCACATTGGGCAATAAGGGAAATCATCTTGCTTAAACTTGGCAGAAACTGGCATAAATAGAAGTCAATCTCTCCATGTTTTCTATGTAGCCATTTAACTACCGAAGGGACTAACCGATGAATTCACAAACCTTTTCCCGAGCTGACCCAACGCTGCTGCCACATGTTGACGGTCTCTGTACAACCCACAATAGGATTTCCTCTCTTATTCGCATTTGCACGGCGAGAATACATTCTTTCACGCTCCTTAGCCAATAAGTCAACTGGAGGCATACCAGCCCCATAAACACAGGGCTTCATCTGATATCGTTGTAAATGCACTAACAACCCTCAAAGCGCTTCACCTATAAACAGATGCCACCGGTTGTTTGCAAGTACTTCTTTCCATAGCACTGGCCCAGATTGGTGCTCTCCATACATCAAAATAGATGTCACCACACAACTCAGTAACAGTTTGCGGCTATGGCTGATGGCCCCCACTAAAATAATTAGCCACCATTTTAAGTAGATACAGAGGAACCTCTTTATTGATTTATGCGTTTAATACGCTATTCTAACTCGCCGATTTATATGCATTTTTCAAATCTATAATGTAACTACCGCACAATACTTTTTAGAACCTCCTTTCCATCTATCTGGTTCCATCAATATTTTTTCTCCGCCAAATCCCCATTGTTTTTAATGGCTTCCTGTAGTCTCTCACATATAATTCTCTCAAATAATTTACCTGCAGTATCTAGCAAGAAGATTGGCCGGTAGGAAGATGGATCATCTAGCGCTTTCTTCGGTTTAGGCAATAGTACCAACCGCTGTAATTTCCATTGCTCTGGTAATACACCTTCCTCTATGGATGAGCTGAATAAGTTTACAAACAACTCTGGGTATGACCGGACCGCTAATTTAATTGCAATATTGGGAATTTTATCAGGCCCCGGAGCCTTGTTATTTTTCAATTTGCTACATGCTTCAAGCTCTTCTGATATGTTTTACGATTTGATTCACTTTGTCCTCCAGCATATAGACAAAGAACTTTTCATCAAACATCGTTTGCTTCCACTCAATAATCTTTCTTGTCGATTCTGAACAAACCTTTCCTGACCTTCCATATTTTATTTCACAGATAATAGCCTGGTGATCGCTATGTATATATTGCTCACTAACTTTCCAACTCACTATTCTGTTTAAAAGACCCTCGCTAACCCATGTGAGATCAATTACCGAGCTGGCGCCACTCGTACGGAAAGTGGATGTACTACCAATATTCAACATCGCCACTGGTAGTAGAGAAAAATGCTTCCAGTAGCGCTTTCCCTCTAACATTAGTCTCTCGGCTGCCCCACTCAACGGCCCAAGCATTAAAATCCCCAGCTATCAACAGAAGGTTTCGGTTTCGCGCGTCACTTACTAATTGATCTAGGAAGATTTTGAATTCCTCTACGGTAGCACTATAGGGTGGGCATAACAGCTATAAATATGAACACCATCGATTTTCACTCTTATACAAAGCCAGATTCTCCACCGCTGGGCTTCTCCGGAAAGGGGCGGTTACCACAAGCCAAACAGCATCTTTTTGTGAATTGTTTGCTGCCCAAATATTGTTTTCGGGCTGTTCTTATTCCTCGCATACAATATCAATGTCACCTATTTCACGTACAGTTTGCTGCAGCAGGTCTTGTGCAGATTCACAATGGTTGAGATTTAGTTGGATCAATATCATTTGGCCAATATCCTGTCTAGCGCCTTCTTATATGCAGGGTACTTCTAACTACCCGTTTCATGTTTATTTCCCCCAACAGCTTGGGTCACTGTTTTGCAATATGACCTTCTTTACCACAGTTTAT
The DNA here is from genome assembly GCA_951394425.1 of Tipula unca. Classification (NCBI taxonomy): domain Eukaryota; kingdom Metazoa; phylum Arthropoda; class Insecta; order Diptera; family Tipulidae; genus Tipula; species Tipula unca. The sequence goes on along the minus strand of OX596382.1, from coordinate 181,317,295 downwards.
ACGCAGAGTAGATCTGTCGTTTTCACTCCTGCATTTTTGCGCCAGGTGACCAAACTCAAAGTATTTAAAACACTTTACCGGCTTAACAGCCTCCCTTATACGACAAATCACCCATCCGATCCTTATTTTACCTCTTGTTAAGACTTGCTCCGCCCCCTTTCTTGGCATGCTAATCACTGCCATTTCCGTCCCACGATAAAATGCTCTAAGCGTCTTTACAGTAGTAGTATCTTTTGTCTCTTCTACACGCTATTCCAAAACTTGTAGTATATCTTCGGATGTGGTAACTTCAATCAATATCCCTTATTTCTATTAGGGTTTCCTGTGAAAAGGTTCTAACGTCAGCTTCTTGGCCAATAATGTCCTGTAGTTGGGATTCGAAAATAGTTGTTTGAGGTTGATCGCCAGTGCTTTCCAACTTTCGACGTATATGCATTCGTCACCTTTTCTCCCAACCTTTTGAGCTGAGAGTCCGCCTTTACCTTCCCACGGGTTACCACGCCTTCTCTTACTCGGTTCATCCTTTGGTATATCCGCTGTACCATTTATTCTCTTACCTTGATTCAGTGATATATTTAAAATTTCACTAATCAACGGGGACTTCGGAGGAAGTGTTACCTGACTTGACACCAACAAGTCCGTCTCAGGTTCCTGATTTGTCCACTCCTCATTGTTTGCAAGAGATGTCTCAGCTTTCTCCGTTCTCTCTCTAAGAGAACAGACACTGCTTGCTAGTTTTAGCCCGTGAGTATTAATTTCTTTTCCACCGACCCGACTAAAATGGATGTGGGTTTTCCATATCCGACACCTGAGGACGCGCTCGATGGGAGATTCAGCAACTCCACACGAGTGCGTGTGTGTGAATATTTAAATTTGAATATTTATCAGTAAAGTCATATTTTTTATCAGCCATTTGTGAGTTTCTAAGTAATTTTCTCTGATATTTTTTTTACATAAAATTTCCGAAATTTACCGCGGTAAGTTCTAATTTTTTAGCGTTATTTGGTTAAGCCAAATTGGACGGTAAATCCAAATTTGGTATCTACTTAAATTTACTTAAAGGTACAATTATTTGACCTTAGACAACAATAGTTGTGGCTTAATTCAGGATAATTTACGATCACAGCTGGGATTCGACGCTGATTGAGTTAGAATGCTTAAATGGCTTAAGCCAATTTTTTTTATAAATGCTAGAATTGAATGCTTAAGAGAATTAATTGTGATCTATGTTAAGAATTTTATATTATTCACAAGTCAGAGTGAGTTTATAGATGTTTGTTTGGTTTGATTTTGATGAATACTTGCTAACGATTCAATTTTACAATTAAAATTACAACCGATATTTTTAATCAGTATTTACCGGAACTAATGCGTGTACGCACATCTATGCGAATATGACATAATTTCCATTGATAAATAATTGACATGTAGGCCTAAAAATAATATCAAGCGCTACTATAATGTTGAGTCAAGCGGTGGTGTGATAAAAATCCTAAATATCAAATTGTAGAAAATAGAAAGTTTCATTTACAAGTAAAATCGAAATCTAAACAGTTAATTAATCTCTGTATGTATATGTAAGTGAAGATTCACTTAATTATTTACTTAATTAAATTTTTTTTTCGGTTTTTTAATATTTTTACGACTATTTTTGGGGGCCATAAAATTTCAAATCGTATAAATTCTCTTCTTTATTTACAATATATGTTTTTATTGCTTAATTGAATGAAATTAGAATGTTTAGCTGCGCCGCGGCAAGGCCAATAAATATTTAGACATTTCACTTAAATATATGTATATACAAGATATCTGTTATATGTGCGAGTTTAGAAAAATCTTAACCGATTCACCTAAATAAAATATTTTTTTTTTTTTTTTTGTGAATGATTTCGAGTTCATATAGGTACATATGTACATACATATATAAACAAACATCCTCTTACGCATGTAAGACGCGAGATTGCAAGTGAATGAGAACACGCATACACCAGTATTTTGTTATGAGTTTTACGCTTCATTAATATAAAATTGTTTATGCCTAAATTCTCTAAAACAAACAATTTCAACACCCCATATACCCACACGAGCTAAATATCATTTAAAATATAGCAGAAAATAAATTTCCAAACGTTTTTCACCAATTCACACAATATAATTAAAATAGAAAATAATTAAATGAATTAATTAATTTATTTCTAGATTTCTATTAAACGTTAACCTCAAAAAAAAATATGTTTTTGAAAAATATTTTAAATGTTAGGCGGCGATCGTAAAATTACTTACAGAATAAGTTTTAAATTGGTTAAGGTCATGGAAATGTTTTTGGTGCACACCAAAAAAAACGTGTGCGTCTTCGCGGAAACAACAATAAGGCGTCTTTTAAACTCATACAAAATTCTTGTTGTCAAATCCATTCCATAAGCCTCGCAGTAACCCGATTCGATTGATCACACCATGTTCAACTCTCGGACTGTGGAGGAGGACCTGGATGTGATTGAAGTTCCTGTTAAGGGTACCACAGGCTATCCTCAGGGAGGTGTGCTCCCACCTCTGCTGTGGCGTTTAGTCATTCACAATATACTTGTTAACCTGCAGCAATCTGGCTTCATTGCACAGAGTTATGCTGATGACCTTGCTTTTACAGTCTCAAACAAACCACTCAGTATCTTCGGCCATACCTATTGTGGAGGCATAGTGTGTTTAGAAGGGTCTGCACGTCAATCTTTCTAATACTGCTTTTAATTGCTTTTACAAGGGAGAGGAATACTCTTTTTCTATCTGTTCCCTCTATTTTTGGGAGAACGATCACTAAATGAGATCACGTTAAGCACCTTGGTGTTGTCTTCGATAGTAAACTTTCCTGGAAGAATCACCTGGACTATAAAAGCTTCAAAAAGCAAATGCCATATTTTGGTAATGTAGAAGAGCTTTTCAATAACCGATTTAACCGGTCGATAATTTGCGTACATGCGCCCACCGAAGTCAGCCAGCCCCAAGATAAAGACTCATTTTACAATGACTTGGACGATATTATGGGATCGATACCCGAACACGATGTTAGAATGGTATAATCGGGGACTAATGCTAGAGATGGCATAAATCAGACCGACTTGTGTGAAAACATAGGTCCGTACTCACGACACGAAACTGTGACCGATACTAGTGAGAGAATGATGTACTTTACAATTGCTCACGATCTAAGAGTAGCAAGCACATTTTCCCCTCACAAACAGATACATCTAGAGACATTGACCTATCCTCGCGGAACGTCCCGCAACCAAATTGACCAAGCGTTAGTTTCTAAAGAACGGGCTCGGGTTGTGTGGCATGTGAGAACTTATCGGTCAGCAACCAAATACGTAGGCAGCGATGATCATTTGGTCGCTGCATTGACAACATTGAGGAAGCTAATTACCAGTCTGACTGCGTGAACTCTATCTGGGGGTACTGAAAATTTCGGTTGTCAGTGCTGCGCAAACAATTTTAGGTATAGTGAAAATCAGATTCAAACATAATCGGTTTGATGATGAGTGTCGTCTTACAGTCAAAACAACAAAATTTAGCCCATAGTGAAGACGTTGTTGCGTCTCACAATCGCGAGGAAAAACAAGGCTGCTCTTGCTAGGAGGGCGGATTTGAGAAAGCGAATTTGTAGACGGAAAAGGCAAGAATGGTAGAAGGCCGATGTTCTGAAAGTGCAACAACTCAGTTGTCACGCAAAGTTTTACGTAATTTCTTTAAAGGAATTACGGAATTGCACCATATTTTCAGGCTTGTGACAACCGCCATTCGGGACCGAGATGGAAACCTCCTGGAGTTGACACTTTACCAACCTGCTCGATGTTTATTATGCGTCACAGACTGTTGTTGCATCATATCTAATACAACCTGCGGAGATTTGCACCGAGGATCCATCCCATGAGGGATTCTAAGGCCATGCTGATATTAAAACGGGATGGGGTGGACTGCATTAATTCGGAGCTCTTGATATTCGGAGGGGATTATTTGTGGAACTGTCTTTTCGACCTTATTCGATTAGCATGGAAAGTGGCCAAGATATACTCTTCAAGAAGGGAGACCGCTTGAAGTGTGAGAATTATCGTGGTATAGCTCTCCTTTGCACAGCGTACAAGTTACTGTCATACATTGTATTGGATAGAATCACTCCTCTAGCGGAGAGCCTTATTGGTGACAACTGACAATCAAGAAGGATTTCGACCGAATCGGTTTTTTCGCTGTTGATGATTCTAAAACAAAATACACGATCTCTGGTTATAGGGACAATGAATGGCACACCAGATTTTAGTAGTGGCCACTGCACGTTTGGGTGAGTGATGTGGTTTAAACATTTGGGCTCTGTTATCACTCGTGATAACAGTGTGGGTGAGGATATTAAAGTGCGACTGGCAGCCGGCAGACGTGATTGTGTCCTCTAAGGCTACTGCTTAAATCTAAACACATATCAAGTGCCGTTAAGCTGAAGTTTTACAACGCGCTGATCAGGCCCATTGAGATTGTTCCTTACCTTTGAGAGAAGAATCATGTGAGAATCGAGCTCTGTACAATATGGAGATTACGCTGGCTCGGTCACGTTCTGCGAGTTGAATCGAGACGAATTGTGCAGCGATCTCTGAAAGAAGAGCCACCATATGATAGGCGCAGAAGACGTTGCTGGCGACGATGGGTCTTCGGTGTAGAGAACGACTTGGCTTCATCAGATTGTCTAAGACAGTATGAAGACCAAGCACAGTATCGAAATCGTTGGAGCCATATTATTGACTCAGTGAATGGCCTTTGTATACTGTTTATTATTATTATTATTAGAAGCGCTTTTGGGATCTCCTGTTGTCTTTTATTTATAAGTCATTGGTCCTACTGCTGCTATCATACGCTTCTGTTGTGTGGTGGCCAGTGGTCGATCTAAAGGCTTCTGTAGCCAAGCTTATTGGTCTCCAAAATCTTGCTTGCTGAACCATTACTGAGGCTATGCCTTCGACTCCACTTCTTGCTATGGAATCCATTCTATTCCTTGCCCAAGTTTCGCACCTTTATTTTCGGCACCGCCTGTTCTGTACCATTTCGGCTAGACAAATGTTTACAAATTATTGCCCGACTTCCACTTCTCAAATTTTTTCTCGGTGGCTTATCTTACGAGAGATTTGTGGAGTTCGGGGGATTGACTCAACAAATTAGATGAGTCCATAGTCTTCTTTTCTGATGGCTCTCGTTCTAGCCTCAATGCATGTTTTGGAATTTATACTGTCTTTATACTGCTCTGAGACTTTTCGGTAATCTCGGTTCGCATTGTACTGTTTTTCAGACGGAACTAGTAGGGCTGATACGTAGGACGTAGTGTCGTAGAGGACTAAGCTTCGAAAGACCTACAGCTTGAGGGCAATTTTTGTGAGACATGGCCGTCTTCAAGATCATCTACATCGTATGGGTTTAGCTCATGATGCAATTTGCGATGTCTGCCTTGAGGAGGATGATGCGACTTCGTGAGCAGTTTTCCAGCTTTCAGTTCTTTTCTCCGATTTTGTCATTTTACTGCACTCAACAATACCGTCAATACTGCGTCAATTTGACCAAACAAATTAGAAGAAACTTGCATTATCCAGTTATTATGACTTGATTTGTGTGAGTTCATTCGGTTGACTTTTTATTTTCATTGATAATTTGTTTAAATTGCCATACCACTATATTCGTAAGAGGAGTAAGTTCAATTTCTGAGTTCAAAAGATTGTCCGATTTCTGAGTCGAACCGCAGCAGTTTTGTTCACATTCATGTTCATAAGAAGAGTAGACTGGGCTTAAGGAAACATTTCTAAATCAAACGACATCAAATAGTAAGGGCTTAATCCCTTCCACTGTGAAAATAATAATTTTTAATAATTATTTATAATTTAAATTAGATAAAAATGTAAATTTTAGTCGACAGTGCTAAGGACTCACATAGTAAAACACACGAATAATTGTCTCGCTCTGATGCAAGACAAAATTTCGTGTATTTTACTATGTGGCTGCTTGGCAAGTTCGACCAAAATAGAAAAGTTGGAATAGAAAAGTTTTAGATTTTTGTTTGAAAGGTAATTTCTGTGATTTTGCATTGACGAAGGGAAATTGGTTTTACTTGTACCTACAATATTAATTGTAGGTACAAAAAAAACTAGTAGTACTCACGGGCTCCTATGTACATGAAAGTAATCTCCTTTTTTCGTGTTGTGTATCCTATGCATATACACAATCATTTGTCACAACTTTCCATGACCGTTTTCCATTTCCATCTTCAAGGCGTAGGTGGTCGTGGGGTTGTTAGCATAAATCTTACAATAAAAAAAACTCCAGAGAAAAAAGTTCGGCGGTAAATCGGATAAACCAAGAAATGACCCATGCCGTAATTGAACTGTTTCTCGGGCTGTATGATATGTGGTACCGACTTGTTGAGTACACAAATCGTCCACATTCATATCTTGCGATTTAGACACAAAAAACCATGTCGCTATAAGAAAGGCTCGTCGATGCGTCCAGCCCAAATTCATGAATAAATTCATTTCTCAACCCTCACTCGTGGATTTGATGAACCCTTAATTGGATTTAAACAATTTATTTAATAATTATTCAAATTTTATAAAAGTAATACACAAATCGTAAAACTTGTTGGACTATAGCCAACAGCCGACTAGTTATTATTGTCACTTTCGTCCATCATCTGCACAATGTCATTCAACAGGGAATCAGTTAATTCAACGCAATCTGCTTAATTCGTTTGACATTTAACCTTGCGTTTTCTATTGTAATTCAAATTACAACGGGCACTCCGCCATTGTTTTGTCGTTTTCTGTGCTGGCCCCAAACTATTTAATTCTTTCGTTAAACTTAACCAATTTTCATTAAGTTTATGTTTATCAGTTTCATTCACATCAAATAAACTCAATACCTCCATCTGACGTTGATCGGCTTTTTTGGTTTTCGCGCTACCTTTATAAGTGTCTTGAATTATGCCCGCACTTTGAATCGTACCAATCATCCGGTGATCATCATAATTTTGAATAAATTTACATTCATGTTTGTAATGTTGTAAATGTTTTGCCAATGGTATATCACTTGGATGCCAATGTTCAATTAAACCGCCACAATAAAAACATTTCACTTGATCACCGACATTTAAATAAAAAAAACCAACTTTTGCTAATTGCTCTGGCCTTTGATTTAGTCCTTGTGGCCATTGTCCGAACGATTCAAGTCGATCAGCATAATTTTGAAATGCCAAATGTCTGGCCCCTTTTCGTAAATATTTATTTTGTAAATCACCCACTATATCGATTGGAGCCAATGGTTGATTACCAGTTCGTGTGCCGGTGAGAATTGGACAGTACGGCGAACGTATATAGTGTTCGATTAGTGGATCATCATACCAATTCCAATTTCCAATGACTGTATTGCAAAAATTGCATTCGACCTGATCCTCGATGTATGTATTGTAAAATCCATAACAGGCTAATTTTCGAATGGAAACTTTGGCACGTAGATCGTGCAACGTACATAGCCGATGCAATTCATTGTTCATATCTGGCTCGCACATGTTAAATATACTTATGATAACTTTTTCAATGCTAGTTTAATGTGTAAATGTAATACACAATTAACTTATACCGCACTTGGTTATTAAATTAATTATGTCGGAATCTGACCGTAGTTACTATAAAACTGGTGCTATGAGTCCCAACACAAAATGGTTAAGCAAAATATTTGTTATCTCGTAAATAGGAGAATAGGGAGGGAGGGAGGTATGCCACATGATTTATTTTATTTTGCATAATATGATTATTCATTTTTGAAATAGTTTTGTAGATTATAAATAGCGGAATGTGTTTCATTGTTTCCAATTATTAATGCGGTAACTATCCTAACCTATTGGCTGAAATAGAACTCAAAAAGAACTCGTGAAGTGTATATAGACTGAAAATATTTATTCTGATTTGGCGAGTACCCATATTAGTTTTGGCGATATGTCTTTTTAATCTCCGCCCCTACCCATAGAAACATTTCAGCTTTGGATATTCCTGACGTCCGTCTTGCTGAGATCAATCAGGACATTTAAAATGGCTGACCACATCAATATTTAGGGACAAAATTGGACTGGTAGAGAGAAGATGGAGTATTGTATCTTCCTCTTACTTGTCCTCATAGCCGTGACAGCTATACTGTGCCAGTCTACTCGCATGCCTGCCTATGAGACAGTAACTGACAAGTCCTGGGCTTTAGTTTGGTCAGTTCAATTGCTGAATGTCTCTATTTTTGGAGAAACTGTTTTGCTACTGTCGTGGAAAATTCATTTGGCATGAGGTAGAAATCTTTGGCTATAATACACTTATTACCATTCATAGCGGCGATGCATAAATTGTATACCATCCGAGAAGAACAAGTTAAACTTGCTTTCATCGCTTCAAAGAACCTTAGACTATGTCTTTCGAAGTTCATGACATGTGGTTCTTGGCCAATACTAGTTATGCCGTCTGGTTCTTTGGATCCAAAGAGACGCTCCAGATGTTTTGTGGTTTATAGGTAATTTTTAAACGACATCCTCCTCTTTAAATTTTTTATCGAACCCAGTATATTACTAGCCACATTGACATTTTAAATTGATGTGAGGCTTTACCCTAAATAAAGCATCCTTAATTGTTTTTCTGAATGTTTCTGGATACTCTGCAGTTTTTGGCATGTATAAATAATGACGATTTAATGTAAGAAAAGAACACTTCAAATCACGCAAAAAACATGATAGAATCAGTTGATCACAGAACTCCTTGCCACCAACATTCCTCTTCCTTTTAACGGATGGTTAGACGTGAATAGAAATTTATAATCCCTAAATTTAGATCTGCATCCCATAGCCAGTCATCCCTGGAGAGATAGGGCCGGGATAGTGTATTTAGTTGTTTTCGGAACCGCTTTGTTACACAGATTTGATGTAGTAGAAATCCCAGTGAATAGGAATTCGCTGTTCTCTAAAATTTCGTCATAAGCTGCACTTTTGTCCAGACCACGTTCATTGTGTAACGTATATAGCCAAATCAATTCACTGTCCATCATTGTTATTTGAATGCGATTATAGTTAAATTGCCAAAAACTAAATAGTTAAAATTAATACAATTTCCGATGATTTAATCGGTACAATCACAATCACACTATAACTAATTATTATCATACTGTACGTTGGGAATTGGGATTAACACAATATGACATAAAAAATTATCGTTACTACGGGCAAAACGCCCGACGTTTAATGATGCGTTATTAATACACAAAATCATTATCGTTATCAAAAACCACCGCCGAGGCAAGCATGAGCAGAACATTTGCAACGCTTTCGGCACTCTGAGATATCTACGAGTATGTACATATATAGAAATCACTCATTTATAGTAACGATTTTATGGTTACGATTTTTTGTCGGACTTGTGACTCAAACCTATGTATATATGTATATGTATTTAACGTAAGGAATTTTATTCTAACTTAAATTGCGTCATTTTACTGAAATTTAAGGGTTCATCGATCGATGCTCTCCTTAAGTTGGATATATATTTGTTGTGCGCTAGATAAAGATTTATTTTACCTGATTTTACACTAACTCAAACGGGTTTACTCTTTGGAGCCATCTAACTAAATTCTTAGCAAATTTCATAATTTCGGTTTTGATGGGTTCTATGCCCAGATCTTTGTAGATGTCGCTATTTTTGACAAACCATGGTGGGTTGACGATGTTTCTTAGTACTTTATTTTGAAATTGTTGGATAATATCCATATTACTCTGCTTGGTACATCCCCACAGCTGTATACCATAAGTCCAAACCGGCTTCAATATTTGCTTATAAATCAGAAGCTAATTAGGGATTGATTGATGAGAGTTTCTTCCCAGTAACCAATACATTTTATTGTATTTTAATCCCAACTAGTCTCTTTTAGGCTTAGCGTCTAATGTCATACCAAGATATTTGTCAGTGTACATGTTAAAGTTGACATATACAGATTTAGTTTCATTTAATTTTATGCGCCATTCTTTTGTCCAGTTGTGTACTTGCTTGCGTACTAGGTTGCAGAAAAACGAATTCGAATTCAGGAAGACCGTGTTATTAAAAAGCCAAACAGTTCAAATGACCAACACTTGTTCATGAACTGTTCATGAATGCCAAACAGTTCAGATGATCAACACTGCGCCTGGGAAAAAGCGTCTCATAATATATGGTGACCTTACTGCGAAGAATACTCACTGGGATTCTAGATTAAACTGAGAGTTTCTCAATTAGTTTCAGATTAAACTGACCCAGGAAAAATACCTGACCTGTTCGATTTTTTATAACCAAAAATATTTCTGGACTGTGGCTCTTATACTTGCAGAAATTGAATGTAGATTTCAACAGAACCTGTGGCGAACCAATTTGACACAAGAAATTAAATTAAAAAAGTAATGGCGCTGGCGAATCTTGAACTCGAGCCCACGATTCCAACAGCATTCACTCTGCTTACTCGACGTGCCCGCGTATTTAAAATTGGTGCTATACAAATCTTTTATTTTTGACAATTCAATTACTACTACATCCCTCTTTTATACTGGGCAATTAAACGGAAAAATTTGATAATTTTAATAGAAGCTGAGTTGAACTAATTTGTAAGATGAAATTAAATTAAAAAAACGTTAGTCCGAATGCCGCTTGAACTTACGTCCACTAATCAAACGCCCATTATTCTGCTTACTTGACCACTGCCGTACAATTTAATTACGGATAAATCCATCTTTTATACTCACCATTTGAATAGAGAGAACTGATAGCCCTAACTTTTTAGCCCTAATCGAGACTTAAACTAAGCTATACCTATTTGAAAACCGCATCAAGCATCATTGACTGGAACGGAAGTTTCATAATTTTTAAGAACATAAGGGGGAATAGCTTGTCAGATTTTTAACTTCTTCGAAATACCCTGCTTGGAATGTCATCGCATTAAATGTTGCACCTGGCACAATGCAGTTCAGTTAAGTTTCAAAACAATATTAATGTTGGGACATTTTTGGTTCAACTCCCAGCTTCTGTTAAAAAATTTCCCAACTTTCTCAATTCAATTGGGCGAGGGAGTAGAGTGATTGACTTTGGATTCGAGTCTCATTAGCGACGGTATTATTTTAATTTAATTTCTTCTGTTTTCAAATTGGTTCAACACAGCTTCTGTTAAACATTTTCATATTTGTCAAGTAGCGGCATGTACACAAGATGGGTATACAGTGATGGTGTGAAATAAATACGCAGAGTCCATTGGCTTTGCTAAAATTTTCAATATTTTCTATTCAAATGGCAGATATAAAAGATTTGTATAGCAGCTAATTTATATGCGGCGGTGGTCCAGTAAGCAAAGTCAGTGCCTCAAAATTTTTTTGATCTAATTTCTCTTTTCAAATTGGTGCTGCTGAAATACAATTACTCAAATTCAACTCAGCTTCTGTTAAGTATAAAAGATGGATATGGGTATAGAGCGGTAATGAAATTGTACGGCGATGGTCAAATAAGCAGAGGCCATTGCCGTTGCTAAAATTTTCAATTTTTTTAAGCAAATGACACGTTTAAACACTAAGAATATCACTATTTATATGTATGGCGATGGCTCAGTGGTAAAATAGGCTGTGCGATTGGTTCTAAATCGTGATGAGTTCAAGCATCAGGTTAGATATTTATTTTTAATTTAATTGAAAAAATTTGGTCATTTTTAAATCAAAAAATTTATTTATACCCAATCGAGGTTCGAACACTTCACAACATCCACGATTCGCAATCCTATGACACCGCTTACTTTACCACCTTTACAAAATATTTAATGCCGAACGGAGCCTTGTACTCAAGTTGGCAATTCCAAATGCAACGACTCTTCTTACTGGACCACCGGCGTATATAAAGTCCATTTTACAGAAGATATTAAATTAAAAAAGTAATAGTGCTGACGAGGCTTGAACTCCAGTTCACGAAACCAACAGCATTGACTATGCTTACTCGACCACTATGACTATGCTTACTCGAACTGCAAAAGTCATAAAGGTAGTTATGCCAGAAAGAGGGAACATCAAACCACATGTGCCCGTGATTTTATCCGTAATAACGAAATCTATAGAGATGATTTATACAAAAACTAAAAAAACTCTAAATAATATTGGCTTCCCATGCCTGAAATGTTACTGGTTTATTCACATAATAGGCTTTGGACTTTCCGTAGCCCTAAAGAAAAGAGTCTTGAGGTATCATACGATCTAAATAGCCAATTCAATGATCCGAACCGTGAAATTAATTGCTCGCCGCCAATTAATTTCACGCCAGCGCTATACACAGGTACGTCCCATTCTCACGTAATATGCACCGATGAATTCACAGGCCCTTAAACCACACCAAACCGTCTATTTGGTCGTGTATCATTCAATATTCTAAATTGGGATTCAGACTTTCCGAATTATTCCAAACAGTGGTCTCGACAGGCCGATTATGTCAACCGTAACTTGGTCTAAGCGCACGGCATTCCTCACAGAATGCTGATTTTCATAATAAAGCTGAACCATTGTTGACGATGCGCCGGGCTCAGTCTTTCCATGATGAAATGGCAAACAATACTGAATAAATAAAAATTCGATGACAGTTTGATATTATTCGTGCGTCATTTGTCTAAAAGAAACAAATGAAAAAATCACCTGTAGTTACAAAATACTCCCGCGAACTGGCGCATGCGATTTCCAATCGCTAAAATATCGTAGGTTGTTGACCTTATTGTAATGGGTGACGTTGTTGTCACCCACTGCCATGATAGCTGTGTCATCGGCGAAATTAATTATCGTGTTGTTTTGTTGGATTGGAACATCCCGGTTGTATAGTAAATACAGAAGTGGCCAAAGTACACTTCCTTGTGGAAGTCATGCTCTTATTTCCTTAAGGTCAGCATATTCATCTTCTTGCTTAAGCCTGAAATATTATGCTGTACTGTTTAGGTAGGATTTATTTGAGTATGTAGACTAACCCTTCGTGCCAAATCTTCTATAAAAGGCTTGCGCTACACCAAGGAATACTGTGGAACAAACGTTGTTCTCTTCTAAAGTCTGCTCAATAATATTGGTTATCCTATGCACTTGATCAATAGTTGAGTGCTCACTGCGAGAATCAATTTATTAGCCAGATTGGCCAGATCTGCCTGGTTATTACACACGAACTGGCGTTAGACCATCTGACGTTCGTTTTTTTTATAGCTTATTCTTGAAGCAGCGGTTATTAGGCGTGCTGTACCCTTGCGGGCCAACTCATCTGCCTTTTATTCCCCGCGATATTGAAATGCCCTGGCACCCACGTCACGCGGATGTTGAACTGATCAGCCATCACATTTAAAGATGCCAGACAGTTCTGGGCTACCTTCGACCTCAGGGGGTATGATTGTAGCGTTTTAATAGCAGCCAGGCTGTCCGTAAAAATGCGAATATCCCTCGTAGATATTACATTATACTTCAACCAGTCCATGATTTCCATTATCGCGATCAGTTCAGCTTGAAAAACGCTGCAAAAGTCGGTAAGAGAGGTTAACCTCTAGTGCTCACAGAATACCTCGCAGCCAACCCATCTATCCCTTTTTGAGCCATCCGTGAAGAAGCTTAGCGCCTCATTGTCCATAACCGTTTCGTTCATCCAGTCCTCTTTGGTGAGAAACTCAGTTTGGAATCTCATCTCAACAGATGGCAAAGGAATAGCGTAGTCGGTAGCTTCCGGAATACCCTTGTTGCATAGGATAGATGAGAGCCGAATGGCTATGCAAGATGCAAGCTGCTCAGCCTCAATGTCCAAGGGAGTAAGATGAAAGAAAATCTCCTGAGCTTGAGTAAGTGTGCTCCTAAGAGCCCCACTTATACACAAGCAGGCCGTTGTTTGGACTTTCATCATGATATTAGTTAACTTTACCGTAACTTTTCTCGGTAGCTGCCTGTAATCAGGTCAAATCCTGGCGCTTTCTTAAAGTTTGAATTGTTTTTAATTTCGCTTGCTATTTCAGTTGGCGATGAAGTGTGGCATCTTCGTGAACTTGTATTATGTTTTCATCCAATGTTTCTCGTAATTGACATTCATGAGGTTGAAATATACTTTCAATGATATGATTAGCAAATCTTTCGGCTTTTTCTTGGTTTTTTCTTGCCCATGTTCCATCCATTTCCCTGATAGGATGAATCGGCATTATTGGGCTTTTCAGAGTTTTAGTTGCTTTCTAGAGCGTATTACTGTCACTCGTCAACTTACTTAAATAGAAATTAATTGACTTATTTTTTAATTTCTGAATTTCTCTTGTTAATTGCTGAGTAAGATAGTTTGGTCTTCTTTTGTCTTGTGGAGCTTGAGTCTGGTGCCACTTTTTTCTGGATTTCCGTGTAACGCTAAGGAGATTTCTAATTTCTATTGGATACTTATTTCCTTTTAGCTTTGATTTGATTTCTGGAGTACTTTCCCATGCTGATTGTTGAATATCCGTAATGAACTTTTTTACTTCTATATCCAGTTGATCCATAGTTTTTAAAGGAACTTTCAAAAGTATTCTTTGTTCAATATTTGTTGGTTAATACTGGACTATTCCCTTTTTGGATGATATGCTCGCTTAGAGTTAGGACTATTGGAGAATGATCTGAGCTCATATCTTGGTATTCACATCTTTTTTCTATAATATTCTGTAATTCCTTTAGTTGTAGTTAATCTAGAACCACAGTGGGTATTCTTCGCATTGAAGTTACCTTATGAACCTTTTTCCCAGACGTTTGAAGAACTCTGAGTATTGTTTGTTTTTAATAGAATGACTTGGTGGGCACTTCAATCCTGCCACAATAATAGGAAAGTTGTTGGTTTTTATATAAATTACTGTGGCCTGAATTTCTTCGTTTTCATACTTTGCTTCTTCAAAATGTTTTTTGTGATGACTCCAATTCCTCCTCTGTCTGAATTATCTGGATGAGTAGTGTGATATATACAATAGCCTTTAAATGTTATGTAGGATTGCTTGAAGACACACATCTATACTCTCAATGTCAAGGACTGCTTGATCTTCTTTTGCCTGCCTCTTGTATTGATTTGCTCGACCATTCATTTGAGTTTTATTCATCCTTTGGATTTTAATTTTTTGAATTTCCTTTGCAACAATACATCCTCGGTAATTAGCAGGTGTCCAGCACAACCTTGAAAGTTTGCTGCACGATATTTGTGCGTGTCCCTATGCTTGACACCTTTTGCATTGCAGAATTAGTTTAGACTTTATAAGTGGTTGAATTTCCACTTTGCCAGCCAATAAACTAGTGATCTTAGCTAGTTATAGGCGCATCTTTGTCATCTTCAGAGTTTTTATTAACATTAACTTTGGTATTCCGGTTCTGCTTCATTGATGGCTTAGCTTGGGTTGTATGTTGCTTTAATTGCATTATATATTTTTTTAGTTCATCATTTTACTGTTGTAAATTGAGAATAATAATGTTACTTTCTGCCATTGTTTGAATGACATTCGCTCTTTTTCTGAAGCACAACTTTCAAAAACAGATGTTTCACTATAATTATATGAGGTTGTTATGCCTGTTTTTGAACGGGTTGTTTATTGTTTCCATATTCTTGTTGTTTTGTGTATGCAAGGATCGGCCCGTACCAGAATCCGTAGAGGATTCAATTTTTCCATTGGTGTACCACCTGGGGTATTTCTTGGGTATTTTAATTCTGTTTTACTCATCGCATATTGTGTATTTATAGTGTAATCCACTCGCCCCTTACCACGTGGAGATATACTAGAGACATTTGGTGGTCTCTCCATAGTCGCGGAGTTGGAATATAGTCCTGTTAGAGTGCACCCCAACACCCGGTGAAAATGCCGGCGTTTTTTAAAGCTGGATTGCACCATAAACAGCGAAAGGTACAAGGTCAAATGTTAACCAAAAGTTGAAAAATTTATAAGAAGCAACCATATAAATCAAAAGATATAGCATCGGCCCATTACTCCAAATCAAGCACACATGAAATCCGACAACTGGGTATTCGATTCAATTTTTTTTTATGCACATCATGTCATCGAGATCAAATAAATAGTTTCAAACCTAGATTATTACGCTAGGTGATTACGTAATATTCGGATAAATCATCATTATTGTTTTTAATTGTTTTTCAATTTAATTTTATAATTTGAAAGGAACTTGATGATTAAATTGAGCCACTTGAAATATTAATCACCCTATGTGTATTACCACCAAAACCATAATGATCTACAATCATAGAAATTAACTTTCAAAAATAAACTGCAGCAGCCAACACGATATATAAAAGCGCATTAAACTTTTTGGATACAAAATTTTAGCCGACCTTTCCAAGTACTCACATAGAAAAACACACGAAAAATTATCGTCCATCAGTGCACGACAATTTTTCGTGTGTTTTACTATGTGAGTGCTTGGTAAGTTCGGCTAAAATATGGTTTTCAAATTTTATTGTTGTTGAGAATTTTTTAAAATTTGGTCAGAACATTGAACTTAAGTTCAATTTTAAAATTTTTAAATTCTATCATAGAACGGCTCGAATTGTAACAATCAAAATACAAGACAACAATTTATTTAAATATTATTAGTTAACATGTACATAATTTAAAATGAAATATTCTATCACCATCACGATAATTTAAAACAGCTATCGTTCGATGTAATTTGTTCACCTAATCAGTTGTTGTTGTAAGCGTATCCAAAAGACCGTCGAGCATAAAATCTGTGTCATATGGTGCATATCTACGCTTTTTGTTATACGTCAAATTTCGACGTACATTTTTCCATTGGCTAATCTCTTTTTTCGGTCCCATACTATTCAGTTGGACGGTTAAATCCGCCCATTTTTTATCAAGCAGTTGCTTATTCGTGACATTCTTATCAAATGCATACAACAATTCTAGCTGCCGCTTATTGGTGTTTACTCTCTTCGGTAATATGTTTTTGGAAGCCGCCCCTGCATTTATTGAATCATACTTTCGTATAAATTCGCATTTATGTTTGAAATGTCGCAAATGCTCAACGAGCGGTGTATCATTTGGTTCCCAATTTTTAAGCGCGCCACCGCAATAGTAACACTTCACTTGATCACCGGTTTGTAAGTAAAAAAATCCAGCCGCCGCTAATTGCTGAGGTTTTTGATTTAATACTTTGGGCCATGCACCGAACGACTCCAGCCGATCATCATGATTTGCATAGGCTGGGTGGCGTGCACCTTTACGTTTAAGCTTATTTTGTAGTAGCTGCGGTATATCAATTTTGGCCAATGGTATATTTAGCGTAGTTTCACCCGTGATGAGTGGACAGTTTGGTGATTGAAAATAATGTTCGACCAGTGGATCATCATACCAACTCCAATTACCAATAATTACATGACAAAAATTACAACGTACATGATCCTTGGTGGACAGATAATAAAATCCATAACAGGCTAACTTCCGATTAGAAACTTCTTTGTTCAGGCCATCGAACGACAATATACGATGATATTCTTGATTCATAAGATTTTCGAAATCTGATAATAGATTTCTTGACAGTATTTGATTATCACAAAAATTGGTTAACTCATTCATGATCACTTAATACGGGCACACTTTTCAGTTTGTAACTGTCACTGAAGATAGACTGTAACTAATTTTTAAATGAAACTTTCATTGTTTTTATATATTTTACCTAACATCGTTCTTATATCGTTTAGAATGATGAGCATCGTAACTACCGCTGTCTTATTAGTTTTATTGGTAACTCTATCCAAACGATAAACGTAAAACGCTAAATGTGGTGTCATTATGTATTGATTAGATAAGCAACCGTACATTCATATTGGTTTATTCCAGTATTCAATTTAATAGAATCACAAAATTTATTTGTTACTTTCAGAATCAATTATCTGCTCAAAACACTAAAGGCCAAGTCGAGGTAACGCTCCACATATGTGACGCGACCGACATTATAGACGAATCGTCGGAGACAGGAAATTCATCAAAATCGGCGCAGCCCACCAAAAAATTAAAGCCTAGCAAAAAATCGGATAAACGTATGTCGGTAAAAAAACCTGAGCCAAGCGCAAATCCCTTTGAGGATGACGACAATGGCGGCGTCGGAGCTGACGAAGTGGTGGTGCAGGAGCGTGAACATAAAAAAGTTGATATATTCACATTGAATAGTGTCGATTATAATGCGGATGAGCAGCACCAGAAAGAGCAAAAAGTACGCCACAGTTTCGATACGAATCGAAATATGGACGAGGACGACAAAGAAAGACCGATGAAACCGCGTAGTTGGAGTTTTGGTGATATGAAGAAAAAAATAGCCCGCATCAAGCTTAAAGACAAGCCAAAGGGGAAATGTTTAAAGGTCTCGATCAATCGGATGCGTTGCTCGATCCGGGTGAAAGAAGAGTTTGAAAATATTGCGGGTGAAGAGATTTACCTGAAGATGACAATATTTGAACGAGACATTCTATCGGAGACGTGGAAATCGAAACCATTTGCGCCCACATTATCAAATCGATGGGAGGCTAGTGATTCAACCACAATGATACCGTTAGTCAACGATTATGACGTTGAATACATGTCGATCAAGGTAACATATACATGAATTATTTATTTGACATATATACTAATGGAATTTCTATTTACTCGTACACACACATGTATAGATAACAGTTGCAACTAAAACCAAAGTTGGAAAAAAAATTGTCTTGGGCACATTATTGCTGGGACCAAAGGAGAATGGCGAGCGACTTGACCATTGGAACGAAATGATGAGCAGTCGTGGTTCACCGATTGCAAAGTGGCACAATTTCGAGTAATGAATGATGTGTATGTATGTGAGTGTGTGTATGTGGGTGATAAACTATAATAACAAAGAGAAATCCAAATATATTTTGATTTATTTTTTTGCGACCAAAAGAAGATTTGTAAAATTGGTAAAATTTTAATTACCCACAAAACAGAGAGAATTTTCACGGAATGGGCTGGATAGACGGTTTACGAGTAGGTATAAAATTTGTCCAAATATTTTTTGAAATTTTAAAATCGTGCGATGACGGCAACTCTGAAAAATGCTGTTCATTCATCAAACAGTCAGTATATAGCTTAGCTTTTGAACCAATTGACAAATTAATTTTAAAAACCAATCGAAAGCGGTGAGTATTCTGGAACATGAGACACAAAAAATTTTCATCTAGGACGACTATTATTTTCTATAATAAAGTTCCATAGGAATAATGAATTCCAAATTTAATTTGTGCTAATGTGATGCGCATTCGTAATGACAAACTAGATCCATATGTGTGTGTATTGCCAAGTATGTTCCAGGCAGCGCAAGACTTGCTCTCTAAGAAAATACGGAAATCGGAAGGCAACATATAACTTTAAGGACGGAATTAAACCTTATTCGTCTGCGTTCTAAAATATACAAAATGGTGTTGAACTGAATAAACTTATTTGTTCAATAGACTCTGGTAAAATGAGGGCACACCATCTAAGATCAACAAACAACAGCAAAAAGCTACGGATAATTAAGATTATTGAAATGGATAAGGTCGCCTGTTCCTTGTATATTAACGAGGGGATGAAGAACTTTAATGTAGTAACAGAAGCGGATCCCAAATATTTTTATTTTGTAGGCATGCCCTTCTACCTGAGGGTAGGAATAGAAACAAATTGGTTTCGGGCATATTGCTAGCAGAAAGTATCCTAACGATACCATTCACGGCAATTATAAAGTTCGACTTCAAGCCTTATCTTGAGCTTTAAGACTTGAAAGACCATATATGTTCTATATATTATCTGCCAGTAGCCTCTATAGGATAAAAAATAAACATACTGCTGCTGTGGATGGTGCTTTAAAGAAACCTCCAGCACAAATTTCTTGAAAATCTCCAGCGTGCTCTGATACATGAATCCGGCAAAAACAACTGGATCCAACTTAACTGTAATGGGACGTGTATGTCTGCACTCATCGACAACTCTTTTGACAAGCAATGTATAGTTTAACTGGGATGTAGGCTTGTGGCAGAGCAGTTGCATTTGCACGGCAGTTTTTTATGCCAACCGTCTAAATCTTCTAGGCTCGCGGAAATTGTAGCAGTGTTGTGCGAACCCGCAGGTTGTGCAGGTTATTTTTATTCTTAAGCCAGGACATAACTCATACACCTCATGTTAAGGTTGTGGATTTGCATCTTTCGCTTTCTCTTTATGTTTTCAGGTTTAACGACATCTAACGATCTGAGAAGTAACCATGGAAACAGTTAATGGGCCCGATTAAGAGTTAGATAAAATGAGCTATGTTATGTTGGTCGCCGCCAACACTAACAAAAAACCCAAAAGGCCTAGCTGCCGAAAAGAACTTAGTCATCGTATTGTGGATGTGGCTAAATCTTCCGACTTGCTGGGTTTGTAACGTGCTATTTACCCAGTTTATTGGGTTTGGTGGCTTAGGTAGACAATTTTAAAAAGAAATCTTTCGTCGGGCGCCAGTCTACCAGCACGTGTCGCCGGCTATGCTCAAATTGGAGCAGAACGACTCGGGCGGGGCGTTTACACACCAAGAAAGCCAAAAAAATTAACAACGACACGCAACAGCGCGAGCGTCAATGGAAAAGAACGATTATGCACGCGCGGCTAATGGCAATTGTATGTATGCAAAGAGGAAAAGTGGGGAAGTAATAATTTGAGGGAAACTCACCTGTACAATTTCCGCGGCCTCGTTCACCCTCTTGCTTGAATTCTAGCGTCTACTTGTGTTCCACTGTTTCACCGTTTTATCACACGCAGCACACACACTTTGCACCCATACTTTGTTGACCCAAGTGTTTCCCCTTTCTTTTTGGGAAAGTCTTGTCTATCACTTGACACTATATTACCACTTTTAATATATTGTTACGATCGTGTCGACATCTATGTTTGAATAGCGACACTATCGTTAATGTAGAATTGTTATAAAGTAGAACAGTATAGAGGTGTCTAGACTTTTCTAGACTAATCGAATATTCTGGAGATTTCTAGAATGGTTAGAATATTTGGTATAAATACGCAACAAACATTTGGGAGAAGATCAGTTGTGTTTTAACCGTGAGAGTGCTAATAGTAATTAAAAGGAAAGCGTTTATAGAGTAAAATAAAGTGTTATTAAAGTGTAATATAGTGTTGTTAAAGTGTAGTTAAATAATTAAAGTGTAGTTAAATAATTAAGTTAAATAAGTGAATTAGTGTTTAATTGGAAATAAATAAATTTAGTGTGTTCTAGAATTTACATCGTTTGTTTTATTCACAATCCAGTGATCGAACCTTGAATTTGACAAGGCAAAAACGTAACAATATATTATTTTTTTTGTACCCACTAGACTGTGCTTGTGGTCCCATTCAATTGCCACTAAAATGTTCACACCAGTCTATTTGCGCTCGTACTGTTCACACAAAAATTACACCGTAATCAATTGAAGAAAACACATCGCAATTTATTATGATAACCATTTACATGCTTTATTTTTGCTTATTAAGAAATAATCTGACTTAGATAAATGGTCAAGACGCAAGTTTATTCTAATCAATTATAATATCTAGTTATCAAAGCACAAATTTTATTATTTACAATTTATATCTACATATATACAAATATTTGTGTTAAAGAATTTAATTTTAAATACATAAATGATCGCGGCCAGAAAGGTTACGCCGTTGATCTTTTAACAATTCCTTCAACTTAATCTCAATTTCATTTTTATGTTATGATCTCTTCTCTTATCGAGATCCAAAACTTGACTGTCTTGTTTTTTTGTTTTTCTCCTATTCCTCGGCTTTGTCCCAAAAATTGCTTGTCACGTTTTAGTTTGTAAGTTGGCTCCCCTGTTCAACTGCCCATAACCGCGTTTGGGCGACCTCCTCGTTCATCAACGTTCCAATTTCGCACATTACATCAATCTGTATTTTGTTATGTTGATCTGTACTGCCATCTCCATGATAGTAGCTCAAACGATGTAATTTATGTCCAAAACGCCTGGATGATGCTGCCGGATATCAGTTGATGCATTTTTCTCAATTTGCATTTGGATGTATGTGTGTGTTTGATGAAAATAAAACAATAAAAATATCATTAGTATATACCGCAGCGAATCAGAATAGCATCATCTGCCATCTTCGTAGTTAATTCACGGCTTATACTATTCTGCTGATCATACAGGTGAGTTGAAAAGGGGAGGAATTTGTTTAATGGATGGAGTTGTAAGTGGTGGAATATTTAGGAAAATGGAGTTGATCACAAACAATTACCACTAGCCGCTTATCAGCCCACACTTACTAATTAATGCGTTCATTTTGTGGATTTCTGGTGAGGTTGACCACCAGTGAACGCTACAGGTTGCAACCTGTTTGATGGTGTCATCATCTGTAAAGCGAGCAATAATGAAACGTACGATTGGTTTTGTGGAGAAATCGATAAATTCAAGAACGTCTCGCAGGGTTGTCATGTTTCGGTTGGTGAGCCTCCAAAACCTCTTATACTGCACTCATGGGTTGCTGGGCCACCTGGGATAACCAACATCGGCATAATGATTCTAAATGTATGTAATGACCACTGGATGGGTGATTGTGTTTAAGGTTGACCAAAAGTCTTTCGAACCCGTTTCATGTAGTCCGAATACTAATAATAGAGGATCCTCGTAATTCTATTTACTCTTCTGAGTTAAAGATTGTCAAGCTGATTGTAAGCAAAATTTGTCAGTTCGGTTCGTAAGGAAGTGATGGGGATGGATGACTATACCGCTATAGGACACTGACGAGTTGGGATACATTCTCCTCCGAGTTCATTCCAGGCTCAGAATGTCGTGGAGAAGCTATTGTAAAAAATTGATGTTCTCGCCAGGCTTAACAAAATTGTGTCTAGGAATATCTCGATATGTCTTTATAGACTAAGATATGTCGGTACTCCGGATTGGAACTTAGCCCGTTGGCTGATCACCACTGATATTCTACACTGGAGTGTTTTTTCGATTTCAAATCGAGTGATCTTGATGATATATTTCCTGCTGAATTGCAGCATGGATTTCTATCGATCAGTACTAACCAGTTCAATCTCTTCCAAGCATGCATTCCTTTTAGCATTGTACCACTTGCCTTGAGCAGGAGTAGAGTAGTTTTTATTCCTAAATCTGGTAGGTCGTGTTATACTGACCCAAAGGCGTTAAGGTCCATTTGATCTTTCTGATCTTTCCTTTTCTTAAAGCTTTAGAGAGGATCACCGACAGATTTATTATAGGAATACTTATTTCTGCTCGTAACTAGAATCGAATGATCATTTATAATAACAAAGAGTTTCTAGTACGGTACCTTCCTGAATATTGGTGGAGCGTTTATTAATACTTCCTTTTCTTATTCTACGATCACGGGTACCTGTACCAATTTTAATATTGATCAAACCATTGCTAAATTTATTGATTCTATGCTGAATTTTCACATAATTGAGACTAATCTGGATGGCTCATCAGTGTCCGTTCAGGTGGCCGCAAGGGCTGCCTACAAGGAATTACTGCGTTTATCGTGCAAAACTACGCAGTTGATCTCGTTTTGACAGTTTCTAATAAAAACCTTTTATCTGATCTGACGCAGAATGCCCTTAATATGTTAGAAGTTGGATGTCTTGAAAATGGGTTGATTTGGTTGGATTTACTTGACGTAGAGACAGTGGTAATCTGTCTATTTTCACTCTCTAAGGGAGAACTATCACAAACATGTGAGCAGGGCACGTCAAGCACCTAGGTGTCATTCTAAATGGTGAACCCCCTTGGAAAAGGTGTTTGCTAGTTTTTGGAATTGCAGAAGGGTCTTTGGCAATTCATGACCTCCAAAATGATGTTGTTCATCACATCACCAAAATGAGGTCGTTCATCTCTGCAAACCACTAGTTCTACCTTTACTATCCTATGCTGCATTGTCTGCAAATGACAACCTGTTGGGCTAACCTGGGGCTATCTCTTCTTGCTATAGAGTCTATTCTATGCGTGTTCTGCTGAGTTTCGACTTGAAGCCATTGGGGCTTGGAATGCCTTCGGGACATGTACGGGATATTGGCAGATCCTTAATAAGTTTAAGTCACATATTACGGAGGTGATGGTGAATGATTTTAATTCTACTGCTCTAAGATTTAGCTAAGATTCTCGGGTAGTCTGCATGGTCTTTCAAGCCGAACTAATGGCACATACACATAGTTGGGTTGAGGTGTTTAGTGATTTAGAGAAGGATTTTATTCTTAGCTGTCGTAAGTCGGAACGGATCATTATTGAATCCCATTTGAGGTTCACTAAATATGTGTTATCCTTAAAAGAGAACCAACTCAGTATTTTGAAGGCACTTATAGTACTGGTCATTGACGTTTCAAGGTTCATCTCAAACACATTGGACTAGCTCAAGCTGCTATTAGTGACTGGAGGAAGTGAACCTGTCCGGCATTTGTCGGAACTGGATCCCAAGTGATCTCTTCCTTTGAAGAGAACACAGATGAAGTATTATCCATTCCTCAGTTCAAACTTTTACAGTTTACTAAGGTTCCAGTGGGATTCTGTGAATTAGGATAGATCTTCTAGAGTTGCACCATGGGCCCATTATTGCATTGATTGCGGAATCTCAGTAGGTTCCAACCATTTTAATAAAATAAAAAATAAAAAACTCAAACAACCAGTTCATCTTTGCTGATGGGGAAATTAGAACAGACAGAATTTTAAGGAACAAGGAGACCATGTTTTAATGGAATTCCTTGATATTGAAAAAGCTCTTTTGAAACAGTGATTATCGTAGGTGGTAGAATATTTGCAACTGAATCAAATTTAGGGAAATCTGTTCAAAATTTGTGTCTTCTTGAATAATGAATGTTTTTCTAAAACTTCAGAACTCATTCAATGGGGGTGGAGAATATTGGAAACTCCACTTTTAAATAACGAAAAACTGGAATGTGCATGGTATCTATTGACTGGTTTCCAAACCATCCTAAACCCGACCGACATCCACATGTGCATTTGAACACTATTGGCTGGATTATGAGAAATAGGAATTTTAAGACCTATAAATTATAAGAATATAGAATAACATATTTGAATGGACGAAGCATGATCGTACTCCATCAAATGCCAACTGTATATAGCTTTATCGCATATTCTAATATCTGTATAAATCGTAATTCTTGAAACTGTTGAAAGTTTAGTAAATTGAATTCTTTTGTCGGCCCTGCTTTTGTATATATTGATTTTCTATTTACTTTGTGCCGACACAATCTTTCAACGTTATGGATTAAGATTAGATACTTGGTTTTTGTATATACGAATTATGTATAACAAAATTGATTTTCATTCATAATTTGTTAAACATTTCTTTGACCTATTCTAACGTATGCATATGTACGTCTATACATTCGCATGTAATTTTTTATTTTTACTGCATGTCTACACGAATTAGGTGGGTGGTTTAGAATTTTATATAGACAATTTGTACAGCAACATTTACCATATTGTTGTTTTATTTGTTATGTTATTTGTTTGGATAAAATATTGTCCGATAACTTTTCTATATAACAATATAACTATTAAGAAAACAATTTTTTAAGGCAAAAGACAAAAAAAACTGTTTAAATAAATCGAAATATGTGTATGTACATTTGTTTGTTTGTGAGTCCATTGACAGTGCGCTTTACTTAAAATTTTATTTTACCAAATATTGAATTGTAAAATAATTATTGACTCTTGCACAAATCACCAATTTATACTTTAATCGACCGACGTCTATATAACGCAGTCTAATGATTGTCTGGCGATGATAAGACGTTTATTTACCAAATATGGCAACAAATATTTTTTGTGTAAAGGTTAATGACTTTGTTGAATATACATATGTCTGTACCTACATATAAACAAATAATTAATCAACCAGCTACTAAAAATTATTTACGCAGACATTAATGTTTGGTTGGTTGAATTTAAAGCGGTTCAATAACAATGATATTCAAGTTAATATAAATGTACAAATATATTCTCAAGAAACCACTCATCTGAATTTAAGAATTTATATAAAATTTTGTGGTAATGAGGTTTTTGTTAGTACAAATTAATGTTATTATTCTAAGATTCGTCTGGATTGACGACAAAATCAGTTTTTCGATTTTGCTACTTCCGTTTTCTAATACAAATATAAAATTAAATCTTCAACTTCGAGGACTTATTATGAATTTTTTCACAAAACGTGTTGATCAACTGTTTCGATTAATCCGCTGTACTGTTGATTGTTGTTCGAATTATCTCATTTTGGCTAGTCATTAACTGGTTGCAATTAGTAGCATCTGGTGATCCTGCTATCCATTTCCAGGTGCTACCAATCCAGTTTATTGATCTTTGCGTATGCGAGTGAGCTTTCACTTACCCAAATCAGCTGTGTTAAAACTTTCGCTTGGTGGATCAATTGCGGTTGCAGGGTGTTGTCGAGTGATCGAGGGTGTGATTTGATCTATGATTTCTACATAATCTTTCATGCTGATGTCATGAATTTGAAACTCCCTTGAATTACTCGTGAATTTCCTTATTTTATAGTCGTACGAATGGAGTGTTATACTCGTAGATCCTCAGTGGCCTAGTAAGATGGCAGAGCCAGGAGCTAGAAAAAAGAAGAGGGAAATCTTGTTAATCTTGTTATATAGGTATTGTGGTAATAATGAGGAATTGGGCTTTATGGATGCGTTTTCCTGAAGTAGTTGTTACGCTTTTATTTTATGTCGTACTTGAAAAATTGATTGATTTTTCAGCAAACAATTTTCACGAACTTTGAAAATTTCTATTATATCCATGTGAAGAATTTCTGAAGGTTATGTCGGAATACGAGTTTATTTATTTGTGTTGCAAAGTATCGCAGGTTTGCGTGAATTTTTTGATCAGGAAAATAGTAGCGTTCTAAAGTTTCCTTTCGGTTTTCCATGTGACCGTTTGTGTTCTTTTTTTATGATGGAGAATTTATTTCTTCATCCCCAATGCCATGTTCTGACCTTTTTTAAAGGTTCCAGTCTGGACAGAGCGTCAGCTACCTATTTTATAAATATGCTCGTAATTATATTCCTCATCGGGCTTTCCAGCGCTTCAACTTGGCGTTGTTGTTCTTATTACTTAGTGTAAATATTAACGGATGGCCTGCTAGAATTTTGATTGTGAGGTTTGATTTAACTATTTTAGATCTCTTTTTCATTCGCTGCGTAACTTTCTTCGGTGTTATTCAGTGACCTGGAGATGGTCGGGCTTTCCCAATGTCTCCTTGAGATAGTACAGCACCAATGGTTGACGAGAAAGCGTCAGTAATTAGCATAATGGGTTTGTTTAAATTTGGAAAAATCAATATCTCCGTTGAAGAGAGAAGCTCCTTGATATTGTGAAACGCTTCCAACTATTTCTGGTTCAGGCCAATTTCGTCCAGACGTTCTCAATCATTGGGAACTCATATTTTCCATTCACGGTGGAAAACGAAGTCTTGGAAATGTCAGCCTTTTTCATTTTGACCTGATGAAATCTTGAAATCAGATCGATGGTGATTAAAAATCTGAAATTTCCGAGATTTGCTATAGTGTGTTTGAAATATCCGGAATTGGATAGGAATCTGATATTGTCACAACTTCTTGATGTCCATCACCATTCGATATTTCTTTGCTTGCGAGGCATCCAACTTTTTATCCTCAATCCAAATCGGATAATTATACGGGCCTTTAGATGGTCGTATGATCCCATCTGAGAGGAGTTGAGTAATTTGCGTGTACCTATTGGCGCATGACACGATTGTGTGTACGGATATGATTTAGTGTATATCGGTTCCTCGCTGGTGGTTTTCATTTCCAAAGAGCAGGTTCAAAGAGCATTGCGAATTTCGAGGTGACTGAGTGCAATATTTTTTTCGTGTCGGGTCAAAGATGACAATCTTGAATTTCTATGTGGTTAACTTGCATGATGGCTAATCTTTTAGGGGAATGTATATGTCAGGTGTAATAATCAATTCATTGTGTTTTCGATCAACAAGTGCTGCAAGTTCTGTCAGAGTATCATCTACTGTGATGCCGTCGAACGACTTAAATCCTGGTATAGAATGAAAAAATCGATGGTATAGTGTCGATGCCAACGTTTTTGAAAAATGATTCACTAATTTTGATGTCACCTTCCGCTCATCTGATTTGGAATTGATTTTTAGTTGGGTTGGCATTAACATCTAATTCGGATTTTATGAAGTTTTTGTTAGCTCCCTTATCGATAAGGAACTTAAGAATTTCTCCGTTTTTAAGCCGGTACTCTACGTAGAGTACGCTAGAGAGGCTCCCGTCATTTGGTTGTAATAGTCCTGCTTCCAAGTAATTGATTCGTGGTTGTTTCCTTGGAGATGACAAAGTTCCCGTTTTGCTACCGGATTATCCTGAGGAGTGGGCCGGTTGATATAATTTATTTGTTGCATTTGAAATGGTAATGTGTTATTATTTTTTGGTGTATGGTATAGCGCGAGTGTGTACGAGATTTGGTTTAACGGGGCCGTTACAATATTGTTGATGTTTTCCTTGTGTATGGCCATGTTCTTGAAATTCAGAATCTGAATTTCTATAGGCACGCTGCATATGCTTCAAGTAATGTGTCTGGTTTATGGACGACCAGCATCTTGAATAGGTCTCCATTTAATCCACGAAAGAACACGTCTAGCGCTCGATTACGATCTGATTCGACCAAAACTTGGATTGTCTCCACTGAGTAATCTTCTGTCTTGATTTTGTTGATGATCAAGCAGAATAACGTTGGCATAAAACTCATCCACCGTCTTGTTTTTTTGATATAGTGTACTTAGTTGGTGTTTCAATGTGCGTAGATCTCGTTTGTCAGCGTAATGTAATAACATGCATTTCTTAACGGATGCCCTTTGTTGAAAATGTTATATGAGATATCAATGCCGCGTTATCTCTCATGATGTCATAGTGGTACTTCCATGAAATACATATCTGTACTTCCTTGACAGAATCAGGCAAGCGACTTATTACTTTCAATTCCTGTTCTTATTTTGGGATACCTCTAAAACTACAAAACATTTAGGCGAATAAATTAGATATATACATATATGTACATATATACGACTTTCACATGCTTTTTCTAGACAATACACGGAAGTGGTTAACACGATCGTGTTTTACATTTGCTTCATTCATGCTACTACCGAGCATAATGTTATTTTTCAATTAGAGGCTTTCACCTTGACGCATCTAAACTGTACATCATCGTAAGTTTTAAACTGGTTGTAGCAATTATCACGTTATCAATTAGTCAAATTTAACCATCATTATTGTCATTGTAGCACTCGTATCGACTAAAGTCGAGGAAATTAATAAAATGTCTCTGTTCGCTTGAAATTCTGTAATTGTCGTCGCCACCATGTTAAATTGTTATATCACCTTAAACTAGCAATTAAATATCTAATTATAAAGTATGAATTTAGATTGAAACTTGGAGTCCTATATATAGTCAATCATCAGGATGGTAAGTAAGCGTGACCTGCGAAATAAAACATTGGTCAATGTCCCATTTACGTATATGTAATCTGGAGTATTACGTTTGATTGTTACCTATACTGGGCAGTTAGCACTGAAATGAGCGGAGTCATCGAAACAGCAATTCACCGAAAACAAGAATTCGATTTTTTTGATGGATTGGGTCGCTCTCGTTCACCATAATGGTGATTTTTAATGTGTAAGTTTGTGAGTTTAAACTACTGCGACAACTGAGTTGCATTTTTTCCGCTTGTATAATTCTACAACTATTTAGTATTCGCACGATATCGTTTATATCCGCACCGCACCGCATGCATAATTGGCCCTTTGCTTTAGTGTAGTTAGTTGTGCCAATTGAGGCACACCGCAGAAGGTAGGCCAACGTGTTGCACCAAAGTAATACATCAAATTAGGTTTCATGACACAGCCAGTTGAATATAAAATTATGTATAGAGTAATGAAAAGTTATGGAAAAATTTTAAACACCATTTCGATTTGTCGAATCTCATCATGATTGCATAAGAAATAGCTGAATTTCGTTCGATATAGTTGGCTATATTCTAGAACTTTATCAAAAGACCATTTTAGAATCCCACATATGTTTAACATGCCGAATTTCATCAAAAACAGTAATACAAAAAATTTGATCTTGATCAATTGACCATTTCCCAGAACTTAAAAATCATTTTACACTCTCAGTACATCCAAAACAAGTCGAATTCCATAATCGGATTAGAGACATACTGTTTCGATTATGCGTTTCGTATATTTTTGGAATATTGGAAATGAAGGTCGCGTAGCTGGCTTATGAAAGTATGGTGCAATCCATTGCGCGCGCTAGATTATTGACTGCTTGGGAATCCAAAACAGCCTTCTTTACTTGCGACTCAAGAAGAAATCCAGCCGAAGATTTCTCCTGTGTAGATCAACGTATCTCCACTGTATAGCAACGTATAGGGACACATCAAGGTCTCCACTTTTTCATGCACGTGATTAAGCTTTGCAACATTCTCTTGGTTTCCTAAGTGATTACACGTGCTACGCGCCGATCCTAAATCTCGTGTCCGGGTACTTGAAGGGGGTCCGGTGTTTTTCTGGCGGTGTCCATTTTTTTCTTTTTTGACATTACAAACCGATTGTTTTTTTACGGAGACGAAATTAAACCGTTTAGTCGCCTCCTACGACAAGCAATGGATACTAAGGTGGGTTTCTTGGAACAATGTTCGTGCTGTTTAGGTTTAGAAGGCATGTAGTGCCCCCCGACCACAGACGCCAATATATCTATAATTTGAAAATAAGTTTTAAATGTTTAACTCGAATTTTGGAAAATTTTGAGAATTTCGAAATTAAATTTGACAAATTGAGAATTTATCGAATTTTGAACTGTTGAAACCGAATTTTATAATATTCTGTATTTGAATTATTGGAATTTGGAAGAAATGGTGTATTCTCAAATATTGTATGTATGTATTAAATATACAGCAATTACACAATTTTAAAACTTTAAGAATTTTGAAATGTTATATGGATAATTTAAATATTCGATTTTTAAGAAAGACTTACAATTATGAATATGTCCAAAATTTGTCCTAAATTACATAAACTTTTTAGTTAGATATGGTCCTCAGCTACAAAAAAATGTATATCGCTATCTAGGTACGATCCCTGGTTTAGTAGGAGAAATTTTACAAATTTCAATTTTTTACTAAAGTACAACGTGGTAAAACACCCCTGTCCTAAGATACATATCTTCTAGATTTAAGAAAGCTTTAATATTTTTTAGTTAGATATGGTCCTCATCTACCCAAAAATGTATATCGCTATCTGGGTTCAATCCTTGGTTTACTAAAGGAGAAATTTTAAAAATTTCAATTTTGTACTAACATATACAACGTGGTAAAACACCCCTGTCCTAAGATACATATCTTCTAGATTTAAGAAAGCTTTAATATATTTTAGTTAGATATGGCCCTCAGCTGCCCAAAAATGTATATCGCTATCGGAGTACGATTCCTGGTTTAGTAGGAGAAATTTTAAAATTTTCATGATTGTACTAAGCTACAACGTGGTAAAAAACCCCTGTCCTAAGATACTTATCTTCTACATTTAAGATAGCTTTAATATTTTTTGGTTAGATATGGTCCTCAGCTACCCAAAAATGTACGAGTAGGATAAATTTTTTCCGTATATCTCTTAAGGTATGATTCTTGGCTCAGCAGGGCGATTTTTTTTTAAATTTTGAATTTGTACTAATGTATACACGGTTGTAAAATACACGCTTGTCCTGTGCCACTTAACTTTAAGGTTTTGAATTTCTACTCAATTTTTTTTGTGTAGAATTTCGGCAATATTATATTTTTAATCACTCATATAGCAAAATTAATACTAGTTTGTGAAAAAATTCATAATAACGCAAGATTTATAAATTTACTAATACATTTTCAGTTAAAAAGGTTAGGACAATTATAGGAAATATTTCACACCCGTGAATGTCGTATGCCAAAATTAGAAAAAACATATTCAAATTAGAATGACCAGCTAAGTCCATTAAAATTTGCAATTTTCCATTTCTGTCTAATTGATCATTCAGTTCTCTATATAATTGAGCCATAATATTCCAGAATTTTAACATGAGACAGTTTATAAATGTATGCGCAATGGGATGCGATAGTCCTTGGTTTTCAGTGCATTTTGTGTACATACATGTAAACCGCAGTATATGAACGATTTTAAGATATGGCTTCGAAGGGTTCAGTTTAAACTATTCCATATTCAAATAATTAAATGTGTCATATAGGCATAATACGCCAAAATATTTACAATGACAGATCGATCATTCCCTATATACGTAAATACCTAAACAATGCGTATACATATGTATCTACATAATTATGTATTCATCCCATTATAGTAATCATAATTATGAATCAATTTGAAATAAATTAAATATTTGAACAAAACAAATTGATTTTGAATATACCTATATATACCGCATAAATACGTGAATTGGATTCATGAATCGCTTAATAATTTGATTAATTAATAATCAAATCTGCAACAACAACAGAAATTCTGAAAATGTTAATTTTTTGGTTTGTTGTTGTTTTTGTTAAATAATTTATAATCCTTGAACTGAAAATTAAATTGATTTTTATTATGAAATTATTCTAATTATATGTGATTTGCCAATATTTTATAGATTTTGTCTCTATATACCATAAAGTATACATTTGCGACAAATATAGCAATCGATTTTTATTGATTCTAAAGTGAAAGTTTAATTGGATTTTGTGTACGCAATTGAGTTCTAATTTCTATATACAATAATTTTATCTTACAAGGTTTTTGCATTTTAATGCAGATTAATCGCGATTTTATGTCTAAATTGACTCATAATTTACGTAATCAATCTTAAAGTGTATAAAGTGTGTATTTAGATCCGATTAATCGCCAAATTCATCATAAGTCTCTCAATATGTATAATTCATTAATTTATGAATGATGTCATCTGGCACCAGTAACTGGTTCTAGTATTGGTGCCTTTTAACATTCAGTGTCAATCATCCAATCAACCACGGTTCAAACCGATTTTGATATTGGAAAATTCTAAAATTTCTGAATATTCTATCATCAAATTTTATCAAATATCTATCAAATTGGTCATTTTTTTACTAATACTTCTTGTGTGTTCGGCGACTAGACCTTATTACGTGTCTGTTAGATTACGTACCTTACGTACCGCACCTCAGACAAATCCAATAAATTAATTACAGTTGAATTATTCCTGACAAAACCATGTATCTTCCTATCAATTAAACTATGAACTGATGCATAAACTACCTCATGATAAATATATTTTTCTCAATTATTTTAAATTCACAAGAAACTGGCGGTTCTGGCGACCAAGAAACGGTTGGAATAGCCGACCACTGAGAACATACTAAATGATATTCTCCAGACCCACTACCACTCGTACTAGTGTGTAATATTACCAGTATCAGCTAGTAATCTAGTATACAACGAAAAAAGAAAATAAGATCACCGACATCTTCAACTAGAAGAAAGGAAATGATCAGCTAAAAGAGGCTTTACAAGCCGAGGCACCGGGTAGGCTGCAGACTGTCAATTATGACAACAACAATCAGTTTTTTAGCGACGATGAAGAATTGGAAAGAGAGACAGAATGGATATTAAAAAATAAAATAAGACCGAACAAAAAAGAAGGAAAGCAGGTCACCCTTTAGTAATAGCAGTATGCACGCAATCAATAATAATAATAATAATAATAATAACAGTTTTTAAAGGCCATTACTGGCCCCTTACTGTATCAACAATTTTACTTCAACGGTTTTGATCCTAAGCATGGTCTTCATACTGTCTTAGACAATCTGAAGAAGCCTAGTACATCGTGGAGCCCAAAAGTCGATACTGACCTGTAGACACAAATAAAATACCAGATCTTAAAGAATTCTACATTACTAAAGGAATATCCGTAAATTACATATCGCGACTATCGTCGGATCAGTCATATGTCATCATGACTCAGTGGAACGATTGTTAATAGACAAAACCGGCCCTGGTTAACAAACAATAAAGCTAACTGGGAACAATCCCGGAAGCTAACAGAAGACAACACCAATTTACAAGTACGAACTAGATCTGGTTATCAATAATATTAAATGCGCATCGTGGAACAGTTCTCCCATTAGCCAAACGGAAATGAACGGAAAAATAGAAGCTATCCATTGGAAGTCAGAGGAATAATTTTAATCAAGGAAGTTAAAAGTAAATCAATAAAGGCCAAAAAGATACCGATTATTTGGAAAGCGACAAATGGATTAAATCGGCCAAAAATGCAATAACCCAATCAAAAATGACGATGGCAGCTGGGCAAAAAGTAATAAAGAAAAGGCTGCCTTGTTTACAGCACACCTCCTTGAAGAAACTTTTCAACCCCCACCTCGGCAAACAGCGCATGAAAATGCATTAATTCGTATAAGCCGATTTCGTTGCTCCCAACCATATCAAAATTAGTCGAAAAAGTATTGCTCAAGAGATTTACACCAGTAACAGAAAAAAGAAGTCTTCCTCCTTCTCACCAAATTGGCATCAGAGAAAATCGTTCTACTATATAGAGCAAGTGCACAGAATTACAAATATATATTTGAAGTTACACTTGAAAACAAAAAGATTTGCACTAGTATCTTTCTAGACACTATCGAGTAAAATTCGAAGAAGAATGCTCTAAATTAAAGACAATATCACCAGGAATACTACAAGGTCATACAGAAGAAACCAATATATTCCAACATTTGCAGATGATACTGCGATATTAGCAATTGGCAACAACATAAATGAAGCAGCAGCCAAACTGCAGAGGGCCTCTAATACCATTGAACAAAACGAAATCAGTACATGTAAATTTTACCAATCGAGGTATTAACTGGGTGCCAGTTATTCTTAACACCCAACAAATTCAATGTGAAAAACCGGAGAAAAATTTTGGCATTCGATTATTAACGGAAAGCTTAACTGGAAAGAGCAGGTTCAAAAGAAAAAAGTAGAATTAAATATTAAATATAGAAAACCGTTCTGGCTCATAGGAAGGAACTCTTAGTTAACCCTACATAATAAATATCTCTTGTATATAGGCAAATACTAAAACATATATGGACATATGGCATTCAACTTTTGGGTTGCACTAAGAAGACCAAGGTAAAAATAATACAAGCATTCCAAAATAAACATAAGAAATGACATCCTTCCTAGGGACCTAAAGATGGAATACGTTTGTGAAGAAATAAAGAATCTTGCGAAGAAACACGTACATCGTCTAAGTCACCACAAAAATGTTGATACATGTTATATGTTGTACCACTCAAACTCAGTAGGGGGGCTTCAAAGAAAGAAGTCACCAGAACTGGATACCTAGGACCCACAAGCCGGTTAAATAAACTTAAATGTAAATTTTACTGGGACTAACCAAATAGGTTATACCCCTACTAGATTATTTGTAAATAAATACGGACATAAAGTTTTTATGGAACGGTACATATGTCAAAAACCTATCAAATGCCGAATTGTCTCATAAAAATTTATTAATTTGTTTAAATAAAATAAATTACTTTATTGAATTAATTAAAAACCCAAATAAACTTACTTAGATTTACACAAACAGCCACCATATAGAAAATGACCATAAGGTTCTAGTTTAACAGAAAAATGTCATAATAGCTGAAAATATAGACCCTGAAAAATCCCATACCTTTCCAAAAATATCGAAAATCCATATAAAAATATGACGTCACTAATGACTTGAATTTCTATTAAACTAATTTTACACAAACAGCCACCATATGGATGGCCATAAGGCTGCAGTTTTTCAAAAAAATGCCATAGTAATAAAAAAAATAGACCAGAAAGGGTGTGTAGCATCTCGAATATTCGACTCACCGATATTCGATTCTGCCACAACAAAACAATTAGTGAAATTCAAATATAAATCAACTTATTTGAATTGAGCGTTCACTAACCCCATCTATCCAACCACCACTATTCAAAAGCCGAACCACTACTATAAAACATTTATAGTAAAGCATGTCGCCATCCAACCAACATCACCACGAACTAACAGAGTTCGGTGATGCAAATCCATTGCACTCAAAATACTAGTGCAATGTTGACCACCGCCGGCGCATCTGTTCCCTCTCCAAAATACGACACGTATTTTAGAAGACGAAGGCGACGTCACAATAACCACAAGACAAGCTAGTTTTTTATAAGTTTTCGTGCTATACCTACGTGCTATACCCAGGTCCACATATTCTTACCCTCGCGTCATATTTTTCTTTGGGTGATGCTAAAATTAATGGCGGAATACTTATTCATGAAACTCGTAATTTTATAAAACAATTTATGTAATACTTAGTTAATTATAAATAAACATAATAAATAAGTTAATTAATAAATATGAATAAATAAATAACAATTATTGTAACAAATAATTTTAACAATAAATAATTATATAAATAAAAATTAAGTTTTGGTGTCGTGTTGTTTCTTCATGATTATTTTCTTGTTCGGACCGGACAAGATCAACAGGTGTCATCCGTTCCTAAAAATCTTGAAAAGTTCATATGAATATAACACGTCACTAGCAACTTTATAATTTCAATTGAGGCATTTTACACAAACAGCCGCACCATATAAGAACTGGTCATAAGAATCCAGTTGAAGAGAAAAACCAAGTAGTACGAAAACATAGACCCGCAAGGATGTCAAACTTTTCCAAAAATTTGAATATTAATGAAAATATGACGCGGCTCCCAACTTGATAATTTCTATTTAACACATTTTACACAAACAGCCACCATACAGAGAATGACTATAAGGATCTAGTCTAACAGAAAAATGCTAAAGTAGCTGAAAATATAGACCCTGAAGAATCTCATACCCTCCCAAAAATCTCGAAAAACCCATATGCAAACATAACGTCACTAACAACTTGGTAAGTTCTATTAAACTGAATTTACACAAACAGCCACCTTATTGGGGATGACCATAAGACTCTAGGCTACCAAAGAATGCCAAAATTATAAAAAAATCAGAAATTCGTTTCTAAAAATCATGAAAAATTGATATGAATATCAATTTTTACGACCAGTTGAACAGAAAAATGTTTTATAGGGATTATTCGAGATTTTTAGGAAGGGGTGAGACTCTTCAGGATCTATATTTCCAGCTATTTTGGCATTTTTCTGTTAGACTAGAGCCTTATGGACCCCATTCTCTATATGCTGTCTGTTTGTTGAGAGCTACGCAACTCATAATACACCCAATACTTCCCGTTTGTTCGTGTATGACCGAATAAAAATTAATTAATTCAATTTATCTAATTGAAAATCAGGTCTAGTTAGGCTGCCAACATCATTATTGCCACATTATAATGTGGATATCGGGCTTAAACGAACCTTCACGTGAATCGGCCGATCATTGGTTTCGATTTTCTCAGTAAATTCGAACTGCTTGTCGATGTCAAGCACCAACGGCTCATTGATCCAGCTACGAAGCTGTCAATAAACGCCACAATGGCTCGTGTTAATACACCATTTTATCATCGACAACGCGTATACACTCAGCTCAAAAAGTACCCACTATTTACAGCAGAACTGAATTACAAAATGCCGGTCCGACACAACATGGTTTATCACATCGTCACCGAAGCCCATCTTCCAGTGTCGGCACCACGCAGACTAGATCCGGTCGAACATCGACATCTTCCGTCTCTTGTCCGCTATAACACATGTCGTATCCTCTTCTCCGCGCAACTCGTAAATTGATTACTGCTCGCTTCTTTTGGCCCAGCATAAACAAAGACGTGACCCATTGGATACAATCCTGTTCATCTTGCCAAAAATCAAAAGTCCAACGGCACAAGAAAACGTCACTTGGACAGTTCGAAATTCCACCTGGTCGGTACGAGCATATTCATTTAAATATCGTAATATTTTATTTTTTTTATTTATTTTTATTTTATTTTATTCTGTTAACCAATTACATACAATATTTAAAACATACATACATATGGTGCATACAATTTAAAATAGAACAAAATATTATAAAGTAAATATGGCTAACAATTATGTTAATCTGTGTCAATAGACAGTGTCTATTGTCAGTGTAATACGCTTACACCGACAACTAAAAGCTGCTCGCAAAGCCTGAGGTAACACAATTCACTGGAGCTCAGAAGTACCAATCGTTCTACTTAGTATCCGAGCAACGGTTAAAAGAGATCTGAAGTGACCAGTCATCAGCTGAAATGGTTTACGGGCAAACCATCAAGCTCTTCAAACCAGGTGAGTTCTTCAGTCATCGACCAACTGCCCACCACCATGCAAAATCTTATCCCCACGACAAAACACCATATTCGTTCCAAAATCGCTCAACAATTGCGATTAGGTTCATAAGATTATCTGCCCATTTAACCAACTTAAGTGTTTTTAGAATGATTCAGTTTGTTAAAATTACTATTATCGCATTGCCTTGAAACTTTTGGTATTTCAACTTGACAACATTGACTTGAATATTAAATACAGGATCAGGTTAAGTTAGATATCATATTTAGATTTAGAGTTAGTAGAAATTTCAGTTTAGTTTAGTTAGTTTCTAAATTTTATGGACAGACAGTACAAATATATAACACGGTCAGATAAACCACGATTCACTACCATATATACATTTACAGCAGCTTTAAAATTAAAAGTACTTTTCTGTTTTATAGTTTCAGAAAGCATCTGAAGTCATCACCAACAAAACTAATCTTGGTTGCAATTATAGAATTTTAGTTTCATTATTCGTTCGAATATTTGCCATAAATTGACTGTAATGAACTTGTGGCTAAATTCTACAATCACAGGTTTAATTGGCTCACGTGACACAATATGACACAATAAGTCATCTTCCGATTACCGAAAATCCAATTCTGAGTAATACTCGTATGTGTATGATGAAAACGACGGTATACATAAAAACCAGCTATCACGACACTATCACGATATTTCACTCAAACTATAACTCGACACAAAACGATTTGTTTTTCATTCTCATTTTTTGTGAATTTTCTTCTCATAATTGAATGAATAAGAAATATACAAGCAAACTAAAAATATTTATTTATTTCAATTTTAGTTTTTACTTGAATTATTATTTTTTTAGTGTTCAGTATTCACGAGTCTCTCAAACGTATCGTAACAAAGACTGTAAATTCTTCTTGCTTTCGTATTTTTTTTTTTTTGTTTTTTATTTTTCTTAATTTTTTCTCGTTACCGATCTTCTTCTCTGTTGATTAAAGTTTTATTTTGTATACGATATCTTCGAAGTGTACTGCGCGCAGTCTGCTTAAGCTTTTTGTAAATCATATTTTTTTTTTGTAATTTTCTAATCGCGAGCTTTAATTAATTATTGTGCTTTAAATAATTTCTTATCTCTATATATTCGTGACATTAAAATATTTGTATAAAGTTATAAAGTGTCTGTGTGTGTGTGTATTTTATATTTAAGATTTGCATAAAATAGCTTTATATATATCGAGTGAGTGCGTACAAAAGTGGCAATAGAATATTTATTTAAATAAAAAAAGTTAAAGTTCAAATTTAAAAAAAAGTCAAATATTTAAAAGAAAAATGTGAAGAAAATCGTTTTTTGTGTGAAAATATAAGTGTGTGTGTCTACGGTGTGATAAGTGCGCGTGTGAAGAGAGATAAGTTTGACAACAACAGCTGACAGAAACATACGTATAATAATGTAAATATGATTAAATATAAAGTTTATTGATTTTAAATGTATATCCACGGAAATGACCTACAACAGGTGATTCAGATGTCTGGGGCTATTTTTAATCGAATGATTTAATTAAATTTAATCTGATGATTATTCATTTATGTATATAGTTACTAGTTAGTTCGCGGGCAAATATCCAATCTCTCCTCAATATATAAATTCATCAGTTTTATCGCGTAACATTACTCAAAAATTAAAAAAGTTGTTGGTGATACCTTGAACTTCATATTCACTTGACTGTAATTTATCTTAATTTACTTTTTATTTAAATTTTTATTATGTTTGGTTGAATGAAGTAATTTGTTAAACAAAAAAAAAAAAAATGAAAGATGTAGAAAATTGAGTTGACGAATCGTTGATGATCGCGTGATTAGTAAAGTGCAAAATAATTATTTACGTGTCGCTCATAGACATACATACATATGTATGTACATATTTGCATGCATCAATAAAAAATTTATTTGCGATTTGTGCTAAGAAGTTTATTTTTGTCTTATTATGAAATGTTTGTTGTATAAAGACATTTTTGATCTGTCATTAATTCGTTATGGTTACTACCTTAATGTACTATCAGACTTAACGCAACGCGCTCTACAAGTTGTAGAAATGTGGTGGCTAGATAGAAGGGATTGTACGTTAATGCATCGAAAACTAGTCTGATAGCCTTCACCAGACGTATAGGAATACTGGAGAGCGGTCTGACACAGTAAAGCATCTGGGTGTCATTCTGGACAGTAAACTCTCCTTGAAATCTCATATTGAGATTAAACTACAAAAGGTCACATCCATTTTCTGACAATGTAGAAAAGCATTTGGGAAGTCGAGGGGTCTGACCCCCAAAATGCTGATGTATTTAGATTTAGAAATCTCTAGCTTTACCTATGCTATCTTACGCGTCTGTTGTTTGGTGGCCTGTTGTTCAGTCAGTTTCTGTCATTGCGAAGCTTAATAGCATACAAGGTATGGCTTGTCGAGCTATTACGGGTGCTATGTCCTAGTCTTTTTTACTTGGTTTACAGGCAATGTTATTTCTGCAGTCGGTCATCCTAGGCACAGCATGCCTTTTGCCTGTGCTGTATTGGTATGTGCAACGCTCTCGGCCTGATCGCAGGGTATAGACTAATCACTGGGTGGCTCAGTCTCTTGTGTTTTTCGCTGACGGGTATCACTCTAATTTTGGTGGCCAGAACTGCACGGTATTCCAAGCGGAGCTGATTGCACTCACACGTTGTGCGATTGACGCTAACCTCGCTTTTTCCGGAAAATACATTATTCTGTGCAGTGATAGTAAATCAATTCATTACGAAAATCGTGTCAGAGTTATGTGAGTTCCGGCTTATTGTGGCATTGAAGGTAATCAGATAGCTGATGTTTTAGCTAAAACAGGCTCAAGGATGAAATTCATTGGACCTGAAGCGGCAGTACCTCTGATCTTTAATTGTGGTAAGGAAGGTAATAAGAACTACATGTTTTTCCAGGCTAAACGTAATTGGCTAGCTTCTACTACATGCCGAGTGGCTAAGTACTTCATTTGTGAACCTAATCTGAGGCTCACAAAGTTTGCTCTATCTTTGAAGAAAGACCAACTGAGAGTTCTGGTCGCTATTCTGACCGGCCATGGTCGTTTTAAACTCCATTTAAAAAGAATGGGACTTGTTCAAGATTCCTTGTGTGACAAGTGTCTTGAAGATGACGATGACAGCATTCACTTTGTCTGTGGCTGTCCCGCTTTCTAGATAGTTAGGTCCCGATTTCTTAATAATAGATCTTTAAATGTAGGTCAATTGTAATCCCTACCCTCGTTTAAGCTGTTACAGTTTGCCAGAGCAGCCGAGCGCATTTGCGAATTGTGATAGAATCCTCGGTTTGCACCATGGGCTCAGAGTGGCATTGAGTGCGAAATCCGCTTGGGTTCCAGCCAACTTTAATAATAATAACGATAAATCCCAAATAAAAAACAGAAAATGTTATAGATTTATGTACA
This sequence comes from Tipula unca, assembly GCA_951394425.1. Classification (NCBI taxonomy): domain Eukaryota; kingdom Metazoa; phylum Arthropoda; class Insecta; order Diptera; family Tipulidae; genus Tipula; species Tipula unca. The sequence goes on along the minus strand of OX596382.1, from coordinate 181,275,362 downwards.
TATGTATGTATACCTTAGACTTATAACACAATTTAGCCCACAATATGCAATTTTCCACGACTCCAGAATCGGATAGTATTGGCCTACAATATGAAAAATAAAATGTTCAAAGATTTTTTTTTGAATGTATAACTATTAGGACCAGGGCTCTGGAGTCCGAGTCGGAGTCGGGAGTCGGAGTCGAGGAGTCGAACTATTTTAGCGGAGTCAGGAAAATACTGACCAACTCCGACTCTGCATTCCAAAACTTGGTAATTACTGAGGCTGAAGAGTTGAAGCAGTCTGTTCAAAATGATTTACACACACGATTCATCTACCTTAAAAGTTGATGAGTGTATGCGCCACCGAGTGCTAACCGAGTTTGGTATTAAAAAGGAACATGTTTTAAGCATGATAACTTGCCGCTAGAGCACCGTAATTAGATGCCATGCTTAAAAGAAATGCCGGAAAAGGAGCCTTATTCGATCAGGCAACGCGATGGGGTAGTATCTACCTTATGATGGAAAGAATTCTTGAATTAAAATCTTTTCTTAATGACATGGCCCAAAAGCTCACAGTCATAGTGATCATCATCGTATATTAACGCCAATAAAATCCTGTTAAAGAAGTAAATGAAAAAGTGGAGTTTGCAAAATTTCTAGACGACCAATAGAAATCGAAACGACTTCGATTGAACACCGCAGGCGATAATGAAGAACGTATAAAATTAAAAAAAATCGGGATTGAATGGCTCCTTACTGTGTCAACAATCTGGCTCCAACGGTTTGTTGTACCATCTACTTGACGTTTTGGGCCGTAAATCATACGCTTGACTCTTCTCTCAAATGTAAGAAGACATCTCTCGTGCTCATCCATCAGCGCCCAACTTTCCCATCGATACATAACACCGGTCCTGATCAACGCTTTGTAAAGCTTCAGCTTCACGGCACTTGATAGGTGACTAGATTTTAGCAGTGGCCTTAGAAAGCAGCCGCACTGTAATATACTTACCCACACTGTTATCGTGAGTGATAAGATAGCCCAAGTATTTGAACCTCCTCAACCGTGTAGTGGCCACTACTAAAATCTGGTGTGCCATCATCGCTATATTCAGAGATCAAAAAAAGATGTTGCTCTACGGTATTTCAGTCTTACGAAAGATGTACTCCAACATAAGATTAAAGAGTATCGGGGACAGAGCATCTCCCTGCCGAACACCCGAGCTAACTGCAAAAATGCTTGATAGCCTGTTTTCAAATTTAACACAGCATTGAGACTGGACATCACTGTCATTCTACATAAACTTCTACAAAACTGTGGTTATAATTCTGACACTCAATTAATTAGATGATTGATGAACATGTACCTCAGATTTTCTTCACTGGAGCAACTTTCGTTGTCGTTTTATGATGTTTTACCGATTTTTATAAATTCTGCAATCAGAGACGGCCTTCTTTTGCTTTCAAGTTCTTTCTGAATTTCCCTGTATGGTGCTACAGAATTTACCAATACCCGTTCAAATTTTAAATTCTGCTCCACGGAAGGGTAATACCCTAAAATTTTAATTTTAATTTTTTCAGCAAGCTCGAATGTTGTTTTAATTGCTGTCGATGTAAAATTTAGAGTTGGCTTCTCCCTTGAGTCGCTCATAAAGTGTTTTTCATCAACTAAACCCAATAGATGTTGTTCAGTCAAATCATTTTCTTGTGTAACCAGCACGTGAATATCTTTCTCCTCCAATACAGCATGCGAAAGGCCTACGATTTGGTGATATTTATAATTCACTGCTGAAACTTCAATGCCGTTAGAAACAATATTGGTTTCCAACAGCCGTTTAAAGTGGATGATTTTAATTCATAAGCTGCCAAAGAAATGGTTTCGACACAATTCAAACATTAGTAGCACTACCACTGAAAAGTTTTTCTGAAAAGAGAAAGGCTTTTAAAATAGCTCAAATTCTCCTTACTCCCTAAAATTTTTAGAGCGTCTGATGTAGAGGTGAACGGTTCACTTGAACCTTGCGTCTTCACCTAATTCTATAATTTCACAAATCATTAACGCTTTTTCCATGATTTCCATATTTGCGTCTTGCGTACGAAAGGTTTTTTTTTTGAACTGATTGATGATGTAGTTTTAACGCTTTTTCGGATTATTTTTTAATTGTTTTTTATAGTCCTCATAACCATAACGCTTTGACAACATCAGTTGTATCCTATGTATATAAAGTTAGCCCAGGATTCATCCCAGAAAAACGAAATGGCATCACCATAACTATATAGACACTTTTAATAATTCGTTTTTAGTAAGATTTAAGCTGCGTCATAATTCCTGGAAAAAAGATTTGAAAAGGATGGTCAATATCATCGGACACCAAAAATTAGTGAAAATTTCACGACATTCAGAATGAGTTTGGATAAAGGCAACATTTTATATTTTATGTTCGATAATGCAGCAAAATTAAGAAAAAAAATGCAACTCAAATCCGCTGAATGAGTTTCAGAGGATGAATTATACCTTTCATCAAACCGAATGCTCACGTGATTCACGTGTCCATCAGCAGGATCGATAAAGCGAATTTACGTGCAAATTGTTCCGGAACTTATAAGATTAAACCAACATTGAAATTTGAGAACGTTTATACTAAACCAACGCTTCAATGTATAAATGAACTCATTTGAAGATGACGTTTTATGGAGAAACGTTAAATTTTCGAAAAATGTCTAAAATTTCACTTTTTTAAAACCGCTTTAATTGTTTTCAATGTAACCAAAAATTTTATTTATTTAAATGAATTTCTAAGCACTTCAGTTATCTGAATTATTTCAATTAAATTTATTTTATTGTTTGATTTTATTTTTCATTATTTTTGAAACCGAGTGAGATTTTTCGGTTGAATCACTTTTCGTGTGCTTTCCCCCCAAACATTTTCAATTACAGTTAAATGTCGAACACATGGAAGTCAGAAGTATTCAAAAATTATTTTGCAATCTAATCAACTCAGTTAATGTGCTTCACTCATTTATCAACCTTATTATAGCACTGAAAATTGTGTTAAAAACCAGTTTGGAATTATTTCACTCAATTTTCTTAATCCAAATTTCACTCAAAAGTTTGTTCGGAGTACTATAATTTAGTTCTCTAAATTCAAAGACGGATGAATATTTTTCAAAGCAGTTTGTTTTATTAGAAAGATAGATTGCCATTAAGTATGTAATCCAATTTTTCAGAACATTTTCGATTGTATGGGCTCCTTAGATAATCTCTGGATGGTTAGCGTAACACCTTAACGCGTTTCCCCACAAAAAAAAGTCCAACGGCGTCAAATCGAAATTGCGTGGTAACCAACTTACATGTGCAGTGTTTAAACCGACTGTCGTGTGTGCTCCTCTTGAATTTTGGGTAACTAAATCAAGTTTATCATGGCTCGGTAAGACACCTACGCCAAACAGTCACTCGTTGAGGATGAGTCGGCTTCTCCATGGTTACATGAGGAGTTTTTGTGCCCCAAATGCGACAATTTTGCTTGTTGACATAGTCTCCGAGGTGAAAATGAGCTGCGTCGGAAAAAATAATTTTCTGGTAAAAAATTTTCATTTTCTCAGCGTTCCACAGCCCAATTAGCGAACCGTGTTGCGGATGGTCATTTTGAATTCACTAATTGAATTTTGTACGCCTTCATCCCGAGGTCTTTATGCAAAATTCTCATCAGTAATGTTCAATTTATTGAGCACAATGGCGAGTTGATGTTGATGGATGCTCAAACACATTCTGAGCAACAGCTGCAATGTTCCCGGCTGTACACGTTATAAATGCACGTGCAAGTGTTGGTTTATCCAATAACAATCCAATTTCTTTCTCAGCTTGAGTAGAAGACTCACCTAAACTAATTTTCTGTCATAACGCGAACGACGTCAATGTTGCGACACTCGAAATAAACGTTAGTTGAAATTGCAAACGCTAGGGTAGTCCATCCCTTCTTTTTTTCCAAATGCATCTTGAAATTCTAACCCGATTTCTAAACCGAATTGCACTCAAAATTTTCTTCAAATCCAGTTTTAATTTTTAATCGAAATTACACTCACATATTTGTTCAAAACTAGTTGTGGAATTAGATCCCAGTTTCTTATCTTCTAAGCCACCTTCTTTACTTAATACCACTCGAAACTTTGTTTAAATTCAGAGAATTGTATCTCTAATTCTATAATCAGAATTGTACCTAAAATTACATTCAAATACTATTTGGAGTTCCAACTGATTTTCTTATCTGAATTATACACGCCCAATATATAGACTTTTACAGTTACAAACCGCATTGGTAATCTTCTGGAGTTTGCTCATTGCATAAGCGACATTACTTCCAATTGCCATAATTGCTGTGTAAATACAGGATTGGTCCTAAGACACTCCTCTGCGGGTCACCTCATATATTTCACACGAAAATGTCTATTGGATAAATCATAGTATGGCATCAAATTGCCTCGGCAGATCTCTATGAAGCTTGCATTATAAACCACTGTGAAGATAGTTGTCGGTCCTCAATTATTGATTTAAGGCTGTTTAGGAATAATTTTTCAAAATTGTTTGACGTAATTTGTAGCAAAGAAATTGGCCTGTATGATTTTTTTATTGTTAAGCGGTTTATCTGATTTTGCTATCAAGATTCCTTGTTAAGGTCGCATTGATTTTGTGTAATAGCTTAGGAAATCCTTTATCAGGATGGACAGCCTTGATAATTTGGTAAGTAATCAAGTCGTACCCTGTGGCTTTTTTAACATTTACAGATTTCCTAGAGATACTCTGCAAATAGATCAGCCTTCTCTTTTGGACCTCCTGCCCAGGTCTCATCATCCTTTTTAAGAGGAGGCACTTGCATTTTAGTTCTTTTGAGTCTTTCCGTCGCCTTCCACAATGAGTAATGAGAATTTTTTTCATCAGTTAGGCTACCTAGATATTTTTTGATTTATTTATTTTTCAATTTGCCAGTTTTTATATATCCGTCGTTTTTCTCTTACCAGCTCTCTAACGTCCATCGGATAGGATATGTTAAGCGTCCTCTTACTTAGTATAATAGCGGTGCTTGCCAAAGCTGCGTGGTGAATTGTTTCATTTAGTTCCAATTAGTCTTCCAACTGGTGAGAATTTCTGATCGGTACTAGGAGATTGATTTTTCCCTCCAATTATTCCAGAAAGAATTCCCAGTTTGTTTTTGAATTGGTTAATCTGGGTGCACTTTCCCTTCGAATTACCGTTTCACTGACTGTCATGATAAACAGTGATTGATCCGATACTAGAGAATTGCTATTTTCAATGTGGATGTAGTTCTGGTATATGTATACCTCTTGCTACATAAACGTCTATTAGGAATCGTAGCATCGTCATTGGGCCAGTATGTTGGGGAACCACCAGAGTAAAATTTACATTTTGAGTCTAGATCCCCAATTGGTGTTTTTCGCATTAAATTCACCTCCAATAATAAAATCACGTCCTAAAGCGGTTTAAGTAGTTTAATGTATAGTCATACCTCTTCAAGTTATGCCGGGGAAGACAGTATATTGCAGAGACAGTAAGCTGTTTGTGTTTAATGTGGATTGTTACAGTAGTAACTTGCATTGTTTCTTCTTTTATAAATAATGCCGAACCCCCTCTTGCTCTTTCCGCTGTATGAATGGAATGAATTAAGTTATAACCCCGGATTTTAACAGACAAAGAATTAACAAAATGGCTTTCAGATTTTAGGAGAATGTCGATTTTTTCTGTATTTAAAAATATTCCTATTTCTGGAATATGCTACATAATCCCATTCGCATTCCATATTGGTATTTTGAAAGTTGTATTCTTACCTAACCTAGTCTTCCATTATTTCTTTACTTGAGCAAGTGTGATGTAAACCTCTTCATAACTTTTATAGGTCGAGCCTGTTTGTGCTCATAAAAACCACTGATGCTTTTCAGCATTCAACTTCATAGATAAGGTTCTGAGTCCAGAGTATTTATTTTCCAAACGTCATTGTTTAGCGCTGTTACCCTATATACTCTTTGTCAGTAACCGATATCATCAGTGACTGAATTTTTGTGTAACTGGTTACGCCTTAATATTTATTGGTGAAGGTGGTTTTTCTTTTGGTTGCACTAAATTTGGTTGTTGTTGGTAGATTTACTACCTTTTGGTTGATTGACTTCACAGGTGACGATTCAGCTTTTCGTTTCTTACTCTTCCTGGACTGTTTCTTCTTCTTTAGGGCCAGTCCGTCTCCCTATCTCATATTCATCCTCATCAGTGGAATATTTGTATTTCTCAGGTTGTCTCAGGTAGGTCTTACACTAGATTCAGCTACTTGAAACGTAAAATTTCCGCTGGCATCCAGTTCTGGCATTAGAAAAAGTATTCGCTTGATCAGTTAACGAGTTGCTATTTTTTTCTTTAAAGGCGTAATAGCTCATTTACACCTTCTGTTTCCCCTGTCGCAGTATCTACTGTAGGGGCCAGGTGGTGTACTACAGTATTGTGGTCGTTGGATTTCGACGACTGGGAGCCCACTGGCTCACAGTCGCCGGTACTGGGTTTTCGAATTCCTACTACACCGTAAAATTCTCCACATCACTACAGCTCATGTTGATGTTTTTTATTGGAGTATCCGTCCCCTAGCATTTTATAACTCTGCCAGGTAAGAATTCAGCCGCCTCCTACATGAGGAATATATGCTGTTACAAACCGTACCTAATGGTGATCAGACGATTCTCGCAAGTTTTGGTCCACGAGTGGTATTTTATTTCCCAATTACTCGCCGGTGAACCGAACTTAGCTCGTAAACTTATCACTACTGATGTTCTACGCTGGAGTATTTTCTCGTTTGTCCTGATGGAGCAGGAGTAGAGTAGCTTTCATAACTAAAGCTGGTAAGTCGCATTATATACTGACCCAAAAGCTTTTAGGCTCAGTAGTCTGATCTCTACTTTTCTTAAAGCTTTAGAGAGGATCATCGACAGATTTATTAGGGATAACTATTTAACTACCTCCCCTCTCAGTAACATACAATATGCTTACAGAACTGGTAAGCCCGGCGAAACTGCTCTACATGAACTCGTAACTAGAATCGAAAGATCACTTAATTATAAAGAGTTTCTAGTAGGTACCTTTATGGACATTGGGATACCACTTTTAATACCACTTCGTTTTCTACGATCACGAGTGTGTGTACCAATTTCAATTTAAATCAAGCCATTGTTAAATTCATCAATTCTATGCTGAAGTTCCGCATAATTGAAACTGAGCTGGATGGCTCATCAATCTCCGTCAAAGTAGCCAAAGGCTGCCCGCAAGGAGGGGTACTCTCATCCTTGCTGTGCCTCATGGTTATCGATGAATTACTTGTTAAATTACAGCGATCTGGGTTCATCATGCAAAGCTACGCGGATGAAATGTAAATACTTGAACGTCTTATCTGATCTAGTGCAGGACGTCCTTAATATAGTAGAAATTTGGTATCTTGAAAAGTGCTTGCACGTCATTCTCTCGAAAACTGATCTGGTTGTATTTTCCAGACGTAGAGACAGTACTGATATATCTCTTCCCACTCTATTTGGTAGAGCAACTACAAGGACAAAGCACGTGAAGCGCCTAAGTGTTATTCTAGATGATGATGTCCTTTATCTACCTGGTTTTACCTTTACTGTCGTATGCATCAGTTGTATGGTGAGCAGTTGCTAAACTGACGTCTTCGTTGACGGGGCTAGTTCAGAAGTCAGTGCAGTGTTTAAATTCTATTGTCCATGTAGGGATTAGATTCTCGGGTAGTTTGGATAAACAATGTACGGTTTTTCAAGCTGAATTAATTGTACTTACTCATACTTCAATTGAGGCGTTTAAGTTTAGTGATTACCCTTAAAAACCCTTTGACTACATCTTAACTGGTCAAAGATTGCAAACACTACATTAATCTGCTTTGCTCTAATCAGAGAGTAAGGATCGTGTGGGTGCCTGCTCATTGTGGCATTGTGGGAAATGAGGTTGCTGACTTTCAAAAGCTGAATCGCGTAGTAAATTTCTTTGTCCCGAGCCAACAATTCCTCTATTCTTCAATGGTGGTAAGGACGCTATTAAAAAGTTCGCTTTACTTGAACTGGGACTGAAGTGACTTTCTACCCCTAGTGGTCGAAAGGACAGGCGATTCATCATTCAACCCAACGTAAGGGTCACTAAATATATGTTATCCTTAAAAAATAGCCAACTCAGAATTCTGGTTCCACTTATTACGGGCCATGGACATTTCAAGGTTGCACCTGTCTGGCCTTTATCGAAGCTAGATCCCAAGTGTTCTCTTACGGATCTTTGAACGTAGATCAGTTATTATCCATTTCTTGGTTCAAACTTTTACAGTTTGCTAAGGCTGCAGTGCGCTTCTGCGACTTTGCACCATTTGCCCATTGTGACATTGACTGCGGAACCTCTGTAGGTTCCAACCCTTTTTAATATAAAAATAAAAAAATTAACTTTTATATATAAATTAAAATTTCGAGATCTTATTTTAGTCGACCTTGCAAAGCACTCACATGGTAAAACCCACAAAATATTGGTCTAGCACTGATGTAAGTCAATTTTTCATGCTTGAGTACAATTTGGTGTCGGGTAACTTTAATTCATGTATTTGTTTTATTATTATTGTGTGGGTTATATACGGTTCTGGCAACTGTATTCCTTCTTCTCAGGCGATACTAAAAGACATCAAAGTGTTGGTGATTTATTTTTTTAGTGATAAGATGTTGCAGAAATAGGAAGAAATCGGTAATGCCCGAGTTTAAATTTGACCTAATTGTTATGTAAGGTAATGCTTACACTAAACGCGGTATTTTTTAATCTCGTATATATATAGTCGTAACAAATCGGCGTTGCATACACAGATTTAAAGTTTAATAACTTAATGTTTTATTTTTATAACCGTACACGATACTATAAAATTGTAATTGTTAACCCTCCCAAAGGCATGTCGTGTTAAAACAATATACATAATGAGAATTTCATTAAAATATTTCTCGTATACCACACAGTGGGTTTTGTATTATTTGAGTACATTTGAGTATGTATACATATACATATATAGAATGTAGCAGATAGTAAAAATACTAAAACACAAAACCGTCAACAAGATGTACTGTAGTACGATGCAAAGATTCCTCTAAAATATGTGGTTTTTCCTATATTTTCTCTTCTGTATATATAGAAAATTTTGTCGGCATGTCATTCAATTTTAAGTTTGGTTTTATTACTTGTAAATATACATATATAGCTCAGACCTGGGCACAATCAAACTGACATACGGATTTACTTATAAAAATTTAAAGTCATTATCTTCTTGCCCATATCTGATAAAATCTTATTAAGTAAGTATATTATGTGGTATGGTTCCATCAAAATAAAAAAAAAAAATAAAAATAAGACGACAACTGAAACGAAGAAAATGTAAAAAAGATAAATTGTATAAGATGTATACACACAGCATCTCGCTCTTTAAAATGATGAGATTAAGATTAAGAAATATCATATTTCATGATTGAAGTGCATTTAAATAACAAAAACAACATAAGGAACATGGAATTGCATTTCATATTTGGTTTACATTATCGAATAGAATTATGTATACGCGCACTTCGTTTTAATACGATCGATTGGCTTGCTATAATGGTGATACTAAAAAAAAATTGTTATGCCTTATAGAAACGTTATCACGAAATGTTATAATTTTTAATCATAAATCACCTACATATGTATTCAACATATTTAGACATAATTCGATTATGCGGTTTACCGTATATATGGATTTGTTAATTCCTTCACATAAATGTATATAAATGAGTATGTCAACTTCAATAAAATAAACATACACAAGACGATCTTGGTGCGATGTTATTTATAGAAAATTAATTTTTTTTCCAAAAAATTTGAACCCATAAATAACAGAGACATAGATCTACAAATTTTCTTTATGAGCTTGCATTTTCATAACGAACCGCGCGCGCGAAAGGAATTACGAGAACTAATAAAAATAATAATGCAATTTTATAAAGGCCAGTACTGGCTCCGTACTGAGTCAACAATCCGGCTCCAACGGTTTTGATCCTGCGCTTGATCTACATACTGTCTTAGACAAGCCAAGTCGTTCTTTGCACCATGAAGCCATCGTCGTCTGCAACAACCTCTACGCCTAACGTATGGTTGGCCTTTTCGCAGAGATCGTGCAATATCGGGAATCTTCATCAGATGTATGATCTCGAAATTGTTGAGCTCGATATGTATACCATCTACTTCGCGTTATGGGGCGTAAATCAACCGTATTAAACTTCTCTCAAATGTAAGGCGCCATCACTCGTACTTATCCGTTAGTGCCCAACTTTCACATCCATATACATACATAACCACGGGCCTGTGTAACCACTTAACATGTGTTTAGATTTTAGCAGTGGCCTTAGAGGATACAAAGCATGTCTGCCACCTGCTAGACGCACTTTTATATACTCACCCACACTGTTATCGTGAGTGATCAGAGAATCCAAATATTTGAAGCTCCTCACTCCCTCAAATGTGTAATGGCCACTAATAAAATCTGATGTGCCTATATCCAGAGATTACGTATTTTGTTTTGGACTCATTGGTCGGGAGTACAATAGAAGGCCCTCCGCTAGAGGGGTGATTCTATATCCAATATAATGTAGGACAATAACTTATATGCTGTACAAAGGAGGGCTATACCGCGATAATTCTCACAATTCAAGAGGTCTCTCTTCTTGAATATGGGGCATGTCGCGGTCACTTTCCATTCATCAGAATATATGCAGTCCACCCAAGGTGAGCGGTTTCGTTTTAGTCTCTGCATGGCTCTTGTGAATTTTTCATGGGATGGATCTTCAAAGTAAATCTCGGTAGTCTGTATTTGAGGTGACTCAACTGTATGATGAACACCAAGCAGGTCAGTAAAATGTCCATTCCATGCGTCGAGTACTTCGTCGATGTTGACACAGAGGTTTCCGTCCCGGACCCGCAAGGCAGTCCACGCAGGCTTGATAGTATGGTGCAATCCTGTAATTCCTTTAAAGAAATTATGTGAACCGCGCTCATTGCTGAGTTGTTGTACTTTCAGAACCTCGGCCTTCCACCATTCCCTCTTTTTTCGTCTATAAATCAGCTTAGCTGCCCTCCTAGTAAGAGTAGCTTTGTTTTTCCTTGCGATTGTGAGACGTTGTTGCACTTCACTATGGGCTACATTTTGTTGGTCAACTGCAAGACGACACTCGTCATCAAACCAATCATTCTTGGGTCTGACTTTCACTATACCTTAAGTCTGTTGAGCAGTTCTAACAACCGAAGTTTTCAGTACCTTCCAGACAGAGTTCACACAGTCAGAATGGTAATTATATTCCTCAATGTTGTCGCTGACAAGACTCTGATATCGTTTCTTTTGATCTTCATTTATCAGACAGTCTCATTCGAAACGTTCTATGCGTTTCGCTGTGTCCTGGACCTGTACGAAAACTTCCATCATAGCTTTTGTTTCCTGACCGATACATTCTCATATCCTGCACAATCCGAGCACGCCCTTTTGAAATTAAATTTAGCTGCGGGAAATTTTGTGAGGATGTGTCCATGTTTCCAAACGTATCTGTTTGTGTGCAAAAAATGTGCTTGCTACTCTAAGACCGTGAACAATTGCGCAGTGCATCATTCTCTCACCATCAGCGGTTTAATGAGGTAAACGAAAAGTAGACTTAAGCTAAGAGTGAATTTAACATCGAATTCAACCTAAGGCTAAACTTAACATTGTTCCTTCGAGCCACCAAAACAACTGACAAATAGAAGTACAGACGGACAGTCTATAACGTCGTCGAGGGTAACGACCCTAGCAGCCGAGCAACAACAGGGACATAACTTCTCAAACGTAAAGTCAGGAGAGGAGCTAAACAACAACAAGCACCAAAACCACCACAAGTAAACCGCACATACAACTACAAGATGGATGAGTTAGTTATTGTTCAGCTGGAGAAAAACTATCAAAAAGACGGTGAAGATAGAAAGACGAAGTCTTAATTAAAAAAGAGAATAGCGAGTCTAAAGCCGCTATATAACGAATTCGTTGGAAACGATGACAAAATTGTAGGAGTAGTCCCGCCTCTGGGCCAGAATCACACTTATCTCGCAACACGAAAAAACATGACAAATGTTTACATTAAGCTGAAAGAAGATATGCGCCATCGCCTACGTGGCGGATCGCACTATCACCAACCACGTCACAATAAGTCTTACAACTTCCAAGCTCACGTCTCGAGGCAGCATATTACATACAAAGCTCATCAACAACAGCATTCCCAAAAGGAGGAAATCAACCAAGGTAACTCAGCGGCAAATCAACAACAACAAACGTTGAAAATAGTCCCCCTTCAAGCAGCAAAGATAGAAGGGAATAATAACACAAAACTGTTCAAGGGGCAAGACGTCCGCAGTAGAGCTGGAAGAAGACGAACAAACCTCCAACTATTTTACGGAAGATTATTATGACTAGCTTTAAGAGAAACTAGAAGATGCACTGATCGTACTACAACAGTTTCGGTCCCAGACAACAACCATATCTGCCTTACGATTCCATAACACCTCCTCCTTCTGTGGAATTTATATACCTTGTGCAAGAATAAAGATATTCCTCTACTAATGGGTTGTGATGCTAATGCCCATCACAGTCTATGGGGAAGTAAAAATGTTAACAACAAGAGTTCTGCTCTGTTTAATTATATAACTCCCTCGGAACTGGATGTTCTAAATGTTGGGTGTCAGCCAACTTTTGTCAACTTAGCTCGTAGTGACGTGATTTACATCAGTTTGAGCTCCATGTCAATTACTGAGTTAATTTTAAACTGGAGAGTGACAAATGACATTCTCACCTCTGATCTAAGGTATATTATAGGTATATTTCTTTTAACATCACCCTTAAAAGACCGTCGCTTAAACTTTACCGTAATAGGAAGTTAACCGATTGGGATTCATCCGCTCTTGTGCTTGATTCTATACTTGAACGGAAATTTGTTCAACTGTGTATATCATGTTGCAGGCTTCTGTACTGTCGAAAGCAAATTCAACTGCATTCGAAGTTTCGTGTCCACTTATTATAAAACTCGGAACAAACCTTTTTGGTGTTCTGATCTTAAAAGATTAAGGAAAACCACAGGAGGCCGAAGAATAAAGGTATAAGAGATCTAATCTTCAGGCTGACTGGGACAGCTTCCTAAGTGCACAAAAGTTGTTTAAAAAAGTGTTAAGATCTGCACAGAGGTCATCTTAGATTAATTTATTTGAGGAAATTAATAACTTACCTGCTGTGAGCTTACTTCCTCTAAAAAGGAATTAGGTGAACTACTTCTTTCTATTCATTTCCCGGGTTGTAGCACTGTAAATTCCGACAGTATGGTCGAAACCACTAACATTATTGTTGAAACTCACGATTGGAATTTAGCTTGCAGATTAATAAATGATGAGGCCTTGCGTTGGAATATATTATCCTTCGCGCCTTACAAATCTGCCGGTTCTGATGGTATTTATCCTGCTGAATTACAGCATGGATTTCCTCTTATAAAGGAGCATCTACTGCATCTGTTCCCGGCTAGCATTGCTTTTAGCTTTGTACCACAATCGTGGAGCAAAAGTAGAGTCATTTTTATTCCGAAAATTGGCCAGTCGGACTATCCCGACCCCAAGTCTTTTCAGCAGACAAATAGTCTGTAATCAACCATTCTTAAATCCGGCCTCATCGCTCAAAGTTACGCTGATGACCTGGTTCTAATGACAGTTTCTGGTAAGCAGCTGAATGTCTTATTTGATTTAAAGCAACACGCTCTTCTCATTTCTTCAACAGTTGATAAGGGTTTGCATGTGAACCCCTCTAAAACTGACATAATAATCTCGGGGCTGGCTGACTTCTGCGAGCGCATGTACACAAACTATCGACAGATTAGCTAACTTCTTCGGTAAGAAATCTAGATCAAAGATTTCCGAGACCACCTCCACTGTATAACACCAGGCCAGCGAGTTTCTTGAAGAGCCACGTGATCCAGCCGATTCTCTTTCATGTACATGATTAGCCCCTCCAAATCTCCTAGTTTTCTAATTGACTCCACGTTCTACGTACCGATCCTAAATGTTGTGTTCATGTACTTGGGCATGGGCCGGAGTTTTCTTTTTGTTGACTTTATAAGTCAGCCCAGCAATCCAACCGTTTAGTCAACTCCAACGACAGGCAAAGGATACTGTGGTGGTAATCTTGGAAAACATGTTCGTACAATTTAGGTTTACGAGACATGTGAGTGCTCCCGGACCACAGGGGCATAGAAAATTAATTTTTTTTGCCACATCAAATTTATACACAATAACAAAGGCATATACGTACAAATCACACGCGCGACAGATCTTTAGAGAAGTAATTACTAAATAAACTATTAACATTTTACAGTACATAACATATAAGACAATTAGTGTGCGATCATATTCGATATCAATCAAGTTTAAATAACATCATAACAATATGCTCGTATAATACGATGGATTTTTATTGATTTCCCCGATTTTATTGGAACATAAATTTTATGGATTTTGCAAAAACTCATGAGAACTATGTAAAATTATATTTTATTGGCAACACTATAAATTACAACTATAACTATAAATAAATAAGTTGTTGTTGTTTCGATTCATTCAAAATGTTGTTGAATTGGATTTATTGTGCGCGCGCGGTGATTTAAAATTAACACATGTTTTTACTGAGCTCTATAAAATGGATACATGTATTAGATTACTTTTATGATTTGCCGACTTAAAGCATTTTATAGCCCAGAGTTGAATAAGATATTAACAAATTTTTATGATTTGATAGGAAAATCAAATTTCATTATAGTGTTATTGGATATGAAACTTTCGACTAACCCATCATTAAATTTATTATTAAATATTTAAAATTTACGTTACCAGAGTATGTACAAGCTCCCATCGATTTGAAAATCTGTTATTTACATATTTTAATTGCAATATTTGGATTGTGAGAAGAACCATCTTGCTGCATTCTGCAAGTCTTCACGTATGAAAAATCGTGCATATTTTTTGTCAACTGGATGTATTTTAAATGGCATTTACAGCAAATAAAGATAAACACAACTGCAACGTAAAATGAATCAATACTGAAAATTGTTTCTAAACGAAATCGTTTGTTTCATTTGAAAAAAAAAAAAAAAAAAATGATATGGCCTACTGAGCCATAAATATAGTATAGTTGATTTGATTTGTTTTCATTTGAATGAAGTGTTCGACCAAGCATTAAGCAGGATCTAACTGAGATGGCCGGGCCTCACCGAACACCCGTTTACACATAACATAAAGAGGATTTAGATTTCACTGTCCTGATCACCATCATCCCCAACAGATGTCTCTCATCTTTTCGTTATCTCTCCGTTAAAATTATTCCTCGTTTAATCCTAAATTTTGACATTAGTTTTGTTGTTGCTTCTATGTATGTGATTTAAAATCTAAGAAAAACTACAAAGCGTGTGTTAGAAAAAGTGATATTTAAGCCTTAGTTCAAATTAAATAGAGATACATTTATTAAATTATTGTATTAGATAAAGCTATTAGGTAATTCTAATGGAAGTTTATCCGATACCCGGCGATGGTATAATTGCCTTTTCAATGCCGTGATACATCAGCTGCAACGGGAAACAATTAGTTTATACGGATCATCTAATGAATTAACATCTGAAATTGTAAACTTTATTAGTGAGCATCTTGATGTAAACGCCTACCCCCATCGACCCTCAAATTTAGATATTTCTTCCTAATCCGTCACCTTTTTTCCCCATACTCATGCCGGTTAACATATTCATATATATATACTGCGCCTTCATCTATATTCCAACGTTCATACTCGTATACATTTAATTTGTATAGCCGTATATCCACCGTACTCTTGACCAGTTCATTCCCATCACATTTCATCTCACAAGTTTCCCGCTATCAAACTTTAATATAATTGCACTCCTTCACACCAAAATCGCAGACTTCCCACACGTTCCGATCGATTCCCTGTTCATATCAGCTCATCGAGACAATACCTTCTAACGCAACTAAGCATACATTTAGTATTGCCCGATTTTTTTTTAAAGTTTCAACGATGGCAATCCTATGGCCTACTGTGGCATGTGACCTGTACTTTGGCATATACGATTGATTATGTTTAAATCGTGCAAAATAAATGCATAAATAAATTCTAATAGGAGCGGGAGAGGAAAATTATTTGGTGACCTTTGATTAGTGACCTTGCTTTTGAGAGATTTAAAAATAGCCTCCTTCACCTATTAGTGTTTTACCGTTTCTTTAACACGTGGAAGCGTTTGATATGAATTCATGTGAAACGCACTAAACCTTAGTTCACTAATGTGAACTGCATTACGAGATCTGCACTATACGATGCGCACTAAACATTATGCACTAAACCAAGGGCACTAAACGCAGTGTAATATGACGGGTTATGATCAAGCATGTTGGATGGAATTGGGATTATATAATGTTTTTTGGTTGAACTTCTGGAATATCGCCAACTAGAACGCAACTTGGTCATTCCTTGGCGGATTATGGTGAAGTTCGACATGTTGAATGGGAATGAGTTTATAAAATGAATTTAGGTTATATTACTAGAATATATGTATAGTTAACAAAATGTTCTTTTTGGACCCGCAACTTTGCAATATCGCATCATACTTTTTGCCGAGTTAAAACTCGTTGCCCGAAGTGCACCGTGAGTAGGTTACTAGATGACCGCACTTCTTCTATTTTAGTTGAAACTTTTTTTCATGCGCAATATCGGGGATCTTCATCAGATCTCTGATCTTGATATTGTACAGACCTCGGTATGTGCCATCTATTTCGCGTTTTGGGCCGTAAATCACACGCAGGTCTCTTCTCTCAAATGTAAGGAGCCATCTCTCGTACTCATCCGCCAGCGCCTAACTTTCACATCCAAACATAACAACGGGCCTGATCAAGCTTCAGCTGCCAGCTGCCAGCCGCACTTTAATATCCTCACCCACAGTGTTATCGTGAGTAATAAGAAAGAATTTCCAAAAAATATATAACTAAAATACATACAACTATTTTCGATTCCGTTTACCAATATGAATCGCCTCCTCAATTATATTCGGAAGCTTACAGTTCACCGTCTCCGGCAATGTTAATGCTATTAAACCAGCAGATAATGCGAATCTTGCAAATACATAAATTGATGAGTGTTTCATCACCAACTCGAGTAGTGGAGCCTGAGGGGCGGTAAACGAACCAATTCAACCAATTGCTGAACAAAATCCCATCATCATCCGCAAACTGCTGGGTACCATCTCTGTCGTGTATACATACGAGTAGATTGTACTGCCAAATTTTCCGTTCATACAAATTATCATCTTGAGCTAATATATATCCGATATAAAAGTGTATATTATAGATACTGACGAAAAATGCACCGCTCAAGATAGTTCTGCGACCAATCCATCTTGACAGGAATCCAAACAAAGCACATCCTGGATATATCATGGCGCAGGTAATTATAAAATTGATGAATTTATTTCCACTAATATGAACCGAAAATTGTGATAACCCGTCAAAAACGAGTAATGTTGACATCCAGATAAATGCTAGACACAGTATACGCAACATCAGCGGTCGGCTTTGGCATACTTCACTAATCGGAAGTTTGCTGCCATTTTCACTCGTCTCTTCCGCAGCCGGATTTATATTGGTTTATAACATGTCTCCTGGTCTGTTTACAAGAATATCCCGAGCTTCGGCCGACACCTCCATTTGGTTCCATTTAATGAAACACAATATGTGTAATATTGGCAATATGTTTAAGCAAAACGGCTTGCAGCCAAATTATGTTCTCGAGTAGTAGCCAGATATACGCGTAATAATAATATAATTTAGCACATAGATGGCCAAAATCAAGATTTTCTAATTTAATACCAACATTGCAACAAATCCAAGTGCAAAAAGTATTGCGCCTACCGTTGATCTATGTTTGTAACTGACTGACTCGAGAGCTACATTTGTTTATACGCAAGAATAGCATAAAAATTAATAATATACAATTCTGGAAAATGTTTATCGATTTACCTAATAAATAACCATTTGAGCACGTGCCATCGCCCAGGCACGGTTCAAGAAAATTCAAAGTCAAAAACCACCAGCGATTGATCAATTCCACATGTCCAATACCAATATTGCAACTAAAATAGAAACAGTTTTCCGTCTAAACCGATCCCTAGTATATCCGATCATGATTATATTAACAAATAATCTCGCACTATGTGAATGGCCCCGCGGCAACGTAAGCTTCCATTTATTTTCCAAGTCATGTTAAACCGAATTCCGTTAAAATTGTTAAAATCGTCTTTTCGAAAAACAAATTTATTCACCCATAAACTCATACAAAAAACATTTTTCTGCCGGTGTCTTCGTCAAATGGCACAGCATATTTTAACCATCCCGGAGTATAATCAACACTTTAGCTATCATTTGTATCACACTCCCGAATCGTCTATGCCATCCTTCTATACGCTATAGTTCGGGAATTTTCGCCAGTCGTAGCATCGGAACTATTCCAAAGAGTATGGGGAAACAGCGGATCAATTCTTCTACCAAATCGAATCGTCGCAAGTTCCGGCAGAAATCAGTACCTCCAAGAGGATCAAACGAGAGTACCTGGTATAGAAACAAAAGCTATAGAGCACAAAATGATCGTAGTGGTAATGTAAAATCGGGTTTAGCGTTATATCGATTCAAAATTACTGGATGTTGTTGTATATTTCTTCAAACACACTGAGTAAAATGAAAGAAGCAACTTTTACAAAACGGCACCGAAATGAAAGGTAATTGCGACGTTTTCAAAATCCGTTAAAATTGATTTAGGATTTAAACTATTCCATTATTTTCGCACAACACTTTACAACGGAATTAAATTTGTCGTAAGTTTCTCGTGTTTCCGCAGGAAGTAGGGCCTACGGAAATGCATAAAGAAATGGTTGTTTTTGGTTTGATACCATGTAGGATATATCAGATTTTCCATTTGTTACTTCACAACTTTGAACTTTCATTGCACCCTTAAACAAATAACCAAACTGTCAGTGTCAACACATTCAGTAGAGACATGCCAGTGAGACAACGGGTTGGTCGAAGTGCGTCATCGCAAATGAACCAAAACAGTTGATTCCACGGCGTTCTCAAGATTTGGGCATTACTCAGACCACACTTTGCGAATTTTGCGAAAGGAGTTTGCCTTCATCCTTATTAGATCAAGTTAACACAAGAACTAAAGCCACTCGATCATAAGAAGCGACGTACATTCTCGGATTGGGCCCTGCGGAAATGTTGGAAGCGCAGATGACCAATTTCATCGCAAAATCATCTTGCTTTATAGGTCAGGTCGAAACCCTTATGTGCTTCAAGAAACACCACTTCATCCACAAAAAATAACTGTATGGTGTGGTTTTCATGCTGGTTGTGTCATTCGACTGTTTTTTTCGTTGATGAAAATGACCGTCACAGTTAATGGAGATCGCTGCAGGCACATTACATGAACTGAGATTAATGATATGTGGTTTCAACAAGATGGTAGGATATGCAACACAGCGGGTCTAACAATCGACTTATTGAAATCAACCGAGCAAATAGCGCAGTGGTTAAAGCTGCGATGTTTGGATCGGGAGGTACCATTTTCGAATCCTAACAGAGGCGGGATGCGAACGGGATTTTGGGAAAGCATCTATGACCCTCTGTTGGAATGTAGAACTCATGGGCCGACCCATCTCCCTTGTCACTGTACAGGGTGACATGAAGCTATTCAATGCGCAAGTGGTATACTGTACTTGTGTGAATGGGATGAATGGGTTGAATGAATGTTCATGTGAATGTGGATATTGCACCGTGGGCTCATTAGTGGCATTGAGTGCTGGAGTAAAATCCGCACAATTTTAATTTTTTTTTTTTTATTGAAATCTAAATTTGATGAACGTGTTATATACAGAAAAGGTCCTGTCGATTGGCCGCCTAGATCGTGCGATTTAACTTTTAAGTTTTTAACCTCTAGACTTTTTTTATGAGTCACGTTAAATCATCGACCTAAGCCAACAAGCCGGTGTCGTTAGAGGAGCTCAGAGCCAATATTGAACGGGAGATATAGCGGCCGATTCCGTCGAAATGTCTGACCGTGGTGGACATATGTTATTCATTATTATATCTACTATATATCACGAGATCGCTTTGATTGGCTCCATCATTTACATAAATGATAACCGGCAGCAGCCAAAACAAGGAGAACCAGAATATGACAAATTGTATAAACTGAGGCCGATACTAGAATAGTTTTCGTTGGGTTATAAATTATATGCTATCAACCAACAAAGTGTCAGTCTTTCGCCGAATCGATGTTTAAGTTCAAAGGCAGAAGCAGTTTTCGGCAGCATTATCAATGAAACCGATTAAAGGGGGCTACAAAATATGGGTTTTGTTTATCAGTTCTAAAGACATTTATTTTTATAATTTCTTCACCTCCATACAAATCATATTCATTAGTAATTCTGATAGTTCGAAAGATGAATAAACTGTTGAAAGAAAGGTGAGAGACGGAACAAAAATAATAAACATACGGGATACCTAGGCCTTTTAGACATGATGAAATCTTGCTACAAACTTGATACAAAATCAAAAAAATGGTGGCATCAGATCTTTGTTCCTTTGGTTAATTCTTTAATTTTATATACAACGAGGTCAGATGGTGGTTACATTACATTTGAAAGATTTCAAATAAACTGTGATAAATGGATTGATAGGAGCTGAAAAGGTTGGTAAATTAGTGTAGAAAACTAGTGAACCGGTTTAAATTACAGATTCCGCGGTTCATTTTCCAGAACATGGTACCAACCCCATCCAACTAGATGGCATTGCAAGTGTTGCAAAGTAGAACTATGCATTATGGTTACAAGAAATGGTTTTTTATTGTTCCATCAAAAATAATTTGAATTTTTAGTTTAAATTATTTTTTTGTCTAGGGGTTCTCTCAGGCTTGCTTCACGGAAATGTTCTGCAGTACCGCGGTGTACTGACAAATAATTTTCGCTTTATTGTTATCGTATACTAACCTAGTTCATTTTAGTGTACTGAAGTACAATTTTAAAGGATGCAAAATATTTAACTCTGTTGTTTTGGCCTGTGGTACAGATGGCCTGTGGTAGTCGAAATTATTTATTTTCTTACATATTTTTGTTTTATTACTCCATTGTATACATAATGTAATACCATAAAGTTCGCTACTTTTGGTGCAGAAATACAGAGATATTTTATTATTTGATACAATTTCTATTTTTTGGCCCAAAAAAGAGTTGGTAATCCTGAAAGTTGGGATATTTAAATTTTCTATATTCCGTTAAATGTTTAAGTTAATCTTTACACAATTAAGGGTTCTTCGAAATTTTAGATATGTATACAAAGAATACTCCAAAACCTTTAGTTCCTGAGCCTCATTATGGCTCTATGAAATTTTATTATTGTTTAAAATTTAGTTCTTGGAAATTGTTCTACCCGATCTTCTCTGGATAGTAAATACAAAAAACACCCGAAACGTCTTTTTACGTGAATATCTGGCAACCTTATTAAGGTGTTCTTAGATAAATCTGAAGAATTAATGGTGAATTAAATTAATTTGTCGAGAAATCTTGATTGTAATATGAAGCCAAATATTGGCCCAGTGCGAGTCAATGTGGGTCAGTGAAATGTGTTATATCATTGAAACAAACCCAGTTGTTTTCTCTGATTTTTATGATTTTTTTGTAATATGGTAAATTGTTATCATAATTTCAGCTATCTTTCCGAGCAAAGTTTAAAATAAAATAGTTAGAAAGCAATCTACAATGTTTCGAGAAAACTGAAATTCCATTATATACATCAAAAATTAAGGGAACACTAGAAAGGATAGAGTCAAGGTATATACAATTGTGGTCGGAATCGAAATATCAAGAAATTTTAGGATGATTGAAATCTCTTAGGTCGTTTAGGGCTTCACAAAAATTTGTATGTTGACTGCAATTAGAAGTATTCGGCCTGAATTCA
Source organism: Tipula unca (assembly GCA_951394425.1). Classification (NCBI taxonomy): domain Eukaryota; kingdom Metazoa; phylum Arthropoda; class Insecta; order Diptera; family Tipulidae; genus Tipula; species Tipula unca. The sequence goes on along the minus strand of OX596382.1, from coordinate 181,253,210 downwards.
AATGACTTCCTCGCCATTTGAATTCATCAGTTGATCTATACTTGAAAAAACCACCATGCTGTTGAATAACAGTAAATTGTTACTAACTCTGTTATTTAAAGCGAAATCTTTGAAACCAGCTACATACTCGTATTTATATAGAACGAGTATCTCAAAATATTTCTGACTAAATTGGAAAAATATTATGATCATTCTGGTATTCAGGTTTTAATCTGAACGTTTTAACTCCACCCGAAAATGTTCTGACTATTTTTGAAACGGTATGATGAATATACATTTTGGTTTGTCCCGTCCGGCTCTCCACTTCGGCCAATTCGGACATCCTGAAACTATAAGACAACGATTTTTTAATTGATTTTAAAATAAGTGAAAACGTGTAAGGCGACCTCGTCCCTGGATATAAGTATATAAAGTACTCGTATATATTTAATATTTGTCACTTACGATATCTTAAGTGGCTCTTCAAATTTCACAGTATTGTTCAGTGTCGTGATACAGAATAATTTTTCTATTTGTTAACACTTATATGCGATATTAAATGATGTCAAGTATAGGAATTGGAACCCAATAAGTTGGAAGATCCGAATTCAATGTCACAACATTCTTAAAGTTTTGTTTAGAATCATGTTCCGTGTAAGCCGCTGGTTGTTTGTGTTGACGGTTGCCATAGTTTTTGTTTTATTATTATATTTTGTTCACAGCTGGTCTTCATGATGACGTCCATGCTCGATTATAGACAGATCAACCTGCAACAAAACAAGTCGGCCTCTTATGAGTTGAAGAGGCTGCTCGCTATATAGCATACATATTGTTGTCTAATTCTAATGTAGCGGTTTCTGGTTTAAATGCGAAGGTTGGCAGGTTATTTATAAAGTCCACCGTCCTTAACACCAGAGTGCGCATTTATATTTGTAATGATATTAATGCCGCTCTGATTAGTGAGTGCAGCACTGCAGATCTTACGGCGGTGCCAATCACTCTCGTGTATGCTGACTCATATTTCAAACCGTAAGGTCAATAAACAAACTACCTCTCCTGATTGGTTGTGACGCTAATGCTCATCATACCATTTGGAGTATTTCGAATACCAATAATTGAGGATCCTCACTGGTCAATTATATGTATTTAATCTTCTGAGTTAGAGATTCTCAATGTTAGTTTTGAGTCAACGTTTGTCAACTCGGTTCGTAATGAATTAATTGATATTAGTGACGGATGTGACGGATGATATTCTCACCTCTGATCATAGGTGCATCTCTTTTAATATTTACTTTAAATAACCACCGGTTAAATCATATCGTAATTGGAAATTTACGAATTGGGATTCTTTCTCCTCTCAGCTCGTTTCACAACTAGATTTGCCTAATCAGATTAGATCTATCACAGATCTTGATTTGCAGGCAACTCTACTAACGAAAGCAATCTCGACTGCTTTTGAAAAGTCATGCCCTCTTATTTACAACCAAAAAAAGCATAACAAATCCTTCTGGTGTTCTGAACTTAAAAAGAGTGTCCGTAAAATTCGGAATAAAGCCAAAAATACGAATCTCATTTCGGATTGGAATCGATTTTTGGTAGCTCTGTCTGTGAGGAAATTGCTTGCTTTTCTGTTTTCGCTAGAGACTGAACAAAACACTGGCTAAGAATGATAAATTTGACTCGATAGTCTTCGCCTACCTTCCGGCAAACTCACCTCCTGCAGGCGAGAAGTTGGTGAGTTACTGTTGTCTATCCACTTTCCTGGTTGCGGCTTTATTGATTCTGTTCTTCTTGCCTCCAAGCACCCTGATATTTTTGTCGGTACTCCGGATTGGAACTTAGTCCGTAGTCTGATCTCTATTGATGTTCTACGCTGGAGTGTTTTCTCGTTTGCACCGATCAAATCGAATGGTCCTGATAACGTTTTTGCTACCAAATCACTGCATGGTTTTCTACCCATCATAGATGGTGCGTTGCTAGTACTGTACTACGATCCTGGAGCAGGAGTAGAGTAGTTTTCATAACTAAAGTGGTCAAGTCGGATTATACTTACCCAAAACCTTTTAGGCTCATAAGTCTGACCTCTACTTTTCTTAAAGCTTTAGAGAGGATCTTTGACAGAGTTATTAGGGATAACTACCTCTCCTCTCAGTAACATGCAACATGCTTACAGAGCTGGCAAGTCCTGCGAAACTGCTCCACATGAACTCGTAACTGGAATCGAAAGATCAGTTAATTACAAAGAGTTTCTAGTAGTACTTTAATGCAGCGATCTGGGTTTATCGTGCAAAGCTACGCGGATGATATCGTTTTGATAGTTTCTGGTAAATTCTGGAACGTCTTATCTGATCTGATGCAGAATGCCCTTAATATAGTGGAAGTTTGATGTCTTGAAAAGAAGTCTGACCCCCAAAATAATGTCATTCACCTACAAATCACTGATTTTACCTTTACTGTCGCACGCATCAGTTGTATGATGGCCAGTTGTTAAACTGACGCCTTCTGTAGCAAGGCTAGATGGACTGCAGATGACAGCCCGTAGGGTAATAACAGGGGCTAGGCCGTCTAAAATTGGCCCGAATTGCAGTCTTACATTCTTGGTACTGCATGCGCTGCTGCGTATCGACTAAGTTGCATTAGGGCATGGATTGATTCGGGATTTGTACGGGGCATAGGCAGATTCTTAATAAATTTAAGTCACATATTCCGGAGATTGAAATGTTGAATGACAAGCTATTGCCCGAATTTAACTTCACCAATTCATTCTCTGTCGTTTTCTCTTCGAGAGAATTGTGGCTCTCTCAGAAGTCAGTGCAGGGTTTGGATTCTATTGTCCAAAGTATGGACTCAGATTCTCGGGTAGTCTGGGTAAACACTGCACGGTTTTTCAAGCTGAATTAATTGCACTTACCCGTAGTACGAGTCAGGTGTTTAAGTTTAGTGATTTAGGGGAGGATATTATTATTTGCATGGATAGTACAGCCGTGCTCAATACCCTAATCCTTTGATTACATTTTAACTGGTCTAAGATTGCAATCACTACATTAATCTCCTTTGCTCTAATACGATAGTAAGCTGACTTGCTGACTTTTTAGCGAAAGCTGGATCGTTGGTCCCGAGCCAGAAATTCCTCTAAGTATACTTCAATGGTGGTAAGGACGCTATTAACAAGTTCGCTTTACTTGAACTGGAACCTCTGTAGGTTCCAACTGTTTTAATATAAAAAATTTTAAAAAAACCGCTGGGGACTAAAATTGTATATTGAATTTAAAAGATTGGATGCTTGTGTTAATCCAAGAACTGAAATGATTTACAAATGATTTGTTAATCTTCTAAAAATCATCGTTTTAGGCATAACTCCTGTATTCTGGCCTATAGTTTTCGGGCATCAGCGTTTATGTATATTCACATTTTAATATTCGTTATTTACTTGGACAGCATCATAAACGCGCACATTAACAAACATTTTGAAATTATCATCCAGACAACATGTAGCTTTCCCACAATTTATTTCAACATCCGGTTTTAGTTGCATATCCCATCCATGATCGCATACAAACAATATTCATATTATGCACAATATCTCTGCGTCACCAATAAAATTTCAATTAGACAAATTGCCATCAAAACCCAATGACATTTACACAAGTATGTACATACATATATAACGATAATAAAATGCTTATACTGCTTGGGGGTAATGGAATGTAAATAAAAGAAATTAAATTTCACTCAAATATTAACTCAAAAAAAAAAAAACTTGAACGTCCGCGGTTGATATTTCAGATTAGTATAAGAGTATAGTGGAAAATCTTATATATATTGATACATTGTCTGTGAAATGTAAAAATCCGAAATACAAAAAAAAAATTGTTAAATGTGTACAAGAGATTACGAAATGTTTTTTAAACACTCATCAATAACCATAAATCAACCAAAAAAAAAAAAAAAACTAAAATATTCTCAACCTTGAAATCATCAATCTTAAATCAAATATCGTACACATTATGTAAGTATACGCACGGTCCGGTACGTATGTGCGAGATGAATAATTAGTACATAGGTATACTCGTGTGCGGCAAATAACTAAACACATGAGCGGCTGTATTATGTTAAAACATCTTCTTAAGATCTTAAAGGCCCCGTTTTGTGTTGAAAAGAATTCGCGCCTCGATAATAATAGAATTATTATATTTGTACAGAGATTATTATTTATTAGCTATTTAGACAAATTATACCTGTTTAGACCGCGGGCGCGCGATGATTATTGCGTCAATATTTATTGGTTTTATTGCCGTGTTTTTATTTAGTTTTGCGTCTGCTAAATCGAATTTACAAGATATTAAGGCGCCGATTTGTGGCGGATTTTTTTGTTTGCTAAAATTAGTTATTCAATTCTTTTGATGTATTGCTAAATACTTACAAAAAATTATAATTTGAACAGCGTGGTAAATAGTAGTGTACATAAGGCGTGAATTAGCGCTATCTTGAAATATTTTAGGAACTTTAAGTATAATTCTGCGTGAAATCTGCAGCCTAATTTGTTCCTAAATCTGCCCTAAAAATAAAAAATACAAATTTAGTATTTTTTTTAGGACAATATTCACATTCCTAAAATGTTTACTAGTCTAAGCTATCCGAAAAATATTTAAATTTTGGAAAAGGTAGCGGATTGGGGGCTTTAGGACTACCAATTTTGGTTTTACCTCCTATGGAAATTCTAGGAAGCTAACACTATAATGACGCATATACCAAAATGTCTTAAGGTCTAAGCTATCCGAAAAATATTTCAATTTTGGAAAAATCGTGCCAAGCATTGATGCAAGATAACTTTTGGTGTGTTTTACTATGTGCGTGCTTGAAAAGGTGAAAAAAATAAAAATAAAATCGTACTTACGTTTAGTAAGTACGATTTTATTTTTATTTTTTTTATTATTTGTTGGCCCTGATGGTCGGGCCTCTACTCACATGTCTCGTAAATCTAAATTGCACGAAAGTGTTTTCCAAGAATACCACCACAATATCCTTTGCTTGTCGTAAGAGGCGACTAAACAAAAAGGAACATGAAAGGTGCAGTCACTTAAGAGCCGCAGGAGCGTTGGAAGGCCTAATCACGTTCAAGAAGGAGTACCGGCTGGAACTAGTTGCTCTTCAAAAAACTCCCTGGCCTAAAAGTGGAGACTATGTGCCTCATAGGGCTATGTTGCTCTGCATTGGAGATAACCTCTGAAATTTAAAAGGGAAGGTAAAGAAAGTTGTTTTGAATTTCAAAGCAGTCAATAGCCGATTGTGTAATCTTTGCGTGCGCATGTAGTTAGCCAATCTGACACCCAGCCCTGACAAGTGGATTTATTTGTGCAAAAACCCGTACTTTATCCAGTAGATCATAGTACGCCCGCCTTTCACAAAATATCTTAGGTGAAATTCGTACCATTAGTAGGCTGATAATACTATTATGGCTGTGGGGCCTAGCATCTCCTTTGACTATTTATGAATACGATGCCCCAATAATAACAATAAAACAAAGCAACGGACGAATTGTCAAGGGAAACTTTAAGTTAATCCAGATCATGAATTTAGATAACTATAAGGAATTAATTGAACAACTAACACCAACAATCAACCTAGGAAACACACTTTAACCTCAAGTAATTCACCAAATAAAAACACAAATCTCACGGCTAATTTCAAAACTCACGAATCAAAATGGAAATGGATCGCAGGTTCTCCTGATGCCACGCACTGTCAGATTAATAAAGTCTTGATCGATACATCCCAGCAAATGGTCAGTGAATACAATATTGTTGTTGAACATTTACATATAGATGGAGACTGCCAAATGCAACAGCGGCGCAATTAGCTAAAGGGAAATTTATCAACAAGAGTAATCACAGTGATAGAAACTTTGCCATACTCCAACGAAATAGAGGCAAGGGAAGCAGCATGATAATAAAAAAATCTACTATCTTTTTTGTTATATCGATGCCATAAACAAGTAAATAAAACTGTAACTGTATCAACTGTAACCACATCACCATTTGAAAGAAGAATCATGCGTGTGATTTACGGCTTATAAAGCTAAGTAGATGGTACATACCGAGCTATGTACAATGTTGAGATCAGAGTTCTGGTGAAGATCCCCAATATTGTACAGGTAATAAGATCTCAGTGAGTACGCTGGCTCGGTCACGTTCTGAGAGATATTTCAAAGCAGAGCCACCATATGGTAGGCGCAGAGGTCGTTGCAGGTGACGATGTTGTCACAGTAAGAGGCCAGTAATGGCCTTTAAAAATTGTTATTATTATTCGCTGGCACTACATCACATGGAGGGATTTGGAAGCCTCAACGATGCTCCTCCAAATAGTTCGATCCACTGCAAGAGAACGCCAGACACGATAACCGATTGCTATCAGGTCCTCCTCGACGTCGTCCATCCTCCGGGTAGGTGGTCTCCCGCGAGGTCCTTCTTTCGTTGGTGCCGACTCTAAGGCCTGTCTGGTGGTCCGATTATACGAACGAAGAACGCGTGCCCGAGCCATCTAAGCCTTGTTGATTTTATGAATCCGATGATGTCAACTTTATCGAGATCATTTCTGATCTCTTGATTCATACGCATCCTGTAGGTGGCTCCCTCTTGAATGGGACCGAAAATTATACGAATTATTTTACGCTTGCTGGAAGTTTACGAATAGACTGTGCACAGGGTTGTCCTTTTCATAGCATTTTTCTAGCACCATCCTCAATGTGAAAGTTTGATTGGTTGTTGACCTATTCGGGCGAAAATCGCATTGATCAAAACGAATAAACGGAAAACAAATAATCGCCTCCATATTTGAGCATTTTGTTGCAGATATCATCCTCATCGGATCTCTTGTAATTTTTCATCTGCGATATCACGTTTCGCACTTCGTCATATGTTGGAGGGGGGCGGTGGAGTCATCTTGACGTTAATGTCGCGTTGAATTAAGAGGGGTTGTTGCTTGGAAGGTGGTGTCTGTTTGTTTAGAAATGAGGGAAAATGCCTCCACTTCGAGGTTTTAGTGTCCATCAATAATTTACCGGATTCGTTACGAATGAAAGTCAGTAAGTATAGTTCTCTTATGCAGCGATATCTATCTCTTAGGCTAGAATTTTGGATGTTGAGCGCCTGTTGTTTATGCCATTGTTGTTTCTTTCGTCTGCATAGCCGATTTGAAATTTTCCTTGCAGTCATGTAGGCGTTGTGAGATTGTCTGGTTCTTTGTGATAGATTTCGTTGATGTGCGCGATCTTTCTCCCGAATAGCACCTAGACAATCAGCGTCCAACCAAAGATTTTGTCTGGATGGAGTTCGGCCTATAGTGGACGTTGAGGTATTGGTTATCGCCGTTTTGATGATATCCCACTGTTCTTGAACGGAGTCAGAGAGTTGTTTATCCAATTTAGTCCTGGTAACTTCGTTGTTCAATGTCGCTGTGTTCCAACGAGTGATACGCTGAAAACGATGATTTTCGTGGTGGATCGGTGCAATTTTAATTCATCAACTACCAGGAAGTGGTCCTAGTCGAGATTAGCTCATTGTTTGGTTCTGGTGTCATTGAGGTTAGAAAAATGCCTTTTGGACAAGAGGATGTGATCGATTTGGTTGACCGTTGTCCCGTCGTTAGATTTCCATGTGGCTTTATGGATGCGTTTATGTGAGAAGTATATGCTGGCGACCACTAAATTGTAGAGCAAAGCTAGCTCCGTGTTGCGATTCTCGTTGTTGTTTGAGGTAGGGTGCAAGGAGTTTGGGCCGATGGTGGTACGATAAGTGCTGCTTGCACTGCAAATTTTAGCATTGAAGTCGCATTGAAGTAAATTATTGTCTTTATATCGTGTCCGAGGTCGTTGTTGTGAATTCATAAGTTTTATAAAAATACTAAATTTTGATACCAAAATTTAGTCGACTTAGCTAAGTACTCACATAGCAAAGAACACGAAAAATTATCTGGTACTGATGCAAGACATTTTCTCGTGTGATTTACTATGTGAGTGCTTGGAAAGGTTGCTTACACGGTGTTTCATTTTACAATTTTAACATCCAGTATTAAAATGTGGACCAGTGAGATTGGTTTACCTTTTTATATTATAGAGAAACGAAAATCGAATGGTATTTTGCTAATGGGCTCGTGGGCAATTACGAACAGAATTTTATTTACGTTCTGCATTATTTGTTAGTCAAATTTGGTTTGACAAAGAGAGACAAATCGGCAAAAGCTCTGAATTATTGATTATAGAAGTAATTTTTGGTGGCTACCTTTGACCGCGTTAATATTTGGTGTGGGAATAATGTACGTATATAAAGTTAGCCCAGGATTCATCCCAGAAAAACGCAATGGCAACACCATAACTATAGCGACACTTTTGTATCAACTATATCAGCTCAGGATTAGCTATAATCCTATAATTTTGTCCCATCCCAGGAAAAATATGTTTGTATCTAAAACTGTCCTAAGGTCGCGACAGTTTCATAAAACTATCATACCATAAAATCACTATAATCTTGAATTTCGTACCAAACCATCTCAATATCACGAAAAAAAGATACACAAAAATGAATCATAAAAAAATGAAAATTAAACCATTCATTGATTTGATTTATTAAGTCGGATTCAAAAAAGATTTTGATAAAGTAACGGACGAAGTCAAGTGACTTTTAAGCTTGGCCAACATAAAAAAAAACTTCTTCGAACCACTCACCGACACTATTGTGGCTGATTTAAGACCGCCAGGCCGCAACTGTAGCTAACGGTAGGCGTAAAGTGTAACCTCATGAACGAAACCAAATTACAGTTAAGTCGGAATTATTATTATGGAACTGTGTCCATACCTATTGCAGGGTTTGTATTCTTCGTAATTGCATGTTACATATTCAAAGTGATTATAAATATTCTCAGAACCAATTAATACAGTCAATATATTAATATCTAAGATATACATAAACCAATTAAATTACTTGTTGTATATTAAGGTTAATTATATAGCAATTATATCAATTATTTATTTTATTAACGACATCACAGTATATATTCGCCGTATCATTCGAATTTTTATTATTTACTTTACTAACAACTAATTACTTGGATAGTTTATGTATTTACATTCATCAATGTACAATCGATATATTAAATAAATTATGCAATATAAAATCAAATTCACATGACCTTCTAATAAATATGTCTGCAAAATATATAGAAATGTGTTACGAAGGTGCGGCAGGATCATAAAATTCAAAAAAAAAGTTGAATTCGTTTAGCACCCACGCTAATGAGCATCGATTAACTATTTAGATATATTTTAAACGCTCGATCCGAAACCGCGCATAAATAATAGCAATATAATTTATTGTGTGCGTGTTTGCGAATATATCTACATATGTAGATTTTATATTTAAGCCAATCATGACCAAATATGTGCGCGCTCGATCGACTATGACAAATATAATGTATGTACATATAAATATTAATTTAACGGATTTATATTAGAATCGTTTAACCCGCGCGCTCGCGCAACCAACATACATTTTTTATTTAACCAAATAGACATTAGACACCACCAAAATAGCGATAAATCATTAATTAGTGTTGATTAAAAATAAATAAATAAAAAAATAGTTTGGTGTTAGACAACTATACAGACAAATTAGAAATATATACACTAGCGATGACCGTTTAGGGGATAATTAATTGGTTAGCGGGTGAATATGTGAGATTTTTTTTGTGTGTTGTTGTCTGAAAACAGTTTCATTGCTGAATTATGTTGTGTTTATGATTTATAGCTATGGTATGTCACATTAAATTAATAATTTATATGTTTTTGTTGAAATTGGAGACTGATACGCGTTTTTGAAATTTATTATTTAATATTTTGGTGGCTGCCCAATTGCCACATAATAATGATTGAATTGACCAGAAATTGCATCTTATATTTCGATTTACTATATTTAAGTGATTAATGATGAAGCTTTGTGTTAGCTTAACCTAATTTAATAATGTTACATAACTGATTACATATATCATCTAGTAATTTGTCTATCTTTCTTATGTTCATTTTGCAGAGATATAACCCATTTTGATGTTGACCAAGTCGTTGTATGTGTTTCTTTGCATGAATTGTTATCTCTTCGCTGAGGTTTTTATTTTTTTTATTTTTATTAAAACGGTTGGAACCTACAGAGTTTCCGCACTCAATGCCACATGGGCCCATGGTGCAAACCTTGAGGATCTATCCTAACTCGCATAAGCGCACTGCAGCCTTAGCAAACTGTAAAAGTTTGAGCCAAGAGATGGATAACAACTGATCTACGTTCAATGATCCGTACGAGAATACTTGGGATCTAGCTTCGACAAAGGCCGGACAGCTGCAAAGGTAGTGTAGGCAGTCGTCCACTTCCTCCAGACAATCGTCACAAAGATCATCCTGAGCTAGTCCCATTCGTTGGAGATGAGCCTTGAAACGTCCATGGCCCGTAATAAGAGCAACCAGAATTCTGAGTAGGTTCTTTTTTAAGGATAACACATATTTAGTGACCCTCACGTTGGGTTCGATGATGAACCGTTTTGCCTTTCGACAACGATTAAATTGCAGATTTCGCTAAAAAGTCAGCAACCTCATTTCCCACAATGCCACAATGAGCAGGCAACCACATGACCCTTACTCTCGAATTAGAGCAAAGGAGATTAATGAAGTCAAAGGGTTATCAGGGGTATTGAGCACGGCTTTACTATCCGTGCCGATAATAATATCCTTGCCTAATTTACTAAATTTATACGCCTCAATTGCACTATGAAAAACCGTGCAGTGTTTGCCTAGACTACCCAAGAATCTGAGCCCATACTTTGGACAAAAGAAACCAAACCCTGCACTGACTTCTGAACGAGAGCCATCCGCAAAAAAAACTATCGACTCAGACAACTGTCTATAGAAATCCTGAAAGATCCACAGTTCTCTCGAGGGGAAAACGACGGAGAAAGAATTAGTGAAGTTAAATTCGGGCAATAGCCTGTCATTCACCATTTCAACCTCCGGAATATGTGACTTAAACTTATTAAGAAACTGTCTATGCCCTGTACAAGTCCCGAAGGCATTCCATGCCCCAATGAACCTCAGTCGAAATGCAGCAGAGCACGCCATACCAAGAATGTAAGACTGCAATTATTGCCCGAATTGCAGTCTTCGCTGAGGTAGTCGGAGGTCCCTATGTAGGTTATCGTTTCTTGTGTACCAAGGAGCGTTCACTATTCCACGCAACACTTTATTTTGAAAAGCTTGTATTATTTTAATATTGGTTTTCTTAGTACAGCCCCAAAGCTGAATACCGCATGTCCATATAGGTTTTAAAACTTGTTGGTATAGTTACAACTTATTAGGTATTGAGAGCTTCGAATATCTTCCAATTAGCCAATACATATTTCCATATTTTATGTTTAGTTCCTCCTTTTTCTTTTTAATGTACTGTTTCGTCTACTTTATAAACAGTAGCTAAAATTGCAATATCGTCCGCGAATGTTGCTATTGTTGTTCCGCTTATGTTTGGTAAGTCGCTTGTGTAAAGTAAATACAAGACTGGCCCCGCAAGCTGCCTTGGGGAACCTCTACAGATACCCACTTTAGCACGGAAAATTCTTCTTCACATCTAACGCGAAAATATCAGTTAAATATTTCAATATCTGAAAGTATTCTTTTCGAGCTTTCGATAGCACCTCGTTTGCTGCGATCACTATACTGCCTGTACCAAAGAATCCTACCTGGAAGAATCACCTGGAACACAAGCTTAAATAAGCTACTGCCATTTTTTGGCAATGTAGAAGAGCTTTTGGGAAATCCTGGGGCTTAAGCTCCTGAAGCCCTTCTTTCATTTACAAATCACTGGTCCTACCGCTACTATCGTACGCCTCTATTGTGTGGTGGCCAGTGGTTGATCTGAAGGCTTCCGTAGCCAAACTTAATGGTCTACAAAATGTTGCTTGCAGAGCCATAACTGGGGCTATGTCCCCGACTCCACTTCTTGCTATGGAATCCATTCTTTCCTTGCCTCAGTTATGTACCTTTATTTTAGGAACATCCTCTTCAGCAACTTATCGTCTGAGGTGCATTGGGGCATGGAATGTTTTCGGTTCTATTTTGGGACATCGACAAATTTTTAAAAATTACCGCAGAAATCGATATGGTTAATGACAGACTACTACAGACTACTACCCGAATTCCATTTCTCAAATCTTTTCTCGGTGGCTTATCCTTTGAGAGATTTGTGGAGTTCGCAGGTTTTTCTTAACAAATTAGATGAGTCAATAGTCTTTTATTCTGATGGCTCTCGCTCTAACCTCAGTGCAGGCTGGAATCTACTGTCCTTGGACGGATCTGAAGCTTTTCGGTAGTCTTGGTTCGCATTGTACTGTTTTTCGGGCGGAACTAATAGCGCTGACACGTAGTGTTATTGAGGCTTTGAATTTTGCTGTTAAAAACAAAAGTATTCCACTGTGTACAGATAGTAAAGCTGTACTTAACTCTTTAAGAAATCCCTTGACTGTATCTAACCTCGTCAATGAATGTAAACATTTCATGAACCTTCTTTGTTCTAACAATAAAGTTACGGTCATGTGGGGGATAATCACTTGATTACGCCGACTATTCAAAATACTGTATTATGCAATGTAAATTACTAAATGGGTACAAGACTCAGTCGTAATATAAATAAAAAAAAAAAAAAAAAAAAAATGTGGGTACCGGCTCATTGTGACATCGTAGGCAATGATATCGCGGATTGTTTAGCCAAACCTGGCTCCCAATTAACTTTAATTGGTCTCGAACCAGCGGCTCCTGTATCTTTCAACTATGGGAATAAAGTTATAAAGGATTACGCTTCGAAAGACCTAAAGTTTCAGTGGTTTGTGAATTTTAGATGTCGTAAGGCGAAGTACTTTATTAAGGACCCCAATTTGAGGTCAATGAAGTATGCTTTATCTTTTAAAAAGAACCAGAATCTTGGTAGCGATTCCTACGGGACATGCGGCCGTTTTTAAGATCATCGTTTGTGTTTAGCTCATGATGTTATTTGCGAGGACTGCCTTGAGGAAGATGATGACTGCCTTCAATTCGTGAGCAGTTGTCCCGCATTCAGTTCTATTCGAGTTCAGATACTCAACTTAAGGTCTTTGAATTTAGATCAGTTGTCCTCTCAGGACAACTTGTTCAGTTTGCGTAGGCAGCAGTATGCGTTTGCGAATTGGGAAAGAATCCTGGGTTTGCAACATGGACCTTTGTGGCATTGAGTGCGGAATCCTCGTGGGTTCCAACCAATTTTAATAATAATAATTCTTGTGCCATACTTTATCGAAGGCCTGTGCTACATCCAGAAATATTGAGCAAACCCGTTATCTACGGGTGACCGATTCATTTTTCGGGTTCTTTAATTCTTTGCTTAAGCTTATTGTAGAGGTAATTAAAAATTATTTAGCTTTGTGGTGCTCGGTTTCCCCGCCATGTTTTAATTGCTTTCCGGTTTTCATTAACCAACTACATGATGTGCTATCCCATGCTGCTTGCTGTATATTATTGATTAATAGTTCCACTTCATTTTCTAATTGAACCGGATGCTTGATTGGTGTTGTCTTCAACCAATTCTCTTCATAACAATCGTGAAACTAACCGTCATATTAACGGCCGAGTGGTCCGTTGGGAGACTTTCACTATTTTCTAGAAAAATGTGGTTTTCGGATATACCTCTTGTAATGTACAAATCAATTAGAACCGTAGTTTTCCTTGTGTCAGTAAACCAGTACATTGGTTTTCCTTCTGAAAGAAATTAACAATTGTAAGCTTGATCTTTGGCATATAGTTCTCTGTCCTTTGGAGTTGTTATTCTTGACCCCCAGAAAGTATTTTTTTCATTAAAGTCAACTCCAATCATAAAATTAAATCCTATAGCTGGTTCAATAACATTTTAGTATGGCGAACCGAAGTTATGCCTAACGAATGGAAAGTGGCCGCGATATGCCCCATCTTCAAGAAGGGAGACCGCTTGAAGTGTGAGAATTATCGCAGTATAGCTCTCCTTTGCACAGCATACAAGTTACTGTCATACATTGTATTGGATAGAATCACTCTTCTAGCGGAGGGCTTAGTTGGTGACTATCAAGGAGGATTTCAACCGAATCGATCAGTCACTGATCAGGTCTTTTTGCTGCGAATAATTCTATCTATGCATAATTCTATCTAAATATTATGAGACATCCATTTCCGTACATCAGGGGTTCCTGGATTTCCGGCAAGCCAATGACTCGATCAATCGAGAGTTTGTGGTCTGCCCTGGAATACCTAGGAATGCCAACAAAACTGGTACGACTGTGTATGATGACAGTGACGCAGTCTCAATGCTGTGTTAAAGTTGAGAACAGTCTATCGACAATTTTTGCAGTTAACTCGAGTGTTCGGCAGAGAAATGCTCTGTCTCCGATACTCTTTAATCTCATGTTGGAGTTCATCTTTCGAAAAACTGAAACACCTCAGCGAACAATCTTATATCGCCAGTCCAATCAGGTGCTTGCATATGCAGATGACATATTCGTGATTGGACTGAATAGCAACGGAGTGAAAGAAATCTTGATCCGCTTGTAGAGTTTTCAGCTTCAGTTGAATTTCAGATCAATGAGCCCAAAATGAAATACCTGATCTTTGGTTTTAGAGACAATGGCACACCAGATTTTAGTAGTGGCCGATTGAGGGAGTGAGGAGGTTCAAATATTTGGGTTCTCTTATCAGTCACGATAACAGTGTGGGTGAGGATATTAAAGTGCGGCTCTATCCTCTAAGGCCACTGCTAAAATCTAAACACTTATCAAGTGCCGTGAAGCTGAAGCTTTACAAATCGTTGATCAGGCCCGTTGTTATGTTTGGATGTGAAAGTTGGGCGCTGATGGATGAGTACGAGAGATGGCTCCTTACATGAAGTAAGATCTCAGCGAGTACGCTGGCTCGATCATCTTCTGAGTGCTGATCCGGAACGAATTGTGCAGCGATCTCTGAAAGGAGAGCCACCATATGATAAGCGCAGAGGTCGTTGCAGGCGACGATGGCTCCACGATGTAGAGAACGACTTGGCCTCTTCAGACTGTATCAGTAATGGCCTTTAAAACTGTTTATTATTACGATGGATTTTCTCTAAAGTAAGCTTCGTTGATAAGGCTCTATCAGTATCAGAGTCCGGTGTGTAGATATTCCATACATTGTTGTTTAAGGATATTACTCTGTATTCCTTATCTGTAATGGATTCAATATATTTTGCACAGCTTCATATTCGGTTATACCAATAATATTAATTGGTGGTTTGCTTTCACTTTTATCTCGCTGTTGATCCTTTTGGGCGTTTCGTCTGACTCCTTCCTATTAGTAGATTCTGTCTGCGAGCTATTAGCTACTTCCGGAGAAAGTTCCGCTTTCATTTTCTTGCTTAGACGTTTTTTCCGTTTGACAGTTCATCGGTCTCTTTTATTAACTGCTACTCATCAGTATAAAACTCTGTACTCCCGTTACTAATTTGAGGTTCATCATTGGCTTTGGTTAAAAGACTTTTTCTCAATTCTTCATTTTCCCTCGCCACCACCATTAATTTTCCTACTAAGCGATGCGTCATCTTTTCAATTTCATTAATGTTTGTGCGTAGATTTGTATTTACTCTTTCTAACTGAGAGTAACCAGTCGATGATGGCATCAGGCTTGAAACCACTTCTTGGGATAACAAGTCAAAGATAAAATTTCCCCTGGCGCCATTTCTAGTATTAGAAGCATCGGTTTGATCAACTAACGAGTTGCTATTTTTTTCTTTTATAGGTGAACTTCTAGATGGCCATGATGATAGCTGGAATGGTTATTTTATTTTAGGCCATACAGTTTTACATTTTCTGGATAGGCCACAGTTTCCTACCTTGGAGATTTGATATCCCAATATGATAAAATGTCAAAAAATTACCAATTTAATATAAATTTGCAAGTTCTGGAACTTATTATGAAAAATCTAACTAATGATGGCAACTGGAGTATTTATTTTATTTTAGGCCATACAGTTTTACATTTTCTGGATAGGCCACAGTTTCCTACCTTGGAGATTTGATATCTAAATATGATAAAATGTCAATAAATGACCAATTTTATATGAATTTGAAAGTTCTGGAATTTCTTATGGCAAAGAAAAAGTGGATTGTGAGATGATGATGAGGACTTCTCTGAAGGTATGATATGCAGTAGCGAGTGATGTTTCAATTTACAATGTCGACAAACATCTTGATTCGGGCAGTTGCTAATGTCATGATTTAATCTCAAACAATTCTTGCATAAATGAATTGCTTTTACAGTTTTAATACGATCGTCGACCGATATTGCCAAAAATTGATTGCAGCGCATAATAGTATGTCCATCTCGTTTACAATGTACGCAAGACAATCGATTATTTACATGGAAAGTGGCATTTGAATATGATCTTGGTTGTGATTTAAATAAACTCGATGATCTTGATTTGACACCTAGCGCAGAATTTTGCAGTGCACGTTGATTGATACCCTGGTGTCCACTTGACATTGAAGCATCATCACGAAATTGATCTTCTATTGAATGACTTCTCATTTTGATGAAATTGGAAATGTCTTCTAAACTAGGAAGAGCATTAATGGGCGCTTGTTCCCTCCATTTCGCCTTTGTGTTGCTATCAAATTTTGAAGTTAGCAAATAAATAATCATATCATCCCAGTAGTCAGTTGGGCGGCCAAGGTTTTTAAGTGAGCGTAAATGTGAATTGGCTTCATCAAGTAGATCCAGTAAATTTTGTGATGTTAATCGTTCAATCGATTTCAAGTTGAATAACGCACGAATATGTTCTTCGACTATGTAGTTTACCTTATCAAATCTATCTACTAAAAGTTGGCGAGCTTGTTCGTAGTTCGATGAAATGAAGTCCAAATTGTTTATCACCTTGGCGGCATTACCTTCTAATGAATTTTTTAGGTATTGAAATTTGGTTAAATCGGATAACCGTGTGTTATTGTTATCTTTATTTAGTGTTATCTTTATCAGTCATAATTACAATATAAATTTATATTGTTGAAGAAAATAATAAAAAATGTACTCACAGTAATCCAGATGATTCGATTCAACCACGTTATATAATTCGAGAAATTAACGAATATTATAGCAAAGAACGCCTATTGCCACGCTCAATAGCGGTATAGATGAACTGTAAGGTCAGCGTTATATGATATACGCCACGCGATGTATTTTACCGTAACCTTCACTAATGAATTATTGCAATCCTACTAAATTACGATGATTAACTGCACAATTCCACTAATACCACACTCACCCACACGTACGCTATGTTTTAACAGCAATTCGAACACACAAAAATCCAACAAAATCGTACGCAATACTTTAGCAGCAATCCGAACTGTTACACAATTTATTACCAATCAGAAATGTGGTGTATTCCGCCGCTATCACCAATGAAAATTCAAGAAAGCGGTTTTCTGCAGCGGTTTTGGGAAGTTGATGAAATGGAAACTCACTCGGATAGTTCTAACAATTACTGCGAACAACATTTCATATTAACTCATGAGAGAAACGAACATGGTCGTTTTGTGGTACGCTTACCATTCTCTCATCCGAAACGGATTCTGGGAGAATCCTCAGAGATGGCATTAAGGCGATTCATTCATCTGGAGAATCGATTGGGGAAGGATATAAAACTGCGAAGCGCGTATAATCAAATCATGTCAGAATATGTCGAATTAGGACATATGTCGGTGGAAGTTAATCCATCTCGTGACCACTTCTATTTGCCGCATCATTGCGTTTTCAAGCCGGATTCTTCTTCCACCGTGTTAGGTGTCGTCTTCGATGGTTCGGCCAAAACAGCAAACGGCGAATCGCTGAATTCATTATTGCAAAATGGGCCAGTGGTGCAAAACGAATTATCAGATATCCTTCTGCGCTTCAGAACACATAAGGTTGCGAATAGTGCTGATATATCGAAAATGTATCGGCAAGTTTTGATTCATCCACATGATCACAAATATCAATACATATTTTGGAGATTCAACATGCAAGACCCGGTTCAGACCTATAAGTTGCAAACCGTTACATATGGAACTACGTCCGCTCCATTTTTGGCGACTAGATGTTTGCTGCAATTAGCTAAAGAAAACGAACTTCAAAATCCAGTTGCCAGCGAAGCCATACGTTTTAACATGTACGTCGACGACTTGTTAACTGGAGCTGATTCCATAACCGACGCTATAAATCTAAGATTTTCCGTTTCTACAATTCTACAAAATGCTGGAATGCCTTTAAGAAAATGGTGCTCAACCGAAGAAAGTGTGTTAGACGGTCAGAACTTTGTCAGAACTATCCGAGTGACTTTCCATTTCATCAACTTCCCAAAACCGCTGCAGCAATTTATTTAAGCATTCAGGCGAGTTGAGCTCGGCGAGATGACACAAACTTTCACTTCTAGTGGGCATATTTATGCCACCGGATACGACCCATTCAAGCTGAGTTTTTTGTAACAGTGGTAGACCAGGACCTAGCTTAAATTGGCCCACCGATTGTAGTTCGAAGAATGATTCAGCACCAATCAGCATGTCTCATGCTCATCAGCACGTATTTGATGGCATGAATAAAATCTTGGATCAGCTAATTGAATATTCTTTGGAATGTTCCATTGCGAAATATCAACGTTGAAAGCCGGTTGATTATTACTTATTTTGCTGAGTATTTGCGCTTCAAGCTTCGTAGAATATCCATTGATTTTAGATGTAATTGTTAGCAATACAGACCCAGCTGAAGATAGCGATGAGCCTCCAATACCTTGAATTGATATGTCTGTCGTTGTTGGATGGAGTATTTACTTTATTTTAGGCCATATAGTTTAAACAATTTTTGGATAGGCCATACATTTTGTTCCTTGGAGATTTGATATCCAAATATGATAAAATGTCAAAAAATTTCAAATTTTATATGAATTTGGAAGTTCAGGAATTTCTTATGAAAAATCTAGCCCATGATGGCAGCTCGAATAATTGTTTTATTTTAAAATATAAAGTTTTACATTTTCTCGATAATCTACAGTTTTTCTACCTTGGAGATTTTTTATCACGTTCGGTGCGCGAATCCGAAACGAATTTTGCTGCGATCTTTGAAAGGAAGGCCACCATATGCTAGGTGCAGAGATCGTTGTGGACGATGATAGCTTCATGGTCTAGAGTACGACTTGGCTTCTTCAGATTGTCGGAGACAGTATGAAGACTAAATGGCAATAAACAGTGAATGGTCTTTAAAAAACTGTTATAATAATATTATCAAAGTATTTATCAAAATTTTATTTGCAGGCGGTAAATGTAACAGTATAGAGTTAACCTTGTGTTGGTTAAGTTTTCAGATGTAAAATTATGGTGACTAGATTATCAGAGTTATAGACTAGAAACATGCTGTTAGCTGGACATTATAAGAATTGAGACTGGTTTCAATCTAAAAATAGTATGTTATAAAATTTAGGCTGTCGTTTGATTGCATTAACCATAAGTTTTATTCGCACGTAGGATGTTACAAAAATCGAACAAATTCACCAGATATGATCAAAGTAAACTCAAACATCCCAATAAAACCCACTAACATACTAACTAAATCCGAAGGCTATATACCAATTAACCTCCACCATATGCACATATGTATATACGTACACATATAGTCAATACGTGGAAAACCTTGATAATCAAATGAAAAATAATAATTTATAGTCGAATTTAATTTGATTTTGTATAATAAATTTTCAAAAATTAATTTTCCATAAATTACATTCATTCGCAATCAAAACAAAAACCTCATAAAATTTTATTAGCACAGGGGGAGAGAGATAAGAACTTGAAATGCCCAAAATGTATTCAAAACATCTGTGCCGCGAGGAATATAAAATAAAAACGCGATTCAACATAATGACTTGTAATTTAAGCGCTTTAAAAACGTGTACGAGGGCCGCGTAAAAATAAAAATTAAGTTGTAAAAGTGATAATTGTATATATACGGAGGAGACCGCGAATAAAAATTACAACAACAAAAAATAAATTCGCGACCATTAGTCATGCGCTCTCAATATTTCATTTTTAAAACCTTTATGCTAAGATACCAAGAAGGGGCCACCATACCTTCTATTTCCACAACAAGGAGGACAAAGGGTGGCAACACAAAAGTTGTAACGAATTGAAATGGCTGTGCTCCCAAAAAGTTGAGGCCACGTTTTAGTCGGTTTCCTCTAGGTAAAATGAAGGTTTTATTAATAAAAAAAATTTACTTATTAGTTTTCATTTTCATTCAATGGTTTTCTTCTTATAAATATTTACCATTTATTTGTATTTATGAATTAAATTCATGGAACTGCGAGCAGGTATGATGGTGTATACACGTACTGTATACTTATTGTATAAATATTGCATTAATGTAGGATTTATTTATTTGAAATGAATTTAAATAATGACTTCATGCGAAATGATTGTGCGATATAATGAAATTTCATTCGAACAAGCACCATATGGGCTAAATATATATTTAGATGGGCTAAATAACTGCATTTATATATATGTATGTATATGTATATAGCCGCGGCCAAACAATTATTTCCTGCCTCCGGGTGGTAATGTTAGCCACCTCGACGCATACAGCTCACCCTCGTTTTAAATATTTACACTTTGGTTTATTTAAAAATTATCGAATTTCGAAAAACATTGTTTCCAAATATTTTTGTGTTTAGTGTTATGTTGATATGCCAATAAAGTGAAGGTGGATTTAAGTATTAGAATCATCATCAACATCATTAGATAATTTATGATCGGTAAATATTTACATGAACAATTTTTTTTTTTTGTTTTTTTGGATTTTATTTGGCACAAAACACGAAACATATTTTTTGGTACACATAGCTATAGTTTCGATCAATATTTATTTAAGGTGGTGTCGAGTGATTGGCTCTGAACAATTTTTTGGAAAATGTGATCATGACGCATTCGATTATGTGAATTAGATTAGAAATATTATTGACCATGAATTATGAGTTACGACAAAAATACATAAAAAAAAATATAAAACTTTAATCGATTTTGAACATCCGAAAGGTAGTTTTTATATTGTTTTGTCAACAATTAGATTTTAAAACGATTTTTTTTTTTTTTTGATTTCGTTGATTAAGTTTCAAGTTGAATAGACAATTATGTCACGCGTAACGAACGATGATTATGTTTGACGATCTGTTTTATAAAGATTTTAGTGTTTGAATATAATAAAAATTTGATTTTAAAATTTAAAACGGAAATAAGTGGATAAATATTTCAGCTGATGTTGATGGGTCAAGAG
Source organism: Tipula unca (assembly GCA_951394425.1). NCBI lineage: Eukaryota > Metazoa > Arthropoda > Insecta > Diptera > Tipulidae > Tipula > Tipula unca. The sequence continues at coordinate 181,231,822 of OX596382.1, read as the reverse complement.
TGTATAAAATATTTTTTGTTTGCACTATAAGTCAATAACATCAGTAAAATGAATGATTCTGCTAAGTAAGTTAAATCGAGATAATTTTTTTTTACAACTTTTTAACAGTCATATAGTTGTCAAACAGATCGTTACAGTTAATGATCACGACAAAATCATTCTTAGCTCGAAAGCAAAATAGTATTTTCCAAGTATAGTATGCAGTTATACCCATAAGGTCTATCCACAATCACTGAAGAATCTTCACCAAACTCAATACACGCAGCTTCAAGCGTGAAGTTGTTAGCCACGGCCCATACCTATCCCGCTGAAATTTTATTCCACTCCCGGCTTAAGGATTTTTTTAACTCCTAGTTTACAAAAACAAACAGTTTTTTGGCAGATGAACAAATTTCATATACTAAACCTGTTGACAATAATGTTTGATAGGACATAACACAATTTTCATCGATTTCGATATTTCCGCCTCTAAAAGGGACGAAATTTACAAGAAGGCTATTATAGACTAAATTGGTTTTAAATTGAAAGATGAACAAATAAAGGTACACATGAAAGACTAACACGGATGTCAAGTGAAATTCAAAATTAACTAACAAGTAGTTAGCTTACATAATCGACCGACAAAATGTGACCGGATTAGCTTTATAAAACGCGACTTACAGTTGTAACCTGTGGTCGGGGGGCACTCACATGTCTCATAAATCTAAATTGCACGAACATGTTTCCCAAGAATACTACCACAGTATCCTTTGCTTGTTGTAGGAGGCGACTAAATGGTTGGATCGCTGGGCTGACGACCCGCGTCCGTAAAAAATCATAGGTTTATAAAGTCAACAAAAAGAAAAATGGATACCGCCAAAACAACACCGGACCCCCGCTCAAGTACCCGAACACGAGATTTAGGATCGGCACGTGGAACGTGCAATCACTAGAAAACCAGGAGCGTTAGAGAGCCTAATCACGTGCATGAAGGAGTATCGGCTGGAACTCGTTGCTCTTCAAGAAACTCGCTGGCCTAAAAGTGGAGACCATGTGTCCCAGGGCTATACGTTGCTCTACAGTGGAAATGACCTCGGAAATCTTGGAGCTGGATTTCTTCTTAGGCCGCAGGTAAAGAACGCTGTCCGATTGTGTTAATTTCTTGATTGATAATTTGTGTACATGCGGCCACAGAAGTCAGCCAGCCCCAAGATAAAGACTCATTTTACAATGACTTGGACGATCTGATGGGATCTATACCCGAACACGATGTTAGAATGGTAATTGGGGACTTTAATGCTAGAGCTGGCAGAAATCAGACCGACTTGTGTGAGAACATAGGTCCGTACTCCCGACACGAAACTGCGACCGATTATGGTGAGAGAATGATGAACTTTGCGGTTGCTCATAATCTTAGAGTAGCAAGCACATTCTTCCCTCACAAACACATACATCTAGAGACATGGACACATCCTCGCGGAACTTACCTCAGCCAAATTGACCATGTGTTAGTTTCTAAAGGACGGGCTCAGGTTGTGCAGGACGTGAGTGCTTATCGGTCAACAACCAAATACGTAGGCAGCGATCATCATTTGGTCGCTGCAAAGCTACGAAGTAAGTTTAAGTACAGGTCTGGCAACAGAGCGAAACACATGGTACGTTTCGACTGTGAAGGTCTGATAAATGAAGATCAATAGAAACGATACTTGATGTCCATCATGCGTCACAGACTGTTGTTGAGCCACCTCTAATACAGACTGCGGAGATTTGCGCTGAAGAGCCATCCCATGAGGAATTCACTAAAGCCATGCAGAGATTGAAACGAAACCGTTCACCTGGAGTGGGCTGCATTAATTCGGAGCTCTTGATATTCGGAAGGGATATTTTGTGCTCCATCTTCAAGCAGGGAGACCGCTAGAAGTGTGAGGATTATCGCGGTATAGCTCTCCTTTGCACAGCATACAAGTTTTTGTCATACATTGTATTGGATAGAATCACTCCTCTAGCAGAGGGCTTGGTTGGTGACTATCAAGGAAGATTTCGTCCGAATCGATCAGTCACCGATCAGGTCTTTTCGCTGCGGATGTTTCTATCTAAATATTATATGAGACCTCCATCCCCGTACATCAGGTATTCCTGGATTTCCGGCAGGCCTATGACTCGATCAATCGAGAGAGTTTGTGGTCTATGCTGTCTCAATGCTGTGTTAAACTTGAGAACAGGCTATCGACAAATTTTGTAGTTAACTCGGGTGTTCGGCAGGGTGATGCTCTGTCCCCGATAATCTTTAATCTCATGTTGGAGTACATCTTTCGTAAAACTGAAACACCGCAGCGTAACATCTTATATCCCCAGTCCAATCAGGTGCTTGCATATGCAGATGACATATGCGTGATTGGACTGAATAGCAACGGGGTGAAAGAAATACTTGATCCCCTTGTAGAATTTTCAGCTTCAGTTGGACTTCAGATTAATTAGTTCAAAACGAAATACCTGATCTCTGGTTTTAGGGACAATGGTACACCAGATTTTAGTAGTGGCCACGTTTGAGGGAGTGAGGAGGTTCAAATATTTGGGTTCTCTTATCACTCACGATAACAGTGTGGGTGAGGATATTAAAGTTTCGTTCTTTGTATACTCTAAGGCCACTGCTAAAATCTAAACACTTATCAAGTGCCGTGAAGCTGAAGCTTTACAAAGCGTTTGGGTAGGCGCAGGGTCGTTGCAGGCGACGATGGCTCCACGGTGTAGAGAACGACTTGGCTTCTTCAGTTTGTCTTAGACAGTATGAAGACCATGCTCGGGATCGAAACCGCTGGAGCCATATTATTGACTCAGTGAGGGGCCAGTAATGGCCTTTAAAACTGTATACAAAAAAAAAAAAAATATTACGAATATAGTCTACGTTGTCTACGATTAACGTGTTGTCTACGAATTCTCGACACGACTGCGGAAATTTTTGCGAAGATATATGTATCCATGTTTCCAAATATATCTATTTGTGAGAGAAGAATGTGCTTGCTACTCTAAAATCGTTTGTTTTCACACACAAGCCGGCCTGATTTCTGCCAGCTGTCGCATTAAAGTTCCCAATTACCATTCTATCATTGTTCGGGTATAGATCTCCATATTTACCTGATTAGTTACTCTATGGAGTTCCGCATTTGATATGGTATTGGGCCAGAAGCACTTTAGTATTTTTCTTAGACATTTGTTGACCAATACTTGTAGTTTGTTCGTAATCTACCGATTTTGCTTCCACGTTCCGCAGCCATATAGGAGTACTGATCTTACACACGAGTTGAACATTCGTATCTTGGTGTTACGGGAGAGGACAGATGCATTCCAGATTTTGAGTAACATGTTGTATATCGTTCTGTCTTTGTTTATGCGCTTGTTAATGTCTTCCTCGGTTCCGCCTGTTTCTGTTAGTGTACAACCTAAGTATACGAATTCCTTTACATGTTCTATATTTTGTTGGTTGACGCTTTTTGGTGTGGTTATCGTAGTATTTATCCTCAACGTCTTGGTTTTCGTAATGTTTATTTTTAGACCAACTTCTTTCGCTAAGTCCGATAGCTGTTCTATTTTCTGCTGCATGTCCGTGTATTTATGTGTTAGCAGGCATATATCATCAACGTAATCCAAATCGTTAAGTTTTCCTGTTAGTCTCCATTGGATGCCATTGGGCGATTTGTGGTCCATTTTCCGCATGAGACTATCTAATACTACTAGGAACAGTAGTGGGGAGAGTACGCATCCCTGTCTTACTCCATTGCTATTGTAATATGCATCACTTTGCTTGCTCTTGTATTGAACTCGGTTACCTGCATCATGGTACATCTCTTGTACGAGTTCGATAATCTTATTTGGGATGCCCATTTCACAAAGTGTCTTCCATATTGCGTTTCTATGTATTGTATCGAATGCACGCTCAAAGTCCACGAAGAGGAGGTATAGTGGGGAGTTCTATTTATTGGACTGTTCAATGATGATGCGGATCGTATTTATATGGTCAGTTCAACTATACGTCCCGGTCTGAAGCCAGCTTGTTCTTTCCTCAATTTCGAATTGATCGTAGGTGATATTCTGTCGAGGATTATCATCGCTGGATTGCTTTCAGCTGTTTCTAAATAATTATTATTCAATATTTTAATTTATTTTATTTTTTATAATTAAGGTAAAAGTTTGTGTTTGATGTTGACACTTGTTGACTGTTGTTGCTAAATTTCACTTTACATTTTGCTCATTCAAAACCGACATAAAATTTCTACTCCGCGTAAAGGCGCCGCATAGTTAACCAAAACGAATGTTCCACTTCTACTGCACAATCATTATTTGCCCCTATATTTACATACATACAGTTAAATTTTAAAAACTATTTCTAAATAAATAAGGAATTAAAATGTAAAACTAATCCATATATAAATTTCTATTTCTATTTTCAGATAGCACCAGAACCATAAAAATGCAATAAAACAACCATTAAATAGAATAGAATAAATAAATTAATTAAATAAAAATAAAACAAATTTAATTTACAAAAATGTCATTAAATTATTTTAAAAAATTTATCAAATATCGAATAGCAGACCTATTGCAAATTTTAATTATTTTTAATTTTATTATATTTTCATATCAGGTAAGGACAAATTTTTTTAAACATTTTTCTTAAATATTTATTTTCTGTTATTCGGATGAGGGGTCAAGGAAAATACATTCTGTGTGGTGTTTTGGAGTCCGTGTGTATCATAAATTATTTCAAATATACATATACTAGATTAGAATGTCGACAAACTCTGTACAGTTTTGCTTTGACATTTTTTTTTTTTTAATTTCATTTTTATTATTTAATTCAATTAGAAGAATATTTGTTTTTTATTTATTTATAAACATAAAAATTATGTGTCAAATATTGGTTTCATAAACAAATTTTTAGTGTTTTTTATTCCGAGAAAATGAAAAATGAGGTTTTCATTCCCTCCCGGAAAATATATTTAATTATATTTTTCTTCTACTCTCGACAAAAAAAAAAAAAAATTATTTCATTTTCTATATATGTATACAGTCCGGATAAAAATATCGCAACACACAGGAATATAGCGTGCACGCATATAAAATTGGCATATAACAAGCTCGTTTACATACATACATATGTTCTCGCGCTGTAATCATAAAAATTTGTTTTCTGGTCCCTGTCACAATAAATTTTATTTACTCCGGCCCCATAACTGACTGACTATAATATCTATATACAACTTAATCCACATCAAAGTATTTTTTGTTTTGTTTTCTTCTCGCGGTGTTTTCAATCTTTCGGTATACTCTTATGTATATAAGATGCTGGTGCGTGGTTTTGTTTACAATTCGTGCGTCGACCGCGCACTAATTGAAAAGATTAACCAATTGTCATAATACGAACACAAAAAAAAAATCTCGAGTAAATAACGATAATTTGAGTGCTACTAAACGTTTTAAATTTATTTGATGAAATTATTAAAAAAAAATCTCTATGATCTAATCAAAAATTTAGAGACTCATATCAAAATAATGGACCAACGCACAACACAATATAATAAAATTGTTAACAATATAATGGTTGATGAAATCACGATGTGCTGCGTTTGAGATTTTTTTTTTTGTGTTTTGTGTTTGATTTGACAGAAAACCACAACAATGTGCCTAAAATTAGAATATCAAAAGTATATTTGCGATAAAATTTAATTTAATACAAAGTGGATGGTAATTATAGAAATCGACTGCAAACACATTTTTATATCGAGAAAAGTGAAATATGTTTATGTTTAAATAATCAACATGACCTGCCCTCTACACTTTATCAGTCAAAAACGATGCGTTAGACCATTGAAAATGGGTTCAAATGCTCAAAACAGGGAACGTGAAGTTTCTAACAAATTGCCAAAAACCCTACAAAATATACTCCAACTAAAATAGTTGTTAGCACATAAACAAAAAATTACAAAGAACGTTGCCAACATATTGTCAAATATTGTTGAAGGCAACATATTTATGAGACCCGTTGACAAGGCATCCTAGAGATGTTCAATCACGATTTTAACTTTGGAAGGTGGTCTGGTCCAGTTATAATAAGTAATTATCAGTTGAATGGAAAAAATTTATTTTTAATTTATAATCAAGTTTCTCTACTCAAATAGAGATGTCACCACAATCATAACACTACCACTTAATGAATCAGGTCGTTCCGAAGGGCTCTACTTTTGGGGTTCCTCGCTGCCCTTTCTTAATCTGATAGAACACATCGTTTACCTTGTGAATGTCGAATGTCTCTTCGAGCTTTCATTCGGTCACCTGACACTCGTATTTTCTCCAGTGCAACTGTTTCCGAATTCGATATTCAATGGACGCTCTTCCTGCTGATCTAGTACTACTTCCGTGACTGTTGCTCTGGCACTATCTATACGAAGTGGCAACTCGCATCTTTTCCAGTTCAACTCTTCTCACCCAACATTCATCATTTCATCTACTATATTTGGATCAGTGTTTTGTGCTGGAACTGAGTATACTGCTGGTGCTTATAATTGCAATCTTCTTGCCCGTTATATCTACACTCTTCCCTGTGGCTGTTCCTATGTTTGACCGAGTGACAACACAGCTCTTCCCGTTCATATTGGCCTTAACTATTAAACCCTCACCGCCTCGTCCCAATCTCATGAAAGCGATTAACTAGCTACCTACTCCCAGTGGTCCAATTGTTCGTCTGTTTCCTTGATCCTCCGTCTTGGCCATAACTTGCAAAAAGCTGTATCATCACTGTACAGCGGTTCTTGATTCTACTTTTCTGAACCAGAACGTTCCAAAAATTCCAATTTTCTTGATCTCCAACTCGTATTTTTCTTTGACTTGCCAAATTATTTCTAGACAGAAACTTGAATTTTTGGAGTCTCCAACTGCATGAAGTATTTTGTTAAAATTTCATTTGAATCCAAAAAAATTCAATTTTCTCTCCAGATGTGAAAATTTTTGTCTGTTTTCCTCGAACACAACTAATGTTACTTGATCATCTTTTATATTATCGCCAATATTTTTTAGTTGTTGATGGATGTATTAAATGGGATATTCATTCAAAAATGTCAGATCATATGTAGCTTCAATTGCAGTGAGGGTTGGGTCCATCCTAAATCGGGGACATCAATGGGCCTGATCAACGCTTTTTAAAGCTTCAGCTTTATGGCACTTGATAGGTGTTTAGATTTTAGCGGTGGCCTTTGAGAAAATAAAGTATAACTGCCAACAGCGCTTTAATATCCTCACCCGCGCCGTTATCGTGAGTGATGAGAGAGCCCAAATATTAGAACCTCTTCACTCCCTCAAAAATAGTGGCCACTACTAAAATCTGGTGTGCCATTGTCCCTATAACCAGAGATCATGCTATTCAGTCCAATCACGCATATGTTATTTGCATATATGCAAGCTCTTGATTGGACTGGCGATACCAGATGTTGCGCTGAGGTGTTGCGATTTTTCTCACACTCTAAGTGGTCTCTTTCTATATTCAATAAAATACTGCTTATACAGATTTATGCTTAATCTAGGAACCCTATCTTTATGATGGTTCTGTTTCTGGACTCAACACCTCTATAGTGGTAGAATTATTTCTAAAAATTCTGCGACAAAAACCAGATCGTACATTTATATCTCAAATAATGTTAACGCTCCTCACAATGATAAGAGTGTAGCTCAGCTGATCTTGCAGCTGCACGAATTACTATTGAGTGACCTTACGATCCCATAACACCCCCTCTTTCTAAGGAATTTACATACCTTGTAAGGAAAAAATATTCCTCTACTAATGGGTTGTGATGCTAATGCCAATCACACTATATGGGGAAGTACGAATGTTACCAACAGAGGTGCTGCTCTGTTTAACTATATAAGTTCCTCAGAACTTCATATTCTCAATGTTGGGTGTCAGACCACTTTTGTTAACTCAGCTTGTAGTGAAGTGATTAACATCAGTTTGTGCTCCATGTCCATCACTGAGTTAATCTTAACCTGGAGAGTGACGAATAACGCTTAAACCTTAACGTAATAGGAAGTTACTCTATTGGGATTCATTTACTCTTGAGCTTGCAAAGCAATTTCAACTGCATTCGAGATTTCGTGTCCACTTGTCATTAATCATAAAACTAACTTTTTGGTGTTCTAATCTTCAAAGGTGAAGGAAAACCACTAGGAGGCTGAAAAATAAAGCCAAGAGAACTAATATTCAGGCTTACAGGGTTGGTAAATTCTGTGAAACTGCACTACATGAACTTGTAACTAGGAATGAAAGATCAATGTGTAATAGTGAGTTTCTTGTGAGTACTTTCCTGGATATTGCAGAAGCCTTTGATAGTGCATCGTTCAATACGATAATGCCTGTACCAAATTCCAAATCCGGTATCGAATCAATAAATTGAATAAATTTCGCATCGTTATCCCCGAGCTAGATGATAGTTCGGTTTCAGTCAAAGTTGCCAGGGGTTGTCCACAAGGAGGAGTGCTTTAATTGCCATGTTTAAAGACAGGCTGTTGCCTGAATTTAACTTTTACAAATCATTCGAGGTGGTTTACCCATCGAGCGATAAGTGGTTCTCACCAAACTTTCTCAAGCGGAATCGCGGTTACTCGCTGTGCCATTATAGCTATTAATTTCGCGGTTAATGGTGAAGATATTATTTTCTGTACTGACAGTAAATCTGTCCTCAAAAACTTAAATAATCCTTTCACCAACTCAAAACTGGTGAAGGATTGTTAGAATTTTGTAAATCGGTCTTGTTTGTGACCTGCGCATTGTGACGATTTTGGCAATTTGGCAACAATTGGCTCACGTTAATGTGTCGTTGGACCTGAATCTCCTGCTCCGTTTCTTTACATTGTGAAAAAAATAATCAAAAATGCTGCTTCACTTAAAGCAAGCGTGGTTATCTACAACACCTGCCGTAAGGCGAAATACTTTATTAGTGAGCTCAATTCGAAGCTGACTGAGTACGCTCTTTCATTAAAAACGGATAACTTAAGAATAGTGTATCGATTCTTATTGGCCATGGCCGTTTCAAGGGTCATTTCAATTGCATGGGATTATCCAGCAATGCCGTATGCGACGAATGCCTTGAAGAACATGATTATATAGCATACACTTCATCGGCAACTGCCCTGCGCTTTCGACTGTATTAGATCTCATGTGTTTAATTCCAAGACAATTCCTGTGCATCTACTATCCAGTCTGTCTTGGTTCAAACTTCTCCAATTTGCTAAGGATACAAAACGCGTGTGCGTAATTTGATAGAATCCAAGGTTACCACCATAGGCTTTGCTATTTTTCACAGCGTTCAGAATTTAAGTAAAAATAAAAAAAAATATTAAAATTTAGGATGGACCCAGCTAATTTAAATTAAATTAATTTTTTTCAATTTTTATTAATTCATAAATTTTATGATATTTTACAAATAAAAATATCGGTACTAAATTTTAGTCGACCTTCCGAAGCGCTCACATAGTAAAACACATGAAAATATGTCGTGCACTGATGCAAGACAATTTTTCGTGTGTTTTACTATGTGAGTGCTTGGAACAATCTACTAAAATTTTGTATCTTGGTTTTTTTTTGCCTCAAGTTAACGAAAATTTGATTTCAGGCATTAATAAATATTTTAAACATAAAAGTAAATAAACTCTCCAATTCCTTTAGATCTGTAAATGTTAGAACGCTTTAAGGTATTTTATCAATGTGCTTCGATCGTATAAACAATCTCAAATAACACAAAACTATTTTATACCTTTTGGTGGTATAGCTCGAGGTATATGATTTTAAAGACGTTTATCTTAAATCAATGATTTGACGTGTGTTGAAAGTGTATATCTGTACATACCAATATGTACAAATAATTTTTTCATTTTTTAATTTCTTACAAATTGTTAGCGATAATGATCGTTAAAATGAAACATGTAAAGAATTGTGTGGGTGTCACAATCATTTTTTGTGTATATGGTGTGCGGATGTATGATTACAGCTATATATGTATGTACATATATATATATACAAGATAATCTCTTTCAAGGTACAATGCATTGTGTACATGTTTCTGCGCTTAAACTTATATGTTTATACAGTTATACAAATATATAAATTGGACACTGCATTGTATACATACATATATATGTTTGTATACGATGTGGGTGTTGTGGGTGTCGCGCTTAAAACAAAATAAATTAAAATCAATATAATAAAGTGGATCAGACTTGTATAATATTCAATTTCTTAATTAAAGAATGATTTAAGAAAATTAAATCCAATCAAGATGCGTGATGATTCACTCTGTATCATATCATCTCTATATACGCGCGTATCGAACATCACTTTTGAATTTTAATCTATATATCACCATTGGACGAACAATACATATACATATACATATACATATACAACAAAAATACTTAAATAAAATTGTATCTTGAAGACGCGTTTAGTGCGTCTGTTATATAAAATCCAAAAAAAATTAAAAAATTCACTTGAATTTTTTCTAAATAGATTAAGTGGCGGTTAACATATATAAATACTCTGGGAGATGAGTGGTTTTGGAAAAATATTTCCGGTTCGCATATATGCGTAAGTTATTTTTGGAAATGCAAATTGACATATGTTGTGTTTGTACATAACATAAATAATGTTTTAAATGTATGCGGTCAAAATTTTTATTTTAAAATTTTTTGATGGTTTTGGCGGGGGTGGCGTCATTTTATGACCGCAACATCAAAATGAAATATTTGATTTATTTGGCTTAAGCGGTTTTTGACATTTATATGTTATTATTGTTGACACCATAAGATTAACGTATGGTTTATTAAGTTATATGTGCGTGATTGACGAATACATGATATAAAATTTGACGATGAAGTGTAACCAATTGACCGGAGTGAAGCTGCTAACAAAAAATATATCTCTTTTAGTAACACTCAAAATACAATTCTTATTGGAAACAATTTGTGATTTTTAATTTTGTCAAGTGGAAATTTAAAAATTTGCAGATATGATGTTTTATAAATTTTAAGCCGAAATGAGGTGCGCTTGGTGGGATAAATTCTGTCAATAAAAATTTGGGAAATGTTGTGTTGCAATGGGGTCCAATAAAATTGATTCCGTTATCACTATGTATCTCTTTACATATGCTTCTGCGGGCTATACATTTTCGGAGAGCTGCAATGTAGGATTCAGTGGTTAGTTCGGAGACTAGCTCAATGTGTGTGCTATTATATAGGTTTTATATGTCTTTTGGCCTCTTCCTCTGGCTAGGCGGGTTTTAAAGGGACCAGCATAATCGACGCCAACTTTAACGGCCGTGTAATTTTCTCTCCTTTATATTTCTCGCACCTCACAGAACCATGAACTATACTCTTCTAAATAGTTGTCTCCAGCCCAAGATTCAATATATGGAGGTAACATACGTGATGTTCTGCTACAACGAGTTTGCTGAGGTCATCTTTTCCTGGTAATATTAATGGGTGTTTAATACTGTACGTTACTGAGGCATTTGCGATCCTTCTACCGCGACGCGTAGTAGGCCTGGATCGTCAAGGAATGACATAACATTTCCTACTCGAAATGTCTTGCCTGTGAATGATTTTGCTGAAGCTTGAGTTTCTTCTGATTAGATCGTCGATTATGTTCGGTTGTTGAAGTTGAGCATGTATTGATTGGCTACGCATTTCCTTGATTGTATTTGTTTAATTTTCGGGATGTTTTTGGCCAATTTTCTCGATTTGGAATCTAATAATTTACTTGGTTCGATTCCTCTTGACGCGCGCAGTCAGCTAGGTTATCTTTGGAATCAACATGTTTCCATTGTGACCTATTCATGGTTAGTATTTCCCCATTTCTATTTTCAATGAACGTATTCCATTTTGTTGGAGTGCAATCTAATACAATCAGTCCGAGAATCAGTTTGAGGGAGTGGGGAGGTTCACATGTTTGGGCCCTCTTATGTTTGGATGTGAAAGTTGGGCGCTGAAGACTGTGTACGAAAGATGTCTACTTACAATTGAGAGAACATAGTACAGAGCTCTATACAATATCATGATCAGGGATCTTTTGAATATTCCTAATATTGTACAGTTCGCGAGTACGCTGGATCGGTCACGTTTTGCGCGCTGATCCGGAACGAATTGTGCAGCAATCTCTGAAAGGAGAGCCACTAGATGGTAAGCGCAGAGGTCGTTGCAGGCGACGATGGCTTCACGGTGTAGAGAACGAGTTGGCTTCTACAGATTATCTAAGACAGTATCAAGACCAAGCCCAGGATCGAGATTTACTTTGAGATTTACAGGATTGAGATTTACTTTACATTGAAAATAATCTTTCTGCGGATTCCAGTGTAACCCCAGTAATTTGTTTCAATACTTTGGTGGATTGGGAGAAAATTATTAGGATTAACTGATCGTCTGTTAACCATTTCCTAAGCTGAAATCCGCATCGTGAGAGTATAATGTTTATGTTAGCCTTTAGTGTTATTGCTTCGGCTAATGTGTCCACTCATGTCATGAGGTCTCTACGTATAGAAATCATTCATAATATGATTTGTTGGTTCTGGGAAATGATCTTTGTATTTTGCTGCTGCCTCGTTAAGTGCTAGATAAGTTCCACTTGCTGTACCATAGACAACAGTCTGGAGTTCGTGGTATAATGTTTGTCGGTAGAATCTCGCCATACTATTCTCTGATATTAGGTATCCTCTTCTGCCATTGAGACTTGTCGGAACATTTTTTCAACATCGGCGGTGAACACCATTTTAAATAACTGTAAGACAATCGTTATCGAAATTCCCATTGTAGTTTCTGCGGAGCCATCAAAGACGACGCATAACTTCGTTGTGGTACCTTGTTCTTCATTAACAGCTTTCATATGCCCCAAATTGAGATATTCTGACATAAACATTTTATACATCGTGGCAAACTGTTCGTCGCTCGCATAGTGAAGTGATTCGGTGCTGTAATTTTACCTTCAGCTAGCAACTCTTAAAAGATATCTGCTCCAATGATGATGTCGATTTTTTTGCCCTTATAGAGATGGGGATCTGCAAGTTCATAGTCATTGAAGAAGAAAAGATCGATACGTTGTGAAATTGATGGTTGTCTGGCAGTTAGTTTTGGTAGAATGAATGCTTCGAGTTTTAGGGTTGGGTTGTCTTTATTCCACGGTGTTGCCATTAGCATAAATAATCCTCTTGTACATCTACCTGAATGGTCATTTTGGCTCGGTTTCTTGGTAATCGTAGTCTCTGTGGATAATTTTCACTGATGAGGGATTATTATTATTATTATTAAAATTGGCTGGAACGAGGATTACACACGCAATGCCACAAAGGTCCATTGTGCAAACCTATGATTCTATCCCAATTCGTAAACGCGCGCTGCTGCCTTCGCAAACTGAACTAGTTTAGATCAAGGCAGAGAGGACAACTGATCTAAATTTAAAGACCTGAATTCGTATAGAACTGAAAGCAAGAGAACCGCTCACGAAGGGAAGGCAGTCCTCGCAAATAACATCATATGTATGACATGCCATGTGCCGTAAGAATCGCTACCAAGATTCTTAGCTGGTTCTTTTTTAAAGACAAAGTATACTTCGTTGACCTCAAATTGGGCTCCTTAATAACGTACTTCCCCTTCGACCTTAGGTCTTTCAAAGCGTAGTCCTTTATAATTTTCTTCCCGTAGTTGAAAGAAACAGGAACCGCTGGTTCAGACCCAACAAAAGTCAATTGGGAGCCAGCTTTGGCTAAACAATCCGCGAGATCATTGCCTACGATGTCACAATGAGACGGTACCCACATGAGCGTAACTTTATTGTTAGAACGAAGAACGTTCATGAAATGTTTACATTCCTTGACGAGTTTAGAAACAGTCAAGGGATTTTTTAAAGAGTTAAGTACAGCTTTACTATCTGTACACAGTAGAATACTTTTGTTTTTAACAGCAAAATTTAAAGCCTCAATAACACTACGTGTCAGCGCTATTAGTTCCGCCTGAAAAACAGTACAATACGAACCAAAACTACCGAAAAGTCTAAGATCCGTCCAAGGACAGTATAGATTCTGAGGGATACTTGTGATATAGATTCTAGTAGTGCTCTACATAAATATTTTTAGTTTAGTGCATCGGTTACATGTACCAAGGCAGTTGGAAGTATATTGAGCTTCCTAGTTTGGTGCTTGTGGTAATACTGGAGCGTTGGTTTGTGTTGGTGTATTATCGTGCAATAAGCTGTGGTGTTTTCTATTACATACATACTTACAACGAAATTTTGATTTGCAATAAACACTGTGATTGTCATTCAAGCAGTTGAAGCATCGGTTTTATTGTACTAGCAAGGATTTTCTATGAGCCACTGACATATCTTTAAACCTTTTGCACTCATGCTGAAAATATTTGATTATGATTTGCCTGATATGTGATGATATGGCTTCTAACGTTTTGTTTCAAGTGATTTGATTGAAGTTGCGAGTGTTTGTTTTGGCAAAAGTCATAAAATTGTTTAAAGTTAGTAAGGTTATATTCTGCCAAAATTTGTGCCAATAAACTATTGGTCTTGTTGTCAAGCTTGCTCACTACAATATGGATTAACTAATGGTCTCTCGTCACCGCTTCTTCACTCATCGTCCTTAGCCCTCGAATGATTTCGTCTGACGTATCTAGTACTCGAACGTTTCTGTTGTTAGGTATGGTGAACGCTGCTTGAATTAAGAAACTTTTTATGAATGCATAGATGGTATGCTTTTTACGGTAGTATTTCTATCTCTCTCAACCTTCCCAGAGCCTCGAAATAATGCTAAAAAGCTTTAATAAACCTCATGCTTCTCCTTTCAACGAGCCCTTTAAATATTGGAGCTTTTGGGATGTAATTCATTCAGTAACATTCAGTGTAGTTGTGGGGATAGTTTTATGTCCACGGGTAGTTTTGGGTAGTTTTACGTCCACGTGGTTTCCCATCATAGAAGAATCTATAAACGGTTCCTTGTAGAGGCCCGTTGGCTCTGCCCTTTTTCTTAACGCGAGTTGTAATGCTTGTACTTGTAATCGATATACGCATCCTAATTTTTGTAGTTATCTTTTACATAGGAACGTACAGCGCAACGAGAATTGTTCTATTCACCCTCTCCAACGCATTTGTTGGCGGAGCGTATAACGGTGTAAATTGATGAAGAACGCAATAATTTTCCAAGAAATCTGCTAGCAGTTTCGATTTAAATTGGGGTCCATTATCGGTTGTAAGTATTTCTGACACATCAAAAATACTAAATCTAAGCGACTCCAGTATAACAAATATTGTATATTGGTCCAACAAAATTCGAAAGTGTGTATTATACCTAACCGACTCCGCGGATGAGGTCCCAAAAAATCCATGAATAATTTTTGAAATGGGCTAAATATTTTCGTAAATTTACCCATTTCAGGCTGTGTGGCGTATAGTTGACAGCTTTCGTGGATTTACAGGTTTCAAATTTTCGTATATAATCTTTCACATCACGAGCCATCGTAGCTTCGTGACTTATTCTGGAAAGGGCATCGGGTGCTATGTTTTGCGAACCTTTCCTGTATTCAATTTTGAAGTGATATCCTTGCAATTGTTGGCTTCATCGTGCTAACCTTCCCGACTAGCATGCTCTGCGATGATGGTGAACGTGTGACCCCCCACATATGGTCTAAATTTTTGTACACTTGAAACTGCCGCTATGCACTCCAACTCTGTGACACTATACTTACAGAATTGAGCTTGCGGCTATAATAAGCTATTGAATGTTCACGCTTCCTATTCCATTTGAACTCGCGTCGCACTGAATATAAAATGGTTGGGTAAAATGATTGGTACGCAAAAGATTTGCTGAAATCAACGCGTTTTTTACCATATTATACGCTTCCTCTGCTGATTCATTCCACATTAATTTTTGATTCTTTTTTGATAAATCAGTTAGAGGAGCTATTATAGATGCATAACAAAATATGAAGTAATCTCTGAGATTTCAATCATTTGGCATAGAACGGAACCACTTCTACACAATATTCGATGAATATGATAGATTTTGCAAATTTGTCACTAGAGCCCAGTTTTTTTTATGGAACCTTAGATTTGATTTTAATTGGATTCCAATGGGATTTTCGTTCTGTCATTTTTCTCTAATTGGAACCGTATACGTATACGTGTTATTTTTTGTTAGAAACATCACAGGCTAAAATAATTTGATTAATTTATACTCTAACCAATTAAAATATACTAATTAAATTAATTATTTACAATTATTTTAATCGTACTGTAATGGTAATGTTTTACCTAAACAAAATCGCTGTGTGTCTACAAAACTATATACAAATTCTAATGACGTTAGTTGTAAATATCGTCTATATACATAGAAAGTCAACATTAACCTACGCTAATAAAACTTATTTCTCGTTGATGATGATGATGATGATGGATCGTTAAAAAAATATTTCTTTGTACAATACGTATATATGTAGTAATTACTCCTGGATAAACAATTTTATTTTATACTTCCTTAAAAAGCTTTATAGATGTAAAAACACATAAGACTCGCGCACAGACATACACACATATAAAAATAATAATGGTTAATTTTTTGAACACTTGAGGGCAACTGTATATATATATACCAGGAAGTTGAACAGCAATTAAGCCATGTTGTTATGATCGATTATATAGCGATCGATCATGGGTTATCATTAAAACACACAATACACAGTAGATATTCCACACAACACCTTTTATATACACGCGCATATATAATTCAAAAATCAAAAACCACCGCACAATTTCTATATCACTCTACATATATGTACCTAAATGTACGTATATATAACTTGCAACAAATCTTGTCCGCCTCTTTTATGCATATATTATTAATAAAAACTATATTTATTGACCAATAAAATTATTCCAATTCGAATCGTCGATCGTCATACATTTTTTAAACTTTCATTACATAAATTAAAAAATAATTTCACGAAATTACAATTTTTATGATCTCACACACAGCGTGCAAGTTTTCTGATACATCTACATAGGGATATGGTCGGTCTGAATCGAAACATTGTGTGAATCGATAAAATATAATTATATACGCGAGATGCGATTGTGCAAAGATTTAAAAGCACCCACGAAGATATATTTAGCAACAATGTATATAAGTATGTATGGAATGGGATGCTTAATCGATTATAAATTAATAATTTTTCAATTACTTGGACAAATATTGATATACGTTTTGCATTTAACTGTTTTAATGCGCGCGGTAATAAAATAGATGTTAATGCAGTGGTCGATTATTATTATACATTTACAGGTTGTTTGCGACCATAAAAACCAACCATTTAATTCGTATTTTCATTATTCTTGTAATTAATATTTATTGACAACATTCACTTGCTTCACGGTGGCATGAAATCACATCAATCACTCTGTTAATTTTGAATATATTCTAAAACTTGTTAAATTACAAAGCTTTGTATCCAGGCCAAATGTTGGCACTTGGTAATGCTTCAATGAAAAAAAAAAAAAATTTAGAAAGTAAAAGTTATATTCTGATTAAATTCTAGAATTTGGCCGCCCTCATTAGTACCTTATATCCTTGCTTTGTTGTTCGAGAGTCTTGGATTCGACTCCCGGTGGTGAGTTGTATCGCACCATTGGCCCGTTAGTGGCATTGTGTGCTGGAATAATTCGTCCATCTTTAATTTATTTTTAAAATTATGGAAATTTAACCGAAAATTTTATTAAACTCTCTCAACGCTCTATGATTTTATTTTTATTGGTTTCTAATTGATTTGTTTTGGCCCTTGTGGTCGGGGGCACTTACATGTCTCGTAAATCAAAAATAAAAATGGATACAACTAAAAAAAGGTCTAATCACATGCATGAAGGAGAGTCGGCTGGAACTCGTTGCTCTTCCAGAAACTCGCTGGCCAAGAAGACTATGCGACCCAAGGCTATACGTTGCTCTAGTTGACATGGCCTGGGAAATCTAGGAGCTGGATTTCTTCTTAGGCCGCAGATAAAGAAGGGTGTTTTGGATTTCCAAGCAGTCAATAACAGTGACTTGGATGATCTGATGGGATCTACCCCCGAACACGATCTAAAATGGTAGTTGCGGGGACTTTAATGCTAGACCTGGCCTAAATCAGGCCGACTAGTGTGATAACATAGGCCCGTAATACCGACACGAAACTGCGATCGATAATGGTGAGAGAATGATGTACTGTGCTAACGACCTTAGTGTAGGGTCAGCAACTAAATACGTAGGCAGTGATTATCATTTGATCGCTGCAAAGCTACGATGGAAGTTTTCCTACAGATCTTGGAACATAGC
Organism: Tipula unca; assembly: GCA_951394425.1. Taxonomy (NCBI): domain Eukaryota; kingdom Metazoa; phylum Arthropoda; class Insecta; order Diptera; family Tipulidae; genus Tipula; species Tipula unca. Next base: position 181,213,448 of record OX596382.1, on the reverse strand, counting down.
GAATCGCATAGAACGTTTCGACTGGGAAGGTCTGATAAATGAAGGTAAAAAATACGATATCAGGATCGTGTGAGCGACAACATTGAGGAAGCCAATTACCAGTATAACTGTGTGAACTCTATCTGGGAGGTACTGATAGCTTCGGTTGTCAGTGCTGCTTAGCGGGCTTAATATAGTGTAAGTTGGACCCAGGAATGATTGGTTTAATAACGAGTGTCGTCTTGCAGTCTAGCAACAAAATAAAGCCCATAGTGAAGTGCAACAACGTCCCTCAAGCGGATTTGTAGACAGAAGTTCATATTGTGTATGAAGTAAGATCTCAGCAAGTATGCTGGCTCGGTCACGTTCTGCGAGCTGATCCGGAGCGAATTGTGCAGCAATCTCTGAAAGGAGAGCCACCATATGGTAGGCGCTGAGGTCGTGTCAGGCTACGATGGCTACACGATGTAGGGAACGACTTGGCCTCTTCAGATTGTCTTAGACAGTATCAAGACCATGCTCAGGATCGAAATCGTTGAATCCAGATTGTTGACTCAGTAAGGGGCCAGTAATGACCTTTAAAACTGTTCATTATTAGTATTAAAATTTATATTTAACAGTGAAGTTAATACTAAAAAAAAATAACAAACTTACAAAAATTATTTAAATATTGAGGTGTTATGGAAATTTTGTGCTTCCAATTCCAAAGATTTTCACATGCTCTCAGGTTTTTGAAAGTATAATTTTAAACATCATAGACCATCTAGAATTTTTCACAAAATTATGAATTTCAATAAATTTGATCGATTTTTTTAACCGATCCACAAGTATTATCATCGTCTATATGGTCTATGGTAGCCTATTAAAACCTATATTTTTATGGATCGAAACTCAATTCTGGATTTTACAGAGTTTGGAATTTCAATATTTTGAATAATTTATCTCAATTGAACTTTTATTTAATTATTCCAATTTGATAACAAAATAAAATAATTCAATTTGAAAACATAACAAAATTCCAGCACATTCAAAAGCACATTGAATCAAATTTCCGTGAAATACAAGGCTCTACCATATGTTCCTATATAAAACGTAATCCCTATATTGACGTATATGGAATTCAGCTATGGGGTTATACCGCAGCGCATCAAATATAAACAATTTCCAACGGACGCAATCAAAAATACTCCCTTGTATTACAAATGCTCCTTACCCATAAGTAGTACAGATTAAAATGAAGCTGCACATATGTCCGAAATTAAGCGATGTGCATAAATCAATTTTGAGGCAGACAGGAAGAGGTGCAAAGAAGATAGAGCATGTTTCTGACAACCATCCTGAAGTAAAACTGCTGAAGTGGGATTAGCTGTTTGGATCTCACCACTTCAGAGGCCCATCTGTTAAGCTATCGAAAATGTTCGATAAAAATAAAAGAGCACGTGCTAGCTCAACATTGTTGGTCCATCTCCACTGGTAGGGCGGTCGGTGCATTCCTACAGCAATGAAATGTATAGATTGTCGACAACTTTTTGGGTTTTTCTCACGAAAGCTGTTAGCAACAGAGATAAAATACTGCGCCTTTGACAGGAAACTCCTCGCTATTTATTTAGCCCACAAATATTTTTGAAATTTCCTGGAAGGTATATGGACAATGTCCTGTCTATACAGATCATAAGCCTCTACTAACAGCAATAGTCTCCTGAGCGAAAATATCCCACGGCAAACTCGACATGTTGACAATATCGCTCAGTTCGCACGATGGAAATTCAAGGATTCAGTCACGGATTAGCGATCTCGTTTCAACAATAGACTCTGTCAATCTTGATCTTTAAAATCCAGCTCAGAGGCAACAATCTGATGATGCAAACTCAAATTAGAACTCACCATCCTTCCAGAATTTAAAAATTATTGCGAAACATCAACATGCGTAAATAGACCATTTGTTCCGGCATCATACAGACATATATAAGTATCACATCAACATATGAGCAGTTCGAACACATACACACGGATATAGTGGGACCATTGCTAAAATATTGAATATGTGCTTACCATTGCCGATTGCTTTATTCGTTGGTCTAAGACATACCCTATTTAAGAAAGCACCATTGGCACTAGTGTTTACTAGCCGCTAATAGAATTCGTACCACATTCGGCAACTTAAATATTCGCTCAATTCTCGAGAAAATACAATACAATACTCACCAGCTGAACTAGTTTATGGTAAAGCCTTCAGATTACCAGAAAGTTTTTCGATCCACATGACTCTTCATACTCACAAGTCAACTAATCCGCCTATTTTTATTCCCAAGTACTTAAATAATTGCGAGCACGTATATTCGTTCGCATTGACAGAGAACGAATGGGCCTAAGACCTAAGTACGAAGGACCTTACAAAGTTATTTGTTGTTTGCATAAAAATTACATCCTTGATGTAAAAGGCAAAAATATAAACGTTTTTATTGACAGACTAAAGCCAATATACAGTATCCTAGCTGAGTGTAAATAATTATATGTTCCGCAACAAAGTGTTTTTCATTTAAAAACAAACGAAGAACTAAGCGGACAATATAAACAATTAGTGCCGATATAAGTCATGCACAATCAAGTGGACCTATCGCGTACACCTGTTAAATCGAATCGACCGAGCTAATCGACGAAACGCAATAAAATGCCTTGGTATCCATATTAGATGGATGTCGGACTGATCTGCCAGTCTTGAACTACTGTCGGCGTGAGGAGGTGAATATCACTAGCTGATATTACATTAAACCTCGATCGTACCTGGCTTCGCTTGCCGCAGTTATTTCAGCTTGAAAAACGCTACAATTGTCGAGGAGACGGTAGGAGAGGTAATTCGGAAGCATCCATCTCTCGAGGGGGTCACGGTCAGATATTTTAAATCAAAAGATTTGAGTTTCGGTACAGTATCGTCGATGGTTTTAGGAAACTCTTTGTTACACAGAATAGGTAAGTGTCCCGCACTGATACAGGTCAACCAACAGGCAGTCGGATTTCAGTCTTATTGATAATACAAGCTGCCAACTATTTTCCAAAGATGTTCTCCTCAGTGCATTGAAGAGCGATATTCCATTATTAATTATAAATCGAAATTAGGTATGAGTTCCAATTCTAATCAAACTGCAATCAAATATAGAAATGGCTTTGAGTCAAATTCACCTAATGATTGCTCATAAACATCTTTCTAATTGAATTTAGTTTCAGAATTTAATAAAAATGGTCAAGCTTCAATCAAATTTTTTTGTGGTACTCTTTTTCAAATCATTCAAACTAGAAAAAAAATTGGAATTGTTTTGTGCCTAGAAATTATAATAATTATATCTAGGTATTGAATTCGCGACCGAATCTGAAACTTAAAATTTTGTTTCAAACTAAAATTGAGTGAAATTTGATTAAAATTTGAAACAAGTTTGATTAGACTGAAACATTTTAATAAATCAAATGAAAATCATGAATTGGTCAGATTGACCTCGCATTTTAACGAATAACGGCATAACTTTTCCGTTTTTGAAAGAAATACTTTTTTATTTTCAAAACCTAATTTTTTTTGACAGGCAAACCAATAAATAACAAATAAGTCTAAGATTGCGGAAGTCATGTATACTACTATTTCATGCATGTATCATATTTCATTCAAGCCAATAAATCTTTAATGAGTACATACATATACAAGAAATTTATTGCATTGTTTTTGCGAATTGTATTAACATTGTTAAACGTATAGAGTTACCGTATTTAGAAATAAATTGTTTTGAACATCTATATAGGTAGCTTAGCTGAAATGTACAAAGGATATAAATCAGGTGGATTTGAGTATAGTCAGTAGCATTATACATATGTGTTTGTGATTGCCGATTATCAATGCATTTAAAAAAAAAATGTTTATTATAAAACCATAATCGGATTTTCTTATATATCCATACACGACTTCTTCGTCGACGTCTTCTTGTCTTGTCTTACGATTTCTTATATATGCTATTTCAAATTTCATGGCACAACGTGCGGTAATAAAATGTTAAAACTCTTTACGTTTCGTATTTAAGTATTTTTGAAGTTGAAGAAATGACTTTCAAGTGAATATATTGAAGAAACCGCGATTTCATTCATAAAAACTTCATTGATTACAACAATGAATGTAAATGTATATAATCAACTCTCGTAGATATGTGTGTGTGTATGTATACTACATGCATATATGGAGATACAGTTAATATTCTTGTTTTTGATTCGTCTTTCAACTATATATACACATATATATTGTAAGACGTTTAGACGCGGTTGTTGTTTTTATGAATGAAATTTAATACTTTTTTTTTGTTCGTTTATGGATCGAACGAGATTTAAGTACTTTGATTGCATGCGCACGGTTATTGTGTGATAAATGAATCGTATGGATTATTGGTTGGGAAATTTGTATCATATGTACAGTGGTTTATGGTTTTTCAATAGTCCGTAAACGTATACATATACATAAAGAATAATGTGTTTGGGACAAATGTGTACAAGTGGCATGAACCTTTGAACTATAAACATATTGATATTTGTACGTATTTGGTTTTTAATTTCAAAGTAATAGTCCAATATTATATTACGGTATGCCTCGCCCTCCTATACATGGTAGCACAGATTTATTGAGTTTCCAAAATGTGGATTTATAAATGGATGTGAAGTATTCCACACTTTTTTCCACAGTAATACGTATGCAAATCTTATTGGAATCAACATGTATGTGAAGTTAGCCCGAAAAACCATCCCGAAAAAGGTCTTTTCAATTTTGGTACGTGTCTATGCTAAATTTTACACCAGCCCGAAAAAATATATGGAAAAATGTCAGAAAAATCCATAGCATCCCGAAATTTTAAATTGGTGTACATTTTCAAGTAAAAAGTTTAACGTATAAATTAGCCGGAAAAATTAACGACATTTTTAAAACAATTGATACATTTTTCTTATTTCAGTTTCAATATACAATCAAGAATCAATACCAAAATGTATAATTTTTTTACGAAATCCAAAAGATGGTCTCTAAAAATAAGTACATTCATCCCACAAATAATGACATATAGCCAATCTTCGTATCATGGAGCTAAAGGTTTCGTCTAGGGTCATTTGTATTAATTAATAGATTCAATAGTATTTTTATACGAATTATATGAAATCTTTATAATTTTTTGAGGAAAATCCTAGGGATAACCCCCTCTGGGTTATGGTCTCGAAAAATAGGTACATTAATCTTACAAGTAACAAATATTACAAATAAGATAACCTATATAGATAGGCTATATGGCATTATTTGTGGAATACATGTACCAAATTTTAGAGACCATAACCCAGAGGGGGTTATCCCTAGGATTTTCCCTAAAAAATTATAAAGATTTCATATAATTCGTATAAAATTATTATTGAATCTATTAGTACAAATGACCCTAGACGAAACCTTTAGCTCCATGATACGAAGATAGGCTTTAGGTCATTATTTGTGGGATGAATGTACCTAATTTTAGAGACCATACCCCAGAGGGGTTATGTCTAGGTTTTCTCTTTAAAAATTAATAAGTTTGGGGATAATTGTTTATTGATAATTAATTTTGATCTTTTATAATTAAAATTACTTAGACTTACTTATAAAGTAAAATAAAAATAAAAATTATTTATGAACGGTTTTTTACAATTTCTTCATACAAAATTTTTTCGGGATGGACTGTTTTTTTTCTTTATTTGCTATAAATTTCGTGCTGAGAGCGAAGACACTTTTGATATTTAGCATAGAAACATTCTGAAAAGACTTTTTTCGGGATGTAGAGGTTTTTTCGGGCTAACTTCACATACATTTTTTTTTTTTTTTTAAACTGCCAATGGCTTTATTCTTGAATCTTTCTTTATACGAAACTTACAAGAAGTGTGCAAAGCTTACAATCTAAAATAAGTATTTCCTAAGTCCTTAACCTATGTTAAATACTTATTATTAGTATGCAGAAATATTAATTAATAATGTGTGTTAGCTTAAATATGTAATTAAATTAAATTTATCAATACATTAGATCTAGTGGATCTACTCTGCGAAGCCGTCTATATTTCGGTTGCCCTAATAGTTGTCTTGCTAATTCATTGGGGTGAGTTTCCAATTTCGAAAGGTACTTCAAACTGTGTGCTTGGATCATATCATTGACCGTTTTAATCCCAAGGTCTCGATGGATGTTGCAATTTCGGATATACCACGGAGCATTTGTAATACAGCGAAGTATTTTGGATTGCGTTCGTTGTAAAAGATCTATATTTGATGCGCTTGTACAGCCCCATAGTTGAATTCCATATGTCCATATAGGAATTAGGATCATTTTGTATATTAGAATCTTGCATTCTAGGGAAAGTTTTGAATTTCTTCCAATCAGCCAGTGCATTTTTGAGAATTTTATTTTTATTTGGTTGCGCTTTGATTCGATGTGTTTTCTCCATGTCAATCTTCTATCACGATGAAGACCCAAATATTTGACATTTGTTTGTTGAGGGATGTTGACATTGTTTAATTTCACCGCTGGGCATGTACGCTTATTCAACGTAAATGTTATGTGTGTTGATTTGGTTTCATTCGCTTTTATACGCCACGTTCTTTGCCAATTCTCAATTTTGTATAAGTGATCTTGCAATTCTCTTGACGCAGTTTGAGGATTTTTGTGTGAAAACATGATAGCAGTGTCATCTGCAAATGTTGATGTGACAACCTTATCAGTTATTGGTAGATCGGCAGTATACAGCAAATACAATACTGGCCCCAGTACGCTGCCTTGTGGAACTCCTGCGTTTATATCATTTAGTTCAGTAATGGCTGAATTGTGTTTAACCTGGTATTTTCTTTGAAACAAGTAGATTTCAAGGACTGCATGAAACTTTATTGGCAGACGAGTTTTAATTTTATATATAAGGCCCTCATGCCATACTTTGTCGAAAGCTTGCGCAATGTCTAGGAAAACTGCCGAACAATAATTCTTTTCCTCTAATGCAAATTTAATTGTGTTAACAACTCTGTGCACCTGCTCTACCGTGCCATGTTGGTCTCGAAACCCAAATTGGTGGTCTGGTATAATCTGTCCTTCAGATAATATTGGTTTTAATTTTTGTAATACCATTTTTTCAAAAAGTTTTGAAATCATCGGTAGTATACTTATTGGCCTGTACGATGCGACTTGTGTTTCGTCTTTTCCAGGCTTTGGAATCATTTAATTTTGAATCATTTGGAATCTTTGGAATCGTAATTTGCGATATTTTCCATTTTTTAGGGAAATACCCACATCTCATAATCGCATTAAAGATATAAGTTATGAGTTTCATGCAATTATCAGGTAATTCTCTGATCATTTTTCCGGTAATAAAATCGTGTCCTGGAGCTTTCTTTGGGTTTATACAATTTTTAATGGTATTTTTAACTTTTTTCCACTTAAATTTTAAAGGAATTGGTTTCAAAGGATCCTCCGTAAACTTTGGTAATTCACTGTTGCCAGTTTTTTCGTTTGGTGTGAATACTTTTTTCAAGTGGTTAGAGAAAGCAGTAGCCTTTTCTACGTCACTTCTGGCCCAATGACCATCTGGTTGCCTAATTGGTGGATTCGATAATGTTGGCCTCTTTAGTTTTTTTGTTGCCTTCCATAGTGAATAATCTGTCTTCTCGGTCGCCGAGAGTTCAGTAAGGTAACTCTGGATTCCTGAGTCTTCTTCTTCTCTCAATGCTCGTTTAAGGGCTTTAATAGCCCTATTCAATTTCCCTTTTAGTAATGGAGATTTTTGCTGCTGCCATAGCCGGCGTATTGTCCGTTTCTCTTGGATTAACTGCAGTATATTAGGTGAAGGCTTATTAGCTTTGTCAGAGGTGTGAATATCAGGGGTAGCCTCTTTTGCTGCTGTTTCCAATATATGTGTTAAATCATCCGCCGCAGCATCAATATCTTCCGGGGTGCAAAGTTGGATATCCAATTGGCAATTTTGTTCCACTATATTTCGGTATAGAGCCCATTTAGTTAATTTATTTGTTAGACGTTGGGGTGGTTCTGCTTTTAAAGCTCTGGTACTCAGAGTTATTATTATTGGTGAGTGATCAGATGATAAGTCATAGCAATCTTCTACCTGAGCATTGGTGCGTGCAATTCCTTTTGTTATACAAAAATCTATTAAATCAGGTATTTTATTTCTATCTGATGGCCAGTAAGTTGGGTGTCCAGAAGATAAATAATCTAGGTTTTTTTCGTTCATTGCTTCATATTGTTGCTTTCCTTTAGGCGTTGTTAATCTCGAACCCCATTGCAGATGTTTAGCATTGTAGTCGCCCCCTGCGATAAATTTAATGCCCAGCTGATTAAAATAGTCGATAAATTGCTGCTTTTTGATTGCGTGTTTCGGTGGACAGTAAACAGCCGATATTACACAGTTTCCAGGCCATTCCTCTAAGCAGATATTAGTTGCTTGGATGTGATCTTTATCATATTTGTTGAGTTCATAATGCTTTATTCTTCGTTTGATCAAGACCGCAGTGCCGCCGTGTGCTCTTCCATCTGGATGTTTGGTGTCATAAACTGAATATCCGCTGATTTTAAAAAAGGTATTTTTTGTAAAGTGTGTTTCTGATATTAGCATGATGTCTATATTTTGATCGATAAGAAAGGTCTGAACCTCAGCTTTGTGCTGTGAAAGACCGTTCGCATTCCATACAGCTATCTTTAGCAGCGTCATTTTTGGCTTTTGACAATAATTTGCATTAGTGTGTTCATATTTTGCATCATCATGCTCATTTGTCTTTCCATCATCATCATGAAACTTTGGATCGTTTCTGTCAATTTGTTTACTGTTGCGTGAATATTTAATTCTTCTTCGTTGAAATGAACTTTCGTTTTTGGGGCGGCACCTTTTAGGATGTTGGCATAGGAAACTCCTGGTTGTGCAAAATTGCTTGTAACATTCTCCAGGTCATTTTGTGTGGTTGAGTGTGCATTCGCTTGTTGGGCAATTGTACTTCTTGGAGTCATATCTCTTTGATTGTAACGTGACTTAAGCATTCGTTGCTCGGATCGCAACTTTGGATTGGCCTTACGCTTCAAATCCAGATATACTGGGCGACCTCTGTAGTTTGCTGTGTGATTTTCACCGCAATTACTACAGCGTTTTACTGATGGATCATTTCTCATCTTATCGCATTTTTTCGAATCATGAAGTTCGCCACAGATAACACAGACTTCACTCAACGTGCTTTTGTGTGCCCGTATTCTTGGCACTTGATGCATTGTACTGGTCCTGTTCGCTTTTTGGGTTCTTCTACAGTGATTTTGCGATGCAGTAAATATCTCAAGTTATATATGCTGTGGTTTCCTTTGTTTTTCTCATCTGGCTCTAATTCTATGCGAAACATCGGTTGAGGAACCTTCTCCCGATTTAAAATGTTTGCAATAGATTTGGCATGGAAACCTTGCTCAGCGAGAGCCGCATGAATGTCGGTCATTTCTACGCTGCTCTCCATTCCTTTTAAAACAACAGTCAACCCTTTTTGACTTTTCAGCTGGTAAGTGTAATATCCGCGCTTTCCGGTTTGATCGAAATGGTTTACAAGCGCTCTGAAACCATCAATTTCCATAGGTTGGATTTTCGTTTCTTTGATATTGCCCCTTTTAAGCGGGGCAATATAAAATTTTGACTCAGTTAACTTGTCGATTGTATTAACGAGTTCATTATTTGACGCCTCTCTTAAATAAATTGGTGGCGGCTTTTCGGTCTTTTTAGCTAATGTTTCATCGGCGCCATCCTCTTTCAAGCTAGAAAATCTATTGCCGAGAGGTATTTGATAAGCGTCATGTTCTAATCTAGACGCTTTAGTCTTACTAGCTAATTGCGCTGATTTCGGGCTTCTTTTTCTTTTGGTCTGAACAGTTATATATCTGTCCATACCGGTTTGCACCAAATTTTCTTTATTTAAGTGACCTATCTCACTAATTAAATTAATTTCATTATTCATGTTCACTGCACTGAGTTTATTTGCTGTTGAAGCGTTTATTTTTTCACTTGCATTTTTATTTATTTCATGTTCATTTGCTGTTGCAACATTTATTTTTTTACTAGTATTTTCTTTTGAGTTAAAAGGTGGTATTACCAAATTTGCTAAATTTGATGTCGAAGCACTTTTTTCATTTTGCGTTATTATATTTTTTTTGGGGCTATGTTCCACTTTACCCATTGCATGCATTGCATTATTCTGATTTAATGTTGATATTGTTTTTGGGGGAAAATAGGCCCTCTTAATTTTAGCACTAATTATTATTCGATATATGCACAGTAATTAAATTAAATATTAAAAAAATAATAAAAAAGAACTAACACTGCACTTTTTATTTTAATTTTATTTTACTTTAATTATATTCCGCGCACATTGATTTTACGTCCAAACTGCACGACGATCAAAAATCAACAATTACTTCACATACATGGAATCAACCATATCATATTGGATTCTAGCTCAGTTTTTATGTGTTGGTGCATAATGTACACTGTTCTGAATTCCAATTAATGCGATACATACAGCTCATAACTTGAGATAGCAAGATTTTAATTCTCGGCCATATGAAATTTTTCAGTTTTTTGACCATAATGTATGGAAATAGTGACCTGTAACCAGTATGCCATGCTGTTTTTCTGGTAGCTGGGATCAAAACACATCTACAGGAGCAGTTTAAGAAAAATCGTTCGAGTCAGAAGAGCTCCAGAATTTTTTGAATTCTCGGCCATATGAAGCCCAGAATGTTTTTACATTTATACATCCCAGACTTTTTCTTTATCACAAAAATGTACAGTTGGTACCAAAATACCCGGACTTTTTTAATATGTAAAATTTATTTGGTGGAAAATAACTTCTTCAGGGAAAGTCGTTAAATGGATGGTTATTTTCTCTTTGTGATTAAATTAAGGACCCTGTTAGCAAAGATAACGCGAGCTTTGATAATTTTGTGACCCTTGGAATTTCCGCAATATAAATAAATATGGCACCTTTGCGAACTTTTCAAAGAGAAAAATAGATTAACTAAGATTCCAGCGGCAAGCGGAATGAGAATAGCCCAACATTAAATCATTTTACTGATTATTGGTAGAATGGAAATTCAATGTAAAGGAATATCTGTCATATTATGCATTTTGATTATAGATTCAAGTCCATCTTGAATGGGGCCATTAACTCACAGAGGGTGTCAGACCCGTAGTAAATATAAACTTGTATAAGAAGATATCTCTATAGAGAGTTGTGTTAAACACAAGTTAGTGATAAACTCCATCTAAGACTTAATATAACCACAAGACCGATAATCACAAGTACCGTGAGGGAAAGTTGAAAAGAACTCTGAATAGAGAGTTAAACATTACGTGAAACCACTAAGAGATTAAACCCAATCAACTCGAACTTGTAAAAAAAGAGATTCATTGATATATAAAAAATGATTTATTAACAATATACTACATCAATGTGTGTGTTTCTTAAGGAACTATAAAAATATCTGACAGTATCATGACACATGTATCTGATCGTTCGAGCATTTTTGCAACGAAATTCGCTACGGTTTATGTTAAAAAAATGCAGTGTGCGTATCGATCAAATGATTTGGGACACCTGTGGGACCCGTCTTGAAACAACTTTCAATATTGTTTTGCCAATAATTTTTAACAATTTACCAATCGATATTCGATTGTGCAGTAGCTTTTCTACATTTCCGGCTTCACCAAACTAAAGATATCGACCGATTTTTATTTTTATTTTTTAATTGGTTGAAACACATACGGATTCTGCACTCAATGCCGGGACGGCCCATGGTGCAAACCCAGGATTCTATCATAGTTCGGAGAAGCGCACTGCAGCCTAGCCTTAGCAAACTGTACAAGTTTGAAACAAGGTATGGAGGACAACTGATCTACATTAATAGATCTACAGCTGAAAAGGAGGTAGGGGGTAGTTTTTGGCCTTGGTGGATTAGGAATATAGTCATCTACCTAGAGTACTATCGAAACCTGAGTCCAAATCTCTGGGTAGGGGTGCAAATAGCTCCTTAATAATTTTATTCGAAATAGCAATATCAGCTTCCCGATTAATTTATTCCTAGGGGTAGAGGGTAGTTTTTGGCCTTAGTAGATTAGGAATATAGTCATTTACTTAGTGTAACAAATATTTCTGGGAATTTCTTTAAGTTTCGAGTATATCGACTTAAATTAAATGTTGCACCTTTGTGTGAAGTTGTTCTGGACAATTATTATTAATGAGTTGTGCATTTAGCCTGAACATTGTTCACCAGATAGTTTGAGGCAATCATTTTGTATAAAAAGAAATTCAAATTTATGAGAAAATTATTTGAATGCTGGAGCGGCATTACGGTGTCTACGAATTTTCGTAAGAGATTTTAGAACGATTGATCCGGCAAAAATATATTGCTCCCTGCGCATATTCAAAACTTACTATGCATGGGGTAAGCGTAGATGAGATTAACGGGGGCACTGTGATCTATCTAGTTCATGGGCCTTTCAATTTTGTGGCTCTCGAATTGTTTTTATTCAATCCAGCGTTTGAATCGAGCGCTTTGTAATGAAAACGATAAAGTTCTGAAATATATCCTATACTAGGGCGGAACTATTTCTTATCCAATTATACTGAAGCTCGACATATTGGATAGAAACCTGATTTTAAATTGGATTTTGGATATAGTTATGGTATATAATCAACTAGGATTAAACTGTTCTAGGCACTGCCAGTTCTTAGGAGATAGTAGTGCAGAACTTTATGCCATTTACATTTTTTATATGGGGCCATTAGAAATTGGCCGATTGCAGGAATTTGATACCATACAGATTTATTTTATTCTAAATACTGGGATGGGATAAAATGTTTCAAAAATATTACTTTATGTATCTTGTTATGTATTACCAAAAAAAGACAGGGATGGAATGAAATTGTGTTGCCTGATGAACTTTTTTTTTCTGGAATGAAAAACTGGATAACTTCACATACTTAATTCGTTCTAGCTCCGCATGCAGAACGTACAATATCGGGGATCTTTATCAGATCTCTGATCTCTGTATTGCGTATACAGAGCTCGGTATTTACAATCTACTTCTCGTTTTGGCCATAAATCACTTCTTCTCTCAAATGTAAGAAACCATTCCTCATATACTCATCCGTCAGCGCCCAACTTTAACATCCATACATAAAAACGGGTCTGAACAATGCTTCGTAAAGCTTCAGCTTCACGGCCCTTGATAGGCTTTTAGATGTTAGCAGTGGCCTTAGAGAAAACAAAGCACGACTACAATGTTATCGTGAGTGATAAGAGAGACCAAATATTTAAACCTCTTCACTCACCAAACGTGTAGTGGCCACTACTAAAATCTAGTGTGCCAAATCTATAATGACCAGAGATCAAGTATTTTGTTTTGGAATAACTGATCTGATGTCCAACAGACGCTGAAAACTCTACAAGCGGATTTTGTATTTCCTTCACTCCGTTGCTATTCAGTCCAATCGCGCATATGTCAACTGCATATGCAAGCACCTGGATTGTACTGGCGATATAAGATGTTGCGCTAAGGTGTTTAAGTATTACGAAAGATGTACTCCAATATGAGACTTAAAAGTATCGTAGGCAGAGCATCACTCTGGCGAACTCCCGACTTAACTGTAAAAATTCTCGATAGCCTGTCCTCAACTTTAACACATCATTGAGACTGCGTCACTGTCGTTCCACACAGTCCCAATTTTGTTGGTATTCCTAGCTATTCTAGAATTAATGCAGACCCCAGGTGAGCGGTTTCTTCATGGGATGGATCCTCAATGTAAATCTTCACAGTCTGTGTTTTAGGTGACTCACCTACAGTCTGTGATGCATGCGTAGAGTACCGCACCAATAAAGGTTTTCATCCCCGTCTAAAATGGCGGTTGACGCAAGCATGAAAGTATAATGCAATTCAGTAACTCACTTAAAGAAATTACGTGAACTGCACTCATTGCTGAGTTGACGCTCAAACCAATGATTCTTTCACTGTACATAAAGTCTGTTGAGCAGCACTGACAACCGAAGCTTTCAGTACCTCCCAAACAGACTTCACACAGTCAGACTGACAATTAGCTTCCTGAATGTTGTCGCTGATAAGATCATGATATCGTTTCTTTTGATCTTCATTTATCAAAACTTTACAGTCGAAACTAGTCCAACCTGATTTGGTTGCTGGCCAATAAATTGACTGCGAGAAATTTTGCGAGGATGGATCCTTGTTTCTAAATGTATTTGTTTGTGTGGGAAGAATGTGCTTGCTACTCTAAGGTCGTGAGCAATTGTAAAGTGTAACATTCAATGTAAAGTGTAACATTCGGCAAAAGCCGACTGGTAATTGGGTGCATTAAACTCCCCAATTACCATTCTTACATAGTGGTTGGGTATAGATCCCATCAGATCGTCCAAGTCATTGTAAAATGAGTCTTTATCTTGGAGCTGGCTGACTTCTGTTTTCGCTTATATACAAATTATCGACAGGTTAGCTAACTTCGGTAATTGACTGCTTATGGAAATTCAAAACAGCCTTCTTCACCTGCGGCATAAAAAGAAATCCAGCTTCATAATTTCTGAGGTCATCTTCACTGTAGAGCAACGTATAGCCCTGGGACACATGGTCTCCACTTTCAGACTAGCGAGTTTCTTGACAACGAGTTCTAACCGATACTCTTCCGCATGCTAGTGATTAGGCCTTCCAACGCTCCTGGTTTCCTAAGTGACCACAAGTTCCACGTGCCGATCCCAAATTTCGTGTCCGGGTACTTGAGCAGGGGTTCGGTATTGGTTTGGCGATATCCAAATTTTATTTTGTGGAATTTTGTTTGTTATTTTTGTCCTGGAAAGAGAAATCTAGTTTATAAAAACATGGAAGCATTTTCATTTTTGAATCTGCAGTGAAAACAAAGTTGAATCTAGCATATTGGAAAATTTTGAATAAATGTATTTTGATAACAGAATTAGGACAGATCAAGGCTTACTTTTAAACTTTTAAGTTACAACTATAATTGGGTTGTCCTTGTCTCCAATTCAGACTACAATTTAAAAAGACTACTCCGCGGCTGCTACTTGCAAAAATAAACACATGCGCGAATTTAAAGCGATCAAATGGTCGGAGAATTTGATGAATTACCTCAATCTCAGTAGAACTGGAAAGACGACAAAAATGGGATCTCTCTGGAAAAATATCTCAACAACAAGGGCCCATCTGAGACTGCAATTTGTCATCTCTTCAGATGAAGAGCATAAGACAGTTGCAATTGGTTTAAACTTTAATTAGTTAACTATGCCAAACCAAGTAAGATCAATTCAAATCATATATATTCACTTGGAAACAAATTTGGAACAACAGAATTCAATGACAAAAATTTTGCACCGAATAATTTTAAATACATTTTGGTAGATTTGAATATAATTTGAATATAGCGAACGAATAACTTAGATAAATATTTTTTTCATTATCCAAGATCTTATATTCAAGAGATACACGATTTCGAGGAACCGTGCAAAACAGAAAAATGCCATTGCACACAAGCATGATCTCATTATTACATTCAAACGAATGCCTACAAAAGATGTATATACGCGAGTCTTAAAACAAACCGTAGAAAGTAATGTACGCAGAATTCTTATATTGCTGAAGATTTTTATCTTAATACGATCAAATGGCGCCATGAGAAATATACAGTCACAGACGTACACAACTTTATCGCTTCATTAGATCATCGCATGGCATTATTCTGTTGGTATACGTTACTTGATTATATTTACCGATATACGACGTCGGTCGGTAAGCTGAAGCTTAACTTTATTTATTGTATAATATTATTCGCATAATGCGGATTATGCACACATTGTAGACGTATAATACACAATGTTTGCAAAATTTTATTTTATTTTTGAGGTGGTAGATGAAATTTTCCAGAACGCGAGCAAATTTAACAAATCTGTTTAGACAAATATTAACATACTTACCTCAATTTAAGTCGCACGCGTATACTATTTACGATATTTAAAAAAATATATTTAAATTAAATTAAATTATTAGTTATGCAATTTTTTTAATTGTTTATATGCAAACAAATTAATTTTTGATATATTTGCGCTGTTGCGCAGAAAGTATTTTCATTGAAGAATTATGGTTTTTTGATAAGTTGATTAAGGAATTGTGTGTCTGAGATGAGTTTCTGTTTAATGTGCGCTCTATATACACTAGCATACAGCTGCAAATTAATAATAAATTATAAATTGATTTATATATGTACTGTACACATGTACGAGTATATATGATGAAATGTGTGCTCTGTGCAAAATAAATAAATTCAACGTGATTTTGTTGTTTGGCCTCACTTTTATCTGTATGGTTTTAGATATATACAACAGCAGAATAAAATGTAAGAAGTTAAGTGGGCTATTTATACCCACTTGTCTGAAAATTGTTATATTATGAAAAATAGGCAGATTGAACATTTTTTTTATACAAAAAATTTAATTAGATTTTTCAATTAATTTTGTGGTTTTCCGTGGTTAAATTATGTTACGTAAACATGTAGCAGTAACAAATAAACTTGCTTGTATGATCCAGTTATAAGCAGAAACGATCGAATTTTCGTTAAAAATGTTGATTATATTTGTTTGTTGACTTGAATGTCACATTGGGCGCATTCAGGTTCGTAAACTGTTGGCAACAGTGACAGTATGCTGTAACGGAAGAATAATGACTTTTTGTAATCTATAACCACAATCTCCTTGTGTCAAATTTCACCCGCGATAGTAATAGCGGTATAATTTTTTAGTTAAATTTGGGTAGATTAAACCCGCGTTATTAGTTAGGTTACAGTGATTACTTTAAATACCAAACCAATTATACAGAGAAACAGGGACGCTGTATCCAATCTCGCAACTGATCTCCGACTTCGTGAATAAAATAATTTCAACGCACCAAATATCCATAATTTCATCACTCTAATTCATTCTCTTTCAAGTCGTTGTGGGGCTTGGACGTGGAATCGGTGAAGTAAGCGATAAAATAATCAAAAAGTGCAGTGTTAGCTTTTTTTAAATTTATTTTTTTTAGTTTTTGTCAATTTAAATTAAGGTGGTACACCAATATCAACATTGGTAATGTTGAACGCTCAATGGAGATTGGCCTCTATGGATTCTAACGAGGACAATCAGGTGCATAACCAGGGAACATCAAATCCGGTCGGTCGGTGAAATGAGTAACGAGGAACCATTTTCATTCCATAGGTGATCTAATCAGAAAAAATCCCAAGATACGTTGAGGAATCGTAATACTCGAATGAGTGAAGCAGAAATGGATAATAACGATCCTTTCCAAAAGAGGTCTCCTATACGAGAGCCTGTAGCACGTTCACCACGAAGATTAACAAAATAATGCCTACAGAACTTGTGAATTTACCGAGAAATGCTTTTCCAGATGACAATAATTGTTCTAAAAAAGAAGAAATGCTGTATCAGGAATTGCGTAAGGCCAACACGCTGCATTGGTTGAATCTGATAATTTAAATAAGCAATTAAATGATACAATTGCTTGGATGCAGGAAAGGAAAACGTTGGTTATCCTCCTACCCAAAAAGTAATGGAACAAGAATACCATACGGATGAAGAAGAATTAGGTCACGAAACTGAGTGGATTAGAGTCAAAATCCAGAGAAAAAAAAAGGGAGAAGGAATGATACACCTACTCCTCCTCAACTAAAAGAGACAATTCCTAAAATAATCCAAAACAATCCAAAAAAATTACCTCCACCACCCCCAATAGTTATAGATGGAGTTAAAAACTATGATCTACTCTATGAGAACATTAAAACAAGAACTAAAATAGATAAGTTTAATTCAAAATTGATGAGTGGAAACAACATCAAAATAAACTTAGCAGATGGTTTCTACAGAGAAATGACAAAAAGCGAAGGGGGACATTCTTGGCATACGTTTGAAAAAAAACAAATCAGACCAATTAGGGTAATGGCTAAAAATCTGCACTCTACATGTCAATCAGAAAAAATAATTGAGGACCTGGAAGGAAAAGGTTTTAATGCAACTGAAGCATCAATTAAGCTAAAACGGAGAAGTAAGGAGCCTCTGAACATGTATAAGCTGACATTCAGCGCAGATGATGATATTGAAAAAATACATCAAATCAAGTACAGGGTGTCCGCCGGGAAGGTATACTACTTTGTTTGTTTATAATTTATGATTAAATGAAAGAGAATGGATCTTATATTGATAAATGTTTTATTTAATGTCGGCAATTATGTATGGAATACAATATCAGATAAATGTCCGCCTCTGTTAGCCTCACAAATGCGAGCCCTTTTGAGCACATTTTTCATTACATTCTCACACATTTCACAAGGTATTTCATTAATTTCATCACGAATATTTTGTTTGAGTTGCTCAAGCGTTTCTGGTTTGTTTGCATAAGCCTTGCTTTTCAGATATCCCCACAAAAAGAAGTCCGGAGCAGTCAAATCAGGCGACCGTGGAGGCCAATCAACATCACCATTTTTTGAAATAACTTGTTGTGGAAAGAGGTCTCGCAGTAATTCCATTGTAATCCTGGCTGTATGCGCTGTGGCACCGTCTTGTTGATACCACATGTTAATCAAGCCCAAAGCATGCAGTTGTGGCGTTAAAAAGTTTTCAATCATATCAAGATATCGCTCCCCATTCACAGTTACCGTTACGCCGTTTTCATTTTGAAAGAAGTAAGGTGCAATGATTCCTCCTGACCAAATTGCACACCAGACTGTCACTTTTAATGGATGTAAAGGTGACTGATGAATAATTTGAGGATTTTCCAAGGCCCAGAACCGACTATTCTGTTTATTCACATATCCATTCAAATGAAAATGTGCCTCGTCACTCATTATGATTTTTTCATGGGCGAGCTGTAACATCCTATTGGCATATGTACGGCGGCGTAAATGGTCTTGTGGAAGAAGCTATTGTGTCAACTGAATCTTAAATGGAAACAAATGCAAATCCTTGTGCAAAATTGTGGCCAAACTTGTTCTTTAAAGACCAAGCTCCTGAGCACGGCGTCGAATTGAGGTTGATTGATTGTTTTGAACACTTTCTTGAGCAGCAGTAATGCTTTCAGCCGATCTTACACGTTGTGGCCCATGCTTGGGCCTATCATCTACAGACCCTCTTTCTTCGAAACCATTCACTACACGATAAATAGTGCGTTTTGTTGGCACGTTGTTTCTCCCAAAAATTTCACGTAACTTTCTCATCGTCACAGTAATCGATGATTGATTTTGATAAAATGTTTTAACGATTAAAACACGTTGGTTTATCGAAATATTTTTCCATAATAAATTTGCCACGTGTCTACTTCACGACAGCCAAATATGAACTGTCAAGACTAACGTTTACCAAAATGGCGGCAAAATAAAGTAGTATACCTTCCCGGCGGACACCCTGTACATCTTGGGATGCAAAGTCAATATTGAGCCCCTAAGAAGATCTAGGGTTATACCACAATGTAAAATTTGTCAAGCATATGCACACACTAAAAAATACTGTAACAAAGAACCCATATGTGTCAAATGTCCAGATAAACACCATACTAGAGATTGTGTCAAACCCACAGATGTACAGCCTAGATGCGTACATTGTGGAGAAAACCATCCAGCTAACTACAGAGGATGCAGTTTTGCTATTGAATTGCAAAACATCAAAAATAAAAACACACATGCTAAAAATACAAATGTAATGATGAAGCAAACTGTTGGAATAAACAGGCCTGATTCATTTAAAGGAGAGTTAAGGCGTATAGCGTTGATAGCCTCTCAAGCAGAAGTGGGCAAAAAAACTTACGCTCAAGTAATGATGAGTAACGCAAACAAATAAAAAATTCTTCAAACAGACGACATAAATCAAACGCTTAAACTGATATAAAGCAAGCTCAATACTTTTGATCAGCGATTACAGAAACTAGAATACAGTACTAAGGGGCCATCCCTAAACAAAGCCTTGTCTAACGACTTAAGAATTTTATGCTGGAATGCCAATGGACTCCAGCAACACCAACAGGAATTGCAAATGGTTCTGGACGCAGAGAAAATCGATGTCTGTCTCATCTCTGAAACTCACTTCACTAGACAATCAATTATCAAATTTAGAAATTATAAAACATATCACACTATTCACCCGGGAAATACTGCCAAGGGAGGTAGTGCTGTTATAATTAGAAATAGCATTAATCACTTCGAGGAATTAAAATATGAAACAGAACAAATACAAGCAACAGCTGTTAATATCAAGACCAAAAATAACTCTATTAGTGTTATTGGAATTTACTGCCCACCGAAATACTCTCTAAAAGAAAAAGATTATCTTGAATTTTTCAGTAAACTAGGGCAAAGATTTGTAATTGGAGGAGATTTTAATGCAAAAAATATCCACTGGGGTTCTAGACTAACAACAACCAAAGGTAAAGAACTCCTCAATGATATCAGAAAATAACGCGACCTGCTGGCCTACTGATCCAAATAAAATACCAGATCTCATTGATATCTTTATAGTGAAAAATATATCTGTAAATTATATACATATAGATGAAAGTCTTGACTTAAGCTCTGATCACTCCCCAATACTTTTGACATTAAGTGAAAGAATCATTCAAAAAGAAAGCCTTCCTAGTTTAGTAAATAAGCACACAAATTGGGAATACTTTAGACTGTCTTTAGAAAGAAAAATTAACTTAATGGTTCCGCTAAGGAGTGAGGAGCAATTAGAAAAAAAAGTTCACAAGTTCATAAGTGACATACACCAGTCAGCTTGGGAAAACACTCCTGAAGTTAAAAGGAAAATTAAGGGAAACAACTACCCTAGAGAAATTAAAGAGCTCTTGGCAGAAAAAAGAAGGGCAAGGAGAATATGGCAATAAACTAGAGCCCCTCAAGATAAAACTAAGTTTAACAATCTGACTCAGCTACTTAAAATGGAAATCAAAGATTTGAAAGACAAATCTGTCAGTACCTCAGAAAATTATCTAATGATACTAGTACTGATTATTCTCTCTGGAGAGCAACCAGAAGAATTAAAAGGTTAATAATGCAGATTCCTCCATTCAGAACAGAAGATAACAAATGGGCCAGAAATAACGAAGATAAAGTACGAAATTTTGCTGATTACCTGGAAAAAATATTTGAACCACATGATGACCAACCATTGGAAGCCGAAATAATAACTGGAGAGGTTGTACAGGAAAGTGAAGAAATCCTACGAGCAACACCAAAAGAAGTCATGTATGAGATAAAAACAAATATGAATCCGAATAAAGCGCCGGGTTATCACCTTATCACAGCAGAAATTTTAAAAGAACTACCAAGGAAAGCATTATTAAAGCTCACCAATATTATAAATGCCGCCTTTCGATTGAAATATGTACCCAGCCTCTGGAAAATTGCAGTAGTAATTATGATTCCTAAATCTGGGAAACCACCACACAAAACTGGATCATACAGGCCAGGTCTAAACTCTTTGAGAAATTATTAGTAAAAAGGCTAAATCCGATAATTGAGAGGAAAAACCTGATTCCAAATCATCAGTTCGGGTTTCGCAACCAACACTCAACATTAGATCAAGTACACAGAATAACTAATATTATTGAAAGAGCATTAGAGGAGAAAATAGTCTGCTCAACTATATTCTTAGACGTTGCACAGGCCTTTGATAAAGTTTGGCACGAAGGACTTAACTATAAGTTAAGAACTGTACTACCAATGCAATTCACTACAGTATTAGAATCATAATTGAAAGATAGATTCTGTAGAGTAAAATTAAACGATTCCAATTCTGAATTGAAAGAAATCAAAGCAGGAGTACCGCAGGGCAGTGTATTAGGTCCTGTCCTATACCTATTGTACACTAATGATCTCCATGTATTAGAAAACAACACTGTGGCAACCTTTGTTGATGACACGGCAATCTTAGCTGTTGGAGATAGCAACGAAGAGTCAACTCAGAGTTTACAGTTAGCTATTACTCAAATACATAACTGGACCAAAAGATGGCGAATTAAACTTAACGAAACTTAATCAGTTCACATTAATTTTAAAAACAAACCTACCGGCCAAAAATACCTACTGGAAATAAATTTACGTGATGCTCGTATACTCGGATGTGATAGACCATGCAGAGCATCGAACACTACATGTCTATGAGATGCTGGAACAAATAGTCGATTTACACCTGTTGATGTTTCGCAATAAATTTCTAAATCTGGAAGGATGGTGATTTCTAATTTGAATTTGGAACTATCAGGGCGTGATGAATTATTCAATAGCTGGAGTAATACATCGTCAGACTGTTGTGTCTGAGGTAGATGTTTAAGATCTAGATTAACGGAGTTTATTGTTGAAACGTGATCGCTAGTCCGTGACAATGTGTCAGCGACCACGTTTTGCTTACCGTCTATATGTTGAATGTCCGTCGTGAACTGAGCGATATAGTCAAAGTGTCGAGTCTGCCTTGGACTCTTTTCGCTCAGGGAGACAATTGCTATGATTAAAGGCTTCCGTGTAGACAGTAAATTGAGTACCTTCCAAGAAATAGCGGAACTGTTTAATGGCTAAATAAATAGCGAGGAGTTCCCTGTCAAAGGCTGAGTATTTTATCTCTGTTGTTGAGAGCTTTCGTGAGAAAAATCCCAAAGGTTGCCAACAATCGTTATTCCATTGCTGTAGGACTGCTCCTACTGCACCACCAGACGCATCAGTGGAGATGCTATAGCGTAATTTGCTATTGGGATGGGCCAACAATGTTGAATTGGCAAGTGTTCTTTTAATTTGGGCGAATGACTCGTGGTATTTGTCGGGCCAAGAAAAACATTTTTTGTTCTTGGGCATTTTGTTTAATGTTGCCAAATGAGCGTAAATTGGAGACAGTGATTCGGCTAGCTTTGGAATGAATCGATGGTAGTAATTGACCATTGATACGAATCGCTGAATTTGTTGGATTGATGTTGGCGGTGGAAAATTTTCGATAGCTTCAACTCGCCGTAGCGAGGGTGTTATGCCATCTTGGGTAATTTGGTGACTGAGGAATTCGAGAGCAGGAACATCGAAAACGCATTTTGAAAGTTGATTATTCACTCCAAATTCGACGAGGCGTTCAAACAGTTGTTTGAGATGACACTTGTGCTCTTAATTCAAATAACCCAAAGGGGGTATTTATTGCCGTTTTAGGTACGTCTTCGGGCGCAATTGGGATAAGATGATAAGCTCTAACCAAATTAATTTTTGAAAACACACCACATCCATTTAGGTATATTGAAAATTTTTGAAAGTGTGGGATCGGATAATGATCCTGTGTAGTTACGACGTTTTTAGTCGACGATAATCTCCACATGGGCGCCAATCGGCGCTGTCCTTCTTCTTTACCATATGGAGAGGTGATGATGCCGCAGAAGATGGCGGTCGGCATATGCCTAGTTGGACCATATGCTCGAACTCGGTAAGCGCAGTTCTATGTTAAACTGGGTCCAGCCTACGTGGTCGTGAACAAGGAAGTCGACCTTCAGTGTAAATGTAGTGCACCACGTTATGTTTTGCTGGATTGGCGTAATCTGGTGTTTCAACCAAAGAAGGAAACATCTTCAAAAGTGATTCTTATCCATTTTTAGCAGTTGGATGGATTGGTGTAGGTGTTTTGACTATAGGAGGCGTCTTCCACGGAGGTCGACGAGGAGACTATATTTTGTTAAGAAGTCAGCACCGATAATATGCCTACCAACTGACGCTACAGTAAAAACGTGTGGAAATTGCCGCCGTAAGCCAATGTTAACATTCTGTAATTTAGTCCCGTATGTCTGAATTACTGAACCATTAGCAGCGGACAGGACCAGGTCATCTATTTTAGACATGTCAGCACCGGTATCTACGAGAAACTGGAGTTTATTGGTTGCGTCTGTAAGAAATAAGCGGCGATTAAGTTGTATCCGATTAGTAGCCGAACTCGCTATTGGATTTATTCTTTTTTTTTTATTACTGCTGGTAGATTCCGGTTTGTTGCTGTTATGGAAAGAGCAAGGTCGGTAGCATTTCCTTGCAGCACTTCCAATTTTTTTTTGTAAAAATAGCAGAACCCATTGTCGTTCCAAGTGTTCCTTGATTGATAACCCGAAACTGGTGAGCGGCTGCGACCCGTTTGTAGCTTTGACAACATCGATTCGACATTAACAAGTCGATCGAGCTTAGTTGTTTAATGGTTGCTACAGCTTCTGATAGTTCTGATGGTGTTGAGCGAGAAATTGTCGCCACACTGGGTGTTGTGATTTCGTAAATCTTATCTCCTACTGGTAGTTTACGAAACCACAAAGTCTGTACCTTTAGTATTTGCTTTAATATACAGTAAAGGATAGTTCTGGTTCACATCATCTGTTTCAGTTTTAAGACAGCAAAATATTTTTATTGACCTGGCAAAAAAATGTAAAATCAAAAAATTGAATAACAACAATAATTGGGTCAACACACAATCAGTTCAAGCGCTCCCAAACAATTATACATATTTTGGATTTCATTCAAAAAAAAAAAAAAAACACATTGGGATGCGCGACAAACGATTTTTTCTTTAGAGTATTTCGATAATTTGCATGTGTTTTCGAGTATTCTTGATATTCAGCCCAATTTCTTTCTATATCACTCTAACATATGACTAGCAATAACGATCTTCATGCACAGACTTTATTATTATAAATTTTTTGTTATTTTTAAAAATAAAAAAAATTAAATTCGCGTCATTGAAATTTAATGAAATCGTTTTGCTTCTATTCTTTAAGAGAGTTGAGTGATTTTACAAACAGAAACATATTATATAGACGTACATACATACATACATATATCTTTAAGCATAATGCTAAAACAACAAAAGAAAAAAATGTATAATTTTTTAAATTAAAATCAATAAAAATTCCTAAATTCTATTCATACGGAAAAATTGTTCTAAATTCAACAAAATAATTCAAATTTCAATGGCACAATTGCCATTGGGGCTTGATCACATTTAAATAAGGTAAAACCAATTACTTATATCTGTAATTATTTCATCAACATCTGCGTATTTCGAAATTGACGAATACTGCGATAAATCATGTATTTTGTAATTTGGATTTATTTTGAACGCCTTCCGCATGCATATTGCACATCAATCAATTAGACGTACAGCATTTTCAATTATGTAAACTAAATAAAAATGTATAATCTCCATCGTGCTCAATCAATTCTAATTACTCAAGTGATTTAATTAAGGCTATTGGAATCGAATCGAGATAGTTACATAAAACTATATTACAAATTCATTTTTGTGCGATGATGAATTGTGGCGCCATAATTAAGACGACTAATTATTTCATTTCTATATAAACACATTTTATTGATAAATGGCAGAACAACAACAGATGACAGGTTAATCATGATTTTGTTAATAAAAATTATTAGATTGGAAAACTATTGTTTATGATTTGTTAGTAGATTCTTAAAGTTTTGAGTACAAACGAGATTACTTTCGATTTTTTTTATGTACCGCGCTTAACCCTTTTAAAAATCGTTTACGAATTTTTAATTGCATCAACCCAGAAATAAACACAAAATTAGAGAACAACATTAGTACATAAAGGAAAATCTGTTTAATGTTTTTATTTTTAAAAAGTGAAATGACCTGGTGACATTGGAAGTGAAAATTATGTAGTTTGTGTATGTACAACATATATCTCATGGAGAATACCGTGTATATGTTCTTGTTGTTGTTTCAAAGATCCAAAAATATCTTAATAATTTGTTTTGGTGTTTCATACGTAAATAGTAAATTTAAACCATATGTGTACAATTTGTTCATGCTCGATGGATATGTTTTGGTTTATTAAAAAATTGCATACATGGATTAAACGCGCGCCGTTTTTGTAATATGCGCATCAAATTTTATAATTTGGTAAAACATTATACCATGGCAAATAATGTTGGATGGATGGGAAAATCGAGAATTTCATGTTGCTCTAAATATCTGGACGCCAAATGATCCGCATTGATAATTCATTAGACGACATATACGTGCGGAAGCTGTCGCCCGCCAAATTATTTTTCTGGTATCTTGCCATATTATCTCATGAAACTCGTGTGGAGATCAGGGATGGGAGAGGTAGAGTACGCCATGTATATAACCTACATGGTTGTTGACACAGCAAATATTACGGAGATTACTTGGTAATGTTTTTTGTCAATGTCGACAATTAAGACAACGGCAATTACTTACGATATTATAGCGTGTGAACAAGCGAACTGAGATTACATTGATTTGTTTTAAACTTTTCTAGGTTAGGTTAAGTGGCTGCTACAGAACACTTAGACCGGCGACGGTTCGTTGTGATACCACAGGATCTACTTCCCTATTACCCTTATGAGAACCAGTTTGAGCTACTTATGTAGTGTGACCAGTCTCGCACCTTACAGTTTTCGAGATCAGAGAGGCAGTCCTTTAAGAATTTACCCAAATATTCATGTCTTTTGTGTGCCAAAGCCGGGCATGAGCATAAGAGGTGTACTATACCGTCTCTTCCTCCTCCTCGTCCATACAGCTTCTGCAAAACTCATTTGCTTCTAGACCTAGCCTCCTCGCATGTTCTCCAAGTAGGCAGTGTCCTGTGAGTATCCAAACGATCGTTTTACGTCACGTCTACGTAAGGAGATCAGAGTGTCTTTGAGCGTTTCAAGCTTTTGCCAGACTTGCCTTGCTACACTACATGAGAGGGTGTTCGTGTGTCTTGATGGGCAGTAGCAGTTGGAGAGTTGTACCATGCCTCGCTAGTTCGTCCGCCCAGCAGTTCCCCATGACGTCCGAGTTGCCGGGGACCCAGACTATCTGGATGTTGAAATGCTCATTCATCTTATTCAGAGACCAGTGGCAACCCAACATCAGCCTAGACGTCAGTGACACCGGGTCCAGCGACTTGATTGCCGCCTGACTGTCCACAGAAATTGCGATATCAGTCGAGGATACCACATTATGCCAATCAATTCAAGACCAGCTCAATCGCTATTACCTCTGCCTGGTACACGCTGCAGTGATCAGGGAGACGAACTGATATATTTAGTTCTAGTTTATCACAGAAGACTCCAGCTCCTACTTTACCGTGTAGCTTACCAACTAAGCTTACTGTCCAAGATTACGCCCAGAAATCTTGCCTTGTCAGTAAAAGCTAGTCTCCTGCCATTTAGTAGAGGTGGATCTACTACCGGGATTTTATATTTCCTAATAAATAGTACCAGTTCAGTTTTGAACGAGCTAATTGTCAGTCCACATCTGATGGCCCACCTTGTAATGATTAGGAGGGCATTTTGGATTACCTGCTTCACCGTGCTTAGATATTTGGAGAGACAGCTATCGCTACGTCAT
Organism: Tipula unca; assembly: GCA_951394425.1. Lineage (NCBI taxonomy): Eukaryota > Metazoa > Arthropoda > Insecta > Diptera > Tipulidae > Tipula > Tipula unca. The sequence continues at coordinate 181,185,972 of OX596382.1, read as the reverse complement.
CTGCATTAGCACTCACCGCGATCCCCTCTCTCTCTCTAGCTCCAACAGCAATCCATTGATTGTTATGTTCCACAGAAGAGGAGATAGGACACCTCCCTGCGGGGCTCCCTTAGCCACCCGCCTCCTGATAGTGGATTCCCCCAGCTCCAAGTTAACCATCCTGCACCCCAGCATGTGATTGATTAGCCCACTTACAGGGTAATCCACTCCTAGGCACGACAATCTCTCCAGAATTGCTTCCGTCTTAACCTTGTTAAACGCGCCCTCAATATCAAGGAACGATATCTTGCGAAAATATTGATTTCTTAATTGTACTTACCAGGGCGTGCAGAATTGCGTCCACAGATTTCCCTTTACAGTAAGCACGCTGAGACTGAGCCCTCTGATAAAGATCACTCGGACCTCTACCCACCTCCGCGGAATACAAACCAGTTTTAAACACGCTTTGAAGATTACCTCCAACCAGGGGAGAATAATCAACGAGTTGTTCTGAATCTCCGCTGTTTATAGGGTTTAAAGTCTTCAAGTGCCCATAGGAACCGGTTTTTGGTTACGAAATCTTCTATGCGCAGTGAATGTGCTTCCCGATGAGTACTAGTCTCTGTCGAGTCGTCTAAGCTTCCTGGAAAGTGGGTTTCGATGAGAAGTTTCAAAGATTCCTCACTAGAAGCGGTCCAAGATCCATCCTGTTTAATTAAATAATTGGGACTGGTAGGATTAATAGACAGTATCTTCCTAAAACGAGAGGTCTCGGAGACTCCCTCCATTTTATCACAGAAGAGTATCCATGATCTCCTTTTTGCCTTCCTCAATTCTTTTTTGTAAACTTTGAGGTCCTCCTTATAGGAGTCCCAGTCTTGAGCCTCCCTCGTGCTTTTGGCTCTGTTGCAATGTCACTCGAGAACGAAACTTTCCTTAACCTAAATTACATTTGTTTTTAAACCTACTGCAATTTTCAAATATGTGTCATTCTGGTGACTAAGAAAATTCGGAATATCGTATATTCAAAAAACATATATAACGTGATACCAAATCTTGTTATTCTAATCCTCCTAATACCCGACTTTAGGAAAAATATTAGAAAATTTTATTCAATTTTCGGATAGCTTAAACTAATTGACAGTCTGGTTTATTCGTCATTATGGTGTCCACTTGCTAGGATTTTCCCAAGAAAATTATGAAAGATCATATAAACGAGATTCATGAGGTCATACCAAACTTGGTTGTCCTAAACCCCCAAATCCCCTACTTTTTCCAAAATTGAAATATTTTTCGGATTGCTTAGACCTCAAGATATCTTGGTATATACGTCATTATGGTGTCCACTTGCTAGGATTTTCCCAAGAAAATTATGAAAGAACATATAATCGAGAATCATGAGATCATACCAAACTTGGTTGTCCTAAACCCCCTAATCTCCTACTTTTTCCAAAATTAAAATATTTTTCGGATAGCTAAGACCTTAGAGCATCTTGGTATAAGCGCCATTAAGGTGTCCGCTTCCTAGGATTTTCCCAGGAAAATTAGAAAAACTCATATACATAATCGATATACATGAGGTCATACCAAACTTGGTTGTCCTAAACCCCCAAATCCCCTACTTTCTCCAAAATTGAAATATTTTTCGCATAGCTTAGACCTTAGGGTATCTTAGTATTTGCGTCATTATGGAGTTCGCTGCCCAGGATTTTCCCACAAAAATTCAGGAAATCATGTATATTTCCTAGCAAATTTTGTTTCCTTAAGTTAAAATTCGTTATATCAAGACAATCTGCATTGCACACTAACACACATAAACGAAAATTGTTTTTGTTCTGTTTTAGTACAATTTTAGGACAAACTTCACGCGTCTGTATAGAATTGTGAAGTTTGTCCTAAAAAAAATCTTAATTTTTTTTTTTTTTTTGGACAGATTTAGGACAAACTTCACGTGAATGAAAATTATTGGCTTAATATCTTTCTTCAATTTCACAGAGGTCAACTTTAATTAACATGCTAAATAGAGAGAATAAAATATATACCAAATATTTAAATTTCCAATGAATTTCAATATTTCACACAAGTTCTCAATTGAACGATCAAGTTTAAAATTTTGATTTTGAAAGAGTGTCTTTGGCAATAACTTTTGACTGTCGCGATAGTATAGCGATAGTATCATAACTATATGCTTTTTAGCATTAAAATAATTAAATATTTCACACCAATATCAATTGGGTTAATGACTGCATGTTAAGCGCTTTAAGCGCAGAATATCTGATATTATTTCAACGTGTGTTCATCCATCTAAACGTCCCACAACATTTTCGTCATTTGCGTTAAGACAATCATTTAAAAACAAAACGCATCATAAATCATTGTTAACGATAAATACAAAATAATCCCATAAAATATAAAAGCCATTGACAACTTGAGGCTTATCAGTCAATGAAACCAAATCCATAAAAAAAAATGTTTTAAACAAAAAACATCGTTTGTCGCGTCTCAAATGCAGGAAAAAGGGATTGTCACAATATGATGCATATTATAAGAAGAGACGATATTGTTCGTCTTAAACAAAATATGATGCGTCTTTTTCATTACAATACACCACACAATCGTACAAGATGTATTACATGCCTATAACACAACATAATGATGTAAAAATGTTAGATTTTTATTTTATGTAAATTAAAATGATGGAGATAATATTGTTTTATCCGTCATTAAGTGTTAGATGAGAAAAAAATGTAGACTTTGGAAATATTGTTTACACATTGAGGATGCGCGTTGAGTGAAAAATCATTTTTTTGTTTGCTTTTTATAATTTATAATAAGAAATTAAAGTTTTTATCGATTGCATCACACAAAATATAAACTGTTGAACAGGAAGTAATTTCCCATACGATTTGTATCTAAATGTATGCGAGATAGATTTCATCGATTATTCTAATTCAATTCTCTTTGCACTATTGATTTTGATCAATTATCGATCGATCGATTTTTTTTTTTTTTTGCATTTCATAATCTGATTTGCATAAAATTGCCTGTATATTCAAAACAATTTGATTAAATGATTCGTTTGTGTCTGTCTGTCTGTGTTATGTCATTCAAATAAAGAGAAACGCGCACAGGTGGAATCAAATCAAATTTTTCAATTAAAACTTGTATTTAATTCGTTGTTGTGATATTGTTGTTGTCATGTACATGTCAATAAATTTGAAACGATTCGATAGTTTTCAATTAGTCGCAAAGGTATATATGCGATATATACTTTTTATTTATACACTACGCGATATAACTAATCAGCCCTATTGCGATTGTCACGTCGATGCGACGTCGAAAAAAATTTCTATTACGATTGTCGATTTCGATTGACAGATGTCGATCGAATTCATCTTTATTTGTCGATGAAATTTTAGTTCACGGCGCCGTTAATTGAAGAAGTAAAATATAATCGAAAAATAAAAACAAATTTGTTTTAAAGTGTCTTGTGTGTGCCTATTTTAGTTTTTGTTAATTTTTTTAACGCAATTTAAAAACGCTGCGTATTAAATATGAAAATAACCAATAAAGCACAATTTGAGCGATTAGTCAATATAAGGCAGCAAAATTTAGGTTGCAAAAATTATTGCGCGCGGGATGATTAAATCTGGCTCAGATATAAAATCTGACACTAAAAGTTGTTGGGAGATGATAAAAACCGAAATAAATATATTAGGGCCTCCAACGCGAGATGCAGAAGGCTGGATGAAGGTTAGTGTCCAGTTTTAAGATTAACGTAAATTAAAAACAGGTTTATTAATCTAAGCATTTTTTAGGTTTGGGCAGATTTAAAATTTAAAGTGAAAACGAAACTAGCTCGCAACAAAGCTGAAACACCATTAGAGGAACCTGTGGCAGATATGTTGAATATAAATTTGTCAGTAAATCCTCTTGGGCGAGAATTCGGTGAAACAAATTCAATAATTGTCATTACAGTAGAGCGACACGTATGTGAAGCTGTCCCGAAAACCATCCCGAAAAAGAACTTTTCAAAAAATTGGAGTGTGTCTGTGCTAGATGTAAGAAAAAGCCTTTCGGCCCGAAAAATAACATATAAAATCTTTCAAAATTACGTTCTATCCCGAAAAGTCAAAACCAAAAAAATATATTTGAAAATATATGTATGTAGTAATTATTTTCGGGTTTTTCAAATAAAAAATAAAATATTTGTTTTTCAAAACAGTTAGTTTTATTTTAATTTCATTAATTATTTAGGAAACGAAATTGAGAATTATTTAACTTTTCAATTAATTAATATATTACAAACATTATACCTATAAAAAATCATCAAAAAAAAAATTAACTTAAACAAGAATTAAACCGAGATTCAATTCAACGACTAATTTGAGTATGAAATAGCACAAGCTTGTATTCGAATGTGACGGTGCCCAAAAATTGCGGCCTATATTGGATGGTACCAATGAGTCAATAGGACCTTTTTCAACTTACAGCCAGATGCATATTACCATACAGTGAGGATTAGAAATATTTTTGGGTTCCGATTCATTCGATTCTATTGTATGAGTGACGGCTCAGGTTTGTACTCGAATATTACTGTTCACAGAGATTGCGGCCTATATTGGATGGTACCAATGAGTCAATAGGACCATTTTCAACTTACAGCCAGATGCATATTACCATACAGTGAGGTTTAGAAATATTTTTGGGTTCCGATTCATTCGATTCTATTGTATGAGTGACGGCTCAGGTTTGTACTCGAATATTACTGTTCACAGAGATTGCGGCCTATATTGGATGGTACAAACTGAATTAAATATTTTGTTTTTGCTTAAGTTGAATTAAACTAAAATAAAACACGTTATATTTTTATAAAGAATCGGCAATTTTATTTCTGAAATTGACTGCTTCCATACGTGAATCTGAGTCACTATCTTCCTCAGCAAGTTCAATAACAAGTTCTTCACGGTCTATTAAAAGTTCTTCGCCTAATTTTATAAGCAGACACAATTTTGCTGACCCCATTTCGTGCAGCTGTTGATAGAAAACAGACGAATTTTAACAAAAAACATTCCATCGGAAGGAATATAATAGAGCGAGCAATAGGTGTTTTGAAATCCAGATTCAGGTGCATTGAATTGATACTGTGCAACCCTTTTCGTTATAATATAGGTGCTGTGTCTGCTCTCCTGGGCTTATTATTTTTATGTGCGTCCTATCCACGCATCCTATGACGCCAGGTATTCGACATCGGTCGTAGAAATCTGTTTATCCATTTTGGACATATATGTGTGTCTCCAATAAATTAACAATTTCTTTATAAATTAAAGAAAAACTTGGTTGTGCTAATCCTAAGTTGAAGTCATTCCCCTTTTTGATATGGTCCTTCTGAAAAAAAATTTAGTGCTGCGGCAAGTTTTAAAATGTTCGGAACTCCCGATGATCGTTTAATTTCTCTCAACTTAGGATTTAGATCATCCAAAAATCTTTAAATGCGCTTCTGGAAAGTCGGAACAAATTTCTAAAACTAAAAGAAGGTTTTATTACATCATGCCAAGAACTACACAAATATGCAATAAAACACTTACCTGTGTTCGTCTAATTCTAAAGGATTAGACAAATCCTTGTAATTTCAGTTTTCTCTAACCTATTATCCTGTTCACCAAAAAATAATTCTATTGAATTCATTTTTCAATTGTTTTTTATTTATATATGTATTTAAGTAAACAATTCAATTAACACAATACATATACAATTAATTTGAACAAAGAGGATATTCTTTTATTTTTACATTTGACACCTAAATAAAATTCACAATTGAAAAGTTACTGAAAAAATTCACAATAACATCAAATCCATCTAATGTTAATGTGGCAATACTTTTATGTTGATTCGATTTAGTTACGCAATATGAAATTAAGAAACAGAGTCGTGTCGACGTGACAATCGCAATAGGGCTGTTATTGGTTCGTTGTATAATTCACGTGAATTTTGTCTTAAATCTGTCCTAAAAAAAATCAAAAGTTTATGATTTTTTTAGGACAATTCACAATTCTATATAGACGGGTGAAGTTTGTCTTACAATTGTATTAAAAAACAACAAAAACAATTGTCGCTTATATGTGGTAGTTAGTACAGTCTTATATGTGGTAGTGGTGCAGTGTAGTTTGTCTCGATACAACGAATTATATCTATAGGATAACAAAATTGAATATACTTGGGAAAACCATATGGAAGCTAACACCATAACGACGCATATACCGAGATGATTTTGAGTCTAAGCAAACCAAAAAATATTTCAATTTTTGAAAAAGTAGGGAATTAGGTGGTTTACGACAGCCAAATTTAGTATTACTTTATGTTTGTCGATTATATATGATCTTTCTGAATTTTCTTGGGAAAATCCTATGAATTAGACACCATAATATACTATGCATATACTATGATGTCTTAAGGTCTAAGCTGCCTCACAAATGTCGTCGCCAAATGACGGCAGATAAGCTGGCTTAAGGTGTTACGCGACCCGTGCCAGCAAACTACCAGGCTGGGGCTCATATTTGACAAAGCCCGTCGCAAACAGAGTTGTAAGTAGCCTTACCTGCGTATACGGATCTCAGCGCAGGTGGACCAATATTTCTCAGTTACTCGTGGGACCACTATGACTACCAATTTAAACAAAATAAGAAACAAAACCGAGATCGGCACTTTCCAAAGGCCGAAAATATCGAAGGAGAACTCAACCCGTAAAGGTGGGGCTCCCTCCACAACACCAGAGGGGAGCGATTCCAGGGCGCCAATCCCAGGGACAAGCGGAAGCAGGATCGACTAACGTCCCTCCGTCAAAGCAGAGCTATACGAATAGACGCTCAGCGTTCAAGTTTCTGGCCAGGTGAGCTGCAACCCCTAAGGGGCAGCTCGCGGCAGAACAGGGAGAATCCGTGGTATGGGCCAGGAAAACTGTCGGCAGCGTCAGCTCGGAGAGGGACCATGTGTTGAAAAGACAGCACTCCCAGGATGAGCCTGGGATACTCACAGAATACTGTCTACTTGGAGAACATGCGAGAAGGCTAGGTCTAGAAGCTATTGATTTTTGCAGAAACTGTATGGATGAGGAGGAGGAAGACACGACAGTCCACTTCTTATGCTCATGTCCAGGTTTGGCACATAGAAGACAAAAATTTAAGGAGATTAGCGGGTTTAGGACAACCAAGTTTGGTATGACCTCATGTATGTCGATTATATGATTTTTCCGAATTTTCTTGACAAAATCCTAGAAACGAACACCATAATGATGCATATTCCAAGATGTCTTAAGGTCTAAGTTATCCGAATAATATTTCTATTTTGGCGAAATGAGGGGATTAGTGGGTTTAAGACAATGTTTGGTATGACCTTATGTACATCGATTATATATAGCCAAATGTTTGTACTATACCCCTAATCCCCTACTTTTTCCAAAAATGAAATAATTTTCAGATAGCTTAAACCTTAATACATCTAGGTAAATGTGTCTTTATGGTGTCCGCTTTCCATGTCAAGTAGCGTATATGAATATCTTTTGGATCTTTTCGATGTTCTGGATGTGTGCCTCGTAAAACGAACTCACACACTAACAGCGTATTGAAGCTAGGATCCAATGTATGCACAATACAAGATCTTAATTGTCTCCAAATTCAAAATATCGCCTGTCCATCGTTTAATAAAACCGATCATAGAATTAGCTCTAGAGACGCATATCTCGATGTGCTTTAAAAAGCACATCTTGTCAACGAAAGTAACCCCTAGGTCTTTAGTTTTTAAATACTTTTTGAAAAAGTACATCATTTATCTTATACTGTTGTGTAACAGGGTTAACTTTATGATGGAATGAAACAGATTTACACTTATCAATGTTGAGGCTAAGTGAATTAAACTCACACCAAATAACTAGTTTGCCCGATATTTTTCTGCAGTTTCTTGCTATCATCAACTGTTTCGATGGTTCCGTAGATTTTCAGATCATCAGTGATCATTATTATTTTGCAGCACTGCATCACTTCAGTAATGCCATTAATAAAAATTATAAAAAATGATGGACCAACATGGGAGATACCACTGTGAGATATCACTTCTAGTTCCACTTTTGAAAATGTTGCTAATTGCAATGGTTGATTAAATACGGGCATGAAGTTTCTATGGAGGTTTTATGGAACGGTACAAATGTCAAAAAACCTATCAAATGTCGAAGTGTCCCATGAAAATTGTTAAACAGTTTCGAATAAAATAAATTAATTTATACAAATTTAAAATTATAAAAAAACAGCCACCATAAGGCTCTAGTCTAACAGGAAAATACCAAAATAGCTGAAAATATAGACCCTAAAGATTCTCATCCCTTCCCAAAAATTCATATGAATATAATATGACGTCACTAGCAACTGGATAATTTCAATAGGAGCATTTTACATAAACAGCCATCATATAGGAAATGACCATAAGGGTCTATTTGACAAATAAAGAAGTACCCGAAAATATAGACCCGGAAGGATTTCATACCTTCTCAAAAAATTGAATATTAATGAAAATATAACGCGATTCACAGTTTGACTAGAGCCTTATTGTCGTTCTCTATATGGCGCCTGTTCCTGTAAAATGAGTTTAATAGAAATTATCAAGTTGTGAGTCGCGTCATATTTTCATTAATATTCATTTTTTTGGGAAGGTGTGAAACCCTTCCGGGTCTATATTTTCGGGTATTTCTTAGTTTATCTGTTCAAATAGACCCTTATGGTCATTTCCTATATGGTGGCTGTTTATGTATTGAAATAATAAAATTGCTTGTGACATCATATGTTCATTTGAATTATTCGAGTATTTCAGGAACGAATGAGCCTTATGGCCATCCCCCCAATATGGTGGCTGTTTCTGTAAAATGAGTTTAATAGAAATTATCATGTTATGAGCAGCGTCATATTTTCACATAGATTTTTCGAGACTTTTGGGAAGGGATGAGAATCTTCAGGGTCTATATGTTCAGCCGTTTCAGAAATTTTCTGTCTGCCTTGTGCTTCGTGAATTGTTCTAATTAGAATACTTCAGCTGCTATTTTAAATAATTTATTCGTTTTAAATTTATTTTCATGACACAATTCGACGTTTGAGAGGTTTTTTGACAATTATACCGTTCCAAAAAACCTCCATAGAAACTTCATGCCCGTGATTAAATAGCATACTTAGTGAAATTGGCAATACAGCAGAATTTTTCAAAAATGAACCAGGAATACCATCCGGACCACATCCTACTCCAAAACCATTCAATGCTCGCTGAATGTCCTCGGGCTCGATGTGTGGGGTAAATATTGATGCACTATACTCAGTAATAGTTGGATCCCTGTAGTTATCTATATCTTCTGGATTATAAACTGACTGGAAGAACTTGGTTACACATATAGTGAATTTCAATTTGCTATCCCGGGAACAGGATTTCAGGTTTTCTTTATAAGCCTTGTTGTTCTTGTTTTTAAGATTGATAAGTTGGCCATCATACCATGGAGGGTATTTGTTTGGCCTGCTCTGGGTTAGGGGAATGAATAATTCAATGCCTTTAAATAGTATATTGTAGAATTTCGCCACGTTTATATCTCTGTTATGGCGCTGTTGAGTTGATCTTTCCAATTTATTTGGTCAAAATATTGATGACGGTGTAAACCACCACGGCATTTTTTAAGTTTTAATAAGGTTTCTGGTTGAAGACGTTGCTTAAATCATTATTCCCTACACTTGCAAAAACTATTTCAATGGCTTTATGGTGGACATCATTCATAACGAACGGTGTTGGTGATTCATCTCCGAAATAAGGCTGGATCATTAGTAAAAATTAAGTCTAATATTCGATCTAATCCATTTTTGAAATCACAAATTTGGCTTAGATTTGAATCAAAAATAGCGTCGATGAACAGGTACCCATTATCCGAGGTCGCGTTTAGAGGCATATGTTCATCTAATATCTGACAGATTAAAATCCCCAGTAACTAATCTTATGTCTGATGGATCAGCCAAATTGGTAATTTCAATAATTGTATCACAGCATGTAGTGTAAGATGATATAGGTAACACATAACTGCTAGGAAGGAACTCACAATTTAGAATCAAATTATTGAATGTTTCGCAGATGATGTAAACCGGGGAAAGTGTTTTTAAAATAAATTTATGAAATTGCGCTGTCTAGGCTGTCGAATAATTTAATACTTTTGTATGTTAATCGAACACTGATTACATGTGCATAGATATCAAGCCTTGTGCTTCGTGAATTGTCAGGATTTTACTCGGACTTGGTAAGTTTACTTAGCTGTTTTTTTATCTGATTTTGTATATGTTAAATACAAAGTATGTGACATTACTAGGATATCAGTTACCACTAATGAACTGGAATTTGTTGAAGCTTACGGTTCTTCTGTTGATGTTTGTGGCTCAGAATTCAGTTAAATGTTCTTTATGATAAAATTCGATATATCGAGACATTCTGCTTCGCACACTAACACATATAAGAAAGATTTGTTTTTGTTGTTTTTTAGGACAGATTTAGGATAAATTTCACATACGTCGTTGTATATGATTTGTGCTTTGATTTATTTGTTTCTCCTTCCCACTAAAATATCTTAAATTCTCAATTGTGGCTGAACAAATGTTTACTTATAGGTTCGATTATTTCCTATATAGCATGAACACTTAAACGTAACAATCCTATAGTCATCACTGTATAAATATGCAATTAGCAAAATTGATTTAGCATTACAAAATCTGCACACCATCAACATATATTCAATTGAATGTAATTACTTACATACATACAAGTAATTAAGAATTAATTGTTGTTCTACGAAATTGAAAAATGTTTCATTCTGTTAATAATTAATAATAATAATTTATTGTAAAACTGTGCGGGAACAAGAAATGTATGCGCGGTTAGGGCAATAAATATACATATATATACAAGTTGCATGTAACAATTATAATATTCATGAATATTGAAAAATCGTATAAATGAAATATGAACTGTAATCACATCATCTGTAAACATATATATATGACAAACATATGTGTGCATACTATTTCTCTAGAATTTAGAGAAACATGCGCGTATATAAGAATCACATATGGATACACATAAATGAATTAATGAATGGATATACTGGATGAATGAAATATTTCCAGATTTTTAAACTTAATGTATATATTCGCGGTCGAGTTCGGTTGAAATATGTTTATAAATTATGGCAATTTGTTCAAGATTTCAAAATAAGAATTTAATGGTAGTTATTATATGCTACACGCGGTACGTAATTCAAACGATATGTTAAACATTTATACTTATGCTATTTTATGACCCCTGTGGTCGAGGGGCACTCACATGTCTCGTAAAACTAAATTGCACGAACATGTTTTTCAAGAATAGCACCACAGTATACTTTGCTTGTCGTAGGAGGCGACTAAACGGTTGGATCGCTCGGTTGACGACCCGCATCCGTAAAAAAATCAAGTGTTTAAAAGTCAACAAAAAGAAAAATGGATACCGCCAAAAAAACACCGAACCCCCACTCAAATTTTTTCTTAGGTCGTAAGTAAAAAACTCTGTTTTGAATTTCCAAGCAGTCAATAACCGATTGTGTAAGCTTCGCTTGTGCATGAAATTAGCCAACCTGTATTGATAATTTGTGTACATGCGCCCACAGAAGCCAGTCCCAAGGTAAAGACTCATTTCACTATGACTTGGATGATCTGATGGGATCAATACCCGAACACGATGTTAGAATGGTAATTGGGGACTTTAATGCTAGAGCTGGCAGAAATCAAGCCAACTTGTGTGAGAACATAGCACATCCGTACTCTCGACACAAAACTGTGACCGATAATGGTGAGAGATACAACTAGAGGCATGGACACATGCTCGCGGAACTTCCCACAGCCAAATGGAACATGTGTTAGTTAATCAAGGGCGAAATACGTAGGCAGCGATCATCATTTCGTCACTGCAAAGCTATTGGGAAGATGAGCATTTGGGCAAAATAGCATTTGTTAAAATCTTGACAGACAGTTTTAAAATTTGGTGTAAATTTAGAATTTGAGCTTTAAACTGGGGATAGGAGATTTTAGACTTCAATTGTTGAACCTATAGTAATCTTGAGAATAGGGATTGGAACTAAATATGAATTATGATTCCAGGATTTTTGAAGCAAGGCATTAGTGAAGACAATTATGCGTTAAGGAGTAAAGAATTAAAATCCTATATTTGAGCAAATAAAGGACGATTGATTAAAGTTTAAATTGTCTGTCTTCAAACTAATTAATCAATCCAAAATTAAAACTTAACCGAAATTTATGAGCTAATATAGTTTCAAATTCATATAAAGTTTTAAAATTTAAAATAGATTTTATTAAAATCTTGACAGTTTTAATTTGGTAAATATTCAGAATTCGAGCGGTTTGAAAAAGAAAAGTCGAACAATTCTCAACAGGTGGCGCTGTAGCCGCATATTTCATTTTTCAGTTCAATTAACTCGTTAGACAGCTAGTTCTTTCTGATTTGATAATTTGAGCTGGGCGGTCACGGTTAAATAACTTTCCGATATTTTTATCGTTTTTCATTGATTTTTCGAGTGAAATAGTTTACATTCAGTTTTTGTTTGTTGGCGAAAACTTAACCCCATTCCCATTGGAATAGATCGGTAATCGATTTGTTTTGCTTTTGTAGTTGATTTCAAAAATGTAAATTGCCTCTTTTTCGCTCGTTTGCTTTCTTTATTTTGGCCATTTCAAAGGTAAATTATGGATTAGTGAAAGCGAGACCGAAATGTTTCTAACTGACACCGAAATGTCGACAACAACGAATTCCGGTGAACATTGACCGTGCAGCCTTTCGATATGAGCCAAACATTCAATACAGTGCGCACGGATCATTTCAATTCGGTCAGAGGCCGGTCATTTGTCAGCATTGCATTGCATACACTGCTTTACGGTAACATTCCTGAATCTCCTAATTCGAATCATTTCTTGCAATACATCAAGATGTACAACGATTACTTTAAAATTACCTCGTTTGGTAGTGGAATTGTAAATGACCGAAATTACAATAAAACATTTATGATAATTTCACCAATATCAGCAATGAATGCTAATACACCAACATTGACACCACAAAATACACTAACAGACCACACACAATACACGATACATAACTAACACTTATCTTGCCAACAAAACGCAAAAATTACAGAGTTTGCCTCCAATCTTGCTGGAGCGCTATTGCCGCTTCCAGATCAAGAACACAAATATCTGGAAATATATTTTCTTGGAGATTCACATTCAGTTCGAATGAGAATGGTCTTGTTAATTGGAGCTGAAGTGGCCATGGAAATCACTGATAGGCCATTTCCTGTGAGTGTCGAAATACGACCAGACACCAAGGTCTGAAATTCATTCTGTTTTTGATCCAATTTTAAAAGTTGCTCGTAAAGTTGATTCATCTGAGCCATCATTGCAATCACCAACAAGTTGTTCTCAGAGTCCATAGGTACATTAAAACTAGATTTCATGGTACCTGTCATCTGGTACGAATTGGACTGGGTATGCTAAAGTTGAACTAGGCACAATATCCGAAGAAGGTCAGGGTTTGACAAGGACTTGTTCTTGAATTGAATCCAATCTACCAGTTCCAAGTTCTACTAGTTTAACCGCTTCATTCGAATCATCCGATGTGTCTTGGTCTCCCAGGTATATATCGAGGGAGATTAGCAAACCCTGACAAGAAAACTCTACGGGCTGGGTCTTGGTAAGCTTTAAAACTCTACGGGCTGGGTCTTGGTAAGTTGGAGATCGAGAAGCCCGCTCTAAAGGAGCATGCACATGCAGCAACCCGGACGCAATCTGATGTGCTTTAGCAGCCTCTGTGCCTCAACACTAATATTTGGATACCCACACCGGCGAGTAAGTGAGAAATAAAATACCACGGGCATACCAAAACTTGCAAGAAGCGTCTGGTCACCAGGAGGTGCGGCTTAAAAACCAATTCTATAGGAGATATTAATATGACTTTGCCCCCACTAACAACTAATTCAAATGTTGAAAGTGAAATAAACACACTTCATAGAAGAGGTGGTCTCAAAGCTGAGTAATAAAATTACCCTGTTAAACAGAGAAAATGAAGACCTGAAAAAGATCATCGAATCAGGTAAAGAGAAAAAACAAGTCTGTAATGAATATTACACAGACGAAGAAAAACTTAGAAGAAAAATTGGAACCAATTCCCAGTGGATACTAGGATCAAGAAGCACAAGAAAAACCGCCACATTCAACATGTCAGTTTCCGATATAGAGGAAGTGTTAAGGGAATCTGATTGGGTCGTGAAAAAAACAAGCCCGGAAAGAAACTAAAAGCAGAATCATCGCCAGAATATGTTGAGCAAACCAACTAATTCTTAACACAGAGAAAAAAAACAGCCTCCACCAATAAAATACCTCAGAGATACTGTGGAGGATGGCAGGATGCGTTAAATGTGCTGGTAGCCAACTTACGAACACGTGTACATTAGATAGGAACTCAGCTGCAATATGCATTAATTGCAAGGGCCATCATCCAGCTAATTACCGTGGCTGTGAGGTAGCTAAAGAATTACAAAATATAAGAATTCGCGGTAGAGTCTGATCTAAATCGTTACCTAACACGACTAGAAAATAAAAATAAATTTACAAACGCTCAGAATAGTAATTTGAAATGCGAATTGGCTGATCCAACACATCCTCGAGCTAGAAATATTTCTATTTAAACAAAAAATTGATATTTGTATAATCTCTGAAACCCATTTCACTAACTCCTCATATGCCAGAATACGTGGGTACAGATTTTACCGTGCCATCCATCCATCAGACGAGAGGCGGATCTGCCATTCTTATTAAAGAGAATATAAAACACAACGAAGAATTAAAAATTGAAAGTGAATCTATGCAAGTTACAACTATCAAAACTCGCACAAAGTCCACCACAACATAATTTGAAAAGAAACGATTATGAAAAACTTTTTAACACCATGGGAGGTTGTTTTATCATTGGTGGCGACTTCAATGCGACAAACACATACTGGGGCTCCAGAGTTACTACACCAAGAGCGAGAGCGTTGTTTGAAGCAGAAAAAAATTATTGGTGGCTCACCAACTTACTGACCAACAGATTTAAACAAAACACCGGATCTTATAGACTTTTATGTAACAAAAGTCGGACCACTGTCTTGTTATTATGACGGTCAGTGACACAATAATTGAAAAAGAAATCACAGCGACACTGCCCAATAAGAATACCAATTGGAAAAATTTTCGAGACTTATTAGAACAAAACATCATTCTTCAAGCACCAATAAGGAACATTATACAAGTCGAAGAAGAAGTAGAAAGGCTAATAGAAAACATACAACAAGCTGCGTGGCAAAGTACATCTCTCAAATACGCAAATAACAACAACTGTAAAAACTATCCACTTGAAGTAAGAGAGTTTGTGGCAAAGAAATGTAAAGCTCGAAAGTCTTGGCAAATAAATCGAACCAAGGAAAATAAAACCGTCTTTAACCACCTATGTAACAAGTTGAAATCTCTAATCAGAACAGTTAAGAATAAATCAATAAGTGCATATTTGTCGTCACTTTCTAGCCAAAAAGATACCGAATACTCCTTATGTAAAGCAACGAAAGTACTTAAGAAACCAACAAATTCCACGGCACCAATTAGAAGTGAGGATGGAAGCTGGGCTCGAAGCGCTAAACAAAAAGTTGACTTGTTTGCGAGACACCTAGAAGAAACGTTTCAACCATTACCCAGATCTGATGAGCTTGAAATACACACTTTGTATTTATCTCTACAAGATCTAAAATGGGGAATTCAAAATTTAAACATGAAAAAATCTCCTGGCTCATAACTGGACTTACTATAAATAAAATTTTAATACATTTAAAAAATTATAAATTTTTTTTTTTTAATTTTTTTTTTTTTTTTTTTTTTTTTTTTTTTTTTTTTTCAAATCATTAAAGAATCACCAAATAAAGCGATAAGTA
The DNA here is from genome assembly GCA_951394425.1 of Tipula unca. Taxonomy (NCBI): domain Eukaryota; kingdom Metazoa; phylum Arthropoda; class Insecta; order Diptera; family Tipulidae; genus Tipula; species Tipula unca. Next base: position 181,169,918 of record OX596382.1, on the reverse strand, counting down.
AACTTCTCCATATAATCAATGCTGTGTTTAGATTAAAATACGTTCCAAGGCAATGGAAGGTGGCAGAGGTATAATCATGATCTTTAAACCCAACAAACAATTATTTTATTCCTTAAACTGTTTATAGGTTTAGAGGCCCCAAATTAATTTCTCGTACCTCAAACTCAACCTCATTTGTTAGTTTTTAGCTGATCAAATTAAATAACTTAATAAAAATTATTTTTCTTTTTAATTTATTTCCAGGTAATATGCTAAACACATAACACGCGCGATTTTGCGGTAAGTTCATTTAAATTAAATGCTTCAAATTCACAACAAATACAAAATGTAAATTATTAAAATCTATTCAAATCAACAAAAATGGATAAAATGTGGCAAAAAAACTTTTTGTTATCCAAATTATTTAATGGCTAAATCATCCGGTTGGCTGCATACAATACATAATACTATGACCTACATTTTATTTTCAATCCATATATTGATGTATTTTAGGTGCCTTAAATGGACCATTTCGACTAATTCGATTAGCATTTACATGTACATGTATGTACGTATTGTTATTTGCAAATATTTATTTAACCAATTTAACCTTGAACTAGAAAATGTATACATATCACGGACAATTAAACTACATATTTGCTTCTAATGTAGCAAAAAACAAGCGGGGACGACCGACCTTATTACACTACTATTGTTACGTGAGATCGTGCAATACAATATATACCCAACCTTATGTACAGTACATATCGGTATTGTTGTGTATTATAAGCGCGCGATGATAAATCGATTAATTTAGTTCCCACGCAACAAATTTAGTTAAGGCCGCGATCATTTTTATTATCTGTATGGAATATGCTTGATATAGATATTACGAGTGTAGACAGTAAAAAATTTGTATCTGTAATTCCAAAGTTGAAGTTTAACACTTTATACAGACAAACAACTTGTGTGCATATATAGATATAGAATTTCATTGATCGAAGGAATTGTTATACAACACATTGTACGTCAAATATTGGTGTATATATTTAGAAAATCATGTTCCCGCAGACAGCCAATGTTGTGTTAATGCTCTACCTCCGCGCGTGATTATAAATTAAATTGCGATATATTTAAAAAAAAAATTAATAAAATCAAACGACAGCCAACGCGGCGACTCTTGTTGTAAGTGATTGGTTTTGCTGCATATAAATTATTCATGAGTGGATGGATTAACGCGCGCGCACATTTTTAATACAGGAAAAATTTCTAATATGGAAATTTAATGAACAGGTTTGATAAATTATTATTTTGTGTATATTAAAGTCTGTCTGTTCTGCGTCTGTCATAATAAAAACTGTCTGCGCGTATATAAATATATATGCATGAACTCAAATTTCTGGTTGTGTACCTATATGCGATAACTTAATTTATATGCCAAAAATTCTAATGTCTTAAGATCAACACATCGATCGCGGGCAACACCTACGCACTCAAATAGTATATATGTTGATCGATTGTTCATGCACAAGACAACAACAAAATAAACGAAATATTTGTATTGTTATACATATTTGTAAGACAGTTAGACACTGGCGCATATACATATATACTTATGTGTACAAATCAATTAAGCGGGCACGAGTATAAAATTTTAGAAAATTTTAGTTCTCGCCTACGTATATCAGAGCATCACTGTTATAGGTTGATGTTATGTTTGTTTCATTTCCGATCAATTGATTGTTCGTTATGTTCGTTATAATATGCAATGGAAAGTTAAAGTAGCTCGACCTACGATAGTGAAACTACTGGTTGTGGACATTAAGTATGATCAATCGATGCAAAGCAAACCTATATATGTATATATAAAGGTTGCATAATGTTTCAAGTATAATATGCAATAGCGTTATATATAAATAAAAATTTACTTTGATTTTTGTGGTCATATATGTTTGATCGTCATCAAGCAATCAAGCAATTTTCTTTCAATGTTAAGTAGTATTAACATTACGAGGCGGGTAATTAAGGGAACCCTTGGAAAGGATGCATAAGCGCCATCGGAAAGAGGCTAATCACCGCCGTAGGAAGACCTATGCTTATGTATGGGGTGAGCGTGTGGTGGCCAGCCCTTGAAAAAGTAACCTACAGAAATGGGATCGAGAAGGTGCAAAGAACGGTCTGTATGCTTATCAGCGGGACATTAAAACAACACCAATACGCACTTTAATGGTTGTGTTTCACCTTCTCCCTGTCGATATTTATGATAAGCAGATGAAGCCACCCGACTAGTAGCCATATTTCAGTGGAAATGTCTTCAGACAGGACACTCTGACATCAAGAGTGACGTTGGGTTGCCACTTGTCTCTAAATGAGATGAGTTAGCATTTCAACATTCGGATAGTCTGGGTCCCCGGCCATGGACGAACTAGCTAGGCATGGTAAAACCAAAATCTCTAAATGTAACCGGAAAAGGCAATTTTGGGGAAGCCTATTACGGCCCTCAAGACAGCGCTTGAAAAAGAGGCAGTAGTCTCATGTCTGGCTGTAGCACACAGGCATAACACATATGGGTAGGTTCTTAATGGAAAGCCTCTCTGATCTCGAAAACTGTAAAGTGCAAGATATATCACGCTACATTAGTAGCTCTAACTGGTTCAAATAAAGGTAATAGGTAAGTAAGACTAAGTGTGCCGTAGCAGCCACTCTAACCTAACCTAACCTAAGTATTCAAATTTTATTCAATTATAGTTTCAAATAAAAGAATTATTTTAAAGAAAGAAATAATAAAAGTAAAGGAAGTTAAGGGATTTGGAATCGAACTTTTTTGTTGAAGTAGTTTGATTAAAATTTACTAAGCTGAGAATACCATGCGCCGGCTATAGTCTGTCGACGGATGTCTCTATACGGCCCTTCGTACGGCGTTGATACTCACTACTTTCTAGTGGAAGTTGACTTGCGAGTGCCACCAGGAATAATCTTACGCACATACCGTTTGGTTGTGGATGGTAGGTGCGGGTACGAGTTAACTTAACTTAACGCGTTAACTCAGAGAAGAGTTTTTACTCAAATAGGTTGCCTCGGTCAGTTGTAATTTGAATTAGGGGTATTCCAAACGTTGAGATATATTGCTCGACAATATAGTCTTAGCAATAGAGGCAGCGCAAATACTATCTCGAATTAAGTGAATGGCTCAACTATTGTCAAAATATAAATATTACCTTCGGATGGTGAGAGTGGTCCCACTACATCCATATGTGTATATGTTCGAACCTCAATGCTGGTAGATCAAATTTTCCCGGTTGTAGCTTCGTATGCCCTTGTTAGTTGGCAACCGACACAACTACGAACCCAATTCATAATGCCGCTGTTCATATTCGGACTAAAATGCCCGCTGTTTTGCTGCTCTCAAATAACTCTTTGATATGAAGTTGGTGTTCGTCCTCATTCTTACTAGCCACAAGTATATCGTCTATGTAGATATACACAAAATCTAAACCTTTGACCACTTCATTCATGAAGCGTTGAAAGCTCTCTGCGCAGAGTATAGAGTTGTAGAGTCGCTACAAACTCCTTAAAGGAAGGATAAAATAGCAACCACCTATACAACCTTGCAGAGACATGATCTTAACATTTTTCGATCAGCTCTTTTCGACCCGATACATCTATAAATTATTATTTGAATTGAAAACATTCATATTTCAATCGATATATTATTTCGAAACTATAAGGTAAAACAACACAAAACTATCATTCAAATCTGCACAGTAAACCATTATTGGCGCGTACAAATTATGAAGCTGAAATCATGATATAGGGACCCCAAATTATCGCTTCTTCATAATATTGCCATCTTGGCCAGACGACCTAAGTCCGTACATTTTCGGCCCTATTCACTTAAAGGCATAAAATATGTTGTTAAACGTAGACTTTCACGTTAATTCAAACCTTAATTTACAAATTAATCGAATGTTGACGATTTAGACATCGAAAACCCCTGACGATTTTTGTTATCTACTCTAATTGTTGACGTCAAGCTTTACTTTCTCTCAAAATTACTTTTTAATTAGGTTAGTAATCAAACTTTGTAACCGCACGTGCTAAAAATTGTCGATTTCACTTAAGAGTCGTTAAGTACAAAAAAAAACATCAGTCGGTCTTTAAACGGATCGCTCAAGGCGCAAACCAGGTAATTGGAAAGTCTGGTGTGTTCCACATAAGATGATTTTAAGATTTAAGCTTTGATGTTCAAAGTAATTTCAAAGTAATAAAAAGGCAAAATAAACAAAAGACGTCGCAAGAGTAATTCGCAATACGATTTATGAGTGAAGTCGTCGAAAGGTTTTGATACAATTGGAATGCTATGAAAATATGGTCACCCCCAATTAATTTATAACACATGCGTTCCTTAATTAATAAAATAATGTGGAATTTGAATGCGGATATCGCACGATCGAGATCCGTACTGATAACCCATTTGAACAAGTAAAATGTTGTACACATGCTATATTGAGTACTTCCATCACCCATAATCAACCTGCCTCATAAATTAACCAACTTTTACAAAACCGTATCTATATATATATGTAATATATTTACTAAATATATCTCATAAATTTTTATGTTTACGATCGTATTTTATATGTTTTTATAAAATCTTTAAGTAAAACAGTAAATAAATCAAAAAAGTAAACAAAAAGAAAAGAAATTATTTTCCTAACCATCTTTCATTTTTGTTGGGCGCATCGACGTCTAACCAAAATAAACGTACTCACATAACAACTTAAATTTCTTAATTATGATCACAACCAGACCTTAAAATTAAGAATGTCTTCTCTTCTTCATCTATACGAGATTCGTTGCTATTTTTGAACGTTATGTACATGGTACATATGAAATGTACAAAATATTTATAGACATAGAGTCATATAGAGAGATAAGTTTTATCGTTGTACGTGCGGCAATCAATCATCTGCAATATATTATGTCATTTATCGATAAAAGCTAAAGTACCAAATTAATTGATTTCATTAATTGAAGCGCCAATAAATAAATTAAATTTTTTTTTATTAATCAACGATAATAAATTGCTGTGCGCGCGTCGTTGCATATATTTAACTCGGCGCGGTTTTGAGACACGATTATTTATATATATATATATATGAGCACGAACAAAGATGAATCAAATATTTTAACTGATTTATCATATATTTGATTAAAATTAATTGCATTTGAATTATTCGCTTATATAAAATTTTGTGATTTGATTTCATTATTGGCGCGCATACAATTAAGCAAAAATTGCAAATAAAGGTCATTTTATTGAATTTGACAATTTGCTTCAAAAATTGGGTAGAAGGTTGAATTCAAATCAATTAATGACGTCTCATTGCTTCTGTATAGTATACATTACCAACACACTATTTTAACAACACTATGAATTAGTGCAAAGAAATATCACTCTCTGCAGAAAAGCGTCTGATGGGGTATCTTCTTCTTCTTCGAACGTAAAGCGTTTTCCAATAAGAGGTTTAATTTTGATATTTAATGTTTGTTTATTTGAATGTTTATTTCATTTTAAAGAGGAAGGTATGCCATTAGCATTTGAAAACGATATCAGCCAAACGGCCGCCAGTACAGCTACGCTTGCAGCACCATATCCTTTTCATGAAATTTATCATGACCAATTCGCACATTTGCGGCTGTATGTCCTCGATAACTTCACGAATTCTATCTTTAAGATCTTGATTCGATTGTGGAACATTGACATAAATCTTATCTTTCACGTGGCCCCAAAAAAACAAGTCTAAAGGTGTTAAATCACAAGATCTCGGTGGCCAATTGTGATCACCTCTTCGAGAAATAACACGGTCCGACAACTTTTCTTGTAAAATTGCGATTTTTTCGTACCTTGTGTGCGGGCACGGAGCGCCGTCTTCGTGAAAATAAACGTCGTCCACAACAATATCTTCCAATTCCGGCCATAAAAAATCATTAATCATAGCTCGGTAGCGCAATCCATTCACCGTAACAATTGCACCAGACTTATTTTTGAAAAAGTAAGGTCCAATCACACCACCAGCCCAAAAACCACACCAAACAGTGACACGTTGATGATGAAGAGGCTTTTCAACAATCATTCTTGGATTTTCTGAGCCCCAAATGCGACAATTCTGCTTATTAACGTATTAAGGTGAAAATGGGCCTCATCACTGAAGATGATTTTTCGTTGAAAATCCGGATCATTTTGGTGCATTTGAAGGACCCAATCAGCGAAGATACGACATTTATGGTTTTCGGCCGGCTTGAGTTCTTGTGTTAACTGAACTTTAAAAGCCTTAAGACCTAAGTCTTTATGCAAATACGGTGTAATGTCGTTTGTGGAATATCTAATTCCAAAGGTCGAAGAGGAATCGACAAACCTGGGTTTTCTTCAACACTAAGGGCAGCAATATTCTCAGTTGTTCTTGAGCGACCCACATGGTTTCGATTTTTCACATCACTAACTTGTCCCAACAGCTCAAATTTTTCCACCAGTTTCACTATTACCGGTCGAGAAGGTGCTTCACGCCGAAAGTTCTTTAGTTTTGCGAACTATGTGATCGCAAAATTTTCAACATTTTTGTAGTAAATTTTAGCAATTTCAATGCATTGTTGAAGCGTGTATCGTACCATTTTTAGTAATAGCGTAGTTTCTACTTGTCAAATGTCAAAAGATGACAGCTTCAAAATTGACAGCTGCCCAAATAGCAGGCTATTCAAAATGAAACCACTTATTGGAAAACCCTTCATAATCGGAATCATCTTTTCACTAAGCCGTTTTAATTTGTCTAAATGGGCCAGCATAATATTATTTAATGGTTTTTGACAGTCAATTATATTTTTACTGGTGGACTTGTGTCACCAACAGCTTCAATGGTTTTCGCTCCGACCGCTGAACTTTTTCCTTTTCCGACACCGCATCCACACCATCCCGAAGGCAAACTAAACGAATAACTATCTATCTTTGGTGTGATTACCGCTAACAGTATACTTTTCAATTATCGTTCATTATGAGCAATTTTTTTCTGCGGTCAGAGGTTTATAATCGCTTCAGACTTGGAATGAAAAATTAGAAAAATTGAAATATTTCTATAGTTAACCTAACCGCAAAGTGAGTGCATTCCATACTCGTTTATTAAAAATTTAAATTATTAATGAAGCATTATAGATAATATAGTTCACCCAATGAATATTTATTGAAATACAAGTTGAAAGCTTATCATTAGCAAACTAATTTTCATTATAGCATATCGTTAAAGCTTTGAAAGATTTCAATTATGAAATTTATTTTTTTTTTCATAAAATAATTTTAAGACAACTTTCAGAGTTGAAAATTAAAGCATCATTAATAAGACTTTCACATTTATAGCTTCGACTAATTTTCGATCGTGAACCAATAAATAACTAATTGCAATTAATCTCACAAAAAATAAAATTAATCGCGCTATATAAGAAACGATTAATTATAATATATTGGGAAGTGCGTAGCGCGGCAAATTGAGCATTTTTTAAATATTTATGCACGAAATATTTTTTACCGGACATATTTTTTTTCTTGTTACTAAGAAACGGATTTTAATTTTAATTAAATTTAAAACTTTTTTAAAAAAATAAAAATAGATACTGCAAAAACAATACCGGACCCCCATTCGACTACCCGGACACGAGATTTATGATCGGCACGTGGAGCGTGCAGTAACTTAGAAAACCTGGAGCGTGTGTATCGGCTGGAGCTCGTTGCTCTTCAAAAAACTCGCTGGCCTAAAAGTGGAGACCATGTGTCCCAGGGCTATATAGGCTTTTACGATTTCGCTGCTTCTTTCGTTCTATAAGGGTGTTATGGATTACTGATGCTAACCTGTAGCTTTATGTATATAATAATTATTCATGCAATAACTTTATGTTTATATACCTAAGTATACATAGATTATTAATAAGTATAACATCTTTTGTATATGTATTGTAAGTACCAAAATTCTATAAATGAGCAATTTTGGTTCGTTGCATCAATCAGTTCCGAATATTGAAATTGTGTACAACTAAAATAACCCTAAATTATAACTTAACTTTTAATTATTAAGTTGTCAATAAAATAATAAACGAAATTAGTAAAATATTATATAAAAATGAAGTATTAAAAAATAAATAAATATTATAAAAAAGTGTATAAAAAATTTCTATAATTTCCACACCGATTCACAACAAAAATTTGGTGAGAGCGGTGGGATTGCTCTAAGCAGCAATTCGTGGTGTAGAAATTCCGCTAAATAAAGCACATTTATACTCGCAGTTATAACGTTAAGTTACAGACTGCGGATATTTGCACTGAGGAGCCATCCCATGAGGAATTCACTAAAGCCATGCAGAGATTGAAACGAAACCGTGCACCTGGAGTGGACTGCATTAATTCGGAGCTCTTGATATTCGGAGGGGATACTTTGTGGAACTGTCTTTTCGACCTTATTCGATTAGTATGGCGAACCGAAGTTATGCCTGAAGAATGGAAAGTGGCCGCGATATGCCCCATCTTCAAGAAGGGAGACCGCTTGAAGTGTGAGAATTATCGCGGTATAGCTCTCCTTTGCACAGCTTACAAGTTACTGTCATACATTGTATTGGATAGAGTCACTCCTCTAGCGGAGGGCTTGGTTGGTGACTATCAAGGAAGATTTAGTCCGAATCGATCAGTCACCGATCAGGTCTTTTCGCTGCGGATGATTCTATCTAAATATTATGAGACATCCATCCCCGTACATCAGGTGTTCCTGGATTTCCGGCAGGCCTATGACTCGATCAATCGAGAGAGTTTATGGTCTGCCCTGGAATACCTAGGAATGCCAACAAAACTGGTACGACTATGTAGGATGACAGTGACGCAGTCTCAATGCTGTGTTAAAGTTGAGAACAGGCTATCGACAAGTTTTGTAGTTAACTCGGGTGTTCGGCAGGGAGATGCTCTGTCCCCGATACTCTTTAATCTCATGTTGGAGTACATCTTTCGTAAAACTGAAACACCGCAGCGTAACATCTTATATTGCCAGTCCAATCAGGTGCTTGCATATGCAGATGACATATGCGTGATTGGACTGAATAGCAACGGGGTGAAAGAAATACTTGATCCCCTTGTAGATTTTTCAGCTTCAGTTGGACTTCAGATCAATTAGTTCAAAACGAAATACCTGATCTCTGGTTTTAGGGACAATGGTACACCAGATTTTAGTAGTGGCCACCACACGTTTGAGGGAGTGAGGAGGTTCAAATATTTGGGTTCTCTTATCACTCACGATAATAGTGTGGGTGAGGATATTAAAGTGCGGCTGGCAGCTGGCAGTCGTTCTTTGTATCCTCTAAGGCAACTGCTAAAATCTAAACACTTATCAAGTACCGTGAAGCTGAAGCTTTACAAAGCGTTGATGAGGCCCGTTGTTATGTTTGGATGTGAAAGTTGGGCGCTGACGGATGAATACGAGAGATGGCTCCTAACATTTGAGAGAAGAGCCATGCGTGTGATCTACGGCCCAAAACGCGAAATAGATGGTACTTACCGAGCTCTGTACAATATCGAGATAAGAGATCTGATGAAGATCCCCGATATTGTACATGAAATAAGATCTCAGCGAGTACGCTGGCTCGGTCACGTTCTGCGTGCTGATCCGGAACGAATTGTGCAGCGATCTCTGAAAGGAGAGCCACCATATGGTAGGCGCAGAGGTCGTTGCCGGCGACGATGGCTCCACGATGTAGAGAACGACTTGGCCTCTTCAGAGTGTCTTAGACAGTATGAAGACCATGCTCAGGATCGAAACCGTTGGAGCCAGGTTGTTGACTCAGTAAGGGGCCAGTAATGGCCTTTAATACTGTTTATTATTATTATTATTATAACGTTAAGTTAAATGTTATTTTTAACACAAAAGTAGTGCCATGAACACATGTGCTGTTCAAAAAAATGTGAAGTGAATATGTTTAACAATTTTAATAATATGTAAATCAATAATATCTTATTTAATATATAAAACGTGATCTTATCTTAATAAATAAACTCAAAATTAAAATAATTTCATATTAAATTATTCAATTTTAATATGAAAATCAAAAGTGGACAAGAATTTATAAGTTTGTGTGTTGGTGTACATAAAAAAAAATACATGTTTCCTGATACATAAGAAATGCAATTTAACATCAAATTAAACGGCACTCATTCTACATAAGTCCGAAATACAAACGGAGCATATGAATTCAATTTCTTTATGGATTCAGTATTATTATCGTTTGAACGAGATCAAATCAAGCGATTGGATCTTCATAAAACCAACAATTCATCATCCACTGACCGTTTGATTGTAATCATAAAGCAATCAAACGGATAACATATATAAAACAAACAACTTCATCGGTTCATCATCATAACGTATCATTGAATCATATACGATATCTTCTATTTCATCACATGGATATAACTTCCGGTACATTCAATTACTTCCAAATAATCATACGGAATCAAGGTCGCAGCAGCAGTAACATTTAACGTATGATATAATTATCTCAAATCGCAGTATCAACAGATTCCTGTTTTCATCGAGTTTATTCTACAAATAATATTTAACAAAGGAATATAATCAAAGAATTCAGCATTTCATTATCAATGGATATTACATCAAGACGTCATCTTCATCTACCAATTCATTAAGGAATTTTGTCAAGGTTAGTTTAAATTTTTTCTTTATTCTCAATTTTGTTGGTTATCATTTACACAAAATATAGGTACATATATATTCATTTAATTGGTAACTGTTCTTCTAAATAATTTTGTGGTATAAGAATATACACAATTTATTTATTTACATTAATATTGTTAAATTTTTTGAGCAATTCTAATCATCTTAAATTATTTTCATTTAATTAATTATGTTGTTGTTATCACATTATTCCTCATCTGTTAGTTGTTTTCTTATATTCTTTTAATTTTGAATTTTAATGTCAACCGAAAGTTTAGACAACTCAAAGAAGTACTCGTTCATTACTTTGCGAAATCGAACTATAAAGAAAATCAAACGACGATCAAGATCTCTAGTTGATACAGATAGTTTAAATTATTCTGACGATATTAAATCTACTGATTTATCTCAAGTAAATATATATCTAAAACAATCTTCTCTTGTAACCATGTCTGTTTTAAATTTAGATGTTGCTCTTAAAATCATTCCTGATTTTGATGGAAGCACAGATCGTCTCCACAAATTTCTATTATGTTCTGATATGGTGTATAACGACTTATTGCACACAGAACATGAAAAATTTCTTAATTTAATCAAAACAAAGCTTTCACATAAAGCGTACGACATAGTGAAATATACTAATTATAGCACATGGAAAGAATTGAAAGATGAACTAAACCATAAATTCCAATGTTCCAAATCTATAGACCAGTTACAAATAGAGCTCATTAACGTTAAGCAACAAAGAAATGAAAATGTTAATACATATGCAAGTAGAGTCGAAAAATTACTTTCCGAATTGAATGAAGTATGCATAGCTTGTGAAGGTACATCTGCTTCAAAAACCATTGTTCACCTAAATTCTAAGACAGCTCTTAAAGCTTTTCAAGAGGGTCTCATTGATCCAATTAAACTTATTATTAAGGCTTGTCGCTTTACTTCACTTCAGGATTCCATAAATAAGGCTTGTGAAGAAGAACTTACACTAAGTAGATACAATACTTCTAATTATTTTGATCAAACGAATAAAGTTAAGTGTCAAATATGCAAGCGATTAGGACATTCTGCTGAAAAATGTTATAATCGATACCCTGATCAGAAAAATCAAGTTTCTAGTAGAATGTTACCAAATCCTATGATGTTTAATAAATATAATGAAATAAGACGTCAAAAACCAGAAATCACAGTAGTTCAGAAAGCTTTAATTTGTGCTTACTGTAAAGCGCCTGGTCATCACATCAGTATTTGTAGAAAACGCCAGTTCGCTAACTTGAACAAAGCTAAAGATGCATCAAAACAAGATATTCCATATTCTTCGGGAAATGGTTCGGGATCCGTTCCAGAAATTTCAGCAAACACTCCAGTTCGGATCCAGCAATTAAAGTAGAGTGTTTTCCAGATTCCAATATTAATCATTTACAAAATAAATATGATCATTCGAAGTTCTTAATTGAGTCTACAAATCATAATTCAAATTGTTTAAACCATAAATCTAATTCAAACTCAATTCACAATTTTTACAATTCAAGTTTAGCCCTTTATTCAATCAATATTACGAATCAAAACCATAATAAAAAATTCGTTGAATTGCAGCTTGACGTATTAAACCCTAAATCGTTTCTTTTCTTGGTCGACACCGGAGCTGACATTAGTATAATAAAACGAAATTTCCTGGTTGACGATACACTTTGTTATCCAGAAAGAAAATGTAAAGTTAAAGGTATCACTACCCAGTTAATCGAGACAATAGCCAGTTGTGATGCAAATATAATTCTATCAGATTCCATATCAATAAATCATTCATTCCAAATCATTTCTAGTTCGTTTCCTATCTCATGTGCTGGTATTATTGGTAAGGATTTTTTGTCTAAATACAAATGCAAGATAGATTTTTCTAATTATGTTTTTGAAATTTTATATAATGACATTCCAATTCAACTGAAATTAACATCCAACTCATCTGTTCTAATTCCTGCTCGTTCAGAAAAAACAACCTCAGTTTATTCTAGTATTCTTAATGAAGTCGATTATGTATGTCAATCATCTCAAATTGTACCTGGCGTGTACATAGCGAATTCGATTATCAAATCACAAAATAATCTCGTTACTATAAGCATCATAAATACAAACGATTTTGAAGTCGAAATTGAAAATCTTAATTTACCTCTCACCAAACTAGACGAATTTGAAGTATTTCGATTAAATTCTTGGTCAAATGTTATAAACAATCGTTTACAAATTATCGAATCTCTTCTAAAAATCGATCACCTTAATCAAGAAGAACGAAACTCTATTATAAATTTATGTCGAAAGTATAATGAAATATTCTTTGTACCTGGTGATAAGCTTACATCAACCGATATCATGATGGATAAAATAAGAATTGATAGTAACGTAGAGCCAATATATGTCAAACAATATCGTTTACCAGAGTCCACAAAAACTGAAATAAACAAACAAATAAACCAAATGTTGGAAGACGACATAATCGAGACTAGTAAAAGTCCATGGAACTTTTCATTAATTGTAGTCCCTAAAAAAGCGAACAACGAAGAAAAGAAATGGAGAATCGTGGTGGATTTTCGTAATTTTCGTATTTCCCTTACCAAACATAACGGATATCTTGGATCATCTTGGTAAATCTAAATATTTCTCCACTTTAGATCTTGCGAAGGGCTATCATCAGATTTTATTAGATCCCAAAGATAGAGAAAAGACTGCATTTAATACTCACTTAGGACATTTTCAATTTAAACGAATGCCTTTCGGCTTAAAAACTGCACCAGCAACGTTTCAACGTCTTATGAATACTATCCTAAGTGGTTTAAATGGCATTAAATGTCTTGTTTATCTAGATGACGTGATAGTGACTGGTTATAATCTTATTGATCATAACGCAAAATTAGAATCGGTTCTTGAATGTTTCAAAATCAATAATTTGAAGGTAAATTTAGAAAAGTGCCAATTCTTATCTAAGGAGATCATATATCTAGGTCATACCATCACTGAAGAGGGAATCAAACCAGATCAAAACAAAACTGATACAATAAAAAATTATCCTCAGCCAAATAATCAAAAGGAAGTCAAATCATTTTTAGGCTTAGCAGGATATTACCGCCGTTTCATTAAACAATTTTCCGAAATATCGCAACCTCTTACAATTTTACTAAAAAAGGGTCGACCATTTAATTGGAATGCGTTCTGCGATGAATCTTTCACCAAACTGAAAAATTGTTTACTAAACCCTCCGATTTTACAACACCCAGATTTTGCTTTACCGTTCACAATAACAACCGATGCGAGTGATATTGCAATCGGCGCGGTTCTTTCTCAAAACCCGAACAACTTTGATTTCCCAATTGCATTTGCTAGTCAAGTGCTAAATAAAGCTGAACTTAATTACCCAACGATAGAGAAGGAGTTGCTGGCGATAGTATGGGCTTGCGAACATTTTCGCCCTTATGTATATGGTCGTCACTTTTCCATAATTACAGATCATAAGCCGTTGATATGGCTGTGTAATTTAAAAAACCCTTCCTCTCGGTTAATGAGGTGGCGCATTAGATTGGAAGATTTCGATTATAAGGTTTACCACAGACCTGGAAATCACAATCAAAATGCGGATGCTCTAAGTCGAATAGCAATTGTACCTGATAAATCTTCAAAACTTCCTTCAACATCTAAAGAAATAATGGTCGTAACTCGATCAAAAAGTAAACAACATTCTGAAATTAGGTCAAATCCAGAAAATCTTGAAACCAATTTACCGAATTCTAAAATAATACATCTCACTGACGATTCCGAAATTGATAAACTTATTGAAGAATTTCATTCTAAACCTTTAGGTGGTCATCAAGGTGCATTCCGAACTGCACAGCGAATCAAAAGATATTATCATTTTAATAACTTATACACTCGTATTAGAAAAGCAATTAAATCTTGTGAGTTATGTCAAAAAAATAAATGCTGCAAATTCAATAAAACTCCAATGCAAATAACTTCAACATCTTCTCACGCATTCGAAAAGCTTTTTTTAGATATAGTCGGTCCTCTCCCTGTGTCGTATCAAGAAAACAAATATATACTTACCGTTCAGGATGACCTTACTAAATTTTCTTTTGCATTTCCTATAAGGAACCAGGATGCCGAAACCATAGCTCGAATTTTTGTAGAACGAATAATATGTGTTTTCGGTACCCCTCAACAAATATTATCCGATCAAGGGGCGAATTTTATGAGTGATCTGTTTACAAACGTGTGCAAACTTCTAAAAATTAAGAAGTTAAATACAACAGCGTATCATCCTCAAACAAATGGAGCATTAGAACGATCTCACAGAACGTGGACAGAATATCTGAGAAATTACACGCAGTCAGACCCACACAACTGGGATACTTGGCTTCCTTATGCTATATTTACTTTTAATTCGACTCCGCATAGTGCAACCAAATTCATGCCGTTTGAATTACTATTTGGTTGGAAACCTATGATTCCTACAGTACTACTTCAAGAACCAGAACTAGTTTATAACTACGATGATTACTTATTAGAACTTAAAAGTAGAATGCAAAATTCTTTTCAGAAAGCAAAGGAGAATCTTATAAGTCAAAAACTCAGATCAAAAGAATACTATGATAACAACACACAAATTCAACATTTCCAAATCGGTGATTTAGTTTTATTAAAAAACGAAGTTCGTTTAACCAAATTTTCTCCACTTTGGCTTGGTCCTTTTGAAATTAAACGTATTAATTCTCAAACCAATACTACAATATTAATAAAAAATAAATTGAAGACAGTTCACAATAATCGATTAAAATTATTCGTAAGTTAATGGTATTTCAATAAAGTTGAGAAGGTCGAAAAGAATTTAAACTATAAAACAAATTTCATATTATAAAACAAACAAAAAAAACTTTATTTAAATAAATAAATAACAATAAATTAATTTTGAATTCACAATTTATCATAATTAAAAAATAAATTTAATTAGTTTATAGAATTCATTTATATTTAAATTATATGTATTATTTTTTTCTTATTAATTTCATATTACATACTAATTTTGAATTATAGTACATATAGTTGTTATCTATAAATTGAATCAATTTAAAAAATTTTTGTATATTACTTTTTTTATATAAAATAATCTTAAGTATTATTTAAAACTAAGGGTGATGGTGTTATGGATTACTGATGCTAACCTGTAGCTTTATGTATATAATAATTATTCATGCAATAACTTTATGTTTATATACCTAAGTATACATAGATTATTAATAAGTATAACATCTTTTGTATATGTATTGTAAGTACCAAAATTCTATAAATTAGCAATTTTGGTTCGTTGCATCAGTCAGTCAGTTCCGAATATTGAAATTGTGTACAACTAAAATAACCCTAAATTATAACTTAACTTTTAATTATTAAGTTGTCAATAAAATAATAAACAAAATTAGTAAAATATTATATAAAAATGAAGTATTAAAAAATAAATAAATATTATAAAAAAGTGTATAAAAAATTTCTATAATTTCCACACCGATTCACAACAAGGGCCAGACCTATATTCGGGCTATAGACCGTTTTATCTTATTTGACCACTTTCGAAATCGCTCTGAGCGGCAGAAAAATGAAAAAGCAACTGCCATATGCGATATATGGATTATGATAATTTCGAAACAGCATATTCACCGGTTGAGGCAGTTACTATAGATGAACAACGAAATTCACTCAGTACATTTTGTCGAATTCAGCAAAATACGAAATTAAAGTTTGCAGGGCTTGCGATTCAAACACAGCTATCCTTGTGAAGGCATTCGGTATACAGGAAAGGAATCTGGGCAACAGCGTGAGTCGAACCAAGGAGAAAGAGTGCTGCTTGAACTTTCTAGCAGGTATAAATCGAGTGGAAGAACCATTTTAGCGGACAACTTCTTCAACTCTGTAGATGCTATTGAAAAGCTCCGCAGAAATAAAAGGTGTATTCCAAAGGAAATGTTACAGACCGGTACCGTCCAGTGCTCTCAACTGAGTTTGGTTTCTCATATATGCTCCAAAAAATAATCGGGCTGTCATTTTGTTGTCGTCGCTTTATTATGGCTCTGAAGTGGTTGGCGAGGCTAAAAAACCGCAGGCCATTTTGTATTACAATAGACATAAAGGAGGCGTTGACAAAATGGACCAAATGCTGGGAGAGTATATACATGTAAACGTCAGACCAGGAGATAATCGTTGGCTTATTTTTATAACCTGTTAGATGTGGCCGCATTGGCATCGTATATAGTATATCTAAAAACACGGATGGCCGAAGACTATTTTAGAGCTTAATGGTTGATTAATTTGTGACGCCTCCGGTAGAATTGCGAATGAATAATCCAAGAGTATATATAAAGTTCAACATCAAAAATGGGATAGAAGCCTGCTTTGGTTACAGCACAGATTAGCTTCTCCAGGTTGCCTAAGACAGTAAACCGTTGGAGCCGGATTGTTGACTCTTGCCTATTGCCCTTGTCGTCTCACAACAAATTACTAACTTTCGGCAAACTCCAGAACTTTGTATCAGTCGGTTTGTACTTTACGCATTTCGCAAAGTGGCCTAATTGAAAGCTCATTTAAGTTCGCCGAATTTTGTATAAAAACTAAATTTGTACCACTCTATAGTACTTTTATTTTTATTAGAGTATTAGTTGGACAAATATTTATCGATTCGATGAAACTAAAGAAAAAAATATTTTTAACGATTTGTTAAATTCAATGGCAAACCGAAAATCATGTTTGTGATATGTTTTCATGAGTCCAAGAAATTTGTCATTCCCAAAATGATTTGTTAAATTAGTTTTCAATCACAGATCTATATAGATTATCTATAGACGTTGAAAAAAAAAAAGGGTTTTGTGTCCAATTATAAATTACAAATTAAATTTTTGACCCGCACGAGACTGATTTCTATCTACTCGTATATACTCGTATACGTTTACCTATATTTTCTATAACTATAAATATTCTAACTGTAAAAATGAATTAGATCTTGATCATAAAATCTCCGCCCACATACAACACCGAACCATTCTGTCTAAATGGAAAACCCAAAATCGTTAATAAATTAATTAAAAATCAATAAAATTAATAAAAAATTTTCATTAATTTTTTATTTTAAGATATTTATTCGGTTTGATAAAAGACGTTCGTCTTATATGAACATTATACGAGTAGACATATAAGTATATACCTACATATAGGTACTATGTACACGCGGTGTTGTATTTATTTTTGTTATAAATTATAAAATTACTGTGGCAAAGTGATAGACGCATGGTTGAATGAATTGAGGAGTCCCACATTCTGGATTGTACATACAGTAATAAAAAAGTGAAAATCTCTTATTTATTTAAAATGTTTATTGTATTTAAGAAGTGTATGTTTGTGTAAATGTTAATTCATATATTAGATAGAAAGAGTTTCGTCTTAATTGTTTTATGATTTGTTTATTTGCTTATCATTATAAAGTTAACAATTTTTAGTTTCAGTTTTACGATTATGACTCTATATATGCTCGTATATGTACATTAACCGGCTTTTTGTTGGAATAAATTCGAGGCGGACGAATATTTGATATACAACCGTGAAAATAGTCCGGCTTAACTGAATATTTATTTTATTTTAATTAGAGACGCATATCGAATACATTTACAATGGACTTATGTAGTTCTAATTTTTAATCAGTGTGCCATGGGAAACTGGTTCTCCACCTGTAGGCCTTGGTGCAGCCTCGTGTCCAAGATGTATGACGCGTAATCATTATAAGAAACTACAGGAAGAAAATTATAACTTGCACATAGGTTTAGTTTCTTGTGTTAAAAATTAAAACAATGTGCTTATTTTCGTTTATTTTATTGAATTATTGCGAATAAAAGTCTTTATAGTAGGTCGGTTTAGCTAGCGCCTGTGCCATTTTTTTGGTTGTGGGTGTTCTAGATCATGTAATGAGCTTCCTTATAAAAAACGCCACGCTCTATGTATATTAAGGGTTTTCCAATAACAACTTGACAACTTTTTTTTTAAATAAAATGCAAACCATTTGAGATATCAAATGTTTATGTATGGAATTCGACATCGTTCATATATCCACCAAGGGCACGTTTGCAAATGTCAATTTGTTGAACTCAATCTTCGATGAGTCGGCCACACATTTCGATGGAAACGGTCGCTATCTCTCGTTCAATATTGGCTCTGAGCTCCTCTAACGACGTCACATGTTTGAAATAACCATTTTTTGACTTCAGTTAAGAATGACTTAGAAAAAATTAATCTTCTAATAAAATCCGGCAAAGCATTAATGTTGGAGCTGAATATAAAATAAGAATATTATGAATAAGATGTTGGTTCCCGCGGAGATTGTAACGATCATCAATTCTTATACTATGTTGACCGCTTAACTTAAAAAAAAAAATTTAATACCTTGTAGATATACAAATGCTGCAACGGCAGAATATTATTAAATCTGAATAAAGGCCATAATGTTTCAGTTCTGTTTTTGCTGAATATATAATGGCTTTCAGTTAGTTGTGTCACAACCCCCCATTACCAATGCATGATATATCATAAGCAGAAGAGAAACTGGACATAGATTACGAAGGAGATAGAAAATTCGAGAAGCGGAGTATACGTATATACTTTCAAGTTGGTAGCATGAGTTTTCCAACTCAGTTTACTATCCAAATATATTCCAAGATACTTAAACGAATTAACAAACGCGATATTAATGCAGTCCGAATAACAATTACTGGCGGTGCAATTTGTAACACATACATAAAACATACATTTAGTTTCATTGCTAAGAATTAGAAAATGCTTATCGAACCATACAGATAAAACTTTAAGATCAGAATTAATGTCACATCGCCTGGAGATTTACCAATAAAAGCTAAAGCCACATCATTAACAAATCCAGTACAATAATCGCATATAACTTGAGTTTAAAAATCGAGTTTGTATAAATTAAAAAAAAGTAAATGGCTCCACACAGAACCCTGCGGAACACCAACGTTTACAGATCTTGGCTCACTGAAAGTGTCATTTATCTTAACTCTCACCGTTCTGTTTTCGAGATAGAGGCGAACCAATTGTTCGATGCGCCTCTAAAACCAATGTCCGATAGTATATAGATAAAAGACGCTTGTGATCCACATCATATCAAAGGCTTTCGTAGCATCAACAAACAACCCGGCACAAAAAACTTTACCGTAGTTCAGCCCATTATAAATGTTATTCAGAAATTGTAACAAACCTCGGTACCCATCCCTTGACGGAATCTGTCTCCACTTTTAAATAAGGGAATAATCGTCGCCGATTTGAGTCTCTCAGGTACAATCCCTTGGCTAAAAGGGATATTGAAAATATGGGTCATGACGGGACCAACAAACTTAGAAATAGCTCTCAAAAAAATTACTTAGTCCATTATTATTAATTAACTGATTAGATTCCAAAGAATCAATTACGAATAAAACTTCATTATTAGAAAAGGGAGGGCTGCAGTAATCATACAGGAGATCATAATTAACTGGAATAGCATTCCCAAAAAGTTAAGCTCTTAAATTATTGGCCACACTAGTAAAATAACAGTTAAGCTCATTCGAAATATCAGAATTGCACGTCACCAGAATTAATGTCACATCGCCTGAAGATTTACCAATAAAAGCTAAAGCCACATCATTAACAAATCCAGTTCCATTATCAGACAACATGTTTATTTTTTTTTTTTTTTTTTTTAAGGACTTGGCATAGACACTTTTTTGGTCCATAGCCTTACCTTATATATTCACACATTCATTCAATCCATTCATTAATCCCATTCACACAAGTACGCATTGCATAGCTCCATGTCACCCTGTACATGGAAGATGGGTCGGCCCATGAGTTCTCCATTCCAACAGAGGGGCATAGATGTTTTCAATTTAATCACCGATCGTAATCGGGAGATGAAAAATCCCTTTTGCATCCCGCCTCTGTTGCGGGATTCGAACCCGGTACCTCCCGATCCAAACGTCACAGCTTTAACCACTGCGCTATTTGCTCGGTCAAAAGACAAAATGTTGGTAATCGAACAAGCTTCGATTCCGACTAGCCGGTCGATTTTTTAATTTAGTATTTAAGTCGATTGTTAGACACGCTGTGTGGCATGTCGCACCGTCTTGTTGAAACTACATATCATTAATGTCTATCTCATGCAATTGATCGATTGAGCGATCTCCATTGACTGTAACGTAACGATCATATTCATCATCGAAAAAAAACGGTTCAATGATACCACCATCATGAAAACAAAACCAAACAGTTACTTTTTGTGGATGAATTGGTGTTTCTTAAAGCACATGGGAGTGCACATGGCCAATAACACCATGTTTATTTTAACATGAAATTTTTGTAAATTTTAATTATTTATAAACGTTCTCTTTACTGAATGTTTTGACACTAACAGTTTGGTTATTTGTGTGTAAGGATCCGTTCACAGTGCAAGTTCAAAGTTATCAAGTCCCAAATGGAAAACCCGATACATTAAACAAATGCTACAATAATATATTTAGCCCCAATTAATGGCCATATTTGTATATATAATACATTATGTTTATGTACATATAGTTATCTCAAATATAAATTTATTTTAGCCAAACTACACACACACACAGAAATATTCACATACCAAAAATCAAAAATGTCAATTAAATTTGATGTGGTGACGTTAATGTGATTTAATTGATCGAATCAAATAATCAAAAATGTATTCTCAATCAATATAAGTGTATTATTGTAGAATGTGTGACTTCATTTTTTTGCCAATTGATTATTAAATATTTAAATGTAAGTATATACAGGCTAAGGTATACGATCGTAAGTATTGCAATGAATTGTCGTCTAATCGCGCAAATTCTCATGCATACGTCTAAATATGTACTCCTTTTGACTATTAATTAGTATGTAGCATATACATTTTTATAAATATATATGACCACCTAGACAGTTTATAGTTTTTTTTTTACGATTTATGTAAGCACATTTCGCCATCAATAATTGTTTATTAATTATTAATTATTAAAATCCGAATTAATTTAATTAATTCAGATTTAAATAACAATCGACAGGTGAACGAATTCCATTACGCAGTAACTATAACCTTGTGACGATGGTACCAACATTAATAAAGCGAGCTTTTGGCAATTTGTACTTACCAATTAAGCTTTGAGTATGTCGAGATACAATCGATTTTTGCCATTGGACACAACAACGTGCCCAAGTCGCACAATCTTTATTATTGGATGGCCATACATATCTTGCTCGCACAAGTTCGGTTGAGGTATTAACACTTGGATGAGCCAGCTTTTGGAAATGATCAACAATTGTTTTTTGAAGTTCTTTTGGAACATAAGGTCGAATTTGATTATTGTTAATGTCGCAATATATTGCTGTACTACGTTAAGGAATTTTGGGATTCCGGATTATCTATTAAATTGCCTAGCTCGTTGTCTTCTTGTTGTTTTTTACCTAGATAATTTACATCGAGAAAACTAGGAACAGAAATGGTCTCTATGCGTGACAATATGAATGTCCGTAGAAAATTGGCCTATATATAATCGAGGTGTCTCAATTCTCCTGGGGACGCTTTCTGTGGTTTTTGGCGAAAATCAAACGACAGAGGTTTGTGATCAGTATTTATAAAAAAATTTCATCCTTCTAACATATATCTTACTTCAACAGATTTGAGAAACTCTAAAATAGCAGATACCTTTTCTGGAAGAGGTTGCATACCTCGAATAGAAGTCAAATGGTCTACAAGTTTAACTTCCTTTTTACCAAAAACGCACTTTGATAAATTCATTAGGACTCCGAATTTCTTAAGCCTGTCAGAAATAAATCTGAGATGTTCGAGATGTTCGGCATTATTTTCTGACGCTACTAACAGATCGTCAATGTATGGATGGAAAAAATCAAAACCTTCCAGAACAACGTGGATAAACCTTTGAAAGGTTTGTGCAGCTTTGCACAAACCAAAGGTCATTCTAGGAAATTTGAATAAACCGAATGGAGTTATTATCGCTGTCTTCTCGATATCTCTTTTCTCAACCGGCATTTGATGGAACGCTTCATGAGATCTTGGATATACGGGATCGGATATCGATCGGGCTCATTATTAGCGTTTAACCGGCGGTAATCGCCGCAAGGTCGTCATTTGCCGTTTTTATTTTTTACAAGATGAAGAAGACTTGCCCAAGGGCTTTTGGACGGTCGACAAATACCCTTTCTCATCATACAGTTAGATCATTTCATCTGTTCTTTGTAGGAGTATGCTAAAAAGTTCTGTAGATCTATAACTATACTGATAAGTGAAGTCTTGTCTTAATTGGAATTGCAAATAACCTATTCAAACAATTACGGATCTAATTTGCCAACTTCCCTTACCTAAATTAATCTATCGACTTCAGAGACTCTGCATTTTGAAGATCAGATATACGAATATTGGTTTGAGCTGTTATAAGTGATATGATTTGCATAACGTTTTTATAGATTTTCGAGATCGAGAATGTAAATTAACGACACAACGCAGTAGTTGTCGTGCTCTTCTGAACTTGTTACCCTAATATCAGTCTGGAGAGTCTACCATAGTAATATGTCTGTGCAATAGAAAGGATAATTATTTTGATATATCCTGATGGCGTCTCTATGGCATTTTCTGTTACCACGATGAATATTCATCGTATCATAATGTTAATATGCAATCTTAAAAGCGTATACACTCAACAAAGAGTAAGAACCCATGATAGATCAATATGCTAAAATATATGCCAACATACTGAAATTAAATCGATATATTTAAGAGATATTCGGGTCCCAGTTTTTTCGTAATTGTTCGAAGTATATAGATAAAATTAAAAATGTTTCTTGTATTTTCTGAAAAACTATCGGAAATGTTGTAAATATAACAGATTCAATATAATAAAAGCTTTTAAAACATAATTTTAAACTGAAATTGTTCTTATGATAAATATTAACAATTAGCATTTCAACTTTAAACTTAATTTCGATTTTCGAAGACAGATCCAAATTTTCGCTGACTTAATGTTAAGAATTTCAAGTGATTTAAAAGTTAACAGAAAGTTAAGTATGAATATGTACTAGTATTTAGAATTTAAATAGTCGTCGGTCAAATAATCCTGGAGTTATACATTTTAGAACCTTATATTTACACAAAATATTGTTTAAAACGCTTACACATAATATCCAACGAATTTACTAGATTTATTATCATTAACGTTTATGTGTCTGCTCCATCCTTTAGCATCTTGATGGTGCACATTGTGATGCCACCTGAATTCTGATTCATGCTTCATCCACGCAGAATAGAATTTTCTTGCTAATCCAGGCTTCTGAAATATGATTTTTTTAATTACTAAGCAATAGTAGAATTTTACATAGTAGAATTTAACATAAGAACTCATCATCAAACTTAAAATGAAGAGATAAGAAATACAATTTTTAACTCCATAATACATTTTTCCAATTAAACTGCCTAGTTGTAAATTGTATACAAACTTATACATACAATTATTTTAGTATATCTATCTCAGAATCTGCATAAATGGGCGATATAGTTCCAAAATATGAATTTCCCATGAATACCATAACTCCCATTTCCTTTGACGAGTTCTCCAGATTCAAGTACTGACTGTTTTGTTGGTCATTGTCATATGTTATCTCCTTGGATGCGTCATTAGTTTTAAATCCAACGTTTTATTTAAATTATACCGAATACAGTAAAAATCGGTGTTCGTGATTTTTTTGGCTGCGATTTCCTTAAAACTTGATAATTTATAATTTGTTAAACCGTACATAATTTACATAGGGTTGTGAGCCAAGACTCGAGTAAATGGTACGTTGCCTATGGCAAATTCCCTTACCCTACTAAAACTTTTGGTAAAATAATTATTTGAGATTTCTGTTTACGAAAAACGAATAGAATAATAGTTTGAATAATAGAAATAAGTGTGTTTATATGCAGAGCAGCTGGAAAACGTAAACCATAAATCTATTTTAAATCAAGCCACACTGTAGCTTAAATCAAATACCTATCACATTTGTATATATGTACATATATGTATAATTTTTGAGTTAAAACATGCACACCAACGAATGAACGGCCGAAGTACTGTGTTCATATTTGGTCTTCTTACATTTACAATTTATATACATACTTAACTTAATTTACTATGTGCTATATTTGATAATTAACCACTTATTAACCATCAAACTCATGTATACAAAAATTCAATTAAAATATTAAATTTCAAGACACAATGTTATTGTGCATGAATGGAACTTCGCCAATTAACGTAACCGTGTATATAGTTAAATTTCATAAAATTGTGCGATTGAGTCGTTTTAATTATCTCATTAGTCGGATCGTAAATATTTTATTTAATTAATAATATGTGTATGTGAGTGTCTATTGCCAAATGTTAAATTTATTTTTTTCTTTTTTGTTGGATTAATCCACGAATTTTATTGATTCTCCCACGAATATAAAATCCATTAAAGTATTAAACTACATTTTTATTGACTGAACTTCCTAAATTGTTTTTTTTTTGTTAGAAAAAGAAATTAGATTGCGATCCCTATAATAAAATAATGTTATGTGTTTCATCTTACATTTATTTTTGTTAATTATGTAAAATTAATGTATAAAAAAATATTCACACAACATAATTTGACAGATAAGGTAAACCTTTCGAAACCAATTTATCAAATAATAAATTTATTATTTATGATTACTTAACACAAAACCATATTTACGAACTAACAACCAACTCAACACCAATCAATCAGAGCTATTTATCGTATATACACTTAGCATGTATGTACATAAATACAAATGTATACGGAACCAAAAGACGACTTCGTAAATTTACATACCAATTACAAAAGAATTTTATAATTTATGCATAAACCAAATTTTATGAATATTTTTATTATGGTTTTTGTAGTCAATTAAAATTGTTTTGTGGTTTTGAAAATTTATGTATATATGTGATATATGTTGTTGTGATCGTTAAAATATCTACATATATGTCGATGGTAATATAGTGTGAAGTGTGTTCAATAATTTTCATTGCCGCCTAAAATTCAAAATTCATGATAATTTTGTTTAATTTATATATAAATTAACTAAATTTCTTATAAATTTACTGATCGTATATAAAATCAGCGATTAGCAACATTTTTCGGTCCACCGTAGAATGATTTGAATTATAAACTTCGATATTTGATTTTAATTTTTTGTTATAATAATAATTACAAATCGAGAGTCGCATTAACAAGTATTAAACCGACCATTTCTGCAAAACGTATGTATGCTTTAGATACGCGCACTATAAGCATCTCTTTGTACTTTATACACCTCAAAAACTAATTCATCTAGGCTCTTAGAAAATGTTCAAATATATGAAGGCGACTTTATGCTTATCTGCATGCTGCGAAATTGTCTGCAGGGCAGCGTGAAGTTAGCCGCTTGTTGTCAAAAAAGTATGTGATATATGTATCTGATACAATACTACTGTTGGTATCAACAGTTCTGGATTTCGAGGCTCAATTAACTTAGAAGCAGTTTGATAGTGTCCCGAAATATATGAAAGGACGAGAGAGTCTAGACGAGTTAAATTAATTCTTAGAAACTGTAATAATTCAATGTTTCAATGAGAAGTATACGTTGATACATAAAAATCGAGCTGCTGTTAAAGCGACCGATAAAAATCTTTGGAATGTGTATCAACACCAAATGAATTATTTCCCCGGTCGCAAGATATGCTATTTCTGGAATATTAACTAAACACATTTTATTTATTTTTATAATTAATTTTCAAACATGGTTCGCAATTGGAAATTTAACTGCGTTAACCATATTTTTGTTAAGAAATGCATAATGATGGGCCTGATATGTTTATCTTTTTCGCCACGTTGTTGAAATGCTCCGAACAATACTCGCAGGGATAGGGTTTCTCACCAGTATGAATCCTTAGATGATTTTTAGTGCGTCTGCTCGATAGAATCGTTAACCATTCTGTTCGCATCCATATCGACGTTTTCCACGTTGTATAAGTCTGTGTGAATAAAATACTGCTCTGGTGAGAATACGTTTTCCACATACTCGGCCATTCACCAGTGTGGCATTTCCATTAGATGAATCTAGAAATATATAATCAAGATAAACAACCAAAATTTTAATAAATACAAAATACTTATCTTAAATAATAAATATCAAATCCATCATCCATTACTACAAAATTATTTGCATCGGTCGCAAAAAGTTGTCTAGCCATTTTTATTGGAATGGCAGTACAAATTTTCTCATGAAAAAATGAAAACACAATATAATTAGTAATTACAAATTAAACATTAACATTAATCTTACCATTAAATACATAAAAAACAGACAGCCCCTTGTTGGTTGTTGCCGAAAACGCTGAACCAAACGGTAAAATGTTGGAGCGCTGGATGCATTTCAAACATGGAAGAAATTTCGATGTGATCTTAGTGTTCGACTAATCGAATGCTGACTTTCAAAATAAAATTGAACAACTTTGGTTCTTTATTCTGTACTGAGTCCATCATAAATTTCCCAAGTTTTTCTAAGTTAATTCTGAAAAAAACGAAAAAACAAAATACATAAACAAAAAATGTATTCACTAATTAAATCATAACGGTTCCAATGTATTCATGTAAACACCACCCCAACAAGGCAAACCATAGCAAAGTAAACAACACACGCGCATAGTAAAATTTAAGTAAAACTGAAGGAGGGCACAGCAAATAAATGGCACACAAAGCAAAATGTATTTGTTCTTTAATCTTTGGAAAATGAATTTTCCAATTTAAATTAGCATCCAGATGCAAACCAAGATACTTACCAACTATACCCAGATGCAATTTGAATACACGGGCTTCCACAGTTAATCGAATCACAACATTAGGAACATAGCTCAAATGGTTCCTATCGAACCATGATCGCAACGTTAGATGAAATTTGGGAAGAATTTACTACCATGGTGCAAAATGCTTAAGGCCATATCATCAGCAAAATTAATAATTTTCCCCTTCAAATTCAAACAATTCAAATACGAATTGATATAAATTAAAAAGAGCAGAGGATCTAGGACAGAAACTTGAAAGGAACACCAACCTCTATAGTAAAAGGTGAACTAAACGAATTACCAATTTTCACTTTGAATTCTCTATTATTGAGATATGATTTAAACCAATTTAGACCAATTTATCAATAGAATTTATGAAGAAGCAAATCATCATGATCCACCATCCCAAACTCCATTCCATTTCAATGAAAACTATATCAACAAAGTTTTTCTCATTTAAGTTTTTCTCATACTGAAAATTACTATGATAATGTGAAATAAATAACCTTCAAATCTAAACTTCAAAACTTTTCCGTAATTTTCCATAATTTACAACTGTGGTTCTCAGTAGTCCCGGAACAATATTTAATTTTAACATGTTCGGATTCTCATACCTAGAATATCTGTCTGTACCTTTAACAGACTTTAGATAATTTATAAGACCAATAATTTGAATGACATCCACAGGATTAATAAAAAAAAATCCGATATACTTAGGGTGACCATAGATATACTCTTTTGTAAAGTATTAGTACTCTTTTTGGTTCGTTTTACTCTTTACTCTTTTGTTGGACATAAATCATAAAAATATATTCCTTTTGAGTTAATGTATTTTTATTTTTTTAAATCTACATGTTACATAGGAACCTAGCTCAAATGGTTCCTATCGAACCATGATACGCTTTTATGCCACAAAGATTTAGTAAAAATTACAAAATATCTTAAAACTTTAGAAATTTCGAAAATCACAATAATTAATTTCAAGGGGAATTTCGTGTAAAATTCTAATTATCAAACCAAATCGTACCAACCTGAATTCGAAATTTAATTAATTTAAATTTAATTATTAAACTTTGGAATTTTAGTTCATCAATTTCGATATAGTTAAACAAAATTCCAAATTAAATTTTATAATTCCAAATTTAAATTTTAAATGTTTAAAATTAAATTAAAATTCAACATTTTCGTTCATTTTTTAAAGGTTCAAAACAAGCGGACACACCTTATTTTTTCAAATTATGGTCCCCTATTGAGTATATTGATCCGACTTGAAATTTCGAATTCATAATGATAAAATGTAAATTCAAGTATCCTACAACAAATTTAATGTTTAACCCAACAATTTCAAAGGCAGATAATTAAAATTGAAATTTCGTATTCAGAATTAAAAATGTACGAAATTAAACTTTCCGATAGGTTCGAAAAATTAAATTGATTCTTCGACTACTTCTGGATTTCTAATTCAGAAATATTACTTTTAACTTGAATTTTTTAATATTTTGAAAATATTGTAACTCACAATTTAAACACTAAACTTTTCTCGAGAATTACGGAAAGTTTAACTTTTAAAATCAGTCAAATCTGAATTCGAAATTTCAATCCTAATTATCGAACAGTGAAATTCTTTACATAAAAATCATAATCAGAATCATAAAAATTTTTAATATTTAGAAATTTAAATTTTTAAAGTTTCAAAAAAATTATAAAAAATTTAATTACATATATGAATTTCTAAAAACTTCAAATTCAAAATTATAAAATTAAAATTTAAACAGTTAAATTACAAAATGTTCGATTGTTCGATGTAGAATTTAATTTTAATATTTAGATTTGTAAAATTATTTTTCAATACTTTTGGACGACATTTGACATTCCATTAGGTTCAAAATTCGAATTAAATAAAAAATTCTAAATTTAATTAAATTTATGAATTTTATAAATTTTAATTAGATACTTCGATCGAATCGATAATAAACCAACTTTTTAGTTATACAATTTTCAAAATGATATTCCAGTTTGAATTAATATTAACTAGCCTGAGGTTTCAATTTGTACTGTAAAAATTAAAAAATTAACGAATATGAAAATTTTGAAACTTTTCGATATTGCCGATTTTTGATATTTATGAAATTTTTGGACATTTCTGGTACAAACATACACGTATATACAAATATACAGTATTAATATTTATGCATAGTCTTATGCATCGTGTTAAAGTTCAAATAAAATAATAACTTTTTGATCAGCTAAGAGGACCCGCGGAGGTCAGTTAAAACATTGATTTGGCTCAAGTTCAGACACTGTATTTATAACGAATGAAATGACTACATGAACTGCAAAAATGTTATGATGCTTAGTTCGAACGTCTTAGAAAATATCTGGTCAGTCTAGATATACTAGCATCACTATGAGTAGAACCCGACATATTATTCAACAGTAAGCTATTGGTGTTTCTCAAATTAGAAACAATATTGGAAAAGTATAATCCAAAATCATTTGCAATTGCATCAAAATCAGTAAGGATTTCAGAATCTAATGACCTAAGTTTACCTATAGAATTCTGAAAACTGTCACCTTAAATTTGGTTAACAACGGACCATGAATTCTTAGCATCTTTACCACACTGTTGGACCTTATTATGATAGAAGCTAGACTTGAATTATCACGCTCAGAAGCCAATCACTGCACTAAATTTGTCTTAATATCAATATCAAAACCAGAAAAATATCATTTAAAATCTGCTATTTTCGTATAATAATGATTAGTCGGAAGGTGTGAGAGTGAAAGGAGCAGACAATTCAGACGAAAAGTTTTGGGGGATAGCAAACAAGCATTGTTTTAATTAATTTACACTTTCAGTTTCAATATATAGTAAGTAATGCGAATGAACCATTTTGTGATTTTTTTAACCATCGTTCTCACATCGCAAAGAGATGAAATTTGATATGTGTGTGTAGTTTTATCATGGCTCGACGATCCAAATTTGAAAATGACTGGCTCCGAGTTCAGGGTTCCCATACCAATTTATAGAACACTTTCGATTTATGTTAGGATCGCCCTTTCGAAACCATTTTAATCAAATTCGCTAATTCGTAGTAATCCAAAATGATTTCTTAAAATTATACAAAGTAATCAGGCTCGAGGTTCAAAGAATTCCCATATACAAATTATAGAGCTTTTGCTAACTAAATCTTACAAATTATAGGGAGTTAATATTTGTATGACCCAAAGCATTTCTCTGGTTATTTTCGAAGTTCAGTCAAATTTCAAAATAATAAAAACACGGAAGCCCAGTCGCATTTATATAGACACTTTGGTATACATTTTGATCTATTGAAATGTTAAAGCAATCCAGCCCGCAACAAATCACGGAGCTCCCACATTTTCTTACTATCGATGATAATACTTTTCACTAAAATGCCGCAGAGGTTATCACATATTCATTGCAGTGTACCTGCTATCTGGTTATAAAACTCAACTATCAAAATATGTAAATACATCGTCGCTAGAAATTTGTACTTTGGGCTGCAAATATTATTGGGGCGCATATTTACACATTATACGATGAGAAAACGTATTACAGCATAAATAGTAATTTCAAAAATACCACCGAAAACTTATGAAGGAAATAATTGCAGTGGAAATAATTTAATATTTCCACTCCACCGGAAATCATGATCAAAATTACGTAACACACTCCCAAATGCAACACGAATTTTTAGTTTCTTCGGTATGGTATAACTTCTACCTAGTTTTATAAAACAATGCTTCGGCAATCGATTTACCATCGAATAGCTATTCGTTGTGAGATGAGGGCAAAGATTAATTACATGTATACAAGTGAAAAGTGCGTAACACCAAATAAAATAAAATAAGAAAAGTATTGCATTTTTTTGAAAGCTAGTCCTTTGTTTTAAATGAGCAAAAAATAAGAACTAAGTTACTAATGTCGTTTTCGTTTGATTTTTTTCCCCTCATTGGCAGAGTACACTGATTTTGTGCGTCAATCGAACATGAAACCGATTTACCCTCATTTGTATTTGTGTTTTCTGAAGAAAAAAATGAATATTCACAAACAAAACCGTTTATAGATAGACGGTTTTGTTCACAAAAGTCAAAATGTCAGCACAGTGACAGATAAAATTATAGTATTGGTGTAAAATAGCGGTTACTCGGTCGAAAAAACCAGTGTAGACAAAATTGCACTGAGTGCAAAAAATTTAGCTGTCAGGCAATTTTTTTTGGTTCAAACGAACGGTTTTAGTGTAATTTTTTGCACTCAGTGCAAGTTTTTATGTTCAAACGAAAACGACATGAGTTTGAATATGAACAAACCGTTCAAGCGGGAAACGGCTATTAAATGCCGCCTGTTGAAAAACTTTTTTGCATCATATTGGAGCAAGGCGCTTTTTCATCGATTGACTCTTTCCCTCAAACGTTTGGAACATATTCAGCTGGTCGCAGAAATGGGAATACTGAGACATAGAGATTCCGGATGGAAATCGAAACAAATATTCATATTTTCTGCCACATTCATTCGCATCATATCGACATGTAACAGTTGTCGAAAATATTTCATCCGTATCAATTTTTAATAGAAAATTATATTTTTATATTTTCCATTAAAATTATGACATCCAACAAGATATTTTATTAACTGCATTTTCAAACCGTATAACAGGCATTCTTCTACATACATACATAAATACATAGTTTTTTCCCATATTTTCATCTTCATCACAAAATGTTTTTTGTTTTGTTTTTGATTTATGAAAATCTAAATTTAAATTTGTCGTTAAACTAATTTTGGAAAATGAGGAGAAAAATATCAAAAGATGATTTTTATCAATTTTATTATATTAGGAAGATGTCTAACAGCTGTGTACCACTCTTATATGGGTATACAAATATATATAGGGAAACATTTTTAAATTAAGTAGCGCGCGGAGGTGTAATAACGATGTTACTGCATTGTTTTGAATTGCCAAACAGCTTGTTGATAGATTTGTTGATAAGCATGAATAATGCATATATTGCCTAAATATTATATGATGCCATCTATATCTTCATAGTGCTCTCTATGGGGCGAGATATAAATTATAGACAACCATACATACGATTTGGAATGAAGCAACACACAGGAAATGATAATATTTGGGATGCTATATAGAATATAGGGTATATGGCGCCCAGACTCAATCGTAATTTATAACAAAATTTTCAAGTGCGTTTTGACTATTGGGAGTATGCAGAATTAATTTTTTTATTATCTATATATAGTTTAGTACGCGGCTTATACACATATAACTAATAAATTTTACTTACATTCGCGCGGTACTAACTAAATTTATGTTTGATGCGATAAATTTTGTTCAACAACAAAATTCCATTAAAATTTATTAGTTTTTTGTCGATATATGTAGTGTTACAAACTCTTGAAGCCATATTTTTAAATTAACTTATAGATCGGCGTAAATAATTTAAGAAAACAAATAAATAATAAACTATTTTATAAACTATAAATTAAAATTATTTCCAGACATTTATAATATTAAATTTAATAATAACTCATAATTTATGTATTTTGTTATTTAATTTCACAGGCATCACATATTCATGCGGTTAAGTCACATATAAAAAATTCAATATTACATGACAATGATCTTACATCAGTGTTACATAGTCAAGAATTAAAACAAATCCCTCGCGATATACGAGAGATTCAAACACTTGGTAAGTCACAATTATATTACAATAAGTTTTAATTATTAATAATTTGCAATGAAGTTGCAGATTCAAAATTCAGAATTACGCAAATAAAGATTCCGAATTGTATACCTAAATTTGCAAACAGTTTAACTTGATCGATATTCTAATGAATTGTTTTATATTCTATAAATTTCAGGTGGTGCACGGCCACGTTATATATCAACAAAGTTTAGCCATAGGCGTCCACGAAATGGTGGAGTATATTTTACACCATGGACACACTGGAGCAATTGTGATAAACTATGTAAACAAAAACGAGAACGATTTTGTATACGAAAAAGAAAATGTGGTGAAACCAAACATGTTGAAGAAAGAATTTGTCCTAAACAATTGTAAATAGTAAATTTTATTATATTTTTGTAACAATTATTACAATTCATTTTATTTACAGCTGTTCAACGTCACCGCCAAATTTCCAACCAATCAAAAAACAAGAATCACAGCATCATACACCATCATCACAATCACAGACAATAAATTTTATAAGTTATCCATCAGATAAAAATCATCACAGCATAGCAGAAACTATATCACAAAGTCATAATCAAAATGACAATAAACCAAAACTAATTATAAATGATAATAGTAATAATAATTATAATGATCAACACGATCATTATATAGTGAATAAGCGCAAGCATCACAATAAGAAGAAACGTCGAAAACCAAATCATCACGACCAAGATCATAACGAGGATCATGATCATAACGAGCATGATGATTATGAATACGATGGTGATATCGATAATTTCGATTACAGTGACTATATGATGTACGATCGTAAAGATCTACAACAACGTAATTTAAGCGATGAAATGGTTGATCTACTCATGGAAAATATAAAACAGAATCGTAAACGATATACAAAAGTAAAACAAAATCATACGTACATCGATAATTTGGATAAAGACGATGAAAACGATGATGGAAATGAATTATTAGATGATGATGATCAAGATTATCATAATAGTGAAACAACTAAATTAAATATTCCATTACATCAGCTCGACAAAAATTATGAAAATGTAATTTTTGAAACAGTTGATTTACCGGATACCAAAAAAATGACCACCGCCGCCACATCCTACACAAATGACGATGATTCGTTTGAAGTGTATACGATGGATAAAGATGATAAAGAACCGTCAATCCTTATGAAAACTATATCGACAAAGCGACGTGGTATGCGTGGTGAAAAAAATGTGGTTGACTCGCAGCCACGATATCGTCGGGTTTACTACAAATGGAGCCGTTGGTCGAAATGTTCGACCAAATGTACGACGCGTCGATTTAAGCGATGCCGTTTAAAAGAAATTTGTGGCAATGAAGTGTTACGAGAGACAGCCTATTGTTATGTTGAGGGTACTTTTTGCCAGGAATGGATCAAAAGTCAAATGCATAACATAAATACGGGCGCAAGTAAGTATTGTGTTTAGTATATTATATAAGTCACATAAGAACAGAACTTTCATTAGACATTGAGTAGTTTAGTAGAGTAGCCGATTAGTGTCGATTATTTATTTAACGGTCTAAATTGGGCCATGCTATAGATCAGATATAGATTAGTGACAGTGAGTACCAGTTGGTCTAACAGAAAGCGAAATTCTGGATATCATGACCAATGTGTTTAATATTTGTGTAATGTTTAATTTTTCAAAAATTTAAAATCTTAAATTAAAATTAGTTGTTAAATATTCGATTTCAAACGTTGTTAGTTTTAAAATTAGTTTTAAATTTGGACAACCCGCCGATTGTCTATATGTACTTAAAATTAAAATTTTAATTAGTGCATTTTCTAGGTTCATAAATTTGTGTTAGAAATGAGATGAAATAGTTTTATTAGCAGCTGGTATTTTTTCCGGTTTAAAGCCGGGTGAATAACTAGAATAAATAGGTCTTTTTGCAGAACCATAAAACAATAGAACAAAATAACCGAATATCAAATTATTAGTAAATTCTTTCTAAACTAAGGATATTTCTATATTATAGAACCAATTCCTAGAGAACCATTTCCAACGTATACAACGACAACGACGACCACAACAACTACAACAACACCACCACCACCTCCACCACAACCACTACAAGCATATCAATACAATGATTATAATTATCAATTACTATACCCAGGGCTGTATCAAAACCAAATACGGCGCACATCATCACCACAGTATCAAGAATCGCGAGCTCTGCAAATTTCGAATAATATTGATTGCGATCCGCGCAGTCATATTTATGCGCCGCACAATTTAAAATGTGGCATTCCAACACGCCGACGAGCTGCGGCAAATGTAAATAATAATTGGTTAAAAATTATTGGGGGCAAACCAGCCGGGAAAGGATCGTTCCCATGGCAGGTGGCTGTTCTAAATAAATACAAAGAAGTATTTTGTGGTGGCACATTAATTTCCAGCCTATGGGTACTATCGGCTGCGCATTGCGTACGTCGTCGATTGTACGTTAAACTAGGTGTTTATAATTTAAACAATACCCGGGATCGTAACGTAATGATGATGGATATTGCAATGTCCATCAAACATCCGGAATATAATAAACGTACGGTGGATAATGATATTGCGATGTTAAAATTGCCTGAAAGTATAACGCCGCGTAATAATATAGGATTTGCGTGTTTACCGCAGAGATTTCAACAATTACCGACTGGTGCCCTATGCACCATAATCGGTTGGGGTAAAATGAAAAATAACGATATATCGGGGACAAATGTTTTGCATGCTGCCGAAGTTCCTATTATTTCGAATGACGAATGTCGAAATACGTATAGTGATTATAAAATAACAAAAAATATGTTTTGTGCGGGACACAAACGTGGTCGAATTGATACGTGCGCTGGCGATTCGGGTGGTCCAATTTTATGTCGGTAAGTTCAAAATAATTCTATGCACATTACATACAGACTTTATCGATTTAAAAATATTTATATTTATTCTCGACAGCGATGCAACAAAAGAAAATGAACCGTGGACAATATTTGGTGTGACTAGTTTTGGTGATGGATGTGGCAAAGAAGATAAATTCGGTATTTATACAAAATTACCAAATTATATAGACTGGATATGGTCGGTGGTAAATTGTAATGGATATTGCAATTCACAATGTAATAATTAATAGAACTAAGATTCTAGCTTGAATTTATAGAAATTCGGCCGTACAATAGGCTAAAGATGGATGATCAGATGGTATATTCTATATACATCTAAAAGTTACAGTTTTTTTTTTCGTCAGATTACAGATTTTTTTATTACTATTACGATTTTATTTTTATTTCTCGGATTTTAAATATGTTATAGAAACGTTCCATGATCTTAATTTTAATCGTTTTACTTTTTTCAGAAGAAGAATAATATGCTTATTATCTACTTATATTTTACACTTTACAATATTTAAATGTTTTTTTTATTTTATTTAATTTCTTAGTTATAAATAAAAGAAATAAAATATTGATTAAAATAAGAGAATTATTTATAGAATTGTCATTTAAATATTAATATTTGAGACAGGACCATAAAGTAGACTACTTTTGACTGCATTTTGTTTCAAGTTTGAATTAAGGTAAATTATATTTTCTTATTCTTGATTATTATAAATAATTTCAAATAACATTTTTTCCAAGAGCTTCTTGCTATATATTTTAAAGAAAGTGGAATTATACCATCTAACGAAACTACAGCAACTGCTGAACTAAGAACACGAAGTCTGCAGAGATCATTGAACAATTCGTTCCCTTCATTAGAAATGAAAACATTGTGGCTTTGAATTGGCCATCGAATAGTCCAGACTTAAATCTCATCGAGCAAGTGTTAGATATTCTGAAAAGACGGATGCGTGCGATGATAAACCATTCATTAATCATACCTATGCGCTGATCAAAAGACTGATAAGGACCAAGAACTGGCGGTGTTTGGAGTGTATTATGGCTCAGAGGAGGTCATACAAGATATAGAATTCGGTTCTATAGCAGTGTCTTTATTCTGTGTTTCGTGGAAAGATGAAAATGACAGAATTATAACAGGTTTTATTCATTCCTTCCAAAGTGTATTTTAGGAGGCGATGAAAAAGTGAAAGTGATAAAAATTCCTTCACATTTAGAACCGATTTAGGGATTATTTTTCCTTATCATTGCGAGGTGGGAAAAATTAAAAAATGTAGGAAAAATATTTATTTTACTATATTTTGAATAATATACATATAGTAAATTTAAACAATATTTTATATGATAGTTCTCCGAGAATTAAAAAAAAACGATTCCACGGTAAATTTGCCGAAACTAATTTTCATACAGGTTTTTTTTTTAATTTTCCAAGAGATACAATATTCATATTGTTGAAAATTTCTTTAGCTGTTCAATCAGAAAGAAAAATCTTTTAAATAAAAGTTTGTTAAAAAATTTACTAACGCCACTTTTCAACATTCCATTGTCTAAAATTAATTTTTCCACAAGATGTTTTCCAGAAATCATTTTCGGGGAAATATAAAACATTCGTATGACAGAATATTTTATTTAATGTTGACATTTTCCTTCTCATCATTCCCCGAATCCCAGAACAAGGGCACAATTGTGCTGAAAGTATAATTTTAATTTTTAAAAATTGTACCTATTTTGATTTGATTTTTGCTATTATTTTATGGTCACGTTTGCTAGGTTTACCAGTTATGGGATGGACACATGCATGAACAACACATTAGAGCAAAATATGACATCATTAGGTTTGGTAACGTGAAGCTACAATACAATTAATATGCCTAATAGCTGCGTTGTTCCATAGAACATATCTCGCTTCAACCAATGATATCAATATTTCAATATCACGCTTTTCTCCATTGTGTATACAACATTAATGTAAAAATATGTTATACTGACCAACTAACATTATTGCCAATTGAAATATTATATTTTCATAAAACAAAACCACTAAGTATGTAGTACGGTATGTCTAAGTGACAATCGCATAAGGTTCTTCGTAGAGTTACCAGGTCCTTCATATAGTCAGTTATCGTATAGAATTCCTTCAAACAAAAGAAACGGTTTTGGGAATTTCTGCACCAATTCAAACAGATCGACGAGTTTTTAGGAAAAGATGATATGAAGCGATTATGTAATGTGGAGTAGATTGCCGTTAAATTTCGTAAAAACAAATAGTTTTAAAAAATCGGACGATGGTTTCAGCTCCAACTTTTAATTGTTGAATTATAAAATGAACGAGAAACTGTTTGCGGTACATCAGAAGGAGAACGTGGAGAATTTGGAAAAGCCACAGGAGCGACCGTTAGAATCAATTCTTACCAAACTCATAACTGTTGAGTTTATTAAGTAAACTACCTCGAATGTAACCAACTTTCCATAAGGAAACATAAAATTGAAAAGAGTGTTATTACTAACCTAATTGTAAAAGCTTACATCTGGATAGGGTGCACGTAATCTCTTGGTCAGAGTTTCAATGCTGATTCTTATCTTTCAAATAACTATAGGAAATTGAACAAAAAAAAAACTTACCTTCATCTGAATACTGATTAGATGAACCCAATGAACTATACGGTTGCTTTTTTGATGACAGTGACGTTCTTCGTGTAGTAACATCACAAAAATGGGTCTCGCTCCATTATGCAAAGAGCAACAGGTGAACTCGTTCTACATCTACCTGCAATAATTGTGAAAAATCAGAATAGTTTGAAAGCTCTTGCAACACTGCAGCAACAATTTTATACTAAAGACCAAAGAAATGCTGGCGAACCCACGGTTCCAGAATTACATATACATACTCGTACATAGGTAGGTTTCTCAAATAATTCAATAAACTTATACCACTGATTTAGAACAATTAATCTATAGTCTAAACGCTACTTACCAATGCACATTTATATAAAAATAATTTTGAAATTTTTATCAATTTTATATCCGAAAACACGTTCTACCATTAATCAAATTTGTTCATGAACTGACATGTTATAAAATAAAACAAATTCAAACGTAAATGGTATAATTTAATAAAACTTCTATTCACCGATAGATGTCCCAATGAATGTTTAGTTCCATCATTAAACACGTTATTTATTATTTAATTTGGCGTCACAATCGTTTTTTTGTCACGTCATTTTGACGTTCACTTTATTCTATTTTATGTTTTTATTTACAAAAAACATTTCCGACTTTATATTTGTTTAAGTCAATAATCGCACAATAAAATGCCTCGAAGTATAATTTCTGAGCCAAACATTGAAGAATATCTAAATAAATTAACTAAGCTACCAAGTATTAGTGTTGGATTAATTATTGGGCAGGTAAAATACATCTAGTTTTTAGGTTAGGGAGTCCTAAAATCATAACTTTTTGATATTTTTGTTTTTTTATAGCCTGGCATACAATCGAAGGATTATGTTGTGCACTTGGCACGCACACCAAAAGATGATTCGCAAGAAGGTGGTGGTCCTTCAAATCCATGGGATGATTATTTGGTATCAAATCATGCATTGAATGTGATTCGTATGTTGCCGGCTGGTTTCTATATCATGGGTGTTTTTGTGGTTAGCCCCGCGAACCTATTTGATGACATCAATTTTACGAATCAGGTTCAAGTTTGGGTATCAGAAATTAAAAATATTTTTGTGACCTACAAATTGTTGCATGGAAGCAGTGAAGAACTGGACAATGGAGAAATGTTGATTATGCACTATAATTGTTCGAATAAGAGCATTACGTGTAAAACATACGAGGATAAACAAGGGTAAGTGAGGTCGAGATCTTTAGTACTCAAATCTATTGACACATTGTTCTATAGTAAACAGTCGATGAGACCAGCTGATTGGAAATTCCAAGCCAAACCAACAAACTGGACCTTAGTTGAATCGTTCTACGAACTCGATGCCTTATTCCCAATCATTCGATTAGACGATAAATTTAATATGGAAGAGAATTTTGGTTCGTCTCTGGATAAAATCGGGGAGCAAATCATCAACAGTATAGTTTTCTTCGACAACAGACACTTTGCACCCGATGAAACCGTAGAAGCTTTACTAAAAACTAAAAAAGAGGAGGGAAATGAAAAATCATCGATTCAGGCGACTGTCTATTACCCATGTGTAAGTGTATTCCGGTGGCGACTTTCCAAATTATGAACCAATCTATTTTCAGAGCGAAATCAACGAAAACAACGTAAAAATTGTGAAATACGATGGCACAGTGCATTACCACGGTATGATTGCGTCTCGAATTTATGCACATCCCAAGAATAGTTTCAAAGATTTGGAGAAATTCGTTAAACTCGATATTATTCGATCGTTATCGGCTCGCATTCAAATTCACTGTGATGCACTAATCGAGAATGATCATATTGAAAGTGGGTCACATCATTTTGTTAAATGATCGTAATAATCGAGCATATGTATTATTTGCAGATCACATTATAATCAATGAACCACCTCGCCGCATATTCTTCCCAATTAAACCGTTGCCAATTCAGTTATCCGATTATATATTCCGGGAGGAAGACGACAAGACGGTGATTAAACAGGCCAAGGAAAATTTGGATATCGATTTGATCAAGTCGGATATACAGATGAATATTGAAACACCGCCATCCGATTCCGAACAACTTAAGACCGCTAGTAAAGCGTCTGAGAAGTCGGCCAATTTGAAAGTGGCTAATGATTTAGATAGGAAGAAAAAACAGTATGTGTATGGAATCATTCTAGCACTAGTCGTACTAATGATTTCGATTTTTATTAAACTATCAACACGTGTGGTGGAGACGACTGACGAGGCAACGGATATTTAATTTAATTTCACAACAAAACTCGGAATTATATGATGTACTTCCTGTTTTCCATTTTTATATTATTACTCAAAACACACACACTTATTGCAGAGCTTTCCGTCTTGTATTTTTGGTAAATGTTAATGTATTTGCAATTTATAGAAATAAACTATTTTTTATTTAAAAAAAGATTCGTGACTGTCCATATCCAGAAATAGTCTGTTTGTGTATATTACAAGATATGAGTCGGTTCGATATTAGATATGCTATGTTGTTCTTCCTGTTTTGTAAAGTATTAATGTCTCGCTTGTAATTTGCGGTTTGGAAATTTCATGATGATCTACGATCTTAAATTTTATTTTCTGCGGTTAAATTACTTTATTCGGTACATAAGTACTTTAAGTAAATATTTATTTCCGTAAGTAGGAATTGTAGAATTAGGTAAATTGAATTTTAATTTGTCATCAATTTTAATTTTATTTATCAACTTTTATGCCAAATTTATTGAGGAATCGCACTTCTAATGGCTAGAAAACTAAAGAGATTGTACTGCCAACATCAGGAATCTTACAAAAAATTCTTAGCCTAGATCTACCACAGTGTGGTAGGTAATGTACATATAATTAAGAATAATCGTTACTGATGTTTTCTCAGTATGGCAATTCTATTCCCATAATTTGCACAGACGGATTAGTTTGTCAGTGTTCTTTTAAGATAGCATCTGATGCTATATTCAATCTTACGTTCGATTACGTGATTAGGAAATGTGACGGAATTAGTTTCGTACCGTGGGACCGAAGTGCTTGTGGACTTGGTTTTAAAGTCAACCTGAAACATACAAAATTAGTATTACAGCAACTATATTAGGGTTCGAGACTAACGACCATAAAATCAATCATCACAACATCATTATGCAACCGAATACAGAGTTTTCTACGCACTGTCGAAGGAATACGTCACAGACAAACGTCCAGACTAAGCGCGATAACATCGAATAAGCCTGCATGAAATAGTATATCGAAACTGGAGGCAACAGGCAACTGATCGAGAATGGGGGTGGAGAATATAAAAACACAATAAACTTAAATAATTTAGGTTAAGAAATTATAAGAATCGATTTTTTTATCTCTGACACTGTGATCGAGCCAGTTTGCTCGCTGAGATCGTACTTCATGTAAAAGATTGGGGATCTTCGTCAGATCGATATTGTTTAGAACTCGGTATGTACCATCTCCTTCCCGTTTTGGGCTGTAAATTACAAGCATGATTCTTCTCTCAAATGTAAGGAGTCAACTTTCGTATTCGTCCAGCTTTTGTAAGGTATTCAGATTTAGCAGTGGCCTTCACCTACAAAGTTATCGCGAGTCATAAAAGAGCCCAAATATTTGAATCTTTTTATTCAGAGCATCTCCTTGCCAAACTCATTCGACTGACCGAGCCTGGCTGAAATCCAGGAGCACATGATGAACGTCTCATAATATTTAGATAGAATCATCCGCAGCGAAAATACTTAACCAGTGACTGATCGATTTGGACGAAATCCTCCTTTATAGACAATTACATTCGATTAATACCAACGATTGCACCTGTATCGTAATAAGCCGTACCTTTTTTATCATCCTCACGCTCTCACTTTCCGCAGCAACAATTCTTAGCGCATTTTGTTATAACCACTTCCTTACACGCTAGTCTCCAATACGCTGCAACATAACACCCATCCCGTATCGTTGATAGATTTTGAAATGCAATTTCCTCCTTCTCGCAGAACAAAGAGAACTCAGTGGATGTATTAGGCAGTAGTCCGGTTTGTAATAATGTTTGCTGGACTTCCAAATATTGTATTTTGCAACTCCAGTTTGCTTGACTTCCAAATACTGTATCAAGAACAATCCTTCGTACTCGTTGTCTTTATTGGATAAACGATCTTCGAGAAAGTATCTAAAGGCGACCAAACAGCCTTTCTAGCTCTTGATTTAATTGCTTATATACTCATATATGTACTTACACTTTCTAAGAAGTGCTAAAATATAGGCTTTATATCCCGTTCCTACTGCTGGGCTACATTCAATCTTGCAACTAACGAACTCATGAGAGACTGTATCAAAACATGTGGTTATAGCATTTTTGGGTCGTTGCTGAAGCCGAAAATCGGTATCTTGCCACTGCAACGCCTTAAATGCAGTACATCCAATGACAATGACATATTTTAGATTTAGACCAAGAAGACATGCGCTAATTTTTTTCAGAGCCTTAATGATTGCTAACAGCTTCATACGGTCACGCTTTTTTATTAAAGTAAAATGCAGACTCAATGTTTTGATCCAGACGTTTGTAGCAGAATCACACTGAACTCTATCTCTCACCACGCATTCGTGTACTACTCAGAACGAGCTACTATATTTTCCTGAATAAGTTTTTCCATGGTCAGATTCTCTGGAGTGAGAACCGGAAAGGTTTGCTTCAAAATTTATTTCCATAAAATGAAATACAGATGCATATACTTACCACAGATCACATAATAGTCTCTGTGTCCGTATGGTGGTCCTAGTGAACCCAACGTTGCTATGCATGTTATGATGAAATCGTATATGTGCTCACCGAAACCAGCTCTAGTTTCTATTTACCATAACCACTAGCATTGTTAGTTACCATAACTGATTTTAACATGTTGCCACCAAACTCGTGATTAGTCTCTACCACTGCAATAATTCCACGCAAAACTACCACATGGATATTCTAGTCAGACATCTGTACAAAATCTAGCTGCCTCTTGATCAAGCTTACCAGTTTTGACCACTATCCTGTACGAACCCCAAAATCCGATTAAATAATTTTTTTCAGTTCAACCCTACCGGAGCTTATTTCGATTTCTAGTAACAGCTTAATCTTTTCGTGGGTCTGAATCAATTTATCAACCGGGATTTTTTGCGTCGCTCATAGTATTTCACTTTATTGTGGAACTGCATTCAATTAACGTCCCAAATTCTCAACAAGTCGATCCTATTATCCTTACACGCTTTCATGATAGATCTTTTCAGTACCATGACC
The DNA here is from genome assembly GCA_951394425.1 of Tipula unca. Taxonomy (NCBI): domain Eukaryota; kingdom Metazoa; phylum Arthropoda; class Insecta; order Diptera; family Tipulidae; genus Tipula; species Tipula unca. The sequence continues at coordinate 181,125,638 of OX596382.1, read as the reverse complement.
GATTGTAACAAGACAATAAAAATCTGTTTTGCATCCGCACTATGGGATTCGAATTTTCAAACATCCTCGCAGAAGTTTTGCCATATGGACAATAGAATTCCTGAATAGTGGATACTTAGATCTTTCGAAATTGGTTCAAGGCATTACTATTAAAAGGGCTGGGCTCTGTTGATGCAGCTTGAGAATAAGGCGATAGTATATGAATTATGCAAATTGGTATGTACACGTATTACACTAATTTGGAAAGGTCCAGGTGTCCACTGTTTAGCCCATATATGGCAAATGGACAACGAAGCCAGTCCTTTTAGATGTCCACTACGGCCAATTTTTAGTTTGTAAATTTAGAATAAATCTCCACACCGGTGGATTGGTTGCTATTTTCTCTTAAAAGTGTAACGGACAAATCTCTTAATTATGGTTCCACATTTTCTTGAAAGCAAGAATTTCCCAATTGGTGTGCTCTCTCTCGGCGATCTAAACGAAAAATGTAATAACTTTATTAAGTTGGAAGAAGACAAGGAACATTCTTATTTTATTTCTTTGACATCTTATTAAAACCCGTACACAAAAAAAACACATCACCTTGAATTGTCTTAAAATGGCATAACAACCGTGTGTCGTTTTCTATATGGTTTAATTTCAAGCTTATGTATGCAAAAAAAATGTAATTATCAATCTTGGAGGTAAAAGTCAAAAATTTACTTTTAATTTGACATCTCGATTAAATTATTTTTTGCTTTACATACATCTTAACTATATAGGTACATATGTACGTCTTGTCTTAGATATAATTCGATTTTTTTTTATGTACTTTGACTAATTTGATGATGATGGTGATGGGACTTATTTGGTTAGACCGCGGCTACAAATGTATTATAATTCCAAGAATTTATGTTAGAAATAATGCTTTTATCACGTGTACAAATTAGAATCGGCCTACATGTCTTTTGGTTTATTACTTTTATCTTTTACATTTTATTATACACATTCATCCGGATTTTATAATATATTGTTAGATACTTGAGATGACATTGAAGTACACGAATTCTTTGTCCTATAGAATTTTTTATATATGTACATATGTTTTGATGGACGCGGTGAGGTGAGGAGATTAATAAAAATTTTATGAACGAGGAAGGTAATTTAATACGTTTGGTTTAATTTGTGGCTGTTATAGGGGCATTTTTAACTTAACACAGGCTTAACAGTGGGAACTGTTGTTAAATATCACTTTAATGTCCAAGTCGTAAATTTGGACTAGTACAGATTTAAACTGGTTGTTGTTGTATGTACATAGATATGATGAATTAAAGCAATTAAATATTGAATATCATGAATATCCCACAGTGAACTCATGTTCAAACCCGTGATTAAACATTCTGCGGGGCCGACAAATTTAGGAATCTTGGGCGTTGATGATGGCGTTGTGAACGTGACATGTCTTCAGGTGGTACTTGTTTAATTGATATGTAGTGGTGAAGATGTTGTTGATTGCTGGATGATTTAATAGATTCCGGTAAAGCCTATTCATTTGATTTCTGCAGGGTAATCGTCCTTTCCAAGTCCCTAATATCTTTTGCCATCCTGGAATCTGTAGGTTCGTAGTGTGGGGTATGGGTTGTCCAATGGCTGTTAGATACAAAATCTTCACGTTTTAAGGTACATCTTGGATATCTAGCGTTAGGATTCCTGACTGCTGCAATGACATCGTCGTGAGTTCATAATCACTTATTAAGTCGAGCGTTTTTGGTTTGGTGACTGTGAATATCCATTGATTCGTGTTTAGCTGAACCCAGTAGTCTGTTTTATTTTTATGTTGGAGTTGATCGTGGCTACGCTAAGCTTCTATTAGTTGTTCTACATCAGCTATTAATCTATAGCATAAACGTAGTTTAACATCTTGTGCTTTGTATTTCTATGCTTGACCGCTACATTGAATACCCGAATCACAACCATTGTTGTTTTTGGTTGCATTGTAATAACTTCCCATATTATATTGTTGGCTTGTGTGGTGGAAATATTTGCTTAACTGACTGTTGGATTTGTTGCAGATTGCGACATAGTGGCTGGTTGTTTGATGGACAGGTATTCATAATTCCGTGGTGGTATTGCAAGTTCTATTGCTAGCTTAGCTTCTAAATCAAAACGATGGTTTGCATAGCATTTCTTGAGCGATTTCCAAATGGTTTCGATTCGAATTAGTTAATATGACGATCTGTTGTAAATTGCCTTTTTGTTGAGTCAATTTTTTTGTATAAAGAGTGATCCAATAGGAGGTACTTATTCCAATTGGGATTCTCATTGGGATTCATGCGTGACAACTGTCATGTTCATATGACATTTGTGTTCAGTATTCATTGACATTTCACCATGAATAGACTTACGCGAGAACAACAGTTACAAAAGTCTGTCATATGGCACATTGTGGCGTATTTTGAGGAGAGATCTTGGTTTGAAGGCATACAAAATACAGCTTGTTCAAGAATTGAAGTTGGTGGACCTTCCTTTGCGTCATCGATTTGGTTTATGGGCATTGGAACTGCTCCAAATTAATCCGTTTTTTTATCCGAAAATTGTGTTCAGCGATGAAGCTCATTTTTAGCTGAATGGATAAGTCAACAAACAAAATTGTCGTAATTGGGCTGATGAATAGCCAGAAGAGATTCAAGAGCTTCCAATGCATCCTGAAAAATGCAATGTTTGGTGCGGTTTATGGGCAGGTGGCATCATCGGACCGTATTTCTAAAAATGCGGAAGGACAGCGTGTAAACGTCACTGGCGCAAATTACATACCAATGATCAATGAAGCTTTATTGCCAAAAATTCAAGATATTTGTTATTTTCCGTGACTGTTCTCTGTGACACGAGACTCGAGAATTGTTGATATTATTCTCATCTTTTCATTGTATTTCGCGACTGTTTGTTGTGAATCCGCGCTTTTATCTAGCGACCATTTGTCGTGAACGTGAGATTCCGAGATTCGAGAATTGGTTTGTACTATTCAATTAGTAATTTTCATCAAATCCATCCGTCTCACATCAATGTTATAGGTATAGCCTGTTGTTGTTTGGCTAAAAGGACCAATGTTAAGTGTCGCCACTCGCCAGTTGTTGGTTGGCTTGCAACGACCAATGTTAATTCAGCCTCAGCTTGTATCCGATGGTAAATTCAACCTTAGCTTGATTGATACTGATTTTAATTTCGAAGGACCATGTCAACGACAGCGCATGGTTCTTCATCCGGCACATCATCCGGCTCGAAGGACCAATGTTAAATGTCGCCGGTTGTTGGTTAGCTCGCAGGACCAATGTTAAGTTCAGCCTCCGCTTGTATCCGATTTTAAATTCAGCCTTGATCGCTTGATTGATACTGATTTTAATTTCGAAGGACCATGTCAACGACAGCGCATGGTTCTTCATCTGGCACATCATCTGGCTCGAAGAACCAAAATACGTTCAGCCTCAGCGTGAATCCGATGTTAGATTCAGATTTAGCTTGAATATATTTTTCTTTTACTTCATTAAACTCTGAGCTTATTGCTGGTGGGGCTAATACCAGAGTGAAATGAAATAACGTTGAGTATTGTTTAATATAGACTGATTTTAAATTCGAAGGACCATAGCGGATGGTCTTTCATCCGGCACATTATCTGGCTCGAAGGACCAATGCTAAATCTCACTTTAATGTATAAGTCGTAATTTTACTAGAAAAGAGTTACACTAATATAACAGATAATATAAAAAGTCTATGCGATTTTTGCCACTAGATGGTGGTGATGCCTACATATATCGGGCAACACTCACCCGATGGTCTCCAATGTACGTGTGCTTAAAAGGTGACATTTCAGTTTCCATTGTTTGTGAAGATTGTTTTATAATTCCATGCTTGTGTAAAAACTGTTTTATTTTAAAAAAGGTAAAAACCCTGCAAAAACATGCCGAAAAATTTGTGGAGTGTACGGTGAGAATGCTGCCAGTGAACGAAGAACCCAGGAGTGGTTTGCTCGATTCCGTTCCGGAAATTTACATGGCAAAGAAGCACATCGCTCTGGTCGGTCAAATGGGTCAAATACTCCACAAACGACTTCAAAGCCTGGATTTGTCAAGGGAATTGGTCATTATGAGCTGCTGCAACGACGGTTTGAACGAAGCAATCCAGAAAGAGCGACCAGAATTGGCCAACAGAAAGGAAGTTGTGTTCCATGATAGCAATGCGCGGCCACACACTTCTTTGATGACTCGGAACAAATTGACGTCTCTGCAAAACTCTCTTGATGGTAAACATTTGGCAGACCGAAGCGCCGCTTTAAATGAACTCATGTTGAACAACAGTGAATATATTTTATATAAAAGTATATTACATATATCGATGTAAATAAATAGATGATCTCACTGCGGCATCCTCATTATAATAACATCCAAATTATTATTATTAACAATCCAATTCGTGTATTCAACTGACTTTTCTTTCTTTTAATGTTTCTTCAATCAATTTGTTAAAATAAGATTTTATTTTTTGTTTCACGAAGATCGCATCATATATTTAATGGTCATTTTCAAGATCTTTGATTCATCATCAGCTGTTCGGTTTAATATAGACACGAGTACATAGCTGCTTTAAGTTATGATTCGTCTTAATTATTTTTTAATATTCACATCAATTTTTTGTCTTAAAACCTATTCGATAATCATTTATTTTTAGCGCGATGGTAGATCGTTGGTGCGCTAGACAAAAAAAATGTGTGAGATGAACGTGATGAACGGTCAAATCATCAAAATAAATATATTTTTGTTATGATTACAGGAGTCACGTTTATGTACAATGTTCAGTTTATAGTATAGGAAGCCAACCCCAAAATAAATAGTTTTTCGTAATGATCATCAATTATGATCTTTTAACCTCACAACATTTTTTTGTTCAATTCCTCAACGAATGACTCAATACGCAAACGTCATAAAATGATTTCCTAGAAATTCCTTAACGTATCATAACATATACAAACATATAATCGCATTATTGCTTGCTGTATATATGTTTGTATGTTAATTTTTAAGTATGTATATGTATAATTGAAGATCATCACCGATCGATAATCATCAAAATCATGACTTAGAAGAATTTTATTTTATTTCAATTAAATTATCCAATAATTAATTGATTGTTCATGTCATGTTCATAAATAATAGATTAATTGTTATATGTCACGATTTTAATATTGATTTTAATAAATTTAATTAATAATATTGCTTTTGTGTACACCGTGTGTCTTCCTTGAGATATTTAGGAAGAAAAGATTATACATAAATTATAATTTGAAACGTGCGCAATGGATAATTTTAATTACAATTATGGTACAATTACGATCAGCACATAATTGAGGGAGAGTAAGGCGATGGGTGCTGGGGGTCATTAGGATCAATATTAGCATGATGAAATGAGCCTTCAACTATATACTGAATAAATTTAGCGTATACCCCACAAGTCACGGTATACCCCAAAAGAGTGTCAAAAGAAGATGCCGAAAAAGCGCAACTGGCCATAAACACGATGGTAGACTGGTTCAATGGTTACAAGATGGAGTTGTCCTCCACCAAGACAGTTATGATCCAATTAAAGGGATCCCTTTACATCTAAATACCTCCATTGATATCAATCAGCGAGTTAAGATGGTAAAAATTGTCAAATGGCTTAGAGTGGAATTCCATGAAAGGGTCGGAGCCACCTCACATGTTAAAATTGAAAGTTTTCAATCGGTTAATTTCCGATTGCGGTAAATTTTAAGAAGCAGTCCTTTATAGTTAGTATTAAACCATCCGTCACCCTCCAGTGTAAAATTAAATCAATGATGGACATATGGAGCATAGACTAATGTCAATCACCTCCTGCCGGGTAGAGTTAACAAAAGAGTAGGCTCGCATCCAGTATTGAGAATTTTAAGCTCAGAGGAGCTTATATAATTTAATGTTCGTACTACCCCATATCCAGTAACGAGCATTAGCATCACAGCCAATCACCAAATGGGTATGCTTATTCTTACACCATGTCACAAGATTAGTGAGTTCCTCAGAGGAAGGAGTTGAGGAAGAGTTATACGGCAAATAAACAGAGGCGATGACCAGTTTAGTACAGGAATTAGCGGATAGCAGAGTAATAAGCACAACCTTACAGTGTTATAGAAAAGCGTAAAGAAAAATTGATAAACATTGTACTTATCAAGATGGTATTAAAATAAAAATAGAAATAGTTCTTGGGTTCCTAGTATAACTCCAAGAAAAATAATGGTTTTCCCCCCACCATTAAATTGTTGACAGTTGTTTTTAGTTATGTACAAATTATACAGTTGTCTACTTTTGGTAACAAATGTTGACAGTACAATTCAAGCTAAATTGTCTACAATAGATGACAGTGGTTTGACAAGACATTTATACGAAGGCAATTTAAACCAATGCCAAACCAAAAACATAAGAAGCTATTTCCGGCAGTCAAGGGTCTCGAGATCCATTTGTTCAACTCCTTCTAAGCTTATTGTGCCAAATACTTCGTACGACAAGAATATACATATATGCTAACAGTAACACGTTGATTACAAATATTTAAAATGATCATATCAAATTTTGGGATGATTTTCAAAATCCTATGAAGGGATGAGTATAGTATTTCCCGATGTACACTTTTAATTTTTCTGGAATTGAATATAGATTCTAATTACAAATTGCAGATTTGATTGATTGCTGAGTATACTAAAAAATATAGATCACCAGTTTTGCATGGTTCCTTCTCATGGTTATTGTTGTTGGTGCTTGGCGTTTAGTAAATTTTTAGTGTGAAATTTTGAAACTAGATTATAGAATTTGTTATCAGTTTGTTGTTGTTATAAGAATAATAACTATTGCTGATATTTAATGACAAATATGTCAGCAGAAAATGGAAATTTAAATTGAAAAATAAGTTGTTTCAACAAAATTTTCAAAATCAACCATAGGCCTATAGCATAGTTAGAGCTGTAACAATTAATACAGTAATTGTTAATAGCATAATAGGATGGAATATCTGGGCTTCCTCCGAGGCCTAAATTATATACGTTACTCTAGAAGCCAGCTATTCAGTTTTTTTAAATGTACGATTCCATAAACGATATTTATTATTCCAGTGGAAGAATAAAAATTTTAAAAATCTCAACTTCAAATAAAAGAGAGTGCACCCACCATTGATATTCGTGTGAAATGATAAGTTGGAACTGACAATACAATAAATGACTTACAATAAATTTCTCGAAAAAATTAAAGTCTCCTTTAAATATTGCAGAGTACAACCCAATGGGCATATATTCAGGTCTCCCATCATGTTGATATTCAAATTTTACTAATGGAAAAATAACATTTAAACATTGTCATGAAATTGTCGATGTATCAGATGCATTCAGAACTCAGCATGTTACATTTACTTAACATATTGCCAACATAGATGGTCGTCATTGTCTTACACTTCTATCTTACATCTAGCATTACACATCTATCCTATACATCCGTCAAATTAATAATTTTGGAAATTTGTATATTACCAGCATAAAAGAGAATGATAGCATGCTTCATTATGCTACTCACCATTTGGCGATTAGGAAAAAGTCTCCTCGGGAGGTTACATTTCAATTTAGTTGTCAATTTATTATAATTTCAAGTTTACGAGTAGCTTGATTAAGTCGCCACTGTGATAATTGTCATAAACGACATATTTATTTGAAATATGTCGACAGACCGACATGACTTATTATCTTTGATATGAATGATATGACGATTGGAGCCGTGGTCTTAGACAACATTTTTTCTCGAATTCAAAAAAAAATCCGCTACATCACTTTTTAGTCGTTTCGTCAGCGCTGGCGGCAAATTATGTCCATTGAAACATATGTATGCTGCTATTGCCATATGGTTTAATCGGTGGTCTTTTAAAATTAATATTAAAAGACATGTACCTGAGGTGAAAATATCATCCGTCACCCTCCAATTTAAAATTCGGTCAACGATGGTCATGGTGCGCAAACCAATATAAATCACTTCTTTACGAACCGAGATGACAAACATTGGCTCACAACCAACATTGAGAATCTGTAACTCAGAAGAGTAAATATAATTCAACTCACTGTTCAACCAATCGTCTATTATTGCGGTATTCGAACTACCCCAACTGGTATGATGACCATTTGCGTCATAACCAATCACGAGAAGTAGTTGCAATAATTTAGCAAATTTATTTTAAAAATAAGCATTTCGGGGCTAAGAACGAATTAATCGTTCCTAGAAATGAAATATTATTATAAGCATTATTGTACAAACAGAAAACATTTAAAGGGAAAGCCTTCTGCAAATATGAAGAAAACTGATTGGGATTGCATTAGATTCTGGGTAATTCATTACCGGTATCGGTTCCAAACCCACCTGCATCTACACAGGAGCTTTATGTTCTAGTAACCAAGCTATCTGATGCTTTTAACAAAACCATGTTAGGTGCATGTCCTATCAGTAGGCCTTTGGGTAAGTCTCGGCCACCCTGGTGGTCGAGAGAACTCCAAGGTACTCGTATAAAATGCAGGAGATTGTTCAAGAAAGCGAGAAACACAAATGCTGCTGCAGATTGGGACTGTTATAAGGAAGTCCTTAAAACCTACAAGTACGAGCTAAGATCAGCCAAAATGAGGGCCTGGAGGCAGTACTGTGGCAACATACATGAGACCTCGGAGGCTGCTAGGCTACGCAAAGTACTATGTTCCAGTCATTCCATCCCGAGTTATCTACAACGGCCGGATGGTTCATGGACTACGTGTAGTGAGGAATCCCTGGAGCTATTACTAGAAACGCATTTCCCGGAGTGCTAGCTCCGGAGAGACCCATGATAAATAGGGGTAGCTATACAAGTCGGCAGGACCTGATGGCATTATCCCTGCGGATATCCAGCGAACTATTTACTTAACCCTACCCTGGCTGGAAGTTATCTTCAAAGGCAGCCTAGAACTCTGTCACATTCCTAGCAAATGGACTGAAGTAAAAGTTATATTTATACCTAAGGCGGGAAAAACCACTCACTGCTATCCCAAAGACTTTAGGCCTATAACCTTATCCTCTTTTCTGTTAAAATCACTGGAAAGACAAATAGAGGCTTACATTAGAGGTTCAATCAAGCCGGGTGAGCTGTCGGGATCTCAACGCGCATACTGTAAGGGACGATCGGTGGAAACAGCTCTCCACTCCCTTATAGGTCCGATTGAGAAATTACTTGAATACAAGGAATATTCAATGGTTACCTTCTTGGATATAGAGGGGGCCTTTAGCAACATCAGACCGGGGGCAATCACTCGGCCCCTTGCGTGTCTGGGGGTAGACGGGTTACTCAAAGGCTGGATAGATCAATTGCTTAGAGGCAGGATCGTGACAGCTTATCTGGGTGGGACGTCTGCCGGCAGATACGTGAGCAGAGGGACACCTCAAGTTGGGGTTCTATCCCCCCTTCTTTGGAACTTGGTCATAAATCACCTGTTTTTATTTATTTTAAAATTGGGCGGATTACTCCAGCACTCAATGCCACAATGGGCCCACGGTGCAATACCCGGACAAACACAAATACTTACACATTAAAAACACCCAACCGTGATTTTTGGTCACCACCGGGAATCGAACCCGAGACCCTCGAATAACAAGGCATGCACGCTACTTACTGTGCTATCGAGGGCGGCCTAATTACCTGTTACTAAACCTGCAAGGGCAAGGCTTCAAGGTGGTTGCTTACGCGGATGACGTTGCTATTGAGGTCTTCGGTAAATATCCTAGTACGCTGAGTGAGCGCATGCAGTGCGTACTTGGCTACCTCACTGAGTAGGCACGCGGCTGCGGACTGAACGCAAACCCACAGAAAACGGAGCTGGTCCTCTTTACCAGGAAGCAAAAACTTCCTCAGTGTGAGCCGCCAACATTAAATGGTACTCGCTTGATCTTTACGGAGCGAAATACCTCCGACTGCTTTTGGACAGCAAGCTAAGCTGGAAACCAAACATCGTAGAGAGAGTTAAGGAAGCTACCGTAGCGCTCTACTCCTGCAAAAATGCCATTGGAAAGAGATGGGGTATGGAGCCCCACATACTGGCTTTACGTCTCAGTGGACAAACCTATACTGCTATATGGGGTTGCCGTCTGGTGGCCATGGTTAACAATTATGGCCATCCTAAACCTATTGATGAAAGTCTAAAGAACGGCCTCCTTGTGTATAAGTGGGGCTCTCAGGAGCACACCTACTCAAGCTCTGGAGATTCTCTTTCATCTTACTCCCTTGGATATTGCGGCCGAGCAGCTTGCATCTTGCACAGCCATTCGATTCAAATCCATATCTATGTGGACCTGTAACAATGCAGGGCACTCGTCTATCCTATGCAACACGGGTATTCCGGAAGCTACCGACTACGCTATTCCTTTGCCATCTGTTGAGATGAAATTCCTAATTGAGTTTCCCACCAGGGAGGACTTGGTGAACGAAATAGTTATTCACGGATGGCTGAAAAAGGGATAGAGGGGTTGACCTCTCTTTTCGTCTTCCCAACTTTTTCTGCATTTTTGAAGCTGAACTGATCGGGATAATGGAAGTCATGGACTGGTGGAAGTATAATGTAATATCTACGAGGGATATTCGCATTTTTACGGACAGCCTGGCTGCTATTAAAACGCTACTAATATATACTCCTTGACGTCGAAGGTAGCCCAGAACTGTCTGGCATCTTTAAATGAGAAGGCTGATCAGTTCAACATCCGCTTGACGTGGGTGCCAAGGCATTTCAATATCGCAGGGAATGTAATGGTAGATGAGTTTGCCCGCAAGGGTACAGCACGCCTAATAACCCAAAGCAGGCGGGATATAGGGGTATCGCTTGCTTCATGTAAACTGTTGCTTTAGGAAGAAGCCATAAAAGAAACGAACGTCAGATGGTCTAACGCCAGTTCGTGTGTAATAACCAGGCAGATCTGGCCTGGACTTGACAGGTCCAGATCAGGCCAACTGATAGTCGGATGGTTGAGCGAGTGAAGAGGAGGAAACTCGAATGTGGTGCAGCTACGGACCAATTTTTTGTCTATGCTAGTCCTTTAGGACGACCACCCTTACCTAACCTAACCTAAGCCTTCTGCAGCATCATCTATAAATTTAACAATCGTTTGTATGAGACGACATTGTCGTCAAATTATAATTCGTAACCGTAATCAATTTTGTCAAAATACCGGTGAAAATTTATCTCAATTGCGCGGTCTATATCTCTGTATACATATCTACATAACTTTAAGATTTCATGATGTTAACAATAATAATTGTTTTACCAATTACAAAAACAAATTCAATTATGAGAATTTTTTACAATTCTTTCGTATAATCTGTGACTGGAATACGCTTATGTTAAAGTTGAATATTTAAATAAGATTTATGTACAGACTTAATTACAATTTGGAATTTCCTTATACATAAGAAGCAAAAAAAATAACAAAAAACGGCAGTTTGATCACGATTATATGGTTTTGAAGTTTCAGGAATGGTTTTTATGTATATAGCAGAGAGCACCGTATACATTCTTGATTTATCGCATCGAAATTATGTAATATTGTGTAATTCTGTAGATTGTAATTGACTAAATTGTGTAATTTATATGGGTTAGTCGGTATACACATAGGTATATTCGTATAGTTATTAGAAATCGATCGATGACTTGATGATAATTCAAGTTTATTAAACTTTTTGGTAACCTCACGCTGTTTATGGACAACGACGCGATGTAAATTTAAAATTATATAATTTCTTACTCAATTACAAAATTGTTCAATTATTATCAATGTGGAGAATCTTTAATAAGATTTTGAGAGAACGATGTGGGTTTAAATAGGGCCAACTCGATTTATGAACATAAGACGTTAATACTTTCTATATGATTATTCATTTCGAACGCTAACGGGCTTAATGCAAGAGCCTAAGACTTGATGTATTTCTAAGAACCAATGACATGACATAGCTTTAATATCAGAGACGCACTTTACAGAGAAAACCTTTATCAAAATTATGGGATATAAAGCCTATTGGACATTGCATCCCAGGACAGCAATCTTAATCAAACAAAACATCCTACAAATCCAACAAGAGCTGGCTGAACTAAGTTTAGGGGCGATCTACTGCCTAATGTGTCAACATTTTTAATAAACTTGGATCAAGGTTTGTTATAAGGAGTGACTACAATATGAAACACACCGCATAGGGCTCACGACCAAACACCAGGAAAAGGAAAAGAACTAAGTCCGCAATATAAATGTCAGATTGTGAATATCATTCATCGCGTAAGCCAACTTATTGGCCTACAGACACCAACAAAGTTCCTGATTTGATTGACTTGTATATCTCAAAAGGAATAGCCTTGAACACCTTTCTTCCGATCACACATCTGAGTACAATAGTCATTAAAAAGAAAATAAAACTTAACCTTACTAATAAATTCACGGATTTGGAATTATTTAGAGAGAAACTGGACTAATCTAATTAAGTTAAACTCTATGCGTGAAGCAGCTAAAGAGGCTACACCTGTATTTGGTGAAAAAGTTGTACAAGATATCAACTACCATCTGGGGACTCCTGATAAAAGAAAGGCGTAGGAAAAGACGCATATGACATGGAACCAGAAATGTTTTAGAGAAAAGAGAATTTAATCGATTAGTCAACCGATTAGTTAAAGAACATAAAGAGGATTGTACTGAAAATTATCTGAAAGGACTGGGTCCTGAAGCTGACAAAAACTATTCTCTTTGGAAAGCTACTAAACGATATAACAGGCCATAATAATCCAAGAACACCCTATCTAATCCAGGAACACAAATGGAGAATGGGTGCGACGTAACGATCAGTATTTTATTCACACGATATACAATCTAGGATTGATCTTAAACCAGTCTATAGATTTCCATTAAACTATGATAGTGTCACCCCGCTAGAAGTCGCATAAGAAATAGATATGGATTTGAATCCCAAAAGGTCACCTGGAATTGACAAAAAAAATTTTCGAAAAAAAACAGACAAACCCGTTGAGCAAATGACATCATACAGACCGTTCCCTTTATTACCAACTATTTCAAAGTGGTTTTTGTAACGACCAAAAACCAATGATCATTATACCTGATTTCCAGTTTGGATTCAAAAATAAACATTCGACCATTGACCAAGTTCACCGCGTGACCGCAAAGATAGAACAAGCATTTGAAGAGAACAAATATGGCCTTACCGTATTTCTATAATCTATCAAAGGCTTTCGATAGAGTGTGGCATGAGGGTCTTATCTACAAGATAAGTAAATTAGTGCCACAAATTTATACTGCCAACTGCTCGAGTCGTATCTCTCTAAACGATAACTTAGAGTATCACATGAAGATACATTCACTAACTTTTACCCAGCAATAGCAGGAGCGTACTTCAGGGTAGTATTACCGACAACGGAAACAACCTTCATCAGAACTTTTTCTGATGATCCTGTAGTATTGGCATCAAGCAAATCGCAGAACCAAGCAGTAGAAACTTACAACAGGCACTCGATAAAATCAACCAATGGACCAGGGATTGTAAATTAAACCTGAACGAGCTGAAATTAGTCCATGTAATATATGCGTTGCGACACAAAAATAGCAACTTCCATACATTACTCAATGGGGTACAAATTCGAAAAGCTGAATTTGCTAAATATCTTGGATTGCACCTCGATTTAAGATTGAACTGGAAACACCACGTTAGACAAAAAGCTGAACAAATTAAAATAAACCAGCAAACCAGAAGGGTTCAAAGAATTTCAGTCAGAGTCACCAGTCCATTCATCAGTTTTTACAGTGTGTACTGGATGAATAGGATGCTTTTTCGGAAACCTTTGAACGTTTATGTTCTTTCAGAGAAAAAGATATTTATGAAGTTGTATAGATTGGTGGGGCAATTAATTTTCTTTAACTCGAACATGTTACTGGGCCACTACAAATTATCGAGCCCGCGCCAGACAAATCTATAAAAATTCCCACATTGTCCTTTTGATCTGATTCGCTTTTACAATGCTGATCATTTTAATCGATATATTATCGTATTTACCGCTTTTGTAGAATATGTCCATTAGCCGGCCGGTAGTTAATTTTCCAAGTAATTCGATGGCAAAAACTACTTTGTGCGAGAATTACTCCTTGCAGATCTGAGTCACTTTCCTCACTATACCATCGGGTAACAGATTGTTGATTGTCCACCACCGCTTACTAGGGTATACTTAGTACATGATTTGATTTCAGTTTGATTGTAGTAAATTTTTAGACGAAGCCACACGTTTCTGCATTTTCCGAATTTCGAGATTAGTATCTTGCTCTCCCGCATTTCGGCGGGCAATTTGCCTTTGCGAGCACGTTTACGTTGTATACTACTTGCTCAACCCTTTACTTGCTCAACCCTATCGACGTAATTTCCGTTTGATATATTCAGGTCTTCCACCAGGCTTTATTGCCAGGTGCTATTTAATAAACTGTAGAACTTTTTTGGCATATATGTATATACTTATTAGGTAAACCCAATTTGTGTTTTTCGAACCCAAGATGAGGACAACTGCTCTATGGTTATGTTTGGACTAAAGTCGCCAGTTATTACAATCGGATGGTTTTTTAGAATATCCAAAAATTTGTTAACAGTCACAGAGGATATGATCAATTATGTCCTCGTCAGACTCAGCCGGTCTTCGCACTTACGTGAATCATTCACTTAAAGGTATCTTTCTCTCAAGTATTTCTTCAAAGTTTGGTAGGTAACCGCAGAACTTCTACGTTTCCGTAGCTCATATTATAGTTGGGTAAGCATGCGTAAGTTATTGAGGAGACCACGAGGTCTTCATAAATAATAGACAAGGTACCTTACTTGAGGCCCCATGTCTCTTAGCCGAAGAGGTCGTTGCAGGCGATGATGGCTCCATGATGTAGAGAATGACTTAGCCTCTTCAGATTGTCTTAGACAGTATAAAGGCCATGGTGCAGGTTTTGAAATCTACTGTGGTCGGATCTGAGACTGTCCCGTAGTCTTGGTTCGCATTGTACTGTTTTTCAGGCGGAATAATTAGCGCTGAACATAGTGTCATGAGTCTTTAAATTTTGCTGTTAGAAACAAAACTATTCTGTGTGTACAGATAGTAAAGTTATCCTTAACGCTTTAAGAAATCCCTTAACAGTTTCTAAATTCGTCAATGAATGCAAACATTTCATGAACTTTCTCCGTTCTAACAATAAAGTTACGGTCATGTGGGTGATCGCGGATTGTTTAGCCAATGCTGGTTCCCAATTAACTTTCATTGGTCAACCAGCGGTTCCTTTATCTTTAAACTACGGGAAGAAAGCTATAAGGTACTATGCTTTGAATACCTAAGGTTTCAGTGGTTTGAGACTTTTAGATGTCGTTAGGCGAAGTACATAATTTAGGAGCCCAATTTGAGGTCATCGAAATTTGCTTTAGCTTTAAAAAAGTACCAGCTAAGAATCTTGAAAGCAATTCTTACGACACATGGCCGTTTTAAAGATGTTATTTACGAGGACTGCCTTGAGTAAGATGATGACTGCCTTCACTTCGTGAATAGTTGTCTAGCTTTTAGTTTTATTCAGCTTTAGGTATTCAACTTTAGGTCTTTAAGTTTAGATCAGTTGTTTTCTCTGCTTTGGTCTAAACTTGTTCAGTTTGCGAAGGCAGCAATGCGCGTTTGCTAGTTGGGATAGAATTCTCGTGGGTTCTGAATTCAGAATTGTAGCTCTTTGGTTACACTTCTTCGAGACCTGTTCCTATGATAGAAAACCTGGATCGAGTAGACTGGAAAGAAACATAACATCAAAATAAATTCCAAGAATAGTGAAGTTTGTTTTTGACACAGCTTTGTTATCCAAAACAACAGACAATATTTTTGTATTATGTGTTGGCAGCATTTATAATCGCAAACGGCTCTCCACTACGCACAAATAATAATTCAGAAATGAAAACATAATTAAGATAGGCGCCAATGTGCTCAAAAATTATATCGCAGAAATGTCGCCCCTCCCAACATTTCTAAAACCGCAAAACAATATTGTTTTGGTGACAAATTTGTTTTTGTAACAAATAGTATCAACATTGATGACCAATTTCGTGGAAATATTATAAATTGTGTTATGTAAATTTATTAAATTGTCTTGGTTTATGCGATAAAACAATAAAAAAAAATTAATAAAATTTGTTGATACCAAATTTCAGTCGACCGTGCCAGGCACTCACATAGTAAAACACACGAAATTTTGTCTTGCATCAGTGATACACAATTTTTCGTGTCTTTTACTATGCGAGTCTTTAGCAAGGTCGACTATTTGGTATCGAAATTTAATTTTTATTTTATTTTTTTGAAGCGAAGTCTTCTATATGCAAAGATCATTGCACTCTTTTTGTATTGGAAATAAATTCCAGTTTTGCTACGTTTTGTGTACACCACACGTCTGAAAAGTATTTCTGGGGAATTCTAAATTATTAAGATAAAGATATATAAATAATTTACATATTATAAACGTAACTGAATCTATAATAATTCCAGAAAAGAAGTCATCGATATTATTTGTCACCACATATAGTTCCGGTATTGCGGTTATAAATATATCATAACACTATATGGTGTTGCGGTGTGGCGACACATATTTACACTCCATACGATATGCCGCAGACATTCGCACAAATTTGTTTTTTATTTTTTTATGAAGATAATATTGTTTGATCAAATTCTGCACCTTCACTCGACCTCGCCACACATCACAACAATTTGCGATATTTCACGGAACGGTGCTCACTCGATAATCGATATATCGCATAAAATACAAGAAAACCTTGCGGTAAAAAATCAATTTGTAAGTGATATAAATAAAAAAAATTTAAATTACCAATAATTTGAATATTTATACGAAATTTTTTTACATTGAATTATCATCAAAATAATTATGTTTCTTCTTCGTTCGTCTTCATATCAAAACAAATCGTGTTATTGATTGAAAATCGTCTAACCTTTACTATTGTTGTTCTCGACAATATATACAAAAAAACACTTTGAATTAGACTTATCCAACGTAAGGAATATATTAAGTAATAACATTAAATTATTTCAAGGTCACCGCCACCACTCAATAAGCCGCCACTATAAATATCATATCATGTGAGGTGGCGCGTTAATTGTGTACGATTGTTTTCGCGTGCTTGTTTGCGCGGGAAAAGTCATAATTGAATTAACGCAGAGGCTTGATTTTTGACGTGACGAATTAATGACTGTGCGGAGATCGTTTACCTGTGTATCATTTGATTTTGTACATATATAAGTTAATATGTATAGATCACTCTGATGGTCATATGTCGTTGATATATCGCCGATTTTTATCATATTTGATTTCGTTTGCATGTTTGCTGGTGGGCAGATTCGTGCAAGTTTTGCAATTTTTTAAATGATCTTTACAACGAAATCATTAAAAGTGATTTATAAGAATGTCAGTGATACACCTGCGCGATTACATTCTATATGTATAGATTTGATTGAAATCTTTATCTGACCTTACAGATTAAATGGAACATAATGCACGCGAAATATATTGGGTAATTTGAACAAGGTGAAATATTCTGTTGTATTTTAAATGTTTTAATATTTAGCTGAAATAAATAGCTGAAATTAAAGCCCATCAATCAGCCGCACATTAAGGCAGAGCAATGAATTTATACTTCTTACCCCGGATTGTTTGTTTGCCCACTTCAAAGGTACATAATTTAGTTTCGAGTATTTTATAATTTTTAAAAATAGTTAAATACATTAAACATTTGTGAGGTTTAATTTAATTTTAACATTTGTGAGGTTTCAAAATTGATGAAAGTAGATTAAGAATTGTGAAAAATGGAATTCGATGGAGCTCGACTATTTAATCCAATAACCACTTCGATGGGGATGTGTTATATACAGGGTGAGTTTTAGTGCCTTGAAGCTGCACCAGCTAAATCAGCCCACCACAACGAAACCTAGCTCATAATTTATTACAATCTTGAGTGCCTTCCTGGGCCTTCCCAACTTTGCCCTTTCCGGTAGCAGTTGGAGAGTTGTACCATACCTCGCTAGTTCGTCCGCCCTGCAGTTCCCCATGACGTCCGATTTAGACTATCTGAATGTTGAAATGCTCACTCATCTCATTCAAAGACAAGTGGCAACCCAACGCCACTCTAGACGTCAGAGAAGCAGAGTCCATCGACTTGATTGCCACCTGACTGTCCACATAAATTGCGATATCAGTCGAAAATACCACGTTATGTCTCAACCAATTGCCTGGTACACGCTGCAGTGATCAGGGAGACGAACTGATATATTTACTTCCAATTTATCACAGAAGACTCCAGCTCCTACTTTACCGTGTAGCTTTTAGCCATCCGTAAAGAACTGCAATGCTTCTGTTTCCGCAACCGACCCGCTCCTCCAAGATTCCCTTGAGGGGCGGGAAGTTCGGAACCTTTTCTAGAAGCACAAAGTGAGCGATCTAATTATCGTCGAGTGTCCTGTCTGAAGACATTTCACCTGAGATATGGCTGATAGTTTATCTCTAGGTTAGTATACTTAAAATAAAATCAAGGAGTAACTCACTCCGCCCGATATATTTGTACTTCCATAAATTGTGTGCATTAGCAACACTGACCATGATAACTCCTTTGACCCAATATCCCTGGATCGGAACCACTTCCATTCTCGTAGCTTCCATTTTAAGCAGTGCAGCAGCCGAAGCTGCCTTTTAGTGGTGGTTGTTAATCTGGATTAGCATTAACGACCGATTCCCTGCACCATGGTTGAGTCGGACTCTCCACCTGATAGCGAGTCCGATTGAGAGCTCATTTGGAGTGCACAGTACAGCTTTATTGACTTGAACAATTCCGAGTCAATCGACAGAGTTTCTAGACCGTCATCTAGGCCGCCCTGAGAACACGGGTCACCGACACTGGGTGAGCCACGTCATGTTATAGAATTTTAGTGTAATCGCACCAAACCCATAACTGGCCAAGCATCCGTTTTTGATTCCCCCAACTTGGCTATTTCCCAATTGGGTGTTGGCAGCTTCAGATTGCTTATTTGTAGCATTTCGTTGGGGTCACTGGGTCACGCTTGCGCTCTGGGTCTATAGGGAATTTTCGCCCTATGGACCACATCAAATTTGACACAAAAGTGACCCTTGTGCCACCCTCTATTCCGGCAGAACTGAGTAAGTCCTGGGTTTTCTCTCGCAATTTTAAGGAAGGTGGTGACTAAGGGCTTCTCTCTCTTCTTCTAGTTTAGAGCCGTTCTACTTCCATTCTCCTGCACTCTGTCTACAACAGCCATGAATAGCTGCCCTTCAGCATCTCAATAAAGGGAGAGTTATTTAGAGAAAAAATCTATATGTCCTTTGTTCCAACGGAATGTGATCTGATGATAAGACGCATTAGAGCAGCAGTGGTGCCTTAGCTCCAAGGTTACAAGTAGCCCGCTTTATTTGTGCCTAAAGGCCAATGTACCCACAGCACAGGTTTCCGGGTTTTTAAGAGTGCCAAACTTTTGTTTATTTTTAGAATTTCTATACATAGTTAATCCCACGAGTAGCGGAGAAAAGGAGGTCGGTAGTTACATGATCTATCACACGTTGACATATTAACCCGGCCCAGTTGTTAAGCGCCAAGTTTTTGCCTAGCCCACCAAATAAAATGGTGTGCTAGTTGCCTGCAAGATACACAGCTAGCATCAAGTGCCAGCTGATTCCCTCAGACAGGTTCACACATATTGTAAGTAAACTCTTAAAAATCGTTCATAATTATGGCTGTTACAATTTATAGTTCAACTTATGAAATATCAAACAAAGTAAAACGATTATACCATACCACAACTATATATTCGGTATTAATTGCACCAATTTAGATCGCAACGGTTACATATAAAAAACTTTAATAACAATTTAACGACTTAATTTATTTGTGCAGCAAAGTTAATTAATTAATAATACAGCGTGGTTCTCAAGACATCTCAGTAATTTTTGCAACAAACAAAAACAAAAAAAAACAACAATCGTGCGCGCAACATAAACAATTCATCGATCATTATAATTGATAATCACCTTCTGATATAATTCATGAATTTCTGTTCTTGATCTTATGATCGTTATGCAATATTTTGAGGTATATACATTCAGCAACAATAACAACAAACATATATATATATAGTTATGTGGTGTACAGAATATAGCATTTTGAAGCAGATCATTTTATTTACGATCATTCGATCGTGAAATTTTGTTTTCTTCTTTTCTTAAACGTAAGTATATATGTATGTGTACATGACATTAATTAATAAATGTATACATTAATTGTTGAAATGATGATCGATGGTATTATGATCGTGTGTTCGCAGATGAGATCCACGATCGAGTATAATATGTATATTTATAAGAGAATTTAGTGCGGTTCCGCTATTAAACTCAAACCAAATGAAATACGTGATATCGTTCACATATACACACCACAATCGATATTTTTTTTTGTGGATATGTTTTTTATGACACACCCACGATTTTTGTTCAGACACCAATTAATTATCTTCGAAATGTATGTACTTATATATATGTACGTACAATACATTCGCCATTCTAATTTTTGTAACGCGTCGCATATACAAAAGAACTTTCTTAACGCCAATCCGTACTATGTACATGCTATAATAATGAACTAAGGTATGTATGTATAAATGTTAAGAAACATAATAATTTGAAAATCTAATCGAAAAGATCAATCAGTGTATTAAAAAATAATTAGAAACTTTTATTTTTAATTTAATTTAATTTATCCGCTTATCGTCAACCGGTAGTATATATTGGTAGGTATAATATTTATATTATTGCACGTGTTATGCCTTATTAATTTAGCCGTTAATTATAGCACTATAAATAGAAAAAAACAGTTGCGAGGATATGAAATCATCTGAGATGTATTTCTTGGAAGCTATCGAAACACCATATGCACATTTAATAAGCCGTTTTATCCAGGTGTTAACTCATTAACTTTAAGGCTAAAGTCTAGATAACTTAATAATACAACTATCTCTGTATATAGGTAATTGATAGTTTTTAAGTGAAAATTAGTAACTTCACGTGCATATATATTTACGATCATGATTTATTCTTAACCTTTATTTATAGAAGATTGTATAATTAAATGTAATTTGATTGCGTACATTTATATATGTGAATGGGCAATCTGAGTCATGCGATTTAAGTGGCTGGTGTCAGACATAATGACTGCAGGTAGCAACTTTTAGTTTGTGCTGTTTTATTGAAAAGAGTATCGATATATAATTATATAGCAATTTTATTTTATTGGGACTGGTTAGTACAATGTTGTCCACAGCTCATTATTGTTATTATGTTAAATGCTGGTTTGACCGAGAATTATCGCGGAATTTTTATGAATAATAATGATAAACAGTTTTTAAGGCTATATTATTGGCCCCTTACTGTGTCAACAATATGGTTCCAGCGATTTCGATCCTGACCTGGGTCTTCATATACTGTCGTATAGACAATCTGAAGAAGCCGAGGTGTACTCTGCAATGACCTCTGCGTCTCAACATCTAATCCCAAAGGATCAGGGTTACTTCTGAAGGCAGAAATTATGCTATTATGCAGCCTGATACATAATTCAGTTGTTAATTAACAAGGTGGTCTGGTGCGAAGCTGTTTAGGGGGAATCAAGTTGATACTTGTTGCCAGCTCCGTAGTATCTTGCAGCTTCCACAAGTGTGCGTCGTACCCCCCCCCCCCCCCTGTGGTGACCACCGGGGAACTAGTACACCATGGTTTATGTGGTGTACTAGGCGGCGCTAAATAACTGAGCCGGGCTAATGTGTTAACGTGAAGTAATAAAACAAAAAGAGACCAGTACTCTTAAAAAAACGGAATCTAGTGCTATGGAGACATCGACCTTTAGGCACGGTCTCCAAAGTGCAAAAAGGGGCAAAAGCACAAATGAGGCTGGCCCGTCGAAACCAAAAGGCAAAGTCACGAATGCTAGGACCCTCCAGTATCAGTTTCAAACTATCAGACCAGGAAGAGAGGCTGGCGCATGATCTCCAAGATCAGCAACATCCCGTTGGGACAGAGAACGGATAGAGATAAGGATACGCTTGCGTGGGCAGGACGTATCACTGAGCAAAAGCGGGATGGTTCCGCTGAGATCTCACAGCCGAAAAGGCAGAGATCTGATGATGAACCGCATACGGAGGCAAAAAAGAAAAGGGTGGCGGATAATGTCATTAGGCCCTTCAACGAGGTGCTAAAGGAGCATGTGATCATGGCATTCGTTGGAAGGGCTGAGGAAGCCCTTAACTGAAGGAAGGTGGAGGAGGCCGCCATCTTCCTTAACATCATGAGGGAGAATCTAGGACATGCTCCATCCTGCGAAGTCTGGTCGGTGGCCAAATTAGAAGTGGTGACGAGGGAAGAAATTCTCAAGGTCATGGGCGCGACCCTGGATCCCTGCGGAGCCAAGTAATCCAAAGGAGATCTTTTAAATGTTGAAAATCTAAATCGGGATCTGCCAACGGCCACCTGGAAGATTGTCAGGGTAGAGGAGGTAAAGGCGGAAGCAGATCACAGATCTGCCGTCATTATCATTAACAGAGAATCTTTGGCTGCTCTGGCAAAATCTGGAGGCCTGATCAGCTATGGATTTGGAGCAATTAGGCTCAAAATGTATAAGCACGAGGAGGCCGGCAGATCTGGGGCATCTGCAGCAGGTGACGAAACCACTTGTGGTGTCCCGCCTGGTGTTGGTGATCCAAAAGTCCACAGCATTCCGGAAGACGCTCAGGAGACACTATCCCTGGCCTCGGAGAAGTCGAGATCATTAGGGCTACACTGTGCGCTAAAGATGGACGAATCAACGTCAGAGGAGGAGGAATCTGACTCAACAGTGGTGGAGGTAAGCACTATCTAATATGCTTAAGATCCTTCCAATCAACCTTCATCATTCGCCTCGGCGGCCCTTCTGCTCAAATTGGGATCTGAGTTCATTGATGTGGTTCTGGTTCAGGAACCTTGGATCAGTGATGACCGGGTGCTGGGCCTTAGAACTTTCAAATATAAAATACTACATGCGAAAAATGAAGGTAATATACGTTCCTGCATTCTCGCTAGAAATAATTTGAATGTTTTTTTACTACTAAATTACAGCAACGATGATGTAGTGGCTAGCATCGAGATGGATGGGCAAGTTCTCTGGCTTATATTGGCTTACCTACCATACGAGGAGGAAAATATACCACCAGGTAGGTTGGGCAGTGCAATAACGGAGGCTCAAACGGGAAGAAGGAGTCATCATGAATCTGGAATGACAAATAGAGGCTACATTAGAGGCTCAATCAAGCTGGGCGAGCTGTCGGGATTTCAACACGCATACTGTAAAGGACGATCGGTGGAAACAGCTCTCCACTAGCATATAGGCCCGATTGAGAAATCACTTGAATACAAGGAATATTCAATGGTAACTTTCTTGGATATAGAGTGGGACTTTAGCAACGTTAGATCGGGGGCGATCACTCGGGCCCTTGTGTGTCTGGGGGTAGACGGGTCACTCAGAGGCTGATCTTCGATAGATCAAATGCTTAGAGGCAGGAAGGGACACCTCAAGGTGGGGTTTTATCTCCCCTTCTTTGGAACTTGGTCATTAATGACCTGTTACTAAACCTGCAAGGGCAAGGCTTCAAGGTGGTTGCCTATACGCGGATGACGATGCTATTGCGGTCTTCGGTAAATATCATTGTACGCTGACAGAGCGCATGCAATGCGCGCTTGGCTACCTGTCTGAGCGGGCAAGCGTTTGCTAACTGAACGCAAACGCACAGAAAACGGAGCTGGTCCTCTTTATCAGGAAGCACAAACTTCCTCAGTGTGACTCGACAATATTAAATGGTGCTCGCTTGATCTTTATGGATAGAGCGAAAAACCTCGGTCTACTTTTGGACAGCAAGCTAAGCTGGAAACCAAACATCTTCGAGAGAGTAAAGAAAGCTACTAGAGCGCTCTACCCTGCAAAAATGCTAGTGGAAAGAGATGTGGTATAGAGCCCCACATAGTACACTGGCACTACGTCTCAGTGGTCAAACTTATACTGCTGTTTGGGGTTGTCGTCTGGTGGCCAGCGTTTAAAATTATGGCCAACCTTAAACTATTGATGAAAGAACTGCTTGCTTGTGTATAAGTGGGTCTCAGGGCAATCATCTATTCTATATGCAACAGGGGTATTCCGGAAGCTACCGACTACGCTATCCCTTTGCCATTTGTTTAGGTGAAATTCCAAACTGAATTTCCCACCAAAGAGGACTGGGTGAACGAAACGGTTAGGGACAATGAAGTGGACAAAAAGGGATAGAGGGGTTTGCTCCAGGGTATTCTGTGAGGCACTAGGGGTCAACCTCTCTTTTCGTCTTCCCGACTTTTGCAATGTTTATCAAGCTGAACTTATCGCGATAATGGAAGTCATGGACTGGTTGAAGTATAATGTAATATCTACGAGGGATATTCGCATTTTTACGGACAGCCTGACTGCTATTAAAACGCTACAATCATATTCCCTGACGTCGAAGGTAGTCCAGAACTGTTTGGCATCTTTAAATGAGATGGCTGGTCAGTTCAACATCCTCTTGACGTGGTTGCCAGGGCACTTCAATATCACAGGGAATGTAATGATAGATGAGTTGGCCCACAAGGGAACAGCACGCCTAATAACCCAAAGCAGGCAGGATATGCAGATCCCGCTTGCTTCATGTAAACAGCTGGTTCAGGAAGAAGCCATAAAAGAAACGAACGGCAGATGGTCTAACGCCAGTTCGTGTGTAATAATCAAGCAGTTATGGCCCGGACTTTACCGCACCAGATCAGGCCAACTGATATCGCTTCGACGGCACCATATTGGTATGGTCGTGGAAGCTATAACGGGACATTGTCTGATTGGGATATATGCGAGAAGACTGGGTGTCTGCCCATGATTTCTGCCGTAGCTGCGGTGATGAGGAGGAGGAGGAAAGTGTGCTTAATCAGCTCTGCATCTGTCCTAATCTAGCGTACAGCAGAACAAAATTTATGGGAACTTCCCCGTTGAACGACCTAACGGATCTTAGTAAGATCGAGATCCGGTACTTTAAACGCTTCTTGGTGAGCTCGCAGGATGGTTTAGCGAGTGAAGAGGAGGAAGCTCGAATGTGGTATAGCTTTACGAACCAATTTTTTGTCTATGCTATTCCTTTATGACGGCCCCCCTTACCTAACCTAACCTACTGATGAACAATTCCAAAGTAGGTGGAAACATTTGTTTGGTTAACCCAGGCAAACTGCGGATGAACATGTTAACCTATACTGAAACGATCTGATGAGCTTGAAATACAAAGTGTATCTCTACAGGAGCTAAAAGAGGAAATTCAAAATTTAAACATCAAAAAATCTCTTGGGTACGACATCATAACCGGACAAATCATTAAAGCATTACCAAATAAAGCGATATGTAAATTTCTCCATATAATCAATGCTGTATTTAGACTAAGATACGTTCCAAGGCAATGGAAGGTGGCAGAGGTAATCATGATCTTAAAACCTAACAAACAATGTAACGATAAAAAGTCCTTCAGACCGATATCCATACTCCCAACCATAGTACCGATTTTTGAAAAATAGCAATTTTTCAATGGTTGATAGAAATCTCGTTCCTGACCACCAGTTTGGATTCAGAGAAAACCACTAGAAACTAAAAAGATATCCTCAAGTGTTTCCCTGGATGTAGCGCAAGCATTTGACCGAGTTTTGCACATAGGATTGGAGTTCAAGCTCAAGCGAGACCTTCCCACACAATACTCTGAAACTCTGAAATTATACATAACTTCCGTGTAAAATATGAAGACATAATACTCGGACCTAAAGAAAATTTCAGTTGGAGTACCACAAGGTAGCGTTTTGGGCCCTGTCTTGTACCTCCTGTATACTCGGGATATACCACCAATGGAAGAAGCAACTATAGTAACATAATATGCTAGTGATACTGCGATTTTGGCAGTTGGAAACAATGTAGAAGAAGCTACTATCAAATTGCAACTATCGACCAATTCAGTCAACAATTGGATGAATAAATGGAGGATAAAACTGGACGAAACTAAATCTGTGCATGTATCTAGGCATGACGCTGGATGCCAAGGTGAGGTGGAAAGAACATGTCAAAAAGAAAAAGGCAGAGCTGAACATGAAGTATATGAAGTATCCATACACAATAAATTGCTATTATACCGGCAAATACTGAAACCGGTATGAACCTATGCGGTATACACCTTTGGGGTTGTACAAAGAAAACGAACATCAAGATGATACAGACGTTCCAAAACAAAGTACTTCGGAATTTTGTAAATGCTCCATGGTACATTAGAAATGAAGACCTCCACCGAGATTTAAAGATGGAATACATACTTACATGTCTCGTAAACCTACATTGCACGAACTTGCACTGCCCAGGCAGTCTTTTTTGTAGACACTGGTAACAACTTTGACCTAGACGTCTGGATTCAGTGCGCGACGGCTCGGTTCCGGTATGGGTTCGTCGCCATCTGAATTTAGGAGGAGACTTTCTCGACGTCTGATGATTTTTTTAAATTAGATTCCTATCTTATAGTTCTGGAATGGCCAAATCCTTGCAACACATGAGTGGTGTTTTATTTAGGTTTTTTAATTTGCTAATTTGTTAATTTCTATCAAGTGCCATCATTGGATGACGACTAATTTACAAATAATGGTTTGTATTAGATTTAACTAAAGAGTCGATGTGTAGTATGTATACATAATATGTAACTTTTCCGAAATTTTTCAAAAGCTATACTTATATTTTGACATATACCGACGGCGTCTAAGTAAATTAATCAACCACTAACTGCGTGATTACATAACAACACCGCAACTAATATAAATTCAAGTCATCTCTCTAAGAAAGATATATCGGTTCAAAGTAACTAAACAATCGAAAGATCAGATCATTCAACTATATATATATATAACCAACAATCGGCTATAACAACAATTGCATGACGGAATAATAATCTAAAATACAACAATAACAACAATTGTCTAATGTGGGCTACTAGACATCCGACAACAATAATAATTTTAATACAAATAAGATTGCTTAGTAATGGTCATGCTATATAACATTAGGTTCCCACTTATTTAAATCCAACAACAATAACAAATAATGAAAAGAAAAAAAAACAACAACAACATTAATTCAGTTGTCCAATTTCATCATCATCGTCATTCAAGTTAAAATTTCAATTACTCGACTGCATATATATGTATATCCATAACCTACGATCACAACTATACGGGATCAGTCAGCCGTATTCCGCCAAACCAGATTTTAAATTCAGATAGTATTCATTACAAACACAAACGGATTATCTGTCTCGTATATAATTGTAATTTGGTCACCTCTTGCCATTTTATACACAGCAACAACAAATGTTAACAAAAGTCTTGTTTATCTCGAAATCTGCTAATTAATTAGCATTCATTTAACAAATAAAATGCATATTATGCTGTGCTCGTTGAATAATATGTAAGCGCACACACCTTACACCGTTCCAACTTCCAACAAAAAATTAATTTAATTAATTTTGTACACCATGCGCGCACACACAGGACAAGTTTGATATATCGCATTATATGAAATGAAATTGATTTGCAATTCAGATTACACCAAACGAGAATGTTGTGGTTGTACAATCCGGTTGAAGATTTTATATATACCTAATTACAAACTATTGTATATATCGAGTATATATATAAACAGGACCTTGTTGCCTATATAGAACACATTTCATTCTTGATAAACCAAAATTTTTTGAAAAATTATAATTAATTACACCTTTGAGCCCGCAAATAGCCAAGAAAATTTCTGTAGGTATATAGTAGAGTCACAATCACTTTCGAAAATGCATTATCAAAAACCATACATTAATTTAAATTGCTATATAAAACCATTATTTACTGGGAAATTAATTATTAAATTTATAATTAAATTAAAAATGAAATCGCCTTTCGACACTAAAATATTAACTATTGTATATAAGAACACTTAATTATAAACTATATAGGCGACCCTGACTAAATATAGTTTATGTATACATTATAGGTGGTGATTGTGGGGTTGCCGGAGAAGCGATGTCATTATTGACTATTTTAATGAATGCTGAATTGTTTTTAATTAAAATTTAATTTATGTAATTAGTAATCATAAATAAAATATATTACAATCGTTACGGTCAGTGCGGCTATCAAGTACATCGCGGAATAGTTGTTTTATTTAAGAATTCGATCTTTATATATCGTTTAACTACTTTGTTTTATGATCGGAGTTGGTATCCAAATAATTAAAATATTTAAAACGTCTTACAAGACGTCCATCTTAAAAAAGAGTTAATATTCAATTTCACAACAAAAAAAAAAATCAATCTGAGATTTTTAGGGTTCCGTACATATGTAAAACGGGGCCCTTATATATATGGTCTTACTCCGTTGTCCGTCTGTCTAATCTGTCACAGGCTCAACATTTTTGAACTATATTATTCGTAATGTTGTAATGTACCACTCATCTTCGTTATCCCCTATAATTTTCGAACATAGATATGTATGCATGTGTTGGTGTTAATAATGATGGTATGTAAATATAAATAATAAATATAATTGTTCTTCTTGGATTTGCTCTGGACGTGACAACATGGTAATCAATATTTAATAAATTACCTAACTCTTATAAAATAATTCCTAAATTTAACTTATAATTTTAATTACATTCCACGTTTTACATTACACAAAAAAATGGCGTATAGTTATCGATTACCGAAAATTAAATGACGTCACCATTCCGGATATATTTCCATTACCTAATATTACAAACATCCTGGATAGATTAGGTTGTTCTCATTATTTTTCAACCATCGACTTTGCTCATGGATACCATCAAGTTCCTATTGATCCAAGAGACTGCGAAAAAACAGCATTTAGCACGGAAACCGGACATTACCAATTTACTCGTATGAGTTTTGGACTTCGTAATGCTCCTAGTTCTTTCCAGAGACTAATGAATTATGTTTTATGTGGGCTCAATGCTTTAAAATGTTTAGTTTATCTTGACGATCCCGACAAACATTTTCAAATGTTTGACCCGCAAAATTACTCAAAAAATACCGATAACCGTGTCGGGCAATTACCGATATAATACCAACAAAAGAACGCAATGTGTGGCTCTTTGGGTAGGCCGATTTTACCGATACGGTATTTTTTCAGTTTCAAATTACTGTAAGATGTTTGTGTTTGTTACTGAATTTTTACGTGTCAAATTTAGATAACCCGATCGGTTTGTTTGGTTTTAATAACTGTTATATGTCAACCTTTATTATGGATCTCAACGTATAAATTTTTGGTATTTTTACTGGAATATTTTACTTTACCTAATTTGTAATTTTGTAGTACGAGTTACCGTAAAATGTAAGTATTTATTACTGAAGATTTTCGAGTCAATTTTGCATTAATGGATCGGTATTCTTACGATTTTATTTACTGTAATATGCCAGCCTTTACTGTGGAATTCATACGTTAACATTTTTAGAATTTTTACAGGATAATTTTACTTCACCACATCAGTAATTTTGTGGTACGAAATTACTGTAGAATAAAACCACGATAATAAAACAATAAAGGTTTAGTGGTTTCGACTAATAAATAAATAAATTCATATTTCTTTAGAGTATCATTCATCTTCAAACTTGAAATAGGAGGAGCTTTAAACGGTTTATTTTGTTCTTCAGCCAGTTCGGGTGAATATTCCATTTCATCGTTGAAGATGTTGGATTTTTTCGACGGGTAAAATTTTCCGATTCCGAATTGGTGAACTGCGCATATATTTCCTCAGCGTTAATCACTTCAGGTTGTGTTTCTGAAATAAAACAAAAAAAATTCGTATTACAATTAATATGACAAAGCGAGATACCGTGTAAATCCACAGTACTTACCGATATAATTTTTTAGCATTTTGAAATCATATGGTACCCAGTCCGAATTCACATCTGCATTATTTTTGAATGCCTTCGAATAATACGTGAGCCACATTAGCTTGTAATTTACAACCCATTTTTTGCAAACCGCAACACATTCAATAATTCCACTGGGTTTAGTGGTTTCCACTACGCAATTCATTCTACCTAAATAGAAACACAATATACAATAAAATACATGTAATAGAATTATCTATATAGATTAACAATACAAATCGATCAAAAGCATATATATAAAAGCATAAAAGCCTATATATTTAAACTGATAACATCTAAGTTAAACGTTAAATAATTAGTCAAGCGAACACAAATGCGTAATTGTAAAACATGAGTTAAAGTAGCAGGTACTAAATCTAGAAAACGAATGAGATATATGGCTTACATTTTACTATGTGGTTATTGGTAAAACATTTATATCCCTCTCCTTCAGAGCACTCCATACAAAATAGTTTTTGGGCGATGTCATTTAGTTTCCAATAAACAAGATTTGTTTGCACTGTGGTAGTTTTAAAAATCTTGAAACGGCTTGATGCTACCGGAACGTCATAAAAATATTCTTTTGCTGTTGTTTCCGAACCATAGATGTATAACTCATTATCAATTTTTCTAAATATTGAAAAGCAATAATATTATCATTTTTGGTCAAAAGCCATTTATTTATCATTAATGATCCAAAATATTACCGATCAATTGTTGCAAAACCACAACTTAGCACAATTTTGAAATTGAAAATATGTAATACTACGAATTACCGAACAAAGTCCATAATATTACGGCGAAATCGTCAAAAAATAAATTGTAATAATTTATAATTGAAATACACAAGTAAAAAGTATTCTTTACCGAGCTTCATTCAAAGTATTACCGAATAATTGTTGCACAACCTCTAAGCACAATTTTGAAATTAAAAATATTAAAAACTACGAATTTATTACCGAACAAAGCTCATAAAATTACCGTGAAATCGTCAAAAAATAACTTATAATAATTTATAATTGAAATAATTTATAATTGAAATGCAAAAAAAAAATCAAAAATTAATAAAAGATTTAAAAAATTTCTTACCTTTTGCTATATATATAATAAACAATTGTATTATTTCCTTAAATTTTTTTATTTATTTATTCAAAAACTGACATCTTAACTTGACCACGATTATCACCTTACTAACGATTAGTAACGAAACGAATATAAATAAATAAAGAAAGGAATATGTGCACGTGATCACATCATGATGTGTTTTCAATAAAAAAAATTATTACAATTTGTTTTTACTATTTCGCAGTAATTTTATGAACTTTGATCGGTAATTCCTTAAAAGTTCTAAAAAAAAATTCTTTACCGAGCTAGGTCCAAAATATTACCGAGTAATTGGTACAAAGCATTTGATACAATATTGAACTTAAAATAGGAAAAACTACGACTGAACAAAGTCCACTAAATGGGGCATGCTATACGCTTTTTTTTTTAGTTAATTCAATTCTCATTCATAGGTGGCCATAGCGTAGAAAGGGTATACTTACTTTGAAGTTTAAGAATTAAAATTTGCAAACAAAAAAAGTTTTAAAAACAAATCTTTGTGTTAAATATTAAATAGTTGTCATATTATTATTATATATATTATTACATAATATATTAGAATATATACATAATAATGGTTAGATCTTGTTCTGTGCCGAATTGTCGGAATAAATATTTAAAAAATTCTAACATTAAATTCCACCACTTTCCAAATCAACCCAAATTAAAAAAACAATGGATTATAAAATTAAGAACTGGGAAGACACCAACGAAATGGTCTCAAGTTTGCAGCGCTCACTTTTTAGAAGATGATTACCAAATATGCAGTTTAGGTAAGTTCGACTGAGTTTAATTTGCCAAGAATAAAATAACATAGAAAACTCAATTTTAACAGGTGAATATAAAATTCTCAAAGCTGGATCAATTCTATCTCAAAATATTCCACTGCGTAAGTTTGACACACAGAGAAATGGTAATTTAAATAGAAGAGACAAACGATATTGCAATCGGAAGAAAAATTTGAACAAGTCAACTGTTTTGATCGGAGATAGTGTAAGTAGCGTATTACATATATAAAATTTAGAACAGATCGTAATAGTAAATATTGTTATCTAATATTTTAGGTGATTGAAACTATCGAAGCGTTGCCAATTATTGATGCGTGCGTTATGCCTGTTTCAGAACCGGAGCTCATCGAACCCAATCAAGCAATCCCCGTAGAAAATAAAAATACTATCATCGATGGAACAGTCAACGTTTCTGCAGACCAAGCAATACAAATCAATAGGAATTTGCATACATACAACAGAATGACACAAACTCTATCTAGTTCCGTTTCCTTCCTTCGTTTTTCAAATATTATGAACGAACAGTTGCAATATTTTACAGGATTGGACTCGAATCGATTTAGTTTATTGTTAAGCTTAATAGTTAAAGATAAAATCGAATCAGTTCATCCTGAAATCGATGTTAAAGACGAACTATTAATAACGCTTTTTAAATATAGACACTGCAATGATTTTTTATTCATGCAAAATATTTTTTTATTAAACAGAAATGTGATTTTAAAAATCTTTAAAAATATGACTAAAAGAATTTACATAGCTTTACAACAAATCGATTTTTGGAAGATTTCAAAATCTAGAGGCAATAGACAAAAAAATAGAACAACTTTTAAGTCATTAGTTGCTGTTGATGAAAACGGAATGGTTATTTTTGTTTCCGAGAAATTTTTCAGAAATCAGGGATCCTCAATAGATTGGAAAGGGGAGATTTCGTATTAGCCGATAGAGGTATGAAACATAATGTTTTTACAAAAAAGCGAGTGAAACAATTTTCTACCCTGCTGGTCACCTTTTCCAGCTCCACGTTCCTTAAAATAAAGAGATATTATAGTTGGGGTCAACCATTCGACTTCTTTGCGGTCTAGTTTTTCCAGTGCATGGTATGGTTCGTCATCATCGGTAAACCCCAGTTGACACTCTGACGGCGCAACATTACCTGGACATTTACTCCTACTGAGATCCAAATTTTGCCACAAGTTTAACCTAAAGAAGATTTATTTAATTTTATTTCCGAAACGTATTGACAAGCAAGCAGTTACCTTTTTTGTAGCTCTGGCTTATTTCCTAAAGTTTTAGCTCCTAGTCGTTTCAGACTGGTTTTTAAAGTTTTAATATTACAATTAGAAGCCATAATTTTCATTTATTTCTTAATTATACGCAACACTATAAAACTAAAACAAAAAATAAATAATAAAATGTATATAAATAATCTGAAAATGTTTGAACTAGTGCGACAGAACTTTAAAACTCGTTAATTAACAATATCACAGCTTTAAAATATTTAGTATTTATAACGCTTTAGTATTTGAAACACAAAACTTTATACATAAGTTTTATACACAAGTTTGTATTTTTTGGTTATGTTTTGTTTTACAACCATTTTAACTAAAATAATAAAAATTTCAATGGGCTACTTAGTTAATAATATTATATAATATATGTGCTTCCTATTTAATTATTTTTCTCTTAATGACATTAATTAAAAATATTATAAATTCGTATTTTTTCGCTTCCAAATACACCATACAATGATAAACCACCATAGAAAACAAACAATAAAGTTTGACAATACCCATCAGTGACGGTGCTGCTACGAAAACAGCGGCAAGGATTGAACTATAAGCATGCCCCGTTACCTCGAAATAGCCAACAAAAAAAATATTATAATTTATTATGAAATACAAAAGAAAACAATATCTTTAGATTTAATAATAACTAATAAATATTTAAAAAGTTTTTGCCATTATTTCAATGTAATTTTAGGGGATTTGGGAGATTACTGTAAATTGCTTTATGTTTTTTTATTTTGGTTTATGATAATCTCAAATTTCGATTCAACGGTAAATTGATGGGATTTACTCGGTAATTTAATAGCTTTAATTTCTTTTCAGTTATTTGTTCAGTAATTTGTTATTTTGTTTTTGAATGTTAGTTTATCAAGCTCAAATCAAATTATTGTTTTACCGTAATTTGATTGTCTTTGTTTGGTAATTCGGTATTGGCCCTGTAATTAATTTTTTTTTTCATCACGCAAACAAAATAAAATTAAATATTTAAATGAATGTAGAGGACGACATGAAGTAAAATGACAAATAATAATTTGTCTCACTCACTCAAATAGTTCAGTATGTACGTATGTAAAACTAAAAAACATAAAACAAAAATTTTTTGTTATTCTCTTTTGTAGTATTATTTGAGTTGTTGTTTTTGTAAGTGTGACCGAAACGCGGTATTTTTCGGTTGTTTTTGTTGTAATTGTTACCGAAACACGATATTTTTGAGCCCGATATATAGCTGTCGGTATTGAAATGTTTGTCGGTGATGTTGTTATTTATTGTAAAACTCTTAATGATCATAACCAAAATTTAACAGAAGTATTTACTAATCTTAGAAAATATAATCTTAAAGTAAATCCTGAAAAATGCCAATTTCTATGTAGAGAAATTTATTATCTAGGGCATTTAATAACTCAATCAGGTATTAAACCAGATCAAACGTCAAAGTGGTTTTAGACACGATAAAATTATGCAGCAAGTAAAAATTTACACGCTGACTACTTTGTTTTATAGAATACCATTTAACCTAAATAAGATAGAAACTGTGTAAATTTTTTTTGTGTAAACTTTTTCAATGTTTCGTTTTTTCACATTATCTTGTTTTTACAGAATTAGACCGCATGTTGACATAGAGGTTTCCATCACAATCCCGAATGCAGATAGAGCAGGTGAGTACGGATGGGTAGAAAACCATGCTGCAATTCAGCAGGGGAAACGCCGTCAGGACCACTCGATTTGAACGGTGCAAGCGAGAAAAAACTCCAGTGTAAAACATCAGCAGTGATCAGTCTTCGGGCTAAGTTCCAATCCGGCGTACCGACAAAAATGTCAGGAAGCTCGGAGGCAACCACACTCGAATTAACAGCACATCCAGGAAAATGGAAATGGAAAGACAACAGTAGCTCACCAACTTCTCGCCTGCAGGAGGTGAGTTTCCCGGAAGGTAGGCGAAGGCTATCAAGTTTGAAAGTATCATTTTTATAGTTTTGTTAAGTCTGGCGAGAATAGATAAGCTGCCAATTTCCTCACAGAAATTTTTCCCCGCAGCCCTCTGCGTGGATCTTAGGCTTTTTGAGCTACCAAAAATCGATTCCAATCAGAAATGAGATTCGTATTTTTGGCTTTATTTTTAATTTTACGCACACTATACCTTAACTTTTTAAGTTCAGAACACCAGAAGGGTTTGTTAAGCTTCTTCTGGTTGTCAGTAAGAGGGCACGGCTTTTCAAAAGCAGTCGAGATTGCTTTTGTTAGTACAGTTGCCTGCAAATCGAGATCCGAGATAGATCTAATTTGATTAGGCAAATCTAGTAGTGAAACGAGCTCAGAGGAGAATGAATCCCAATTTGTTAGTTTCCAATTACGATATGGTTTAACCGGTGGTCTTTTAAAGTTAATATTAAAAGAGATGTACCTATGATCAGAGGTGAGAATATCATCCGTCACCCTCCTATTTAGATTCAGGTCAACGATGGTCATAGAGCACAAACTAATATCAATTACTTCCTTACGAACCGAGTTGATTAAAGTTGGCTCACAACCAACATTGAGAATCTCTAACTCAGAGGAGTAAATATAATTGAACAGTGAGGATCCTCTACTGTTGGTATTTGAGCTACTCCAAATGGTATGATGAGCATTAGCATCACAACCAACCACGAGAGGTAGATTGTTGTCCCTACACCACACTACAAGATTCACCAGTTCCTCTATCCTCAGGAAGCTGACTTGCTATGTTACAGGTTGATCATCATGAAGACCAGCTATAAACAAAATATAATAATAAAATAAAATCCTCCGGCCCTGAAACGGATCATCTCAAAAACATATTGAAGCGACGAACCAGACGCAGAAATGTGTTGATGGACCTCTGGTCAACCTTGATCACAATCGATTGGCGATTAGCCTCTCGCTTGTATCGGATGACCTTCCATCCTGTATAGTCGAAACAGTTGGATTCATAATGCCGTTGTTAGTAATAACTACACTCAGATTCTCAGGTGGCCCCGGAATCCATGAGTGCAGTATAAGCGGTTTCGGAGGCTCACCAACCAAAAGTTGGCAACCCTCCCAGACGTCCTTGATTCTGTCGATCTCTTAGAGAATACGACGACCAAGCTCTTTCCGGAAAAGTTGCAATTTTTCCTCATTCAAAGCGATGGTCGGCTTCATTTCTCGAACGCAGAATTTTTTTACGGTAGCATCGGCTACGTAAGTGCGCGCTTTTTTAGAGGCCATTTCTGGCGCAGTGCCTGATGCTGAGCTTGGCCTTTTGGGTGTTCCCGATGCGCTATTGCACGGCTCCTAGGAAATTGCACCCAGCGCCAGCCCACACAGCATTTTTTGTAAGCACTGGCGCCGACGTTTGCCAAGTCGCTTAGTCTTGCCACGATGGTTTGATTCCAGTCACTTATGGTGCTGAGGTCATCGAACTCCAACTCGGACTCATGGACAGTCCCCATAGTTCAGGTCCTAAGATGACGTTGGACCTCAAACATAAAATTGAATGCTAATGAACCGAAAACGAGTGGTCCTTAAAGCCCACATAGTTAGTTTACAAGTTCATTAGATCTAGTGGATCTGACCCATATAGTGAATTTGTGAGTTGAAGAATTGTCTCATACACACATATATTACGTCTGAATTTCATATAGTACGTCTGCAAGCCATCTAATTGTATTGTTTTTACGATGTAAATATACGTATATCTATATGCAACAACAATCAGTCATCGGTAATAACTTTGAACTTTGCCTACCGAATAAATTAATTTGCAAACAATCTTAGTACATAAATGGTTACCTATATCGTTATAGGCGTACATGCAAGAGGTCACGTATTGATGACGGACACTCTAGTAATAAGTCAGATGTAAAACGACACACAAAATGCTAGATAATTTATGTTTCAATAAAATGTCTTAATTGAATTTTCTATTTTGTGGTATTCTACAGGTGTACCACGCAGATGGCAGTATATCTTTCTTCTTATTTTTTCATATCACACTTTGCCATCCTTTCCATTCCAGATATGCAGACTTTTGTGGCGTGTGAGTGGATCGGTGGTGTAACCGTAAAGCATGATTGTATCTGTGGACAACCATTTTAAGATAAAATCTAACAAATCGTTAACCGTTGAAGTTGGGACTGAGTTTTACGAGGTATACCTGTACACCTCGTACCTGAGGTTAATGTGCAGTCTGCAAACACAACAAAAAATAATAATAAATAGATATGTAGATGGATTAGCAAAAAAATATGATTAATGAACTTGATATTCTAATCGCAAAGTTGTTCGATCTGTATCTAGCATATATACGATTTATATGTTTGGATCGCGAAATTTGATCAACAGTGGCCGCAACATATTTTTAATGAGATGTTTTTTTGTGTATATGTACATACGTCTAGATTCAAATCAAAATATTGGTTGCAGATTAGCGGGTGGTATAATTTTTTGTTGTCCATCATACTTACATATATACTACTGGATATCGCGAAACATGCGCGCATGAACTTTAAAGCCGATTTTTTTTGTAAACAGGGTGATATACATACATACATAAATCAAATTTCATATTTAACTAGAGACCTTCTTTATAATATATATTTTAGGTTGATGTAATATATAAAATCATAAAACATAATTCACACGCATATCAAATTTCGAATTGACCCATATTTTATGGTATATACGTCACTATATAGATACATTGAGTTCGTTTATATGAAAGTTAAAGTTCATTACTGAACCGGAATTAATCTAATTTTGCACAGCATTTATGTATGTACGTATTTCATTATAAATAAAAGAACGATAAAATCGCGATTAACACCCAGCGAATTTAAACTTTAGCGCATATTTATAGCATTTTGTATTATTAATTGTTATCAGTGGTAAGAATCACCGCGCCGCGCCGCTAAATTTTTATTAAGTTAAAGATTTAATTTTTGTTTTGTTCTACATACACCAAACTATCCATTTACATGAAATAGTTAATTTTTTTTAATGATCGCAAATTTTTTCGCCTTGAAATTTATGTTAATTGCGCAAATACTTTTTAAATCGTCCGTTTATTTTGAGTTCTGTATGTACAGTACATAAGTATATACCTATATACGAGACAATTAGTTAAGTATAGCTGAGGTAATCGTACTGGATATCATTAAAATCATTATATGGCATGATGAATGTAAATTTGTAAACAATTTATCGACTTGCTGGAATGTTTGAGTATATATAGAAGACAAAGTAGAACCTTCTTTATTTGCAATTGCAAATTAAATCTTATTAGAATGTCCTTCTAATTTATTTTCCGCAAAAGTTTTTGGAAAAAAAAACACATACTCAAAACGACAAGATTTATGGGAAGTTTAATGAGTCGCGAATATATTGTTGGCTGACGTGCATGTGAATGAATTAAAACATGACGTTCAAGGTGAATTTTCATCATCTCATCACCAACTCAAATTTTAACATTCAAAATGGAAACAATCGCAAAAAAATTTAAATTAGGCCATCATCCAAAACTTCCTTTTGTATAGTTCGTGCCGTCTTCTTTGATTCCGACCTTTTCATGCGGTTTCTTTTCAGCATTTTTTAATTTGGCCATTCTGAATGCTGCATATCTGTAGATGCAGGTCTTTACAATTCATTCGCTTATTTTTGTATCTTAAATATATTCCTGCGGTATATACGATTATACTAAATGTGCTATCGTCAGAGAGAGAGTCTTTTACATGATACACGATAAACCATCAATAAAAATTAGGGTCGGAGATAAAATTGAACCTGGTTGAGGATGAAAGCACGCCGACTTGCTAAAACGGCATTGATTTTGCAGTTTATTTATAAAAAATTAATTCCAATGTTATTATTATCCAATTACCTCTTCTTCACTCGTCGAACCATCCTGAGCTTACCAAGAAGCGTTGAAGGCCCTTGACATCGATCTTACTAAGATCCATCAGGTCGTCCAAATGGGAAGTTTCCATATATTTTATTCTGCTGTAAGCTAGGCTAGGACAGGTGCAGAGCAGGTGGAGCATAGTTTCTTTCTCCTCCTCATCACCACAGCTAGGGCAGTCTGCTCGCATGTACCCCAATCAAACAATGTTTCGTTATAGGTCCCACGACCACACTAATATCTTAGTCTAGGCCAAATTTGCATGGTTATTACACACCAACTATCGTTAGACCATCTGAAGTTCTCTTCATCCTGAAGCAGGAGTTTACAGGAAGCAGTGTCCTATGGCACCCACGTGAAGCGGATGTTGGACTGATCAGACATCTTATTTAAAGATGGCAGACAGTTTTGGGCTCCTTTTGACGTCAGGAAGTGTGATTGTAGCGTTTTAGTAGCAGCCTGGCTACCAGTCCATGACTTCCATTATCGCAATGGTAAAGAGGACTAGCTCCGTTTTCTGTGGGTTTACGTTCAGTCCGCAGCTGCTGGCCAGAGAGATAGCCAAGTGCATACTTTTTTTTCGGTTCCAGCTTTCTTTCACACTTGCACCTTAAAACTTTTGCATATGCAAATCATATCGTGCCTCTTGGCCGAAGACCCAATAGGAGCTACCCTATTGTTAATTTCGGACAAAACGACTACATCTTCGACAAAGTGGTGGGCTTTAAATATCTCGGCTCTATTGTAACATTCACAAACGATATTCAGGCATATATAAAAACC
The DNA here is from genome assembly GCA_951394425.1 of Tipula unca. Classification (NCBI taxonomy): domain Eukaryota; kingdom Metazoa; phylum Arthropoda; class Insecta; order Diptera; family Tipulidae; genus Tipula; species Tipula unca. The sequence continues at coordinate 181,085,606 of OX596382.1, read as the reverse complement.
GGCATAGTTACTGCACATCGAGTTCTCTATGCACAGTGGAGGCGTTGCGATCAAACTATCATTTCCAGTCGTGTAATCTCGCACTTTATAAAGCATTTATAAGGCCTGTGCTAACTTTCGGGAGTAAAAATTGGACTTTAGCCACCGGCGACTGTAGATTATTAACTCCGTTTGAAAGAAAGGTTATTCGATCTATTTGCGGAACTGTGTGCGGAAAAATCAATTCATGGGATTTTAAAAGCAGAAAGAGAGAGAGAGAGAAAGGGACAGAGAGAATTGCCTGCTTTTTAAGTAAGTCATTGACGCCACTACTAGGCCTTGGAATATGTAGCGAGTGTACGAGTCTCTGCTACACTTTCGACGTGTGATGTGACACCGATTCGTCCATCATCGCCGATCTTCGCCATTACTACTCCTTTCTTGTCTGGTGTTAACATTTTGACAAATTTGGTACACTCACACTCATACAGCAGGAGAGAATCATCTTTAGAAAAGGGATAACTCTTCCCTCGTCAACTAGCTCTTCAAATACTGGAACTTCTGTACTGCTGGATAATGCTCAGATCACGGAAGCTCGGTTATTTCGTATATTCACAATTCATGATGTATGCGATAGTGTTTTGAGTTTTTCTCGGCATACGAGAGCTTCATTCAATATCCGTTTTATTTAACTCGTCTAACTGGAATTATAGATTAGAGTCTAGCATATAACGAGATTTCCTTCAACGTAAAGAAACTGAAATCCCAATTCATATACGCGGTATAGCCACTCAAACCTTCAGTTCATCAATGGACATTTTCGATTAGGGTTACCGCGGCCATTTTGTAAAAATTCACGTTATAAGAAGCTGAGAGTTTCAGTCGAATAGTTTAAGCCGAATTTCCAACTGAAAACGAAATTAGGCCAAAATCAAATTCGACCTAAGCCAAAATTGTGTTAGGCAAAGGTGCCACATTTATTTATATTTCGAAAATTCCAACGGAAAAAAAATATCAACGCTGCGGCACAATGGTGGCCACAAAGTCTGAAACCCAATCGATATGATAAAAAAGGCGACCCTAATTTTTTTTCAAAAGTCTGGAATAGTATAAATGTAAAAAATTTCATGGGATGAACCATGAAATGTAAAAAAGTCTGGGATGGATTATTTACGCTTGTGATGTCAGAGATATTTAAAAAAAATTCTGGGATGAAATCCTGAGATATCTTCAAGGGGGTCTAGAAAATATGACACATCCATAAATTCTAAAATAAGCAAAATTAATGTGAATGCAACAATTAATATTGTTGCTGTAATTTATATTGTAAAATTAATTCATAATTCCTGTCCAATAAGACAACAACTGTGTTAATTTAATTTAACGTTTTAAATTATACAAAGGACCTCAACATAATCGTTTAAAGTAAAGTAGACCAGTTCTGTAAACGTAAATATAAAAATAAAGCAAATACAATTCATCCTACTTAACAAACTGGCGACACCAGTACGAGTTCTGCTAGCAGTCTTAACCAGATGGGGAAAAGTAAATGCCTTAAGGCGCCTCTTCCCCTTCGTTTAAGTGCTAAGTATAAACGACCAGACGACATAAGTCTGGTACACCACATAACATAAGACGACCACATACGAAATAAGTGACAATTTGCAACAAAATTCAACTTGACACCACAATTCCCAACGGAACAAAGCGATGATATACGTCTTTTTACAAAAGTTACGAAAGCCAAGAAAAAATAAGTCCAAGAAATTCTGAATACCACAGTCGACCAGAACACACAACTGTTAGACAGTATAAAAACTACCATAACAACTCCTAAAACACAACTGACAATAGAACAATTACCGACATACACAGACGGTAAACTCCAACAAAGCTGTACACACTGTATATACTAAGCCGTTGCCAGTCCGCAACGCAAACACCTGATATTAAATAAACACAAGCCCCGACACGAACCAAAAACCAACTCCAAAACCACAGATCAATTGAAAATATTAATTTTAAACGTATCCCAGCTCCAGCTCCCACACTATTCTGACTTCTAAATAAACAAAACACGCATCCATACCCAGACATTTCATAAAGATAACTTGTCAAATTTATTAGATATAGTGAGTGAAGAGTACGATAATTATCTAACAAACGGAAATGATACCTGGGGCCCTACTATCACTTTCGACAACGATTTTCGACGACGGTCGTTTTCCTATAGTAGGCAAAGGAAGAAAAAGGTAAACAATAGTAAATTTATAATATTGTTTTCCTTTTTCTTCCTTTGTCTACTATAGGAAAACGACCGTCGTCGAAAATCGTTGTCGAAAGTGATAGTAGGGCCCCTGTTATATAAGTCTGGTCCGCATCACCATATACACTTTGGATTCAAAAATTCTTGCACGTGTATCCGTTTTGAGGAGGAGTCTGCTGCATTTTGTTTTGATGGCACATGATGCTAATGCTCGCGTCTGAAGTCTGCTACGATATTTGAGACTCTGTTGGCCACAAAAACGTTCAATTTTCTCGGATGTAATGCTAACCAATCCAGTACTATTTTACTATGACACCACAACATTGTTCTTGCGATATTTACTCCTGCCCAGGAATCCATAATGGTTTTGATCAGCTCCGTCAATAGTACTGCTCCCAAGAATTCTAACCTTTATAGAATTCTAGCCATTTGGCAACCATCAAGTTTTCAATTTCCTGTATTTCATCGCGTAGTATATTCCTGCTATATATATTAGTCGGTAGTGGATCATCCTATTTCAGACAGCCATCCTAATGGGTCAAATATTGAGCTGGCTTCCAATAGCAATGTTCGTTTGCTGTGGTTTGATCTGAAAGTTAGGTGAACTGCAAAACAAAAGTTCCATTGCTGGCCCAATAATTTAATCGTCTCATCCTCGGAAATTAATTTGCCATCACTACTATCATTATTTCTTAACTGGCTTTTTATCATGGGGCTGCTAGATATCCATTTTCTTAGTGGGAATACACCCGATACAAGTACGTGGACGACCTCTAATCTTTACTTACTCAGCTGGTTCTCATCATTGGCTCCGGTCATCAGATCGTCAACGCACATGTCTCTTTGGATGACGGTAGTGGCTTCAGGATATTTTATTTGGTCGTCCTTGATCGATTCCTTGTGGCATATAAATGATGCTGCAGCGGTACCATATGTTAGCGTCTCCAATTCATATTGCTTAATAGGTTCATTTGGGTTGGCGCTGGATTTCTTCTTGGGCCTCAGGTAAAGAACGCTGTTTTGGATTTCCAAGTAAGCTTCGCTTGCACATGAAGTTAGCCAACCTGTCGATAATTTGTGTACATTGTGTACATTTGTGTACATCGGTCAGCAACCAAATACGTAGACAGCGATCATCATTTGGTCGTTGCAAAGCTACGATGGAGAGCCACCATATGATAGTCGCAGAGGTTGGTGCAGGCGACGATGGCACCACGCTCTAGAGAATGACTTCTTCAGGATGTCTAGTTTGGTTGTAAATGTTTGGTTGACCAGATACTGGAACTTCTGTACCGCTGGATAATCCTTGCTGTGTGTATGGACGTGCTATAGAAGCTTGGCCATTCTGTATATAATCCAGAGAAAGGAGGTATTGATAGGGAGAGCAAATAGCGCAGTGGTTAAAGCTGCGACGTTTGGATCGGGAGGTACCGGGTTCGAATCCCAACAGAGGCGGGATGCAAAAGGGATTTTTCATCTCCCGATTGCGATCGGTGATTAAACTGAAAATATCTATAACCCTCTGTTGGAATGTAGAACTCATGGGCCGACCCATCTCCCATGTCACTGTACTGGGTGACATGGAGCTATGCAATGCGCAGGTGGTGGTATACTGTACTTGTGTGAATGGGATGAATGAATGGATTGAATGAATGTTGTGTGGAATGTAAGGTAAGGCTATGGACCAAAAAGTGTCTATGCCAAGTCCTTTTAAAAAAAAAAGAAAAAAAAAAGGAGGTATTGATAATTTCTTCAGCTTATTCTCTGCATACGAAGGCTGGGTAGCATTCAACATTGACTCATCATGTCTTCCGGCACCATGATCAGTTTCATTTAATGCTCGGATCTATTGTTTTATAATGTTTTAATTCAAACTCGTCTAATTGTGTGATTGTAGGTTAGAAACCATCATGTACAGGTTTTCTTCCACTTCGTGGAACTGCGCCCTCAAACTATGTACATACATTCACTTTATCAATGGTAATTTCATCACGTTTGGCGAAATTTGAAGCAATCAAATCAAATCTCGATAAACACAACTCCTATCAGCTTCTTGAATTTAGCTAATCAGTACCTAATTTACAAAATAAGAATGAAAATTGAAGACACGACACTTTAACAGAAAAAGAATACAAAGCGTTACCTTAAAACCAAATATCTTACGTGCGTATTGGTACCCAGTGCTTGGGCACACCACTTTTGTTATTTGTCAATCTTAAATATGTTAAAATGTCAACAAGTAAATTCATGACCATAAATGTGCATAAATGTATGATCTACATTCAATTAAAATCCTTCACCATGATATTTGAAGATGCGATAGTTGAGAATGACATTTTTAAGCAATAGGCGGTTACTGTATATGGCGCTAAGCACATGACTAATACATAATATCGAGTTTCTATTCTGGAAAAAAAAACTAAAATATGTAATCGAAAACGGAAAGTAAAACTGCATTGATAGTAGAAATGATACATTAAGTTAGAAGGCTATCAAGCTATTTGGATTAAGTCTGTGTATTACAAAATCAGTTTGGCATCGGATATGAACGCAATTCTATATGGAAGTAAATCAAGGATAACATATATCTTATACAGTTAATATAGATTTCCAAATCAAAATCGCAAATATGTTAGGTCATTCGGTGTGTATAGATAGGTTTGTTTGAATGATATTGGTCGACACTCCCGCGCGTAAAAATTTATGTATACATTCCAATATTACAAATTCATTTTAAGTGATTTCATATCATATCTAAATATGTATAAAGCGCAATCAACATATATTATCTGAAACCAGATTGGTTCAATTTTATTATTAAATTAATTATATTGCAATTGTACTTTTTGAAGTCATGTTTCTTTGATTGTCACGTGACTTATGCATTCGTTGCACAGATCGCTACTTTGGGTTGGTCTGACGCTTCAAGTCCAGATGTACTATTTTTGCGCTATATACAAGCGCTCTGAAATCATCAATTTCAAAAGGTTGTATTTTCGTTGCTTTGATGTTGCCCCTTTTGAGCGAGGCAATATAAAGTTTTGATCCTGTTAACGTGTCCATTACATTGACGAGTTGATTGTTTAATGCTTTTGTTAAATAATTTGGTGGCGGCATTTCGGTCTTCATATTTTTAATTGGTATACCATCGGCACCATCCATCTTCAACCTAAAAAAATTATTGCCGAGAGGTATTTGCCATTTATTTACCATTTTCTAATCTTGATGCTTTAGTTTTCCTTATACTAATTGCGCTGATCTCGGGTTCGTTTCCGTTTGGACTGGACAGTAATATATTTGTCCATTCCGGTTTGCACAAGATTTTGTTTATTTAAGTGCAAGTCAATTCTTGCAAGATTTGAATTAAATAAAAAACACATTTTTTAGTCGTCAGATTGTGATTTTTTTATTGAATCACAAAATACATAGGATAGGGTTGATTATGTAATATCACATCGGGCAAATGCCCTCCACAGCTTTGCTGGCACATACGCTGGCAAATGCTCCTGCTCCATAATTGCTCCTGTATAATGCACAGGCGGTTGTGAGCGTGTTGACATAGACCTTTGACTTCAAATGACCCCATTAAAAGAAATTTAATGGTGTTAAATCACAAGATCTAGGGTTTGTTTGTTTCACGGGCTGTATGGCATGTGGCACCATCTTGTAAACAGTGTGTTTAGCGTCTCCAACTGATCTAGTCTCATTGAATTTTTCAATTAATCTCTTAACAGTTGACGAAGTTAAAACTCTATTCCGACCATATTTAGTATGCAATTTTCGAACTGCGGCTGCCAAACTTTCATTATTTTAGAGATATTCTTCAACAATGAAAATACGTTGCTCTATCGTGAAATTTGGTTAGTAATCCTAACCAGCTGTCAATTTTTTTTTTGGGGGTTGCCAACACTTTACTGCACAAATGGCAGCAAATTATTTATCATTTGTCGACGATCAACTTATTGTCTTATTTCAGTGCACTGCACTGGGTTCAGTTGCACTGAGTAGTGGCACATTTGCTGTTGGATCATTTATTTTTTCATTTACTGATAATATAGCTATAGTATGGGGCTATGTTCAGCTGTAACCACTGCGGATGCACTTGTCCAAATAAAGTCCACAATACTATTATTCACTGCATTATATTGATTCAATGCTGATTGTGTTCGTTGCTCAGCTTGAAAGCGTTGAAATCTGAGCCGGACCGCCTTGCTGGCCCTAAGTAAACCTTTTGTTTTGTATTGCCTATCGGAATTTATTGTAAATAAATCCTGTCTTAGAGCCTTGAATATTCAATTCGAACATTAGTTTTAAAAAAATTATTTCAAAAATTTGCGACATACAATTTTCCATGTGAAAAACATGAATTTTCCGGATTGATGCCAATCACCGTGGTAATCCGGGCAATTCCAACAAATTTAAAAACTCCGTTTGATGGTTGACAACACATCTTGGTTAGTAACAAATTTTTATGTCATCAATTCGCCAGTTATCTGGTTTTGAATTTGAAAATCATTTCGTTGACATCAACGCTTTTTGCAGCCAATATAACACGTTCACTCGACCAAACATGATTTTCGCAGTTTTGAGCAATGTTTGGGAACACCATCTCGATGATTTCGGTTTTTGATTCAGTATAGTGTATCCAGACGATGTATCAACAGGAATTTTGCCATTACCAATGCCGAACAATTGTTTGGAAAAAACTTCTCCAGATCGGCCATTCTGCAATTCGACTCGCATGCTCATATTTAATATGAGTGGTTTGACGCATTTCCATAAAATGGACGACTTCAAACATGCGCATTAAGTTTGTCGGCTGGCGTTGATCGTGGAATCACAGTCAATGATTGTCGAAAATCATCTGCCAATAGAATCTTCGCCTCCAATCTAATGCCTCCAAAGATTTTTTCTGTGCCATCGTGCATTCATCCCAAATGATCAATTTGCTGTCCTGCAATACTTTGGCCATCGCAGAATTCCTTGAAAATTTGCAAGTTGGAGTTTCATTAATTTGCATGTTCAACGGCAACAAAAAAAATTCCACCATGAGCGTATCGTAGGCATATTTCTGCATTCGATGTTCTAAAACGCATTTGATGCAATATATCTACGGCCATAATATGATGTTTATATTTGTTCCATAAATCAATATAGGTGTTGATGGCGATCATGTAGACAAAATTATAGAAAATAATGTTCGTATTTGTTTAGCATTTGACGAAATCACAGCATCTTCGAGAGTGTGGTCCCAATGAGTGTCATTCTCTAGCAATCTCACACGTTGACAGGCTTCTCTGTATGTTCCGCACAATATACCATTAACAGTCCGCAGATGTTGGAATGATGTCGGGCCACGAACATTGACTAACAGTGAGCAGTCCTTGTGGGGTGTCTTTCATGTATGGCGAATGAAAAAATACGCCACATAGATTCGTTACTGCTAACATAGCGGTTCATTTGAAATTGAGGTGTTTCATCTTTTGAATTTTCGGCAGCAACTCCGAATACAGCCATGTCACACCTTTGTTCACGTATTTGCAAATGTATTTAATAGATTTTACGGAATGGCAAAATTTGTCATTTATATGTATGCTTTAAATGTGTTGGAGAGGAACGGCGTAAATGGAATAACCCAACGATTATCAACTTCAATGTTCTGTGTTGATTCACTTTGACTATTGTTGTTGACCTTCCATTGTTATCAGTGGAGGCGATAAAGTGGATAACCATCATTTCCAGTAATATTTTCTGCAACTTATTGTCTTGGATAGCTTTTTGAACATTTTCCGTCATCAATACATGGAGAATGAGGAGTTGGGAGGACACTACAAAATTCTTGCTTAACGCCTTATTACTCGATGACTATGAGGAGAATGACTCTGAGAGATAAAGAAAAATCCGCGCCTATCGTAGCTCTGCACCAACTACACCAAACGTGTTCCACTTCAGTGATGAAGAGGCCACTTTGGCTATCATGTCTATGAAAGCTGGTAAAGCGCCAGGCGTAGACACCATCGAGGTCGAAGTGATACAACGTGCTTGGCCTATTGTAGCGCCCTGTATCACGAACTTTATGAATACTTTTCTTAGCAAAGGACTATTTCCCAAAGCATGGAAAAATGGTAAATCAATTATCATTAGAAAAACTAGAGATAATTGTCAAACCGATCCCAAATCTTATCGACCTATCATGCTGTTGCCTGTCCTTGGTAAACTATTCGAAAAGTTAATTGCCGGCAGGTTAATCGACATATTCCAAAAAAGTGATACCTATAATGACAAACAGTTTGGCTTCCGGAAAATAGGTCTATAGAGGACGCAATGATCAATACGGTCAAAGAGTAGGACCAACAGTGCAATCTTGGAGTATTCCTAGATGTATCTGGCGCGTTCGACAACCTGTGGTGGCAAAAATGTGTAGTCACTATCCGGTGTTGGTAATAAGGAACCTGTTCGATGATATATTTGGCCCTGAATCTGCAAGGGTCTATATATGTAATATATGTAATTGTATAGCGAAGTGTTTGTACGGCCTTATGGTTAGCAAAATACGTTGTCAGCACTGCCATTCCCCCATCAACTTCTGTGAACTCACTCATTTCTGGTTGCTTTTGGCAATTCGTAGCTACCAACGTATTTTCCACCATGTTAATTGAAAGCTGTCAACGTATTTAGCACCAGCCACATGGTGGTACAAGTTTATTGCTTCCCATTACACATACCTTAAAAGTAGCGACATAAAATTAGCTCGAATAACTTTTGTTGTGCCAAATGACGTCATTTGAGAGCAATCCAATAATTGTAGTAGCACTGGTGGCGGTACCAATGGCCTCAATTTTCCTTTGCCATGGATTCCGTTCAAAATTGTATTTGATACAATTGATTTTTTTCAATTCAAACTGCATAAAGAACAAACATCAATCTTTTATTTAATAAGTCTAATTATAACAAAAATATTTAAAAATGTCATCGTTTTAAATTTATTTTTTATAATTAGACATAATGAAATAAATTGTTATATCATCTTTGGAATATTAGTGAAAATTATAAATTATGTTAAAAAAAATTAGGGCTTTTTTTTATTTAATAATAACCAATAAAATCATATTTAATTTTTTTTATTAATTTAGTTATTTATCTTTGAGGATTTGTTTTGAAAATGTCATACAAATTTTTTTGTTATTTTCATCATTTTTTTCTAGAAAAACGCCCTAATTTTTATCTTCATAATGCAAAAATACAAGTTGCATGTATAATACTGCTGATTGTGGAGATTATTCAGGACAGGGGTTTAAATTAAAACGTAGTAGTTACAAAGTAATATGCTTGGACAATATGGACAATATTTGTTAAATTACATTGAAAGTTCTAATATAAGGAGGCCAAAACCAACCACAAATTTGTTCTTTGAGAAATATCTATAGTTACCGATACTGTTAAAGTAAGCCGATAATTTCCAGCTGAAAGTTATAAAAATTGATAATGCAGATTATATATTAATATGGCAGCAGATAAAAAATTCACATAGCCGAAAGTTTTCAGCAAATCAATCCATCTCCAAACATAACACTCTAGAGGCCGAATTTTTATAAATTTTCAATTATTTCCATATGATTTTGGAAAATCTAAATTTCCCAGGATCCCCACAAGAATCTTTTCCTACCAGTATTAAATAAATTGTATCTCTTTTATTCAAGGATTAATAATCTTCTTTATCGACATTCGTATAACGGCTGGAATATATCGATCATTTTAGTAGTATGATTCAATTCAAAACAAAAATTTATCTACATTATCGATTTTTTTCGGCTTGAAACTATCGGCTAACTTTAACAGGGTTAGTTACCGCATGTTATAGTCAAAGTGACCATTGTGCAATAATTATTCCAATCCATTATAAACTATAACGCAAACGTACATATATATGTAATCCTATAAAATGGTAGGTATAATAAATAATTGATATACAAAACAAGATTAATGGTTGTACATAAAGTACACAAAACCTTGTAATATCATAATAACTGAAGATGTTTGGTAATACTACAAAAAAAGCACACACAGACATACAAAGATCTAGAATGTTATTAAATATAAGTTTATTTTATTTTAAATAATTTTACGTCAATGAACTAAATTAATCTGGGTATATATAGTTAGTACAAAAAAAAATTGTCGAAACATAATTGTTCGAGTCAAATTGAAAACATCTCAAAATTAATCTTACACGACTGAAAATTAATATTGATGATCATCGTTTAAATATATATAGAACCCAACCTTGTCCGATTAACCAAATAACAATAATAAAATTATCTAAAAATATTGGAATGACCACAATTAATCAAAAACATTTATGTATATACACAGCAAGAGTATATCAGATTTGGGTATATCATGTTCGCAAATTAATTACATAGAGACACTTTGTCTAGGACGCCGCGTGCTTGCACCAACATTTTTGATCATTGACTCATTAGCCATATACATATATACAAATATGACCGCGTATACTATTGATCATGATCTCCTGTCGATGCGAACCGATGTTAATTAAGCCAATCAATTAATGTTTTAAACATTTTTGGTGTAAAGGGTTAATACTCTTTTATTCCCACAACCTATATACAGGCCACAAATATAATAATAATAAATGTACGAGTATACATTCACTTTATATATGGGTTTTATGCAAAACACTTATTGTATAAACATATATTGCACAAGAATTAGTTTTGAATTACTGCAAAAAAAAAAAAAAATTACTTCACACCAATTTTTTTATATAGTTTATATATAGACATACAGTGGCATACTCTAATATTTCACTGTAATATTTATTTATATGCAATTTGTAATGTATAATTGAGCGATACTCATAACGATTTTAATGTTGAAACTAGCCAGATCGTACTTTGCTACCAGCTATACATTTATTTGCCCGCTGTAGGCGATAAACCTTAAATTTGTGCATATTCCGGTTCTATATTGGCTTGTGTTTTGATTACTTCCCCTCTCAATACATGTGTCAAGTAGAAAGGAATTGATGTTTGTGAGAATCAGGTTATATCGAAAAATCGTTACTTTTTAAACAAATTTAATTTTTTTCATCTAGTACTGTAGTGGTCAATTAACCGGTCCGAACCGTGAAATAAACAAAGTGCATTGTTTCACGCGCTGCATGGTAAGTAGCACTGTCCTGTTGGAACCTATAATATCGTTGAGATCACGGGCTTCAATTTTATCGTGGTTACATCGGTCTATATTATGATGATTCCGTAATATAGACCGATGTAACCATAGCAAACCGTTGCTTTCTCTGGATATAATGGCATCTCTTGAAAATCTCCGGGTTGCTCTTCAGCCCAAATACGATAATTGTGCTTATTGGTTTCCTCGCTTTTCAAGAGCCCAAACACTGAATCGGTGAAACACAGAAAGTTTGGTTCGCTTTAATTTTTGTAAGAATTAGAGTTCTTAGGATTTTAAACCATGATGTTTAACCTGATGAGAACGATATTTGTAACCTGATCCCGCACATAAAATATGGCTTCAAACCAAAGTGGCCAAATCAAATCAATTCAAACTTATCTATTCAGTGTTGTCTCAAAGGAGCTGTAATACACGGTGGAATTGGGAAAATGCCAACCATCGTGTTCTCCAGGGTCTATTCCTTTGCATATATAGTTAGTAAAAAGGAACAACTTGTCATACTCTATATACAATATTTCTCTATGCACTTAACCGATTGTAAAGGGTTTTCCAATTTCCAAACCAAGAGGTTTCATTTTGATATTGTATTTAAAAAAAACGAGTATTTTTTAAGAGAAATCAATGAATGTTTAATTCGCTATACGCTTGCAGCACCAAATCCTTTTCATGAAATTTTCCATGACCAATTCGCACATTTGCGGCTGTATTTCCTCGATAATTCATCATTCGGTAGCGCAATCCATATTCACCAGAACAGATGCATCAGCCTTAATTTTTGAAAAAGTAAGGTCCAATCACACCGCCAGCCCAAAAACCGCACCAAACAGTAACACGTTGAGGATGGAGAGGCGTTTCAACAATCATTTTTGGATTTCCTGAGCCCCAAATTCGACAATTCTGCTTATTAATGTAGCCTCCGAGGTGAAAGTGGGCCTCATCACTGAAGATGATATTTCGATTAAACTCCATCTTGATGCATTTGAATTAGCACCCTATCAGCAAAGATACGACGTTTATGGTGATCGACTGGCTTGATTTCTTGTGTTAACTGAACTTTAAAAGCCTTAAAACCTAAATCTTTATGCAAAATACGGTGTAATGTCGTTTGTAGAATGTCTAATTCCAAAGATCGACGAGGAATCGACAAACCTGGGTTTTCTTCAACACTACGGGCTACAGCAGCAATATTCTCAGTTATTCTTGAACGACGCACACGGTTTCGATTCTTCACATCACTAACTTGTCTCAATAGCTCAAATTTTTCCACCAGTCACTATATTGTCGGCCGAGAAGGTGCTTGACGATGACCAAAAAGTGCTTCAGTTTTGCGAACTGTGACTGCAAAATTTTCACTAATTTTAACAATTTCAATGCTTTGTTGAAACGTGTATCGCACCATTTTTAGTAATGGCGTAGTTTTTACTTGTCAAATGTCAAAAGATAACAGCTTCAAAATTTACAGCTGCCCAAATAGCAGGCTATTCAAATGAAACCTCTCGAAATTACCATTCCTTTAAGCTTATTCGAATTCACTCGAACGCCTTTTGGCTTATACGCAACGCTGCTCGGACAAGGTTATCGAATGAGGTAGTTAGAGGACTGGATTTCGTATTTGCATACATAGATGATATTCTTGTAGCTTCGAAATCAGAATAAGAGCTCAAATCGCATTTGCAACTATACTGTTTGCACATTTTGATATCAATATAAAAACTTCAAAATGCGATTTTGGTGTTAATGCTCTTAACTTACTAAGTCACAAATTTCCCCTTATAAGGGAATATTCGCAACCGAGGAAAGAGTTGAAGCGATATCGGAATTTGGAATTTAGATGATGCAGTGTTCAGTGTTACTAGTGATGCGCATTTCGACCTCTATCGAAAAAACACTATAGATCTCAAATCTATTTCTATCACTCGTCTCACAACAAGAATTAAAAACGGATTGTTACTTTTGGCGTAACATGAACAGTGATGTTAACATCTGAGCATATAGTCATGTCTTTCATGCCAAAGTTCTAAAATTCAAAGGCACACAAAATCGGAATTAGAACAATTTAAACAGGCTCTTGGTCGTTTTGAACACATTCATTTGGAAATCGTTGGGGCACTTGAACCATATTTGCATACATTTTAACCTTACTACAGATCAAGGAAGCCAATTCCAATCTAAGGTGTTATCAGAATTAACGAAGCTTCTAGGCACACATCGAATTTGGACAACACCATATCACTCGCAATCTAACGGAGTGGAACGTTTTCATCGCCAACTAAAAGCATCTCTAAAAGCGAGAGGCGATACGATAAATTAGAGTTCACAGATGTCAATAGTTCTTCTTGGCATAAGAGCTTTTGGTGTATAAAAGATAGTATTAAATGTTCCCCGGCAGAACTAGTTTATGAACAACCACTAAAATCACCACCAGCGGACTCCGATCAGGTTATTAAATATCTAAGAAATACTATGCTCAATCTAGCGAATCGGTTTCTAGCTTTTCAACAGCCCAAACAATGAAATGATGACGCGCAGCAAAGTCAGTCGGCTATAATTTTTGCACGATGTGGATTTTGTAGGCTTTTAAACAAAGCTCCAAATGCTGAATTGATATGAGTAGGGATTTTAATTATTTATAACATGATCCCATATAAAATATGGCCTGATACGCACCATGGTATTGTTTTCTATTAGGATGTTAACCTTTAATCTTTTGGAAAGTAGCTGGAATGAAAGTAGGATTAAACATAAATTGACTTGTGTTGCTCCACCGACAAACAAAATTTAAGCAACAACCTCATCCTCGGCATGAATCTGTTGAATGAATACTTCTGTTGATAGTTTCGTTAGTTTATAGACGAGTCTTCGTCAGTTGAACTGCATCTCTTTTTCCTAGTAACCAGTTTCTTGGTGGTAGAATTTCCTTTTTGTATTAGCCATATCGCCGATTATGTATAGAAGGCAAGTACTCCGCATCTTCCAACCGTTACAGAAAGGTTGAGTGATATGTTGCATGTGTTGCCAACGTGTGAGATGAAAAAATGTTATCTCGATTTGACTAGTTATCGTGGTATGTTCTTCAAACGTGAACACTGTGTTGCCCAATACGTTTGTTAAATGGAAAGGTCCGATTTATTGATAGATTTCCCATCATATTTTGGTTGGTTGGCTTCGTGTTAAATCGTTGGCATCAATTACATCGTTTAATTAGCTCCTACTCGTATGATAACATTGCAGTATACTACTGATGATGCTCCTTCATGCTGTTGTTTTCTGTGGAGGTCTCTAATAAGTAATTAGGTAAAATCGCTAGTTGGTTTTTAATGCGACCGCCTCTTCTTCAATAGTTGGCGTTTCACTATCTAATTTCTTTTAAAACTAGTTTTTGTGTGCATGTATAAAATTGTAATTGTCAACATATTTGTGTTTCGAAAGGTAAGCTTCCAAAGAACAAATTCCAGCACATAAAACTGAAAAGTAGAAGAACGGCAGCGGCAATGTGCCCAGGCCCAACAAAAGAAATTATTAAATTTGATGAAATGTCATCCACAAACAATTCCCGACACTTTATAACAACTACATCGATGGAGTTCAATGCTTGTCTCGTGAGGAATCGTCGAACAAATTACAGGTTACAAGTTTTTAAACAAAACAAAAATAGTTTAATAATTGAGGACTGAAGTCATCAGCTTTCACTGACACATTTGTAACGGTCAGTTCGCAAAATGGAAACTAAATCCAAAAAAGGTATATAATGTGGGATGTGGCTCCAAATTGTAAGGTTTTTCTTAAATTTTAAGACGGGATTTTTATTTATTTTGAGAAGTACAGGCAAGAACTATTTACAAAAACAAAATTTAAAAAAACTATTTACAGATATACAAAGGCTATTTGCACAGATACGATGAGGACCGGATACTGAAGTTTTTTGAAATCATGTCTTCTCAAAATTTATCTGCAAATTCCCGCAAAATCCAGAAAATTTCTCTGAGTTTCGAGACTCCAAAAAATTACGGAAGATTTACTTTTAACTTTAACTGAATTTAAATTTTTTAATTATCTTCGTTTCTCTAAACATTCTATTCTGGCCCAGAACATTGGAAATTGCTCCCTAAAATTTCAACATTTCATATTTCTCTGAAATTAATTTCAAACTCTTAGCCTCTGCAGATATGCGAGAGATTTATAGAGAATTTAATTAGAAGTTCAACTAAACCCTGTAAATTTTCATGTTCTGGGTTTCCAAGGCATTCAATACTTGAAATTTAGAACATTTTCTGAATCTCGAGGCCCCCAAAATAGCTTGGCGATCTTCAGGAAATTGATAGTTAACCCACAAAGTTCGCATTTACTAGGTTTCTAATATGATCATCGGTTCAAAAATGTAATTTCTGCCATTCGATCGTGCTACATTAGGAAACCACCATTGGTTTCCATAAATGGCCCAAGAATTAAGATGGTGAAAATTGTCAAATGGCTGGGAGTTGACTTCGATGAACGACTTGGAATCACTTCACATGTCAAAAGAGTCGCGGAAATAGTAAGAAGGTTTTCGCTGTGCTAAAACGAGTTGCTAAAGAGAACTGGGCCCTCAAGCAACGAACACTATCGATAATATATACGAAGGCCTTGTGGTAAATTGCCAACTTAAATGAGAACATTGCCAACTACAATATAAGGAAAAGACAAAATGTGAGCTACGTCACGTAGACAATAGAAGGGTATCAAATTCGGCCAAACCTCATGAGCTTGCTCAAGAGGAAAACGAGAAAAGCGTCAATAGCAACATGGCAAAACAGATGGCCGCACTCAGTGGATGGTAGAATAACATATAGTTATCTGCCAAACATTGAAGCGAAATTATATGCAAAGATTCCTCTAAGAGTATGGTTCACCCAAATGTTAACTGCTGTTACATTTAGCGGACTCAAGTACCTGAGAATGTGGACAGGGCGAGGATACCATAGAACACACCCTCTATGACTGTGATCTAGCTCAAGAAGCTATAAATCAACTAATAACTGACTCAAGAGTTGAGTGGCCAGCAAGTAAACGAACTTTAATGCTGCTAAATAACTTCAACTGTTTTAAGAAGTTCTGTGATACCGTCTTGAGCGGTAGGTAGATACTAGAATAATACACAAGACTTTATCTGAAGAAATTTTTTAAAAGCTAGTTAAAAGTAAACGAGTATGCGCCTCCTCGATGGCAGTAGTAATATCTTCAAGAATTGTTAGTCCGCGTTGGAGTTGTTAAAGGCACGACCTCCTGGGAAAAGTTTTTTCGTATCAAAGCGACAAATTAAAGGATTAAATAAATGATTCAATCGTGCTTCCTGGTACAATAAACATATTACTAAATTCTAAGTAGATTTAAATTGTAAGTGGTGTTATTCGCCCCTATTAAAAATGCTTTCTGGAACTAATTATCATATCAATGGGCCTAACAAATTTGGGGTGCCTCAGTCAAATTATATATTACATAGATTATAGCTGATCCACTTGTAGAGTTTTCTGCTTCAGTTGGACTTCAGATCAATGAGACCAAAACTAAATACCTGCGATCTCTGGTTTTAGGGACAATGGCACACCAGATTTTAGTAGTGGCCACCACACGTTTGAGGGAGTGAGGAGGTTCAAATATTTCGGTTCTCTTATCACTCACTATAACAGTGTGGGTGAGGATATTAAAGTGCGGCTGGCAGCTGCCAATTGCAACTTATCAATTGCCGAGAAGCTGAAGCTTTACAAAGCGTTGATCAGGCCCGTTGTTATGTTTGGTTGTGAAAATTGGGCGCTGACGGATGAGTACGAGAGATGGCTCCTTACATTTGAGAGAAGAGCCAAGCGTGTGATTTACGGCCCAAAACGCGAAATAGATGGTACATACCGAGCTCTGTACAATATCGAGATCAGAGATCTGATGAAGATCCCCGATATTGTATATGAAGTAAGGTCTCAGCGAGTACGCTGGCTCGCTCACGTTCTGCGTGCTGATCCGGAACGGATTGTGGAGCGATCTCTGAAAGGAGAGCCACTGCATATGGTAGGCGCAGAGGTCGTTGCCTCTTTAGATTGTCTTAGACAGTATGAAGACAATTCTCAGGATTGGAGCCAAATTGTTGACTCAGTAAGGGGCCAGTAATGGCCTTTAAAAACTGTTTATTATTTTATTTTTTATAGCTAATCTGGATTATTTGAGAAAAATCAACTACGATGTCAGTGCCATATTTCAAACCGTCACAAAAAAAATAATTTTTGCTTCCTGACGTGCAGAAAGAGTCTACTTTGAATTTTTGAAAAATAAAGGTTATGGTAAAACTGTCATTAGATTTGCACCTAGACGTAAATGCATGCCTTCTAAATCAGAAGAAGTTCTCATAAAATTGGTATCTCTGTAGTGTGTTGTACATATTGTACAGGAAGATAGAAAAATTTATTCGAGATGGTGTAGCTTCATTGTTTGGGACGAGTACACCCCATGTGTCATACAAAACCGCTAGAGGCCCTTGACCGATGTTTATCTGATGGCGAAGAGGGGAAAGCCACAATTTTGCTGGAGACTTCAGATGAAATCAATACAAACTTACAGTCATCCTATTTCATTTATTTAAAAGGTAACACTAAGGCTGCAGATAAATTTGTATAAATTTGTTGTTGGTCGTATATGATAGAAAATTGAGAATACGACAAGTATATAGAGCTATATCCAATATAGGCTAGGATACATTATGGGAATGTTGGTTATTTATTAGCGTGAATACATCATGATGTTAGTTCTCTGAGTTTGACCGATTTATAATTAATTCGACTCGAATTTATAATTAATATTGTCAAATTGTTCTGAAAAAACTTTAGAGTAGTTGACTGACTTAATGCTGTTTCAACTCTTTTACAGTTTATGCTTTTAGCGTCCTTTAACATTAATAAATTTTGCGTAAATTTAATTTCCTGGTTTTCGAAAATCATTCTTTTTGCTATACGTCTGAAAACACAAAATGAGTCATACAAGTTCCATTTAAACATCTCATAACCATTGCATTTGTATCTTCGAAAAACAATAACTTAGCAGAATCGTCCATCGCCGAAAAAGTTATTAAATGTGACCAATGCTCTTTCAATTTATATAAAAGTCGGGGTCATCAGTTTTTTAACCTCGTACAATTTGTAAATGACTCTATCGACTAAATATTTCCCCAAAATTAAACAATTTATCTCGCTATAATTTATGAATCAGTTTGTTGGTTTTTTAATTTTCGTAAAAACTATAAATGTTGCTAAACAATCGTTACGATTGATTCGATGCATATTCACATAATTACTAGCTATAGATATACGTATATAGATGCGGATGACCTAGCGTGAGCATAATTTGTAGTTGAACTGTCAACACGGCGCAGACATATTACATGACCATTGAATTAATATTGAATTAATCACGCAGAATAACGATGATCGTTTTCTTAAAATATTTCAATATCAACTTCAATCTGGTGTTGTTGTTGTTGTCAAAATGTGATACTTTGCGTAATCGTAATTTTATTTTCTTATGCAATTCGACCGTGTTATGACAAATTAAGTTTATATATTGCATTGTTCAAGAAAGGTATATACTTATATATCGACATTTGTATATAATCTTGTTTAAATTTATGTGTCATTATGTTTATTTTATATGTACATAAACGAGCATACATATACTCGTACGTATGCACTAAAATTATAAAATAACTTTATGAGCAGTATGTGGTGTGCGGTGCACGTTCTTAAATAGTTTCCGCATTTTATGACATTTATATGTATAGTTTAAGCACATATCTAGATGATATTAGAATATTTAGCTGCGATTTAACGGCCAGTAGCGATAGTAGTAGCTGGTACCTAATTTACAAAGAGATTTATGTGCATCGAACGTGATATGATTAATATATTTCGTTTTAAATTTATACCAGACTTTCTGGAGTTCACATATTGTCTGCCAGCTATACAATAATCAAGGTTAAATGTACATACATATATACAAATAACGATCCGGAATTTCCATAAAATCTGCTGTTGAAATTTTTTATTAGATAAGATATTAATCCCATATGTGTATATGAAAGTTCCGGTTTGACTAATTACATTTTTTTTTTCAAATTACTTATTTAAAGGTCATGTGACACATTATAAAATTCCGCGATGTAATCAACAAATCGACTTATTTAATGACAGCCGATGTGCATACGTAAAATACATTCAATTGAAAAACAATTGCATTCATAAATCGATGCGCTTTGAGGTTAATGTGATTGGTCATTAAAATAATTACATGATTATGTATGAATGTGCGCGTATCGTAATCGCTTTATCCATAATTTCGATGTCACGACTGTAAAATAATTTATTTTTAAATATATAATTAAAGAAGAGTTTTTTTTTTTGTTTTTTGACTTTTGTTCAGCAAGTGACACTCCTACACATCTCCGAGCTGGAAATATTTCTATTTAAACAAAAAATTGATATTTGTGTAATTTCTCAAACCCATTTCACTAACTTCTCATATGGCAGAATACGTGGGTACAGATTTTACCATGCTATCCATCCATCAGAGAGAGCAAGAGGCGGATCTGCCATTCTTATTAAGAGAATATAAAATACAACGAAGAATTAAGGTACTTTAGAGGATTCCGAAGAATCATATTTATCCAAACTTTGAATGGCCAATAAGACTTGGTTACCAGATTTTATTTTCTCTAAAACCGCATAACACCGTTTTACAATTGATTGTAATGCTCAGTGTATCTCGCACAGTAGATACTTTGAACCTATTACGCTCATCGGTCGATTGAAAACCATCAATGAAAACACCATTTTCACATTTTCATCTTGGTAAGGCTATCGGATAATCACGCGAGTAAAAAAGGACGTTCCTGGTATTTTTTTATACAGAAAACGACATGCAAAATCAGTTTACAAGAATCTGAATAAAACACATTATAAACAATTCTTGAATCTTTACAAACAGACGCTTGCAGAGCAATGATCAGGCTTGAAATTTCTTAATTTCAACTTAAAATTTCTTTTTCTGTATTTCCGATAATCTTATTATGAAAAAATAGAATTTCGAGGCTCCTAAAATACAAAGGAGTTACTAAAAAGTTCGACCAAATTCAGAAAATTTCCATTTTCATGGTTCTCAACTCGTATTCCTCTCTGGATTGCCAACGCTTTACCACACAGGAAAATGAAAATTTTGCGAAGCATTTAATCAATTCAATTGTTTCCCATTCATCTTGTTTCCCATTAGAACACTGCTTCAAGAAATTAAAATTCTCTGGAATTCGAGGCCCTGAAGTAATATTTTAATAATATTTTATTTATATTTTTCAAAAGTAATACATAGTTTATTTTAAGTAGAATAGTTTGGTTTTCAAATGGTGAAAGAAGAACAGAAAAGAACATTATGTATTCAAAAAACAGATTATTCCAAAAAAGAAAAGTTTATTTCAAAATGAGACATCTGGCAGCCTTAATTTTGGCCAGGCTAACTGAAAAATGACTCATTTCCCAATTGGAACAAAAGTTTCACCCATTTATGATTCGATAATAATTTCGGATCTTCTGCTGCTCTACTATTCAATTTACCTACTGTTCTCGATGCACACTAAAAAATTTTGGAATAAATTTGATACTAGAATATTATAAATATAAATCCGTACAAATTTTGTGTAAATTTTATATTTGTTTAACTAATAACCAAATTTTATAACACATTGTACACATTTAATACATTCCCATATAAATACTTTTATATATCGCTGGTATAAAATTGATATATATACACTATAAAGATTTTTATATACAAACATATACAGTTTATCTACTAAACATATAATTTTATTTATTCGGAGAAATATTAAATATATACCAATGTTTTATAAATATATTTATACAGGTATCGTATTAAAATTACCCACTTTGATATAAAAATGTTGGGATTCAATATTGAATCCTAAAATTGAACTGTATTCAATCTTGAATGGATTGAAGGAATTCTCGGTTCTCGTAAGTAAAAGAATTTTTTATAAACTGCTTAATGATAATATTCATTTTATTGGTATGCATAAATTCTATATTCTTATAAATAATATTTAATTTCCTATTACAGGATACATTAATTAGAAAACAAAAATTTAACTGAAATTAGAAAACAAAAATCTTAAATAAACTAACTAATTTTGTTTGCAGATAACCGCTTCCTTTTTTGTTGACCAATATTTCCTAATTAGGTAAAAAAAATATTTAGAAAATATTTTAACTGATATAAACGGGTATATTACTGAATCTAAACAAGGAAATAGCCTTGTTGCAATTTCCGCAATCAGTTGGAACTCTTCAGCGCTAGGGGTAAAGCTACAATTTTCTTCAATAAACGATGCTAACCAAGAAATAAGTTTACGCCGTTGATTGTCTGTCAGTGATTTAACGGCCTCAACACTTTTAAATACTTCTAGTCCACCCGATTTTCGTATTATATACTCTTTTACAGCCTGTAACAATTAACAAAATTAATAAATTATTAAATACGTTATGAATATCAGAAATAAATTAAAAGTTTAATAACCAAAAACAGCTATAAATTATTATAATAAAAATATACCTCTGGCGTAAAAATGAGGGATGGTCCTATACAACCATCTGATCGTGACACGGTTGTCCACTTTAATTGTTGCGTATCGCCTGTTGTCTCGTTTATCCCTCGAATTGATAGCTCTTCATATTTTTTAGTGTTAACATTCAATATGAAACTGGGATGCGTTATATAATGTCTCACGTAGTCTATAAATACATTTTCCTCTATGACTGCATCCAGAGAGTTTGAAAAATGATCAAACTGATTTAAATCTATTGATGTGTTTTCAAGCGCTGAAAAAAGTATTTAAATTAAATATTAATTTGTTTATGCCAAGATTGCAATAATATTCCAAATTAGAATTTTAAATTTATTTGCACAATTAATATGAATGAGTAATGCAAAAGTTTTTTAAATTATTTCAAGCAATAAAAAATAAAATTGAACATTGTTTTTTGTTTGTAGGCGGTAATTTTCAACCATACGATACATAACCTCAAAACATGGCATCTATTACAAAATATGTTAAAATGAGCGCGAATGATACTAAAAACTTAAAATGTTTATAATATTAACTCTAATGCTGTCTCTTAGTTAACATAAATCACAAGGTTATACGTTATATGTAAATTTATCGTATAGGAAGAAATTTTCTAGCACAGAAAATTAAACAGTGTTCAATTTTTTAGCTTCACTGGAATTTTGCAAAATGGCGGAAAATGTACAAATCAACGCAATACTTTTATGTCGTAAAGACCAAAATTACACATACATATATCACTGCCTTAAAACTTATTAATGCTTACCCGATAGTACGAAATCCAAGTAAGTTAATTGCTCCTCGCTTGTCTCAAATTTATGTACTTGGACTATCCGAACGTCTCTCTTATCGTAACTAAATATAAAATATACCCCTGGATACATTTTCTTTAAAAATACAATACAAATTGTATACGTATTGGCAGTTTTTTTGTATGTACTTACAATATATTGTGAAACACTTTAATATTATTTATACATATATATCTCACTATAATACACTATATAAATTACGCTATTGAGCACTTAATCAAAATTCAAGCGCGTAAATTTAGCAATTGATTACTATAATCCACTATAAAATACTCTTAGTCAAGTATATGTACGTATGAACTCTAAAACATTTTTCACAAAACTGACAAAAAGTCGAACGACCGAATAAATGGCGGGAAAGTACCGCTATATTTATATTAAAAAAATATATTTGTATATAGATTTCTATATTAATTTTATATTGTTTCCGTATAGAACCAAACTTTTAATATGATAAAGTTATTAGTTTTATACAAATCGTGGTATCGAACTTATGTTTTATACTCTACGTTATAAACTGTATACAACTGTTGCTATAAAAATCACTTGTATATTATGAGTTTCTATAAAATCTATTACAAAACCATATAAACTGTTTTAATATTTTTGACTTGTATATTTTTTATACAATTTTTCGTATAAATACAAAATATCTGAAAAAATGTATAAATATATTTATAGAATATCCTAAAATTTTTTGGAGTGTGGTTATCATTTTGTAAAAGTAATCAAAGGAAGGAAAAGGTAACTAATAGTAAGGCTGTTGTTCAATCCACGACTTAAACATAACATTTAAACAAAAAGGAAAGATTAAACAAGATTGGAGTTAAAAAAGAGAACATGTTCTGTTAAACGAGACCTCTTGGCCACCCTACCTTCTAGGTTGCTTCGAATAACCAGGGTATATATCTGGCTTCGTGAATCAACTTTCAATGCATTTTATCCAACTTACCATCTCAGAAAAATAAGTTAAGTAGAAAAGTTTTAAAAAAGACAATGTAATCTGAATCTCAAATTAATGCTAAAACTGTGAAATTATTATTAATAAATTTCTATCAGTGTTTCTAACAATTTCCATTGTTGATAAACTATTAAACTAGTTTTTATGGTTTAGGTTGAATCACTCTGTCTCACACAAAAACTGTGAACTGCTTCAATTTGTAAATGCTATAATAACGTAAGTCATTGACGTCGTCTTAACTGTCGACGTTGACAAAAAACATCGCCACGAAATTTACGTAATAGTTTACGTGTCAACAACCACGTAGATTAGAAGAGCTTACGTCGGACCACTCTCCTGTTATTATGACGGTCAGTGAAACAATAATTGGAAAAGAAATCACAGCGAGACTGTCCAATAAGAATATCAGTTGGAAATTTTTTCGAGAATTATTAGAACAAAACATCAATCTTCAAGCAACAATAAAGAACCTTATACAAGTCGAAGAGGAAGTAGAAAGGCTAATAGAAAACATACCACAAGCTGCGTGGCAAAGTACATCTTTCAAATACGCAAATAACAACAACTGTAAAAACTATCCACTTGAAGTAAGAGAGCTTATGGCAAAGTAACGTAAACCTCGCGAGTCTTGACAAATAAATCGAACCAAGGATATAAAATAAAACTGTCCTTAATAACCTATATAACAAGTTGAAATCTCTGATCAGAACAGTTAAAAATGAAACAATCGTCACTTACTAGCCAAAAAGATACTGAATATTCCTTATGGAAAGCAACATAGTACTTAAGAGACCAGGAAGGTGGGCTCGAAGCGGTAAACAATAAACTGACTTGTTTGCGAGACTCCTAGAAGAAACGTTTTAACTATCACTCCAGCAAACTGCGGATGATAATGTTGACCTACTGAAACGATCTGATGAGCTTGAAAACAAAGTGTATCTCTACAGGAGCTAAAAGAGGAAATTCAAAATTTAAACATGAAAAAATCTTCTGGGTACTACCTCATAATCGGACAAATCATTAAAGAATTACCAAATAAAGCGATACGTAAACTTCTCCATATAATCAATGCTGTGTGTAGACTAAGATACGTTCCAAGGCAATGGTAAGTGGCAGAGGTAATCATGATCTTAAAACCTAACAAACAATGTAACGATTAAAAGTCCGATATCCATACTCCCACCCATACCCAAAATTTTTGAAAAATTTCTCCTGAAGAGAATGAAACCCTAATGTAGCGCAAGCATTTGACCCAGTTTGGCACAGATGATTGGAGTTCAAGCTCAAGCACGACCTTCCCACACAATACTATGAAACACTGAAATCATACATAACCGATAGACACTTCCGTGTAAAATATGCCGACGAATACTCGGACCTAAAGAAAATTACAGTTGGAGTACCACAAGGTACCTGTCTTGCACCTCCTGTATACTAGGGATATACCACCAATGGTAGAAGAAACTATAGTAACTTATGCTGATGATACTGGGTTTTTGGCAGTTGGGAACAATGTAGAAAAAGCTGCAATACTAACTCAGTCAACAATTGGATGAAATCATGGAGGATAAAACTGAACGAAACTAAATCTGTGCATGTGAACTTTACTAATAAAAATATTTCTAATAGAATCCCAATTATAATCAACTCTAAACAAGTTGCCTATGCAGATACGGCAAAATATCTAGTTATGACGTTGGATGCCAAGTTGAGGTGGAAAGAACATGTCAAAAATAAAAAGGAAGAACTGAACATGAAGTATAGGAAGACGTATTGGCTCTTAGGTAGACATAGTGAACTATCTATACACAATAAATTGCTTTTATACCGGCAAATACTGAAACCGGTATAGACCTATGGTATACACCTTTGGGGCTGTACAAAGAAAACGAACTTCAAGATGATACAGACGCTCCAAAACAAAGTACTTCGGAATATTGTAAATGCTCCATGCTACATTAGAAATGAAAACCGCCACCGAGGTTTAAAGATGGAATACATTAATGAAGTTATTACGTATCATGCTCTCAAGCATAATTCACGCCTCCAACAGCACGAAAACATCGATGTCATATGCAATATGCGGGACAGACTGTTGGCAGTAAGACGTCTCCAAAGGACCAAACCAATGGATCTAGTGAATCGAACATAAAATTACTAATATCGAAAATATTTATATAAATAAATAATTTTAATTTCAGGGACTAGCCATTGGGCTATATCCCAACAAATGTTAATACAATTATGATAGGAAAGTAACTAGATGACTTAGAATAAAGTCAGTTGGAATATTATATAAATAAATAAAAAATAAAAATGTTCAGCAGTGTTTGGTTCCTTCAAATTACAAGCTTAAATTCTACAATCTCTGCTTCAAAATAAAAATTTTAATTTATTTATATATTCGTTCGTTAAATATTCCTAGCAGAGCAAGAGCGCGCATCTGGCTACCAACCGAACTAGCTATCCCAGAAAAGATCCTTGAAATAATAAGGATCAGCAACCCTAATCTTCCGACAGGGAATTAAAAGATAGTGAGACAAGAGGATGCCAAGGAGGGCTCCGGATTATCTACTATGGTAATCAATAAGGAGTCACTGGCTCCTCTTGCCGCGACTAAGGGATTAATCGACTTCGGTTTCGGGTCGATTACCCTCAGAGTCTACAAGAAAGACGAGGCTGGAGCACACTCAGGGGAACCTGGTGAAGACGGCAGCCCGTCCACACAAGAGACAGATGCACCAAGAGGGGAGACAACCCAACCAATGGAGTTCACTGAGGTGGCTGCACTTGGGGAGGAGATGGGCAGCCACTTCGGAGAACTCCATTCTCTGACCATCGTTATATAATTTTTAGGCTTAACGTTTCCCCTGCTACCCGGAAAGCTTTTAGGAATCCTACAAGGACTCTTAAAGAACTAATAACGCCGGGGGCCTCTGAGCCGCCAGGGACAGTGGAGGAACTGGTTTGCATAGTGGACGCATACACTAGGATAGCCTTTAATAGGCATGTAGGTTAGCCTTTAATAGAGCCAAAAGTACGAGAGAGGGTCAGGATTGGGACTCCTATAAGGAGGACCTTAAAGTTTTCAAAAAATAATTGAGGAAGACACAAAGGATGTCTTGGAGACTCTTCTGTGATAAAATGGAAGAAGCCTCCGAGACCTCTCGTCTTAGAAAGATACTGTCTACTAATCCAACCAGTCCCAGTTATTTAACGCGGGGTCGGCGTCAAAGTGATCTTTATTCCGAAAGCGAGTAAATGCTCACATGGCTACGCAAAGGAATTACCCTAACGGATATCTATATACGTTCAAAAATTAAGCCTAGGAACTGGGCCTAGTCTCAGCATGCTGGGGAAATCTGTGAACACAGCTTTGCACGCTCTGGTATGTACAATTGAGAGATCAATAGTTTCGCAAGAGTTTTGTGGCGTTCCTTGATATTGAAGGCGCCTTTAACAATGTAAAGACAGAGGAAATTCTGGAGTGATTGTCGTTCCTTGTAAGTGGATTAATCAATCACATGCTGGGGTGCAGGATGGTTAACTCGGAGGGGGAGGAATCCACCATCAGGAGGCGGGTGGCTAAGTAAACCCTGCAGGGAGGTGTCCTGTCTCTTATTCTCTGGAACATAGCAATCAATGGGTTGCTGTTAGAGCTGGAGAGAGCGAGGGGATCGGAATGATTGCTTATGCAGATGACGTAGCGATAGCTGTCTCTGGTCAATATTTAAGCACGGTGAAGGAGTTAATCCAAAATGCCGTCCTAATCATTATGAGGTGGGCCATCAGATGTGGACTGACAATCAGCTCGTCCAAAACGAAATATAAAATCCCGGTAGTAGATCCTCCTCTCTTAAATGGCAGAAGACTAGCGTTTACTGACAAGGCAAGATTTCTGTACGTAATCTTGGATAGTAAACTTAGTAGGAATAAAATGGCAGTATATTTAAATTTGAGTAGAATATTGAAATTCTAATTCTTAAGCCTCTATAGTTCTACATTTATGAAATTTTAATTTCGATTTAAAATTCTACTTAAGATCCTAGCAAAGTAACTTTTTGTATTAATATTTTAAGAAAAAAAAGTTTAAAATTTAAATTCATGTATTTTTACAATTTATAAATTTTAATTCAATAACATTTAGTTTCTAAATTATAATCTCCTGTTGGAAATATTGGAATAAACTAATTTTTAGAATTTGCGTTTCATTTTCGTTCTCATTTGCAATTTTGAAAATTAAAAAAATTAAATCTGGAGTATAGAAACTCCAGAGATTAAGAATTAAGATTTTTCCGGAGGTGCCTATGTAGGTTATCGTTTTTTATGTACCAAGGGGCGTTCACTATTCCACGTAACACTTTGTTTTGAAAAGCTTGTATTATTTTAATATTGGTATTCTTAGTACAGCCCCAAAAGCTGAATAAAGCATAAGTCCATATAGGTTTTAAAACTTGTTGGTATAGTAGCAACTTATTAGGTATTGACAGCTCTGAAAATCTTCCAATTAGTTAATTTGATGAGATGCGAAAAGTGCGGCTTTCTATTTGGCACTTGTTACCCAATTTCCTTCATCATTTTTTATAGGCAGTATTTGATAATTTGGTGTGTTTTATGCTTTTGTAGCTTTCCATAGAGAATACTCAGTTTCTTTATTGTTTATAAGACTACGAAGATAAAAAGTGGCCGATTTCAGTTCTCTAATTCTTTGCGTAAGCTTATTGCCGAGGTAATTAGAAATTATTTGTGGTGCTCAGTTTCTCTGCCATGTTTTCCTTGCTTTCCGTTTTTCATTAACCAAGTCCCTGATCTCAACTGGATAAATGAAATTATTACGCTCCTTGTTTTGGATTACAGGGCTGCTATCCCATGCTGCTTGTTGTATATTATTGATTAATAGTTCCACTTCATTTTTTAATTGAACCGGATGCTTGTTTGGTACAAGAAAATTGGTGTCTTCAACCAATTTCTTAAATAATTCCCAATTGGTTTTGTTATTTGTTAGTCTAGGTGGATTTTCCTTTTTAACAATTGTGGAACTATAACAATGTCCAATTAGATACTTTCACTATTTTCTAGAAAAATGTGGTTTTCAGATATACCTCTTGGAATGTAGAAATCAATTTGATCCGGAGTTTTCCTTGTGTCAGGAGGCCAGTACGTTAGTTTTCCTCCTGAAAGAAATTCACAAATGTAAGCTCGACCTGCGGCGTATAGTTCTCTACCCTTTGGAGTTGTTAATCTTGACCCCCAGAAAGTATTTTTTGCATTAGAATCAACTCCAATGATAAAATTAAATCCTAGCTGGTTCAATAACATTTTATAATTTAAATTATGTCTTGGAGGACAATAAATTGAATATTTTTGGTTGTTAAGTTGAAAGCTGATAGTAGCTACTTGAATACTTTCTTCTTCAATTTTGATTCCCTCATGATGTTGAATATTTTCTTTCACAAATATTGTTGAACCTCATCTTACTCTTTCTGCTGGATGTAAAGCGTGATAAGAGACGTAACACGGATGTTATTTCATCCACTGTTTCTCGGCTATCTAGTTGCCTGTTCAAAGCATAGATGTATCTTTGGAGTCTTTGAAATTTACTGATTTGTATGGGGTCGTACTTTGTAGCCCGGATTCCACTACTTGCGAAAACGACTTGCGATCAGTTGCTTTACTCGATATAGCTGTGGTAAAGTTTCCTAGGTTGGTGTTTACGCTATTAGCTACCGGCGTTTTATAATATGATGGACCTTGCCGTGATTTGTCACTTTTTGCGCTTCTTCCATTGCACTATAAGCCCAGTGGTTTTCCGTCGTGCTTCTATTTTAACCCTCTTGTTTAAAATAGCTTTTATATTAAAGATGGCTTCTATCTTTTCTTTTGTTATTGAAAGTTAACATAAAGAACGGGAGACCTCTTTTAGTAACTGTAAATTCGGACCCTTCTTTGACCTTCTCCATTTTTATTATATTTGATTTTCTATTTGCACTCCTTGTCGTTGGAGTTTTTCGATAATGTCTTTTATTGTATAAGTTGGATGGAGGTCCCTTGCCATAACCTTTATTGGGCGGTGGCTTTTACTTTCATATGTATACCATTCGATTTTCTCTAAGGTAAGCTTTGTTGATAAGGCTCTATAATTATCAGGGTCCGGTGTGTAGATTTTCCATACATTGTTGTATAAGGATATTACTCTGTATTCCTTATCTGAAATGGATTTCAAAATATTTTGCACAGCTCCATATTCGGTTATACCAATAATATTAATTCGTGGTGGTTTTTCTTCTTTTGGTGGTATTTCACTTTTTTCTCGCTGTTGATCCTTCTGGGGCGTTCCCTTTGACTCCTTCCTATTAGTAGATTCTATCTGCGAGCTATTAGCTACTTCCGGAGAGTAGTCCGCTTTCCTTTGCTTGCTTGTACGTTTTTCCCGTGTGACAAACCATTCGGTCTCTTTTGTTATCTCCTCCTGATCAGTAAACAACTCTGTATACTCGTTACTAATTTGATCATTGGCTTTGGTTAAAAAACCTTTTCTCAATTCTTCATTTTCCTTCGTTAGCTTCATAATTTTTCGGCACATGTTTGCGGCCACTTTAGTCCTCTTTTTTTATTTTGGAGATATTTGTCCCAGCTGATTGCTGTAAGTTATGCACAATACTAGTCTGGTTTTTAGAAGATTTTATAAGATTTGTTTTATCACTGTACACAAAAGTTGTCAGACACATCTCCAAATTAAAATTGTTGGCAGAAAGCTTACCAATTTTGGGGAAAGTTAGGATATATAGCTTTTCTGTTTTTTTACGTTTTGCAATTCAGTAGCAGCATCCAAACGATAACATCTTCAACAGTTTGACAAATCTTTGTTGTTCTTTCTTTCTTTACTGCACATGATTTAACACACTTGGATTCTCTACTAGAATATTTCTATCTACGCCCATATGCTTGATATTTGAATATTATTAATTTGCAATATCTTTTCAATATCCGTACTTCACCTTTTTAGCCTAATTGATACTCTAGTCGCATTAAATCCTTTTGCTTTCAGAAACTGAAAATAATTTCAAAATTTGGAATATTTCAATAGGCTTAAGGCATTCATTACTTTTTTTGAATATGCATAGGTCGCTCAAAAAAACATTGTTGGGCTCAAATCGAAATTTTTGTAATAAAACATTCTTTAAATTTTTTGAGAACGTATATTAGGATGAAGATTCGAATTTCGTAATTGTTAAAAATTCAATGTTTAAATTACCTTACTGAAGTTAGCAGAAAAATTTCAGCAGATAAAAAATCTGCTTTATCGACGTAGTTTAATAGGATAACTTATGCAAATTAAAATTAAAATTATTTATGAAAGATATGAAATTATAAATTTGAATTTTTTTAAACTATCAATAACATTTCAACAAATTTTAAAATTGTAAATACAAGATTAATGAAAAATAATTCTTCTATAAATATTATATATATGGAATGGTCCATATACAAAAATTCTGGTAGCTGGCACTTTTGATTTGTCGTGTTACCTGGCTATAAATTTAGATTATCATCCCAATAAAGAACTTCTATGCTTCTTATCAGGTCATATTTTATGTGGGATCAGGTTGAAAATAATTAAAATCCCCACACATCTTTTATTCATATGGAATGGCCCATATTGAAAAATTCACCCATCTTTTATTCATATGGAATGGCCCATATTCGAAAATTTAGGTAGCTGGCACTTTTGATTTGTCGTGTTACCTGGTTATTAGTTTGGGTTACCATCCCCATAGAGAACTGCTATGCTTCTTATCAGGTCATATTTTATGTGGGATCAGGTTGAAAATAATTAAACTCCCCACCCATCTCTTATTCATATGGAATGGCCCATATTCAAAAATTCGGGTAGCTGGCACTTTTGATTTGTCGTATTACCTGGCTAAAAATTTAGATTATCATCCCAATAAAGAACTTCTATGCTTCTTATCAGGTCATATTTTATGTGGGATCAGGTTGAAAATAATTAAAATCCCCACACATCTTTTATTCATATGGAATGGCCCATATTGAAAAATTCACCCATCTTTTATTCATATGGAATGGCCCATATTCGAAAATTTAGGTAGCTGGCACTTTTGATTTGTCGTGTTACCTGGTTATTAGTTTGGGTTACCATCCCAATAGAGAACTGCTATGCTTCTTATCAGGTCATATTTTATGTGGGATTAGGTTGAAAATAATTAAAATCCCCACCCATCTTTTATTCATGTGGAATGGCCCATATTCAAAAATTCGGGTAGCTGGCACTTTAGATTTGTCGTGTTACTTGGCTATTAGTTTGGGTTACCATCAGAATAGAGAACTGCTATGCTTCTTATCAGGTCATATTTTATGTGGGATCAGGTTGAAAATAATTAAAATCCCCACCCATCTTTTATTCATATATGGGATGGCCCATATTCAAACATTCGGGTAGCTGGCACTTTAGATTTGTCGTGTAATTGGACTAATTTTATACTAAAGCGGACCCAATTTTTATACTAATTAAATTCGGTAACCAAAGATTATGTTGCTAAACCTAAGTCCACTTTATTGATGCCTTATGCTTTTTGGCGATTGAATGCTTTGATGCATTCGTTAGAATGGAGTAAGTCTATTTAATGGACGTTCTTCTAATAATCCGATTTGTACTTGTTTTTTTTTTTGATATTATTTATGTTTTTTTTAAACTATATCGTTTAATACTTGTTTTAAATCTAATATTTTAGTTATTAGTGGTACATATAAAGCACAGCAATAATTATTTACTGCTAAATTTGCTCCTACTTCATTGGCACAGATTGCTCTATGACAAAGGTGACATTGAACAATATCACTTACCGAACTTACGGGTTCAACACAAATCAAACAATAATTTTGCATATTGCTGCTAAAATTCGAAAGGTCGGTTTGAACCGATAATCTTATTTTAGGAATGCAAGGTTTGGTTTTAACGTCAATTTTACCATACTGCATACAATGTAGTGCATGAACCATAGTGAAATATCCACAGTCATAATTTCCAACTTGTTTAAAGCAAGAAGGAAAATAATTTTTCTTTATTCAAGAAATTTGTCGAAATATTTATCATATTTTACAGTGGCATCCTTTTTGGACTGCTTATTTCGTTTCTTAGAATCATAAATATGGAAAGTTCCGATGGAAAAATCTATGACAATTTAAAAAAAATGTCTGCTTAACTCATCAAAAATTGGCAAAATCCAGACATTTAATTTTATTTCTAAATTTTGCGCCATCAACATTACATCTTTTGAATCAGCACTAAAAATTAATATTGATCCGAAATCTATATGTGCAACTTGAAAGTTAGGGAATTAGAGACTTTTTTCTTAAACCATATATCTAGTACACCCATGTCTACCCAATTATTGTCGGTTAGGATATTGTATTGGTCATAGTACAATTTATTTTCATTAATAGCTACCACATAGTTAATGCTTTCTTCGTCGATAGTAAAACGCCTTCTGTAGAATAGGGGATCAAGAAAACTGCAACATAAATTACTATTGAAAACTATTGGGATGGTAACCCAAACTAATAGCCAAGAAACACGACAAATCAAAAGTGCCAGCTACCCGAATTTTTGAACATGGGCCATTTCATATGAATAAAAGATGGGTGGGGATTTTAATTATTTTCAACCTGATCCCAAATAATTTACCAGATATGTGGCATGAAAATTTGTCCAAATATGCATTACGCATGTATTGTGTACTTTTAAAAATTAATTTGAATGAAATCAGAAAATCAAAAATATATTTTTATGAAAACAATAATTTTAGCTTCTAAAGTAAATGCAATTTCAAACAAATAAATATGAATTATGTCGAAAATTTATATTTTTTTCTGCTGGAAAATTTCTACTGAAATGTTTTTACTGAAATTTTTCTACTGAACCATAATATTTGTCGATAATGCAGTTTTTTCTGCTGAAATTTCTCTGCTAACTGCGGTAGATGTTTAAATGTTTGACAAAAAAACTCATCGACCCAATGGTTTTGGAATTTTAATTAAGAATTTAAGTTCTGATTTTTCAAATTTATATGTTTAAAGGTACTACTCCATGGACTGATTGACTGAGTTAACTGAAAAGATGATAGCAACAAAATTACATTAGAGTAACAAAGACAACAAATATACGTTTTCTTTTTTTGCAAAATAATTTAACAGCGTAGTTTAGTATTAGACATACCAAACTTGAAGTTTCCAAATTGTTTTTATAAAGAAGAAATTGACATTTACAAAATGGCAACTTTGATTGAAATTGATGTTTACAATTTTCTTTCATTCAAAAATTATTTTTATAGTGAAATTCTTTTCCATACACAAACTTTATAGTAAAATTCTCTTCCATGCGCAAATTTTAGGTATGTTGTTTGTTTGACTGTCATAAAAAGTATTCGATTTGATACTTTTTATGGCAGTTCACACTGCTAAAACTCAAATATTTTTTTACTGAGAAAAATTTTTTGTTTCATTTGTACAACTACAAAATATAATTTATTTTCTTGCTTTAAATTGACTGAGTCAGTCAATCAGTCCACGGAATAGAACCTTTAAAAATTTAGAATCTCGTAATTAAAATTTAAAATTTAGGATTTTCATTTTAATTAGAATGAAAACGTTAAAATATAGAGAAAATGTCATAATTTCTGATGTATACAGAAATTTTTTATTTATTATCAAATCAACATAAATACAAAAACAACGTCAATAAAATTTACAATATAAACAATATAACAAATGAACATGACATCCGTTTAATTGCGTTATTTATGTATTGTATGTGTATTGTACAGTCATCTACTTTCAAGATAGCACATAATTCAATTTACGGCCTGTCAGTGGCTTGTCAGTAATTTTCATCTACACATAATTTATATATATTTGTTTGTTCATGTATACGAATTATGGTAAATGAATGTCTTAAACCGTGCACAACACAAACAAAACAACAACAACAATTCCATTTCGTATATACACATATCAGCTGAATGTTTTAATTTTTATATTTTTAATTTATAATTTTTATTATTGTTATTCAGGCTCATAAATAATTTAGCGATAAAAATTAAGCAATATTTCGTCATATAATATATTAATTTGTTGTGTATGTATCTCTTATATTCATCGGACGTCCGACCTTGAGTAGCCTTGACTTACATAGTTATAAGCTCATTTGTTTATAATAAATACGCGATTATAGACAAATATGGATGGCTTTATGGGTTTAAGTACGCTTACATATATTTACGATCGGCTTTATGGGCAAAATTTTATGGTACAACATGAATTACATAGATTATGCGGGCACATAGATTATTATTTGTATAAGAAGAAAATATTAAACAACGCGCGGCGCACACCCACGCGCCATTAAGTACTGTTTAATACAACGCGTTACATAACGACTGTATACGATAAGAATTGTATTGTTTATTACTTGTTGTGTTTGTTAATTAAAATAATTTTAATGGATTTGAAAAGTGAAAATACATTTATGTACATAAATCAAATACATATTTTTTTTTGTGTATAGAGATGAGGGTGTGTGGAACGTATATCGAGTCGCTGAAGGTTAAACGCGATATGAAGACGAGCAAGACAAGAAAATGTATGGTATGTGTCCATTACCACACAAACTCATATCTTAATTTAATTAAATTTGTATTTATACGCGACTGGTAATTAACGAACTTGATCGTAATGTAATCGATTGCGTTTATAACATGTTTTGTATTGTGCGGTATTAAACGCACGTCGTCGTTTTTAATGTTTAAGATGATCGAAATGTTTCATTGATCATGTGTGATGCTTTCACTTTTGTATTTGGTTTTGGATTGCGTGATTTATTTTATGTTGTTCTAGGAAATGTTTTTTTTTTGTAAATAATATTTTTGGTGGGATGTTGCATGATAAATTGTATTTGGTATGGTGGGCCTAATTAATTCACGGTCAGATAAATTAATCACATATGTGATTGAGATATGTTACGAGAGTTTTAATTTTTGATTATTTGTATGTGTACGTTGCTATTGCACTCATTCTCTAGTTATCAGGACAGATTCGGTAGGGGCTTAGCACCGAATGATTGTTAATTTTTTTTAATGTGATGAATATGACCCCTACATGCACCGACATGGGTATGAGTTCCATCAACGATTGTTACCAATTCTGGTTCGTACTTTCCATGTTCCAATCATTATCCTATCAGTCAAAATATGTCGTTCAAATAGCCTTGGTCTAAAATTTCGGAACACTGAATCATGAAAATATCTCGAATTCTGACATGTAAATCTTCAGTTTAAAAACAAATCTGTAATTTGACTAAACTATATAGGAGGTTTCACTGTGTCGAAAATAATTTTTGATCTGATAAGTTATGAAATTTGGGTTAACAAAGATATCATTAAATAAGCTTTTTAAGCGTTCGTGGATAAGTTTTGTAATGTCATATTCTTTGGCATAAAAAAAATAACCTTGAGGGCAAAAATAAGTGCTCTGACAGCTAAAAAAGTGCTCTAACAACTGAAAACACGTACTACTTTGACATTACATGTTCTTTGGAGAAACCAGAGAGCATTTTTTTCTTGCCCGAGTTCACTTTTCAAAAATCGCGATTTTTCATAGATTTCAATAAAAAGAATAAACTAAGTTCACGTATACCTGTGAGCATACAGTAAACAAAAAGAGGCCGGTGCTCTTTAAAAAAAACGGAATCTAGTATTGCGGAGACATCGGCCTTTAGGCCCGGTCTCCAAAGTGCAATTAGAGGCATAAGACCAAATGAGGCTGGCCCCTCGAAACCAAAGGGCAAAGGCATGAATGCTGGCCCTCCATCTGTGTCAAACTATCAGAGCAGGAAGAGAGCCTGGCGCATGATCTCTAAGATCTGCAACATTCCGTTGGAGCAGAGAACGGATAGAGACAAGGATACGCTTGCGTGGGTAAGACGTATCACTGAGCCAAACCAGGAGGGTTCCATTGTGATCTCACTGAAAAGGCAGAGATCCGATGATGAACCGCCTACGGAAGCTAAAAAGAAGCGGGTTCCGGACAATGTTACCAGGCCCTTCAACGAGGTGCTAAAGGATCACCTGATCACGGCAGTCGTTGACAGGGCTCAAGAAGATGGGAGCATTACGGCCCTTAACTGGAGGAAGGTGTATAAGGCCTTGGCCGCCATCTTCCTAAAAATCATGAGGGAGAACCCAGGACCTGCTCCGTCCTGCCGAGACGGAGGGTGGCATCAGGGTCATGTTAAACTGACTGCCTGTGCCGATGAGAGGTCTGTGACCCTTTACAAAAAGGTGGTCGGCCGCCTGGGTGAAGTCTGGCCGGGGGCCAAACTAGAAGTGGTGACGAGGGAAGAAATTCCCTGCAGGCCAAGGGCGCGAGCCTGGATGCCTGCGGAGCCAAGTGATCCTAAGCAATCTGGATCTGCCAACGGCCACCTGGAAGATTGCCAGGTTAGAAGAGGTAAAGTTGGAAGCAGATCACAGATCGGCCGTCATTATCATCGACAGAGAATCCGTGGGTGCTTTGGAAAAATCTGAAGGTCTGGTCAGCTATGGATTTGGAGCGATTATGCTCAAAATCTATAAGCGCGATGAGGCTGATAGATCTGCGGGGAAACCACTTGTGGTGTCCCACCTGGTGTTGGTGACCCAAAAGTCCGCAGCATCCCGGAGGACGCTCAGGAGATAGATTGGGACTAAGCTGTGTGCTCCTAATGGACGAATCGACGTCAGAGGAGTCTGACTCAACAGTGGTGAAATGAAGCAATATCTAATGCTTAAGACCCTTCAGATCAACCTCCATCACTCTAAAGTTGCCTCGGCGGCCCTTCTTTGATCCGGTTTCCATTGAAAATGTGAATTTTTAGAGCGAAGCCGATTCAATGGAACTGCTAATTCAGAAAAATTATTAATACATTTATTATAATAATTCACCTTTCCAATAAAAGATTCCACTTCTTTCAAATTTTGTGGACGGGCAGTTTCTTGATTGCGTTCAAACCAGTGCTTGAAGGTGTAATGCCATGTTTGTCGATTATGTGTCCTAAGTATTCTATCTCGAGTTTTGCGAATTCACATTTTTCCAAGCGGCATTTAAAACCATTTTCTTCCAATCGATTAAGCAGCATTTCAAGGTTTTTTAAATGATCTTCATGTGACTTTCCGGAAACAATTATATCATCTAGATACACTGAGCAAAAATCTAAATCGATGATTAGCTGTTCCATTAATCGCTGAAAAATCCCCGAATGGTAATCGTTGAAACTGGTAAAGCCCAAACGGTGTATTTATTAACATGAATTTTTTTGTTTCTTCAGAGAGTTCAAATTGAAAATAGGCATCCATTAAGTCGATTTTCGTGAAATATTGTCCTCCCTGTAATCGGTAAAATAATTCATTGATCCGAGGAATCGGATGTCTATCGGCTTCGATTTGTGGATTCACTGTCATTTTAAAATCATTTTAAATTACAAACCGTTCCAATTCTTTCTTAACAACTGTTTGGATTGCAAATGGGATAATCCTTGGTTTAAAATAACGAGGCTCAGCGTCAGGTTTTAACTTAATCTCAGCCTTATACAATGAACATTTCCCCAATGTATTTTCAAATAGAAATTGATGGTTCTGGCAGATTTTGGTGATTTTGCGTTTCAACTCGCCTTCAATATTGCCTTCGGTAACAGCATATATATCATTGTCTCCATGAACTATTTTGAAATTAAGTGTTTCCAACCAATCTAGACCAATATTAGAACTATTTTCTTGTTCCACTACAATTAATGGCCAATTATAGTTATATTGTTTGCATACAACGTCTACAAAGCATACACCTTTGACTTTGGTTATGTTGCCTCCATATGCTCGAAAAATCTTCGATGTGGGTTTACAAACAGGACTCCCTAACTGTCGGTAGGAATCAGCCCAATCCATATTTTATTACGAGTGTCATTAATTGAATACACAGACGGTGAATTAACATCAATTGAATTTGTAACTGCTATATTTCGATCCCTGGCTGGACTTGGACTTGAACTAGAACGGTCTCTATTGTAATTTGATCTAGAACCGTAACGCCTACCGTTAGATTGGTCTCGTGAACGAAAACGTGATGGCCTTCTCGAAAATGACCGATCCTTAGAACGCGACATGCACACACTTGCTATGTGATCTTTTTTCGGCACCGATCACAAATAGCTTTAGAAAATCGGCATTGTCGACGATCGTGTTGTTCAATACAATCAGGGCACGAACGGTAAAAATTTGAACAAGAACCAGATTGTTCACGATTCCGACTGGCATTACTAACAATTTTATTAATTTCACCACAACTATAGATTCCCCTTTAATTGTCGAACACGTTTTGGTGGTTGTTTCATAAATTTTGGCGGTTTCCAACACTTCTTCGAGACTTGAGTTTTGTTTTTGTAAACATGTTACGCGGACTACATCATGTGGTGTGTTAATCACAATGGCGTCCCTAATTAAGTCGTCAACAAAAAAAGCTTTACACGATTCATTAGAACATTGAAAAACGCAGTTTCTAGCCACGCCACGAAGATCTGCGACCCACTCTGTGTAACTTTGATTTGGTTTCATAACAGTTTTACTGAATTCATAATGCGTTTTCGATACAAAATATTTTGTTAAAGTACCACTTAAATCTTTAAACGTTTTACTTACCACGTCCCCGTTACACAATTTTACCAAAATATTGCAGATGAAATCCCCGGCAGATGATAAGAAAAAGGCACGCTTTTGATTGTCGTTTTCAACACCGCTTGCCAAAAAATGTTGATTCAGCTTCTCCAAATATATAGGCCATTGATGCTTTTTCTCTTCAAACGGTGCAAAAGGTGGAATTACCGCGTTTGGTTTACCTTCAATGTATTGATGAATTGATTCTGCTTGTCCAATAACGACAACCTTACAACGACGCCTTATCCATCGTTGAGAATAAAGTTTTATCTTCGTCGCCACTTTTATAATTGAAACACAATTATAACGATTTTATTTACTATTATTTATTAAGTATGAGCGAGTATAAGCGGTTCATCACGGTCGAAGAGATCGAATAATAATAAAGACAATTTGACAATAACCAAAATGCCGTTTGGCGGTTAATTATAATCAGCGCCTTTTGAAGAGCGCCTTTTATTACATAATTATAAACTTAAATACATTAAATATGGAAAAGAGATATAACACCGAAGATATCCAACACTCACAGGTACTAATATTTCCGGATGATCTTAAAATATATAAATCAGTTGAAATTATTAATGACACCTACCAACTATACAAGAAGACGTCAATATAACATTGTGAAATGGTGCGATTCTAATTTACTTAACTTGAGTAAATATAAGATGATGTCGTTTCATATGAAAGTAATCAAAGTTTATACGGTTCATTACGTTGAAAGAGGTGTGGGAATACATGTCATGATTTACTGTACCATCTAAATATACAATTATTGCCCTATTTTGAAGCTGTAACACCTATACCATTTAACAACAATGCACCGTTCATACTGGAAAACATTAATTTTGATTTTGTATTTTAAGTCAAATTTAAAGACTTTGTAAAGTAAATAAATAAATTAATTAAATCCCACATCTCTCTATTTGGGAACGATCATCGGTTCAGCAAGACAAGTTTTTCAAACTTTCAATTTTATGCTAACATATAAAAGACAATAACACCACTGTCCTAAGTCATCAAATTTCTTAATTTCAAGCTCATGAGTGCATGTTTGGCTTTATTCCTTGAAGTTGAATATTATTGTATTTACTTATAGATTTGATAATTTTTCTACGTTTCCTAATAACACATCTAGCTTAAAACGATTTATCGGTTTATCCGAATATTATATATTGTTCTCACTAAAACATACAACTTCTTTTAATTTTTGGGCAGACGCCCAAACGAAAAACGCGTGAAGTTTGTCCTAAATGTGTCTTAAATGGTATAGTTTTGTAATATTCGGACAAAATTCACTGCTCAAAAGTATAAGATCCTGCGCGATGGAATAAAAACAATTTTGATTTACATAAATCAAAACGTTCATTTTCAAATTACTATTTTTTTATCACAGTTATACATTAATGGAAGTTGGAGTGTCAATCTACTTCATAAACTGTATATATCATTCCAATCAATCACTGCACAACTTACTAAATAATAAACCCACTCAAAGAAATTCACTTAGTAAATGCCAGCGTATATATAATTGAAATAGCAACAATAAATCCGAGGTAAATGTGCAAAACTATTTATGAATAAATGGAAATCATATATATAAAATTGGCGCCACATCAATTAATTACAGACATATTTATATGATTTCGCGTTACACCTTCGCTCACCTAATCGAACTATATG
Source organism: Tipula unca (assembly GCA_951394425.1). NCBI lineage: Eukaryota > Metazoa > Arthropoda > Insecta > Diptera > Tipulidae > Tipula > Tipula unca. Next base: position 181,044,280 of record OX596382.1, on the reverse strand, counting down.
TAAAACGATCAATTATATCGGTGAGCTGTCATAAAAAAAATACTTTCATCGCGCACTATACGCCCTTTAATAAAATAATCGTTGAAGCATAGATATAAACTTGACTTCTTCACCTCGCACTAAAGGTAAACAGTCAACGAAATACCTTTTCGGAGAACATTTATAAAAAAAAATAATTCTTGATGTTGATTTTGAAATTAAATCATTACGACCAATTTTCTAGCACTTGATGGAATGGAATTGTACTGTGCTATACATACCAATAAACCAAACACAATCAATTTAACATACTTTGTATTGATTACTGTGAAATACAGAAAACAACATAATTGTTGGATATTAACTTTTTTTTTTTTTTTTTTTTTTTTTTTTCAAAAAGGACTTGGCATAGACACTTTTTACGGTCCATAGCCTTACCTTACATTCACACAACATTCATTCAAACCATTCATTCATCCCATTCACACAAGTACAGTATACCATCTGCGCATTGCATAGCTCCCATGTCACCCTGTACAGTGACATGAAAGATGGGTCGGCCCATGAGTTCTACATTCCAACAGAGGGTCATAGATGTTTTCAATTTAATCACCGATCGTAATCGGGAGATGAAAAATCCCTTTTGCATCCCGCCTCTGTTGGGATTCGAACCCGGTACCTCCCGATCCAAATGTCGCAGCTTTGACCACTGCGCTATTTGCTCGGTTAATATTAACTTAGTGTGTGACTGTAAAATTCGGCTGAGCCAACTTTTCACACTCAACTTCACACATATTCCCCAAAAAAAATTTAGCTCCGAATCGTGTGCCAATACCACCTATAGAGTCTTCAAGTTCTTAGCACACCCCGCCTTACATTTATCGTCTTTTCCTTAGAAGTAGAAGAAATAATTTAATTTGTCGCGTCAATTAATTAATTAATTGATTAGTTAATTTATCGCGGTTAGCGATCTGTGAAAAACTCGGTTCACCAGAAACGACAATTCACCGAAATCGACAATTCACCGAAATCGACAATTCACCGAAATCGACAATTCACCGAAAACGACAATTCACCGAAATCGACAATTCACCGAAATCGACAATTCAAAGGAAAATGAATTTTGGATGATGTTCTGGAATATGGCCATCTGGAACGGAACGTAGCCAATCCTTGACCGATTATCATGAAACTTGACAGGTTGAATGGGATTGGAAAACTATTCTAAAAAAAATTAATCTAGCTTGGAACTTGACGTCATAAGATCCATACTTGATTAATCGATGGTGTATATAGGACCTTCTAGTTTAGGCGGACGCACTGCTCCTAATTAAAATCATGTCCACGTTCAATGGTGAATTCAATAGCCCATGGAAATCAAAACAATTATTTTCAAATTATTATTTTTACCACAATTATGCTTTAATGGATTTTGGAGTGTCAAGCTCCTTCGTAAATTATATAGTTCCAATCAATCACCTCACAAAAATAATGATCAATTATATCGGTGAGTAGCGTAGCTACTGCGTAGTTCACGTAATTTCTTTAAAGGAATTACTGGATTGCACCATACTTTCAGGCCTTCGTCAACCGCCATTCGGGACCGGGATGGAAACCTCTGTGTCAACATCGACGCAGTACTTGACGCATGGAGTGGACACTTTACTGAGCTGCTTGATGTTCATCATGCGTCACAGACTGTTGTTGAGCCACCTCTAAAACAGTCTGCGGAGATTTGCACTGAGGAGCCATCCCATGAGGAATTCACTAAGGCCATGCAGAGAATGAAACGAAACCGCTCACCTGGAGTGGACTGCATTAATTCGGAGCTCTTGATATTCGGAGGAGATACTTTGTGGAACTGTCTTTTCGACCTTATTCGATTAGTATGGCGAACCGAAGTTATGCCTGATGAATGGAAAGTGGCCGCGATATGCCCCATCTTCAAGAAGGGAGAGAAGAAGGGAGAGAAGAAGGGAGAGAGTTTGTGGTCTGCCCTGGAATACCTAGGAATGCCAACAAAATTGGTACGACTGTGTAGGATGACAGTGACGCAGTCTCAATGCTGTGTTAAAGTTGAGAACAGGCTATCGACAATTTTTGCAGTTAACTCGGGTGTTCGGCAGGGAGATGCTCTGTCCCCGATACTCTTTAATCTCATGTTGGAGTACATCTTTCGTAAAACTGAAACACCTCAGCGCAACATCTTATATCGCCAGTCCAATCAAGTGCTTGCATATGCAGATGACATATGCGTGATTGGACTGAATATCAACGGAGTGAAAGAAATACTTGATCCGCTTGTAGAGTTTTCAGCTTCTGTTGGACTCCAGATCAATGAGTCCAAAACGAAATACCTGATCTCTGGTTTTAGAGACAATGGCACACCAGATTTTAGTAGTGGCCACCACACGTTTGAGGGAGTGAGGAGGTTCAAATATTTGGGCTCTCTTATCACTCACGATAACAGTGTGGGTGAGGATATTAAAGTGCGGCTGGCAGCTGGCAGTCGTTCTTTGTATCCTCTAAGGCCACTGCTAAAATCTAAACACTTATCAAGTGCCGTGAAGCTGAAGCTTTACAAAGCGTTGATCAGGCCCGATGAGTACGAGAGATGGCTCCTTACATTTGAGAGAAGAATCATGCGTGTGATTTACGGCCCTAAACGCGAAATAGATGGTACATACCGAGCTCTTTACAATTTCGAGATCAGAGATCTGATGAAGATCCCCGATATTGTACATGAAGTTAGATCTCAGCGAGTACGCTGGCTCGGTCACGTTCTGCGTGCTGATCCGGAACGAATTGTGCAGCGATCTCTGAAAGGAGAGCCACCATATGGTAGGCGCAGAGGTCGTTGCAGGCGACGATGGCTCCACGATGTAGAGAACGACTTGGCCTCTTCAGATTGTCTAAGACAGTATGAAGACCAAGCTCAGGATCAAACCGTTGGAGCCAGATTGTTGATTCAGTAAGGGGCCAGTAATGGCCTTTAACACTGTTATTATTATTATTATTATATCGGTGAGTGGTCATAAAAAAATACTTTCACCGTGCATTATACGTCCTTTAATGAAACAATCGTTGACAATCGCAGATATAAACTTGACTTCTTCACCTCGCATAAAAGATATGTTGCGTACAATCAACAAAATACCTTTTCGAACAACCTATTACAAAAAAAGAAATATTCTGAGTTATTGGTTTTGGAATTAAAATATTACTATAAATTTTCTAGTACATGTTATTAATGGCGATGGAATTGTATACTGTTGTGCCACATGCCAATAAAACAAACACAATATTAACATGTCATGATGGTTTTCCTCCCATCCAAATTAGAAATTGCGAGAACAGCTTGTGTTATCTTTAGTTAAAGCCTTCGAAAGCATATTTTTCCTGATCCCTGGAAAATATCCTTAATACGTCCCATATTCAAATCAGTAAACTAAGCAAGATCATCAGTTATCGCGGGATTGCTATACTTTTTTTGTGCCTGTTAATTATGTATCAACACTAATTTAAAGGAAATGTATCGAAAATGTTCGTCCAGTCCGGACTTCTCACATAAAATAAATACACACACAATGATTTAATTAATTTGATATTATTAATTTAATTATTTATTTATTTAATTATTTATTTATTTAATTTTAATTTTATTATTTTCACCACCGTTTACACATGTACTTGTCGTAGAGGTAAAAATCGCAATGGACGAAAAAGTCTTGTTGATTTTGTATTGTTTTGTGACGTCGCCTTCGTGTCCAAAAATACATGTCATATTTTGGAGAGGGAACAGATGCGCCGGCGGCGGTCAACATTGCACTTGTGTTTTGAGTGCAATGGATTTGCATCACCGAACTTTGTTAGTTCGTGGTGATGTTGGTTGGATGGCGACATGCTTTACTATAAATGTTTTATAGTAGTGGTTCGGCTATTGGATAGTGGTGGTTGGATAGATGGGGTTAGTGAACTCTTAATTCAAACAAGTTGAATTATATTTGAATTTCACTATTTGTTTTGTTGTGGCAGTATCGAATATCGGTGAGTTGAATATTCGAGCTGCTACACTTTCTACCATTTCTAAGTGTTTTAAATCAATGGTCCATCGATTTTTATTTTTTCATACATAAAAGTATATTACGCCTATACCTACTTCACAGTATGACGGATTCCAGACTACTACAGCTGGACGTGGTGTATACTGAATTTTCAAAGGCCTTTCACAAAATTGACCACTCAATTCTGATCGACAAGCTAGTGCAATTAAACTCCAACTTCATCCCAGTCAGATGGTTGCACTCTTACATTTTCCACTTGGCACTCACTTGGGACTATTGTGTTGTTCTCACTTTTCGTAAATGATGTGGTAGAACATGAAAATGTTTGCTTCAGTTACAAATTTATCAAACTGTTGCAAAGCGATCTAAACCACTTTTGTTATTGGACTGTCAGTAAAAATTTACTCTTAAATGTAAGCAGTTAAATTAGAATCCGATCACCATTACGGCATCAGTATTTCTTGTATGATTTGTTAATTGATCGAGTCGACTTGACTCTGCTATTTCTAAAGCTATAATCAATTTGCAGTGCGTTTGTCTTATGCCTGAATCTTCCTGAACCATGTTTTAAGCAAGTGGATTTTATACAGCATTTCCAATAGAAGATTCATTGAAAGAAAAACTGTGTTCCTTGATTGTTATTAAAACTAATTATCTACCGGTATCAACTTTATGTAAATTAAATTCTATGATACACCAAAACCGGATATCTAACATATTTTCAAATTTCAACAAAATCAAAATATATCTGCCGCCTCTTTTTAAATTGAGAATACGAATAAAATCGATTAAGATTGAATTAGAGTCATTTTGATGATGTTTTTACAGTTAACTAGTTTCTCCACCAAAACAATAATAGATAAAGTGTATGAAGGAGATCGACATGCCATCATCCATTAATGCATTAGTGTGATAAACAAGCGCGATTTTCATGGTTGAAGATGTATATAGTATTTGCAACTTCCAATAATATGGTTTGACCGTTTTAAGCTAGTTGGAAATTATAATTTTTGAATCGACCCAAAACTCTCTTGACAGTTTTTTTCTTTTTTTTCCAAGTTTCGACAGTAATCTAAATTTAAATTTTCAAATGATTAACGCGATTTTATACACCAACCCATTTGCAGAGCGCGTTTTCGATAGTAAGGCAAAACCCTAATGAAAGTCTAAGTTCACATTGACTTAAGTAAGATAAAATACACTCTGGTAAAAATGAACAGTAAAAAATTTAAAGGTTGATTATAAAAGACAGCCCTCAATATTGAGTACTATATATATACCATAGACTTTATTATTATTTTTTTTAATCATAATTTGAATTGATTACATATTTGTGCAAAAATTAAAGCAACTTAATTGTTGGCTAATATTCACGACATTCTCCTGATCTGAATGATAACTCCGGATATTCTTTCTTTGCACAATCAACCTCACACGGATTTCTATATTCCACATTCTCCGAATCGCATTGACGGTCTTCCTTCTGGTTGCCACACGGCTTGAAACAGTCCATAAGTGAGTCCTCATTACCCTCAGTAAATGAAATCAGAGCGATTGTCCCGAGTAATACAATTACGAAAATTGTTTTAACCATGATGATAATTGTACTGTAAGATTTTTTTTTTGCTATATACAACTAACACTTTGCGGTTACTATATTATAGTATAGAGTGATGAATACTGATAATTATTCGATAGTTTACAGCTTTTATATATACTAAAAGTAAATAAATTAGTCTCACTATATGCTTAGACGAAGTTATAGCAGTATTAAATTAATTATTTAGCATGCAAATAACGTTGACATCGGTGCCGTAACCATAATCTTTATATAGATCGATTATACAAGCATATTGTGTTACTGATAAAAGGTTCTATATACAACATGTGATATTAGTAATTTACGTATGTGAAATTTGCCTTAAGTCTGTCCTTAAAAGCAATTTCAGTTTACATGTGTCAGTGGGGAAAGCAAAATGTCTTTATCGTAATAGGACCACAAAGTTTTATGATATGAATAGATATGAATACATGATTTTCTTCAGAAAGTCATAGAAAGCTAAAACCGTATTGACGTATATACCAAACATGCTTGTCCTTAACGCCCTACTTTTTCCGAAAACTGAAATATTTTTCGGATAGCTTAGACCAAAAGTTGTCCTAAATCCCCTAATCCCTTACTTTTTCCAAAACTAAAATACTTTCGAGTGGTTTAGACCCAAAGATATCTTAGAATATATGTCATTATGGTGTAAGCTGTCCAGAATTTCCCCAAAAATTTCGGAAAAATCATATATTGGATATACATGAGGTCACACTAAAGTTGATCGTCCAAAACCCTCTAATCCCCTACTGTTTCCAAAATCAAAATATTTTCGGGTCGGTATCTTGCCATATATGTCATTATGGTGTTCACTTCTAAGGATTTTCCCAAGAAATTTCGGAAAAATCATATATTGGACATATACTGTACATGAGGTTATACCAAACTTGGTTGTCCTAAATCCTCTAATCCCCTACTTTTTCCAAAATTGTAATATTTTCGAGTGGTCTAGACTCATGTCATTATGGTGTTACCTGTCCAGGATTTCCCCAAGAAATTTCGGAAAAATCATAAATTGGACATACATGAGGTCATACCAAACTTGGTTGTCCTAAACCCTCTAATCCCCAACTTTTTCAAAATTGAAATATTTTCGAGTGGTCTAAACTCAAAGTTGTCTTGGCATATATGTATGTCATTATGGTGTTACCTGTCCAGGATTTTCCCAAGAAATTTCGGAAAAATCATAAATTGGACATACATGAGGTCATACCAAACTTGGTTGTCCTAAACCCTCTAATCCTCTACTTTCTCCAAAGTTTAAATATTTTCGGGTGGTTTGGACCCAAACATATCTTTACATATATGACATTATGGTGTTAGTTGTCCAGGATTTCCCCAAGAAATCTCGGGAAAATCATAAATTGGACATACATGAGGTCGTACCAAACTTGGTTGTCCTAAACCCTCTAATCCCCTAGTTTTTCCAAAATCAAAATATTTTCGGATAGCTTAGACCCAATGACATCTTGGTATATGCCTAATTATGGGTTTAGCTTCTTTTGATTATCCCTAGAAAATTCGGAAAATCATGTAATCGACATATATGAGGTTATATCAATCTTGGTTGTCCTAAGCTCTTTAATCCCCTATTTTTCCCTAAATAAAATTCTAGCGCAAAACTGAAATATTTCTGAATAGCTTACACCCAAATATATCTTAGCATATATGTCATTATGGTGTAAGCTTTCTAGGGTGGTCTCAAGATAATTCGCAAAATCATATAATCGACATACATCAGGTCATACCGAACCTATAGTTGAAAAAACTTCACCAGACTATACAGGCGAAGCATACACAATCGGTTATTGACTGCTTGAAAATCCAAAACAGCCTTCTTTACCTGCGGCCCAAGGAGAAATCCAGCTCCAAGATTTCCGAGGTCATCTCCACTGTAGAACAACGTATAGCCCTGGGACACATGGTCTCCACTTTGAGGCCAGCGAGTTTCTTGAAGAGCAACGAGTTCCAGCCGATACTCTTTCATGCACGTGATTAGACCCTCCAACGCTCCTGGTTTTCTAAGTGATTGCACGTTCCACGTGCCGATCCTAAATCTCGTATCCGGGTACTTGACCGGGGGTCCGGTGTTGTTTTGGCGGTATCCATTTTTCTTTTTGTTGATTTTATAAACAGTTGATTTTTTTTACGGATGCGGGTCGTCAGCCCAGCGATCCAACCGTATAGTCGCCTCCTACGACAAGCAAAGGATACTGTGGTGGTATTCTTAGGAAACATGTTCGTGCAATTTAGATTTACGAGACATGTGAGTGCCCCCCGACCACAGGGGCCAATTTTCTTGGGTTTGGCTAATTTTCGTTAAGTCGAAGTAAGTCTCGACTGAGGCAGGTTCGGTGGTGCGTGATAAGGTGTCCGCGACCACTGAAATGAAATCCAAATGACGAGATTGTTTCGGATTTCTCTCAGATTTTGATTGGATTGCTCAAGTAAGAGGTTTACGATTATACATAGTGAATTCCCCACCTTCAACAAAATATCTAAACTGCTTCATTGCTAGATAGATTGATAATAATTCCCGATCAAACGTGGAGTACTTTTTCTCGGCATCCGATAGCTTCTTGGAGAAAATTCCCAATGGCCCCCAAATATTATTATTGAGCTGTTGCAGAACAGCTCCTACGGTAGGGGCAGCTATATGTTAAGTAATTGTTGCAAAATATTTATTTCGAGAATGATGAATCGAAGAACGTTTCCAATAAAAGCGGCATCCAGAAGAAGACATCCGTTTTCAAGAGTGCACATTTTTTATTGTTTCCACCTTATATAGAATAAGGAGGTTCTAGCGAGCCGCATTTTCATAGAATGGAATGTTATGATCATAATTCTAGCCAATTTTGTTCACCAGGATTATTAGGATATTTTTGTTGCATGCTTTACTATTCCATTACTGTGCACAGTGTAATATGGGGCACAAAACCATTCCAGCATATTCCACTTAACAACTTAGATAAGCGGAATATAATGAACGTAGAGTTAGCGTATTGATGAATTCCCCGGTCCACCACTTGACCAGATTGGTAGATGTAGATCTTCTATGTTGATTTAAAAGCATTGCATACAATCAATACAAAATAATTTTGAAATTGATGGAGATGTTGATATTCCTCTGCAATATGAGATATCATTTCTCGATTTAAAGATGGGTAGGCTCTTTGAAATTTTCCATTTTTTTTGGAAAACACGACATTATTAGCTTTAGTTGTATATTTGATCGGTGTATCCAATTTAATCGCGAGGTCTATAGACCGATCAAAAAAATACTGCAAACATGTCCGCTATCTCTGAACTGAAGCGTTCGAGATGATGTTCGAAAGTAACACCTGTACCTAAAAGGCCAGCTTGGGCCATGAATTTCAGTTAAAATAAGAGTCAACGAATAAAGACGAATCTGCATCAGTTTTATATTACATGGAAGAATACAATTCACTTCGATGTCATGATTCCAGATGATATGCGCAAGGTTGAAATCACCAAGTATACAAGTACTAAATCTGATGGAATTGATGCTTTCATGACTTCATCAATCGTATCGACACAGTTGGTGCAGATAACATTAGTTGACGTTAGTCCTTGCACTTCATTGATCGGTAAGATTTTACCAATTCGCGTTTGTGTCAGCAAGAAATGAAGAAAATCCCATTGATACATTGTTCTTGATAGTTATAGACTTCAAAAATTTGCTATAGGTTTACCAGTAATCCAACGTGATGGTAGAGCACTTTCAAAACGTGTTGACTTATTAAACGGTGTAGTCAGAACCCATTTGATATTGGGACATGAACTATTATGGTGCGATGTGATTCCCGTTTATGTTGTAAATAAGACTTTAAAGTATCTAACACGTCGATTAAGTCAGTGCAGTTGGTTGTATCTTGATGTGAAATAACAACAATGGATTTACCTTCAATCATGTATACTTAACGTCCGCTAGTTTTATTTGTGTTGGACTTTCTGAGAAGAAAATCAATATTTTCAAAAGCATACCAAATACTTTAGTAGTATTAACCATATATACACATATATTTAGGTACTAAGCACCAGTTGAAGACGACCAACTTTGTCGAAAACTTTGCCAAACCTGGGATTAATACAGTCGCAGTAGAAATCAAAAAGACCATATTGCAAATAAAATTGGCTGTATAACAACACTTAAATCTTGGCAAAAACCACCATCAACCACCAAACCAAGCCTTCAATTCTCGTCTTTTCAATAAAGATATTTATTGCTCTGAATTATTTCCTTCAAGATACGGGACAGTATAGGACTCAAGGTTCGATTCAAATCTAAGCCAACTACAGAGGATGTGAAGTTGCAGTAGAACTACAAAAAATGAGAGATAAATCACTCAGTCGTAATATAAAAAAAAAAAAAATCTGAGCCAAATTGGTGATAATTGGTAATATTGGTGAAAATTTCGAAAGTTACTACCCAGACAAAGAATACAAAAATTACATTTCTTTTATTCAACGACATAATAAGAAATGATCCCAACTACTTTAGATCAAAACATGTTTGCAGAATTTTTTCAATCAATTTACAAGCGATAAAACGTCGATAAATATACCGAACCAAATGATGGCCATTATACAACATATATGTATATACATAGACACGTTGGAGTTTCAATTTGCTTCATAAACTAAATATATTTAATTCCATTCGTTAATCGTACAAAAAAATACTCTCATCGCGCACTATACGTCCTTTAAGAAAAACAATCGTTGAAACTCGCAGATATAAACTTGACTTCTTCACCTCGCATAAAAGGTAAACAATCAACAAAATACCTTTTCGAACAACATATGAAAAAAAAAAAAATATTCTGAGATATTGGTTTTGGAATTAAAACATTACAATAAATCGTTTTTTTTTTTTATTTTCTGCATTTTAAAGAATTAAATCTTGTCTTGTTATTCAATTCTTAAAACTGAAGCGCGCGACTTCAACAAACAAAAAGATTTTTTTGTTTTAATTGTATATGATCATTGCTTTAAGTATTGTACACCAGCCAACAATTAAAATATCGATCGTTAACCTACTTAAGATGAGAATGAAGTATATAGATTTTCTTATAGAAATGTTGTTACAGACTGTACACCGAATACTGTGTACGAGTATAGAATAAATATTATAGAAAGGTTAGAATAGTTGTTGTTGTTTTTTGTAAATAAATTAATGATGATTAATAGAAAATATCAGCCTTCTATAGTTAGTTACTTACTATACAGTTCATTATGTTAACGATGTGATAAATGTCCGACCCAGCTGGCACTTAAGGAAATTTAATTAAAAATTCTTGAGTTTTATCGTATTATATATAGAAATATATTATAATCGTACACATGCGCCTGATGATCATGAGATGAGCGCTTTGGAACTTGGTGACACTTCCAAATATATAATTGTCACCATACCAACCACTGTGTACAGCGGTAGGATCTCGGCGTGATCGATTCACACGGGACTCGTCTTTTTGATGACATGTCGAAGCGATAATTGACTTAATTCGTAGTTATTTCATTAGCTCATGCGGTAAAAATTGTTCAAACGCAATCGAATCAATTACCCCCCACATTACATCTAATGCAATTATCATGGGCACGATGTGTTCACAAAAATTAAATGAGTTTTGTGATTAGAGCGTTTTGAGCGAATAGTAATTTACTACTAGTCCAAATAGTTTAGAAAATATTAACGATAAAATTCCAATAACATGTTAAAACTGTCATTGAATAGCCGGACTAAATAAATAACGGACATTACAAGCACATCACGTAGAATAGAAGCGGCATTAGTAGAGCTTCATCTATTCGTCCCATCCGCGGAAATTGAAGCGGAGCCAATTGTAAGATTTTTACTTTATATTTTTCTTTATTTGGGAGGATCCGGCCCGGGATCAAAGACGTCAATTATAGTTTTATAAATAATATTTTATAATTCACCAAATTATTTTCAAAACAACCAAAGGCAAAATTTGTGGATTATTTTGGAACACATAACTGATTGGAACTACAACTATACTGACACGTCGTAACTAAATTAAAATAAATATATTTACTATCGAACTAGTAATAATTAGTAATCAATTATGAAAAACTATAATGTTTCAGTTTAATTCAATTAAAATTTGGTATTCTAAATAAAAACGTAGCAAAACACGCAAATAAGTCCGCCATGTTTTTTTTATCCGGGAAACAAGTATTTTTTTTTTATACAAAATAGTGTTCGGAAATTCCGCTTTCAATTTGGCGCTGTTCGTATTAAAATGCAATGAAATGGGAACTAAAAATATCTCGTTGCCGAAACTTAAGGCGCTTTCGATTAACATGAATTATCTGAATTACAATTGAGTTACTAATTTACTATTGAGATGATTGAGGTAATGAAGTGAATTTACTGTTTTATTGGCTTGTATTGTTGGCGAATATCATAAAAGTGGATTCTATAACAAATTAATAAAGTTTTGATAATATTTCAGATACAGGTTTTTCAAGTAACCAATTCACGGAGTTGTATGGAAAATTCCATGTCCAGTTCTAATGATATAGTGAAGAAGAGAACAGCGAACTTCACCGAGTGCAGGATTATTATGAGAAAACGGTACAAGCATATACTGACGCCGAATTTAAATCGAATTTTCGTCTAGAAAGATTATCTTTTAACCCCCTTATGTGTAAGTTTAATTTTATTTTTCAATGAGTTTGCAACACTTAATATTTATGATTTTGTAGCATTCTTGGAGCCGTTTTGGTGTATAACGCACTGAACTCAGTTTTTCTAAAAGTCCTAGGAGTGAATCCGGGGCCCGAAGCCTGTAGGGGAGGTGTGTCTGGCAGCTGTAAGCAGGGAAGAGATTCCTAGCAGGCCAAGAGTGCGCTTGAGTCTGGCTACCAACCGAACCGGCTAGCCCAGACAAGATCCTAGAAATAATTAGGATCAGCAACCCAAATCTTCCGACAGATAATTGGAAGATAGTGAGGCAAGAGGTTGCCAAGGGGTGCTTTAGATTATATAATATGGTAATCAACAAGGAGGCCCTGGCTCCTCTTGCCGTGCCATAGGGAGTAATTGACTTCGATTTCGGGTCAATTACTCTCAGAGTCTACAAAAAAAATGAGGCTGAAACGCACTCAGGGGAACCTGTTGAGGACGGCAGCTCGTCCACACTAGAGGCAAATACACCAGGAGGGAAGACAATATAACCAATGGCGCTCTCCGAGGTGGCTGCACTTGGAGAGGAGATGGACAGCCGTCTTTCCCTGGTGTCTGACGAGAATTACCTGTCGGACTCGCGGGACGAGAAGGCTGCCAAGAACCTTGGATAAACAGTAACAGGATCTGTGGCCTTAGAATGAAGTGGTATAACCTATTATACTCAAACAATTCTGTGAAAATCAGATCCTGCATTCTTGGAAAAAATAATTTATACATGTTTCTACTTTCCCAACACAGTAATGGTAACATAACTGCTGTTAGCCTAGAGGTTGGCGTAATCTGGCTGGTCTCAGGCTATATAGACCGGGACAAACAGGTTCCGCCGGAGAACCTGGGGGACCTAGTTCTCGAAGCGGAAAAAAAAAAAGATTGGTTGTGATCCTTGGATATGATGCTAATGCACATTACACAATCTGGGGCAGCACAGACATCAACGAAAGGGGTGAGTTATTTATTGAATACTTATTATATACCATTATAACCTTGGAATGGAGAGTGGCGGAGGAACATTCCTTCTCTGTCCATCAACGGCCTGCATGCTTATTAGCGGGGCACTGAGGACAACACCGACACGCGCCTTGGAGGTTATGCTTTGCTTTCTCCCCGTCAATATTTATGGTAAGCAGATGGCGGCGATTACGGCCACTCGACTATCAGTCATATCTCTGTGGAAATGTCTTGAGACAGGACACTTGACGACAATTACATCGCTACTGCCGAATCTAGACTACGTTACACCAACATTATGCGTCGAGAATGGGTTCCGACATACCTGTCTTTCAAGAGAATCTTGGAGGAGCGGGTCTTTAAGGATAGCTGCAGGCTACAGTGTAAAGTAAAAGCTGGAGTCTTCTGTGATAAATAAGAAGTAGATATATCAGTTCGTCTCCCTGATCGATTGAGGAGGATTGAATTGGTTGAGACATAATGTGTTAAGAATTGTAATGTAGAATGCAAATGGAATAATCCAACATATTCCAGAGTTAGAAATCTTTTTAAATACTAAAAAAATTGATATATGTTTAATATCAGAAAGCCATCTTACTAGAACCTCATACACCAAAATACGTGGTTACATCCAACAGAAAGAGCAAGAGGGGGATCAACAAAATTTGTGAAAGAAAATATCCAACATCATGAAGGAATAAAAATTGAAGAAGAAAGTATGCAGGTAGCTACTATCAGCATTCAACTTACCAATAAAAAAATATTCAATGTCTGTTCAATTTATTGTCCTTCAAGACATAATTTAAATAAAGAGGATTATAAAAAGTTATTGAGCCAGCTAGGATTTAATTTTATCATTGGAGAAGATTTTAATGCAAAAAATACTTTCTGGGGGTCAAGATTAACAACTCCAAAGGGTAGAGAACTATACGCCGCTGGTCGAGCTTACAATTGTGAATTTCATTCAGGAGGAAAACCAACGTACTGGCCTACTGACACAAGGAAAACTCCGGATCTAATTGATTTCTACATTACAAGAGGTATATCCGAAAACCACATTTTTGTCTCATCGGACCACTCGCCCGTCATTATGACTGTTAGTTCCACGATTGTTAACAAGGAAAATGCACCTAGACTAACAAATAACAAAACCAATTGGGAATTATTTAGGAAATTGGTTGAAGACAACACCGATCTTCTTGTACCAATCAAGGATCCGGTTCAATTAGAAAATGAAGTGGAACTATTAATCAATAATATACAACAAGCAGCATGGGATAGCACCCCTGTAATCCAAAACAAGGAGCGTATAATAATTTCATTTATCCAGTCGAGATCAGGGACTTGGTTAATGAAAAACGGAAAGCAAGGAAAACATGGCAGAGAAACCGAGCATCACAACGCAAAAGAATTTTTAATTACCTCTGCAATAAGCTTAAGCAAAGAATTAGAGAACTAAAAAATGAATCGGTCACCCGTAATCTTCGTAGTCTTATAGACACTAAAGAAACAGAGTATTCTCTATGGAAAGCTACAAAAGCATTAAAAAGGCTAAATTATCAAATACCGCCAATAAAAAATGATCAGAGAAATTGGGTAACAAGTGCCAAACAGAAAGCAGCACTGTTCGCATCTCATCTTGAAGAAACGTTCGAACCATATGATAGGCAATCAGCGGATGAAAATATAATACCAGTGTACAAGGAGGATTGTAGGGAAATACCACCTGTAACTCTACGAGAGTTGAAAAATGAAATTAACCATAACATAAATACGAAAAAATCTCCTGGCTATGATTTAATAACAGGTGACATAGTGAAGGCACTACCTGAGAAAGGGGTTCTTATAGGCCAATTTCTCTGCTTCCAGTACTTTCGAAAATTTTTGAGAAATTGTTATACAAAAGGATGAAACCTATAATACTTGAGAGAAAGCTAATACCACCACATCAGTTCGGATTTAGAGAAAACCACTCCACCATAGAGCAAATTCACAGGATTACAAGTATTATTGAAGATGCACTTGAAAATAAGAAAATATGCTCAACAATATTTCTGGATGTAGCACAGGCCTTCGATAAAGTATGGCATCCTGGATTGGAATATAATCTGCATCGAGATTTGCCAAAAGAATACTTTCAGATATTGAAATCTTACATTGATAACAGATATTTTCGCGTTAGATGTGAAGAAGAATTTTCCAAACTAAAGAGGGTATCACCAAGGTAGCGTGCTAGGGCCAGTGTTGCATTTACTTTACACAAGTGATTTACCAAACACAATCGGCACAACAATAGCAACATTTGCGGACGATACTGCAATTTTAGCTACTGGTTATAAAGTAGACGAAGCAACCAGAAAACTGCAACGGGCGACGAACCAACTAAGTAACTGGACCAAAAAATGGCCCATTAAGCTGAATGAAGAAAAATCAACGCACGTTAACTTCACCAATCAAATAGTTAACTGGATCCAAGTAACTTGGCATGACTCTCGATGATAAGTTAAAATGGAAAGAGCATATTAAAAAGAAAAAGGATGAACTACACATCAAATATAGAAATATGTATTGGCTAATTGGAAGGTATTCAGAGCGGTCAATACCTAATAAGTTGCTACTATACCAACAAGTTTTAAAACCTATGTATATGGACCTATGGTGTTCAGCTTTGGGGCTGTATTAAGAAAACCAATATTAAAATAATACAAGCTTTTCAAAATAAAGTGTTACGTGGAATAGTGAACGCTCCTTGGTACATAAGAAACGATAACCTATATAGGAACCTCCGGATGGAAAACCTCAGTGAAGAGATAACAATTCATATATACAAAGAAACACATCCAACGGCTTGGTCAACATGAAAATGTTGAGTTACGTGGTATGCTGAGTAACACAAATGGAATACGAAGGCTCCAAATAAAGAAACCGCTGGAATTGGGAGACTACAATAGGGTGGCCAAATTTTTAGAGACTAACTAATGGGTTATATCTCTGAAAATTGAACATAAGAAAGATAGAGAAATTACTAGATGATATATGTAATCAGTTGTAACATTGGATTCAATTTCTCTGACATATAGGGTGGCGTTGGGTTGCCACTTATGTCTGAATGAGATGAGTGAGCATTTCAACATTCAGATAGTCTGTGTCCCCGCCCACTCGGACGTCATGGGGAACTGCAGGGCGGACGAACTAGCTTGGCATGCAACAACTCTCTAACTGCTATCGGCAAAGGCAAATTTGGGGAGGCCTATTAAAGCATTCAAGATAGCGCTTAAAAAGAAGGGAGTAGCCTCAGCGGCAAATTAAGGCAAATAGTTTTGAGGTTATGTGTAATATCAACATTTCTTTATGATAAAAAGAACTTTAATAACAGTTAGTCAATTCAACAGCATTGTCATCATTGAATGATGTGCATTCTGGACAGGATATCTTCGTAACAGCTAAGATCAATGTGGCTGATTATCTTGAAATTCCTTCTGATGATGATTCCATTCCCTTATTGTTTCTCTAACGTATGATTTCGACCTCACTATTCCTCACGTTCACTCCAGGGTGCAATTTATTTATTGTTACAGAATCAGAAAAAAATCAACCTTAATACAACGTGTTTACTCTCGCCTACTTAATAGATCCCACCCGTGGTCCTTGTAAAACTTGGTTCGTTATCCATCACTAAACCTTTGGGTGCCGAGAAGTATGGTGTAGCATTTTAATTACTTTGTCTCGCAAGTGTAGAACCTGATCGGTCCTTAATTTGGAAAATGTATCCACTAGTCATTTGTGGGGATTTGCTCTTTATACTCTTTCCAATTTTGATGAGCTCTTCTGTGTTCCTCTTCGACAATTCTGAATTTGTTCTCCTCGATGTTTATGAATTGTTGGTATAGATTTCCTGTAACATTTACATATATCCTTCCGTGATTTTTATACCATTTAGCAGGGTCGATTGTAATTTTGTTCTCCAGAATTCTCGTTAATTTATCCTTGTTGATATCGGGTAATGCGATGTATATATAGTATCAATGTGCATTTCAAGAACTGTGAGGTTCTTCATAGATGTACATATCGTCGCCTCTCGTGAATATTTTTTTAATTTTAAAAACGTTTATTGGCGTTTCATATACTTGATGATGAAAGGGTGTTCACTTCCATTTTCAGTCTTATCAAAGCATCTGGAACCCTATTAATGCCCGATTTATATAGTATATAGTTCGTAATTAAATTCTGCAATGCGAGCTTTCCATATCTTCAGCTTCCTGTTATTATTTCAATTACTCAGGGGAAATGTCAATGGTTGATGGTCATGCTTTCTTCGTTACCATCAAATGAATAGAAATCTGCCAAGTTTCATTAAATTCGTATAATTCAAGTGAATTGTTGGCCTACATATACCACATCACACACGATATTGATGAGTGTTCCGTCTACGATGACCTCATTCTCAAAGAAAATACTATATTAAGACATATCCTCAATCAAATTGACAAACGTATTATATAATAATAAAACATCATGCAACGTACCACAACAAATGTCTGTTTCTCCAAATAATGCTCCTAGCTTGATGTGATATTTGGATGAGCCTCTCGTTTTTTATTAAGTGATAGTTTGTTAAGGGTCTCTATAATCTCGTGTGCGCATACTATATGTATATGCATATACATAAAATTTCAATGTCGAAAAATAATTATTACATCGCCAGGTATAATTGGTGTAATTGAATCCATTCATTTTATGATTTTACCTTTTCGTATCTGTATTCATATATTCAGGTAATTTATAGCCATGTAAATTCATTAAATACTTAATTTTATAATTTACCTTTAAGAAATGTAAATACATGCACTCGCGTAGATAATTATTGGTTCCTCGATAATAAATTACATATAATTGCCATGTTGTAAATCATCTTCAAGAATTTAAGATGAATGACAGAATTTTTGTTTGGTTGCCTTTAATGGTTTACTATACAACATAAATGTGAGAATTATAAAATACATGCGAGCACCTTCTTCTTAACTATATACATTATGTATTATATCTTATAGTTTCTTGAGGAATGTGTTGTGAAAGGTAAAAAGTGTTTCTCAAGGTTATGGGATCCGAATCATAATTTTATTTATGCACACAAAATTGTCGATGATTTTTTGTTGATTTATGATTTTTATAAATTAATCTTGAGGTGAGAATCTTATAGTTGTGTGTATACATGTACATATGTACAATCTCTTTGTACGATCTCTTCACGCAAGAAGTTGCGGAGCATTGTTAGAAGACGACATAAGTGACGATAAATTATTTCTATACATAGAGCAGGGTACCCGAAAACGACTTTAAACGATATTTAACCCAAAGTGAAAAGAATGTGGGCCCAGCGTAAGCATTTGGATGACCTTACTAAGCTTTTTGGTGCCTTACCAATAAAAGAACTTAACCAAAATATAGCTTTTTTATTTATGTTTACTAAGGTTAGGTTAGGTTAGGTAAGGGTGGCCGTCCTAAAGGACTAGCATTGACACAAAATTGGTCCGTAGCTGTACCACATTCGAGTTTCCTCCTCTTCACTCACTAAACTATCTTGAGCTTATCAAGATGCGTTTAAAGTTCCGGATCTCGATTTTACTAAGATCCGTGAGGTCGTTCAAAGGGGAAGTTCCCATAAATTTTGTTCTGCTGTACGCTAGACTAGGACAGGTGCAGAGCAGATGGAGCACATTTTCCTCCTACTCCTCATCACTACAGCTGAGACACCCAGTCTGCTCGCATGTATCCCAATGAGACAATATCCCGTTATACCTCCCACGACCATACCAATATGGTGCCGTCGAAGCGATATCAGTTGGCCTAATCTGGACTGGTCAAGTCCAGGCTAAATCTGCCTGGTTATTACACACGAACTAGCGGTAGATCATCTGACGTTCGTTTCATTTATAGCTTCTTCCTGAAGCGGCAGTTTACATGAAGCAAGCGGTATCTTTATATCCCGCCTGCTTTGGGTTATTACACTGAGAAAAAAATAGAAACTTTGTTTCGAAAAATTAAAATCTTTTAAAAAAAAACTTTCAAACAATGGAAAATCTCTTATTGTTAAATGAATTTATTCTTTGTTCCAAACAGCCGAAGTCCTTATTTCATATTGCGCGTAAAATTAATTATCAAAGAACAAAAATCATTTGAATCAAAAATATTTTACTTTAATCTGAAAATCAGAACTTTAATTTAATTATTTTATTCTTAAATCTAAATGAATATTAAATACTTAAAATTAAAGTATAACAATATTTCAAATGTAATTCCAAATGTAAGGAAAATATTGAATATTTTTTTATAAAAATCTTTAACTCAAAAGAAAATATCTTATTTTGAAAAAAATTAAATTTTTGGTCGAAAGGTTTAAGTTCTTTATTTCACATTACGCATAAATTTAATCATTAAAATATTAAAATGTTTTGAATGAAAAATAATTTACTTTGACTTTAAATTCATTTTTCATTAAATTTAAATTAATAATTAATACTTTAAACTGAAGTATACTAAAGTTTGGTTTGAAGCCTATAAAATATCACAATATTTGCTATTTCGTTTGTTTTCGTATAGTATTCGTTACAGTGAATTGAAAATCAATAAAAACAAAAGAAGATTTATATTGTTTTAAATATGTAAACAATTTAATTTTAAGTTTTACCGTTATTATTATAAATTGTATACTGTATCACTGTATGGTGATACTTTTAATTTAGTTCAACAGCATCAATTGAATCGATTAGATTTCGTAGCTTTTCGTTACAATTAACATGTGCAAATATTGTGAAAGTGTGTAAAAGTGATCAATTTTATAAAGTGAAAAACCAAGTGCACAAGTCAAAAACTTATTATTCCATAATTCAAATTATTGCTTTAATATAATTTTTAAGGTTAGTATTTTACATGTGAAAAAGTATTTTCTATTCACATAATATGTAATTTGGTTTTAGACAAATGATTTTCCATAAGCTTCAAAATATATAATAGCAGTGCAGTTATTTTCGATTTAATGGTAATCTATATTTACTGCCACTTTTGATAATAATATCAGGTTAATTTCTTTATAAAATCTTATCTGTTGTTGTATTTTTTTAATCAAGTTTTATGAGCCAAACTTAACAAAATCATTCCACAAAATGTCATCAAATGATGAGCAAAATGAAAATGGCATTTTATAGTTCAAATGAGTGTACCATTGAATTTGTACCGGTTTCTATATTAACGAACGCGGATGATCTCATTCGAATTGAAGAATTTAAAAGCCTGATTTCATCATGGGGTCTTTCACAAAAGACTATCAATTTCCTTTCAAACACTCATGAGTGTACCGTGAAAACACTACAAATTATGGGGCTGGATAGCATAGATGAAATTTTTGAAAATTACCCAAAAGGGGAAAAATTCATCTTTAAAGAAGCTCTCAGAAAATGTCGTCTAGAAACGGTATAAATATAATAAATCTTAATTTAGTATATACATAATGTACATATATCATTTCACATAAGATTGTTGCAATAGTTCGATTATTTTTGATATTTAGGACAATCCACTAGCAGAATCTGATGAAACGCGATCACTAAACAGCAAAGTAGTACAATGGATTGAACAACAAAGTTCAACAATGAGTCCAATACAAAGTAGATCATCCTTAAACGAACATAGGTATTGAATACATATTTTATTTTTATTCAAAATATAGATCAAACTTATAATTATTTGTCATTAAAAAAAATTTACATGTTTTCGATTCATAACTTACTGATATAGTTAAATTCAGCTAGTGAAGGATTTAAAGTTTATATAGATTTTGTTTATAGATTTGGTCCTTAATTTTTGAAATTAAATTTTATTTATTTATAGTATACAGGAACCAGCTGGTGATAAATATAATATCTTAAATATTTTGCAAAAATCAATTAAAGGACGCTTGGTGATCGATTATTACAAGCATTTAAACCATTTGGATTCCAAACATCGCCAGTATTTGGTACATTGTTTGATCGATCATTATATGTCACTCAATATTAGATTACAACCTGCTGATTTTGAAATTGTATCAAAAAATATTTCGAACGTATTCAAAACTGAATATCCGGTAAATTATTAAATCTACACAAGTTTATTATAATGTTAATAACTTTTTCTATTTATTTTATTTGTCGGCTGAATATTATACTTCGCGGCAAGGGAAAAAAAAACCAACAGGAAAACTTATAGACAGGTATAACAATCAATGCTTTGGGACAAAATTTTTGAAATTAACAACAAGCACCATTAAACAAAAAGTGGACTCAACTTTTACTACTGATTGTTGCACATCAGGTATCATATCATCATATCATATTATAAAACTATCATATCATATTATTAAAACTAAAATATGTAAATCTATTTATAAAGAGACGTTCTTGGAGAATAGAACTTGGCTGAAATTCAACATAGATCCATGGACCTTAGTTTGTGAGAAATGGATGGAATCAGCAAGTGATCGAATAACAGAATTTAATTTATCATTCTAATGAAAAATTAAATTTTATTGCAGATTGATATAGATTTTGACTGGATGTTTCCACAAAAAAGTGAAAATGTAATACAAAAATTTGACCAATTTATAAATAAATGTTCATCAGTTTTGACACCCTTAATTAGAGATAAGCAAAATTTAAACCTTGTGAAAGATTTGAACGAAAATGAAAATTTTAACGAAAGTAAGTACATCTATTAAGATTTTTTTAAATTCTATATGCAGACTTCATCTAAAGTATAATTCTTACTCAGCAGATGCCCGCGATATTATCAGTTGCTTATTATTACATGCTGTAATTCAACCAAAGCGAATTAGTCAAAAACTGAAACCTACAATAACTGACGCACAGGAAGATTTTGTAATATTTTTGCAAAACTTAAATGAACTGGAATTAAAATTGGAACAAATTAAACAAAAATTGGGTACATTGCAACCGAAAATTGTTATTATTGGAGCTAAGTGGAACAAATTGGAGGAAATTTTCGTAGCTTATGAGGGCATTAAATACAAGTGCGGTTCGTTTCGTAAATGTGTAAACACATTGATAAAATTATCATTTATTTTTAATTTAGAATACTCTGCTATTAGCAGAGAAGTTTGGTACTTTCTGCAAGAATTTTTGTTTGAAATAGATTCGAAACAACCCAACATAAAGAAATATTTACGGTTATTCGAATAAGATTTATTTTAATTTTTAATAACAATTTTTATTAATATAATTTTTAAATGAATTACCATGCTTCTCTGTTTTATATGCAAAAAATTATTTAATAATGTCAAAGAAATCACGGCACACCTCCAAAGAATTGAAGGTATACCTTCTATATACACATTTAATTGCATTCAACATAACTGCAACCAGATTTTTCAAAACATTTATAAATATAAAAATCACTTGCAAAAACATGTTAATGATGATAAAAATTCGTTTGAAATTGTAAAGCTGATACAAGATTACGACGAAGTACCACCAATAAACATCCGGTTACCAAATTTACCTGAAACACCGGTAGAATTACACCACCCCATTTCAAATAATAGCCCAATTTTAAACGTCTTTGAACCATCTGTATCAAATCATGCCAATTGTATTGAACATCTAGAATGCTCCATTATTGAATTTTCCTTAAATCTTCATAACAAAAAATCATTGCCTAGAAATATGGTATTTTATATTCAAGAATCCGTTAAGTGTAATATAACTACACCTATAAATGATTACTTACTTCCATTATCTACTCATTCATGTGTTAAATCAAGAATTGAATTTGATAAAATTATTAACTTTTTAGAAAACCCTTTCGAAAAAATAAGTACCGAATACAAATTTTTTAAACATATTGAAGCTTTACAAATTTTTTCCAGACCAAAATCATATTTAATAAATAATGAACTGGTCGAAGTTTTCGTTAAGGGCGTTCCTTCTTTAAAGAATAGTCAGGTAGAGGTATGCTTCCTTGATATTCCATTTCAGGTCAAGAAATATTTTGAATCAGGAGATATTTTGAAACTAACCCTAAATAATATGGAGAGATTAAAATTAAATTCTGAATTAACAAATTTTATTAATGGATCTTTGTGGAAACAGAAAGTTACTCAATTTGGAGCTACGATAGTAATTCCTTTTCATTTATACTTGGATGATTTCGAAGTCAATGATCCTTTAAGCTCACATGCTGGAAAGCATTCCATATGTGGAGTATATTATTCATTTCCTACAATACCGAAATTCCAGACATCAATATTAAATAATATATTTGTCGGTGGGTTTATAAAGTCTAAAGATATTAAAGAATATGGTATAAATCAATCTATAAGACCATTAATCGATATAATAAATATATTAGAGAAAGATGGTATAGAAATTAAAACAGTTAATTCTTCATATAAAATTCATTTCATTTTGGGGCAAATCTTGGGAGATAACTTAGGGTTAAATCAGGTCTTAGGATATGTATTGTCATTTAATTCTGATTCTTTTTGTCGGTTATGTAAACGTAATAAAATTCAAACGCAAACTGATTTTGCCGAGCAAACAGAATTTCTGAGAAACGAGCAAAATTACAATAACGACGTAGCAATGTTAAATGTCACTGGAACACAACAGGTATAAAGTTTGTTTCAATGTTCAATGAAATTTCTTCATTTCACGTTACAGATAACGTCGCCTGTGATATTATGCATGACGTTTTTCTGGGAATTTGCAAGTATAATTTGCAAAATATTTTAAATGATTTCATTTTAAAAAAAAAATATTTTTCGTTACAAAGTTTTAATTACAAAAAACAAATGTTCAACTATGGTGAAATTGAAATAAGAAATTTAAGTGAGCCTATTGAAAGGAGACACATAAAATATGGGAATTTCAAAATGACTGCTCGTGAGATTTGGACCTTCTACAACTTTTTTCCATTGATTATTGGAAACGATGTTCCACACCATGATGAAGTTTACAAATTTGCACTTCTTTGTGTTAAATTAATTGATCTGTTAGTTAGGAATAGTTATAATGAATACAGTTTAGCAGAACTAACTATCTTAATCCAACAACATAATAGTTCATATGTCAAACTTTTTAACCAGAATTTAAAACCCAAATATCACTTCTTGGTTCACTATCCCACAATTATACGAAAATGTGGACCTTTAAAATTTTTATGGTGTTTTCGATTTGAGGCTCAGCATCAACTTCATAAACAGTATGCGAGAAATATCACATCACGCCTTAATATTCCACTTACATTAGCCATAAAAGCGTCCCTTAAATTCACAAAATTATTATTTTCTAATGAGTTTTTTCAGAAAGAATTTGAAATAGTAGGTAAATTATTTCATTGTTCGGACAAGGAACTAAAATATTCTGGCCTATTATCTCATTTAGCATCGCAACACGAATACATAAGAACGCTAATCTTTCGTGGAACAAAATTTAAAGTAGGCTATTTTTTTAACAAAACAAATGATAATAAAATTATAATTTATGAAATTATTGACATATTAGTGGTACATTAAAACTTTTTTGTGATATGTAAATCTTTTAGTAATTCCGTTTTCATCCCTCAGTTTTATTGCCATGCAATTGGAGCTCCATTTGAACATTTTAGCTTAATTAATTGTCAAGATATAGAAAGTGATCCTGTAAACTTATGTTATTTAACTACAGGAGAAAAAGTTGTTAGACTTTGCCGTGGTCAACATTTAAATGAAATTATCTTCAAAAAGTAAATGTCATGGACCAATCTAACGTTTCAAATAAAGAACCGATGAGATTTTGCAAATTTTATGCGTTTTTTTTAAAAAAAAGTTCTCAAGCTCTTAAAAAATCACCCTTTATATATATATATATATATATATATATATATATATATATATATATATATATATATATATATATATATATATATATATATATATATAACTTAATTTTAAAGTTCTGTAGCCTTTTCTTTTAAAGCTAAATTCATTTGCACCTAATGCAATAGTACTTTTGATCAAAAGTTCATAATATTAATTTAAAGAAGGAAAACTTTAGTTTTAATTCTCGAGAACTTTGTTTTAAAAGATAGTACTTTTTATTCAAAGAATAATGTTTTTAAATTAAACTAAACCATACTTTGATTTTAGAGCCTTTAGAGCCTTAATTTCAAAGATCTTGTTGACGTTAAAACAAAATATAAAATCTTTTCCGATAAAATAAAATTAATTCTTTCAACTAAACACCATTTAGTTTTAACTTTATTGCTATATGTTTTTAGAACAAAGTTTTTATGAACCTTTTAAATTTAAACTATTTGTAACTTTCAAACGAAATAGAAAAAGTTTTGCGCAAAATCTATAGGCGAAAAATCTTTCACAGAAAGAATAAAATCCTTAATTTGAAGTAATATTTTTCTCAGTGTAGGCATTCTGTACCCTTACGGGCCAACTCATCTGCCATTACATTCCCTGCGATATTCAAATGCCCTAGCACCCACGTCAAGCGGATGTTGAACTGATCAGCCATCGCATTTAAAGATGCCAGACAGTTCTGGGCTACCTTCGGCGTCAGGGAGTATGATTGTAGCGTTTTAATAGCAGCCAGGCTGTCCGTAAAAATGCGAATATCCCTCGTAGATATTACATTATACTTCAACCAGTCCATGACTTCCATTATCGCGATCAGTTCAGCTTGAAAAATACTGCAAAAGTCGGGAAGACAAAAAGAGAGATTAACCCCTTGTGCCTCACAGAATACCCCGCAGCCAACCCCTCTACCCCTTTTTGAGCCATCCGTGAAGAAGCTTATCGCCTCATTGTCCATAACCGTTTCGTTCACCCAGTCCTCTCTGGTGGGAAACTCAGTTTGGAATCTCATCTCAACAGATGGCAAAGGAATAGCGTATAGTCGGTAGCTTCCGGATTACCCCTGTTGCATAGGATAGAAGAGTGCCCTGCATTGTTACAGGTCCACATAGATATGGATTTGAGCCGAATGGCTCTGCCAGATGCAATCTGCTCGGCCGCAATATCCAAGGGAGTAAGATGAAAGAGAATCTCCAGAGCTTGAGTAGGTGTGCTCCTGAGATCCTCACTTATACACAAGCAGGCCGTTCTTTGGACTTTCATCAATAGTTTAAGGTTGCCCATAATTTTTAACGCTGGTCACCAAACGACCACCCCATACAACAGTATAGGTTTGACCACTGAGACGTAGAGCCAATGTACTATGTGGGGCTCCATCCCCATCTCTTTCCCATGGCATTTTTGCAGGAGTAGAGCGCTATAGTAGCTTTCTTTACTCTCTCTACGATGTTTGGTTTCCAGCTTAGCTTGCTGTCCAAAAGCAGTCCGAGGTATTTTGCTCTATCCGTAAAGATCAAGCGAGTACCATTTAATGTTGGAGGGTCACACTGAGGAAGTTTGTGCCTCCTGGTAAAGAGGACCAGCTCCGTTTTCTGTGGGTTTGCGTTCAGTCCGCAGCCGCGTGCTTACTCAGAGAGGTAGCCAAGCGCGCACTGCATGCGCTCACTCAGCTTACTAGGATATTTACCGACGACCGCAATAGCAACCTCATCCGCGTATGCAACCACCTTGAAGCCTTGCCCTTCCAGGTTTAGTAACACGACCACGTTCCAAAGAAGGGGGATAGAACCCCACCTTTAGGTGGCCCTCTGCTCACGTATCTGCCGGCAGACGTCCCACCCAGATATGCTGTCACGATCCTGCCTCTAAGCATATGATCAATCCAGCCTCTGAGTGACCCGTCTACCCCCAGACACGCAAGGGCCCGAGTGATTGCCCCCGGCCTGACGTTTCTAAAGGCCCCCTCTATATCCAAGAAGGTTACCATTGAATATTCCTTATATTCAAGTGATTTCTCAATCGGGCCTATAAGGGAGTGGCGAGCTGTTTCCACCCTTACAGTATGCGTGTTGAGATCCCGACAGCTCGCCCGTCTTGATTGAGCCTCTAATGTGAGCATCTATTAGTCTTTCCAGTGTTTTCAACAGAAAAGAAGATAAGCTTATAGGCCTTAAGTCTTTGGGATAGCAGTGAGAGCTTTTTTACTTCAAGTAAGTGCTGCACAACAAAATAAATAATCGAGTGGTAACGGGTGCATTTGGTGAATCACAGAGTTCTGTGCTGTTGCGATGGAGGAGCTCTCTACGCTGTCTCCAACAATAAATATCCGTCATTGTTGTATCAAAGTGATCATCAATTCATCGGTTGGATATATCGTGATGTTGAAATTCATCTTGGGTTAGCGCATTCGCTATTGGACGGAGGTGTATGAGTGTCAGGTAAGTGATTTGTTGAATTTTTCATTTGATTAGTTTTCATCAGTTTCCTCATTTCCTATGGATTCATATTCTGTGTCATTCTCAATTTATAGTTTACCATTTAATTGTCATTACCCTTCGTTTCCTTTCCCATCTGGTTAGACCAATTTTATATGGAATCCGCTGAATCTTTATGCTGTGTCAATTGATAATCGGGGTGAAACTACAGTTGTAAATCGTGCGTATGCTACAAGTAGTAAATCAAGCGGCAACTCGGCTTCGGAAAACTAAAATTAGGGCTCTCGCAGGGGCTAAAAAAAATGAATGCCCCAAAAACAGAAGAATTCAGAAAACAAATGGTGCTTCTTTGACAGCTGGCTGCCTCCAACGAAAGTTCAGGTTCGTCGTTGACACCAGTGCCATGGTGAGTCTAATCAGCATTGAATCCCGAAGAACATGGCCTCTAATCGTGAGCCAATTAGCTTTAACCGTCAAACTAGGATTAACCGAATCCGCATATATAGAAAATTCCCATTTGCCAAACCAAACAAGAGAAATGACTTTAGATTGAACTAAACGATTTATTTGTTGAGTGCGGCTTTTGCTTGTTTACTACCAACGGAATAAAAAATATTGGTGTCAGCATCGACATCGACTGTCACTTCCTTTTGTGTGACGCAAATCTGAGGCACATTATTTATTTGATCTACAACACAAGGCTCTTCGACTTTGGTTGGTAGTAGCCAAATATTTCAACCAGCTTCACTAGCATTTGGCGAAGACTTAAAAAATCGCGGATGGATTAAGTCGCTGCAAATCATGCTATATACAGATTTAGTTCGATAATTAACATTCATAACACACCCGTGTGTTGTTCCAACAGTAAACTGAACCAAAATAATTAGCATATTTATATATAGACCGTGTCCGTATAGCGTTATTCTAAATCATAATAATATCTTAATCTCATTACCAATTCAAAACGTGATTTCTTAGATCGCACGGCGCGCAAACTGCAACAATCTCTTATCGTGATCTGGTATACGCTCGTGTTTTTTTGTTTTTGCAAATATATAGATCACATTTTTATAACATTTCGAAGAAGGTCGAAGTGTATTTATTTAGTATTTATAAATGCATATACCTTGATTTCAATGAGCGCACCATACAATCAGCATGACAATCCGATTACCATTGTTAGATTTTTACACCATTATTGTCTGTATATTGTATTGAAATTAGGCTCAAATATTTCGTTATTATAGTGATCTAAGCATATATTTTATTAGACGCCCGTTCATCCTTGATCGAGATTTATATAATATAAATTTTGAACATTTATTTCTCTCGATATGGCCAATTTTGAATTCATAGAATCATGACATTTTGTCATGAACTTAATTTGAATCACAAAACAAACAAAAAATTCATTGAAACTTATCGATTACCTACCTAACTATATGTATATATGCACACAGCGATTTATTGAACTTCGTCATAATTTGAATGGGCGCGAGTGACTTGAATTTGAATTAGATGCGCGCATGAAATAAGTGATTAGAGGAGGTATTATAGTTTTAGCTGCGAAGAAGACATTGGGGTTTTTGAATTCGATTTTCGTGCGAAGAATTTTAAATTGAATAAATATTTTATAAAAAATACATAACTACTCGTATATCTAAGTGTAATGTCAGCGCCAAAAATATTTATATCTACGTCATCGAAAGGAAAATTATATTGTCTTCGTTTATTCTTGTACCAACCGCACATGTGATGATGATATAATATGCGCGATAAAATTGCTCAACCATATCTCACGTTTCACGAGGAATATGAAGAGCGCGTTTCTATGCATATACGAGATATCATCTTGTGTATATGTATGTTTTCGTACTCGAGTAGACAGCAAGACCTCCCACAAATCACATTCTTCAAACGTATATAACAAATACATATACTGTCCTCGAGAATACTTTGAAATTCCATCCACTTATATATATATATTTCTGCTTAACTATACATTTGTCTTTATAAGGCTATATATACAGTCTTAAGAATTTTTTATTTATTTATTGTTGTTTGGAAAACCTTTTCCATCATTTTTGTGTTTTTCTATATAGCGCACATAATAGATTTTTATCGTTGTATAATGTATGTACATATATACAAGTCTTATTTGAGTGGATGGAATAGCATAGCAAGCATATATATGTATACATGATAGCAATAAATGTTATGTTGTATATTTATTTAGAGATTAATCATCGATTGCATAATGGTAAGTATTTCTGTTTTATTGTGTACATAACTATAATATATATTTGACTGCGACATTCATACGGCAGGTGATATTAGAACAAAGTTTATGTAACTTGATATATTATACCATTAAAATCTATAAACTTTATGAGGGATCGAATCGCGAAGTCTTATATAAAAATTTAATTTTTAAATTAGGTTCCACATTAAAATGTAGCACAATATACCTCGTAAAATTGGTAACTATCAATTCGATGTTACTGTTCTATGTTCACACAAAATCGAAAAAGGAATTATTACGTTCCACAAAATAAATTTAATATCCTATAAACAAATTTAAATTTCAAATAAAAAGTGCGCGGTCTCTATAAGCCTAGGTTGATTATTTTATATAAGCGTCTCAGAAAAAGTCTTATTAAAGTGTTATTCTACTAAAAATATTATACAAGTCAAAAGAAAGTCCTGCTTTTTATAAACAAATTTGAGTATTTCATTACCATCCTGGTTTATTACTATGCTTGTTCGTACAATTAAATGCTATACATCCGAAAGCACATTATATATGTATTATGTTCCACAAAATTTGCAAACACAATACATCTGTTTTAAGGAATATCTTTGGAAAACCCCATTTTATAGAAAATAATATAAAAAAAATCATCTCGCTTAACACACATTATGTTCCACATTATACTTTTAACAGTTACATCAGAGTAGAATCTAAATCGATTTAAAAAACCAGTGATGCTTGAAAATGTTAAACCGGAACTGTCTGGAAATAAATGAAATAATTTTAAAACTGAGTGCACTGCTGAGTGTTTACTTTCCCGCAATGTTGATGCAATATTTGCGATGATACGCGATGAGAAATTTCATTTTGCAATTGTATTTAACCTTAGCAAAGCAATGTAACAAGAAATATTTTTTGCAAACTGTCGGAAGCACTAGAATCGTATGATATTTCTACAAATTTCAATGTTATGTAATATGTTTCAAATAATCTTAAATTCCACATTAAAATAAAGCATTATGTGAGCACCATATATCTTGTAAAATTAGTAATTGTAAATTCGATTTCACTGTCCCATCAAAGTATATTACCGTTATCATTAAATTTCCCAAAAGGAATTATTACGTTCCACAAAATACATTTAATATCCTAGAAACAAATTTTGAATTTTAAATAAAAAGAAGGCGTCTCCCTAAACCTAGGTTGATTATTACGTATATAAGCTTCTCAGTACGTAGTCTATTATTAATATACAAGTCAAATTCCCCAAAAAGAAAGCCCTGCTGTTTTTAATGAACAAATTTAAAACTCTCTGCGCAGTCAAAATAGTATTGATTATTTGATAAACACCATGATTTATGGAGTATATGCTTTTTCGTACAATTAAATGCCGTAAAGTCTAAACCACTGAAAATTATGTTCCACAAATTTTGTTGTTCCATATTGTGGAATATAATCTCAATTATATAGATATTGAAAAATAAAAATATCATTTCGTTCAACACATTATGTTCCACATGACACTTTAACAGTTTCATTACTTTAGAATTTAAATTGTCTTAGTTTTCAAACCGGTGATGCTTGAAAATTTGAAACTGGTACTCGTCCAGAAATTTAATGAATGTTGCAAATTGGTGTACTAAATCTAAGAATAATTTTTCAGCTGCGATGTTGATGCGGTGAAGCGGCGCGTTTGCCAGAGAATATCATTTTGCAAAAGTAACAAGGAATATTTTTTCCGAACTGCCGGAAGCAACAGGAAAAAAATTGATTAATCTTATTAAAATAACGGTGAATGTTGGGTCGTTTTCAACTTTATCCTATTTAATATCTCAATTTTGACCTCGTCATTAGTCCCAGTTTCCGTCACCAATTTCAGCCGAGATTTTTTTGTGGGTTTCATTGGTTTTTCTTTGGTGCTACTTCAAAATTATAGGAAGCTCAGGAATATCACTTAATTGAATCCATGCACCAGCGATGCTCATAATAAGCTGACATGTATCATTGTATACTGTAAGATGGATAAATTGAAAGAGGGCTTGCTCGAAAGTGCTTAGCATTTATCTGAGTACTTTATTTTGCTGTAAAGGACTATGATAAATGAAATGAACCCGCGGTTGAAATTTTTGAGCTGTCTTATCACTCCCGGTAACATTGTGAGAGAGGTTATTACAGAGCAGTCGGGCTTTGTATTGTTTAGGGCCACTGTTAAAATCTTAATATCTATATAAGAAATGGCGTGAAGCCGAAACTTTACGGAGCGTTGATCAGGCCCACTGTTATGTGTATGGATATGTGAATGTTTGATGGACAAGGCTCCTTCCATCTGAGAGAAGTATCAGGTGATTTACGGTTTATAACCCGAATGCTATGAAACATACCGAGTTGTACAATACATGAAGTAAAATCTCAGCGAGCAAGCTGGCTCGGTCACGTTCTTCGTGTGCATCCGGAAAGAATTGAGCAGTGATCTCTGAAACGAGAGCCACCATATGATATTCGCAGAGGTCGTTGTAGGTGACGATGGGGGTGATGGCTCTATACGGTGTAGAGAACGACCAAGCTTAGGATCGGAACCGATGGAGTCAAACCGTTGATTCAGTAAGTGGCCAAATGGCATTTAAAAAGTTTTTATAATAAAAATGGACGCATCCATAAGTTTAAGTGGATTCCTCCATAAGCGTCTCAGGAAAAGTCTTATTAAAGACGTTTCACAAAAAGAAATGACTGCTTCTTGTGCGCTAGATTGGAACAGTGAGCCTGCTGCACATAAACCACATTATTATGTTCCACAAAGCTTGCAGAAACAAAACGTTTATTTTAAGAAATTTGTTTTAGTGAATTATGCCGTGTTAGGATGTACTGAAAAATAAAAACAACATCACTTTCATTATGTCCCACATTTTACTTTCATTTGGTGGTTTAATTAAATATTCAA
The DNA here is from genome assembly GCA_951394425.1 of Tipula unca. Classification (NCBI taxonomy): domain Eukaryota; kingdom Metazoa; phylum Arthropoda; class Insecta; order Diptera; family Tipulidae; genus Tipula; species Tipula unca. Next base: position 181,011,430 of record OX596382.1, on the reverse strand, counting down.
TTACACTTTTAAAAATAATTTAGTTTCTGAATTCAAACATCCCAAAAGGTACATAAGATTTTTTGAATTTGTATAGAATACAATGCTTGGATATTGGACTGCCCTAAGAAAGTTGCAAATTGTTCAAAAAAATTCTTTTGTGTTTCATTACGCTAAATCAAACAGAATTCAATGTCTAGCACCCATCAATATATGGAAAATCCCATTTCTTTGGAAAGTCCCATTTTGCGGAATATAATATTATGCTTTAGAATTTATATCATTCAATCTGATAGATGTCTGTTTTCATCACCAATTTCAGCCGACATTTTTGTCGCAGCATTGGGTCTTCCTTAGAATTATAGAAAGCCAGTCTAATCTAGCATATTCTCGTCGGAAATATCACTTTTATATCACTCAATTGAATACATCTAGTGCATCATGGAACCAGAATCGTATTCATATGATATTGCAACAAATGTCAATGTTATGGAATATCTTTCTTAAAATATTATGTTCCACATTACAAATAGTATTTTATGAGCACATTCGATTTCACTGTCCCATTAAAGTACACTCGTGTGTTAGGCAGTATTATGTACAGTTTTACTCACATTCACAAAAGAATCATTACGTTCCACAAAATGTATTTAACATCCTAGAAAAAAATGTAAAATTCAAACAAAATAGTCTTATTAAAGAATTATTTTCTTATAAATATACAAGTCAAGTTCCATAAAAAAGTCCTGTTGTTTGTTGTGTTTGTTCATACAATTAAATGCTATAAAGTCCAAAGCACATTATATGTATTTATTATGTTCCACAAAATTTATAAATACAATACAATTTTTTTAATGAATATTTTGTGGAATATAATAAAAATATCATTTCGTTCAATTCACATTATTTTCCACATTATACTTTTTAACAGTTTCATCAATATTTGCCAAGATACGTTTGCCATAAGAATTTCACTTTGCAATTGTATTTTGCCTTATATAGGAGGAACGTAATAAGAACGATTTTTTACAGGAACAGGAAAATAATTCCTTCATCGCACCTTGATTAATCTTATTAAAAATTACGGTGTATCTCGATTTTGAGGTCCTACTAAAATACTAAAGATTAATTTACTTTTATGTCCATTCGGTTTCGATTAGTAAGAGATAAATAGTTGGTCAGATGTTCGCTCGTTAGATCTGATTATTTGGATAACAACGGAAAACCAGGAATCCAAGAGTTCACCAAACCGACTCATTATTGCTACTATACGCGTTGTAGTCGTAATTTATAATGAAACACTTTGTTGTGTGGCTTCGTCGTCAATCCCACTTTCCGTCACTAATTTTAACCGATATTTGGTTTTTTTGCAATATCGGTCCTTTTTCAGAAGGAAACGATTTTACCAGGGACAATATTGAGGATGCTAATTACCAGTCTTACTGTGTGAACTCTGTCTAGAAGATACTGCTCAAATATTTGGCTCTCTTATCACTCCCGATAATATTGTGGGTGAGGATATTAATGGCCGGCGAGCAGTAAGCTGATGGGCTTTGTAACCTTTAAAGCCAATGTTAAAATCTTAACACCTATATAAGAAATGCCGTAAAGTTTTAGTGTTGATCAGGGCTGGTGTAATTTATATGGATGAAAAAGTTGGACCGACGACGCTGCTTACATTTGAGATGAGAGGTCTGATGAAGATCCCCGAAAGTGGCCACGTTCTGCATGCGGATCTGGAACGAATTAAGCATAGATCTGAAAGGAGAGCCACCATATGGTAGGCGCAAAGGTCGTTGTAGATGACGATTGCTCCACGGTGTAGCGAACGACTTGGCTTCCCCCGGAAGTCCAGGATAGTATAAAGCCTTTTAAACCTATTTATAATAATAATTTACGTCTACTTAAGTTTAAGTTGATTCATAGATAAGCGTGTCAGAAAAAGTCTCAATAAAGAGTTATTTATTGTAAACAAACAAATCAAGTTCCACAAAATGAATGTCCTGCTTCTTGTGAGCAAGATTGGAAAAATGAGCCTCATTAACAGTCAAAATATTATTAACTAATTGATTACCAACATAGTTTATAGAGTTATATGCAGATAATAACTTGGAATTGGTATAATTGAATGCTATAACGTCTAAAGAATATTATTACGTTCCACAAAGCTTACAAAATCAATGCGACTATTTAAAAACAAATTGTTTTGGTGGATTATACGATTTGATAGGTGGCATTGAAAAATAAAAACAATATCACTTTCATTATGTCCCACATTTTACCCTTCATTTGTCAATTTAATTAAATATTCAATTACAATTTCAAATATAATGTAGATTCTGAATTCAAACAATCCAAAAGATAAATAAGATTTTTTGAATCTGTAGAAAATAAAATGCTTTTAAAATGCATTACGCTTAATCAAACAGAATTCAATGCCTAGCACCCGTCAAGATATGCATATGCCCAAAGCATTCAAGCAGAAGTGCAAAATATTTTTAATTTTCAATATATATCCAATTGAGTGTTATAAATTCCGATGCACCTTATTATATTGCACCCAAAAATATTCTATCAAAAAGTTGAGTAGTGTTTACAAGATTTGTGGAACATAATACTTTATAACAATTAGTTGTTCGAACAAGCATATATACTCCATAAACCATATGGAATGCACATAGGGGTTAAAATTTGTTCATAGAAAGCAGACCTTTTATTTGTGGAACTTGACTCTTAATGTATACACTTAGAACAGAATAACTCTTTAATTAGACTTTTTGGAGACTCCTGTACGTAAGATACAATCTAGGCTTATGAAAACGGCGTCTGTTTATTTGAAATTTTTTTTTATGAAATTAAATGAATTGTGTGGAACATAATAATTCCATTTGAGGATTTTATTGAAAACGAATAATACTGCCAGCCAAATTTTGATGGGACAGTGAAAATGAATTGATAATTGTGCTCACGTAATACTAAATTTTAATGTGGAACCTAATTTGGATCTGAAAGTTTCTAATACGAATGATTTCAAAGGCAGAACACGTTTGGAAGCAAAACGGGAAATAAATGACTAAATGACTAACCCCATTTTCGACTAACCTATAGATGACCAGCTACCTTAATACTGGGACCCAAAATTTAACATTTTGTAAGCCTTGTTCAAGTTTACGCCCAAAGTACAAAAATGAATAATTTTTCGCATCACTCGGTGTTGGTATATAAACAAAACGAAATATTTAATGATGGTAATTTGTTAAGTTTTATTATGTAAGTGGCGAGCACACATTTAGACATTTTATGTACATTCATACATATGTACACTTTATACATTATAGTTAGTGTTTTGCTTAAAACGTTAATTACTAAAGTATAGTTACCTACAATTAATAAAGCCTTTATATATTGTAAAATTATGACATGTTTGCGGTGATTTGTTATATGGAAAGTCTTTTATAGTTATAGTTTATAGTTTTATTACGGGTTAGTATCGGATCGGTTGTATAAAAATAAAGTCACACATAATTAACAAAAAAAATGTATTGTGAGTCAAAAAAGTTTTACTGCTACGCGAGTCTACGATACAATAAAAAGAATGACGAATTAAGATTTTGCTATTTGATAGATTTGCATTTAAACTCGCGATCGCGATAAGTGCTTGCACGATATAAATCTTAACCTTTTAAATCTGTCGCCGAACAAGGTTATCAATAAAAAATATATACATCAAAGTATTTTGCCGGATTTTGCGGGTTTGCCTCACATTAATTTGAAAACCATTTATTCTTACTCTTGATTCTCTTATCTTTGTATGTATCGTTGTGCATATAATTGTTATCCGCGGCGCATAATAAATTGGAAGGTTTCGCTTAATTGATTTTAATCCTAAATGATTTATTAGCAATTTGTTCTTGAATACAATAAACATAAATTTGTTCAAAAATGCGAAATTTCGGTATACATTATGTAAGTTGGATGCCCCTGTGGTTGGGGGAGGTACTTGCATGAAATATCACCATGTTCCAGGAATATCACCACTGTATCCATTGCTTGTCGTAGGAAGCGACGAAACGGTTGGTTCCTTGGGCTGATAACTCGCATCTGTAAAAAAAACAATCTGTTTATAAAGTCAACAAAAGAAAAAATGGATACCAGGAAACGAGATTTAGGATCGGTAACTTAGGAAACCAGGAGCGTTGGAAGGTCTAATCACGTGCATGAAGGAGTATTGGCTGGAACTCGTTGCTCTTCAAGAAACTCAGGCGAGCGCCTAACAGTAGATACCATGTGACCGAGGGCTATACAGTAGATATGGCCTCGGAAATCTTGGAACTGAATTTCTTCTTGGACCGCAGTTGAAGAAGGCGGGTTTGAATTTCCAAACAGTTAATAACCGATTGTGTAAGCTTCACTTCTGCATGAAGTTAGCCAACCTGGAGTTAGCGGCAAGCTACGATGAAAGTTTTCGTACAAGTCTGGGAACACAACGAAATTCATGGGACGCTTCGACTGTGATGGTCTGATAAATGAAGATCAAAAGAAACGATATCAGGATCTTGTCAACGACAACATTGAGGAAGGTTAACAGTTTGTATCTAACTGTGTGAACTCTGTCTGGAAAGTACTGAAAACTTCGGTTGTCAGTGCTGCTCAACAGATTTTCGGTATGGGGAAGGTCAGACCCAAGAAAAATCTAAAATCTAAACACCTATCAAGTGCCGTGAAGCTGAAGCGCTATAAAGGGTTGATCAGGCCCGTTATTACGTTTGGATCTGCAAGTTGGTAGCTGACGGCTGAGTACGATATGGTTCCTTATATTTGAGAGAAGAATCATTCGAGTGATTAACGGCTCAATACTTCCCGATATTGTACATGAAGTAAGATCTCAGCGAGAATTTTGCAGCGATCTCTGAAAGGAGAGCCACCATAGTGAGGAGCAACATACCTACCATATGGTAGGCTCAGAAGTCGTTGCAAGCAACGATGGCTCGGGACAATACGGAATGTATTGTAATAAGCATGAACGTTCGGGTGATTCTGGAGCCTCACTTGATGCTTCCGTGCAGCATTGTTTGCTTCTCTGGTGACAGTTTCCACTCTAAGGTCCCTGTGGAGGTCGCTATTACGTATGTACCAGGGGGCATTTACAATATCCCTTAGCACTCTGTTTTGGAATCTTTGAACGATATCCATGTTGCTTGGTTTAGTACAACCCCACAGCTGAGTTTCATACATCCAAATGGGCTTTAATATCTGCTTATATAGCATCAATTTATTGTTTATTGATAGATTGGAGTTCCTTCCCATCAGCCAATACATCTTTTTTTGTTGACATGGACCTTCCATCTAAGTTTTGTATCTAGATTCATTCCTAGATATTTTGCTGAGTTAGCATATGGTAATGGGACATTATTTAATACCAAAGGCAAATGATTTATTTTTCTGTTGGTGTAGTCAACACGTATGGATTTTGCTTCATTTAACCTTATACGCCATTGCTTCATCCATCGATAAATTTTGTTCATCGCACTTTAAAGCTTATTGGTAGCTCCTTCTTTGGTATCATCTACTACCAATATAGCAGTGTCGTCTGCAAATGTGCCAATTGTGGTATTCTATGAGATAATGGAATATCGCTTGTGAATAATAAATATCGAATGGGTTCTAAGACGCTTCCTTGTGGCACTCCAGCTTTGATCTTTTTAATTTCTGAGTATGATTGTTCCTGTTTAACACGAAAGTGTCGTTCTGTAATGTAGGATTTTAATATTTGGCAGAATTGAGAAGGTAGAATGTTCTGGAGTTTGTGCAGAAGACCTTCGTGCCAAACTTTGTCAAACGCCTGGGCCACGTCAAGGAAGACTGTTGACCAGATTTTTTTTTCTTCGAGTGATCTTTCTATGATATCTGTTATTCTATGAATTTGATCAATTGTAGAGTGTCTATTTCGAAATCCAAATTGATGTGTGGGGATTAATTCCTGCCTTTCAATTATTGGTTTCAATCTTTTTAAGAGAAGTCTTTCAAATAGTTTTGACATAATAGGTAGTAACGAAATCGGTCTATGGGATGTTATTTCGTTTGGTGGTTTTCCAGGCTTAGGTATCATAATCACCTCCGCGAACTTCCATACATTTGGTACATATATCATCTTGAAAGCTGCATTGATTAGAGTTGTTAATTTTTTAATGCCCTTCTTCGATAGCTGTTTTAAAATTTTTCCTGTTATCAGGTCATAGCCTGCCGCTTTGTTCGGGTTTACATTTTTTTTATTTCATTAGTCAATTCCGCAGGGGTGGTCAGAGCGACTTCTTGATCAATAGTTTCCTCTACTCCTTGGAATTCTTCTCTCTCTTGTACCTTATTAGGCTGAAAAATACTTTCTAGATGGTCAGCGAAAGCTTTTGCCTTTTCTTCATTGCTTCTGGCCCAATTTCCATTGCTTGTTCTTATGGGTGGTATTTGAGTTAGTGGTCTTTTCATTCGTTTGGTTGTCTTCCACAAAGAGTAGTCAGTAGCCTTTTCATATGTTAATGACTGTAGATATGAGTTTATTGTATCATTTTTAATGTACTGGATTTCCCTCCTGAGTCGCTGTGTCAGGTTATTCAGTTTGTTTTTATCTGCAGGCATCCTGGTGTATTGCCATTTCTTCCTGGCTCTCCTTTTATCTTCGACAAGTTCCCTGATTTCTTTTGGGTAATTTATACCTATTGTTCTTCTTTTGAACTCATTTACGAATTTTACGATTTCTTCATCTAATTGTTCGTACGCCATTTACGAATTTTACGATTTCTTCATCTAGTTGTTCTTCTGTTTTTAACGGTACATTAAGTTTTATTCTAATATTCAGCTCTTCTTTGAATCCCTCCCAGTCTGTATATTTATTTTGTCAGAGTCGGGTTGAATTCTTTTGAGATTATTTTTTCACTGAGAGTAAGTAGTATTGAAGAGTGATCGGAGCTCGAATCATACCCCTCTTCGATTTTAACATAAGTTGCTGGAAGTTTTCTAGTTATAAAGAAATCTAGTAGATCAGGTATTTTGTTATTATCTGTTGGCCAGTATGTCGGTTTGGCAGTAGAATGCCAATTAGGAGTCATTGCACCAAGAAGTTCTTTACCTATAGCAGTGATTATTCTTGATCCCCAATGAGTATGTTTCGCATTGAAGTCCCCGCCAATGATGTACTTATCTCCTAAGCTTTCCAGGAAGTCTACGTAGTGTAATTTTTTAAGATTATATCGCGGTGGGCAATAAATTGCCGTTACGGCTAATGACTGATTTTTAGTTTTAATGCTGACGGTATTATTATTATTATTAAAATTGGCCGGCACCCACGAGGATTCCGCACTCAATGCCACAAAGGCCCATGGTGCAAACCCAGGATTCTATCCCAATTCGCAAACTCGCACTGCTGCCTTCGCAAACTGAACTAGTTTAGACCAAGGCAGAGAGGACAACTGATCTAAATTCAAAGACCTAAAGTTGAATACCCGAACTCGTATAGAACTGAACGCAGGACGACTGCACACGAAGTGGAGGGAGTCGTCATCCTCCTCAAGGCAGACCTCGCAAATAACATCATGAGCTAAACGCATACGATGTAGATGATCTATAAACGGCCATGTCCCGTAAGAATCGCTACCAAGACTCTTAACTGGCTCTTTTTTTAAAGATAAAGCATACTTCGCGGACCTCAAATTGGGCTCCCCAATGAAGTACTTCGCCTTACGACAACCAAAAGTCGCAAGCCACTGAGACCTTAAGTCTTTCAAAGCGTAATCCTTAATAACTTTCTTCCCGTAGTTGAAAGATATAGGAGCAGCTGATTCAGGACCGATTAAAGTTGATTGGGAGCCAGCTTTGGCTAAACAATCCGCGATCTCATTGCCTATGATGTCACAATGAGCCGGAACCCACATCACCGTAACTTTATTGTTAGAACAAAGAAGGTTCATGAATTGTTTGCATTCCTTGGCGAGTTTAGAAACAGTCAAGGGAGTTCTTAAAGAGTTAAGTATAGCTTTACTATCTGTACACAGTAGAATACTTTTGTTTTTAATAGCAAAATTCAAAGCCTCAATAACACTACGTGTCAGCACTATTAGTTCCGCCTGAAATACAGAACAATGCGAACCAAGACTACCGAAAAGTCTCAGATCCGTCCAAGCACAGTAGATTCCAAAACCTGCACTGAGGTTAGAACGAGAGCCATCAGAAAAAAAGACTATGGACTCATCTAATTTATCAATAAAATCCTGCGAACTCCACAAATCTCTCGAAGGATAAGCCACCGAGAAAAGATTTGAGAAATGAAATTCGGGCAGTAGTCTGTCATTAACCATATCGATTTCTGGTAAACATGACGAATAATTTTTAAAAATTTGTCGATGTCCTACGATAGAACCGAAAATATTCCATGCCCCAATGCACCTCAGACGATATGCTGCAGAACAAGCTGAGCCTAAAATAAAGGTGCATAATCGAGGCAACGAAAGAATTGGTTCCATAGCAAGAAGTGGGGTCGATGACATAGCCCCAGTTATGGCTCTGCAAGCCAGACTTTGTAGACCATTAAGCTTGGCTACAGAAGCCTTTAGCTCAACCACTGGCCACCACACAATAGAAGCGTACGATAGTAGCGGTAGGACCAGTGATTTATAAATGAAGGAAAGTATCCTAGGGCTTAAACCCCACGATTTCCCAAAAGCTCTTCTACATTGCCAAAAAATGGCAGTTGCTTTTTGAAGTTTATAATCCAGGTGATTCTTCCAGGAAAGTTTACTATCCAGGACAACACCAAGGTGCTTGACCTGGTCACATTTAGTGATCGTTCTCCCAAAAAGGGAGGGAATAGATAGTTCAAGAGTATTCCTCTTCCTTGTAAAGACAATTAAATCAGTTTTAGAAGGGTTGACGTGAAGACCCTTTTCAACACACCATGCCTCCACAATAGTTAAGGCATGCTGAGTTAGGTCGGATAAGACACTGAGATGTTTGCCTGAGACTGTCAAAACAAGATCATCAGCGTAGCTCTGTGCAATGTAGCCAGATTGCTTCAGCTTTACCAGTAACTCGTCAATGACCAAGAGCCACAGCAGAGGTGAGAGCACACCTCCCTGAGGACAGCCTTTGGTAACCTTAACAGAAACTAACACCCCATCCAGCTCCGCCTCCACAGTGCGAGACTTGAGCATGGATTCAATCCATAAGATTATGGTGCGATCAATACCAAAATTGGTACAGGCAGTAGTGATCGTAGCAAACGAAGTGCTATCGAAAGCTTCCGCAATATCCAGGAAAGTACCCACTAGAAACTCCTTATTATTAAGAGATTTTTCAATCTTGGTTACAAGTTCATGTAGGGCGGTTTCACAGGACTTACCGACTCTGTAAGCATGTTGCATGTTACTGAGTGGGGAGGTGATTAGAAAATGATCTCTAATGAATCTATCGACAATTCTTTCCAGAGCTTTAAGGAAAGTTGAGGATAGACTAATAGGCCGAAATGACTTAGGATCCGTATAATCGGACTTACCAGCTTTCGTGATAAAAACAACTCTACTTCTGCTCCAAGAACTTGGAACAGTGCTGAAAGCAATACACGCTTGAAAAAGGTGGAGCAAATGATCCTGAATTAGAGGAAAGCCCTGCTGAAGTTCAGCAGGAAAAATACCATCAGGGCCGCCAGCCTTATAAGATGCGAAGGAAAATAAGCTCCACCGCAAGACATCACGATTGATCAGCTTGTGAGCCATACTCCAATCGGGACTTGCAACAGACGTCCTATTGAGCTCGGCAGCAACATCATCCGAGTTGACGATATCACAACCAGGAAAATGAGCCGAAAGGAGCAGCTCACCAATTTCCTTGTTGGAAGAGGTAAGCTGTCCGTCCGGTAGACGAAGAGAATTCAGTTTACACGCACTGTTCTTAGCTAAAGCTTTATTCAGTCCAGCGACAGCAGATAGGCTATTGATTTCCTCGCAGAATTTCAACCACGAGGCTCTTTGAGCGTATCTTAAACTTCTTTTATAATCCTTTTGTGTTAACAAGAAGTTATCCCAATCAATCTGTTGCTTAGACCTTTTAGCTTTGTTCTTCAGTTTCCTAGTAGATTTCCTTAATTTTTTAAGGTCAGAGTTCCAGAAAGGTTTGTTCCGAATCTTTTGATTAGTTATTAGAGGACACGAGTTTTCGAAGGCTATCGTAATTGCCAATGCAAGTGACGATGCTTTATCTTCAATGTCCTCCCTCGACCGAATAACCTTCGGAGGATCAAGTAAAGAACCTAGCTCGAGAGAGAAAAGACCCCAATCCGATAATTTCCGATTGCGGTAAGGTTTAAGAGGCGGTCGTTTAAGGTTAATATTAAACGAAATACACCTGTGATCAGAGGTGAGGATGTCATCCGTCACCCTCCAGTCTAAAATTAAATCAATAATGGACATGGAGCATAGACTAATGTCAATCACCTCCCGACGGACAGAGTTGACAAAAGTAGGCTCGCAACCAGTATTGAGAATTTCAAGCTCAGAAGAGCTTATATAGTTAAGCAGAGAAGAACCCCTGTGGTTAATATTCGTACTACCCCAGATCGTGTGATGAGCATTAGCATCACAGCCAATCACTAAAGGGGTATGCTTATTCTTACACCATGTCACAAGATTAGTGAGTTCCTCAGAGGGAGGAGGCGAAGAGGAGTCATACGCAAAATAAACTGAGGCGATGACCAGTTTAGTGCAGGAGTTATCGGATATCAGAGTAATGAGCACAGCCGTAACATCGGCCGAGCTGCACTCGTGAATAAGATTTGCATTGATATGATTGCCAATAAAAATGCACGCTCGAGTTTTATTGGCAGAATTCTTACAGAAGATTCTGCCATTAAATAAGTTCAATCCAGAGACATCATTATCAAGAAGATATGGTTCCTGGATTAGGCAAATATCTGTATGCATTACAGAAAGCAAATTCCTCAATTCAAAAGAAGCAGACTTACTGTGTTGCAAGTTGATCTGTTTTATTCTAATCATGGACGACATTATAAAGTCGGGCAAAAGGAGAATAATGTTATCTACGGACCAGAGATAATCTTGAACGAGATCCTCTCCAGAACGTACTGCAACAACAAACCGGAACCAGTTATACTCTCAAAGGATTTCTGGTCAACCCGGAAAACAATCTATTGGCAATTTGCGTCACGTTTGCAGCGGACTACCTTCCATCCCTTAATTGCAATAGCTGGATTCATCAGCTTTATGTTGGTGGTTACTACACACGAATCCTCAGGCGAACCAGGAATCCATGTTAGCAAAAGAAGTGGTTTTGGGGGGTCGCCAACCGATAGTTGACAACCACTCCAAACAACTTTCATTTTGGAGATTACCTCACAAAACCACTTGTAAGTCACGTCATTGTTGCACGCTGACGGTATAGTTGCTTGTATTTCTTTTGTTTCATATTTTTTCTCTTTTCTCTTTCTCTTCGTAATGTTGTATATTACTTTTTATTATTATCGCACTTCCTCCTCCGGCTGTATTTTCTGGGTGTATTGTATGGTGTACTTGATAACCTCTAAATTTTATAAATTATTGTTTTGTAAAGTGTGTTTCGGATATGAGACAGATATCAATTTTTTGAAAGTATTCTAATATCGCTATCCATGCTGAAATATGAGTGCAGGAGCAGTCCTGATGCTGTTTTCTAATTTCGTTAGTCTTTGAATGATTGATCCAATAGCTTTTTCTTGCTTTTGTTCTTCCTCATCCATTCGGTTTAGAATTGTTTGCAACATTTCACTATAACGGTCAAAATCGTTTTTCAGCTCTGTTCCCCCTTTAGCAACTTCAGCATATGAGATACCAGGAGCTTGAATTATTTGATAAGCAGGTTTTCTTATCTTTTCTATTTGATTTCTTGGCTCCTTTAATTGGCCTTTTGGTATGTCCTTTTTGTTGTTATTATTTTCTCTCATCTTCTGTAGATCTCTGGCAACTATACATCCTCTATAATTTGCAATTTACAAACTTGGCCGGAGTTTCTCTGGTTTTTGTACATTCTTTGGAGGAATGCTTAGCTGCGCACTTAACGCATCTTGGGTCTCTATTGCAGTAGTTCTGAGTGTGTCCAAATGATTTTCGTAAAGCTTCAATCTCCACCTTCATGTTGAGGATATACCTTATTTGATAAATATTTTGTATGTCTTCATCTTTATCAAAAGTTAACATGAACAATGATAGCGGAGTTTTAGCCTTTCTCTTCAATATTTGTGTAACCTCTTTTATTTTCAAATTTTTAGAAAGTAATTCTTCCTTTATTTCTTCTGGCTGGCAGGATGGGTGCAGCTTTTTTACCACAACTTTAATCGGCTTGGATCTTTTGTCCTCATAAGAGTACCATGTATTTCCCTTTTCATTAAGTGAAAGGGTCAGTTTTTTATAATTCTCCTCGTCTGGGACATTGACTTTAAGATCTCCACTACTGAGCATCGTTGTTTGGTATTGTATTTGGTTTGAATCCATCGTTTTTCGTATATCATTGTAGTTTTCAATCTTATTTACAATGACTGGTGGTGGTTTGGGCTGTTGCACCTTTTTACTCTGATTTTTAATTCCTATACAAAGGGTGATTTATTTTTAGCACCCAATTCACTTCAGAATTAAGTTCATCTGAGTCCGTGACATATTCATTCTGGCCGATGGCTACGTTTATGCTACGTTCTGCTCTTCTATTCTTGATTTCTCTTCTGTTACAGCAGGTGTTAGAGCTTTTCTAAGCTTAGTTGTGATCTTTTCAAATTCGTATAGCTTTCTGCGTAGTTCAGAATTTTCCTTTTCATATTCGTTACCGTATCTTTTTGGTGATCTTGTCAATTTGGAGCTCTTTCCAAAAGGGTTAGTAACGAGGTTTTCTTCGATAAAGTTCTCCGATCGTGTTCTTTCCTTTAGCAATGGTTGGTTCCCCCCCAGAATTCATGGAACCGGCCTTCTTCGAGAAGGGTGGAATTTCCGAGTTAAAACCTGGATTACCACCTGGGGTAATATTTCCTTTCTTTGTTGCCATTGCATTTTCCTTTATGTTTGGTCCGCGGGGAGTATTTTATTTTCTCCCTGTCCTCTATCCGCCACCTGAGGACGCGCTCTCTAGCGGTTTACATAGTCCTCCGAGAGATTTGAACTATAAATGCCATTTTCATTTTGCTCATCATTTGAAGACATTTTGTGGAATGAATTTGTTAATTTTGGTTGATAAAATTTGATTAAACTTTTGTGTTTATTGATTTTTGATTCACTGTAACGAATACTATACGAAAATAAACGAAATAGCAAATATTGTGACATTTTATAGGCTTCAAACCAAACTTTACTATATGTACTTCAGTTTAAAGTATTAATTATTAATTTAAATTTAATGAAAAATGAATTTAAAGTCAAAGTAAATGATTTTTGATTCAAAACATTTTAATGATTAAATTTATGCGTAATGTGAAATAAAGAACTTAAACCTTTCGACCAAAAATTTAATTCATTTCAAAATAAGATATTTTCTTTTGAGTTAAAGATTTTTATAAAAAACGTTCAATATTTTCCTTACTTTTGGAACTACATTTTAATTATTGTTATACTTTAACTTTAACTATTTAATATTCATTTAGATTTAAAAATAAAATAATTAAATTAAAGTTCAGATTAAAGTAAAATATTTTTGATTCAAAAGATTTTTGTTCTTTGATCATTAATTTTACGCGCAATATGAAATAAGGACTTCGACTGTTTGGAACAAAGAATAAACTCATTTAACAATAAGAGATTTTCCTTTGATTGAAAGGTTTTTTTTTAAAAGTTTTTAATTTTTTGAAACAAAGTTTCAATTTTTTTCTCAGTGAAGAAATAAAATAAAAAATTTAAAATTCAGTACGTCCTGGGCCATTCGAAAGCTAAATTAACCACCCTGTTTATGCATAAACTTGCACAAGCATATATGTATTCTCATAAGCGCGCACATTAATTTATTAATGTGACCTGCTAAATTGCATAAATCACCCAAATATACACAACAAAAACAATCACATAAATATTAAAAATATATAGCGATCGCGATCGCGATCGCGTTATTCCAATACCATAAATATAGAGGTATAACAATACCCCATCCAATTTACTATATTGTTGTTCAATTGAACAATAACAATAATAATTATTGTGTTGTCTTGCATGCACACAAATCCAAAAACCGCACAAACGCGAACGAATAAAATCACCATACGGCGCGATACACACACAAGACCCAACACAATATACGTATATATATATAAGTATATACATAATAAGAAAAGCTTTAAGCCAAAATGGAAAAACTATAAACAACAAAAACAAAAAAATATAATAATTGTTAAAATAGTTTTCGTACGGTAGCTTATGCGGATAGTTGTAAAACCGTGGAGGCGCAACGAAAATTTTATTAAAATCAATCGCGAAATTTTTTTGTGATTTTTAAATTAAAAAAAATTTAATAAATTTTGTGAATATAAATTAAATTAAATTTTATAGTAAACAAATAAAAAAGTGAAAGAGAATACAAAAACAACTTTAGTTTGGTGATTTAAAATTGTTTTTTGAATTTTGTGTTATGTAAAAGTGATTTTTGATTAATTTTCCGTCACACGGCGCGGATCATTAAACAACAAAGTGAAAAACGGAAGGAAATCCCCAACAAAAATTTAATATTTTGTGCGGATAAATAATAGTGTATATATATATATATATATAGCAACAATAACAAAACTATAAATAAAGGTAAGTTTTATTAATACACAATCTTGGTGGATGTATATACTGATTTCATGCAAATAATTAAGAAACGAAATGACAAACAGCGCAAGTATGTATGTATATAGACATAAAACGATCGTAACAATAAAACAAAAATAATCGCGGTTTGGTGTGACGATTTAAAAAAATGTATTTAAGCAAAAGTGAAATTTTCAATAAACTATCAATATATTTGAAGGTGACAACGGATATAAATAATAAAAATTTATCGAGTTCGGAGATTTGTCAATTTGTGCGTATAGCACAGGACAACTTTTATCGTATAAAGATATTTTTAACGATCGCATGATATCATTACGTATAGATATTAAGTGTGATCACATGTGCGATCTCAAAAGATCAAGCGATCGTTGAATTTATATAATCAGATCGTGTAGCAAGATCATGATCATGTTTTTTTAGTATATGGCGATTAATTCACCGCATAAAATCTAAACCGATCATCGTCGATTTATTTGCGCGATCGCGATATTTTTGACAGTTTTGTCAAAGCAACTTCTCAATCGTATATCTAAGTTAATGAGTTTTATTCGTAGAATTAGAAAACTCTTCCGCACAGCATTCCTCAGAAAATATGTGCTGGAGTTGTTACAAAAAATGCTTCGATTAAAGTTGATCCGAAGGCTTTCATAATTTGGTTTCTATTGAACTGATGGTCATACCTGGCGTTTGACCCTGTTATAAGTTGATTGGTGTTAATATTAGTAGATATAATTATTGTAATAGATTTTTGAGCTGGGCTCTATGGATTTTTTCCCGATGTTATCGTAATTGTAACGTTATTTTCCTCTACTACTGTTTCCTTTTGAAACCGCGCTGATTACTGTAAAGATCGTCGGTTAGATTTTAAATTACTGCTGGGTGACTGAGTGTATAGAACTGTTGTGGCAATTCACCACTATATTGATCACTGCCATATCATCTGAAGATTTCAATTATTGTTGAGTGCACTCTCTCAATAGTCCCGCATTTACTTCACTCCTCTGTGACGGTGTTAGATAAATTTCGACTCCTAAGGTATTCAGGTAGTCTGTCATAATAGGTCTCACGAAGCATCGTGGGTATAAGGTAATATGGTGATTATTTTATCCCTTACATGTGGAAACTTTTTATCCACGCATGATAAGAATTTCTTGTTCTTGATTTCCATTATGTCAATATGGAGTATTTCTGCTGGATACCTGTCATACTTATTGGTATCGCAGGTATATATATTTCACGGAAATAATATTTCTCCAAGATTTGTTTCCTGTTCTCCGTATGATTTTGGTGTACCTTTCAGTGTTCCTCCCATTCTACGAGTTACACGAATTTTGTAACTGAAGAAGTGTTCCTCAAAGGCTTCTTGAAGGATTTGTATAAATTCCTCAGGTATTTTTATTAAGGAAAATGCCGTTGATCACATTCGGGTTTAAATTATTTCTTAGTATATTCTACCGAATGCTTTCTTGTTTAACTCCGATAGACTATATTGTGGTGCTTATGGTAAGATGTGTGATGTTCCTCATAGGCGTAGATTTCTTTGCCTTTTTGGAACATATTTTGATTCCTGAACGCATTGATTGGTGCTTCGCAGTTTTTTTATAAATTATTCCTTCAGTGGACAACGTGTTTGTTTCTAGTTGAAATCTTGATAGGGTATCTGCAACTTTATTAGTGCAGACAGGTTTATGGTCAAGTTCGTAGTTGTACTCTTCCAGGGGCTCTTTCCGTCTTTTCAATAAACTTGGCGTTGTTATTTCTGTTGCTAAGAGCAAACGTTAAAGGTTTTAATTTTCTTGGCTCCATATAAGTACTTTCTCAGGTTGTCCAAAGCCCAAATTATTGCCAACATTTCTTTATCGTTGACTGAATCATAATTTTCTTCTATTTTGTTTAGGGATTTGGAAATATAAGTGATTGGCCTGTCCTTGCCTATGTCCCCTTGTGATAGTACGGCTGCTATTGCTGCATCCGAGACGTCGGTAGTCAGGTTGAATGGTTTACTGAAGTTGGGAAATATCAATGTTTCCGATGATGATAGTAACTCCTTAATTTAACGAAATGCTTCAATCTGTTGCTGGTTCATACTGATTTTTAGTTTTTTTGACTAGTTCGCTTTTTTAATCTGCGCATTTTCGCCTCTTGTAAGGTTTGTTAAGAGTTTTGGTATTTTCACAAAATTCTTAATGAAGGAAGCGCCTGTAGTATGATGCTAACCCGAGAAATGATTTTGGGTGCCGTCAGATTTTTTATATTTTGGATAGCAGCTATTTTCCTTGGATCGGCCCTAATTCCTTGGTTCGTGATGATATATAACCTAGGAATTCTAGGAAATAATTATGTCATCGATGTAGAGTTAACAGATTTTACCGATAAATTGTATGTCGGACTCGTCTTCATTTTAATTTGATGGAATCCCGATGTAAGGTCGATTGTGATGAAAAACTTAGGATTCCCAAGAATTCCGATAGCGTTAAAGATGTCCAGGATAATATAAGTATCTGAGATGGTGGCGGCATTCAATCGCTTGACATCAATATCCACCCTTTATTTTTGTGTGCTGGAAGCGTCCGATTTTCTGTTCACTATCCAGATCGGTGAGTTATATGGGCTCCTTAATCCTTGCGACAAGTGTTAAGATCTTGCTTTGTTGTTTCAATGTGTCATCGCCAATTATGCCATCGAATGATTTTAATCCTATAATAAAACAAAAAATTCTATAACTGTGTCAATCCCTATGATTTTAAAAAATTCTCCACGTGTTTTTTTGCTGATTACAATTTCTCCTCTGCTGCTCTAGATTTGAATTTTGCATTGGTGGGAGTCGTATTTTCAGTTAATTGAAATCTGACGAAATTTTTATTGGCACCAGGATCAATCAGGAATTTAAGGGTGTTGCATACTGTACTATAATGTACTTGTGTGAATGAGATGAATGAATGGATTGAATGAATGTTGTGTGAATATAAGGTAAGGCTATGGACCGTAAAAGTGTCTATGCCAAGTCCTTTTAAAAAAAAAAAAATAAAAAAAAATAAAGGAAGTTGCCATTTGTTGATATTCTATATGTATGGTACGCATTCCCTTCAATTTGCCTGCATTGTAGCGATGGATATATATTCATTGGTTCTGATAGTTTGGGGTATGTGTTGGCCTTGGTGGTATCTTGATGTTTTGGAGCTGAATGTTATATACCATGTTCCTTTGTATGGTAACGTGATTTGGTTACGATCTTCCCGAAAATCGGGTGGATTTGGTCGTGAAAATATTTGGTTTATTGAGTCAGTTACTGCAAGTAATTGCGAAATTTCTATAGTTCAAATTCTGGATGAAATTCTCCAGGCAAGATGGGTAAGCATCCGGTAATGTTTGTGGTTTCTGGATGATCAGTATTCTCGATAAATCTCCGATTAGTCTGATAAAGACATCAAGGGCTCGGTTTCGATTCGTTTCGATGAGAACAGTATTTGTGTCGGTCGAATACCCTTCTGCGTTTTAGTCCCGATTTCGTCGCAGGTAATGAGTTTTTTTTAGAAAATTTCAACTTATCAACGTACTCGAACGATGTCGAAATCACATCCAAATATTTAGTTTTGTTACAGTTGCCTGATTAAAATATATTAATTCATGATACAAAAATTTACTAATTGATTGAATTATTCGGGTTCGTTTCTTACTCATAAAATTTTAAATTGAAGTCGTTTGTTCTGCCACTGTTTTTATTCTTTTCGCTTACCGTGTTTCAGTTAATATAAGGTAAAAAGACAACTGATCGCTTGGCTGAACATACTCCGGGGCCCAATTGGGTTGCACGGTGCAGATCTACGCATTATTTGTTGCAGCCTGGAGATTGTAGAGTGATCTTCCTGTGGTGCTTCTCTTTAACTTTCATAAATATACTATAGCCTCTAGTATGACACATCCAACTGTCATATGTGTCACTGTGTAGTGGTGCACATCATGCATTGGGACCTTTGAGTTAGAATCTTGTAATTCAGCTATTCTCTTATAAAGATCGCTATTATCCGGTAAGAAGGTGGCCAATTAATCGAGAGACCTATTGCTGATAAAAATGATAGATCAAATTAGCTTTTGATAGTTTTGTGACATTTCAGTGTAACCAAGCCAACTTTTAATGTTCGATTTTTCTTGACTGAATTTTTTCGTATCGGATACGAACCGTGTCCGGATTTACTGTTAAACGGCACCCTTCACCGATAACAAAACCCAAGTAATCAACCTGTTTTAAACAAAATTTGGACTTTTCCGCATTGATTGTAAGGCCGGCCTTAAAACGTTCAGTTAAAACGTTTATAATATGTTTATCAAACGAATAGGAGGTGATGAGAAGGTCGTCTAAATACACGAACACTCTGTCGTGGAGCTCATGAGCATAACCGTAAAGTGGTACAACGGTCGCCCAGGTACCGTGAAAGCCGTGTATTCTCGTTACTCGGGATCTAACGGTGCCTGCCAGAAGGAATCTTTGAGTTTTACCATATTGACGACCCAACAAACCTTCAATTAATGACAGTGCGTAGCATCTTTTTTGGTCAATTCATTTAATTTGCGCGCGTCCAAACATAGCCTTATATGCATTAACATACCAAGTATAAGAATTAAGGTACTTCTATGACACCTAATTCCAGCATTCTGTCTATTTCGTTGTACATTTCTTTTTGCACTCCGGTGGAAACCGCATAATGGCGTTATTTAATAAGAGCAGCATTGCCGACATGAATTTTGTGCGTGATTAAATTGGTTCGACCAAGACCCAAATTGTTGAAACTTGGGATCAGTATTATTGTTTTGTCTAAGATATTCTGCTCCTGAGGTGAAAGTATACAACGATTTAGATCAGTAGACTATATTGAGGTTTGGCTTAGTTCATTGATCATTATGGGAGCAATACTAAAGGTTTTACAAAAATCTATACCCCATAGGTAAAGTTTTTGTGTGAAACTAGCAACAACAAATAGTTTTAGAACCTTTTCTTTATTTTGGTATTTGGTATAGGCACTTTTATATAACCAAACACGCGTTGCTGCTGACCACTTTCCGTTGATATAATACAAGATAGGCTGTGAAGGAATATAGCAGACTCTGTTATAAATTTTTCAGACTATCCAGAAGCCCCCTAACTACATTACCTGCAATCTGGACTTCTTTATAGGGTCTGGTATCGTTGTTCGTGAACTACAGTTTCAGATATCAACCAGAAAGTTTTATCTGAATATGAATCAGCAATATTGGTAGATTAACTGGCTTCATAACTGGTAGTCATGTATGGATTGTAGTGGTGGTCATGATTATCACTTTTGGCTCACAACCGCAGGCTTGATATTTGGGTGAAATTTAAAATCCAAGCTAAACAAATCGCACTTAAAGTTTCCATTTACGGTGTTCGTTTGTACATCTCCAGTTGGCTTGTGGGTTATATCCGCTAATTCTTTCAAAACATGTACAGTTATTAGTCTTTGTTGAGGTTAATAGATCTCACAGATCGTGCCATTGCGATTACCATTGTACATTGGATGCCGAAGTATGCAGTTGTAGCATATAACCCATTGATGGTTGTATGAAGGTAGCTCATCTGCAGTTGCGAAAAGTAACGATTTAAACAGTTGATATTTTTCTTTGGTTAAAATTGGCCTATTATCAGAATTGCAGCACGTTACAGGCCGGCTTGATAGTAAGGTTGAATGGAACATTACTTGTTCACTATTCAAGACAAACACTTAGCATTGTTGGTAAATGTAATATACAAAGAATGGTATTATAGTTTGATCATGGAGGTTGTAAAGTATGTCTTATACGAGTTTCCATGTTTGACTTGATTTCCAGAGTTTCTGTACCGTTGATATAGGAAGAATTCTTATTTTGGAGATTGGGCAATTGAATTTGGCACCATATGGTTATCTCTACTTACCACAATTTTATTTAAATCATCCAACTATAGTGCGGGTGACAGGTTATTTATTATCCTTGATCAAAATGATGAGATCTTATTTGACTTAGTCAACCATCTTTTCTAACACTGTTGATTCAGTTTCTGGAGTTAGCACTATTTTCTGGAGGTTCTGGAGTTAGCACTATTTTTACCGATATTGCTATATACTGTCTACAATTGCGATACGCCTCGATTTGGGTCAATACTATTAATAGTTCTTCGTGGGTCAGTGTGATTTCCTCAATTATCCGCTTTACGTGATATTTCAGAGATGTGGGTGACTACTTCCTCCCAAAGCACACCGGAATGAGATGCAGATGGTGGTATAAAATGCCATGTCGTGCCATCATTAGCTGAGTCAAATCGCTTACAATTTCTAGATGTACCGCTCTTTCGCTATAGAAAACCTGACATGAGTAGGCCCTGTGCAAAGTCTATTCGCCAGTCGGTATGAATGGAAGTGATGGGGTTACTCGTTCTTGTAGGTAGGTCTGCCATTAATTGTAACTTGATGGTAGACTTGAAACAATAACATATACAGTTCACTTTTTTGTTTCTGATGCGAATTCTTCTTTTGCTAATTGTGATCCAGAATCTACGTGCAGTGTTTGTTCATGTGCTTCAACTATCTTAGCAGCTTAGTTATTCGGAGCTTTGGAGACAATACTATTAGATGCCTGGCCTCAGAAGATGAATTACAGATTGCGATGCAGCCTGCTACTCCCAGAATTTTCTAATCATTTATAAATGGGATAGAAGATTGCTTTTTGCAGATTCCAAATCATATTTTTGTAAACATAATTTCCATTTGGAATAATTCGTGTTGCATTTTCCTGAGCTTTCAAGAGTTTCAAAAGTAAGTAAGCAGTTATTCTTCAATTCTGTTGGGTGCGAACTCGTCTAGACGCCCAATCAACAGGAAATTTAATAAGAACTTATATGTCACCACCGCATTTGGTTTGATTGTACTTGTATTTCAAAAATTGTATATTAGTGACGAATGTCTCAAAATGCTAGAGGTAGAGGTTCTTTCGAAACTTGGATAAGACACCAAGTATATTTTACATATAGGTATATGTATATTATCGGATATTCTAATCGTGACTTAAATATTTGGCATGACACGCACGCAAACTTGTTTATAAACAAAATTCCAATCGCATACGTGCTCTAGTTCTAAATGACATTTTACGTTCTGTGCGTTAACGCGACAATTATACGAACTAAAAATAGTATAATGCTATGCCGAGTTATTACGTGCCCCACCGCATATAAACATCCGCTCACGACGTCATAAATTCATGAATTTTACCATCCAATCTCAAAATCTTATTTTTCGACCTTAACCGAATCTGTTTTCTTGATTTTTATTTATTGTGATTTTATTCTAATGAATTCAAAGTGCCACTGTTTACTATACAGTATTTTCCGTTTGTTGCAAAAATAATGAAATGCAAAAACCTCCACAATTCTAAATTTTTTTTTGGTTTACCATAAAACCATGTGATAAGAATAATTTATTTATTAATTTTATGATGGAATAAAAATTTACAATGACTTCCATCCAAAACTATAATGAGAGATAAGCGCACGCAGATGAACAACATTAAAAAGCAGTCAAGTTTTGATTGTATGCAAATTTCATAACCGTATGCCGTTCGCCATTACGTAAACATTTTCCATTACAACTCGTTTGATTGTTTATAAAATATAAAATAAAACCAAAACTATAAGTTTATTTGTTTATTTACAACAACACCAACCAAAAAATTAAATCCGAATAAAATTGTTAATTGGAAATTAAATCACCTCAAATTACCAAGTGACAAGTATTTGCTTAACTTGGCTATATATATCTTTATTATGTATGTACATTGTGCATGCATTAGGTACGCGAATATTGTGTAACATTTTGATATTTAAAAAGAAATTACCTGAAAAAAAAATCTCTTATTTACATTTCTTTTAAGAAATTCATTAATAATTATTTGTTATTTAACAATGAAATTGAAGGAAAAAGAAAATAAATTTCACCATTTCGCGCGGTGACAGCACTTATGTAAATCCAGTATCTATATATACATATATACATTTATAGGGTGGAGTATTGTGGGAAAATAATGGCGATGTATCTTATTTGTTAGCGCATTTACAATTTATATAATTCCGCAATTATCGAGTATACGCCAAAAGAGCTCTTGACGCGCATGTCTCAAGTGATCGAAGTTTTTTTTTTCCTTTCTCTCTGTGGGACCATCTAATTCTATTGGCTGCTACTGTTTTAATTTCCTTCCATGATTTGCCGAGATGTCTCGGTTCCGCTAGCACCGTTCGTTTCCACGTTACAGGTGGACATCCAACCTTCCTTTTCCATTGAGGGTTCCATTCTAAGGCCATACGTGTTACGTCACTTGCTGGTTTTCTTAGTGTATGTCCGATCCATCTCCACTTACGTTTCCTTATTTCATTTTCCATATTTACCTGATTAGTTACTCTATGGAGTTCCGCATTTGATATGGTATTGGGCCAGAAGCACTTTAGTATTCTTCTTAGACGTTTGTTGACAAATACTTGTGTTCGTAATCTGCCGATTTTGCTTCCACGTTTCGCAGCCATATAGGAGTACTGATTTTACACACGAGTTGAACACATTCGTATCTTGGTGTTACGGGAGAGGACAGATGCATTCCAGATTTTGTGTAACATGTTGTATGTCGTTCTGGCTTTGTTTATGCGCTTGTTAATGTCTTCCTCGGTTCCGCCTGTTTCTGCTATAGTGTACAACCTAAGTATACGAATTCCTTTACATCTTCTATATTTTGTTGGTTGACGCTTATTGGTGTGGTTATCGTAGTATTTATCCTCATCGTCTTGGTTTTCGTAATGTTTATTTTTAGACCAACTTATCTTTCGCTAAGTCCGATAGCTGTTCTATTTTCTGCTGCATGTCCGTGTATTTATGTGTTAGCAGGCATATAACATCAGCGTAATCCAAATCTTTAAGTTTTCCTGTTAGT
This sequence comes from Tipula unca, assembly GCA_951394425.1. Taxonomy (NCBI): domain Eukaryota; kingdom Metazoa; phylum Arthropoda; class Insecta; order Diptera; family Tipulidae; genus Tipula; species Tipula unca. The sequence continues at coordinate 180,987,665 of OX596382.1, read as the reverse complement.
CCCCATTGGATGTCATTAGGCGATTTGTGGTCCATTTTCCGCATGAGACTATCTAATACTACTAGGAACAGTAGTGGGGATAGTACGCATCCCTGTCTTACTCCATTGCTATTGTAATATGCATCACTTTGCTTGCTCTTGTATTGAACTCGGTTACCTGCATCATGGTACATCTATTGTATGAGTTCGATAATCTTATTTGGGATGCCCATTTCACAAAGTGTCTTCCATATTACGTTTCTGTGTATTGTATCGAATGCACGCTCAAAGTCAACGAAGAGGAGGTTTAGTGGGGAGTTCCATTCATTGGACTGTTCAATGATGATGCGGATCGTATTTATGGTCAGTGCAACTACGTCCCGGTCTGATCGTAGGTGATATTCTGTCGAGGATTATCATTGCTAACACCTTTATTGTTGTATTGAGTAGTGATATGCCTCGCCAATTTTTACATTCTCGTAGGTCTCCTTTCTTTGGAATCATTATGGTTAATCCCTCGTTCCATTTATGTGCTATTTTACCCGAATTCCATATTTCCGTTATGATCAGTGTTAGAGTCTTCACAGTTGTAGATGCGTCACCTTTGAATATTTCGGATGGTATGTTATCTATTCCAGCGGCTTTGTTATTCTTCATTTTCCCAATGATACTGCTAACTTCCCGTTCCGTTGGTGGATGGGTGTTGATTGTTTCGTTACGAGCATTATTGGGTAATTCGAAGTTTTCTGTGCTGTTTGCGATTTCCTCTCCGAAATATTCTTTCCATCTCTTTAACTGTCCCTCATCTGTTGTTAAGATTTGACCATAGGTGGTATATTGGTGTATTTTCATCATCCTTGAGAATATTTTCAGTGTATTTTCTTGCCATCTTTTTTACTTGTCTTGCCGTGTCTTCATATTTTCTTCTCACCTCCGGTGTATTTTGCTGGTTCATTTGCAGCTTAAGCTGTCGACGATCTTCAATTTTCTCCCATGTGCTGTCGCTTATCCATGGTTTGCGACTGTATTCTTTGTAACCGAGTGTGTTCACAGCAGATATAGGCTTCTTCGATTTGCTTCCATCGGTCTTCTATACTGGTGACACTGTTGGTTGCTAGATTTCATTCGAGCGCTTCACTGAAAATCTTCCTTGTATCGGGATCGTTTAGCCTTTAGATGTTGAATTTTCGTCTGTTTGTCTTAGTGCATCTCATAGCTACAGGCTTGATGTTGAACTGTGAAATTACCAAGTGATGGTCGCTGTGAATGTCTGCACCTCTCATTGCTCGGACGTCTTGTAATGATGTGAGAAATTTCTTGTTGATCATTACATGGTTTATTTGGTTTCTTGTTCTGCCATCAGGTGATGTCCATGTATACTTGTGTATATTCTTGTGTGGAAATTTACTGCCTCCTATGAATAGCTGGTTTGTGACACAGAAGTCGATGAGTCTTTCTTCATTATTGTTTCGTACAGAGTTCAGTGCTTCTTTACCCATGATGGTTGTCAGGTCAGTATTGTCAGTGCCAATTTTGGCGTTAAAATCTCCTTGAATAATTTCCACGTCATTTCTGTGCGTTCTTGCTATTGTGGATTGTAGTTGTTCGTAGAACTCATCTTTTCTTGCTTCATCTGCATCTTCTGTTGGGGCATAGCACTGGATGCCACAATTATTCTACTATTGACTGGTATCCATTCCATTAATGCTTTCTTTGATTTCGCTGTTGTTAATATGCCCACGCCTTGTTCATGTGTATCATCTCGTCCAGAGAATATCAGGTAGTTGCCTTCGCTTGTGTTAATTTAGCCACTGTTTTTCCATCTAACTTCACTAAGCCCTAGAATTTCGATGTTGTAACGTTTCATTTCCTTCTCTACTTGTGCCAACCATGATGTTTCCGTTAGAGTTCTGATGTTCCAATTTCCAATTCGTGTCCGTGTACGATAGCTCCTAGCCATTTTCCAGGGCTGCTAGAAAAGGCATACTGGCCTACCAGGGGGGAGGTTTTTGATTTTTTGTGTATTTTTTCTTTTCTTCTGCGATGTTCCCAAGCGGTAAAATTCCTCATTTCTATAAATAACTCCGTAAACAATCAAATACTTAAATTAGGATCTTTGCACATTTGTATCAAGTCTTATAAACATGTTCATGCAACGATTTATTTCAAATTTGTATTCTGGATGGTGGCCCCTGTGGTCGGAAGGCACTCAAATGTCTAATAAATCAAACTTGAATGAACATATTTTCCAAGAATACCAGCACAGTATCCTTTGCTTATCGTAGGAGCTCTAATACCCGGGCACGAGATTTATGATAGGCACATAGAACGTGCAGTCACTTAGGAAACCATTAGCGTTGGATGGCGTAATCACGGCAATGAACTCGTTGCTCTTCAAGAAACTCGTTGGCCTAAAAGTGGATACATATGTGGATTTCCAAGCAGTGTAAGCTTGGTTTGCGCATGAAGTTAGCCAACTGTGGAGAATTTAATCAAGCCGACTTGTTGATAACATAGGTCCGTACTCTCGACACTGATGATGGTGAGAGAATGATGTTCGCCTCGCGGAACTTTCCGTAGCAAAATTGAATCCATTTGTTAATTTGAAAATAGCGAGCTCGGTTTGTGCAGGATGTGATAACTTATCGGTCAGCAATCAAATATCAATAGGCAGCCATCATCATTTGGTCGCTGCAATGCTACAATTGAAATTTTCGTACATGTATGGGAACACAGCGAAACTGTGTTTCTGGTTTTGATAGTCGGATGACCAGGAGCATTATCCAAAACTAACAAAATCTTAAAACCTAATCCCTTTTTTTTGCAATTTCGTTCTGTTGTAGGGCAAAAATAATTGGTGAACCAGTCTTCAAGTAAAGATTTTGTAACCCACGCTTTCTTATTCGACCGCCACAATACTGGAAGATCGTTTTTGGAAACATTTTTAAGGGCTCGAAGATTTTTTGCACGGTACACAAGCATCGGTTTTAATTTGAAATCCCCTGCTGCATTTCTACATAATAAGAGTGTGAGACGGTCTTTTGAAATTCCATAACCTGGGCATGACCTTTAATTAGGTACAATAAAAGTGCATGACGGCAACCTTTTCCAAAATAATCCCGTTTCATGAACGTTAAAAATTGGTTCGTCTTTGTATAGCATTCTTGTTCGATTACAAATTGGTTCACTCAATTCGGTCGGATATTTTAAAGCAGTCTCTAGATCTGCACTGGCAGATTCGCTTACCACGCGAACATTGTGGATACCAGTTCGTTCTTTAAAACGAAAAACACACCCCCGGCTTGCCATGAAATTTTCATTAGTTTTATCACCTTCAACTTTTTCAGTATCAACAGCATCACCATGAATTTCCAAATGATTTTGTCACGGCCTATTTCAGCAAATGATGCACCTTCTTCGTGAAGTTTTATGATGGGTAACTTATGCTCTAAGATGAGCCATTTTCGTTTCTTGTTTAAAGAATCACTAAGACACGTTTGTACTCATACTGCACTTTTAATCAAAATTAATTTTATTTAAAAAGGGACTTGGAACTGTTTCACTGCATACATAAAACTGATATAAAACGCAATCCCCGAAAAATATAACATTCCCGCAAAAAATAAACCGAAACATGAAAAAACCGAGAGTTTGTTAAAAATTGTAAAAATAAAAATTGTCACGTGTGGTTTTTTAAAACCGGACTATAGTGAATCAGGACTAATCGAAGCCGGACCATGCAAGGTGAAAACCTCTGTGTCAACATCGACGCAGTACTCAACGCATCGAGTGAACACTTTACCGACCTGCTTGGTGTTCATCACGCGTCACAGGTGGAAGCGAAACCGTTCACCTGGGGGACTTCATTCATTCGGAGCTCCTGATATTCGGAGGGAATAATTTGTGGGACTGTCTTTTCGACCTAATTTGATTAGTATGGCGAATCAAAGTAATGCCTGATGAATGGAAAGTGGAAGCGCAAGAAGGGAGACCACTGGAAGTGGGAGAATTATAGTGGTATAGCTTTCCTTTGCATAGCATATACAAGTTGCTGTCCTGCATTGCATTGGATATATAGAGTCAGCCCTATAGCGGAGGGCTTTATTGGCCTTATCAAGGAGAATCTCGCCCGAATCAATCAGTTACTGATCAAATATTATCAGGTGTTCCTGGATTTCAGGCAAGCCTATGACTCAATCAATCGAGAGAGTTTGTGGTCTGCCCAAGAATACCTTTGAATGATAATAAAATTGGTACGAGGATATTATTCCTCATTGGTGGATGAGGATATTAAAGTGCGTCTGGCAGCTGGCAGTCATGCTTAATATCCTCTAAGGTCACTGCTGTAATTTGAAAACCTGAAAGTTGGGCGCTGGCTCAGACACGTGCTGATCTGGGGCGAATTGTGCACCGATCACTGAAAGGATCGAATTGAATGAAATGTATTTACGATGTAGAGAACAACTTAGCTTCTTCAGATTGTCTAAGACAGTATGAAGATCAGACTCAGGATCAAAATCGTTGGAACCAAATTGTTGACTCAGTAAGGGGCCAATAATGGCCTTTAGAAAACCGTTATTATTATTACATCGAAAATTAATAAATTCGAAGACCCACCGGACTTTTGTCGAATTCTATGTAGGTACATTAAATTCTGAATTAGAAATCTCAAAAGATTTATTATTTTCAAAATACGAATCTCACTTTCAAATTTTCAATTTTATACGTTAAATTTGATCCCGAAAATCAAAACTCGTTGAAGTAATTTTAAATATTTTTCGACTGCATGCGCATATAAAAATTTTAATTAATTGAACACATGCAAGTTCTATACTACATAAATGTTCCATTGAGACTTCGAATTACCGTGCTCCGACTGTATTACTTTAAAGAGCGACCTTGACCAAAAAAGAAATATAATTGTGTACGTGGCTCAAATTTCGATGAGGATGCATTTCATAAATAACTAACTATATATACAGTATATATATATAGGTATAACCTGTACAAAATTATAATTGTATTGTCTAAAGATCAATGTCTCAAAACAACAGTTAATTAGTATAATGTAAACCATAATATGTCAAACGCTCAAGTGTTTATATAACATAACGAGTATATACCTTCTTCGAAAATATTTATTTATGTATGTACGTATATACGTATGTACAAATGTACATATGCTACATAAACAGATGTATGCAAAGTACATAGACTGAAATATAATTAAGCGGGTGCGAGCTGGTACTTTACCAAAAATACAATAAACTCGTTATCGTATTTTATTTGAATATTTAATTACACAAATTTTTGTGTCTATCAACTACATATACATATGTGCATACATCACGATCGATCGATAGTTAAATAAAATCTTGAATCAAAATATTTGCCTACCAAAAATATTTTATCAAACAACATAAGTATTTTCTATACTTACATAGTTTGTATAGCGCAAGAGCGCGCATATTTAGATAAAGTTGTCATTTTGTGCGGTTTTGGAATTTACGTTAAATTTCCTTATTGATAAACTCATGTGACGTATTTTCGAATTTTTTGATATTAAAAAATGTCACACTCGCGATTTCCATTTAAGTAGATCGCGCTTGCATAACAAATATGTAAATACGTATATATGCCCGAATTCAGTTACGCGGTTAGCTCACATTCGATAACTAATCATAATTTTTTATGATTCGAAACGATCGTGAAACTATTTAGAAAATTTTAATTTATTTAACTAAATAAATAATTCGTGTGATAAGATCGACATAGCTAATTATTTAATTATGAGTTTTAAGTATTTTTAGTGGAATTGTGGATTTGGTAATTTCTATATATATATATGAGTGTTTGGTTTATGCTGGTTTAGCGACACGATAAGAGCTTGAATATAATATGCGATATATAGGTAGTATATGATTTGGTTTTGGTTTAAGCGTGAAATTTGCAATTGATATTTGTAAATAGATTGAAAAATAAAGACGAGTTAAATATTTATATTGTGTATATAAGTACATATTACTGAGAAGAGCATCATGACAATATTTGTACGGGTTTTTGCTGCACTATTATGCGGATATAGAAGAATAATTTGAACAAGTTTGATCACAATTATATGAAATTTACGCAATCCTGTGATAAAAAATCGTGAATTAATTTTTTGACATTTGCTTGATATTTATTCCCCTAAATTCACGATTTTTTATTATGCTGTCCAAAATGTGTAATAAATCTCCCCACCCGATGAATTTTTCCCCACGTCATATATGTCAATTTTAGTTTTCATAACCTCAAATTTTCTGTGACAACTAAAAAATTGCACAGAAAATTTAAAAAATTTAATATTAAAATAATGGATTGTTATTGGATTTTAATTTAAATTTAAATTAAAAGATTTAAATATTACGGACAATTTAGCTATCCGGATTGGAAAACAATCGATCCAACGCCAGATATTCATATATACGTTGTTTGGTGCATTTGATTTGAAATTCTTTCAAGGGAAACTACAGTGTGTCGCGTTGGAATGGAGTAAACGCATGTACAACTGTGCGGGAATAGGTATGCAGTGCACGATACGATTAAGTGAACCACTTTTAAAATTGAGATCACGGAAACATTTGATTGAATCGCTTTTGGTAGAATATTTTAGATTTTGTTTATCCTTATATCAACTAACCTCTACAATTTGTGTTACAGCACGAAATGATACACGCATATTTGTTTAATCGAGGAATCCGCGAAGGAAATGGGGGACATGGACCCAATTTTCAAAAAATGATGGAAGAAATTAATCGAGCAGCAGGAAGGAACATTACAGTATACCACACATTTTATGATGAAGTTAATCTGTATAAAACTCATTGGGGGCGTTGCAATGGTATATGCCAGCACCGTAAACTTAAATAAATTTTTTGGTTACATTAAGCGCACATATAACCGAGCACCAGGTTCAAGCGATACGTGGTGGAAAACTCACCATGAATTGTGCTGGGGAACTTTGAAAAAATTAGATAACCTAAGAAGACTAACCCCAATAATCCAATTTCGTCTAGAGGAAGAGTTAAACGCAGAACTGCTATGGCAAAAGGTGAGATCAAAGCAAATAATGTTCCAGATATAAGGAAGTTCTTTCCAACAAATCAAGTCAGTCCGATAGAAAATCTTGGTAACTAAGTTGGTAGTTGGATTTAAAGATTTACCGATCAGTGATGACGAATCTCCCGCACATTCCAATAACAAATCAATTTAACCATTGACTGGCCGAGGTAGATACCTTTCTGATATTCCACCCGCTAAACCGAATGAAAATGTTAATCATATACAGTTCGTGATCTGTGAGCAAAATGGTACGGTAGTAGTGGTTTGAAAGATGTTCCAGATTTAAAACGGCCTCGATTGGTCGAAGAAAATAGTGAGGATGATTTAATCCTAATTGAAGAAAAACATCCAACTGTCGAATTATTGGACAGTGATGAAGAAGTCGCGAGACGCGGCACCATAAGAGCTCTCACTGACCAAACGATCCAAGAAAGACAAGAAGAGATATTAAACGACATGAAGAAAACCGCACAAATAATTTCAGCGCTGATGAAGACGATACCGATGGGATCTAATCGATAAAGAAGTTTTATTTATTTGGTGAGGACACACTTTTGAATCGATATCAAACTACGTCAACATCCCGAAACACTGACTTGATATGCTTAACGGAAAATAATATAATTCATTGTCCATTATGCCAAGATCGTCTATCACGTAACGATTCAGCGATCCATCTCGAGGGTTGTATGCGGGCATAAAAGTCGAGGTCAGACCAGTTAAATATAATGTACCACGAAAATCACCATTTTATAAAAATAAACCAGTTAAAATTGACGCTGTGATTGAGGATGATTCAAATGTTGAGCTGCATATTTGGTAACTGTTTGCCCTGTTTATAATCAACTACAACAAGGTGATATCAATGTTCATTTAGATCTTTGCTTAGTTGTATCATTTGAAGGTTAGATGGATATTTTATTGCATTTTGTAACAAAAACTAGTAGGTTTTCTTTGTGTGTATTGTTTATCTGCGGTTTAATATCTAATCTAAATGAAGACGTTGGTATTCAATATGATTTTTGCACCAAAAATAGTATTTTTTTGTTCAAGAGAAACGTTTATTTTATTCATTGTTTTAAACAATTTCACTATAATATCTCCATATCGAGCTGTACCAGCTTTAACTTCACCTATTTTACTAATGATTTCGAAATTCTTAAGATCACCCACTGTATGGAATTTTTTATGATGCTCTGTTAATCTGAAAATTTAAAAAATTTTATATTAAAATAATGGATCCGATAATCCTTTTAATGTCACGTAATTATTATTGTAAGTATTAATAATTTTAGAATATATTATATTATGTATATATAAATCACAAGTTGCACATGCGTACACAAATTATTCGATAGCTGTCAAAAATTATCATGGTAATAGACTCGAATAATTTGGGTGTGTTCGGTATTTTCAAGTAAATATCAAAAAATTAATTCACGATTTTTTATCACACGATTCGGACACAGTCTAAGTGAAAAAACTGTTATAATTGAGTTGAATTGGATACTTTGCAATATTGTAAATGTAATGATAAACTGAAAGAGTAGTGAATAAAGAGCGGTCAAACGAAGAACACGTTTTAATAATAAAAAACCCTATAGATATAAAATGAAAGAAGGGGTAGTTGTTGCCACACCTGAGTCGACTTCATTTCAAAAGGTCAAATGCACTTGGGTCGGCCCGTGACCTACTTAGCGTGACACTTATAGATGGGTAATACACTTGGATCGACCTACAACACTTAGGTCGGACCGAGACACTTGGGTCGGACCGTGACACTTGGGTGATTCAAGTATAATGGGTAAAATACGTGTGAATGTTAAGTTAAATGAAAGCGAAACTGTTTTCAAAGTTGATTTAATTATTACTGATTCACCCAAATGAATGAATATGTTGTGTGGCCGAGATTGATTAGATTTGTTGTTCCCACATTGGAGAAATTCATTTAGAGTAAATATGATTATAGAAGGGTTATGGATGAATGTAATGGGTTTCGTTATGAAATCCTACCGCAAATAAAAAAATTAAGGGATTCGAAGTTAATTATAATTTAGTTAATGACCATCTTTCACAAAGCATATGTATGTTGCCATTTAACTAATGAGATTTGGTTGAAACAGAATTAGGTGTATTGAAAACCAGTGGTATTATCGAAAAAAATGAATATTCATAGTGGGTTTCACCAATTGTAGTAGTACCAAAGCCAAATAATAAAATTTGGTTATGTATTGACTGTTCAGTGACTGTAAATAAATTTATTAAAGCCCAATATTACTCCTTGCCAGTCATTGATGGGGTTTTTGCACGTTTGGTGTAATTATTATGTATCTTTAGAGTTGAAAGGCCGCGTATAATCAATTGATGATTAGTACAAGCGCAGAATATAAAGGTGATAAATACACATAATGGTTTGTATAAATACAAACGATCAAGTTTTAAAGGATATTCCTAAGACGCTTGCGTATTTTGATGATATATTAATAGGCGCTGAATCATTACGGGAGTTGCATGTAAAACTGTTAGTGGTATTAGATCGTCTGCAAAAGTTTAATGTGAAAGTGAATTTAGACAAGTGTAGATTTTTTGTTGATAAACTTACATATCTGAAACGTGATGTATCGTTACAAGGTGTTAGTCTAAGCAGATGAAAAATTGAAGCTATCCGTAAATACACCACACCCTACAAACCTTACACAACTCAAATCCTTTGTCGGTTTGTTTAATTAACACTCGAAATTTATGCCACGATTAAATCTAAAGTGTCGGGTATTTTATCAATTATTCCAAAAGGGAGCAAAATGGCATTTGGATGCAAGTGACAAAGGGTTAAGTGGAATAATGTGTCATACTGTCAATGGTTTAGAGAGGCCAGTAATTTTTGCATCACGGACATTGACGGCAGCCGAAAGTTAGCAATAGTATTTGCAATGGAAAAGTTTTATAAATATGTATTTGGTCGTCAAGTTTTAGTTTATACTGATCATAAGCCACTAGTAGGTATATACTTTCAAATAAAAGAGGTCAGGTAGCAGTTTTAGTTACTAGGTTATTAAAGATATTTAAATATTAGATTTTGTGGTAAACAGACAGTCTTAGTCGAATCCCAATTAAAGATATAATTTCGGATGACGATTATGTAAAGGAGCATAGAATGGAAATCAACAATATTGAAGAAACAGATATAATTAATTAAGACTTGCGGAACTGATTCGTAGCGAAACTAAAAAAGATATACATTCTTACAAGAATGAATTTAAAATAGATAGATCCTCACTCATTACAGGAGAAATGAAAATATTACCACGGAAGGCATCAATAAGGACATTGCTAATTTTGTGAATGAATGTGAAGTATGTCAGTTGACTCGGAATGAAAAATCAAATCAAACATTTACTTAATGGCCAGAATGTAACTATATCCCTTTGAACGAGTTCATATTAATTTTTTTCATTTTTATGGGGAAGAATTTTGATTTTTGAAACGAATAGAAGACGTTTTAATAATAAAAACCGTAGATATATAAACAATAATTTCGACAGTTTTCAGAAACTAAGTAAATTTATTTCCAGCACAGCACATGTGTAACGCATACTAACCATATTGCAGTTAAACCGAATTTCTTCTCATGTTTCAATTTAGTTTGTGCTGAGTTAAACTGAATTCATAATATTAATTTTTAATTCAGAATGTTCCTCTCGAGAATCAGCAAAGAATGTTTTATATATAGAAAATGAAATTATTGGAATGGTATCGGATGCCCATCTACTAGTGCTTCTCGTATTTCAAAATATTCTAGATATTCCAAGATCCTAACAATATCCTTACCATGTGTAACGAGTGGAAGTATGTTTAGCGCAGCTCACCATGGCAAGAGGGTCATCGAAACAAGGATCACATTCCATTTTTAAATAAAATATTGTGAACTGACGAATTCAATTTTAAGCGAACGGGGATCCACAATTTAAACTGTTGGGCCTGCATGTTCACCTTAGATTTATTTAGCGAAGGGCTTTTATATATACAATCAATTTTATATCGCAATATAACTTTTAACAATCACAAGACGATTACTTTGAATATAATCACCCCGGTCAGATTGCTCTTCAGCTTCAATTGCTCACGCAAAACTAATAATTTTGTTGCGCTGCAGCTTTATATTAGTCCATCCACCCTTTAGTTACTGACAACCTTTTTAACAACAATTTTTTTTTTGTGTGTATAATTTTGTCAATTATACGCATCAGTAATGGTTTTTGCCACAGTGGACTGATCTATCGCTAAGTCTGCACTAACGCCAATCTGAAAGCCCACAGATCTCTTATACATCTTACAAATTTCTAAACCGCTATTCACATGAAAGAGCTCTAAATATTCGCCACGAAAATGGTCAAACAACCATTGAACATGTTTCCGAGTGAATCGATAAGTGACTTTTGACCCATTTTGTACAATTTTGATTCTTGAATATTTAGGTATTCTATACATGTGCATTCGACGAGGTTAAGACTACTAGAGCTATACTAGAATTCAAATTCGCAAAGAGAAACACGCATTAAGTATTTCTTTCTAATAATAAGAACTCATTTGGGTTTGTTCTCAACTGTATAAAGTTTAAACTCAGTTTTGAGTAATATTTCCTTCAAATTTCGTTTTTCAGAATCTTATGAAAAACCCAGAACTCAAAAACATAAAAGATCTGATGTGGCATGATCCAAAGTTTTAACACGGTTCACAAATTATGCCACGTGTGGACGATAAGTGGCCGGCATCGATCGCTCATGCTTAGAGGACTGTATACCGTCTGCGGGAATCGAGTTATCGCCAGGATTCGATTAATTTACCAGATTACCAATAAACCAGTGAAGTCAGATAAAACAAAAAATCTGAAAAAATACATACAATCATAAGATGATCAACCAACAAAATATTTTGTACTCACGTGACAACATTGACTCAAAGATTAATGAAATCGATATACCGTTAAAATGTTTCGGCGGTCCAAAACCAAAAACGATAAAATACTGTAGAAATATGTCACAGATAATCTCTGGTCTGCTGATTTTGCGATCGAGCAATTTGCTGGATGAAGTGCCCATAAAGAATTGGTATATTAATACCAAACTGTGATAGTATTTGGAACAGTTGTTCTAAGTATGTAAAGTTTGTGTTGGGTACCACAAAAAAGTCGTTTATTCCGTTTAAAGACCAAACGGCAATCTCTTGAATTCGTATAACACGAAAGGTGTGGTTGTAGCCCTTTTGTGTACGCCTTCGGGTACGAAAGGAATTAAATGATATGGTGCGCAGTCAAATCTAGTATATAAAAGATTGTATATCGGATAACGAACTAGATTACCTCCGATAATCTTTCTTGGTCACCTTAGATTTCTTCTTCCCTCAGAGCTACTCTCAGGCGTTTAATTGCTCTGTGGCTTTTGCTATTTTAATTAATTTTTCAGAAATACTGATATTGGGCGTAGTTTTTTCTCCTGCTATTGCCAAAGTATCTTTTAGAACATCACCTGTAACATCAATATCTGACGATATACTAAGAGGAACATCTAGTTGGAAATTCAGTTCTATTAGATTTCAATTTTCTATATGTCTGTCACTTAGTTTGTTTATTTGTTGGGAATTTTGATTAATCTGTATATAGGGCGCCCAGCCTCACTATGAACGAAAGTCAATGCAATTTAGAATTTGCTTTTTATCCGTAGTCCAGTATGTTAAATCCTGTCTGAAACTTATGTGTCAGATGGTTAAAATAATACATGAACTGCTGTACTTTTATTGTGTGTATACTGCTAATATCAACACGAGAGAACATAAATTATGTTCCACAAAATATTTCAAACCAAAAAACTATGATTAAATTATACACAAATTGTCACTGAAAAATAACTCAACCACTCTGGTTACATCAAGTAAATGTTAAATAAATTTAATTAGATGCGATGTTAGCAAATAAATTATCTGAACATATGTTCCACAATTTTAGTTCTCGCTTTACAAGATTCAATAAGCAAATGTTAAGAACCATCCTTCTAGAAAGTGTCGTTCAAAATATTTTAGATCATTAGTAAAACATCAACATACAAAACTGGATGAATAAAGCAGAATGGTCAATTTATGTTCCACAAATATCTACCATAGCCATTTTAGATAATTGTATATAACCGCACAGAATATTCATGACGTATAAATGTATAGGTTCCACAATTTATCCACATAATAAATTAATATAGTTTTGAAAACAAGTATTTTTCCCAGGGATTTCGTAGCCTTTTAGATTTGTGTTTTGTGTGCGGGTATAATACACACATAAATAATCCTCCCACATTATCGGTTGTATTTTGTATATAAAATAATTTTTTGTTCAAAATATCCAAAGCTTATACAAAATAGCAAATTTTGATATTCTTAACATTCATTTAGCAAGCCTTAGAACAACACCTGAATTGATTTTCTTTATCAGCAATTCGGATCTATTCAACTGAATCTATAGATAATGAATTTAAATTACCAAATTATAATTTTAAAGATCGTGCGCTGTTATAGTATTTATGCTTATCCATACACATACAATTTTTATTAATTCCTCATTTATCTATATTCAATCAAACTGGCTGATCTGCTTATGTTCTAGAAGTTCAACTAGAAAAATATGTGTAGAGTTCGGAATCAATATTAATATTCGATGTATCCAGATGAAGCGGTGTATAACGAAATATAATCCCACAATTCCGTTGTTTCGAGATGGTAAATTGCTACGGCACAAGTGATCTACAAATTCAATTTATTTAGTTTAAGTGATGATATTTAACCTAAATATTAGTGCATTCGAAAATATTATTTCAAACCGCCGGTTAATTTTAGGTTCTATTTGTATAAAACAAATCCAGTGAATGATTATTTTAACAAAAGTAACCAGCAAACCGGCTCCTCCCGCCAAAGCCTAGAGAAAAAAAAACAGAAACACTGAGTCTTACTGTCTAACCTTTCTTGATTTTGTCGTTCAACAAGAAGTTCACATTAGTACGTTAAGGGAGTTTTTTTTTATTTGAAGTAAAAAAAGTTTTCAAACATACAAAAATGTAAGACCTTACGATTTTTCATTTCCAGAGTCTATTATGCTTTTCAGCATCAATGGTTTGAATGCTAAATTTGTATTGCATCACAATCCAAAATTCAATTGGAATCTCCAACTAAAACGACTCTTGATTTTATATCTGAAAATATATCTGAAATAAAATAATTCGAAGCAAATGGTAGCAATTTTGTATTTTTCGGAAAAAACTGAACATGTCGAAATCGTGTACCATTTGTTTGCCAGAAGTCTTCGGTGAAATATTTGAACGGTCTAAACATCGAATATCGAAATCGCAAACAGCACAGAAAAGTTCGAATTACCCAATAATGCTCTTAACGAAACAATCAACACCCATCCACCAACGGAACGGGAAGTTAGCAGTATCATTGGAAAAATGAAGAATAACAACGCCGCTGGAATAGACACCATACCATCCGAAATATTCAAAGGTGACGCATCTACAACTGTGAAGACTCTAACACCGATCATAACGGAAATATGGAATTCGGGTAAGATACCACATAAATGAAAAGAGGGGTTAACCATAATGACTCCAAAGAAAGGAGACCTAAGAGAATGTAAAAATTGGCGAGGCATATCACTACTCAATACAACAATAAAGGTGTTAGCAATGATAATCCTCGACAGAATATCACCTATGATCAATTCGAAATTGAGGAAAGAACAGGCTTCAGACCGGGACGTAGTTGCACTGACCATATAAATACGATCCCCATCATCTTTGAACAGTCCAATGAATGGAACTCCCCACTATACCTCCTCTTCGTGGACTTTGAGCGTGCATTCGATACAATAGATAGAAACGTAATATGGAAGACACTTTGTGAAATGGGCATCCCAAATAAGATTATCGAACTCGTACAAGAGATGTACCATGATGCAGGTAACCGAGTTCAATACAAAAGCAAGCAAAGTGATGCATATTACAATAGCAATGGAGTAATACAGGGATTTTGGAGAGCTGTCTGCTCCTTGGAGAGCTGTCTGCTCCTTCTTGGATCGCTAGATCCGACACAGTAAAGCATCTGGGTGTCATTCTGGACAAAAAACTCTCCTGGAAATCTCATATTGAAACAAAACTGCAAAAGGTCACTTCCATTTTCTGGCAGTGTAGAAGAGCATTTGGGAAGTCCTGGGGTCTGATCCCCAAAATGCTGATGTTTATTTACAAATCTCTAGCTTTACCTATGTTATCTTACGCGTCCGTTGTTTAGTGGTCTGTGGTTCAGTCAGTTTCTGTCATTGCGAAGCTTAATAGCATACAAGGTATGGCTTGTCGAGCTATTACGGGCGCTATGTCCTATTCTTCTATACTTGCTTTGCATGCAATTTTATTTCTGCCCCCACTGCAGTCGGTCATTCTAGGCTCGGCATGCTCCGCTGCGTTTCGCCTGCGGTGTATTGGTGCGTGGAACGGAGGCCAAGACCTGATCACAGGGCATAGACTAATCTACAATTTATTCAGCTCATATATACCAGAAATTAATATGGTTAATGACAAATTGTTGCCAGAATTCTGCTTTGATATCTCTTTCTCGGTGGTTTATCCAACGAGGAACTCGTAGTCGTCTCAAGAACTCAAGGACTGGGTGGCTCAGTCGCTAGTGTTTTTTGCTGACGGGTCTCACTCTAATTTTGGTGAAGGTTTTGGAACCTATTGTCCTGAACATGACCTACAATCATGTGGGAGTCTACGCCGGAACTGAACTGTATTCCAAGCGGAGCTGATTGCACTCACACGTTGTGCGATTGACGCTTCTAACCTCGCTGTTTTCGGAAAAGACATTATTCTATGCAGTGACAGTAAACCTATTCTCAATTCATTACGAAATCCTATGATCACTTCCAAACTGGTCAAGGACTGTAAACATTTTATTAACGTCCTTTGTTCTAATAATCGTGTCAGAGTTATGTGGGTTCCGGCTCATTGTGGCATTGAAGGTAATCAGATAGCTGATGTTTTATCTAAAACAGGTTCAAGGATGGAATTCATTGGACCTGAACCGGCAGTGCCCCTGACCTTTAATTGTGGTAAGGAAGCTATTAAAAACTATATGTTTTTGCAGGCTAAGCGTAATTGGCTAGCTTCTCCTACATAATTCATCCTACTCAAAGTTTGCTCTATCCTTGAAGAAAGTCCAACTGAGAGTTCTGGTCGCTATTCTGACCGGCCATGGTCGTTTTAAACTCCATTTAAAAAGAATGGAACTTGTCCAAGATTCCTTGTGTGACAACTGTCTTGAAGATGACGATGACAGCATTCACTTTGTCTGCGGCTGACCCGCTTTCGAGATAGTTAGGTCCCGATTTCTTAATTATAGATCTTTAAATGTAGGTCAATTGTCATCCCTACCATGGTTTAAGCTGTTACAGTTTGCCAGAGCAGCCAAGCGCATTTGCGAATTATGATAGAACACTCGGTTTACACCATGGGCCCAGAGTGGCATTGAGTGCGGAACCTGCTTAGGTCCCAGCCAACTTTAATAATAAAGACAGGGATGCGTAATCACCCCACTACTGTTCCTAGTAGTATTAGATAGTCTAATGCGAAAAATGGACCACAAATCGCCCAATGGCATCCAATGGGGACTAACAGGAAAACTTAACGGTTTGGATTACGCTGATGATATATGCCTGCTAACACATAAATACACGGACATGCAGCAGAAAATAGAACAGCTATCGGACTTAGCGAAAGATAAGTTGGTCTTAAAATAAACATTACGAAAACCAAGACGATGAGGATAAATACTACGATAACCACACCAATAAGCGCCAACCAACAAAATATAAAAGATGTAAAGGAACTCGTATACTTAGGTTGTACACAAGCACACACAGGCGGAACCGAGGAAGACATTAACAAGCGCATAAACAAAGCCAGAACGACATACAACATGTTACACAAAATCTGGAATGCATCTGTCCTCTCCCGTAACACCAAGATACGAATGTGTTCAACTCGTGTGTAAAATCAGTACTCCTATATGGCTGCGAATCGTGGTAGCAAAATCGGCAGATTACGAACAAACTACAAGTATTTGTCAACAAATGTCTAAGAAGAATACTAAAGTGCTACTAGCCCAATACCATATCAAATGCGGAACTCCATAGAGTAACTAATCAAGGAAATATGGAAAATGAAATAAGGAAACCTAAGTGGAGATGGATCGAACATACACTAAGAAAACCAGCAAGTGACGTAACATGCATGGGCTTAGAATGGAACCCTCAATGGAAAAGGAAGGTTGGACGTTCATCTGTAACGTGGAAACGAACGGTGCTAGCGGAAGCGAAACATCTCGGCAAATCATGGAAGGAAATTAAAACAGTAGCAGCCAATAGAGTTAGATGGTCCCACCTATAGTAGACGCCCTATGCTCCTAAATTGGAGATAGGGAAAAAAAAAAACATCGAATATATGTTGCGAGGTCAACGTTTTTCGTCACTTGAAAAAGCGGTTTTGCGTTCAAAATGCATGTTTTGGGGTACCTCAATGAAAGTAGAAAAAAGCATCGAAAATTGGTTCAAACGTATGCAAAAGTGTTTTGATCTTCATGGTGACTATTTTAAAAAACAATAAAGCCTTTTCGATATAAATAAATATTTGTTTTTGTTCTCTAATCCCGAAATATAAAAGGCAACCCACGTATGTATGTCGATAACCCGTTACTTTAAATACTTGAACCTCATATAGTCAATTGTCGCCTGTAATTTAGCTCCAATGATGCAAAAAAAACATGTAAAGCATGTTTTGGTTCAAATGTAAATGAAATTAAAGTCATTAAAACAATATTTCATACCATATTTTAACACCAAATTTCAACTATTGCCCATAAGAATGTAAGCACAGCAGAACTGCTGTTCAGGTGCATAACTTCTATATTGGTCTATCGAGCAAATATCACAGAGGATCGAGAGGTACATGCAACATAGATTCTTCATCCTTGACTTTGCTCGGTATGATGATATCTATATGACATTCTGAGGAAAGTGCAGAATGTATGAACCAGTGCAGGCTGGCATGACGCTCTTCAACTATAGAAAAATGTATTAGGTGTGGCAGCAATGTTATTATTCGAAATATAAAATTTCTCAATCCAAAAATCAAAACAGTTGTTCCGTTTAAGTTCCTTTTCAAAATAATTTGATTGGGAAATTTTATGATTGAAATAGTTTTGTCTGGTATTCCCGTATAGTCGATCACAACACGCAGCAAAATATAAATTTCCAGATAAAATTATAATTAATTTTTAAAACAGGCATACAATTCAATTTATATAGCAATTTATATAAGGATGACTTGGGCCCGAGTTCGAAGGGCAAAAAAAGCCTATGCCAAATGTATGCTAAGTGTTGGCGCTTTATACTATGTAGAGAAGTTGGTTAAGAAACAGGTCAATATAGTTGATCCAAACGTGCATCGCTAGTGTTCCAAAAATTGGTATTGGTACCACCTTTAGCAAATATAAAAAATAGTACACTGCATCACGCATCATATAATTAATTTTCTTCTTTTTTTAAAGATTTCATATAATTATGTTACACCTGAAAAATGGTAACTCTCCGACTATTTTCGAAAACTGAATTATAGTCAAGTTTGATAAGAGAATAATGTGAAGTTTTTCATAAAGAAATTTACAATTTTGTTTCGAAAAACATAATTCACCGAAAACGCAATTCTCGGAAAACGACAATTCACCAAAAACAACAATTCACTGAGAACGATAATTCACCGAAAACTACGATTCATCGAAAACAATAATTCAGCGACAACGACAATTCACTGAAAACAACAATCCACCGAATACGACACTTCACCGACAGTGAGAATTCACCGAAATCGACAATTTACCGATAACGACATTTCACAGAAATCACAAATTCACCGAAAACGAAAATTAACCCAAACCGAGAATTCACCGAAAACCACAATTCATCGAAAACGAAAATACATGAGAACTACCATATACCGATTATAATGAATTCGAATTCTTTGATGGAAACAGGATTCTAAAACGATTTTTGGATAAAGTTCTGAAATAGGGCAATTTGGAACGAAACTTGACAAGTTTAAAACGGTTCTTGGATAGAATTCTTTAATATCGCCATCTGGAACGGAACTAAGTCAATCCTTGACCGATTATCATGGGGAACAATAGTTACATGTGTGCGCCAAGGAAATTGGAAGGTTGCGGAAAAAACCCATCTTGAGAAAAATGTCCACGGCTTCGTTCACCTTTGTTATTCCATTCTAGACCCTTGCGTTCTATTACGTTTTAAATCTCTCTTTTTTTTGCACACGTTGTTCACACACTATATACCACTTTTGTTGAAACAATTGTTCCGTTTTTTTCGGACCTTGTCTTTAATTACGCTTCGAATTTTTAGAACCGTTCGTTGGTATTGTTTCAGCGATACTAAAATCAAACTGGATCGGAGTCGCACCATTATGCATAACGAGTACATTTTGCAGCGTTAATGTATCGTCACATCGTATATTGCGGTATCATAAAGCGATGTGGCATCATATTCGCTATCAGCTATTTCTGATGTAATGCTCACCACACTTATTATCGAATCTAATAGCTCATCCACACATGAGGGCGGCTGTTTATTGTATAAATTTCAAATTGAATTCACACTTTCAAGACTGCCACGATTCGTTTGTGTATATATGCCCCAATTCGCAACGCGCTATACTAATCCAGCTGGTAATGATTTTTTCCCGATTTCGTGAAAGCTGAGGGCTATGCGGCATCTGAAACTACCCAAAAATGCTTAAATTTTCCATTGCTGATGGTGGCCGAAGGTAGTATGCTCAAGATCCATGCTAGTTACACTGTCGGTCATTTTCTTCGACAAATTACGTAGGTTAGGTTAGGTCAGGCAAAGCCATCTTAATATATAAAACCTCCATGTTGAGCGATATTTTCAAACGAGCTTTTTTTATTTAACCAGAAAATATGTAATTTACAAAGAAGTCTATGCAATCCCATGGCAAAACATACAAACTTATTTTGAATTGTTCAACTATTAATAGTGAGAGCTTTTAATATTTTATTACATAAAGTAATAGATAAAGAATTGAATTAGGTGATGGCCAGGGTTATTTTTCGAAATTATATTAATTAAACATAATTTTTATGATTATAAAATAACAAATATATATCTGATATATTCTAATATTCTCTTTCAATATACTGCATTCACTCCAACACAGAAATAAAATAGTTCGATTCAAAATCTAAACATCGAAAAATATGTATAAAAATTTCTCATTAAACCAAAATAAAAATATTGATCGTATCGATCAAATAAATGATAAAATGTTGTGTTTTGTTTTGAAGATTACAAAAGGTTACATAATTTATATACAATATGTCAATTAGGATTAGGAGAGGGACAATTTGATCACGCTCTCAATATTATTTTTTATACAACAATTTTTTGTTGTTGGTGTGAAATAAAAAATTGTGTTCATATATTTTTTCTCGTTTTTTGCGTTGTTTTATGATCATTATGTTTGTTCCATTTTTTAAAAATTCATTGATGTTTTCTTCTTTTGGTTTATTTGTTTGATGGGAATAAATTATTTTGTTGGTTATGTACACGATGTCCCTTTCTTACAAATTTTTATTATATTTCTATTTGAGCTTTATTAGAGAATAAAGTATCTTATTTTCCCTTAATTAATACAATAAAATGGAAAACCCCACGGAAAAATCCTTCAAGTCAGATGAAAACCAATGTTTATAGTTTCAATTGATTTTAAAAAATTATAATTTTGAGCTACTTTTCATTCAAATATTTCTATAAACGAAAATCATGTCTCTCCATATAAAATGTATGAAGAGAGCGATTATTTTTGTCATTTTAGACTCACTAATAAAAGTTCGTTTTGAACATGGAGGCTTGATTTATTAAGATGGCTTTGGGTCAGGTTAGGTGGTCGCTTTTTTTACAACACACTTAAACCGGCGACGGCCGTTGTGATACCACAGGTAATTAATTAATTTTAAAGGCGTTTGATCGAGCGGTTCCTATCACTTCTTTTAAAGTCAACAATAGTAGGAATCCGTCATGGTTTAATGGTACACTAAAAATGGCAATTAGAGAAAGAAATTTGGCCTTACGTAATTGGCAGAATAATAAATGTAATGAGCTTTGGTTAATTTATAAGCATATACGAAATATCACAACTAGTATGATTAGAAAATGTAAAATGTAAATTCCAATATTATAATAAAAAACTGATTCCATCAATTAATTCTACTAAAAACTTCTGGAAGTGTTGCAAAAAACTAGGGTTATGTAAAACAAATAAGACGGTATTTACTCCAGATCCTTGTGAATTTAATGAATTTATTTCTAATGTGAGTTCTGGGTTTACTGGAACGTTATCTAATTCTAATAATTGTTATCCCGATTGCAAAAATACCCGACCCTAAATCAGTATCTGGATTTAGGCCTTGCCATGGTACGACTACTGCTTTAACTAACATTTGTAATGATATCCGTAAAAGCTGTGACTCTAAACAGATTACTGCCCTTGTACTGCTTGATTTTAGTAAAGCTTTTGATTCCATCAATCATAAGTTGCTTGTTTTGAGTTCGAGTGCTGCTAAGCTAATTTACTCATATCTAATTGACCGTAAGCAAAGAGTTTTTGTTAATGGTACGTTGTCCAAATTTTCTTTTCTGCATACTGGGGTACCACAGGGTTCTGTATTGGGACCTCTTCTATTTTCATTATATATTAACAGTATTGGTATGGCCATCAAATTTTCAAAATTTCATTTATATGCTGATGATGTTCAAATATATTTAAACGGTCCAGTATGTAATTATAGTAGTATGTTTGCTAATCTTAATTTCGATCTTGGGGCCGTCTCTAATTGGGCAAGATACAACGGCCTAATTTTAAATTATACCAAGTCTCAGGCAATTGTAATATATAAACATTGTGTTGGCACTTGTTTATTGCCACCTATTTATTTGAGTAACAAAATAATTCCATATTCAAACTCAATTAAGAACCTGGGCTTAATCATGAACAAAAATCTTACCTGGGATGACCATATTTCATATATTGGTGGTAAAATTTTTGGCAAACTTGGTAAGCTTTGGACATTCTCATCTGGATTTCATAATAAATTGTTATGTTGCAATATTAATGAGTTTCTAACGTTCAGGGAATGCACTTTTATATTTCGAATTATACATTGAGAACTGGTTTTTCTAGAAGATTAAAAATCTTGTCTGTTCCAAAGTCTTCTTGTGTACAGCATCATGATAGTATCTTTGTATCTTTGTACATGGTGTTCACACTTATAATCAAATTGATAATGACATCAGGGGGTCATCGACTGTTGCTCAATTCAAAAGGAAATACATACTTAAACATATCAATTAATCACAATAAACTTTATTATTACTATTATTATTATGATTTTTTTGTTCTATTTTTATTTATATGTATTTTTAAGTTATTTTATTTTAGTAATTAAGTATTTGGGATTGTTATCGCCTTATGTATATTATGTACTGTGTACAATTAATTATGAGAAGCTATTCTCTTTTGTACAAATTTAAGAATAAATAAATTAAATTAAAATTAAATTAATTATTATCGATGTAGTCATGCCAAAAGGAAGATGCGAGTTATAATACTGTACCGTAAACGTACCCGAATCGGGCTCAAGCGAGTCAAATTGATTTTTGTCTGCACCGTTTGGAATGTTAAATGTTAGCATTGTATCCAATGATGAATCCCTTGTTAAATCTTCTTGCATTAAAATCAAGTCGGTGAGGGCACAAAATCATTGACCTCATTCGCCGAGTGTCCAGCTTTTAGACACCATAACGTCACTAAATGTTTTGTCATCTAACGATTCGACCAACGGGATTGTAACATTAATACTTGGGAACGAGACATCATGTGGACAGGTATCCTCATTCCAGGTAATGTCAATATTTGAATCATCATTATACGTCAACCGTTAAACTCAATATTTTGGGAATTTGATGATGGGCCAGCCGCATTAATTAGATATACATTCGCAAGATGGCTATATTCCAAAACTTTATCCAAAAATAATTTGCCAATCCCATTTCTATTTTTTTTTTTTTTTTCTTTTTTTTAAAAAGGACTTGGCATAGACACTTTTACGGTCCATAGCCTTACCTTACATTCACACAACATTCATTCAATCCATTCATTCATCCCATTCACACAAGTAGAGTATACCACCTGCGCATTGCATAGCTCCATGTCACCCTGTACAGTGACTTGGAAGATGGGTCGGCCCATGAGTTCTACATTCCAACAGAGTATGACCCTCACAGAGTATGACCATGTTTTCAATTTAATCACCGATCGTAATCGGGAGATGAACAATCCCTTTTGCATCCCGCCTCTGTTGGGATTCGAACCCGGTACCTCCCGATCCAAACGTCGCAGCTTTAACCACTGCGCTATTTGCTCGGTATCCCATTTCTATTCAACCTGTCAAGTTTTTTGATAATCAGTCAAGAATTGCCCTAGTTCCGTTCCAGTTGCACATATTCCATAGCTCCAAAAAAGAATTCGAATTCATTATATTCTGTATATAGTAGTTCCCATGTATTTTCATTTTCGGTGAATTGTCGTTTTAGATGAGTTGTCGTTTTCGGTGAATTGTCATTTTCGGTGAATTGTCGTATTCAGTGAATTGTCGTTTCTGCAAGAATTATCATTTTCACCGAAAATTGTCGTTTTTGGTGAATTGCCGATTTCGGTGAATGGTGATTAGTGGTGAATAGTCGTTTTCGGTGAATTTCCGTTTCAGGTGATTTGTCATGTTCGATGAATTGTATATTTCGGTGAATATGTTGTTTTCGGTGAATTGTGTTTTCAATGAATTGTTGATTTCGGTTAATTGCCGATTTAGGTGAAATGTCATTTTTGGTTAATTGCCGTATTCGGTAAATTGTCGATTGGTGAATAGTCGTTTTCGCTGAATTGTCGTTTCAGGTGATTTGTTGTTTTCGGTGAATTGTCGATTTCGGTGAATTTTTGTTTTCGGTGAATTGTGTTTTCGATGAATCGTCGTTTTAGGTGGATTTTCAATATCGGTGAATTGTACATATTTTCGGTGAATTGCCGTATTCGGTGAATTGCTGTATTCGGTGGATTGTTGTTTTCGGTGTATTGTAGTTTTCTTTGAATTGTCATTTTCGGTGAATTATTGTTTTCGGTGAATTGTGTTTTCGGTGAATTGTCGTTTCCGGTGAATGGTCCTTTTCTGTGAATTGTCGTGCTACAGTAAATAACTACCGTAACACCAAGTAATATTGAAAAATAATTATAAAAATCATAATAAAAACAATGCAACTCTTAGAAACTTATGGAATAACATGCGACAGTTGGAATGCTCGTATATACGCGATATTGATAGTTTAACAAATGTTAAGGACAATGACAAGTAATCGTAAAGGTAAAGACGTATAGTAAATCGAACTATACCAGTGCAAATCTTAAGGCAAGACTTGTTTCGAATCTTCTAAAGTTTTGGCAGAAATGAAAACATGCTGCTGTAAGTGAAGTGTACGAAATTAGCAAATAACATCAATTTCCCGATATTCAGTCAGAATTAAGTCATATTAATGTATGTCCATGTCTGGTGTTATACATATCACGCAATTTGAGAAAATATTATGCTTTTGCCATCGAAATTTGCTCAGCGTGTATAACTTGCTGAACGAAATGCTGATTTCAATTTAGCATGCAAGGTCATGTGACAAAGAACAATCTTTGAGTTATTTATTATTTATTCATATAATAATCTTTTGGTGGACTGTTGAGTGATAGTCTGGTCGAAATTCAGATTAACAATTTGAATTATATTTAACACGTTTCATTTAAAACTTCTTTCGGCGGTGTAGAAATATTAAAGAAATTATTTTAAATTTACCGAAACTTACATATTTTGAAATTGTTGATATCCGAGCCAAATTAAGATGATAATCGTAATTTTAGATTACTTAAACCAATCAATAAACGACCAAATTTACCGCCACAAAGTCTACAAAAACACTTGACAACGATGACAACAACAATTTGTTGTATATATGATTTTTTTTTTCTAGTTATTCGCGGTTTTATTCGTATACTAATTGAAGTGTAAACAGTTAATGTCATTGCAATTTTTAAATCATCAACATTGCGATTCGCGCTTATATCACATCACATCACAAATATACAACATACATACGTATATGTATAATTAAAACGGAACCAACAATTTTCGTGCTGTTGTTAACGTATTTACAAAACGAGATCAGCGCTCACAAAAACCAAAAATAAACGACTTTTACCGCACAATCTTGATTGATTGTTCTTAATTTTAAGGTGTCAACGCGGATAATTTGTCATGTCATGTTAATTATATACACGCGAATGCACACGTACACACATATTATAACGCAATTATTTCTCGCGGTTCGCTTCACCACATATATACGAATGTAACATACGGTAACATACGTATATTTAAAGGGACTGGCTTTATGTAATTACCTCGCGGTTAGATGAATACCAAAAATCGCACGAAAAACACCTGTTGTGAATTTTAGCACTTGGATACATTAATAGTTTTTTTTAGTGGTTGCAAGCTATATTTAATATTTACACACGTATACAAAAAATAAAAACACGACTTTCATTACCTAGGTCAATTATTATTTCAATTCCAAAATTGAAAGCTTTTATGCGTATATTTAATTGTAATGAAATGAAATGTCAAGTGGGGTATAATCACCGTACAAGACACAAAACAAAAAAAACTTTACAATTTCGGTATAAAACAATGACTTTGAACTTGTTGGAGGTTTACATAACCACGAATTGAAGATGGAAATCGAAATTTTGTGGTTTTCTGGTTCGATTTTTTTTGGTAGGTAAGTGAAAGTTAAATACGTAATTGTCTGATAGTTTGGCAAACACAAATACAGACAGATTGGATATATGTATATAAACTACAATGAATTGTGAATTTCTTATTTAGTTGAGCGGAAAAGGCGATCGAAATGACATAATCACTACGCTTTGTATTTTAATATATCGCAACCTTAGACGGTTTTTTTTAAAAATTGAGTTATATAAGTTTCTATACTAATTAGCATTCGCTCTTTCTGATTCTGCAACCCAAATTTTTCTATCAATTTTCGTTCCCGATATAACCAATAAAAAATTGTTGTAAGTTGTTAAATTCATCGTAAGTTAGTCTTAATGTCTGAATAAATTCTTTATTCCAACCCTTAAACGAGTATATATAATTGTTTGTGATCAAACTTCACTGAGTGAAGAAATTCACCCAAGTAGTAGCTCATTTCGAAGTTGTGTCTGAGATAGTTGGAACAGAAGGAGATGATTTACCGGAGAATCATCAGGGCACAACATTCCAAAAATCATTTGCTCTGAACGAAAAATTAATCGACCCATAAAATAATTAACCGCCACAACTAACACCAGCATTTTACGTCTTAAATGCTCTACGAAGGCGTGATTTTATCTAAAAAAAAAGCTACGACTCGTAATTCCGTAATTCGCCGCCAAGGAAAACAACTAAAACGCAATCACATCGAACTTTCACGTTTACCTATTTTATAGGCACCACTATTTGAATATACAAATGACCCAGTATACCAGTGCAGGATAGCATGCTTCCCTTCAATGGTATAGTGGTATACTGGGTCATCGTAGTTTTTGCACGTGATTTGACATCGCAATGAAATTGGAAAAAGTACAACATATTCAACTAAAAACTAATATGAGACTGCATCAAGATGTGGTTCCAATTGTCTGTTTTGATCTGTAAAACGCCTTAAATTGCCCAGCTAGATCAGAAATTACTGTTCTAAATAAACATATATAACTTAACTATGCGTTTAGGTATAAGGCTTAAGTGGTATTGATTTAACATCAGTATTGGAAAAAACTGGCCCCTGTGGTCGGGTGGCACTTACATGTCTCGTAAATCTAAATTGCACGAACATGTTTCCCAAGAATACCACCACAGTATCCTTTGCTTGTCGTATAAGAGGCGACTAAACGTTTGGATCACTGAGCTGATAAAGTCAACAAAAAGAAAAATGGATAGCGCCAAAACAAGACCGGACCCCCGTTCAAGTACCCGGACACGAGATTTAGAATTGGCACGTGGAACGTGCAATCACTTAGAAAACCAGGAGCGTTAGAAGACCTAATGACGTGCATGAAGGAGTATCGGCTGGAACTCGTTGCTCTTCAAGAAACTCGCTGGCCTAAAAGCGGAGACCATGTGTCCCAGGGCTATACGTTGCTCTACAGTGGAGATGACCTCGGAAATCTTGGAGCTGGATTTCTTCTTGGGCCGCAGGTAAAGAACGCTGTTTTGGATTTCCAAGCAGTCAATAACCGATTGTGTAAGCTTCGCTTGCGCATGAAGTTAGCCAACCTGTCGATAATTTGTGTACATGCCCCCACAGAAGTCAGCCAGCCCCAAGATAAAGACTCATTTTACAATGACTTGGACGATCTGATGGGATCTATACCCGAACACGATGTAAGAATGGTAATTGGGGACTTTAAAGCTAGAGACATAGGTCCGTACTCCCGACACGAAACTGCGACCAATAATGGTGAGAGAATGATGTACTTTGCGGTTGCTCATGATCTTAGAGTAGCAGGCACATTCTGCCCTCACAAACACATGGACACATCCTCGTGGAACTTCCCGCAGCCAAATTGACCATGTGTTAGTTTCTAAAGGACGGGCTCAGGTTGTTCAGGATGTGAGAACTTATCGGTCAGCAACCAAATACGTATTCAGCGATCATCATTTGGTCGCTGCAAAGCTACGATGGAAGTTTTCGTACAAGTCTGGGAACGCAGAATGAGCGCAGTTCGCGTAATTTCTTTAAAGGAATTACTGGACTGCACCATACTTTCAGGCCTACGACAACCGCCATTCGGGACCGGGATGGAAACCTCTGTGAGGAATTCACTAAAGCCATGCAGAGATTGAAACGAAACCGCTCACGTGGAGTGGACTGCATCAATTCGGAACTATTGATATATACTTTGTGGAACTGTCTTTTCGACCTTATTCGATTAGTATAGCGAACCGAAGTTATGCCTGACGAATGGAAAGTGGCCGCGATATTCCCCATCTTCAAGAAGGTAGACCGCTTGAAGTGTGAGAATTATCGCGGTATAGCTCTCCTTTGCATAGCATACAAGTTATTGTCATACATTGTATTGGATAGAATCACGCCTCTAGCGGTGGGCTTGGTTGGTGACTATCAAGGAGGATATCGTCCGAATCGATCAGTCACCGATCAGGTATTTTCGCTGTAGGATGACAGTGACGCAGTTTCAATGATGTGTTAAAGTTGAGAACAGGCTATCGACAATTTTTGCAGTTAACTCGGGTGTTCGGCAGGGAGATGCTCTGTCCCGATACTCTTTAATCTCATGTTGGAGTGCATGTTTCGTAAAACTGAAACACCACAGCGCAACATCTTATATCGCCAGTCCAATCAGGTGCTGGCATATGCAGATGACATATGCGTGATTGGACTGAATAGCAACGGAGTGCAAGAAATACTTGATCCGCTTGTAGAGTTTTCAGCTTCAGTTGGACTTCAGATCAATGAGTCCAAAACGAAATACCTGATCTCTGGTTTTAGGGACAATGGCACACCAGATTTTAGTAGTGGCCACCACACATTTAAGGGAGTGAGGAGGTTTAAGTATTTGGGTACTTTTATCACTCACAATAAGGTCACTGCAAATCTAAACACTTATCAAGTGCCGTGAAGCTGAAGCTTTACAAAGCGTTGATCAGGGCCGTTGTTATGTTTGGATGTGAAAGTTGGGCGCTGACGGATGAGTACGAGAGATGTCTCCTTACATTTGAGAGAAGAATCATGCGTGTGATTTACGGCCCAAAACGCATAAGCGATGGTACATCTCTGTACAATTTTGAGATCAGAGATCTGTAGAAGATCCCCGATATTGTACATGAAGTAAGATCACAGTGAGTACGCTGGCTCGGTCACGTTCTGCGTGCTGATCCGGAACGAATTGTGCAGCGATCTATGAAAGGAGAGCCACCATATGGTAGGCGCAGAGGTCGTTGCAGGCGACGATGGCTCCACGATGTAGAGAACGACTTGGCCTCTTTAGATTGTCTTAGACAGTATGAAGACCATGCTCAGGATGGAAACCGTTGGAGCCAGATTGTTGACTCAGTAAGGGGCCAGTAATGGCCTTTAAAACTGATTATTATTATATGTACGTGTAACACATTCTACTTTGAACACATATAGAGAAAACAAAAACACCTCACTCATCATTCAAGAAGAGTTTTCGGTTTCCTTAAAAGCATCCGTGTTGTTGTATACATACACACACATATACAGACACAACTATGTATATACATATAGTTTTAATTAATAAGCAAATCGCCAACATTAATGACTTAATATAGTTGGGACTAATATGTATGTATATAGTTGTAACGTGTATATTTGCAACATGAATCATAAAATCAAACAAATTATCTCTCGTATCATTATGCAAAATCGATGCATTATGCTGAATTTTAGTCACTTCCGTTTCTAAATTAACAATTTAGGTAAATTTTAAATTTACTTTCGCATGCGTGAATTCGGTGGTTTCGGTTGATTAGCACATGTCTTGAAATCGAAATTACTAAACTATAAAATTAATCGCGCGATCACATGTCTTTCCATATGCACATTTTTGATCAACTTTGTACATACGAGTACAATATATATATGTAAGTATGTAGGGATGGGAGCGCGATACATTAATTTGTAATTACAAAATTTTCCATTCCACATATGAATGAGTACGCGACCACAATACGTGATTAACACATAAAATTATTATTTAATCGTATTCGTATAATGCGTTTTGTGTGGTGAATATATGTATAGTGATCGAGGAGTGCCGATCGATCGGGATGAGTATAAAATCTAATTATTGCTAAATTAATTCATGGCATAGTATTTATAGTGTAATTGATTGGTGTACTCGTATATCATTGCTGTATGCATATAGAAAATTTATTAACATCCACCTAAATAACACATAATTGATGAGGTTGAATTGCGAGTTTTCCACACTTATGTAAACGTGACAAAATTTTTGATTTTTCAATCAAGTTAACGATATTGCACGTTTTCGTTTTATAAACAATCGTATTATAGAGTAAAGCACTTTCATGCATCATAAAAGGTCATTTTTTATGTGGTGGAATCAGGTTCAAAATAATTAAAATCTTGTCTGGAAATTTCTCAAAGTTCTTACAAAACATAGACCGCACTGAAGATGTACTTGTGATATATTGGTACATACAGTGAAGTTACATCATAAATGTATACAAAACTTTTTAAAGAAGCTTCTATGGAAAGCAATGAAAATTAATGAATGACGATTAATTGTATTGTGCCTATTTTCAATAAAGCAAAGAACATTCATCCGCAATGGTTTGATGACCTGCTAATAAATTTGAAAAATCGAAAATGTAAGGCCTACATACTAAAATGATAATATCACGATTGGAAACTGACAATCATTCCTTTTTACAACGCAGCGAGGAATTTAACGTCTATTTCAATACAAGGTACAGGTTTTTCCTTGCAAATAACGAAGGTAAAATAAAAGAAAATCCTAAACAATTTTGGAAATACTTTCGATCTAAACGTAAAATCGAAGGATCTCCCACCATCATGACTTCTAATGTCTGCACTCCAATCAATATTCAGTCTATAGACCACAGGATAATACTAGATACACTGATCAAACTAGCAACAACAAGACATTAATTACTCCTCCCGTTATATGTGATAAGGACGTCGCATCAGTCTTAAGGGAACTTGGAGATGGATGTGTGCCGGATGATATATCCTCCTTTATATTAAAATCGTTTGCGAGTAGCTTGATAAATCTATGCTCTTTAAGCTATTCAATCGATCCCTAACCATTGCCGTGTTTCCCGAAAAATGGAGAATGTCAAAGATCACACCTATCTTTAAATCAGGAATGCAGGATGATGTCTCATGTTACTGAGGGATATCCACATCTTCATCGATTTCAAAATTATTTGAGCTGATTTTATGCAATGCTTTTAAATCAACATTGATACGTCACATTTCTATCTACCAACACGCGTTCATGCCTGGAAGGTCTACTAACAATTTACCAGTAAAGTGGTAAATGAGATAGAAAAATATCATCAAGTTCACATAGTTCACAGTAAGGCATTTAATTCTATCTGCCATCATAAGGCACTTCAAAGCCGACATGCATTCGGTTTCACATCCGGATTCATTAATTGCGGTTCAAATCATATCTAACAAATCGTCTGCAATAATTATCAATTGGAAATGAGAGATCAAACGTCATTAAAGTGATATCTGGTGTTCCTTCCTGTGATCGTTATTGTGTTCGCATCGTTGGAATAGTCAAGTTAATAAATCACTCAAATCTTCTAATATTTGCCGATGACGTAAAAAATGACTATATACTATTGAACATGAACTTGATGCTGTAAAACTGCAAGATGACCTCAATAGACTTAGTGTGTCGTGTGTAACATTAGCCTTTAAAATTGCTTAAATTATGGAAAGAGAAAAAAAAATATGGCTGCTGTTGACATAAAAAAAAATCATCGCTGTGATGTAAGGAAACCATTCCATAGCATTCCCGTCTCAGTCGATCGAGGTTATATATATATATATATATATATATATATATATATATATATATATATATATATATATATATATATATATATATATTTATATATTTGGTCGTAGGATGTGCATCACAGCGGTGCTATGGAAATCAGGAAACTGTTTCTCACGTGTTGACTCATTTAACTCACCTCCATGGTTGCTAAATTAATTTAAGCTCTCATTATATTAATAAAAAAAATTGTTAAAAATCATGTTATATTTATATGTATATATATGAAATAAAAATTTATTAAAATATTTTTATAAAATTCAAACGACAAAATATCATTAAATTCCATAAGTTAATTAATTAATTAAATAAATTTATTGAGATAATCATAAATTCTCAAAAAAAAAATAAGAAAAAAAAATTTACTAAATTTACCTGTAACATGAGCGTAGACGGTGAAAGCTTCCAAGGTCTGGATTCTGCTACAAATAATTATCAAAAAAAAATCACATCACCTAATTCACATAAAATAATTAATTAGATAACTTATAGCTTAATCGAATTTAAACAAAAGACAAAAATAAATTTAAAAGAAAGAAAATTAATATTGTATATAAGATATATAAGATAACAGGATCAAATTGGACACGGTGACCGTCGACGCGGTTGCTCTTCTGATTGGACGCTATATCGTCCCACTGTAATTCAGTAATTACTACCATACAATGGAATTGGTAGTTTAATCTCGCTACGTTTAATTTTTATTTTTATAAACGCTGGTTTAACTTGTTGTCAGCTGCAATTAATTTCTCTGTGAGCAGTCCTTCACAGGAATCGTTGGCAGTTCGGCAATTCAGTTAGCCCAAGACTTATAACAGTTGGCCAAACTGTTTTTACTGTAATTTGGGTTTTAGAACTGTTCAATTATAGGCACTCACTAAACTCAGTTTATAGTGTGCTATTTGTATAATTTACTATATATATTTTTTTATAATTTATAAACGTATAGGTTTTTAGTCACTTTGGTCACATTCATGTTATAGTTTTGGTACCATTCATATATTATTAGTCACATTATATGCACATAATATACATATATGTATGTACATATTTTTTTTAGTTCTGACACTATATGATAAAAACAAAACATCGACCAAAAAAAAATTACTTTAATTTTGGGTATCGATTTATTTGAAAAATGCACTTTTTGGTTTTTATACTCGTATTATATTTACGAGTATATTACGGTTTTTTTTATTAGTTCTTATCTTGAACACTTTCCATCAACTACTGTCCTTTTTTTTCTTTTTTTTTTTTATATTTTATATGTTTCCGTTTCCAAAACGAGATGTTCCCACCAATACTCAGCAAAATCATCCAAAAAAAAAAATCTTCCGGTTTTTCTACAACAATAAAAAAAACCGTACCGATCGTATGTCCAAAAGAAAAATTACGGTGGACCGCATCTTTCAATCGTCTATATTAATATTGAGAGTAGAAGAAGAAAACCAAAATTCATTCAACAGATCAGGATGGAAACACTGATTCACAATTACAGTCGCATCACAGTAGTTGGTAACATTTGGGCGAATGTTACAATCGTGGGGACGTACCCATCGACCACTGAGGGTCTTATATAAGCCGGGCATATAACAACGTTTGAATACTATAAGAGTTTAATTGGAGTATAATTGGATGTCTATTTATTACTAAGTACGAATATCTTTTGCGTGATATATGCCTATTGACTTGCCATCGCGAGATAGTTCGTACGCTACATTGCCCACTTTGCGTACTACTTTTGCTTCGATAAATTTGGGAGCTAGATAAGCGGAATAATGTTTTATCGCGTCGCTTAATGCAAAATTGCGTACGAATACTGTCTCACCAATTCCAAATTCTCGTGTTCGACTCCTCAGATTATAGGTATGTTCACTTTTTGTATACGCTTCCTGAAGATTTGATAAGACCGTTTGTTGTCAAAGACTAAGTCTATTTGCTTTATTTTGTATAACAATTTCCCCATTTGCGATCAGCTCTAATTCTCTTAGTAGTTTATAATCGTTCGCATTCGCTATATAATGTTGACCGAACATAAGAAAATGTGGGGAAATTTTAATGGCGCTGTGGGTCACGTTTCGTAAAGCCGAAGCAATCAAGTGCAAGTGTTGATCCCAAAATGTTCGATGATCATCTTTGACATACGCTCGTATAGCGGCGAGGATCGACCGATTAACGCGTTCTGATGCGTTGCATTGCGGCGAATACTTTGGTGTGAAAATATGTCTAACTCCGTATTTAGCCAATAGATTTTGAAGGCAAACAGAATTAAATTGGGTGCCGTTATCAGAGGTTAAACTCTCTGGTACTGAAAAGGCACTGAATATATCCTTTTCTAGAAAAGTGCAAACTGCTGATGCCAAAGCTTGTTTTAGTGGTTTGAGAAATATATATCTTGAATAGAGATCTATGACAACAAGTATGTATGCATTCCCACTCTTAGATCGTGGGTATGGACCCAAAAAGTCAATATATAATCGTTGCATTGGTCTCATAGCCGTAATTTGTTCACCCATCATTGGTTGAGTAGATGAATTCGGAGCCTTTATTTATTTACAAATGTGACAACCGGTAACATAATCCTTTATGACTTTTGCCATTCCTGGCCAAAAATAATGACGCTGCAAACGATCTAGTGTCTTTGATATTCCGAGGTGACCTGATGAAGGTGGGTTGTGTGTTTGATAAGCTGCTTGGCCAATGGTTTTGGGATATATAATTTCCACAAAGGAATATCTGTGGAGCTTTCACTATAACAGTTTGATGGGTTGATAAACACTTTGTTATTAACAACGCGAAGATTGGCATATGCCTTAGCGTTTTTTTGTATCTTCTCAATCAGCCGTATATAGTCGTCACTTTGAAATGCCGAAGAATGTAAGTCCACGTTCAACGCGACCTGCTCTTCGTTATCTGGAATAAGGCTTTCCATGAAAGCGCGCGACAGGGTATCGGGTACTATGTTAAGAGTACCTTTCCGATGTTCAATTTTAAAGGTGAAACCTTGTAACTTGAGAGACCATCTAGCTAATCTTCCGGACAAATCATTTTGATTCATGAGCCATTTCAAACTAGCATAATCAGTGATGATGGTAAACGGATACCCCTCGATATATGCTCGAAACTTTTTAACGCTCAACACAGCGGCCAGGCACTCCAATTCAGTGATAGAATAATTCCGCTGTGCTGCGTTAAGTTTTTGAGACATATATGCGATAGGGTGCTCGCAACCATCATCACCGATCTGAAAGAGAACGCTTCCAACCCCAGTTGAACTAGCGTCGCACTGGATGTAGAATGGTCGAGCAAAATTAGGATGAACCAATACAGGTGCGGTGGAGAGCGCTTGTTTCAATTGGTCAAATGCACTCTGAGTTTCTTCATTCCATTTAAATGTTTGATCTTTTCTCAGTAAGTCAGACAATGGAGCTGCGAGAGAAGCATACGAAGAAATAAATCTTCGATACCACCCTGACATGCCCAAAAATCTTCGAATTTTCTTCACAGAATTTGGAACTGGAAAGGCCAATATTGCGCTTACTTTTGCCTGATCAACTCTTAAACAGCCATCTCCGACCACATATCCCAAATATCGAATTTCTTTTAGCAAAAATTTACTTTTTGCCAAGTTTACTGTTTACCAAGTTTACAGGCCAGATTCCCTCAGATGAGTAGCAACCAAGCATAACAGTCGAATATGTTCCTCAAAAGTTTCCGATGTATTGAGGAGGTCGTCTAAATAAACGAATACTTGTTCGTGTAGCTGGTGTGGTATCACTCAGTGTATTAGCCTGCACATTGTTTGTGGCGCGTTGCAAAGTCCAAACGGCATGACTGTAAACTGGTACAAAGGACGGCCAGGGCGGGTGAAGGCAGTTTTATCGCGGGATTCTGGAGCCAACGGAACTTGCCAGAAGGCATCCTTGAGATCGATGCGCGAAATGAACTTTGTTCGATCCAATCGGCTCAACAACCCGTCGATTATTGGTACAGGATACGCGTCCCTAACCGTCATATTGTTCAGCTTACGGGCATCTAGGCACAGTCGGACTTTGCCATTAGGCCTTCGGACTAATGCTACCGGGGAACTCCATGAACTATTCGACTCCTCAATTACACCAAGAGATATCATTCGGTCTAATTCGTAATAGAGTGATTTTTGGATGGCCGGAGACACAGCATAATGGCGTTGTTTTATTAGTGTTGCATCCCCTATGTCTATTTTATGAGAAACCAAATGAGTGCGTCCTAATCCAAGTTCTTCAAAAGATGGAAATTGTTGTATGACTGAATTTAGTTTTTCGGTTTCTTTGAGGCTGAGTTCATGTTGTAAATACTGGTCAACGTTTGGCATCTCTTTATGACCATCGACTTCAGATATGGAGGGTGGAATAATTTTGATGTTGAACGTCTTCCAAAAGTCTATTCCCAGATATAAGCGTTGCTTTAGATTAGGGATGATATAGACTCTTAAAACATTTTTCACTCCATTATAATTAATTTTGGCATATATGTAGCCAAACACTCTTTCTGGGCTTCCTGAGGCCATGTGCACTTTAGTTGGCAGATGAAATATTTTATGGTTTGGGTCTACTAAAAGCTTTTCGCTTTTAGCTCCCAATGCTGTTATGGTGGCTCCACTATCAAGCAAGCCTCTATAATTCACGCCGTTCAGACTAATATCGGCATAAGGCCGATTGTCTGAAATGTCCATGAGCCGTGCTTCCGAAATAATACTGCGTAAAATACGCTTATTTTGCCAATATTTACAAACCCGGCCAGATGTTATCTTTTGTATTTGGGTGTGTTTTTGTACTATGGGAGGTATGGATGGAAATGAAAAGAAGTAGTTTTTGTTGGTTTGACGAATAGGTAAAATTTGACTATTAGGTTTTAGAATTGTTCTTTTCCCCCATGAGGAATTTTCGGTAGTGGATGTAATTCCGGATCGGTATGTTGCGCCATTTCTACTGTGGATATTCTGGGAATCGGCGAGTGCTGAGGCATCGAGTTCCCAGGAGTTCGAAACCTCATTGATGAGTTTCCCGAACACCTAAAACATTTTGGTTTTAAAATTCCAGGCCGACCACAACCAAAACAGAATACTTTTGGAGGTTTTAAGCAATCTGTATATAAATGACCAATGTCTTGGCAGTTCCAACAAATTGCCAAATTTTGGTTTTCTGTTTGAGGTATTGGAGTCCTTGTTGGTGTTCCTGAGTAGTCTTTCCTTGGCCGTATTTCGTCCACATGAATTCTGCTATCTTCGGTTTCAATTATGGAAACCTCGTTGATATATCTACGTGTACAGAGCTTCTCAGGTTCGAGTTTTACCAAAATTTGTACTAGACATCAATTTTGATAATTCTGAATCTTGGCCTTCCTCGTCACATCTTGTTGGTGAAGATGTTCGGATATGTTTAGCAGTTTTAAGCTTTGTAGTAGTTGGATGACTTAATTCTTCATCTTCTGAGGTTGAAAGCTCATCGGGATCTTCCTGTTGGAAAGATCTAATTTGGTCCAGAGTCTCATCAAGGTTGGTATCGCTTTGAATTAGCGTTTGCACCGCATTCAAAACTAATCCACTAATCTTTATTTGATCTAGGCATTGTTGTTTGTAAGTTTTAGTGCTGGAACACAATCTTTTCATTCTGTCTTGCACATGCAACAACCTTGCTTCGACAGTGCGAAGTTCATCCTGTTTAATAGTGTCAGGTTTAGTCGTTGTGATCCAGTCACGCTGTTCTTTAATTTTAAGTGCGCATCTCTGTATTTCCCTTTGTGGCGCAGATCGCGCTGCAGCATGTGCTTTATACGGTTTTAATACGGGATTCTTTTCCTCATTAGTAGGCGAAAATGTGAAATCTTCCAAACACCACTAAAATTATTACTTCAAATTCAAATTACTAGATAGCTATACAGTAGTTATAGTATATTCAACCAACGCCGTAAGAAAATAAATCTAATTATACGTAAAAATATTTTTATTATTTAGAATTAATGTAATTTAATTTATATTAACATAAAGACGGCAACCATGGAGTGAGTCAGATGAATGAGTTGAGTGAGGTATTACATATGGAAAATAAATATTTACAAATTGAACTTTGGTAACGGTGAACCAATCAACAAATAGAAATTTGGTTGGTTTCCTTTCCAAAGTACAATGTAGTTGCAATGTCTTAAAACCACGATTGAAGTTTATGAGAACTTTGTCACTCGAAATCATCTACCTTTCACGTCATAAGAGAAACGGGAAACTAGAGTCTAATAAAATTCAAGCACTATCCAATCGGAGCTTAAGCATTAAAATAATAAAATAAAAAAAAGTAAATAATTATAAAGTTGAGAAGAAAAAAAAAATTTGAATAGTAATATGTAATTATAATAATAATTGCTTGAGACTTTAATTTTAAAGTAAACTCTTTTATAATCCGAATTCGAAACTGTGCAACAGAATATCTACGAAAAAAAAAATTCTTTAAAGACAATGTCAAACCGTAATGGTGAAAATGTCTAAGAATTCTATCGGAAAATCAATGTCACTTGCCATTATTTCAAATACGTTTATCACACAAAGTCCCTGTTGCTTGGGCGCCATATGTAACATTAGCCTTTAAAATTGCTTAAATTATGGAAAGAGAAAAAAAAATATGGCTGCTGTTGACATAAAAAAAAATCATCGCTGTGATGTAAGGAAACCATTCCATAGCATTCCCGTCTCAGTCGGTCGAGGTTATATATATAACCTCGACCGACTGAGACGGGAATGCTATGGAATGGTTTCCTTACATCACAGCGATGATTTTTTTTATGTCAACAGCAGCCATATTTTTTTTTCTCTTTCCATAATTTAAGCAATTTTAAAGGCTAATGTTACACGTGTGTCAACAATTCATTGTACTTAAATATTAAGAAATGAAAAATTATGCCGTTTCATCGTAAAAGAAACCCAATAACTACCGAATATAAAATAAATGACATAGAAGTTCCTAAAGTACGCGAGATTATTGATCTAGGAATCTGTAAGCATTTGAAACCTCTATTGTACTGTGCACATTAATAGAATTGAAAGTATACAAAAAAAAATCCTAATATTCTTGTTGAACAAAACTGGCTGGAATTATGATCATAACATACCATTCTGAAATGTATAGCTCGCATACCTCCTTATTCTACAAGTTGCAAAGAATATCAAATATGCACTCTGGAAAACAGACGTCTTCTTCTGAATGCAGCTTTTATCGAAGTCGTCCTTTTTGCAACATTGAGTCATCCTACATATTGGGAAACATCTCATTAATGTTCCAAGCAGGACTTTGCGTGAATATCAGTTTTTGGGACTCGAGCACCACCCAACCAAGGAATACCTGTGTAGGATGCCAGTACGACTGTGTAGGATGACAGTGACGCAGTCTAAAAGCTGTGTTAAAGTTGAGAACAGGCTATCGACAATTTTAACAGTTAACTCGGGTATTCTGCAGGGAAGTGCTTTGTCCCCGATAGTCTTTAATCTCATGTTGGAGTACATCTTTCGTAAAACTGAAAAACTTTAGCACAACATCTTTTATCGCCAGTCCAATCAGGTGCTTGCATATGCAAATGACATATAATGGATGGTATACCATACCAAGCTTTCAATATCTTCGATATTGTACATGAAATAAGATC
Organism: Tipula unca; assembly: GCA_951394425.1. NCBI lineage: Eukaryota > Metazoa > Arthropoda > Insecta > Diptera > Tipulidae > Tipula > Tipula unca. Next base: position 180,947,997 of record OX596382.1, on the reverse strand, counting down.
TCAGCAAGTACGCTGATCCAGAACTCATTGTGCAGCGTTCTCTGAAAGGAGAGCCAGCATATGTTAGGCGCAGAGGTCGTTGCAAGATTGTCAGATTGTCTTAGACAGTATGAAGACCATGCTCAAGGTCGAAACCGTTGGAGCCAAATAGTTGTTTCAGTAAAAACTGATTATTATTATTATTTGGATCCAATTTTTTTTTTTTTATCTACAGTCCAAAAAATTTTATCAGTAAATTATTCTTGCGGAATTCGATGTTATCTAAATGGTTTCAAACTCTTGATGTCATTTATTTAAATAACTGTCGCATTTATAGAGTGGATGTTAAATATACTACTCTGTCAGTTTCAGGTTTTTTTTTCCATTGTTTTGCCTAGCCTAAATATCAAGTTCAGCATCCGACTATTCACGTTGTCTGATTCAGATTACAACTAAGTATTCAATTCAAATCGATAGACTGTTTCATAATTCAAATTCCAAATAATTAGTTAACGTAGGAATGGGTAAGAGAACGTTCACTTCTAAAAAATTATTTTTTTTTTAAATTTAATTGGAAGTTTAATTCAGTTTCTTAGACATCTGGAGACTACAAAAATTCAAAAAACAATTTCCAATTTTCTGGTCTAGAAATAAGTCGACCAGCAAGTGAAAAATACGAGTTGGAACCCAAGAAGACCATAGAGAAATACAAGTTGAGAGAATCAAAAAAATTGAACTAGGTTTGATTTAGTAAAAATTAATTAAATACTTCGCACATTTGGAGCGGCTAGAGATACACAGAAATTTTGTTATTTGAAGCAATTTCCAATTTTTTCCGTCTAGAAAATAGAAAGCGCGATTTAGAAAAGGGCGAGTTGGATTCAGTTAAAGTTTAAAGTAAATCATTCGTAACTTTAGAGGGGTCTCGAAACCCAGAGTCATTTTATTTTTTAAATAATGAAAATTGCAACTTAAATTGAAGGTCACTCTAAAATGTCCGCAGTATCCGGTCCTCATGGTGGCTGCCAATACTATTATTATTTGAATCATAACAAGGAAAAGTTAGAACGATTAAAATCATCTCTAATTGCCCTAATTGACATAATAATCAATCTAGTCAAATCATACATCATATTTTCAGACTTTTAAAGCATAGACCCCAAATTATAATCAAAAAATAATAATTTAGGAATCGATTCGAACGATAAACAAAATGACATCATGTTTGGAATTTAAATGTTGATTCAATGAAGGTTCAATGGTTTATCAAATTTAATGATTTCTGAACACTGAGTTTATTGCTATAGGTTAACGATGTAACAAGGTCATATCACCATATATGCGATTGACCACAAATAATTGGATCTCGTATATACTCATCAAGAATATATATATATAAAGAGATTCAATGTGTTGGGCGCGAACAAAGCGACGAACAAATTTGAAGTGTCATAAATTTTAATTTCATTTTTCGAGATAAAAAAAAATATATAAAGAATTTTTGTTGTAAGAATTAATTCTTAAAGTCGTAAAATAATATTTATTATTTATGTAATCTGTCTTATTGTATATGATCCGCAAGCAAATCACCCGTTCGTATAAATATCATAAAATGGTTGTGTATTTAGTGTATCTGTTGTAATTTGCGTCCCGGGTGATATATGATTTACGATAATGATGGTCACAATTGGGGTTTTGTAATTTGTTTTACAGATTATTTGGGCATTTTTATGGCGCCAATCGTATAATACATACGAAAAAAATACAAAATTATTGTATTTTATAGTTTCACATCACTGTGAACCTTCAGGTCAGATTTACTGGTCTAACGTAGCTTTCTAATCTCCATAAATAATGATACCATGGTTTGAGTCACATATACGTTAGGTCTCTCTCAATTACCTTCAAATTAACTGCAGTTTTTCTCAGCAGCACCTATATAGACATCATTCATTCATTTTCATTCGCTAGATTACTGATATGCACAGTTACGTACTAGTGCTGAATGTTAATACATCCTATCCTAAATCAGTTCTAGACATTTCAATGTTCAGATCTAATTTACTGCCTTCACTTACCTGTACAACAATCTGTCGATTAGAGACTAGACGAGACCGGTAAAAAACTATGATAGCAGGCTTAACACAAAAAATTTAATTTGATTCTTTACATTTTTTTTCAGATTTTAGAAGAGCTGGCCAGTAGTTAACTATACCCAGTAAGTAAAATTAAACATTGAACATTATTTACACAGGCAACTACGTAAGTTTTGCAAAACAAAGATTTCTGATCGCACCTTGGTTAACTCGAAATTTTTTCATAACTTTGAATCATTAGAACATCTCGTTCCCTCCGGAGAATTTTAATTATTGTGTCAACCCAAAGCAAAATATTGCAATGTTGCATTTTCAACAGGGGCAGACGATGTGATGAAATTTGACAGCAATGTTTCAAACAACATAATTCTATGTTTAGCAATAATAACATATGCTCATTATACTATAGGATTGTGAATTTTATTTTATGAACCCGGTTTAAGTGTTTTGATAAAACAGGAATATGATTCATAAAATTTCATTTCATTTGATACCTGTTTTGTTAGTACATTTTTTTACCTTTTCCGTAGTTTGGAATCTTTTTCTGGGTTTCTGAACTTTTATGCAATTTAAAGACCTGACAGCTGGCAACCGTGTTTTGAATCCATTAAGGCCACTGCTACGAGAGATGGCTTCTTACATACCGAGCTCTGTACAGTGTCGAGATCAGAGATCCGATGAAGATCCCCGACATTGCACATGAAGTAAGATATCTAGTAGTAAAATTATTTCTAAAAATTCTACCGCGAAAACCAGAGCGTGCATTTATATCTCAAATAATTTTAACGCTTCTCTCATTGAAACGTGTAGCTCGGCTGATCTCGCAGCAGCATAAATTACTACTGATTGTTTTAACTCCCACACTCAACTGATGATTGCATCAGTGTATTTTCCTTACGATTCCATAACACCGATTCCATAACCTGAGGAAGTTACATACCTTGTAACGTGGTGTAAGAATAAAAATGTTCCTCTACTATTGGGTTGTGATGCTAATGCCCAGCACACTCTATGGGGAAGAACGAATGTTAACAACAGGGGTCCTGCTCTGTTTAACTATATAAGTTCCTCGGATCTTGATATTCTCAATGATGGGTGTAATGAAGTCATTGGCATCAGGTTGTGCTCCAAGTCCATTACAGAGCTAATTTTAAACTGGAGAGTAACGAATGACATTCTCTGTTTCGTTGAATATCAACCTTAAAAGACCCTCGCTTAAACCTTACCGTAATAGGAAGTTAACCGAATGGAATTCATTCTCTCTTGAGCTTGGTTCCGCATACTTGAATAAGGAAATTTGTTCAACTGTGAATATCGCATTGCAGGCTTCTGCACTGTCAAAAGCCATTTCAACCGCATTCGAGATTTCGAGTCTACTTATCATTGATCATAAAACTCGGAACAAACCTTTTTGGTGTTCTGCTCTTAAAAGGTTAAAGAAAACCACCAGTAGGCTGAAGAATGAAGCCAGGAGATCTAATCTTCAGGCTGACTGGGACCGCTTCCTAGACGCACAAAAGGTGTTTAATAAATCGTTAAGATCTGCATACAGATCATCTTCGATTAATTCCTGTGAAGTAATTTATAGCTTTCCTGCTGCTGTAGCTAGACTTATCAAAATCTTGAGTAGAAATAATACGTGTAGACTCGATTCACTTTGACTACCCAATCGTGAGCTTACTTCCTCTAAAAAGGAAGTAGGTGAACTGCTTCTTTCTACTCATTTTCCGGTTGTGGCACTCTAAATTCCGATATCGTCGAAACCACTAACGTTATTGTTGAAACTCCTCTTATGGAATTTAGCTTGCAGATTAATAAATCATTAGGTTTTGCGTTGGAGTATATTCTCCTTCGCAAATTACAAATCTCCCGGTCCTAATGGTATTTGTCCTTTTGAATTACAGCATCGATTTCCCCTTATAAGAGAACATTTACTGCATCTGTTTCAGGCTTTCATTGTTTTTAGCTTTGTTCCACAATCTTGGAGCAAGAGTAGAGTTATTTTTATTCGGAAAATTGGTAAGTCGAAAATAGGCCGAAAAGACGTGGGGTCGGTATAGTCCATACCGACCCAAAGTCATTTCGGCCTATTTGATAGATTCATCAGAGATCCATTTAACTACCGCTCCGCTCAGTAACATGCAACATGCTTACAGGCAAATCTTGTGAATCTGCATTACATGAACTTGTAACTAGGATTCAAAGATCTCTGTGTTATAGTTGGGCACAAGGAGGGGTGCTTTCACCTCTGTTGTGGCTTTGGTCATTGATGAGCTTCTTGTAAAACTTCAGGAATCTGGTCTCATCGCTCAAAGTTACGCTGATGACCTGACAGATTATGGTAAGCATTTGAATGTCTTATCTGATTTAACGCAACACGCTCTTCTTATTGTAGAACAGTGGTTCCTTGATAGGGTATACATGTGAATCCCTCTAAAACATACTTAGTGGTATTCACTAGACGTATAGGAATACTGATACATTTTCTATGCCACCTCTTTTTGGGTGTAAGATTAATAGCTCAGCCTACGTCAAACACCTTGGTATTATTTTAGATAATAGACTCTCTTGGTAGTATAATCTGGATTACAAAAATCCACAGCGATTTTTAGGCAATGCAGAAGAGCTTTTGGTAAATTTTAAGGCTTATCACCCAAAATGCTATTTTTTATATACAAATCACTGGTTCGACCAATAACATATGCATCTGTGGTTTGGTGGCCAATAGTCAACTTTAAATCATCACTTTCCAGACTCAGCAGTTTGCAAAATATCGTATATGTAGGGCTGTTACTGAAGCCGTGTCTTCGACCCGCTTCTAGCTATGGAGTCTATTTTATCTCTGCCTCAGCTCAGTCCTTCATTCTTAGCACAGCTTGCTCAGTGGCGATGCGACACATTTAATGACAGGCTGTTGCCTGAATTTAACTTTTACAAATCATTCCAGGTGGTTTACCCATCGAGAGATATGTGGTTCTCACGCTAGTATTTTTTTAGATGGCTTGCTTTTTGAACATGGTGCTGGCTTCGGTATCTGTTGCCCATCGCTTGGTCTAACAACTTCTGGCAGTTTGGGTACTTACTGTACTATTTCTCAAGCGAAATTAATCGCGGTTACTCGCTGTGCCATTACAGCTATTAATTTCGCGGTTAATGGTGAGGATATTATTTTCTGTACTGACAGTAAATCTGTCCTCAACTTTTTAAATAATCCTTTGAGCAACTCAAAGCTGGTGAAGGATTCTAAGAATTTTATGAATGTTCTCCGCCGTAATAACAAAGTTACGGTCTTGTGGGTACCTGCGCATTGTGACATTGAAGGTAATGAAATCGCAGACAATTTGGCAAAAACTGGCTCGCGTTCATGTTTCATTGGACCTGAACCTGCTCTGCTGCTGCCTCTATATATTGGCAAAAAAATAATCAAAAATCCTGCTCTACTTCACTTAAAGCAAGCGTGGTCATCCACCCCCACTTTATTAGTGAGCCTTTATTAGTGAACTCAAAGCTGACTAATTACGCTCTTTCATTAAAAAACGATAACTTAAGAATACTAGAATCGATTCTTACTGGTCACGGCGGTTTCAAGGGCCGCTGAAATGTTTGCTACCATGATCACCTTGAAGATGATGATGATGACAGCATACACGTCTCATGTGTTTAATTTCAGGACAATTCCTGTTCATCTACTATCCTCTCTGCCTTGGTTCAAACTTCTCCGATTTGCTTAGAATGCAGAGTGCGTGTGCGTGATTTGATAGAATGGGTTCCAGCCAAATCTATAAATAAAAAATAAAAAAAGATCTCAGCGAGTACGCTGACTCGGTCACGTTCTGTGGGCTGATCCGGAACGAATTGTGCGGCGATCTCTCAAAGAGGAGCCACCATATGGAAAGCCCAAGGGTCGTTATACAGGCTACGATATCCATATGGTGTAGAGAACGAGTTGGCTTCTTTAGATGGAGCCCAGGATCGAAACCGTCGGAGCCAGATTGTTGACGCAGTAAGGGGCCAGTAATGGCCTTTAAACACTGTTTATTATTATTATTAGTATCAATATTTCTGAATATCATCTTTTCCATGCAGAAAATGAATTGGAATATAAACTTAGGCGTATGCCGCCAACGATGGGATTTCGTTGAGTACCATAGTAAACTATACATTTAAAGCAATTTTACATTTCGTTGATTTTTCGTTTTCAACTGTCCTGCCCTAAAATGTGTCATGGCTACTCATTATGAAAAAACTAGAAAAGTGAACTACAATGTGTAACGTTCCTTCATTTTCTAATATAAAAAATGTATATCTTCATTAAATCATTTCTAAAATATTTTCAACTTCGCACAGATAGTGACGAATGTTTTGAACTAATTTAAATTTATATTATGTAACCATAGTTAAAATTAAATCATAAAATTAATTTTCTAGAAGCCAAGAAATATCAAAATAATTGAGTATCACAAATAAACTTAAACCAAATGATTTAACGGTTACCCCCACGACAGCAGCACACTCTTATCATCGTAACAAAATCTTAAAAATCTAAAACTAATTTAATAATATTTTCTTATACTCGTGTGTATGTACACGTATATAAAACCAATTTTAGAATGTATAACAGATTTGATTAATAAATGCGTGTGCTCAAAGGGCGTATAAATAATTCATTCATTCACAATCCAATAAGTATATATAGTTATACGTACAATAGTACTTAACAGTTCCGTAATCTAACTAAGTATCTAACATATACACATAAATTATAATAAATAAATTGAAATTAAATCAATTTGTCTCTCTAATTCAATAACTGGTTTTATATATTTGATTGATAAGAAATTTGTAAATGAGATCAAACCTATTCAAATTGTATTGTATAGGTAAATCCGGATTGTGTTGATCGCTGCGAGTGAGAACCGCGTTCTGCTTGTTACAGAATTGGATAATTGATTTAAATGGAAATTCCAGTATGTACATATATATATGAAACTAAGTATAGAGGTATTCCAATTTGATTGATTTCGAAGATCAAAGAAATTTTTTTCTGTTTTTTTTTTTTTGAATCCGGGAATCAAACCTCGAATTATGTGTGAATTGTATGGGATATCTTGTATGATTGATTTATCGTGTATGGGAAACGTTAAATAGGCGATGATACAATTATTTTTGTATTAACAATTTGTTAGACGGTAATTTGTGAATTGTTTGTGTGTATTATATGGAGTATTATACAAACAACAATTAGTTAAGGTATACATATGTACTTAAGTAAACGTAATATTCTTCTGTTTGAGATTCTTTTGTATTGCTGCGCTAGATTACATAATTTTTTAAGAATTCATCGAACCTTTACTCCATGATGTAATAAGAAGAATAATGAACTGGCATTACTAAACGAAATCATGTTATGTATGTATATGGAACCAGCGATAAAAATTGATTGGAACCATTTAATGGCGTATATATAGAGAAATAATTGAGCTTGGCATTTTTTATGAATTTATGATCGCATACATAATGTATTTTATGCGTCAGATAGGTGATGTGCACTAATACAATACTCAAGTGTAATAAAAGTAAAAGTGATATGTATTTAAATTTGTGTTTGTAATTGCTTGTAATAAAATCCTATTTATAAAATTTCACTTTTATTCGTTGTTGTATTGTTGAAGAGCTAATGAGATTTAAATTGGTTTTAATGTTCTAAGAATTGGTTCGACGGTTTATTACAAAATACAAATCATGTTGAATTATCTAACGTTTTAGGTATGAGATAATTTGTACGTTGATTATTTGCGGAAATATCTTATATTCGATAAATCAAAATAACATTCGCTCATATTTTTTGTCTGACGAATTAACCTTCTCCATAAAAGGGCCTCTGGTGCAATTATATGCGGTGTTGGGAGATATTTTTTCACAGTAATACAACAATTCGGGTTGTGCAGGATGTGAGAACTTATCGGTCAGCAACCAAATATGTATAGGCAGCGATCATCATTTGGTCACTGCAATGAATCATCACTCTACCGGAGGGCTGGTTGGTGACTATCAAAGGAGGATTTCGTCCGAATCGATCAGTCGTTGAGTTTTTTTCCCCGCGGATTATTCTATCTAAATATTATGAAACTTCCATCCCCTTACATCAAGTGTTTATTGTTTTCCGCTCAATCCCCTTACATCAAGTGTTTCTTGTTTTCCGCTCTAGTAGGATTGTGTAGAATGTTGTGTCTCATTTGGTGTGTTAAAGATGAGAACAGGCTATCATGAATTTTTGCAGTTAACTCAGATTTTTGCATATGCAAATGACTTACGACCAAGCCCAGGATCGAAACCGTTGAAGCCAGATTATTGACACAGTAAGGGGCCAGTAATGACCTTTAAACACTGCTTATTATTTTATTTATTATTTATATAAAGATATTTACAAAGCTGGCGTTTATGCCTTAGTTCAATAAAACCTCTAGTAACCACTGCTTTAGTGGTTACTAGAGGTTTTTACCTCGGAATGCCAATTTTGGGCGAGCGAACATTTTTAAAATACGATTCACAACAGAAACCAGTTCGGATAACCTCGTTTATTTTTAAAAAATAATAAAAAAATAATAATAAAAAAAATTAAGTAATAATTGGGCTACTAATTGAAAGGTGACACTTCGAAGTTTTTTTATTATATTTCATTAATAAAATGGAGGCTACATAACCAATAACTACCCTGCTTTGAGCCTATTTCGCTTATCGGTCTATTGAGTCCATCACTGAAAGCATCCTCTTCACATCCTTCGATTAATAAGGGGGAAGCCCAGTTTACAAGAACTTAATTATAAAAAATACTTAAACTTTTACAAACATACCGAACCTTGCAGAGCCACAATGATACCTGAGTACTGAAGATTTTGGAAGGTGGCAAGGTTGCAACTCAATGTTCTGGGTTTCCAATAATCGTATATAAAAAAAAATAGAATTTCGAAGTCCTCAGAACTACGAAGCAGTTACTTAAAAAATCTCAATTCTTGTGTCTCTCAACTCGTATTTGCTACCAACGAGTTGGCTACCAACTCTGTTTTGCACGGGAAAATGGAAAATGTCCGAAGGTTCAAACGGACAAAAAAATAAATTTTTGTTGTTATCAACTTGTGGTGCCAACCCTCTCCAGGACTAGGAAATGGAAAGTGCTTCAAATAACAAAATGTTTCTGAATATTTAAGCTATTCGGTGAGCTGCGATGACTTTAATAAAAGTTCAACCAAAGAATTTCCGTTTTCTCGGTTTCCAATTTTAACACTGCTTCAAAATGGAAAAATTCTCTGAAGTTCGAGGTCCGCAATTGCGATGTAATTTATTAGGCTTTCAACAAGGTCATCGGTTCAAAAAATTAATTTCTGAGGTTGGTTTATGATTTCTTCTGGGTATAAGAACCCTAAATGGTTTTCATTGCGGCTAATTTTCAATCTGTACTTGTTTTAATGTTACTCTAAAATTTTTCAGTCAGAAAATTGACGAGTTGTTCATTATAGAAATATGATTTTGTTTTATGGTTTTAGGCAACATATTTTTCAACAGTAACACATAGTTTTGTTAATTATAGTAGTTTAGTTTTTAAATAATTTATTATATTACGCCTGTATTTTCGGGAAGAACACTTTATTCCAACAAAGGCTTAGGATAAATCATCTGTTGACTAAGCCGTGGATAATCTAAATCTATTGCGACAAGAGTCTATGAAGATCAAAAATTATCAATTATCGCAATTACAATAGAATCAACTGCAAATGCCATAGGACGCATGCAGGTTCAGGTAAAACTACAATAAATAATAGGTACGTAAGACATAGACACAGTGACAAACCATTTAATAATTTCAGGATACCATGATATCTGCCCTGCCCTTCAGTAGTTAGTTTCTGCAATTCTGGTCGTTTCCGTTTTTCTTGTTGTAATTGAGATTTTTTGTCTTCGATATCCGGAAAAAATGAATTGTTTTCATATAGCATTACAATAAGGCCAGTTTTCATTATCGTGTTATCAAGAGAATATGTTTCCATATTTTTTATTTTTGTGAATGGAGAGATACCTGATACGTACCTCAGGTATCTCTCCATTCACAAAAATAAAATATATCGAAACATATTCTCACGATGTTTTAAAACTGCATATTTAAAAACAGAAACAGTACAAAACAGCAACAAGTATCGGTTATTTCAGAAAAATGGTTCAAATCGGGATAAGATACAACCTGAACTCAGAACTACTCATCTTAATGAAATGGAACTGCCTATTTCTTAGCCGATTATTGACCTTATCGGATTGTTGGATGGAAGTATGGGGTTTTAAAATTTTCTGAATACCTACAACTCGGCCATTCCGTGGCCAAAAATTATAAAATTTCATCACTTAATTTTACACATGAAAACAATTTTAATGTCATGTTCTGTAACAGTGTTACGTTCTTCATTCTACTTTCTAATATGCTGTTTTTTTAAAAATCCTCTTGTGAAATGTAGTGTTTGACTGGGCCTGGGCCATACTTATTTATACACTTTAGCGGACAAAAAAGGGTTTAGTACGCATACAGCATCAATATCAGTCAAATAAGAAGTTAAAATTAAAGCTGAAGCATTGGTTAAAGCCAGGGTTTATTGTGCGAATCTCTATAACGCAAAAAATATTTAAAATAGCTGGCCTTATTCAAAAGGACGCACAATGTTATCATTCGCCAATACCAGTGCATATTGTAATTTCTTTTGTTTTGTATCTCTCTTTATTAGACGTCTGACGAGATCAATTTCCAAGGATTTTACTCTATTACATAGTAGTATATCTAATTAGTTGTTCAATTTTATCGGTAAAATTAATTTGATTTTTTTCCGATGTGATGAAACCGTGAAAGTTCCGACCGGTAATAACCTATTATACGTTTCTTTCATCTTCGTCAGCAGCTAATTACTGATAAATGTGGTTGAAACATCTTGCTAAATGCTCTAATCTCAGCTTTAGTTTTAGTTCTATTTCTGGTACAGTGCGTATTAATTTACTTATCGATGGATTATGTAGCAGTGATTGTTTCAATTTCTTGGTTGTTCATCGGCTTTATTTATGAATCTTTCCTATTCAGGAAACTAATAAGTTTAAAATGTTACAATTAAATAATGTAAGTAGTGTTACTTTAATTAAATAGGTAGAGCCAATGGATCTAATATTTTTGACTGCACTTTTTAAAGTTTTATTATGTTGCAAGCCCAAGCAGAGCCTCGCAATTGAATACCGTACGTCCAAATTGGTTTAAGTACCATTTTATATAAAATAACACCTTATTGTCTAGGCTTAAGTTTAAATGTTTTCCAATCCAGTTCATATTGGAATACCTTAACTTAATTAGCTGACATTTATTTGATACGTTGAACTTAATTCTACATTTAGTTAACCATGCTTCAATCGCATGCAAAACTTCTTGCAAATTTTTTAACGTTATTCCTAGATTTTAATGCGTATAGCTATTATTGCTGTGTCGCCTGCAAATGTTGATACTTTTACGGTTTTTCGATAGTATTGTTAGTAAGCTGATTGGACGAGAAGAGTTTATTTTTCTTCGTCTTTGCAACCATTTTTATTGTAATATAAATCAAATTATAAATCAAAAATGTTGATAAACAGATGAATGCAAATCGATTTAAAAACATGACAGTTTAATGAGATAAATGACCTTCATACAACAAATAATTACGTAGATTTCAACCATGATCTGGTTAGATGATGCTACAAAATCCAAGACATATTGGTTAGACTAAATTGATATTGATTTATCGTCTCAGATCAACAAAGTTTGAACTTGCACCTGATCAATCCAATGTTATTGATGTTTCTGTTGAACAGTGGAGCAACTCTAAAAATTGCCAATAAATCTACACCGCATTAAAATAAAATAAACAAATATGGCAATAACAACTCTGATATGCAGGCGGATCTACATTTTTAATAATCTTTACGAACAAATAAATAAATGATTTCAAGTATTACTAATAGGTGTTGAACGTTTGCAAAAAAAAATTAATGAATGACTTTGAATCGTCCGATACAACTTATGTTGTTTACTCAAAAATAAGATAGTTCATAAAAATTATTTAACTTACGTAGTACCTGATTAACCTGTTTTTCATAATTTCTCCAAAACTACGGAAAAAAAAAATTAAATAAATCGACAATTTTCATTTATTATAAAATATGAACGAAAAAAAAAAAATCTTATGAGCAAAAGTTACAAATTAAATCATTGCTAATTAATACAAAATTAAATGAAATGTAAATTAAATTAGAACACTGTAAATATCTATTTTGTCTTTGATTCACACTGTGCTAAACTTAATTAAATTTACACTTTGAGAAATCCATTTCAGGATGTTGCTCCATAAATTTTTTAAACAAATCCTGCTTCTTCTGTTCCTCACTAGTTGGTAAACCAAGCTCTTTTTGTTTTTGATCGTACATCATTTTCTCCACCAAACCCCGTGTCTCACCATCCAAATCGCTTAGCTTCGATGGCTCCGGATTTATTTTACGCGTTGAAATTTGTGGATCTGTCGTTACGAGTCGATCCCACCATGACATTTTATTAATTTTTTCCAAATTTATAACAATTACATTGCCATCTTGTATTGTCCACAAACTTTCTTCCATTTTAATTTCGGCATTCAGTTCGCCCGAGATTACTGGTTCTTGACCTTTAACGCCTACGGTTAGAGATTTTTTTGCAATTTTTACAACAACATCGCGGGATTTAAGTGTGAACGATACTTTCAATGGAACACGAAGCTGAAAAGAATACATAAAAAAAGTATTTGTTATAACTTATAAGTAATCTAGCTTCAGATAAAAATTTATATATTTATTTAGAAATGACCTACTGATTATCACACAGAGACTGAACACAAGAGTTATTGTGAAAACGTGTACATTAGACTATTTTCATTTCAGCCATTTAGTGTTCGCCCTCACCACAGGTAACTAAACACCAGAAGCGCAACATATCAAGCGTATATAAACAAAATGTCAAGGGATACATGAACATCACTAAATCAATCATTTATTATAATTTATAACCCTTTTACAACAACAATAATATTCCCAATTACCGCATCAATATAATAAAAATGTTTAGTATGTAAATGATGCCTACTAGTTTACTCGGTATGTGGTCTGCATGATACCCACATTTATAATTAAAATCACTTCAATTTATAAAAATAAAAACAATTTACAATTTATTTGAAAATTGTAAGATCCGGTAATTACAAAACAATAAAATTAAGTTATAATAAACTGATTAACCGGATCAGGAAGAGCTTAGTGTGATGATCATTCCGTGTGTCTTTCAAATTTGTCAAGTCAATTTGAAGTTTGAATAAAACGAAAAAAAAAATCAAATTTAGATCATCATTGCGCGATTAATGAATACATAGTTAAAGGCCTTGTCACGTCATACGCGATCATCCCGCGTTTAAGTTTAATGATTTTTAATTTAAAAATTAATAAAAATAAACACGGAATCTAAAATTGTGAATCATTTTTTCGTGAGTAACAATATATGTGTGAATACGAATTATGTACGATAATCGAAGGTTTTTGTACGTCATAAAGTACTTTATTCTTTGTTACGACATGTCGCGTCCTCTTTCTTAAAAACATAACGCATAACGACTTATTTATTTTCTAAGACGTTCTCGTATGAAATGGTGTGTGTGTGCGCATTAGAATAACTACTAATACTATTTGTAATACGAAGGACGATGAATCATAAGATGCTGTGCAGATTTATAGTTTTTTACTTCCGAATATACATCTCGATAAATTAGTTTACAATTATATAGTTTTTGTTTTGGTTGCGCCACCTTGAGATTAATTTTAACAAAAAGACGATTTATCGTGTGTGTATGTAGTATAAATATACAAAAACCAAAACTAAGAACTATATTTGTTATAATGCATAGCAGCGAAACATCGTAAATTACATCTTATTATATTAACCATTCATACGTTTGTGTGAATAAAATAATTCGCTTAACAGAATAATTTTGGTACCGTAATACAACTATAATTTATAGACTATATCGTTAATTTATATCATGATAGTTTTTTATAAAAATGTTTTACAACGCACCGTTATCGAAAAATAGATGTTAGAAAATGAAATTCCGCCTGAAAAATTTGTTGCATGATGTTGTTTCGTGTAATACATAAACAACAACTTATAAATTGCACGAAAATGCGGATTTAATGTGTTTACTACTAAAAGATCATAACAAATTATTTAATCCACCTTGAGAAATGTGACAAATGAAATACACAAATTATTGCACGCAGTTACCAGTACCAAAACATTGTTCTTTGTGGTGCTACAAAAATAAAAGGTCATGGTGAACACAATGAAAGGAATTGTTCATACAAGGATTCTATAAAATAAATATTAGCCGCTACAGCGCGGTAACATCTTTCAATGAAAAGTATAATTTGACGATGTAATAGATAAACAATACATTAGTAAAACTAGTCCAAGGTACATTTCGATCAATATTAAAACATAAATACATATTGTAAATGAAAATATTAAATTGAAGTCGCATGTGATGTTTATCAAATTCCATAATATCCACTAAAATCCAGTTTTTGTTATAAGTCGAGAGTAAACAATTACACCAACGCTATAACAATAACATCATTTAAGATGCTTTCGTTAAAAATTTTGGACATTCCATCGCATTCCTTAAGATCAGTATCATTATCTTAAATTTAACTGAAGTTTGACCAAATAAAGGGTGATTTTTTAAGAGCTTGAGAACTTTTTTTTAAAAAAAAACGCGTAAAATTTGCAAAATCTCATCGGTTCTTTATTTGAAACGTTAGATTGGTCCATGACATTTACTTTTTGAAGATAATTTCATTTAAATGTTGACCACGGCTGCGTCTTAGGTGGTCCATTCGGAAAGTCCAATTTTGGGCAACTTTTTCGAGCATTTCGGCCGGAATAGCCCGAATTTCTTCGGAAACGTTGTCTTCCAAAACTGGAATAGTTGCTGGCTTATTTCTGTAGACTTGAGACTTGACGTAGCCCCACAAAAAATAGTCTAAAGGCGTCAAATCGCATGATCTTGGTGGCCAACTTACCGGGCCATTTCTTGAGATGAATTGTTCTCCGAAGTTTTCCCTCAAAATGGCCATAGAATCGCGAGCTGTGTGGCATGTAGCGCCATCTTGTTGAAACCACATGTCAACTAAGTTCAGTTCTTCCATTTTTGGCAACAAAAAGTTTGTTAGCATCGAACGATAGCGATCGCCATTCACCGTAACGTTGCGTCCAACAGCATCTTTGAAAAAATACGGTCCAATGATTCCACCAGCGTACAAACCACACCAAACAGTGCATTTTTCGGGATGCATGGGCAGTTCTTGAACTGCTTCTGGTTGCTCTTCACTCCAAATGCGGCAATTTTGCTTATTTACGTAGCCATTCAACCAGAAATGAGCCTCATCGCTGAACAAAATTTGTCGATAAAAAAGCGGATTTTCTGCCAACTTTTCTAGGGCCCATTTGCAAGCGTTGCTCGTTAGTAAGTCTATTCATTATGAAATGTTAAAGCATACTGAGCATCTTTCTCTTTGACACCTTGTCTGAAATCCCGCGGGATCTGTCAAATACTAATGCATGAAAATCCTAACCTCAAAAAAATCACCCTTTATATTGATTCAGAAAATTAAATTTATTTCCTTCAAATGACTTATATTCAAATTTTTAACACCGACAAAATATTATTTACAAACTTTAATTCAACATTTAAATAGAATTTTGCTTTGAAGACGCTTTGAATTTAATTCGAAAAATATTTTTGGGTATCAAAATCTAATCTTCAAGATTAGTAACACTAAAAGGAAAACAATTGTGAGAATGTATACAAAACGAAAAATTGAACCAAATATATACTGTCCATCCCAACTATTGGTCAACAGGTAAGAGCTAAATTTCAGATTTAATAGATTTCTGTGTAACTAACTGTTACAAAAAAAATAAAAAAGCCTCTTCTAAGCCATCCGATTCTGATGTATACAAAGCAGTAATATTTGCTCAACTCTTTAGCAATGCGGTTTGACTCAACGAACAAATTGGAACCCAAAATTACTTCATGATGAAGAAGATACTCCCAGAATCGAACCAATTAAATGTAAATGGCGCAATTTTTGATGTATGCATTTTTGGATGTTGCCCAAAATTTGAATAAAATATGGCACGAAGGATTGATACTCAAAATTAGAACACATTTACCATAGTAATTTTTGCTTTAATCATTAAAAATTATAATCGAAAATTTCCCGTGAAATATAACAGTGCATCATCCGATTTACACGAAATTCACGCAGGCGTTCCACAAGATAATGTGTTGGAACCAATATTATATTTGTTATACACATCAGATGTAAAAGTATCAACATTTACATCTATACGCATGAAAATCATGGTTAACTAAATGGAGAATCAATACATTCACACACCGTAAACCCACCTACCCGTAACCTTAAAATGTAAAATATCTAGGTCTTCACTTTGATAGACAGCGGACATGGAAGAAACACATTGAAACTAAATGTCAACAAATTAAATTAAGATATTCCAAGATAAATTAGCTAATTGGAAAACATTCAAACATTGGATTTTGTTATGTAAAATGATACTTAAACCGATCTGGACGTATGGTATTCAATTGTGAGGCTCTGCATGTACTGCCAACATAATAAAACTTCAAAGAATGCAGTCAAGTAAATACCGAAAAAGTAGCACCTTTCGGCACCTCCAAAAAAAAATCCGTTGAATTTAGCTATTTAATTAGACCAACATTACTAACCGGGTAATACTCAATTTTAAAATGAATGTAGCTGTCGTTTGTCAGTAGTAAAAAAAATCTTATTCTGGTTCGCTTCATTTGAAAAAAAAGTTTGTGTATCGTTTACCATTAAATGATTCGATTGGCAGCATAAAAACACGCTATTGTGATGACCGTCGTTGCACTACAACTAATCAAGAAAACAAATGTCATTACGGTTATATCGTAATTCGCAGCAATAATTGAGCAACAAACTGTTAAGAAACAAAATTCAATTCCAAAAATCAAAAAGTATACTTCGTTTGCTCGTTCATGGAGATATACCAAATTTGGTATTTTCGGATGGGAAAAAATTCTATACATTGAGCAATTTCTCAACAAACAAAAATGACCGTATTTGACCATTTGAGAGTCACACGAAAACAAGGAGGCGACCACTTCTGACTGGAATAACCCAATGATGTCTCGCGAGCATCGTGTGCATCATTTAAAAAACAATTGGAATGCAATCAACATTCGAATAATTGTAATTAACTATCTACCTATAAACTATCATTTCCATAAATTTTAGAAAATCGACTAATATAAACGAAAAAATTATAGGGCTTTTAAATTTAATGGGTGAAAATGTAACTCAAATTTTAAATAACCTTAAAATAAAATTTTAAATGCATTTATGTTTTTAGTGGAATTAAACATTTTACTATGTACAATTCAAAGTTAAATATAAAAAAAAAATATAATTCCTAAATTGGACTTGCATATTATATTATTGATCTGTGGTTATCGGAACAATGGCACACCAGATTTTAGTAGTGGTCACTACACGTTTGAGGGAGTAAGGAGGTTCAAATATTTCGGCCCTCTTATCACTTACGATAACAGTATATGTGAGGATATTAATAAGCAGCAGGCAGTCGTGCTTTGTATCATCTATAAGGCCAGGCCACTGCTAAAATCTAAACACCCATCAAGTGCAGTGTAGTATAAGCTTTTTCAGAGCGTTGCTCAAGCCTGTAGTTACGTATATGAATGTGAAAGTCTCTGACGCTCTGAACCCAAACTGCTCAAGTCACATTGTTGACTCAGGGAAGGGCCAGTAATGGCTTTTAAAAAATTCCCAAATTGAAATTTTAATAAATTACTTGCACGCAACGATAATATTTATGTAGGTATACACTCCAGTTAAGCTAACTAATGGAGTATATCCACAGTATAAATGGAACTTTAATCAATTAAATAGTCGATTGACGTAAATTAACTAAATTATCTGAATTAACTGAAACAACTGAAGTGAATTGGTTGTTCGGTTTCTACTTCTTTACATCAGCTAACAAATTGAACTACTGATTTATCTCAATATTCTCATGGAGCTAATTTAGATTTTCTTTTTGTTTGACATGTTTATTGAATATTTCTTAAGATTTTATTGTTTTTTCAGAATAGAATCAGAATTTAGTTATTTTTATAATTTTTAATTTTTTGAATAAATTGTATATTAAATTTTTTTAATTTAAATAAAACTTAACAGAAGTCCCTTTTTAATTGGGAATCATCAGTCTTCCGCAAGTAAGGGTTGAATAATACTTTTTAGTGGTCTAAGGGAATTAAAAAATGGTATCTTCAAAAGCATGAGAAAACTGAGAAAATTTAAAAGCATTCTTTATTCATATTTCTTCAATATAAGCCAAATTAAAATGAAAACCCACATTTCAAGTGAATTTTGGAGTTTTCGAAATTTTGATTGAGTTTTACGATTTTCAGTTGAAAAACAAAGTTTCAAAACCTTTTAATCTATAAATATGAAATTAATTACTCAAATTTAATCAACCCAAATAAAAATTCGAATTGAAAATCTACAATGAAATTTGTAGTAGCCAAAACAAATTGTAATAAAAAGTTTAACAAATGGACTAAAATAACAAATGGAATTATAAACACAATTTGTATCGGAATGAAATTCAATTCAAGTCAATTATCCAATTGATTTGTTCCGTTGTGCAAAAATGATCGATATCACGAACTACGAGTTCGTTTTTAAGTAATTGGTACATATCCTTTAGTTTATTTTTGGGAGCTTGGAAATTGATGCCAATATCGCTCCATATCATGTTTGCTTTTCCATGCCGAAATATAATTATCTTTAAGTATACAATAAACCTTTTTGACGACAAATTTGATACTATTTCAAAGTGAGCCACCTTCGTTAGAAAGCATACAAAAACGCAAATATACAATATACCTTGTGAGCTGTAGTATTTCGTTGCGATTTATTTTTCAACAACAAAAATCGATGTCTGTGGTCTTAAAAGTTCGTGCCGGCTTAAAACGTTCTGTGGACAAATCAACCATTATCTGTTGACTTAATCTCGGCTTGGCCCTGAAACAAACCACACAGGAACTAATACATTGCTTAGCTATCTGTCTCACGAGAGATAGAAGCATCTGGGTAGCAGCGTGTAAATTATGTTCATGGTAGAATCGAAAGACTAATTTTGTTAAATTTTCCATGATCTGATTTAGACAACCATAACCATGATCTGACTTAAGCAAACCTTCCGAGTCTATAGAAACGGATTAAATGAAAGCATTGAACTTTTAGGAGGAAGTTGACGTTCTTTAATCAATGTCGACATTTCGTTGTTATAATATTTTTCCTGAACTACTCGAACTAATGCGTGTTGAGCATTTTGTATTTCATGTGGGGGCATGTTCCACAAATTCGAATATTCTTTGGGTTTGGATTGTTTCGAAACCCTAAACAATATGCGGCGATTCCAAGAAGCTTCAGATAGAAGCTGTATCGATTTATTAATTCATTTTGAGTCGCATCTTTCGGAACAGCAACTGTAGCTAAAATTGTGTACTAGTTTTTCAATTCCAGCATTTTATCGATAATTCGTCTGTTAAATATAATTTCCCTGGTCCGTTCCACCAAAGATGAAAGTTTTGTAATTCATGGGGTAAAATGCCCCTACTTATGATATCTGCAAGATTATCATCGGTTGAAATATTATTCCACGAATAATTCATTGTAAGATCCTAAAATTCACTGACTCTGTTGGCTATGAAAACTTTGAGTTTGTATGATTCGGATTTAATCCATGAAACAGTTATTTGAGAATCAGACCACAAATAAACATGGTCAATTGTCATCTCGAGAGCATTTTTAACAGTTCGAACAAGTCGAGATAGGAAAAGCGCTGCACATATTTCAAGGCGCGATAACGAAATGGATTTTAAAGGCGTTACTCTCGTCTTACTACAAACAAGCTTGACATGAACTTTATTTATTTTGTCGACGCTGTGGATATAAATGCATGCACTCTTCTAGACATCGCCCAACCCATGAACTTCTATAGATTTCGGCTTGTCACATAATATTCGTCGATTTGTTTGAATGCCATTGAGACAGTTAAGATTTCGAAATTTTTTCCAAAATTGCAATATGTCGTTGGACAAAATTTTATCCCAGTCAACAAAAAAAAAACAATCAGATCGTTCAATTTTCTAATTAAATCCTACTAAATCCAAATTAACTTTAATCCCAACTTTGCAACCAATTACAAATTAGCTTAATCGTATATAGATTATGGTGGTCCTAGTTTGTTTGTCATAGAAATATAAGGTTACCCTAAAAACTTATAGAAAACAAATATTGTATCAACCGATGATTTAGAGATAATTGCACACCCGACTTGGTCTAAAAAAAGTCTTTTTTTCAATTTTTCACCTTCAATCGAACAGAAACATGATTTAAACATTTTATTTTATTTAACTGAATATCGTTGTGAATAAAATAGATAATCTAAATTTCCAAAACATCGAAGATAGATAGGTATAGCAATCACGTGTCAGTCGCTAACCTTGGTGGCAACGCTATTTTGATCCATTTGAATCAAAAATGGGTAGTACATCTGGAATAAAATATTTCATTATTAGTGAAATTCAAAAAAGCTTGAAATACATTAAATAATAATAATTTCAAACCAGCCATATAGATGATACAAAATTCAAACACAATCAAATGTTGTGAAAGTGAATTATAGTAAGAACGATGTCCAATGTTCGTGAAGAGTTTAACGTTAGCCGAATGCAACGTATTCTGATTTTTCGATGAAAACATCTCCAGTACAGAAAAAAGATGAATTGTGTTAGCTTAATATGATGAGGAATGTAGAGGCTGAGTCTAGTAAACGCGTCAATTTGAAATTCTGTGATAACTCATTATACGAAAAGCAGATCTTGTTACACCGGACACTGCCGTATTTTTTAAGCTTTCAACACAAAAATTAATTAACATGATTATACAGGTTGTCCTAATATTCGCTTACACAGAAGGTGCCGTTGGATTCCTTGATCAAAACGAAGGTGACTTTAGTTCTACCACTTCCCACTGACAGACCAGCCTTTACCATATGTGTTTAAACAGAAGCCTTCCGATATAGTACCTCGCCTTGTAGGAACTTGCTAAATCAGGAAAACTGATAACTATAATTTTAAAATAGATTATAAATTCCATTTTAAACAAACTATAACTATTGCCTTCATCTGAAAAAACAATGATATTGAACAAAGTCTTTTAGATTTCATAATTTAAAAAAAAAATGCCCTCGAAACCTTTCATTTGTTAGAATGGCAACAAATATTTTTAAATATTAAAATAGCCCTAACTTAGAGCTTTCTAAAAAGCTACAATTTATTATAATTGTAAGAATTATTTTATCTATCTTATAATTGTAAGAATTATTTTACAGTGAAATTTCAATTTTCCTAAATCAATAAATAGCAAAATCGTATGGACGACCATAAGAAATGAGATTAAAGGAAACATTTTTTGATTCTCACTATTATGACAAATTACAGCTTTTCGGAAAGCTTAAGAAAATTATTAAATTATTAATTTTAACAAAGAAAAGCTTCCGAAAGTAAAATTTTGAAATCTAAAAGTTGTTGATCACCACCATGAATAATTTTTTCAGATTAAGGCAACAACTATAGTTTGTTAAAAGAGAATATTATAAGCTTTGAAATGAAAGTTGGGCGCTGACGCCAATGTGAAAGTTGGGCGCTGACGGATGAGTACGAGAGATGGCTCCTAACATTTGTGAGAAGAGTCAAGCGTGTGATCTACGGCCCAAAACGCGAAATAGATGGTACCTACCGAGCTCTGTACAATATCGAGATCAGAGATCTGATGAAGATCCCCGATATTGTACATGAAGTAAGATCTCAGCGAGTAGGCTGGCTCGGGCACGTTCTGCGTGCTGATCCGGAACGAATTGTGCAGCGATCTCTGAAAGGAGAGCCACCATATGGTAGGCGCAGAGGTCGTTGCAGGCGACGATGGCTCCACGGTGTAGAGAACGACTTGGCCTCTTCAGATTGTCTTAGACAGTATGAAGACCATGCTCGGGATCGAAACCACTGGAGCCAAATTGTTGACTCAGTAAGGGGCCAGTAATGGGCTTTAAAACTGTTTTAATTTAATTAATTAATAATTGAAATGAAATAAATATCTTATAATTCTAGTTGCCAGTTCTTCCGTTATAGCAGTTTCTTTAAGACAGGCTACTATATCCGAAGGCTTCTGTTTAAACGCTTATAACTTGAAAGGCTTCAGTGCGAAATGGTAAAACTATAAAGTCACTTTCGTTTTGATCAAGGAATCCAACGGTACCACCCATGTCCGCGAATATAGAGACAATCTGTATAGAACAATTGAGTTTAAATGAATGTTGTTCATTTTAATGTTTTTGTGTATTTTGTGTATTTTGTGTATTTTTTTGTGTATTTTGTGTATAGAACAACCATTATGCATTTAGAATTACAAAAAAACAATTACAAGTTTTTGACTTTTCTCGGAAAGACAATTATCTCTTCTCTTTACAATTTTATTTTAACGAGATTTCTGAATCATATTTTTGTTCGACTCAAGGGAAAAATTGAGAAACAAATTTTCCAAACTTCGATCTAAAGTTGGCACTTCAGAATCATATTCGCTTGGCCTAATATTTCGTAATATTCACATTCGAAAATAAGCAACTTCCTAATATACATACATATTTAGTAAACTACAATAAGTTTTCATTTTCTAACCAAGACTTAGTCTATGACTTATCTAATAAAAATACACTATCGATTCACTATTGTTTATAGAAATTTAGAACTCAACACAAATCAATCATAAGTCAACTTTTTACCTTAGATGATGAAGGCTGCGGTTTTATTGTTATCGAAGATATATTGGAATATATAATTTCTCAGAAGCGTGAATTTAAGAGCAAGTAACATAATCGTTTAAGAAGTAACCTGTCTTTAATATTTTAATCTTGCAAGCAATTTTGTAAATTTTACCAATTTTTAAAGTCCACTAAATGTTTGACCTAAATTCTCAAATTTTTTAAATTGATTAAAATTTTGGTATCATGCAATATGCAACCCAAACAAAACATGTTAACATAATATAAGATTGAGATATATTTCAAAACATATAAACAACCTCTAAAACCGAACAACTGCACAACCGAAAGTATTTACATACGTGCAACATGACCAGACAAAAATGAATTTCGACACTACTGTATGTATATATACACATGGAATTATATAATGCAACTATACTACTAAAATACTGGCATTGACAACTACTTCTTTGTCATTCAATCAACACTAAATAAAACATTTTTTTTTTTAAATTAAATATCTCACCCACTTCTAAAACACATATACAATAAATGAAATCCCAATCAAACTTATTAATTGATCTAAACTAATTAAAAATAAAAACAAATTATTTATTAATTTTCTTATTAATGACAAGAAAACAAAACAAAGAAAAATCGGAACAAAGGTTTCTAGAGAAACCATTAGATAATTTAGTATATTGCATAAGCTTACTCATTCCGAATAATTCAATGCATTTTAATTATTATTTTTTGTAGTTAATACTAATACATACTATAATTACATATTACATTATGTGCGCGATTTATTATGTGTCATATGTATGGTAAAACATTGTTTCTTAATCTTTGTAAAAAATGTAAGTACATACAATTTGTATAGAGTACAAAATATAAATATAACGGAAGTGTTCCGCGGAATATAGTTTAAGAATCATTATTGTAAATTAACTTTACTATGAAAATGCATTCTTCTAGTGATTTATGGAAATTCCTCTACATAAATTTATATTACACATGCAGTTTTCTCCAAGCTTACCCACTTTTCAGTAATGATAAATTCTTGACACATTTATTTATTTAGTGGACATCAGATTATTTGTGTCATTTGGTGTTTAATTTTCAATAGTTTGCTATTTTATTAGATAATCAAATATCGTTAAACTATTTTTATTAGCATTTATTGGTTATGGAATAATCAAACGACATTACAAAAATAAATAAAAAATTATTGGTTTTGAAGAAATGTTGGATTCCTCCACGTTTTTTTATTAAGTTTGCTTAAATAATTGGATGTACCTGTCGAAAAATATGTGTATACGCGACATTTGCGTTTATATTTTAAAATTTGTTAAAACTTATCTGATATGTATTATAATATGGATGTTGTGAAAGATTAAGTTGACATAATTATGTTCAATGGAAAATATATGTCATCATCATAACGTCAAAAAATCATCATCATAAAAATCGTAAGATTACATTTGACTAAACGAGAACAAAATTTTAAATTCAGCTGATTCAAAAGACAAGAATTTTAAAAGTTAAGAATTTCGACAAATTACAGAAATTTTAATCCCGTATTGGACAAATTTTAAAATATGTTTTTCAGAATTTGACAGCATATTCAAATGAAACTTTGAACAATAGAACGGTTCAAAATGCGAATTTATGCATTATTGCCTGCTGAAAAATTGTCTGCAGGACAGAGTTAAGTTAGCCGTTGTTAAAGGAATTTTTATTCTAGTATGTTGGTACATGATTGTTTTCTCAATTTGTTGTTGTCAAAAAAGTAAATAAAATTATGTCAAAAATGTAATTATTTTTAAAGAAATTACGAAAAATTGTGATATATGTATGTATCTGATACAATAATAGTTGTAAACTTATGTATATATGTATACATAATTGGAGAAGACAATTTTATGAATTTTGTCAAATCTATCACAGAGTACTGTTTGTGAAATGTGAACGCTAAACTAATTGGTTTGATCGAGCAATAAAATATAGCTCAGAAGATTTCTAGAAAGCGGAAATTTGAAAATAAAAGTTAATGCAAATCACAAGGCCGAAGTTCTAGTAATAGCCGTAATTTCTACGGTTTATTTAATGAAATTAACGGAAGGCATCTTGCATTGATTTTAGAAGTAAGTCGACTGGAGACCGTATAAAAAAGTCTTGTAACATCGATGCGATACTTAACAATTTGAATGCTAATTTATAAATTATATATGTAAATTATACTAAATTATAAATTGTCAGGAGCTGATTATATAAGCGCTGCGGAGTGCGGAGTTCTGCATTTAGGAACTATCAAACTGCCAAGGTACTACATTTCTCCTTACTGGTGCAAAATGTCCATAAATAAAATTGATTAATTATTTTAATTTGTTTATTCTTGATTTGTATAGTTCGTTTAACAGCGATTATTCAATTTCATTACTTGATTTGAAAATTATAGAATAATTTTCTGTATACCATTTACTTTGATTTATTAATATCTGTAATAATTTCCATCACCATCATGCCGCGTATAGCCTGGATTCGTACGTGGTGTATGAGGGCCACTATTCATCAATTTAACGCCAAATGTCGACATACGTTGTTATTCCAATTTACTGAATTGGATGGTCGATCAAAATATCTGGCTGCGGTAGTTCATAATTCATATGAAATCAGCCACAGTTTCATGCTGCAAAACCACGTCAATTTTATCAACCAACAATGTTGGTTGGCCAAAATTAGATTGGCTAAATGTCGGTTGAGGATTACCAACAGTTTAGAGTAGAGACCACATCAAATTTATTGGCAAATAATTCAGCAGTATGTGCGTAAGTGGATGCTAGCGCTATATCGGCTGAACAGGTGGAAATATACTTATTCGTTTGTATTCGTTTTAGAAAATAACCATTAAACTAAACAACCATATTAAACTTACGGATAAGCCTTAAAACCAGCAAATATTTTCGCCGAACTTAACGTTTGTTGAACAAAAAACCGTTCATAAACTTCCTATCCACGATTCTGATTTACCTGGATTTGATGGCATTGGGATCGGCTTAATAAATAAACCTTCATTTTCAATTTTCAATTGCCGGAATACAACTCACATTGCGCTTATGAATTACTTTACCCATTTTCTGAATAAAAATAACTAAAAAACAAACAAAGGATTTATTCAGAAAAATGTAGCGACTTAAGGTGCCTGCACGAAATTGATCTGCGGGACATTTGGCCCGCGGGCCAACTTAACAAAGTTAAATTTTTAAAAAAATTTGAAACTACTAGTATTATACCAATAAAACGAAAAAAAAAAATTATATTTTAGCTCTTTTTGTAGATCAGTTCCGGTTTTAGCTCTTTATGGAAACATAAAGTAGCTATAAATATTTTTGTTTGTAGCTGTGATCATAATATATAATAGTATCTATTATCTGTGTATGTTGTGAATGTTCATGTAAGTTAAAAATATTTATTTTATTTTTAATTTTATTTATTAACTTCAAAAAATAAGCCACAGAGCAAAAAAATAAATAATTTTTTTTGTTTCGTTGGTATGAGACTGTAGTACAATTTCAAAAGATAAAAAAAAATTAACTTTGTTATGTTGGCCCGCGGGCCAAATGTCCCGAACAATTTCGTGAAGGCGCCTTTATCAGTCCACAACATGAAAAACTAGCAAATTCCCTATTGTTTACGAAAACCATGGATATGTTGTTTGATCGATAAAACTCGAATTAGCAATTTAAAATAATGTTAAATGTTATTGATTTCCTGTTAAAATACTTCGAGCTGCTCGATCGGAAGCCATTTAGAACTTTCAAGAGCATTCCATAAATTACGATAACAATGACATTTCGACAAGATAAAACAAGGCAAAAAAACAAAAATTGAAAATGATCAAAATTGACATAATGAGCGAAAATTTGAGCATATTTGAATTTGTAGTGGTTGGCTGCCTGCTGCACATTTTGCATCAATTTGATATTATTTTAATTTGGAAGGGAAAATTTGTTTACTAAATCGCTAGTTTTGATTGACTAATATATGGTCGCTGAATATCTTGCAGCAGGCAAAGAATGAATAAATTCGACTTCCGAGATAATTAGGAGCGACTTGTGACTTAGTTACGGCGTTTTGAGCGAAAACCCAAATTTCAATATGAGAAAGCAAACAAAAATGTTCCTCTTGAACAGGATGATAATATGAACAACTACATGATCCGAAACTGTAATTAATTTTTATAGGGCCAACTAAAATGATATTTACCCGATAGGAACAACTAATTTAAAATATTAAAATAATGTAAACATCGCACAACAACTCTCATCAACATAAAACCGAGAATCTTAATAACAAATTTCAACTCACACGATTTGAAGTGGTGAATGAGATGAGTCGAACAGCGAGTATAGAACCATAATGGGGGTATATTTGTATTCAGAATTACACAATTAACGAATTTATACTCATCTCACCACTTCAAGCCGTGTGAGTTTAAATTTGGTATTATAATTCTCGCTTTTTAATTCTCGCGGGTTCGATATTGGTTTTGAGACCTTCGATTGATCGTGGGTTAATATCATAAACCATATCTTCCACATAGCCCCACACAAAACAATCTAATGATTAATTTAAAACCAGTTTCTCAATAAACCGATTGATGCATTAGCTTTATGACATGTAGCGCCGTCCTATTAAAACCATATAGGTCGTTAATATTTATATCATTAAATGTTGGCCATAAAAATCGCCTTGTGGTCGTTGTGGACAAGTTGAGAATGACGTGAAAACGATATACTTAGGTTCTCTGCAACACTTTATCTCACTGTAGCAATAGTTTCGGTTACACGACCTGAACGAGCACGTATAATCTTTGCTACTGAACCAGTGGACTCAAATGTTTGCACTAAATTTTTATTAGTGGGCTCAGATGGGCGATTTTGTATACCAAAAGTAACGCAAATTTTACCAAAATTGTTTTAACATTTTTTGCGAATAAGGGCCCAGATATTTATTCCTTCTTTTGAAATTCGAACTTCATGTCAAAGCGCCATACCTAAGTCAATTTTAATGATGTATTTTTCGGTGAGATGAGAACTATAATAGGGGCATAAGGTAAATTCGGAACTAAATAGTGATTACATTATACTTCTTCTAAAATTATGAATTAAATATTTTTTTTATGTTTTTATATTTTCAGATAATTATCACGCATCGCACCAAACGAAATATTTAAAGGTTTGTAAAAAAAACTGCTTATCAAGTCTGCCCTGCTAAATACCAATATGTTATGGTGGTTTACACACTTACTTGTAACAGCTCGAAAAATATGCATAAATATACGCGATATTATTCACACATTGCATAAAAATATAACACACACACAATGAGCAAATTGTTTTCCAAATTCAATGACAACGTGCATATATTCCCCGCAACTTGGTTATTGCTTTCTTTTAAATATAAATAAAATTTCCAATGAAAAAAGGTTCATACTCATGAATCATAGATTAACACTAAAAATATCGACAGAACAACAAATCACAAGAATCTTGATTTCTGAATAATTTTACTGCATACATTTACATTTTATTAGTGATAGAGTCTTAAAGTTTTTTTTTGTACAAAATAAACAAATCAATTAGCATTGAACAGGCGCCTTATTCATAATTTAAAGACATAAACGTTCATATTATGGTTTCATCGATAAGCTCGGTAACTCAATCATCTGAATTACACAAGACTGCGATTTTATTATAAATATATGAGGGTTACATGTTTTCATTGATTTTTCACCCAAAAATATAACAAAAAAACGCGGATAGAATTTAAATGTTAAGCTTCTTGTCGCGCGCGCTGATTATGCACAACACACATGATGACGATGAGTCAAGCCCATTTCCAAATAGAATTTATAATTGTGGGTTACTTTTTTTTTTTTTTTTTTTTTTTAAATTGGGCGGATTACTCCAGCACTCAATGCCACAATGGGCCCACGGTGCAATACCCGGACAAACACAAATACTTACACATTAAAAACACCCAACCGTGATTTTTGGTCACCACCGGGAATCGAACCCGAGACCCTCGAATAACAAGGCAAGCCCGCTACTTACTGTGCTATCGAGGGTGGGTTACTTACTCTCAAGTCTGTTTAGTGACGAAATCAAAAATCATCTTTAAAAAAAAATATAAGTGTATGCATTCATGTATGTATAAACAAAATAATCAAAACCGTTTTCTAAGAAATTTTATAGATACTGGTTTTTAGCTTCTTATTAATAAATTAACCAAAAAAAAAATTATCGATTGTCTTATTATTTTATCTTATTTGTTTAATTTTATTATTTGAAATACTGAATATAATCCGGGTTCATTATTTAGATCATGTGTTTTGTTTATAGATACATACATATGTATACATACATATGTATATGATTGTATAAGTATAAACAAAATCACGGGATTTTTGTTGTTCGCGCGTCTTCAACTAAAAATGTGGCGACGAATCAAGGTCAATGAACGGTGAAGGATACGTGATATCAATTAATATTATTATGTAAAAAAAATTCAAGTATTATTTTTTTATTTTATTGTAAGAAGCGACGCTTATTTAAGATGTCTTGCATATATACAAATTGATAGTATTAAACAAAATAAAAAACTGACCAGGGTTAACTACTGAGACACTGATTTTAAACAAGTAACAATTCCACACCCAACGAAACATACTTGAAGAAAATGTTGAACCTGAAATTATTGGTTTGGTAAAAACCAGATATTGGCAATGAAAAATCAGATGGATCGTATATTTCAGGAATTTGGGTAAATAAAAATTCAATGCGATAGGGATTCTTATATAAAACAGTAATCTTAAATTATAAAAGTCTTGGTCAAACTTGATCAATTTTCTGTATAGTTTTTAAAGTACATACTCGTACATACATATGTACATATATCGAGAATTTATGAACCTCGATTGTTGCATAATGTTACGATCGATTATTATGATTTCTCTGGAACAGTCTATCATATTTCAATTATATCATGTTGATCATGTCAGTCTTTATGGCAATCGAAATTTGGTCATTAAACGCTATGACATCATACATATCATGATTATCTGAAGCTGTTGACACACATGGACAAATTAAGAATAAAATAAATAAAATAGAATAAATTTTGTGGTTCGCTATAGTGAACATACAGGTTTAGGTCAAACTGCAAATTAAACAAAAATGTAAAAGGTTGAGCGCATTAACCTAGTTTATAAGAACTAGCTAGAATTAAATTTATAATTATTTTCGAGGAATACCAAAGGAAACAGTGGAAATGCCACCTAGGATCAACAAAATACTGATCACTATATACAAAATACCGATAACGATTACCAAGACTACATCATTTGCCAGGATGTCTTAAAAATTTATATTTTGATATACTGCTCTAAAGCTTGACAGTTTGAATTTATGAAGCCGATTATTTTGTAGCGTTGCTTATAGTTCAATATGCTTATCAAAAATGAAAATAGCAGCTTAAATTTTTCATATAACCTTGCAACTTTTTGAGAAAACTCAACTATAATTATATTTTTGTACCCGAAAGTTTTAAAAGTGTTCTCATTTTTAAGAAATCATTTCCACACATATACAAAACAAAATACAAATGTTAAGAATTCAATTGAATTGATTTGAATATATTAAAATTTTAATATTTCATATGTTTCATGATAAAATACAATTTACAATCTGGTTGATCCTGCCAGTAGTTATATGCTTGTCTCAATGATTAATCCATGCATGTCTAAGTATACACACTCTTCTACCAAGAACGTGTTTGAAAAATGTGTACATGAAAATTTACTAAATCTATAATTGTGAGTTCAAAGCCAATTTAACAACTTCCTGATCAAATTCAACTTTTCTGATGTGCGAAGAGTAGATAGACATATCGGATATACAAATAAGTTTCCGTCGTTTTATAAAAGATAGTTCTAGGAGTAAATGAAATGAGTAAATGTCAAAAAAGTCATACGGCAAGCTTAAGCATCTGTGAAAAATACGGCTTTAAAATATTAGTGATTTTTATGTTTATTATTTATTTGTAAAGGGTTGTCCCAAAATTAACGCAAGATTTAAAATTGCCGCCATTTGTGCAGCAAATTGTTGGCAACTACAAAAAAAAAAAAAAATTTGACAGCTGAGTTAAGGTTACTAAAAATGTAGCTGTAATGAAAGTTTGGCAGCCGCAGTTCGAAAAATGCATACAAAATATGGTTGGAATAGTGTTTTAACTGCGTCAACTGTTAAGAGATTAATTGAAAAATTCAAGGAGACTGGTTCAGTTGGAGACGTTTAACACACTGGTCGTCCAAAAACAATGTCAATATCGAAGCAGTGCGTGAGAGTGTTTTATGAGTGATTTAACACCATTAGATTTCTTTTTATGGGGTTATTTGAAGTCAAACGTCTATGACAACAAGCACACTACCATCCGTGTATTTCAGGAGGAAATTAAACGCTGCATCAACGAAATTCAGCCCTGTTTATGCAAAAAGGTCATGGAGAATTTCGATAAAAGAGTGCGTAAGTTCCAGCAAAGATGTGGAGGCCATTTGCCCAATGTGATATTCCACAAATAACCCTATCCTATGTATTATATGATTCAATAAAAAAATCACAATCTAAAGAATAAAAACTGTGTTTTCTATTTAATTCAAATCTTGCGTTAATTTTGGGACACCGTTTATTTGTAAAGCAAGCTTTTTTGTGTTATGCTAATTAGAGTATTCTTAATGTCTGAAGGAAATTTCAAAATTGTAGGACTCACCAGTGAATTTTAAATACAATAATTTAATGAAAGCAATTGGAACGTGTAAGGAGCGGATTATACACACCAAAATTGATATTTTCTGTTAACAATATGTAAAACCGATACAACGGCACTAAGTTGGAAGGTCTATAGCATGTCTGTGCCAAGTTTAAACCAAATTCGAAAATATAATTATTTTTTTTACCACTACTAAATTTACCTTTGTACCTTGTGCTTTGAATTTTATGTTAGGCAAACTAGACTTTTGCACTAGAAAATTAATAACTTTCGTTCCAATTAATGAATTTAAATGCAGTTTTTTTGTTATATTAATTTGAAGCATGTTCCAGGCACTTGGACTGTTAAATTAACACTTCATTTAGTAGGACACCAAAATAATGCTCGATTTGCGCATTAGTTCGAAAGAAAATAATTTGGGATAAATTTGAATTTAAAAACCTAAAATAATCTTATTTCCAGTATAGCATCTACTATCTACCTACCCAATTAACTAAAAGGTTCAATTTGCTTGAGATTATTGAATTTTTTTATATTACGAGTAATAGTTGTGCCGTGGTTTCCTAACAAGCAGTGTAATAATAAAGTTTGTTCAAGATTTTCCAATCATATCGACATCACAATGAATTGTCTCACTAAAATTTTGGCATTTTGTAAAAAGGCGATTCCGAAGAACAATTCGAAATAATGGCCTAATTAATGAAAAATTAATCTATATTTCGTAAATAAAACCTTGTCATTAATGTTAAGAATCAAATTATGTACATATTTATGTATATTCTTCTTAATTAACCTCATTGCCTTTGATTGATCATTAACCGTATATGCACATATGGCACTGAAAACATAACCTAAATTCCATAGCGTATTATTAATTCCAAATATACCTTGCAGCGCAATCATCGTAAACACACCACACAGTCAGTATTAAAAGACACACAAAAATATTGCATGATATCAAATTTTATTTATTCGAGATAATACCTCGGATAATTATCATATTTATGAAAACAAATCATTATTGCTGTACGTACATAGCTATACATATGTACATATATGTATATGCATATACATATGTATGTACACCATTGATTGAAATTCCATTAAAAACAATAAATATTTAAATAGTTTTAATTTTGCTAATGCGAAATTATAAAGATGTATGTATATACATATGTATATAAACGGGTGGCAACTAGAAAATTTGCAAAACTATATAGAAACTATGTTTCAAATTGTTCTTTGTCCTTTTTGATATAAAATTAGTGCACTTGGTCAAATGGACTGTCAAGAAGAGAACACTGAGCGATAATTTGGTGGGGTTGTGCCCATTGTGCCCAGAAACATAGTGGAATTTATAGGATAAGAATTTTCCTCAAACCCTCGTTTTAATACACTTGTTGATTGATTGTAATTACACTTGGCTTGAACCAAGGCCTTAAAATATCAATCTCCGATATTATAATATACAACATCACTTTCGGCTCAAATTTTTCCTTGAACTTATATTCGATATCGGAAGATGAGCTGGAAACATTGTCTGTATAAAATATATTATTACCGGACATGTGACTGCGGCTTTTTTTTTTTTTTTTTTTTTATGAAGGACGTGGCATAGACACATTATTGGTTCATAGCCTTGCCTTACATTCACACGACATTCATACACATTCATTCAACCCATTCATCCCATTCACACAAGTATACAGTATACCACCTGCGCATTGCATAGCTCCATGTCACCCTGTACAGTGACATGGAAGATGGGTCGGCAAATGAGTTCTACATTCTAACAGAGGGTCATAGATGTTTTCAATTTAATCACCGATCGCCTCTGTTGGGATTCGAGCCCGGTACCTCCCGATCCAAACGTCGCAGCTTTAATCACTGCGCTATTTGCTCGGTCGACTACGGGTTAATCCAAAATAACTTGCTGCCTATACTTTGCTTATGCCTTACCACAATTTTATACTTTTTGACAACTTTGGACACATATGTTTGCCTATAGTGTAGTCTTTATTGTTTAAAAGCTTCTTTAAAGACGTAACGTGCCTTGGGTTCATTATTGTAGGTTTACGAGTAAAACCAACTAACCGTTACTTACAACTTACTTAAAATGTTGTAAATTATTCTTTCTGGTATTAATTCGAATTTAAAATGAGTAACCTTTTTTAACATTTTTAATATCTCCAAATTTTAAAGTTACGAGCTCCTTGAAAAGTTCTTGCAAATTTCTCGTTGTCACCCGTTTATGTATATCTTTGTTTAAAGAAAAAGTTAAGAAAGGTCATTACTGAAAAGAGATGTTTAATTTATCTTCGATTTGAAATCTCGTTATTTCATCACATGAATGGCACACTCGCGCGCTCAAAAAGAAATTTTAATTATTCATATTATATTGTAACTATTTTATGTAACTATATATGTATATATAAACAAGAAATTACTTTGAGGTTTTTTCTTATACACTACGAGTATTACGTGTGCGCTTATATTATATTAATATAAGATCATTTTGGCAAAGGAAAGCGTGCATGTGTGGTATGTCTTTATATACAAAATTAAAATATAATATTTAACAATACACACATTAAATGATGATGAGATGACAAATATCTTATGTCTGTACGACAAAAGAAAAGAAAAAATAGTTTATAAAACAAACGTTATGTACTCTCAAGACAACTATATACATAAAAAATAAATTGTCATAACAATAAAAATGATTTAACATATCGCTTAACAAAATTTTGTTCAAATACATATCTAATAGAGCCGAGCTCTGTTTGTTTGTATGAATTGTTAGAGTGATTACGGTTTTCTTGTAAAAAATAAATTACGAAATATATATGTTTTTATTGTTTACCATATTATAGATAAAAATCATCATGAACTTCTTATATCGTCTTCGACAAAAAATGACAACAATTTCGTAATTAGCGCGCGAGTATTTATGTTATAATTATTGTATATAGTATTTATTTATTGTCTCACTATTCTAGACTATTTACTTACATATTTTTTGTCTTTGCAATGCTGCAACTATTTGTATATATGTGGCACATATACACTATTTTAATGTTTACTATAAATTTTAGTTTCGGAATCAAATATGTGTATATAAAATTTTATACAAAAACCCCAACGATTGTGAAATAGTTTTGACGAGCAAAGATATTGTGGTATTTATCTTAAAAATCAATCATAAAAAAAGTAGCAAGCTGGTGTTGTGATTTGCAGAGATGTGAAATTTATTTCCACTTGTAAACAAAAAATTTTTTTGGTATAGAGTTGAGGTCATTGAGAATTATGTAAGATTTTATAAAGAAATTTATTTACTCGCGCGGTACTCTATTGTACGATGACCTTTATATGTAACAAAATAATTTATTTGATTGTGATGGATGTAATATATATTTTGATGAGATAATGCTAAATTTTTCATCTATACACTTTTTACGTACATATTCAGGAAATACTACGTGAATCCAATCATATATACCATAGTATAGTTTGGTTGGCATTTAATTTACTATATATTTGTTTTATTAATTTAAGTTTATATCTTAATTTATTTTTATTACATTTTGACGAATTTATTAAATTATAAAAATATCAATTGCATCATTTGCGAGTGCGCGATATTTTATTCATCGTCGACCTTCATCGCAAATCTATAATAATTAATAGAGAATGATAATGTTTTTTGTTTAATTTTTAATTTAATAATAACCGGAAATTAGTTCATCAAATGTATACGCGCGAGAGTTGGTTAGTTTCATTATCCAATATTTTGAGAACGCGGATAAGGTACGCGAATAAACCGAGATCACGATTTGAGCTAATTTCAGCTATTAGTGAAATTCCTGGTAACGCTTGAAATTATAGATACCTTCAGCTAATCAATCACGTGAGCAATGGATCATTTCTAGTTACATCCAATTGGTAACAGATTAGGTATACAAAATGCAAATTTCATAAAAGATTTGACTTAATTTAATAAAATATTTTTCAATATGACCACCGTTAACAAATTTAGTAATTTAAAATCTAATTTCGCACAACATTAATTCACCGAAAAACATATTTACATTATATTTGGATACAAATGGGCCGACATAAGAAGGTAGAAATTTACAAATATCATACACACCCACTAATTCTTAATGCAAAAATCAATACTAATGTCAACAAAATGTATGATTTGATCATACACAATACATGTATTTTATGAATATAATTTGAAAATTGTGAGAAAGTACGCATAAATGTGTAAACTCATCAATAGTTAAAGAATCACTAAAGAAAGAATGTTTGCAATAATGCACAGTTAATTTGAAATTTTTAAATAATTTATTTAATGTAATTCACATGCACATTAGGCGCTAACGTTTTAATTATTGTTTATTTTTATTTAATTGAATAAATGGGTTTTAGAAAAATAAAATTTACATTTTTTATATTGTAAAGTTAAATAAGCAAAACAAGACATAAAATCCCATCTTGAGCGGAATTTTTTTCGACACTTTTATAATTATATAAATTGTTCAAATAATGAAATTGGTATGTCCCCAATTTAAGTAAAACGCAAGATGTCAACACACCGTCACTTAATCATATGTACATAAATACCCACATATTTCAAAAACCCTATCTGTTGCATATCATGTGTGTAGTAAAAACCCAAAAAATGAATTATTGTCCATAAAATTACTCAAATATAGTTAAATACTTACACCACAAAAATTTATATTATAAAGTTAATGAATCAACCATAAAAGCTGCACCACCTACGCCTAAAATATATCCAGTTCCGGTTCTCACAAAAATCGAAATTCTTTCAAGTTGTCGTATACCAGACAATTACATATATTTATTTACTTGACCCACCATCACACTAAACTATACCAAATAAACCTACAACGCGAAAAAAAAATCGTAATATAATACAGGAATGCATAGTTCAAAAGATCAAAACCTTGTCATAACTCTTGGTTTAATAAAAAAAAAACCTTTCAAATAAAATAAATTCATGTTAGACAAACTACAAATGAAGTGTTTGAACAATTTTATCAATGAAACTACTTATTACCCGCCTCCATTTATAAACAAAAAAAAAATAGCTAGAATTATTCAAAATGATCGTACTCGATGTCTATCACCAAAAGATTAGCGAAAAATATACAATCAATTAAGTTATATTCTTATGAAACGGGTTTGATTTGTTTTGTATAAATTCGTAGTCCAAGTATAAGTAATCTCTAATTTCAATAAGCCAACGCCAAATAATCACATGATTTCTTATTAATACTCGTATTATAGCGCTAGTTATGTAAATTTCTTATATTATAGTTTGTTACTGGTTGAATTAGGCATAAACTAGTTTTACAATTTTTTTCTTTTAAATTACACCAAACATCTCTCTGATACAATGTAAACGCGATCACCATCTAAAAACATTCTAAATTTTCAATTATAATTAATCATATTAAAATAATCGCGATCTACCTAAACTGTGAATTATATGTGACACACTCAACCGTGTATAACTGTAACATTATATAGGAAATCCCAAAAGCACAAAAAACTAAAATTCTTATCTTCATCTTTAATAATAAATAAACGTAATATTAGACAGAATATTATACCGTTACACAATGCAATAAAACTAAATAAGTAAAAAAAATCGCGAACTATGCAGTAAAAATGTTTCACACAATAAAAATCTATTAAATATCGATAAATTTGATTTTGCATCATCTAAATATAAAATTTCAGTCTTCTCGTTTCCAATATAAATGCAAAAATGTATTATTGGTATAGTGATTTAGAGAATGAAAATCCTTGAAATTCCAGATTTTATATTACAACTACATGTTTCAGAGAAACTGCAAATTTGCAATTTTTATCTAAAAACCAAATACATAAATTAAACTATTAATACATATGTATATAAAAACCGGAACCCATCTAATATATTATCACAAAAACTTTAAAACTATCCGTCTTGGATCTACTAATAATTTAAAATTTTAAACAAAAAAATCGTAAACAATTAAATTATAAAATTCTTCAGAATCAGCTGATCTTTTTATATGCAAAGTGAATTTAAAAAAAAAAATAAAGATTAGTGCTCAGTGTTGAGACGTATGTTTTGCTCTTCTACCTTATTCTCTCTTGACGGATTCTTAAATTTATTTTTTTCGCGGTATATTATAGTGATAGAAAGAAATATACGCAAAAATCTCTACTTTCGCTAGCCTATCTGAATTTAAAATATTTACCGAAAGCATAAAACATCTGTATATCTACTATTAAAGTTCAAAACTTATATTATTCTCAAAGATGTTTTGTCTAAATTTTATACCGAGGAAATCCAAAAATAAACATTTAAGAAATTGAGGACAAAACGATAATTAAATTTAATTTCAAATTAAAAAAAAATCGAAATGTACACTAAAACCGTAAAACTTGCAAAAAGATTGACTAACTCAATGTCCAACAATTAAATTATCCACCTTTAAAAAAATACTTGAACGGATTGAATTAAAAAATTGTAATTTTTAAAAAATTTTATTTTAAAAATGCTTGACAATTATTAAAACATTCAATTTTGGGGTTTAATCAAAAAATTGAATCTTCAAAATTTAATTTATAAAAAAAAATAATTTTATTAACTTTATATGGTTTCAAAAATTAAAAATTGTTTAATTCAATCTATGACCCCTGATGAATTAAATGCCAAAATATACAAATTTTTAAGATTTAATGCAAAAAATCCAAAATCTCAAAACTCATTTTTCAAAACAAAACTTTAATACATAATACATTATTGAAAAGCACTTCAAATTGAACAATTTTAAAATTTATCAAAGATCCTATGATCAATGTTCACTCGTTACTACATATGAAATTCTCCAAATTGATTTATAAATATTTAATGAATCCTCGAAATTTTATATCGTACCTAGATTTTATTGATTATATAGAAAATTAATTTTTGGCTGAATAACATCAGTAACACAATTTGGTATTGAAAATTAAAATAATTTTTTTAAAATTGAACCCCGAAATTCTTAACACTTAAGTGTAATCATTGATATTGATAACGTTATGTTTGAAATCGAAATAGCGGGAATGAAGTTTCTATGGAGTTTTTATGGAACAAATGTCGAATTGTATCATAAAATTTTATTACACAGTTTTATACAAATTTTAAATTATAAAACTAAAAAATATTATTCAAACTACTAAAAGAACTAATTAAAAATGCAGAAAAACTTAAAACGAATAAATTATTTAAAATAACAGCTGAAGTATTTTAATTAAAACGTCTCATTAAATTTTTTTTTTTAAATTAAATTGTAAATTTGTACAAACAGCCACCATATAGAAATGAAAGAAAAAAAACTCACTAATTGTTAAGGAAATTGAAATGTTTTTATTTAATGTGAAGTACAATCGATCCAATTAAGTTCTGAATAAAACGTCATTCAAATGGCCTCCACGACTTCTTCTGCAGGAACGAATTCGATGAACCCAATTTTTGAGCACTTTTTCCACTAAATCAAGTCGTATGTCATGAATAGCACGTTCAATATTGACTTGTAAAGCTTGAAGAGAGTTTGGTTTATTGCTAAAGACAAATGACTTCAAATAACCCCACAAGAAATAGTCTAATGGTGTTAAATCACAACTTCTTGGAGGCCATTCAATATCACAATTTCTTGAAATAATCGAATCTCCAAACTTTTCTCGCAATAATTCAATTGTTGCACTTGCTGTGTGGCACGTAGCCCCTTCTTGTTGGAACGAAATGTTGTCAAAATCAACTTCTTCCAATTTCGGCCATAAAAGTTGGTTATCATCGATCTATACCGATCTCTATTGACAGTAACGGTGTTACCAGCTTCATTTCGAAAAAAATACGGACCGATGATTCCACCAGTCCAAAAACCACACCAAACAGTCAATTTAGGTGAATGTAATGGTTTGTCATGAATAATTTGTGGATTTTCTTCGCACCAAAATCGACAGTTTTATTTATTTACCGCACCACTCAGATGAAAGTGAGCCTCATCGGAGAAGATGATTTTCTTAAAAAAATCGTTATCGTTTTCAAGTTGTTCCAAGGCAAAATTGTAAACGTTGTTCTTGCGTATATCTCACCATGATGAAATTGTAAACATTACTGAATACAATGAAACAAAAATTGACAAATCATGACATATTACAAATGGCCGAAACGTCACTTAAAAATCATATCATTCCTATTGGAAAACCGTTAGCTGCAAATATAGACCATAAAGATTCTCATCCCTCCCAAAAATCCTGAAAAATCTATGTGAAAATATGACGCTCATAACATGATAATTTCTATTAAACTGATTTTAAAAAAACAGCTACCATATTGTGGATGACCATAAGGCTCTAGTTTATGAATAAAAATGCCAAAGTAATAAAATATGTAGACCCGGAAGTGTGTCATCCGTTCCTGAAATTCTCGAATAATTCATATGAATATATGACGTCACATGCAACTTGATAATTTCAATAGAGGCATT
The DNA here is from genome assembly GCA_951394425.1 of Tipula unca. Lineage (NCBI taxonomy): Eukaryota > Metazoa > Arthropoda > Insecta > Diptera > Tipulidae > Tipula > Tipula unca. Next base: position 180,907,474 of record OX596382.1, on the reverse strand, counting down.
TTACATAAACAGCCACCATATAGGAAATTACCATAAGAGTATATTTAAACAGAAAATTTAAGAAGTACCCGAAAATATAGACCCGGAATACCTTTCCATAAAATTGAATATTAATGAAAATATAACGCGACTCACAACTTGATAATTTCTATTAAACTCATTTTACAGAAACAGCCACCATATAGAGGATGGCCATAGTATAGACCCTGAAGATTCTCATCCATTCCCAAAAGTCTCGAAAAACCTATGTGAAAATATTACGCGGCTCATAACTTCAAAATTTTTATTAAACTCATTTTACAGAAACAGCCACCATATTGTGGATGACCATAAGGCTCTAGTCTATCAAACTTATTTATTAGTTTGAATAATATTTTTAAATTTTATAATTTAAAATTTGTATAAATTAATTTGTTTCATTCGAAACTAAAAATAAAATTTTAATGATACAAAATTTAATAATAAAATTAAATAATTTCATAAAATAATAGTTTAATAGTTGATACAATTCGACATTTGATAGTTTTTTTGACATTTGCACTGTTCCATAAAAACTTCATTCCCGTCGAAATACAAAATGTTTTTAATTAAAATTAAAATTATTTAAACTTTAAAATTTAACTGCTCAACTTTACGGCATAAATTTAACGTAATTCGATTCTCTCTACATTAAAAAATAAATGAAAATTCAAAATTATTTAAATACAATTTGGTAAGACAAAAATTACAGAAAATCTGAGGATTATTATATTTTAGACGCATTCAAAATTTTAGAAAATATTCAACGTTTTCATATTCAATTTTGGGATTCAATCTTTATTTAAAAGTTAAGAAATTGGAAATTTAAAAATAATTTAATAGAGTTCTGAACTTTGTCAAATTTCAGGTTATATGTAATACCAAATTTAAAATAAATAGAAAATCATTAATTCTAAATTTTGTAAAAATTCAAGAAATTAGTTAACTACGAAAATTCAAACGAACTCAACATTTAATTGATGCATCTCAATCTCAGAATTTATTTAATTGAAAATTTAGCCTAAAAAATATTCGCGATCGTAGAAATTCACGATCATAACATCATGTATTTATCGTTCACTGTAATCTCACAAATTGTATGTATTTCCCTGTAATCTCACAAAGTGAGACACTTTAATCTCAAAGCCATATTCGAAATATTCGCTAAGTTCATGAAATTTTACAATTCGATAGTTAAATTTAAACAATTCGAAAAAATCGAAATTATGTACTCTAAAATCGTAAAACTTGAAGGTAAGTTAAACAGTTTTAAAAATTTGCTAAATTCACTTGTCACAAAATAAATTATCTAGCTTTTAAAAAATAATATTGATTTATATTTAATGAATTCTCGAATTTTTATATCGTATTTGGATTATTGATAATTTTGAAAATTAATTTTTGGCTGAATAACATTCCGGTATAAGAAAATTTGGTATTGAAAATTAAAATTAATTATTAAAAATTGAATCTCGAAATTCTGAAGGCCAATGTGCAATCATTCATATTGATAACGTACCCGGATTTTTTAATATAAAATGTTTATAAAATCAAAATTGCAATATTATAATTCTGAAATTCAAAATAATTTTATATTTAATAATTTTACTAAAATGGAACAATTTTGGGATTCTATCTTTATTTAAATTTGAAGTTCACAAATACATTTATTTCATTTAAAAATTTAATAGAATTCGGAACTTCGTGTAATTTCAATTTTTGATACCAAAGTTAGTTCTGATATTGATTTTTTTTAACTGTCTAAATAATTTGCTTTCTGGTAGTTGCATATCTGGCAATATATTATTTGGCGACTTGAATATTCCTGTTAATTTGATTACTACAAATACAAATGTTACTCAGTCCGCTCGTGATAATAGTTTAGATTATGTCGTGAATAGTTTTCTAAATATTAAAAATGTTTAGAACTCTACCATATTTTCTAATATTAGTGATCACAATTTTATATATGTATTCAAATTTTTGCTATACGTTCAAATATACATATTTAAAAAAAACTGGTGAAAAATAGTATGTCCTTGTATTACTTTAATATCTGACAAATAATTCGTAAGAAAAATGAAATTTTAAAAAAATATAAACAGAATGCAAGTAACATTGTCCTTAAATCCGAATGAGTAGAACGTTAATCAAAACTACTAATTTCAAAAATATAATACGCTAAAAAATATTACTTTAACAAAATGTTTGTCGATTTGAATCAAAGAGATTTATGGGAAAAAATTTTAATTTATTTCTTAATAAAAATCATAAATCAACTTATCAGCCACACGCCTGCTGAAGTGTATAATGTTATCTGTTTACTTGACCACTGTAAGGAAGGAGGTCCTGATAAAATTAATGACTCTGTATTGAAATGTAGAGCTGATATTTTCTCAAATATTGCATATGATATTTTTAATGATGTTTAAAAAGTTGTATTTATCCAGATTCTTTAAAGGTTGCCATTTTTAAGAATGGCGACAGTTCTTTAATGCACAATTACAGAACAATTTCTAACTTATCTGTATTTCATAAGATTTTTGAAAAGTTAATCTCATCCCGTTTGGTAGATTTTCTGAAACGTAATAACAGCTTTTGGCAACAAAAAGTATGTTGGAGCGGTTTCCTTAGATTTACAGAAAGCTTTTGATATCATTGATCATGACTTGCTTCTTAGCAAATTATATTGTTATATTGATGGAAAGCTATTTAGCAAATAGAAAACAGCATGTCATGGTTAATGGATTTGTAAATGAAACTTTGAATATTAAATGTGGTGTTTCCCATGACAGTGTTTTAGGACCACTTTTATTCCTCATATGTTTAATGATATATCTTATTTACAATTAAATGGCCATATTATAATAGTTGCAGATGGCACGGCTTTGTTTTATGAAACCTTAAATCTGGACACCATATTGAACAATATGGAATATGATCTCGGCATATTATTGGAGTATTTTAAATCTAATCTAATTTCACTAAATATTTCTAAAACTAAACCTATGATATTCCACTCTCCACTCTTTAAAGTTTATAACATTAATATTGAAAGAGTCAATTCAATTAATTATTTAGGTGTAACTATTGATGTTAGTACTCGTATGTTATGGCAGGATATAAATACAAATATCATCTGTAATAAAATTCTTCCGCTTGTTGGGTTAGTAAGGAAATTATCATTTTTTATTCTTACGGATAAACTGTTGGTATTTATCGAGAATAATAATAAATAAATAAATTAATGACCAACTCAAAATTTATTAAATTCAAAACTTTCGCCTAAACAATATCCGCGATCGTAAAAATTCACGATCAACTTATTTCGTTCACTGTAATCTCACCAAAATAAAATAAAACGTAAGAAAACAAACTGAACACAATACAAAACCAACTCTCAACGTACAAAACATAAAACTATAAACGAAAAAAATTTAATATGGTATATATCATAACCGGCATCTCAAACGTACAGGTTAGTCGAAGCACAGCCTTACTGGAGTGTGCATTTGGTGTGCCCGTACATAAACACTACATATACATATACATTAAAAAAAATATTCACACACAGTAAATCAACAATAAAATAAATAGTTTTATATATTATATATGTACACATATCCAAATAATAGTTAATAATAATAAAATATTTATATTTATTTCTTTATTTAATAATATTACATGTCAAGGTTGTTCAACAAAGTAAATAAAATAATAGTTTTCGCGCAAAGTGTAGTTTTATAATAAAAAGTGAAATTGTTAAATAATTTAATTAATAAATTCAATATTTTTTTTATAAATTGACATGAGACAAGTTTTATAATAATGTCATTGTTGGTGTAGTTTCAAAGTCATTTTATAGTTTTCTTTTTTTAGTTTTTTGAAGAAAGTTGAATAAAGCAAAATAAAATATTATAATAAAAGTGTTCTCAAAGTGTATCTTATATTAAGAAATTGATCAAGTGACCAAAAAGAAAGAAAGTGAAATGAATTATCAAGTAACAACAAGTGGAATACAGGTAATTGTGAGCACAGAATTTTTGCTCCAAAACATGAATTATAAATATGTATAGAAAATTATTGGATGGCAGCACTTGACCTAAAATTTTCTTGAGAAATTTGAAACGAATTATTAATTTCATAATAAATTTTGCGTGTTTTGCTATACGTTACTTAATAGTTTTTATTTAGTTTGTGTGTCTCATATATTATTTAATCACCCGAAAAAATATCGTTAAACGAAACTAAAAAGAGAAATTTATGAATAAATCTGTAGACATGTTTCCCCAGTATTTACAATAATACATATACAATATGTATATATGTATTAATAATTATATACCTTCCTAATAAGTAATATGCTATTTGTATATATATGTAAAAACAAACTATCATCTATGCCTTTTTTAATATCATCGAAAGTTACACAATACCACAAATGTAAAACAAATGATAACACTAACCTCTTGGAGCATGACGGCTTGTAATACATTTGACATTATCTAATATATCATCTTTGGTTATTATTTAGGGTTGTAATGTGATGATCTCGACAATAACAAAATTGAATAACATCTCATTAGCAGTAAGCACTCGACAAGATCAAGAGTGTTATATATTTAAAATATAAAACATTATGAAATGTACTAGATTACCGTGACTTTAATCGCGAAACTTTTAAAATAAATTTAAAATATGTGGGGGACGATCTTTATTATATTACTATTTTGTGGTATTGATCATGATAGCTTCAAAGGTCGCAGGCATATATATATATATATATATATATATATATATATATATATATATATATATATATATATATATATATATATATATATATATATATATATATATATATATATATATATATATATATATATATATATATATATATATATATATATATGTATATATATATATATATATATATATATATATATATATATATATATATATATATATATATACATATATACATATATAAACATACCAGTATGGTTTATTATACAACTGTGATGTCGACCATCGCAAAAATAAAATAAAAATTAGCAGAATGCAAAATTTAACTTTGATGATCACGATCAGTTGTGCGATCGGTAACTCGATTAGATCACCTCGGGATGAAATATAGATCTAAGATCACAATTAAAAGATAAGTACTAAATTCGACAACTAACTTGTGATCGTAAATTACGATAAAGTTGATCTCATGATCATCAGCAATTATTTAGGAATAACATAAACCTTATACATAGACATGATCGACACATGATGCAAAAAAATAACTTAAGGAACAGGAACAAAACTCCAAGGTTAAAACTCCAGCAAAATATAATGAAGCACAATGAAAATTTATTTAGTGACGATCAATTATCGTAAAGATCATGATCGATTAAAATAATCGATGATTTATAATTCCAATATAGATACATTTAGATAAGCGAATCTATATTGTATCTTGTCTTGTGATCAGCAGAATACATATACATACCAGATCATGCATATGCATAATGTTGTAAGTTAGTGTTAAAATAATGCTCCAATATGAATCACAAAATAATTTCTCTTTTTCACAAGATCACGAACGATAATTTGTAGATCATTCCTAAATATAAAGGGAAGGAATACAATTCCAAGGCTAAAATATTCGTAAAAAAATGAAAACTTATTAATGACGATCAATTATCATAACGATCATGATCGATAAAAAAATATAATCGATCATTTAAATTTTCAATAAAGATATGATTAGCATATGCATCGATTGTTTTACCTCGACTTACGATCAGCAGTACACAATCATTTAAATGACTTTTATGTATCACGTTACAGCAATTTTTAAAAGGTATGTTGTCATCAATTTCAAAGATCGATCACGAACACCAATTTCTGATTATTACCAAATTAATTTAAACACAAATTTTGGAGCTCAAAATATATAGATAAATTGTCTTTCAAAATCGACGATATCACACAAGCAGTTACACAATTTTGTGGATTAAATTACAAAAATAATTATTTAAGAGATCTCAATCATTAGTCAGAAAATCATGATTACCAATTATAACTAATTAATTCATTAATGTACATAGTCTCAAGGATTAGAGTTCATGCATCATTGTACATCGATCAAGATATACGACCACTATAAAACTCTAAAGCAAGCCAAAATCAAAATTATCAGAATATGTATATAAGAACATCTATCTTATACCATTAATGATCGATTAATTTATCGTAAAAGATTCTGTATTGAAAATCGCGTACAATTTTCATAAAGATCGCTTACTAAATACATACGACAAAACAAATTAAGCAACAGACAAAAACAAACTTAACAAAATTGCAAGGTCTATCGCGTTTTGTTATTTTACAAACGAGACATCACATAGCAATTGCGCAAAAAAATAAAATCAGGAAGACAAAACTTTATTGCTTTCCAAATTTTTCATCCACCAAACAAGCTCTCTTATTATTTAATTTTAATTGTAAAATCAACACAACAACAAAAAAATCAAAAGTTTTTTCATCTTAAAGCTTACGATCGACCTTGCTTGTAATAAAAAAAAACAACAAAAACAAAACAAAATAAATAGAAGAGATCTTAAGGCGACTACAACTAAAGAAGAAGACGTATTCCATTTTTCTGTTGTGTTACGTTATATTTTATCTCCGTCTTTTTATTTTCGGTGACATATGGATTTTCAGATATTTTGCTTTAAGTAACTAACCGTTTAGAATTATTCAAATCAATCAAACCATACATTTGCCATCACTCATAAATAATTTTATATCTAATTACCGTTTTGCATAAATTAACAAGTTTGACTCGAGAATTCTCTAAGCATGGAATCATTCATATATAATATAGTAAAAATATTTACATAATGATATTATTTATTTTGATATGGGCCGATGATGATCTAAATATTCTATCCTTGGCTAATTAAAATATATAATAATTGAGCACGAAAGGAAACATAAATTTGTGCAAAGTTTAGAATTTTTTTCGTTAAGCCCCCCGGAAGAATACCGACCGATATTTTTCAAAGGTGATCGGAAAGTATAACCTTGCACATAACCAGCGTATAACTGAGGGTTGATTTAATTAATAATGGTTTAATGATTTATGCATGATTATAATACATAGTTGTGTGTAACATAAAATGATCGTGACCGTACACGATCGTGGCTTATTCAATTAAACGACGATTTAAATGCAGTGTTACATAAATTTCGTTTTGCAATCATATAATGTTCATCATAAATGGTTAATGAGGTCAGGCCAACTTATACATATATGTATGTGGATTTAAGTTACTTTTGGACAATTTATGATCATGATCTTTCAAATCGATGGAATCATTTATGATACATATACGATAACTCGAAATAGCGATTTCAGGATATAATAATCTTGCAATAATTAGAACAGGAGATCACGTTTTAATCAATTCATCTATAATTCAAAAAAGATCGAGTTGGATTTTTGAAATCATGTGGTCGCGATCGTTCAATCATTACTACCTGATATATTATACAGAATACACTATAAGATGATGCCTGCAAGCGATCATATAATATCAATTGCGATCGCGGCCAAAATTGGTTGGATTAATAATCAATTCAGATAAATAAATTAAATAAATTTTTTACTTACAGACGAGCAAAATCAAAAGTTTGGCTTACCTGAAATTTAAAATAATATTTCTATTATTAATTTCAAATAAAATAAAAATTGCGCGAATTTCACTTTGGGATGTGGATTAATCAATAATAATACAATTAATAGCCCATCAAACCCTAAGATAATCATATATACGAAACATACACAAAACTGTTTGAGGTTGAGCTCATGCGATCATAAATTATTTTTTTTTTGTGAAAATCCAATTATACATACGAGATAGATAGATACATAAATTTCTGAAGGAGTTCTCTTGGTAAATTAATACTACGATTTTTTTTTTGTTTAATTATTTTTTTTTCTGGAAGCATTATGTATCTCCCAAAACAAAATTAAATAAATATTTGTACAATGAATTCAAATAAGAATCAAGCGACGAACCCGGACATACGGTATATTTATATACATATATTCAAATGTATATGTACATAAGGAGGAGCAATGAAAACCCAAAAAATTAATCATTAGTTCGGCGGGATCTTAAGATTTATTTAAATTAATATGCTTTGTCGTGAGGGAGGCGCGACATGTAGAATAGTTTAAATTAACAGGGAACCCCATTCATTTTGGCTTAAACTGTATCAAAATAAAATTTAAATTTGAATTTATTTTGAGATATATTTTTTTTGTATTTCGTAAATGTCAACAAGATTATTTTATTATTTGTTGTATTTTTTGTGTATGGCTGTCAAACTATATGACTAAAACCAGAAATATCAAAATAATAAAATCGTGTTTCGCGAGGTAAATATATTTTGTTACTGACGTCAGCAATTTTATGTACATTATGTACTTTTTGTTATTATCGCTACTTGTTGAGGTTGGTTAAGATTGAAAGTCTTATATAATATTCTTTTGAGTTTTTTTTTGTAAGTCATTGGAAATTCATTCATTTGCGCGTGAATAATAACCAATAAAAAGAAATTTCCTGTTTAATAAACCTGTTTTACATCGCGACAAATCACGCGCTCGCCCACTAAAACTTAATTAGCTATTCAACTTAATTTATTCAAAACTCACGAGATTATTTTTATTTATTTGCAAGGACGTTGTCTAATTTTCGAAATTTGAATTATTTCACGTGATGAAACGCACGTAGATGAATATAACCTCTGTATTACTGAGGAAAAATAAAAATAAGTTGAGGGATTCTTTTTTTTGCTTAGCATTTGAGTTAAGCAACCGGAATTTTTAAAATTAAATTCATTGAACTCGAAATTCTCGAGTTTAATGATCTTATCATTAATATATGTATTGTGTTTTGTTTTTGATATATGATAATTACTTGATGTCACCTTGTACAAAAAAAAACTAATTTTGTTATCGAATTTCTTAAAAAAATTGTATAATTTTTTTTTATACACAAAATTAAATCACGTCCAAATATTGTTTTATCATTTAATGCTTCCGTTATGATATAATTTAATTAAGACTAATATATCGAATTAATAAAAACTGGAGAAAATATTTAGCGAAAAATATGCACGAGTTTGAAAAGTTGTTTGCATTGGTTTTGAAAATAAATCAGGTTTATATTTACCACGGTTGCCTCAACGTGCCAGAATACTAAAAATTTCATTAGAATTTAAATTTCATTTAGAATTTATAAATATCAGATGAGACCCAATTTGATATGACCTTGACGATATTTAACTTGTATTAGCTTTTTCTTGTTAAAGATCATAACAAAGCTGGCAATGAGAAGTCATATGACTTTTATTAAATAAATTAATGTTGAGATAAGAATTTGTAGATTTATGCTGATCATTTGTTAATTTAGTTTAAAATGACATAGTTTGTCGTATACAAATAAAAAAAAATTATAAAATGTTTATACAGTTTGACAGGAGGATATAATCAAATTTTTTTTTTCGTATATAACAACATATGAGATGGTTACCGAAATTTATATTTAAAGAATGACACGATCATATGACTGGGTGTGATCGAGTATCAACCATGACATACACGATCAGAAAAGTATATGATAGAAAAGATCACAATCGCCGTAATTTGTTAAATCGATATTTAAAAAATAATAATTCTGATCAATTATCAATTGTAGGTCACATAAAATTCGACGTAATAAACTTGATTAATTGTGTTTGATCGCAATTATGAAAGATCAATGATCAAAGATAACCTCAAATATTTAACAACATTAAGACAACCTGCGATCGAATCGTCAAAATATGATCGAGATTGATCGACGACAGGTTAATGATCGCATCAAAAAATCAACTATGTATTTTGTTTTTGTAATTCGCACATTATGTAAAAATCATTTACATATAAATGATAACTGACACTATATAATTATAGCATAATGAATGATCTAACTTCTGGAACATTATTTTGTTTATTTTTGCACATTTGATAATGGATGGGCGGTATACTGCTGCTATAGTGAACTTCCTTTCATTTTTTTGTTGGTGGTGTTTTCGTTTCCCATTAACAAAATGAAAGTAAACTATAATTTTAAATATATACTCGTATATTTAATGTTATGATTTAAGTTTAGTAATGTAAATGTCAATGTTATGAAATATGAACTCTGTCTGATCGAATTTTATCTAATATTTAAATTGATAAATAACTACAACCAATATTTTGATCAATTGATCATCAACTTCCGCATAATATATAAAATTGTCCGTTTCATGATCAATAATATAAATTTATTCTTTTAAATTGATTTGTTAATACATAAACAATATCTTGAGCAACTCGACACTCTATAAACTTTCAAAATTTTCAAATGTCTATATAGTGACGATAAATAAGATAAATAAATAAAGAAATGGCGCCATCCTTGATAAAAAATCATCTTGGTAATAAATTTTATTAGAATGAAAAAAAATTAAATCCCTGTGATACATGATGATGTATGCGACGGTATGCACATAATATATCTTGGCCTATATTTAGTCGAAGGATAAATAATTCATGAACTCTGTGTACTATACATGCTAATTAAATTAATGATAATTATTAAAACGGAAACTAGACAAGTAGTTATTGTATATAAGATTACAATCGAATAATAACAGCTGATTGTTCTAACTACTACAATCACTTTTTTTTTATACTATAAAGTATAATATTATTAAATGACCAAACAGTGGGGAGGTAGCTAACCAACTATCTATAAATAGATAAAGAAATAAAATTAAAAACGAACTATTATAAAATTATGCTATATACAGTAACGTATAAACTATGCGGTTGCATAATTGTGCCAAGGTCATGAGCATTTCAAGTTACACTAAGCATCGAATATTTACTATAATTTATTGTTATGTATTATATATATATAGTTGTGATCTAATAAGGTAGCAAAAAAATATTGCTACGTGCCATTTAATATTAAAATCAATTCAAGTAGTATATGTAGTTTATTGTAATTTGTGTAAATAGTTTTTGGTATGCAAATTACATCACAAGATTATAATAAAAATGAGGGTTAAAGATGTATTTTCACGGTTGAACCAAACCAATTATTAAATGAATGGTTTGAATTGCTTCAAATTTTATTTAAACTCTATCAATGTTACCAATTTTATTTATAGTTTTTGGCGGTCATGATATACAAAACTATATTTTTACTAGGTTAATTTTCTTACAATACACAACAAATAATTTGTTGTAAAGTTGAAGGAATTTGCCCCTTGAAATTTGCATTTTTTTTGGTTTTATAAATGATAAAATATATGTGGCATTCAAGGTGATTCGATATGTATGTACATATTTGGAATATTTATGAAGAAATAAATATTCAACCAAGTAAAATGTATTAAAAAATAACAAAAATTCGTTAAAACTATATTTCTTATTTATGTATTCTCGTAAAATGCTTATATTCATGACAACCTGAGTTAGAGATGATAACAGTTGTGTAACATTACCCACATTTCACATTAAAGATAGCTTGAATTGAGTATGCTGCCATTGATCGAGCTTATATGTTCAGTGTATATCACTTTTTATTTTAGAAACTATCATAATCCGATAACCGATGGCTAACTACAGATAGAATTCTAATAAAATTCTTTTGAATTTTAATCGAACTAAAAACTAAATTTAATCAAATTATTGGTAAATTAATTTCATATTTTTCCCAAGCTATGTTCAAATTAAAACAATTGAATTTACTATAATTTAGAAGCAAATTCAGATGAACATGAATGAATTTGAAGTTCCAGCAACACTTGATTTTCTAATCAGGTTGCCTTTAAATTTGGATTAAATATCTATCCATACAATCCATTCGTCACATAAGCACAGCTTAACTTACCACTGCAGTCAAGTATTGTTTTGATAGGTGTAATTTCAGCAATTGATTTGAGTGTAATTTAAACAAGATCGATGTTATCCGCAAGTTTGAGATAAAATTGATCTATCCGAAGCTATAATTTGCAAACGTTCAATAAATTTGTGTATAATTTTGCATACAATCATTTCATCATATGGCCGTTATAAATACATATATTATGTATGACTCAAGATTCTATAGCATATAAACAAAACTACCTGCTTACATGATAAAAACCACGCATCATCAGGTGTGATCAAATAACTTGCTGTTAATTATTTACACAATAATCACATAAAATTTTAATTGAAGTGTGAATAACAAATACACGACAAATATCAATCGATCCATACAAAACTATATTGTAAACTAACTGAAAAAATCCCAAATAACACAATACACTATATACATCCGGGAGAATTAGAATCAAAAATGATTGACATGAAGATTACTAAGCAAATATTTTTATAAAATTCACTTGTCATATGTATATGCTTACACTTACTACAGAAAATTATATTTCACGCGACAAAATTCGCAACCTACACATATAGTTTTTTTTTTTTTTTTGTACGAATCTAAATAGGATGTTGACATATTTCTTATTAAAAACTATAAATTTTGTAATGAATCATTTCAGATTTATAATGAAATTTAAATTATATTACGTGACCTTTCCATATGGAAATTATATAGATTTGTGCTGGCGCCGCATTATAATCGTTACCTTGCTTATTACATAAATTATCTAAAGTAAAACTGGCCATTGAACCAATCTAAATCCAATCGAACGAAGGAAGGTTATACTGTAAATATTAACTTTTTCCCACTTTCAAAAAAGTCGTCGCACGAATTCTAAGCTATATACTAAAATAATAAATGTTATTGTGGCGTTGAGTTGTATAATCCGGTAATTTGTGTATAAAATTGTCAATTACAAACAATACAATAAAATTTCTCTGTTGTTTCTTATATTGAGGAAACTATAACAAGTATCATTTTTTATATACATATACGGCATATAAAAATTAAATGTAGCATTGCAAAATATTATTTAATGAATTTAATAACAATCAAACTATTTCATAAAGAACAAATTATCGCATACCACACCCTAAATGATCACGATCGCCGCGTCATTGATAGTCCAAAAACAATCACGTTTCATTAGCACATACATTTGTAGACGAGCAATACCTACATAAGTCTAAAACTGTTGAAATTTCCTTTTACGGAATATAATGATTTTTGGTTCGCCTCTCTGATTTGTATTTGTGTTGTGTTTTTATTTTGTTTATCATTTAAAATTGAATCCTGTATTAAATATTTCAACTTTATTTTTGTTATTAAGAAAAAAAAATCGATCAACTTCCACACCTTTACTTACTTTCACGTGTGAACCGTAAACGGATCACAGCAAATAATAAATTCAAGGCCACGAACAACAATCACCCTCACTCTACTTAAAGAATTTGGCATTTAAAGTATTTTTTATTTCTTTTATTTATAGATGAATGAACCGTGGAGCATACCAAGAGCATCACTTGGTTCAATTACTTCGAATTTAAGTCAAAATTCAAATCCTTCGAGTATTAAAATTCATAATAAAAAGCTATCACATGGCTCGTCGAATCGGGGCTATCACAGTGAAGGTTCAGAAGTTTCATCGGAACGTAATCATCGCAATAGGGCAAAGCAACAAAATCACACACTAATGGAATTACAAAATAAATTCGATGAATATTCAATGAAACAACAAAAGCACCAACACAATAAATTACGACACAGTAAAATCGAGAACACGGTAACGCCAATAAATCCAAAGCGTGGCTCAAGATCATCACAGGGATCAACGGACAGTAATCATAGCACACATGTAATACAAAACCTGGAAAAATTTTAGTCACACATATTACTGAAAGTTAAAGTTTATTTTATTTTCACAGAGTGCATCATCCGGGTCACTACTCTTGACGGCAGCCAATCTAGAACGCTTCACACACATCCAAAAGAAACTTCCCGATATAGAAAGTTGTAATAAAATAGAATATGATAGCCATCAACATTATAAAACTAATATCACCCTATCATCAAATAATAAAAGACATTTTGATCATCATAATCACCATCAACAACAACATCAGAAACGTACAGATCACACGGCAGTGCCAATCGATCCAAATTTACTACAAAACAAAACCAAAGATGTTGATACCATGTCAATTGCTAGTTCAACACATTTTACTATGGTGAACGGGATGGGAGGACCACAGCGCGTCTCAAGTGGCGGTATCTGTAGTCGGGGTCATCAAATAACAATACTTATTGTAAGCATGAGTATGCTATTTTTAATTGGCATCATATTTGCGGTGTATCTACTTGAAAGTAAGTTTGTAATATTTCCCTTTTTTTAATAAACCATTTTACCAAAATTTTATTTATTTATTTCCAGTGAGAGCACGCGAAATGCCACATTGACAGTAAACTCACCTAATACATAAAATAAATTCATTAAATTATATTATCAGTATTTATATCTAAAAAAAAAATTAATAAATAAAAATTCTCATGCATAGAAATTGTCGTGACATGGCCCCAAAATATTAATTAAAACACGATTAGTGTACGCAATACAACAGACAATCAACTATTCTAAAGTAGGTACGCGAAACTAGTTCACTTGCTAAATGTATGTAAAAGATGTGGTAATCTCGTAAAAATAATTAACATTGTATTGTATTCCGACAACATGATTTGAAATTTAATTTAAATAAATTATTATGCATAATTATAATAAACTACATAATTCATTTACTATTATTGTTAATTAAACATAATACATAGTATTTAGAATTTTTGGAAATATCCTATATAATCGTAGTTTGTTCATTAAAAATAAATTAAATTCGTTTTATTTTTGGCTTTTCTTTTGCGTTCTTTATAAAGTAATTAATAATAATTTATAATTTAAAAATCAAAATATCTTAATTTATACGCTGTGATAATTATAAGAAAAATTATGAAAATAATAAAAACAATGTTTAAATGTATACTTATATAAATGGAAAATGTAATCGATGTTTAGTTTAATACTGGATAAATGGCCAAACAGCAAAATTTTTGAAATTCGATAAACAGAGGTAAGGTATTGTTGAACATAACATTTTTATCCCAATACATGGACAATAAATTGGATTCAAATATCAAAATTTAAAGAAAACTGAAATAATTTTTAGCCTCGAATTTTATTTGTATTATTCTCAATTCTAAACCATTACGGATATCAAGCCAATTGATTTAGGATTAACAAACTAATTGATTAAAATTACTTTAAATAACATTGCAATTTCAATATTTAAATAGAATTGTAAACTTAAGAGTTGCTCACTTTGATAGGCAAAATTATTTTTAAACAAATTCAATATTAATAACAATATTAAAATCCCAGCAAAAACTATGTTTTCAATTTTAACTAAACTGAAACCATATTTAGACTTCCGAATAATAACTTCATATATTAAGTTAAGCGAACCTCTAATTTCCATCGAGTGCATATCCAGGTGGCGGAAGGAAAAAACAAGCTAGATAAAAACAGAGAGCAGGAGGAATAAAAGATACCTCCCACAGATCAACAAGGCGAAAGAAAATAATACCCCAGGTATACTAATCAGTGAACTGTTTACTTCATCCTCCACGGAAGCCGACCTAATGGATTCTGGGAAAAGTCATTTATCGCATAAATCAATAAACGAAATGTATCACAGCGAAAACCGTGTTCAAAGTTATTGCACAGCCATAAGATCTCCTGAGACCCAGAAGTTCCTTAGGAGGAAAGCTCTACAATAAAATACATTAGACTATGTTGAGTTAAATAGACAAATAAATTCGCCGAGAAAAAAGTAAATAATTAAATCAACAAAGCTACATCCTAACACAAGAGGAGCAAAATATAAAAAGGCACTGTTTTGTGAAAAACAAGCTGAATCGGCTAAAGAAACCGAGTGCGTAATGGTCGGTCTAAAAAAAAAGAATGCAATACCCTTACACCACCCAATACCAATACAGATAAAGTAGCAAAAACCAAGAACAAGTAAAACTTAGGAAACAACGTGATCCACCTTCAATATTTATTGAAGGGATAAAATCTTACGAAGGTTTTTTTAATATATCAGCAATATGGATTCCAAAAGATAGAGCTTCCAAATGAAGCTGCTAAATGGCGACTGCAGTCAAACTAAAACGTTAAAGCCAGAAAGTGTACTTAAAGCAAAAGATATCCCCAAATCAAGTTGAATATCTCACAGCCTAAAATGTTATGGAATGCAAACGGACTGCATCAACATCAACCAGAATTACAAGCAGTCCTAGATAAAAAATAAAATGCATGTGTGCCTCATCGCTAAAACTGATTTCAAGACAATAATAAATATGATGTTCAGAGGCTTCAGTTTACCACACTATTCACACTCAAAACTCGGTTAAAACTGGGAGCGCAGTTATAATTAAAGAAAGCAATAAAGAATCAGGATATGCAACAGAAGAAATACAAGCCTATACAATAGTAAACATTAAAACTAAAAACTATAAACTAACAGTAGTAAGCTTGTATAATCTACAACACGCTAATAAGAAAATTCAATATTATATTGAATTATTCAAATATGTTGGAAGGCAATTCGTTATAGGTGGGGAGTACAATGCAAAACATACTTATTGGGGTTGTAGAGTAACAACCACAAAAAGAAAAGATTTGTTTGCGAAACCAAACTATTGGCCTACTGATCCTGATAAGATCCCACATTTGATTGCTTTGATGTGAACTCTGATCACTCTCCGATCGTATTAACCCTAAGCGCAAAAACATTATCCAAAACAATAACTCATTCTTAGTTAATTCACGAACAGACTGTGCAACTACTAAAGTAAACTATAGAAACGCGGGAGAACTAGACAATTTCTAACATTCAGCACGCTGCAAGGAAAAGCACTCCTGAAATCAAAACCAAGGTAAATAGTAATAATTACCCTAGAGAAACCAAAGAGCTGTTTATTGAAAAAAGAAGAGCAAGAAGGAAGTGGCTTCAAACTAGAGCTTCACAAGGCAAAACTAGACTAAACAATCTCACCAGAATGACTCTGTCACTGCATATCCGAGGGAGCTAACAAATGACAAAAGTACGGAATATTCTCTCTAGAAGGCAACTGAAAAATTAAATTACCTATATCATACAGACTTCACAATGAACAAAAAGCGATAAGATATTTCAACCGGATCCGAGACAGAATGAATAAGTGTGAAACGATGGGCCTGTTCAATTTCATGAAAGATATTGTCTTAATCTGTCAAGCTGAATTACGAAAAGAAACAAAGGGTTTTCCAATAAGGACTTGACAACTTTTTTTTAAATAAGTCGGAAACGGCCGCTATCTGTCGTTTAATATTGGCTCTGAGCACCTCTAACGATGCTGGCTTATTGGCATGGACCAATGATTTAACGTAGCCCAATAGAAAAAAGTTTAGAGGAGTTAAATCACACGATCTAGGCGACCAATCGACAGGACCATTTCTAGGTATGACACGTTCATCGAATTTAGATTTCAATAAATCGATTATTAATTAGACTCGTTGTGTGGCATGTCGCACCATCTTGTTGAAACCACATATCATTAATGTTTAGCTCATGCAATTGACCAAAGAAATACGTTGCAACATGTCTCTGTAACGATTTCCATTGGATGTAACGTGACGGTCATTTTCATCAACGAAAAAAACGGTCCAATGACACCACCAACATGACCACCACACCATACAGTTATTTTTTGTGGATAAAGTGGTGTTTCTTGAATCACATGAGGGTTTACACATGACCAATAATGCATATTCTGTTAACGAAGCCGTTTAGCCAAAAATGCACTTCATCACTGAAGGTGATTTTGCGATGAAATTGGTTACATTTCCAGAGCCCTATCTGAGAACGTACGTCGCTTCATATGATCGAGTGGCTTTAGTTCTTGTGTTAATCTGATCTTATAAGAGTTCAAGCCAAGATCCTTTCGCAAAATTCGCCAAAGTGTGGTCTGAGCGATGCTCTTGAAAATGCCGTGAAATCGACTGTTTTGGTTCGTTTGCGACGGA
This sequence comes from Tipula unca, assembly GCA_951394425.1. NCBI lineage: Eukaryota > Metazoa > Arthropoda > Insecta > Diptera > Tipulidae > Tipula > Tipula unca. Next base: position 180,889,315 of record OX596382.1, on the reverse strand, counting down.
CCATTCAACTGCAGCAATATTTTCGGCACTTCGACCAACCCATTGTCTCACTAGCATGGGAACATCGAGCAACGAATATTTTTTCGAATAAATTATTTCATTGACTATGAATTGCTGGTCTACTGAGATGATAATTACGACCAAAAATTGAAATTAACGCTTTTGAAGTTGCAGTTACCGATCATCAATTTGTATAGTTAATTTTAATTATTTGTAAACTTTGTTCGTTCGTATACTTCACCATGATGAAAATGTTGTCTTTACTGAATGTTTTGACACTAACAGTTAAACTATTTGTTTAAGGGGTGCGTTCACAGTGAATGTTCAAAATTGTCAAGTCTCAAATGGAAAACCAGATACATAAACCGATACAAAAACATCGATCCAAAAAAGGTCCCGAATCACAGTGAAATATTAGGTCAAACCTTGAAAGAATCCCCAAGAAAAACTTTGACTAAACTTACAAATTTGATTACTGCTTAATTTAGGCTCAAGCAACATGCACTGCAACTGTGGAAAGTGGCTGAAGTCATCATGATACCTAAGCCAGGAAAACCACCGCATTTAACATCATACAGGCCAATATCTTTATTATCGATAATGTTTAAACTGTTCAAGCAACTGTTTTTAAAGAGTTTAAAATCAATAATTGAATTAAGGAATCTTATTCCAAATGATCAAAATCTCCAGTAAACATTCTACAATCGATCAAGTGCATAGAATTAGAGGTAATGCCTATTAAAAACTTCCTTGCACCATGGGCCCAGAGTTTTGCACCATGGGCCCAGAGTGGCATTGAGTGCGGAACCTGCTTAGGTTCCAGCCAACTTTAATAATAATAATTAAAAACTAAAAAAATTAAAGCAGGAAGGAAGCTCAAGGAAGTTTACTCGAACCGGTCCTTTACCTAGTGTACACTTGTGATCTTCCTATGATAGAAAATAGTCGCTATACATTTACGGATGACACAGCAATAATGGATGTTGAGAAGCAATGTTGACTCAACAGAAAAACTACAAACAAACCATATCGCAAATGCATTGCTGGACTGAGAGATGGGCGTATAAAATTAAACAACAGTAAATCTGTGCATGCCGATTTCACTAAGAGGAGAATCGAATACAAACTTGTTTATATCAATGACCAAATTATTCCGTATTCGAATACAGCGAAATAATAAATAGTATAGATAAATTTAAAAAAAAACTAAAAGAAGTAATATTAAATCACGCCAATCTGTATTCCAAATTAAATTAAATAATTTCTTTTCAAATTAAATTTTCTTAAACTCTACTTAACCACTAGAAAGTTCAAATGGATATTCAACTTGCAGGATGCTGTAATTTGCAGCATAGCATTACTAAATCCAGTAATTGAACGACAACCATGAGTACATTATGTATGTTGGATTTCCCCGATTTTGAAAGCTTATAATCACAACATTATGAATCTATGATGCAATATGTTCAAGAGGATTATACTGAAAATAATTTAAAGATTATGTATGACATAATTGTGACAAATTAATTTAAATTCGAACCATGTCTGACCATGTCAGTCTGCAAAATATAGAAAAACACAGAAAGAAATACGATTTTTGATGTTACTTGATGTTTTAATCTTCTGGATTGCAATACCGCAGGTAGAACAACCTGTTAGAATTCAAATTTAAATTAAATTTTTGAATAAAGCAAATTCTAGTTATTCTGAATTTCTGTACACAACCCCATAAAATGGCGAACGGGTAGTTCAAAGGATAACTACATTATGATACTCGTAATAACTTCTTAATAACAAAACCCATTTTAACTCTTGTTAACTGCAACTAATATTACATTTACGAATGCTACAGATTTCGCAGCTGAACTAACACCATCACTCACCATGAACGAACGTTTGCAACTAGTGATCAAATAATAAAATAATAAAAAAAGTAGCACGAAGTGACCAAAGATTAAGTATAACTATACCAATGCGTATATACATATGCAAAATCCCAGCCCAGAGTACTAAAATTCAGTATTTACAAACTAATTTTAGCCTCTGTAAATAAATAGAAAATGAATTCGCCGCTTTAAGAAAAATAGTAGCCTTTAATAAAGAGAAATGTCAGCATTCAACAAATCATTATAAAGATAATAGCGGTAGGGATTGCCTTTCTTTTCTCTTTCGATAATTTGGTACATACTCATTTTGATTCTAATTTGATGATCCCAGTTCATCTTTTACTTTCTAACTTGACCCTTAGCTTCTATGCTGCGTTAACTAACATGCCTGGTACATATTTTTTTAATTTTTTTTTTCCTTATAATTAACTGATTTACAAATCATCTAGTAATTTATCTATCGTGTTTTGTTCACTTTTGTAACCCAATTGTTAGTCCCAGGAAAATTTACATTTTAGTTTATTTAACCGTCGTTTGGGTCCTAGGTACCCAATTCTAATGGATTCTTGCTTTGGAGCCGCCTAGCTGTTCAGGTTGTCCAACATCTGACATATATGAGCATTTTGGTGCTGACGAAATTCGTGGATTCGCTTGATTCTTTATTTCTTCTATTTTTACATTTGAATGCCGTACGTCCATATAAGTTTTAGGATTTGCCGATATAAGAGAAATTTATTATATCAGAACTCCTTCCTATGAGCATTTCTATATTTAATATTTAATTCTTCTTTTTTCACATGCTCTTTCCACTTGAGCTTAGTGTCATGAGTCATGCCAAGATATTTAACGGCATTTGCATAAGAAATTTACGGTGTGGTAATCATAATTGGTACCTAGTTAACTCTTCGATTGGTAAAATTTAAATGTATTAATTTTGTTTCGTTGAGCTCAATTCGCCATATTTTCGTTAAATTACTCAATGTGTTATTGGTCCTCTGCAGTTTGGCTGTTGCTTCATTTATGTTGTTGCCAATTGCTAAGATTGCAGCATCATCCGCAAATGTTGCCATATTTGTTTCTTCTGATATTCTTGATTTTCTTGATATAATTCGAAGCAAAGAAATTAGTCTATACGATTTGTTGTCGTTAGATGGTTTATTTGGTTTTGGTATCATTATTACTTCTGCTGGGACATGCTTCAGTCTGATCACTGCGTTGATAATATGAAGTAGTTTTCACAAACCTTTTACTAGCGCCTTAATTATTTGTCCTGTGATTAAATCATATCCTGGAAAAATGTTTGTACTTAGGTGATTATTGACTTCATATTTTAACTCTTGTAGTGTTATATGTAGATTGTATATTATGATCATTCACTTTAATTACTGGTGTTATATTTTCATCCGCCGTTTGTCGAGGTATGGGTTGAAAAGTAATTTGAAAGTGTGCGCAAACAGGGCAACTTTTTATTTGGCACTTCTAGGCCAGATTCCATCGTAGTTTTTAATTGGAGGTACATACAGTTTCCCCTTTCTTGCTTTCCAAAGAGAGTAATCGGTATCTTTATCGGCTCGATTCCACTGCCAGATTTTTCGTGCTATATGTATACGTTTATTGAGCCAACTTACATTTTGTGAATAACATTTTAGTACTAATCCGCAATTGGATTAATGTGAATTGGAGTATAAGATAGTTTTAGTAATTAATTACTAGGCCCGATCAAAATATGTATATTCAACCACAATATTAGCCCATATTCAAGAATTTTAAATTTTATCAAGTCTTTCTTTTAAAAGTAATCAATCGTTTATACTTTTTAATTAAACAACTAGTGCAGTGATGAACCATGCGGGGCTCACTGGCTGCATTTCGTCACCATTCATTTATTTTCGGCCCGCCAACGAGCTAGATTAGCTCTTTGTTTTTGAAAACAAAAAAAACATTACTTTACAAATTGATGGAAACAAATTTACACAATTTTTTTAAACATAATGATTTTGCATAGATTCGTAACCAAACAAACTCTCAATATTCATACTTAAGCCTCCATTGTTGATCTGTTGGATTTTTATAAAAATTCTTTTTTGCCTAATAAATTCTCATTGCTGGCTAACTACTTGTTAGGCAGATAAGGAGTTTATTCGAGAATGACAATTTTAAAAAGCAATCTTCAAAACCGACTGAAATATGAGATCTTAAAATTTCAGTCCTGCGCTGCTGCAAAATGGTCATCGATTCAACAAATTCAAATTTAGTTCGTATTAGTATGTATTTTAAAATTCTTTTTAAACTTAATTCTACACCAATTCATCAATCACAAATATTTTTAAATTAATTTATCTCAGCTAAACATAAAATATTGTAAAATTATATCCTCTGACATCTTTCAACACTAAATCATCCATTTTGATCACATGTTCAATAATTTTACAATGTTGTAGAAGCATAAACGTTATAACCGACCATATTCATAATTCATTAACTTCGACAAAGAAAACCAGAATCTCTAGTTGTCCAATATAAACTATTCATTCTATATAACCACAGACAACATAATTATACTCATAAATCAACGATATTTATGTTTAATGAACTTCAAAATCCGGTATCTTAGTCGCCTAGACACAACACAAAACGTACCTATATCTAAATTACCATGCGAATTTTAAAATCGAGACCTGTGGTGGCATTGTACTAATTTCCAGTTGTTTACCAATTAGGCATTTATTAGAACCATATATGCTCGACAACATGACATTGCGGTTTATAAATAATTATTTTAATATGTATATCCAACTGTATAAGTTGGAAGCTAAGAAGTGTCAAGGTTTACCAAATTTTTTTATCGAATTTCGCGTACAATACGGATGCAAATATTTTATACACGACGCAAGTATTGCACATGTAAAAGCCACGAATTATGTATGATGATTTTTATGCGTTTTTTTATTTACAACACAACAAGAAAAATGTCGATATACAAAAACTATAAACTAATGATAGTTTTTTAATTGTTTGCGCGCAAAGCTTTTTGTTGTGACAATTTATGGTTATTGCACGTTTTTTATTATATTCGTTTAATTCTCTTCATTTCGTAATACCGGATATAATAACATTAAAATGATAAATAGTTTTCTTAGTCGGAAACTATGTATGTATGTAGATAACAAGAAATGTTAATTTACTTTACGAAAATTATTTTAAATTAGTTTTGTGGCTGGGTGCCAGATGAACGAAAATTAACTTAGTTGAAGATTACTTGTAGATTTTTCATATAAAGTAAAAATTTATAATCCTATCAAATCATTGAGATGGGATTATAAGATATGAAGTTTAAACTGTGTTGTTCATTTGTATTGTTTTTCTGAGTCTTATCAAGATATTTTGATCTTTTCGCTCACTACCAAGTGTGCTTGCTGACTGTAGGTTGTTGACCTTGGTCACGACATTTGTTTTAAATTTTTATTTATTTTAAACGATCAGGTTCATTCGTAAAGTTATATGTAAATTATTAAGATTATCTGATTACTGTGGTATTTACACTAAAATGAAGAAACTACTGTATTATGTACCACACCCGAAGTACCTTGCGATCTAGTTGTAAATATCCGGGAGAATATTTCAAAGAGATTAATATATAACAAAATACAGCGCAATTATATACCATTGAAATGTATTTCGTTTTTTTTAATATACTACTGTAAGAGTATGGAAATATTGCATAATACGGCCCGTGACTAAAATTCTCACTGACCACCCAAAATTAAGTTTATATAATAATTTCGTATACGACAAGATAATTAACATCGTCCAAAATACATTTTTTAATTTTAAAGTCATAACATATAGACAAACAGATTGTTTATCACATGTGCATTATAAGATTCCTCCGCATTGATAACAAGCTAAGCGATATGAACCTCCTAAGGATATACCGCTTTTAGAATATTTTAGAAATCTGAATAAACCAGACATTTCTTGTGAATTATGCAAATCTGAGGCCATAAATTAAAACATTTATAAGGCAGGTGCCAATATGCCAAGTTAGTTGCAATATAGATTAGTGGTTATTCGAATACAAAGTTGGGGCCGACAGTAAGTAATAAGAATTTTAATATATAGTAAGTTATAAGTTATAAAATTTATTCATTGGTCATATCGAAATCAGGTACTCCAAACGCTTTCGATATTGATTTGAATAGAATGATATCATTTCCATTAAAAATGACCAGCGGATTTTCTTTTTATCATAATGCGTTAATTTAGTCATAGTGGGGGCAAGTCTTATTACTTATATTTGTGAAATCTTTTGTGATAATGGGCCGATTCTGTCTAAAATATCTATCTTTCTTTTATGAATTATGAATATATTTGAATTTGGCATGGAGGTATCATAGAAATAATAGAACATTAGAAACAAAGAGAAATAGAAGATATCAATATCTACGTACATATATTTACATATTTCTTGACATTACAGCTAAGATAAATTTGATAGTGTTTATTTTTCCAATAATACGGGGTTGTCCATATCCCAAGAATTTCATGAAAAGACACAAATATGAATATGAGGCCTAAATGTCTCAATAATTTTTGATCATAACTATTGGAATAGTTTTAAATAATTAAAATTAAATTTCCATTATAAAACGTTTTCGCTAGCCATGTACTAAAAAAACTAGAAAAACAGATGAAAACATCGCTATCGAAATACAAGTTATATAGAAATGGTATAGTACGCCCAAAAATATAAAAAATTATCGTTTGATATTTAGATTTGCGTGACGCTCATTTCATATGAAACTCACAGGAAAATTTTCCACGAGGAATTCACAGAAGTTTGCAAAAATAAACACAATAAAATTTAGCTTACAGTGGCACTATCAATAAACAAATATATTATCACAAACATAAGATTTTACAAAAAAAATTAATTCGTATGGCATTGTCCGCATTTTGTTTGCGTGAAACTATGTTCTACACAAACTGGTTTTCTACATTTGACGCAGGCGTGACGTGTTGGCCGTTTTTTCTTGTTTTGCTTATAACATATACAACATGCCCCCTTCTGTCGTATGCGACCGCTAGCATCTCGATCGTCTTTATTCTCTGCAAGGAATTCCTCGTCGTTCATTGCCCCAACGGATTCACCCAAAACACACTCGACCTCGTTTAAGCACTAAAATCATTATTTTTAATTTAACTATTTAATATATACACACTAATATCAATTATAATTTCTTAGGCAAAGTATTTAGTCTCGACACTAAACAGATAAAAGGAAACGTCGAAAGTTATGTGATCTTTAGAACAAATAAATCATATATACTAATTAACTAATTTCCCGCACTTTTTCATGTCGATTAAATGAGTCACCTACCTGCGTTTGCTAACAGCGATCCGCTTATACTTCGGCTGAAGTATTGAACAATTTGAAAAATAAGGAATAGGGATGGCTCATGATCATTTATGATTTTCACCCTACATTTAGATTCTAGACATTTAGTATCTCGTAAACCAACATACGATAAACAAACAAATATTCATTAAAAAGCTCTCGATACCTTATAACTTGCAACAGTAAAAATTGTTAGAAAATAAGAACTAGATTTTCAATAAATATTTTATAAAATTTAAGATTGAGGTTCCTTAATAACTTTTTTAAATAAAACATTTTACACTATTAATGTGTACAACAATTTTAGTGTACTGTTCGTTTGCGGGACATAAAAATTACGTTCAAGCGAAGACTAAATACGAATTATATTGACTCTGGAGGAAAATACCACAGGAAATAAGCTAAAATTGTTTTAACTTGAGCATGGAGTACGGGCATTGATCGAGAGATCGAAAAAAAACTACGCACAAGGGCCACCTCATAGTTTGCGATGTCAGACTTTCTGTAGGTCACGCGTTGCCTAGAACAGTGAACGATACATTGTTTGAGAGGTAAAGATTATGGTTACAAATTTAAAAAAGAATCATCGAATAATCTTGAACATTTCTAAACTGAATTTCACACTCTCATCATCGAAACCATTTAATATCTCGTGAACTACTCAACATACGATAAAAAAACAAATATTGTTTAAAAAAACTAACAAGTACTGTTTAGAATGCCGAACAAGATTAAAATTAAAATTATCGTTTCGTTGTACTTAGGGAGTCATCCGTGTTTTAGATCTTCGCTTTATCTACATTTCTTCAAAATGCTACTATTGAGTATGCTTACAAGCTAAAAGAGAACCACTCACTTTCGATTTCACGCTCTCATCTAAAGCTTATTTTATGACATATTAGCAAAATATCACCAACTTTAACTTTTCTATGTTACTTTTCGATAATTCAATCATATGTATTTCCATTAAATTTGAAGTTTCACTTTTAAAAAAAACTCCCAAAACCAAATACGTTATTTGACAAGCAATATCAGAAAATGACGAAAGATTAGAGGCTCCAAAAGTCTTTCAGTCACTCTTTCAAACAACGCCATCAAATACTTTTAAAATCGTCTACAATTAGTTTAGCCCATGTGTAATTCAAGCTATATAGATTCAAATTTTTCTAGTTTCTTTTTGTTTAGACTGACACGGGTGACAAATCAAATAGGCTACAGCATAATAAAATGCATCAAACGGCATATTCTGACCAACAAAATTAGAAGAGAAATTATGTGTCATCATTATAGGAGTTTTTAATTCAACATCCAAAAATTTATCAGCTGTCGTAAACAACAAAAAAACTTTCGTTTGCATAAACTATCTTACTAAACAAACTGTGTTTAGTCTATAGTTTGACCAAACAAACAAATCATTAATATCAACGCCCCCCTAATTATTGATTGTTCTCAATTCAAAATTTCCGTGACAACATGAAATACCATAAAATAATTTCACTTACCTCAACTTCTTGTAGTGTTTGAGTCCATCGATAATTTTCTAAATCACACCCATTACCAGAGTTTGGCATCAATTTTCCTTTCTCCGCCTCGTCGAGTTCTTCATCACCAGCACCACCAATATCGATAAGAGGTTTAGATACAGCTGATTCTTCAGGTGCAAGACTATACATATAATAAATTGATTAGTTTAACTAGTTTTGTATAAATATCCAGATTTCTTACTTATTTTTATTGTCCAGCTCCTTTTGTAGTGCATTAGCCTCCGCCTCTGTTAGCTCTGTAATTGCCGCACTTTCTCGATTTTGTTCATCTAATCGCTTTTGTATCGCATCCTGTCTTTTACGTTCTGCTTCTTCGGCCTTTTCTTTCTTTTTAGTTTGTTCTGCAACGGCAAGTTGTTCGTGTTTTCGGAATGCACCCAATAATATCTAACAAATGTAAATGAAAAAAAAAAATTTGTGCAATGCAACTGAACATAACCCCAAAAGTTACTAAATCATTACCTTTTCCCATTCACCAGATTTGGCACCAACAAAGAAATCTGTTTTGCGAGCCAGAAACGATCCTAATGTATCGAAAAGCTGTGAAATACAAGTAAATCATGATAATATAATCCCGAATTATACCAATTTTAAAAGTACGTACCTCGATAACACCGCCCGGATGTTGTTCGGCCAAAGCCAATAAAATTCCATCAAATCGGTCAACATTATTTTCGGACATTTTTAGTCAATTCACTATACACTATAATCACACTATGAACACAAAATAATATTTTAGAATCTAGTTTTAGTTGTAGATTTTTCTAGAAATTCTTTTAATGAAACACAACACACCGCACAAATGAATCGCGACTTCTATTGTATGTACTATGTATAGTGTATACCGCTTTTTGTTTTGCAAATGTCAAAAATGTGTGATATAAAAACAACAAAAAAACACATGGCTATCGTAGCGACATATTTTCAAATATGAACTAAGGCAATGCATGGTGTCCTCTATATATAAACACAGTATGCAAAATTCTTTAATATTCGTGCTAGTATGGTATGGTGATACATCTATATTCGAATAGCGAAACTAACATTCCATTTCATTTGAAACTACATAATGTACGGTTAAGTTTGACTAGAAATCAAAACGTTCAATTGCATTTTAATTCAAAATCATATCGGAATTTGTATTTCCTGCGTTAATAAATATTAATGAAAAAATGGTGGAACGAGCATTTCATCGATCATGGAAAACTCGGATTTCAAATATACTTCAATATTCATCTGCTGGGCTGGGGACCAATATCAATTGATCAGTGAGTAGCTGGTTCAAATATTGTTGCCTTATCCTTGATGAAGCATTTACCGACAAGGTAAGTCAATAAAACTCTAATTGTATATTGATATGGGACTGAAAGGATGGTGTAATTAGTTATTTCCATTGATGAAATTATGCGAATTGCTCTCTTTGTTTTAAATCATTGTACTCTCACTAAACCGCGATAGTCATTTGGGCCAGTACTGTTATTTTCAGTACCTGCCTAATAGAATTTATTTCGTCTGGCCGCTTTAATTTTATCTTTCATAATTTTAAGGTTTTTCCATTTTAGATCAACAAGTGTTTAATTTGGCGTCGACAAGTTCTTCGTGAGTAGAGGAAGAGGCATAGCAGATCATGGAAGAGGCATAGCAGATCATTACTACAGGAATTTAGTAAAGGACATCCTATTTACACTTTGTGAAATCTCCAACATCTTCACGAAGCATCATAACAAATAACTTTCAAAGCGGTACAAACTTTGACTGAGAATAGCCTCACTCAAACTTTTTGTTTATAATAATCATAACAAAACATACATAGAAGAACCGCTATCTGATCACCAATGGAGATACAACGGGAAAACATTAGTACAATTTAATTCAGAAAACAACTATTTTAGGGCCACTGAAAGATATACGTTTTCAGCTCCATTGAAATAATTGATGAGCGATTCGAATGATAGGCTTGGTGATATAAACAAACTGCAAGATGATGCCGATAATCTAACGATTTTGTGTGAGTCCAATCTTCTTAGTCTAATTTGCCTATAGCTTATCAACAATAACAAATTAATGGCTTACTTTTACCACAGCTTTACTAAGCACATTGATCGATGCATCGCTAAAGCATATTCCATGCTTGGTTTTATTAAGCGCTATTTATGACCTCGAAATAATTAAAATCATGTGGTTAACATAACAATACATAATGTGGAAAATAGGCTGATAGCAAATATAAACGCTTACGGCTAAACGGGAGGATCACGAATCACCAAGAATATGTCAGTCTCAAGTGTACACTACCCGGAGTGCACTTTAAAAATCGTCGAGGAAACTCTAATCGTCGAAAGATCTTTAAAGAATAGAAGAAATTACTGTGAATAATACTGTAAGTGAAAAAAATTAAATTCCTATCCAGAGATCCAGAACTATAGAAATTTCGCAATTCATAAGAAAAATACAAACAATTCAATAACTGCCCTAATAAAACACACTTTTTCACGACCAAATCCACCAGGGATCAAGGGATCGACACGGTTATAGATTTTTTTGTTTTAACAGGGTTAAAATCATTCGATGGTATAATTGGCGATAACACATTGAAACAACTCGATGCAGTCATTGATCGAAAATGCAACATCTTAGCACTTGTATCAAGGAATAAGATACCACTTCATGAAAAACAAGCCTCTCAAGTAAATCGTTCGGAAATACGAGACAACCACTTCTCTTCCGAATTAAAACAGAAAATTCAACTAACGCTTTCAAAATACAAAACACTGTTTGCTCAAGTAAATAACATAACACCGATCGATACTACGGTAAGAGCCGAAATTAGAACAACTATACGGAGGAAGCAATCTACACAAAATCCTATCTTTATTCAATCAATATGAGGAACGAAGTAGAGCCGCAAATTGACAAACTCTTAAAGGATGGTATCATACGGCCTTCAAGGAGTTCATATAACTCACCGATCTGGATAGTGAACAAAAAATCGGACGCTTCCGCTACACAAGTATACAAGATGGTTATTGATTTCAAGCGATTGAATGCCGCCACTATCTCAGATACTTATCAGATCCCGAACATCTCTAACACGATCTCGAATCTTGGAAATTCCAAGATCTTCATCACAATCGACCTTACATCGGGATTCCACCAAATTGAAATGACCTCCTTCTCAACCATGGGAAGTATAAATACGTGAGACTTCCCTATATATACTTAAAAACGCACCGGCTATTTTCCAAAGGATGAAATAGATAACAAGTTGAAGGAATTTATCGGTAAAATCTGCTATGTTTACATCGATGACATCATAGATTTCGAAGGGGAAAGCGAAGAAGAACATCTAATAAATACTGAAAAAATATTCTCTAAACTTGAAAAGTGAAATGTTGGCATAAAATTAGACTTTGGACAACCTGAGAAACTACTTATGTGAAGCCAAGAAAGTTAAAATCCTTACGGACCACCAACCTTTAACGTTGAAATAACAACAGCATTGTTAATTGTAAAGATAGAAAGTGCGCCTGGGAGAGTACAACTATGAACTTGTCTACAAACCTGGCTACACTAATAAAGTTGCAGATACCCTATCAAGATTGGAACTAGAAGCAAACACGTTGTCCACTTGAAGGAACAATTCACAGCGCCGAGGAAGACTCTACAAGCCTAATAAAATACTGCGATGCACCAATTAATGCGTTTAGGAATCACATTTTCACTCATCCTACCTAAGGCACCACATTAAAATGAAATACTACGAGAGAATTGAAACCCGAATGTGACCAACGGGATAAAAATACCTGAGGAATTTATACAAATCCTTCAAGAAGTTTTTGGGGAACACTTCTCCAGTGACAAAATTAGTCTAACTAAGAAAACAAAATCTTGATTATAAAAGAGGAACACAAAGGGGCACACCGAAATCATACGGAGAACAGGAAACAAATCTTGGAGAAATACTAGTGTCCGCGAATGGCTGTAACATCAATAAGTATGACAGACATCCCGACGTATCCAGCAGAAATACTCCATATTGATATAATGGAAATCAAGAACGAGAAATTCTTATCATGCGTGGATAAATTCTCAAAATTTTCGAAATTTTTTCGAATCAAATCTAAATCCACCCCACATGCAAGGGACAAAATAATCAAGGCACTACACTATTTTACCGTACCCAAGCTTTTAACGGACAATGAGAAGACCTTCGTGAGCCCTATATTATCATAGAAGTCGAAATTTATCTAACACCGTAACAGAGGAGTGAAGTAAATGGAACTGTTGAGAGGGTGCACTCAACAATAATTGAAATCTTTAGATGCCGGCAAAACGAACTCAAGGAATTGACAGTGAATGAGTTGATCAACATAGCGGTGAATCGCTACAACAATTTTATACACTTAATCACTCACCAGAAATCCAGTGATATTTATTTTGGAAGAGCACAACGGATAAACTACCAAAATGTATTCGATTTTAAAACCAAAAAAAAGGAGGATTTAATTGGAAGAATCAAGAAAGCTCAGGAAACCAAACTTACAAGAGAAAATTTAAAGAGGAAAATCTGTCCAATATCTATAGCATCGAGAATATCCACCAAAACCATACCACCATAACCTGAAGCAATTACCACCGTTTCTTATTGGATTGAAAACCTACAGCACGACAACCCTCCAAAACAGGCGGTTTATTCTAAAATCTTCGTTTGTTGGCAACGTCTTAGTTAATCAAATCGATGCGCCGTCTATATTGGAATCAATTAAAATAAATGCCCCCAGTAGAAGTTGAAAAGATCATGAGTTACAGCTAAATTGACCACCACTTTGCCTTTACCTGAAGTAAAGTAAACAAAAAACATCGTTGCTAAAGCAGCTATATACATACATGGAAGAATTTCCATGAGCCGACGTAAGTCGAATTTGACCTGTATGCATATAGGTTAAATCGATATAATACCATTTAATCCGTGTTGTAAAAAGGCAATTCATAAGATTGCGTGAGCAACCACCTAATTTTTTGATTATGTTTGGATATAATACGTACACATATACGAGTATGTACTAAACATAAATTATGTTAACAGGAAAATCCCATGAAAACTGTATAGCGCACACACTTATCTTGTCATTATTAACTATGTATACGAGTATAATACCCATCGATTTTCATCCATTAAAGATTAAATCATTTATACGCTAATATGTATTTGTGTGTGTATATATAAGCTACTACTAATTCAACTACTATTTTTGAAAATATACTACGAAACCAAAAAATAAATGTTCCGTACATTTTCTTCGCGTCACAATATAGGCAAGCAATATTATATCTGTTGTTACATAACACACAGACTATGTGTATGTGTACCGCATGCAAGATTCTTTATTTAAATTTTCCACTTTACATGGAGTAGCAGAAGGTATATGGTACAAAAACATTTTCTTAATTTTTCGAGGGTGGAATGAAAAAATCGATATAAATGTTTCTTGTAACTTTTGGGAAACAAAAAAACTATGACGTCGGTTAGAAAAGCAAGACAATCTGGTGCTTGGTTCTAGGTTTTTTATTACATTTTTGTATAAATGATTAATGTTTTTTGTCTATTATATGTACATAATAGTTTTCTAGCTTTTCTAATTTGAAATGAGATTTTCACTGAGGTTATTTTTAGAGGAATTACACTCATATAGTTTCCAATCGATATTTTCATATATGTTCGCGTCACGAGTCGTCGGAAAAAGGCAGCAGCAACAAGAAGACGAAAATGGAATTTAATTAGCAAATTTATATTACGCGTTGTTTTTGTTGTTATGGCCTTTTCATAATTAATTAGGAATTAAATTGAGAAACTCAGTGAACGGAAAAGTTGTCAAATAGTTTGGTTGGATACATATTTACACATTATTTTTGATACAATTTATTATTTATCGTAAACGATAAATGTTTGTGTTTTTTTTATTACTAATAAATAAATAACGATCAATGCGCGCAGATAATCGTTTACTATATAATGTAGCTGATACTATATACGCACTTACGATTTTATTGGTGTACTTTAATAATTCGTAAATAAGTTGAGTTTCTGGAAATTTCTGAAATTCATTCATTTAGATCCGAATGATTATTACTAAACTGGCAATTTAAACTATTCTCAATAATTTAGGTTTGTAGTGGGAAGCCATATTGGAGAGCAAATTTAAAATATTATAAATTCACCTCCATTTCTTCAGAATTGATGGGGACTAACAAGATATAAGTAACCTATACCATATGTAGAGTTTTAATCCTACATAACAATCGAGTCTAGATTTCAACCAATATACCTCAGAAAACAAAACAGATTGAGTATGAAACAAGCATTTAATTTCCGAACTATACCTATTTTCATGGAATGGAACCACCATAAGGTTATTTATCAGATAGCCGAAATGACCATACTCAATGCTATTCATGAATTAATGAATCCCGTGAACGAATGGCGTATCACGCGATAGCAAACAAAAACGTCATCTAATTTAAAATCAATATATAGGCTGCAAACAAAAGACAGTTTTAAAGTAGAGGTTAATCCAACCGAACATCAAGTTTCGTCGATCAATAGTGTTGGCGAAGATCTAACATCATATGCAAACATTGATGTTGTAGACCAACTTCGTCGACTACTCTTCAATCTCCAGATTTGCCAACAGAAATTCATGTGCCTCCTCGCTCGGAAAATGAAAATCTAATGATTCCAATTGCAAGTATTAAACCTAGACGGTAGCTTTTTGTAAGCAGACTGCATAAATCTGTGTCTGTGGAAGCAATTCAAAATTACCTGTCTGAGAAATTCCAATGTATCAACAGGGAACTGCATTAAGATGATACACAAACCAATTAATGGAATACCTATAGTGACCACTCATCATTTAGGATTAGTCTCATTGATGAAGATTTTGCACAACCATCAAATCTGAAGCTTGATCAGGCCCGTTGTTATGTTTGGATGTGAAAGTTGGGCGCTGACGGATGAGTACGAGAGATGGCTCCTTACATTTGAGTTACGGCCAAAAACGCAAAATAGATGGTACATACCGAGCTCCGTACAATATCGAAATCAGAGATCTGATGAAGATCCCCGATATTGTAGATGAAGTAAGATCTCATCGAGTACGCTGGCTCGGTCACGTTCTGCGTGCTGATCGGAACGAATTGTGCAGCGATCTCTGAAAGGAGAGCCACCATATGGTAGACGCAGAGGTCGTTGCAGCCGACGATGGCTCCACGGTGTAGAGAATGACTTGGCTTCTTCAGGTTGTCTAGGACAGTATGAAGACCAAGCCCAGGATCGAAACCGTTGGTGCCAAATTGTTGACTCAGTAAGGGGCCAGTAATGACCTTTAAATACTGCTTATTATTATTTATTATGAAAGAACTAAATATATTTTTACAATTTTTATATATAATTAAAATTTACCTCAGTAATTTTCATCAAAAATTAATTATGTTACAAAAATAAAGTTAAAATAAAAAAGAAACCGTACTACCATATTCTTCGATTCTTGTGCAATGCAAGCACAACCTGAACTTACAAGCAAACTTTAGCTCTAATTATTTTTAGCCCTGAACTTAAATAACAGCAATTAACTGGCGGGCTATTTATATTCAGAAAATCAATTAAAATTAAATCATTTGCGGGCTCCCCAATTTCTTAACAATTGATGATGCTTTAAAATTAGACATATGATTCTTTGTAGTTTCTTTCCACTTCTCACATACAAAATCCCATGGCTCGAAATTGTACTTTAGCCATTGTTTTGCATTCAAAAAATCATCTGTTAAAGCAAAATATCACATAATTAGACAATTTTAACCAATTTTAAAGCCAAAATCTCAAAAAATAAAAAATGGATAATATTAATTTACCAGAAGTGATCGAACCGGGAGTGTACGGTGGAGCAATTTTTTGTGATTCCGAATGGTTAATTTTAAATATTTTGTACTAAAGCACACGTGCTATTTTTTTTTTAAACAGTTTTAAAGGCCATTACTGGCGCCCTTACTAAATCAACAATTTGGCTCCAGCGGTTTCGATCCCGAGCATGGTCTTCATACTGCCTAAGACAATCTGAAGAGGCCAAGTCGTTCTCTACACCGTGGAGCCATCGTCGCCTGCAACGAAGGTGTGCGCCTACCATATGGTGGCTCTCCTTTCAGAGATCGCTGCACAATTCGTTCCGGATCAGCACGCAGAACGTGCCCGAGGCAGCGTACTCGCTGAGGGATTACTTCATGTACAATATCGGGGGTCTTCATCAGATCTCTGATCTCAATATTGTACAGAGCGGGGTAGGTACCATCTATTTCGCGTTTTGGGCCGTAAATCACAGACATGACTCTTCTATCAAATGTTAGCAGCCATCTGTCGAACTCATCCGTCAGCGCCCAACTTTCACATTCAAACATAACAACGGGCCTGATCAACGCTTTGTAAAGCTTCAGCTTCACGGCACTTGATAAGTGTTTAGATTTTAGCAGTGGCCTTAGAGGATACAAAGAACGACTGCCAGCTGCCAGCCGCACTTTAATATCCTCACCCACACTGTTATCGTGAGTGATAAGAGAGCCCAAATATTTGAACCTCCTCACTCCCTCAAACGTGTGGTGGCCACTACTAAAATCTGGTGTGCCATTGTCTCTAAAACCAGAGATCAGGTATTTAGTTTTGGACTCATTGATCTGAAGTCCAACTGAAGCTGATCTACAAGCGGATCAAGTATTTCTTTCACTCCGTTACTATTCAGTCCAATCACGGATCTGTCATCTGCATATGCAAGCACCTGATTGGACTGGCGATATGAGATGTTACGCTGCGGTGTTTCAGTTTAACGAAAGATGTACTCCAACATGAGATTAAAGAGTATCGGAGACACTGCCGAACACCCGAGTTAACTAAAAAATTGTCGATAGCCTGTTCTCAACTTTAACACAGCATTGAGACTGCGTCACTGTCAACCTACATAGTCGTACCAGTTTTGTTCGCATTCCTAGGTATTCCAGGGCAGACCACAAACTCTCTCGATTGATCGGGAGGCCTGTCGGAAATCCAGGAACACCTGATGTACGGGGATGGATGTCTCATAATATTTAGATAGAATCATCCGCAGCGAAAAGACCTGATCGGTGACTGATCGATTCGGACTAAATCTTCCTTGATAGTCCCCAGCCATGCCCTCCCCTAAACGGTAACTTGTATGCTGTGCAAAGGAGTCTCCCTTCTTGAAGATGGGGCATATTGGGGCCACTTTCCATTCGTCAGTCATTTCTTCGGTTCGCCATACTTATCGAATAAGGTCGAAAAGACAGTTCCACAAAGTATCCCCTCCGAATATCAAGAGCTCAGAATTAATGCAGTCCACTTCAATCTCTGCATGGCTTTAGTGAATTCCTCATGGGATGGCTCCTCAGTGCAAATATATATATCTGTATTCGAGGTGGCTCAACAACAGTCTGTGACGCATGATGGACAGGTCAGTAAAGTGTCCACTCCATTCGTCAAGTACAGCGTCGATGTTGACACAGAGGTTTCCATCCCGGTCTCGAATGGCGGTTGACGTAGGCCTGAAAGTATGGAGCAGTCCACTAATTCCTTTAAAGAAATTACGCGAACTGCGCTCATTGCTGAGTTGTTGTACTTTCAGAACCTCGGCCTTCCACCACTCTCGCTTCTTCCGTCTACAAATCCGCTTAGCTGCCCTTCTTGCAAGACCAGCCTTGTTTTTCCTCGCGATTGTGAGACGTTGTTGTCGTCATCAAACCAATCATTCTTGGGTCTGACTTTCACTATACCTAAAGTCTGTGGAGCAGCACTGACAACCGAAGTTTTCAGTACCTCCCAGATAGAGTTCACGCAGTCAGACTGGTAATTAGCTTCACTAATGTTGTCGCTGACAAGATCCTGATATCGTTTCTTTTGATCTTCATTTATCAGACCTTCACAGTCGAAACGTACCATGCGTTTCGCTGTGTTCCCAGACTTGTACGAAAACTTCCATCGTAGCTTTGCAGCGACCAGATGATGATCGCTGCCTACGTATTCGGTTGCTGACCAATAAGTTCCTACATCCTGCACAACCTGAGCCCGTCCTTTAGAAACTAACACATGGTCAATTTGGCTGCGAGAAGTTCCGCGAGGATGTGTCCATGTCTCTAGATGTATGTGTTTGTGAGGGAAGAATGTGCTTGCTACTTATGTGATTGCACGTTCCACGTGCCGATCCTAAATCTCGTGTCCGGGTACTTGAGCGGGGGTCCGGTCTTGTTTTGGCGGTATCCATTTTGCTTTTTGTTGACTTTATAAACACTTTATTTTTTTACGGATGCGGGTCGTCAGCCCAGCGATCCAACCGTTTAGTCGCCTTCTACGACAAGCAAAGGATACTGTGTTGGTATTCTTGGGAAACATGTTCGTGCAATTTAGATTTACGAGATATGTGAGTGCCTCCCGACACGTTGCTATACCGACCAAATAATCTTCCCGACAGCTTCTTCTCTCCACGACGAGTAATGTAATATTCGGTCTGCCATTTCTGGTCAAGCTCCTGTCAAATTGTAGTTTTTAAACATATTGATCCATAATTGTGTCCACCCATGTATTTTCTATGCTTATCATCGAGAAATTTATGCATGCCGATCTACTGAACTATACAAATTATTGTTATTGATGACATGATCGAAAAGTTTGTTGCATCTTATATAGAAAATAATCAGTTTGGCGTACCGAAGTGGTAAAAAAATAAAAAAAAATTAAAATAACGGAGCGACAATCAAATTTTTAATAACAACAATTTGTTCAAGAAATTGACATTCGGACATCAGGAATTGATTACAGTTTCATTACGCCATTTTCGGAGACCCGCTATAAACAACAACTTCTTTTTGAGTAGTTATCAAATATATCATGGATACCGTCTAAATCGATGACTTCCATAGTTTTAATGCTGCATTCATATGGGTATCCCCCAGGAAATTGATTGTTTTTGAGACAAACCCCAAGATGATACCAAGTTTTTGAAAGCAATTATTGTTGTATTCGCTGGTAATCGATTCGACAGAGTTTGCATCGCAAATAATCATTTACATAAAATTCTCACGAACTTTAAATTAAAGAATTTCTGAATTTGAAATTTATAATATTCTTTACATTAAATGATTTTAGCCTTTACAATGGTAACTGTTAACAGATATTTGACAAAGAATTTATTTCTTTTGAAATAAATCTCAATTTATTCTAAAATTTCTTTAAATTAAAGAATTTTTTATCAAAGAATTCAATTCTTTGAAATGAAATCTCAAATTTTCTCAGTGTAGATACAATTTGTTGTCATTCATTCTAATAATCTTCCTTTTCCTATATATGCCCTCTTTCCGGGAAGCGACTGTTATTTCTACTGCTAAACACATTTAAGCACTATTCTGAACAATTTAATTATTGAAATAGGTGTACTATCCCTGCATTTATTTACACCGTATTCGAATATGAACTGCCGTTATGTTGCTTCAAAAAGCGTCGCGATTGTGCATACATTTTCAAATCGGCTCATTCGATACGTGACTTTTAAATGTGTAGCATCACCAATTTTTAATCTGTAAATTTTAATTTTGTGTCTTTTTTAAAACAAGTGAATATAATCTTGAACCGCGCAGGTACACTTTTATTGTTTGCGATGAATACCGGTAATTATTGTATATTTTAGTGGCGAATATTTTGTAATTTATATGATTTAAATTAATCTTATCTATAATCTTATACTCGTATACTATATATATAGGGCGAAAATTATCTGTGGGTGATTATATTGAGAAGGGAATCGAA
Source organism: Tipula unca (assembly GCA_951394425.1). Taxonomy (NCBI): domain Eukaryota; kingdom Metazoa; phylum Arthropoda; class Insecta; order Diptera; family Tipulidae; genus Tipula; species Tipula unca. The sequence continues at coordinate 180,868,630 of OX596382.1, read as the reverse complement.
AAGAATCATTTTATAACCCCAACATGCCACAGTCAAGTTCAACGTTTATCGATTACTAAAACGATGCGACGCAGAAAAATGAAAATCTCACGAAAGCGTCTTTCGTTCTCGCCGAATATTAATTCATTTGTAATGCAGTCGCCAGACTGTTCGCCCATCGCGGGCGAAAATTGTGATTTAAATGATTCGACATCGCCACGTGGTGATTTTTCACCTCGTGAAATGAATCAAATTTTAAAGGTTAGGTTACAAAATCATTTCACACACATTTTTTTTAAACCATAATTTTGTTAATTTTACTCATTTTTTTTTAACAGTCGGAACCTGAAAATTTTTGGCAGAATTTATCATTCCTAAATAAAACCATATCGATTGAAAATCTACTGAAAAGCAAAAATATGAATAAGTATGTGGATAATTTCCAGAACCAGGAGATTGATAATTTGGCAGTTTTCTCTACGTTGACCGAGCGGGACTTGGTCGAAATTGGGATTAATAATAAAAAAGATCGAATGATTATTTTAGAGATTGTTGCTGAGCATGGTGAAATTTAGACAAGATGTCTGTTGAGCTTTTGAAATTAATTAAGTAAATAAAATAAATAAATAAATAATCAATACTTTATAAACTGTAATAATTATTGTTTTTAATTTAATTATGGTAAAGGTTTTCGGTTTCCACACCAGCGATTTTATTCGCGAAATACTTAATCTTTTATGGAATATATATCTAATCGCTTGCAGTTTTCTATAAAAAAAAACTGAAAAGGGGTAAGGATTTAGGATTAAATAGACACAATCGTAAATCACTGACGGAATATATACGATTATATCACATTGCAAGGAATTTCTCCATCGTCTTGGTCCGTGTCTTCGGCATTTTGACTATTTTAAAGTGTTTCTCCTTGGTGTCCTGCGGATGATATCATCATTCAACATTTATCGATTGTTAAAGCGGAGCGACGTAGAAAAATTAAAATCCCACGAAAGCGTATCTCGTTCTCGCCGAATATTAATTCAATTGCAATGCAGTCAACATCGCCACGTGGAGATTTTTCACCTCGTGAAATTAAACAAATTTTAAAGGTTAGGTTACAAAACCATTTCATACACATTTTTATTTAAAAATAGTTTTGGTAATTTTATTTATTTATGTTTAATCGCGAACTGAAAATTTTTCCCAGAACTTAAAATGTTATAAATAAAATGATATGGATTGAAAATCTACTGAAGAGCAGAAATATGGATAAGGATGTGGAGAATTTCTGGAACCAGCAGGATGATAATTTGGCAGTTTTCTCAACGTTGACCGAGCGGGACTTGGTCGAAATTGGGATTAATAATAAAAAAGATCGAATGATTATTTTAGAGATTGCTGCTGAGCATGGTGAAATTTAGATAAGATGTCTGTTGAGCTTTTGAAATTAATTAAGTATAATAAATAAATAAATAAATAATCAATACTTTATAAACTGTAATAATTATTGTTTTTAACTCAATTGATAAAGTTTTTCCACACCAATGATTTTCGCGTGATTCTTAATCATTTGTGGATCTATTCCTTTGAAAAGTGAGAGCTACTCCGCAGTCATGAGCCTCATAACGGTTAATTTATGTGTAAATGTGTAGATTATTGGAGAAATGAACTTGTTTTAATAATCAGAACTGCATAAAAAAGCTACAGAGGGTTAAGGATTTAGGTATAAATGTTAATATTTTCAAGACGTAAAACATATCGACGCCAATGACACTATCGTAAATCAGTGAATGAATATCTTGGTCCATGTCTTCAGATTTTTTGACAATTTTCAAATATTTCTCCTTGGTGTCCTGCGGACCAAGATTATGATATCATCATCATTAGTGAAATCTGATTTGACTTCCCCAAAAAAAAATTCTATCATCTATGTTGTTCACAACAAAAGAACTAGGCATAATTTCAACATCAATCTTTGTCGTGAAGAAGAATAACCTATTGCACGCGTAGACAAAGTATCGGCAAATAGCTATAGGAGGTACATCAGGTTTTTCTCAACCGGTCTCAAACTGCATATAACCTAAAAACATTTAATATTAAAAGAAAAGAATGAAATGTTTTTATCTTTATAGGGAAAATCTTACTGATTAGTGATCTTACTGAACTTGAATGAAATCATAAAATAAAGGAAAATTGAAAAAAATAGGAAACATTGGAAACAAAATAAAACACTCTTACCCATAAATAAACGACCCATGACATCACAACAGTCTGCACGGCAGCCTTCGTCGCGTTTCTTGAGACCCCCTCGTATTTTGATCACTGGCCCCCACTCCAATTTGTTTTGGAAAAATAAAAAACCCACAACAATCGCCAATACGTTCCGGCACGGATTCATTTTTATAATTTCGCCTCGAAAAAATACACAACTAACTCGTTCGATGGTCCATGTCGATTAAAAAACCATCCAAACAAAATCACACCACTTCCATCTCCCAACAAAAAATCAAGCAATTTCGTCAAAATAGCATCTTCTCCGCAAACACCATGGTCACGCTTCCGGCATATGTTGGAGTGAGAAGAAGCTATTTAAATATTTTCCAATTTTGCGAAGTGGATAGGTTATAGGAGCGACATCTGTTTAAAAACAATGCAAGATTTCTTGCAAATGAAATTATCCAATCTGTATCAGGGAAATTCTTCAAAAGAAATTTTAAAATTAAAAAATTTATTCTACCTTTACTGAATTTTATGTTAAAAAAATTAGAATACAAAAACATATTCGGTAAAAACAACAATTCTGATCAGATGATCAATAATCACAAAACTTGTGCACTACAATTTTGCCCCTATAATGCCAACCATTTCCAGTTTCAGTTTAAATAAAGTTTAAAAGTACATTGGTAAAACACTTATTTCCAAAACTTCAAATAACCAACGACATCTTATCTAGAACGTTATAGGTTTCGTAAATTTAAATTCAAATTCCAAAATTGTATTCTGGCATACTTCGTAACCAGAACAAGATCCAACCAAACACTCAAAGCAACCTGCCGATAATTTGTCTACGCACGCAAGAGGTTATTTCTTCAAGACAAAGGTTAGTGTTGAAATTATGATAGATGAAAATTAACATAGATGAAAATTATTTGTGCAAGTCAATCAGATTTCACTAATGATGATGATATTATAATCTTTGTCCGCAGGACACCAAGGAGAAATACTTTAAAATTGTCAAAAGTCTGAAGACATGGACCAAGACAATGGAGAAATTCATATATACTCATTCAAATATTTACGATAGTGCAGTCTATTTAGTCCTAAAGCCATAACCCTTTTAAGATTGTATATGTAGTTTTGATGATTGAAAAATTGCATCCAATTATCTACATTTAAATATAAATTAATCTTCAGTATCTCTCATTTTTTCAAAGAAATAGTTCCATAAAAGATTAAGTATCTCGCGAATAAAATCCCTGGGTGTGGAAACTGAAAACTTTTACCAATTGAATCGATCTTTGTTATTATTAATCCCAATTTCGATCAAGTCCCGCTCGGTCAACGTTGAGAAAACTCCCAAATTATCAATCTCTTGCTTCCGGAAATTTTCCACAAATTTCTTATCCATATTTTTGCTCTTCAGTAGATTTTCAATCCATGCCATTTTATTTATAAATTTTAAATTCTGAAAAAAATGTTCAGTTTCCGATTCCGATTGTTAAAAATAAATCAATAAAATTAACAATTGATATTGTAACCTAACCTTTAAAATTTGATTCATTTCACGACGTGAAAAATGACCACGTGTCGGCACATTTAAATCGCAATTTTCGCCTGCGATGGGCGAACCCGAACAGTCAGGCGACTGCATTGCAAATGAATTAATATTCGGCGAGAACGAGAGATCCTTTGGTAATATTTTAATTTTTCTGCGTCGTGCCATTTTAACAATCGATAAATGTGGAACTTGTCTTTGACACTTTGACGTTATACAATGATTATGCCTGCGGTTCAAGATTATATTCACTTGTTTTAAAAAAGACACAATGTTAAAATTTACAGATTAAAAATTGGTGATGCTACACATTTAAAAGTCACGTATCGAATGAGCCGATTTGAAGATTTATGCAGAACCGCGACGCTTTTTGAAGCAACATAACGGCAATTCATATTCGAATACGGTGTAAATAAATGCAGGGATAGTAAACCTATTTCAATAATTAAATTGTTCAGAATAGTGCTTAAATGTGTTTATGTGCTTGTAATCGGAACTATTCATGTAGCAGTAAAATTAATGGCCGCTTCCCGGAAAGAGGGCATATATAGGAAAAGGAAGATTATTAGAATGAATGACAACAAATTGTATCTAACTCCATTTCATATGGCCATTGTTTAAAATTCTTTGAGGCTTAGGAGCCCACGAATTTTAGATCGATTTACCCAAGGTAGCACCGGTATTCGATTAGTTGCTGTATGAAGGTGTCCAATCTTTCGGCATTCGCATATTCCTACCGAAAGTTGTGTCTCGTGATTCCTCGACGTGACACAACTTTCGGCAGGAAAATGCGGATGGCAATAAAATCGCAACCTTGAATCGCAAGATGATAGACTGATGCAATTATTACAAGACTGAGTTATTCCCCGCCAAAACGGTTTTGATTCAATTAAAGGGATCACCTGACCTTAGAAGAACACCACTTATCAGTGGATTGGAGTGGACTATGACGAAAGGCTTGAACTCGCCCAAGAGGCAAACAAGAAAAATGCCTATAGCACTATGGCAAGAAAATTGAACATACTCAGAATGGTAGAATAACTTACAGTTATTTACCAAACATTTCAGGAAGTTTAGAGAAAAAGATACCTTCAAGTGCTTGGTTCAAGTAAATGCAGCCAGCAAATTCAGTCTTCGGACTGTTTTTAAATTAAACGAGTAAAACAAATACTACATGTTGTAAGACGTCGTAGAAATATCAAAAAAAGGAGCAGCACACAACTAAACTATCACTGGATAAATTTGCTATTCTTCTGTACCGCCTTCCTAGAGTAACCTCCATAAATGAGTGAGAATAGGGCTTATTTCGTAACCAAAACAAGATCAAAACAAAAACTCAAAGCACTTAAAGAGTTTATTATTGACGACAAAGATTGATGTTGAAATTATGCGGATTTCATTGGTTATGAACAACGTAGATGATAGAAACATTTTGTGCAAGTAAATCAGATTTAGGCTGACCAGATATTTTCGAACGCAAATGAGTTTGTTTCCAAAGTTTAAATATTTGAAGACCAACCAAGCTAATTGTTTGTCCAGCTACAGACAATTATGTCATTCGTTATTTAATTAGTCCCTGATTTTGTGCCAAATCAATCCTTCGACTGATCTCGGGTCCTATTTAAGCTGATAAAAAAATCGTTATGTTATTTGAATTTTAAAACGATGTGTTATCAATTAGAAATCGAACCGATAGAATGATCACTGTGTTAGGAGTAAGACTATCTATAAATTTTAACACTGTATATTTGTATAAAAGTATGTACCTGTAATGTCTGCAAATTTCAGAAACTTTGTAATTCTGTAAATCAAGCTATAAAAAATTATCGAAATTCAATCGTGCATCCAAAATTTACAAAATTCTATAAAACAAACTGAAATTGTAATTTAATTCGAAATAAAATTTAATTAACTTTTTTTTGTTTATTTACATAAATCTTTCAAAAATCCTAAATATTTGAAAAATTTTTAAAATTTCATATTTATATTTTACACAGGTAAATTTTAACATTTCAAAAATTTTTAAACTAAACAAATTTTTAAAATTTAAATTTCATTTTTAATTCTTAAATTTTGTATTTATGTAAAGTTCCATTTGAAAATTTAACGAATTACAAAACGAAATTAGAGGTTAAAAATTTGACAATTTTAATTTTAAACCGAGACGAAAATTAATTTTGTTTTTATTAATTCAAAATTTGATCAACTATATATGTATATCTAACTGTTGAATTTTTAAATTTTGTTAAAAATTCAAATTCGGAGGTTGGCTTCCTAAAAATCCACTTTTTTTTATATAAGACAGTTATTTAAAATTTGAGATTTTGGTATGTTAATAAAATTTCGAATTTCAAACGTCGTTTTGGATTTCAGTTTTAAGTAGTTTAAATTTTGATATTTAAAATTAAAGCTACTTAAGATTATTGAAAGTTAAGTTTAAAAAAAATTTAAATACAATTTTAATCTGGAGTTTATAATTTAACTAATTTTGAACAATTTTCAATCTGAATCTTTTAAACTTATAATTATTAAATTTAACATCTATCTAGTTCCGAATTTTAAAAAGAGTAATTTTAATTTTCAAAATGAAAAATTTCCTTTAAGAGAAAATCTTTCTTTAAATTAAATTTTGAAATTTATAATTTTATCAGATCGAATTTAAATTTTTAATTCTACATTTATAATTGGGCATTTAGAATTTAGATTTTAATATTTATGTCAAATTGGTGTCTTTAGAATTAAAGTTTTAAAGAAATTAATTAAATAAGATTTTAATTTTAACAATTAAAATTTAAAATTAATTTGGTATCTTAAATTGTTGAAATATAAAATATAGAATTCCAACATTTTAAGTTTATAATTAAAGTTTATTCATTTAATAAATTAATAAATATTCTAAAGCTAAAATAGATTTAAATTTTTAAGAATTTTTTTTTCATTTTAACAACAAAAATGTGCGACTCTGAATTGTTTTCGATTCTTTATTTAACTTCGAAATGGCTATATCTTCACAATTCTATCAACCTTTTTCTAAAATCGTACAATTAATTATTTAAGGTTTAATTAAAAATATCTTGTTAAAAAATTTCTAAAAATTATGATTTGGAAATTTTAAAATTACAGAGATTTAAAATGTGAATTTTTAAATTTAAAAGTAAAAAATTTAAAACTTTTGTTTAAACCTTATTTTTTTTAATGATTCAATCAATAATTAAGTCAATCAAATTTTAAAATTTCAGGCGCTGTAAATGTTGAATTAACAATTTGACAATTCTATAAAATATAGATTCAGATTCATTTAACAATTTCTAGATTCTATATTTCTTTGATTCAAAATATATTTTCCAAAAATTGAGAAATTTCAGATCTGTTCAAACTATTGATTTTGTGTTCCAAAATTTTTCATATCACAATTCTATAATACTCTATTGTCTAATACCGCTTATTGCATTTAGTTATTGAATTAACCTAGTTTATCAATTTTTAACCATTTTTAATAGTTTGCTACAATTTTTTGAAAATTAAAGGAGACAAGGTGCTAGGAACTTTTGATAAAACATTCTATCCAAAGCACAATATGAGTATGTAGCCTAGTACATTATAGCACAAGTACACTGAGTATCTAGCTCAAGAAGTTAATGGTTCTTTTAATTGTTAAAACAATAACACTCTTTCGAAACTATGAGTATATCTTCAATGGTCGACATACTTTCTTTGACTAATGCTGATAGGAATTTTATCTCGCATAAATGGACTCGTTTGCACTATTATAGATCTGTGTCATAAAAGTATCTACGTAATATGTAGATTTAAAAACAAAACAATGCATTAACTCAAAAAGAGTATATATTGATGATTTTTACTTAACAAAAGAGTAAATAATTAAACGAAACAAAAAGAGTACTAATACTCTTGAAAAGAGAATATCTGGCCACCCTAATCAGATTTCACAAATGATGATGATATCATAAACAAGGAGAAAAACTTTAAAATTGTCAAAATTCTGAAGACGTGAACCAAGACAATGGTGAAATTCCTTGCAATGTGATATAATCGCAATCGTATATATTCATTCTCTGATTTATGATGGTGTTATTGGCGTCGATATGTTATGTATGTTGAAAATATTAACATTTATATCTAAATCCTTAACCCTCTGTAGCTTCTTTATGTAGTTTTGATTATAAAAATAAGCTTATCTCTCAAATTATACATTTTTATAGAAAACTGCAAGCAATTAGATATAAATTAACCGTTATGTTGCTCAAGACCGTAGAATACCCCTCACTTTTCAAAGGAATAGACCCACAAATGAATAAACATCACGCGAAAATGTCCTTGGTGTTGAGATGAAAACAATAATTATTACCGTATATAAAATATTGATTATTTATTGATTTATTTATTAAACTTAATTGATTTTAAAAGCTCAACAGACATATTAGCTATACATTTCACCATGCTCAGCAGCAATCTCTAAAATAATCAATCGATCTTTGTTATTATTTATCCCAATTTCGACCAAGTCCCGCTCGGTCAACGTTGAGAAAACTCCCAAATTATCAATATCCTGGTTCCGGAAATTCTCCACATATTTTTCCATATTTTTGCTCTTCAGTAGATTTTCAATCCATATCGTATTATTTATAAGTTTTAAATTCTGAAAAAAATGTTCAGTTTCCGATTGTTAAAAATAAATAAATAAAATTAACAAATGGTATTGTAACCTAACCTTTAAAATATGATTCATTTCACGAGGCGACTGGATTACAAATGAATTATCATTCGGCGAGAATGAGAGACGCTTTGGGGAGATTTTAATTTTTCTGCGTTGCGCCTTTTTAACAATCGATAAATGTGGAACTTGCCTTTGACACTTTGGCGTCATAAAATGATTATTTTCGATTGTCTCCTCAGGATAATCACTCACTGAGAATTTTCGCACTTGAACTATATATACCAAAAGATTATAGATAAGATTAATTTAAATCATATAAATGTTCGCCACTAAAATATACAATAATTACCGGTATTCATCACAAACAATAAAAGTGTACCTGCGGTTCAAGATTATATTCACTTGTTTTAAAAAAGACACAAAACTAAAATTTACAGATTAAAAATTGGTGATACTACACATTTAAAAGTCACGTATCGAATGAGCCGATTTGAAGACTTATACCGCGACGCTTTTTGAAGCAACATAACGGCAATTCATATTCGAATACGGTGTAAATTAATGCAGGGATAGTAAACCTATTTCAATAATTAAATTGTTCAGAATAGTGCTTAAAAGTGTTTATATGCTTGCAATCGGAACTATGGATTCAGTAGAGTTAACGGTCGCTTACCGGAAAGAGGACATATAGGAAAAGAACCCACGAATTCTGGATCGATTTACCCAAGGTAGCACCGGTATTCGATTCGTTGCTGTAAGAAGGTTTCGATTATTTTATTTATCAATTTTTATAAATTAAAGAAAACCTGCGGCTGTTCCCACACAAAATTACATGGATAAAAGCTAAATCATTACCGGATATGTCACTGTTGATTTACATAGCCGCATACGACCAATTAGACAACTACATGCTGAAAGCGTTTCTAAAGAAAAACAAGTTTGACCTCAATAAAACAAAATGCAGTGCAATCACATCTTTACTTCATCATAGACATTCTCAACAATTCAAGATTATACTGGATTTGGCGTGCAATATTTATAATTAGATAACATGCACTCAACTTTATTACAAATCTAAAATCTTCAAATGCAAAATGTAAAACATCCCGTTTAATGATTCAGTCAAATTTGAACGAGCTTTATCATCACGCTGGATTATGGATATACCTTCACCGTGGGCATTGAGCAATGACAAACCTTCGTAGATCCTTCAGCATTTCCTTTTTACTCGCAGCTAGCTCATTATCATCGCTTATAGTTTTTGTATAAGACAATATTAACCGGGTATATTTAGAGGATAGCAGGTCATCGTTGGGGGTATGATGGAGACACTTTGATAGGGTTTGATTCAGATAAAACCCGTTTCAAAACAATCAAAAGATTCAGCTTTTGTTCTAATGTTACAGAAGTAATGCTGGACCAAACAATTTTTGAAAGAATTGATATCATATCTATTCAAGGAGTTCCAGGGTGTGATAAATCAACGTGGATTCTAAATTCACACCGAATTGTGAAAGATCTGATTCTGATAAAATGCAGAGTGGAGTCTCAGTGTAAGGGTGCAGGGACAAATTTCAATGATATCAAAACCAATTATCGGACAATTTCATCATACCTTTTAAATAGCTCTAAAAAATATGACACGGTTTACATTGATGAGTATATGATGGTACATGCGGGACTACTAGGGCTAATAGCGCTGCTAAGTGACTGTTGTAAGTTGTTTATCCTGGGAGACCAAAATGAAAGACACAAATACACAACCAGATCTAAAAATCTTAATACAACCTATAGATGTCCTATTGATGATGTTGAGCATGCGCTACAGCCTATATACCACGATTTCTGTACTACCAAAAAGAAGTGGAAAACACCGAGTGACACCGATATTCAAAACTGCAACGCGGGATTATATTTCATGTTATAGAGGTATAACGTCAATCTCATCAATCCCAAAGTTATTTGAACTGGTGGTTTGCAACTCATTCCGGACCATGGTACGTCGATACATATCACTATATATATCAACACAGTTTCATGCCAAAGAGGTCTACTACAACTAACCTTATGGAGTTCACCAGCAGATAAATGGGGATTCTGCAGCCGTTTTATCGCCTGGTTTAAATCGTACGTAACCAACCGCGTTCAATATATTGAAATGAGACACAAAACATCTTTACCAATTTATGCCACCTCAGGTGTTCCTCAAGGTTCCCATATTGGCCCATGGATTTTCATCATTTTCATTATCGGAGTCACTGCAGTAATTCATTATTCCAAGGTCCTAATGTTTGCCGATGACGTCAACATATACAGAACTGTGGAGAATATCAACGATACGTCCAAACTCCTGGAACATGTCGACAACCTAGTGATGTGGTGTGACTTCAATCTACTCAACCAAAATCCTGTTATGTAAATGGTAAATGGTACCATTTTAAAAGGGCTTCTGAATTTAAAGACCTAGGGGTTAGTTACTTTCGTTGGAAATATGTGTTTTCCTAATAAACTCAATGTTTGGTTTTATCAAACGATGAACAAGTGATCAAGAGACAAGCAAGATCTTATATTATGCCTATGTCAGATCACAAGTGGAGCATGCAATTTATACTCAAAATCTTGAGAATATTCAAAATAAGTTTATCAATTATGCCTTATAACCATGAATTGCCTTATTACCTTAATGTGAAACAACTAATACCATAGTAACAGGCGTAAATTGCTAAACAGTACATTTATTGGGATTATTTTACTTAATCACATCGACGCACCATCTATATTGGAATCAGTCAAATTAAAGGTGTCTAGCAGAAATCTACGATATCATGAATTGTTACATTTAGCTGAACATAGGACAAAAATCTGCGTACATAGTTATTCAGCTCAGGTCTTTAAAGCCATCAAGCACAATTATGCGAAAGTCTAAAGAAATGTACCGGAGGTTTCTATCCGACCGTTTACAAAACATTTTCTATTGCGAAAACCACCAAAACATAACGAACACGTAAACAACCTCTCACACATTCCAAGGCATATTCTTATAGAATCGTTTTTCATTTCCTAACCAACACCGTTTTATATTATTGAATTTTCCCATATAAATATCATATTCATTGGATTACATAATACCCCAAATACTATACCATAACACCACACCGCTGCTCTTCATTCTCAGTCATGTGCGTTTTTAAATCTAGACTCCCCTCTACATAGAATAGAGAGAGAGTGAGAGAGAGAGAGAGAGAACAAAAAATCAATACATCACTTACACACCACACAACATGTTTACAACGAGCGTACACATACATACTATTAAAAGTTCATTGATTCCCTTTTTTATTTATTCATCGCTCTATATACAAATTAAAATTGCAACGACTACCGCTTTATTTTATTTTATTAATGAAAAAAGTAAAACATTAATTCATGAATTAATACAAATCAACCCCAGTAATTAGTCTAGTAAACAACACTATACGACAAATACGGGAGAGTGAGAGAGAAACTATGCACACAAAATATAATATCATAAAATTTTGCACGTGCACATACGATGTGAATGCGATGAAATAATAAAAAAAGATTTATTTATAGAGACGGAGATAAGAAAAATATGCAACGGCGCAGCGGTTTATTTTACACTACATTAGTGTTAGTGAGATTTTATAATTTTATTTATTTATTACGCTGTTTTTGTTTTTTTGTAATAATTTTTTTTATTTTTTTTATAATTTTATGTGAAGAAAAATTCCGATTGAACGAAAAATTTTTCAGTTTCATTCGGTCATCGGAAGAGCTGAGTTCATAAATTATTGACAAAACTTAAAATAAAAAAAAAAGTTAGTTTCCAAACAGTTATATCAAATCGAAAATTTTCCCCGAACATAAATAATAAAACAAAGTTTTCGTTTAGAAATTATCTGCAGTGTATCTCTAATAAATAATTGTTATTGTGTAATTATTTTTGAATAATTAAAAACCATAAAAAAAATAGTTTTCGTATGTGTTATGTGAAAAATAAAAACAAAATCCAGTTAAAAAAAAAAGAAAAAAAGGACTATCACCAAGAGTTTTATTTTCGTATTACAATTTTATATAATCATATTATATAAATAAGAAGGCTGTACACTAGTTTTGGTCCAGTTCAAGGACGTTATTAAACGGTATAATTTTACAAATATTTATGTAATTTATTTATAGTTTTTTAAGTGCCGCTACGAAATGCTTAGAAGAAAATCTTAAAATGGTGGAAAATTACGATATACAAAGATGTAATGTCGAGACGAGAAAAAAGAGATCTTCTTTTACATAAACTGTTTATTTTCTCAAGGACGTCAATGTTAAAAAAAAATTACTGCGCATTTACGATAGTTTTGTGTATGTAGTTAAAAAAAAATTGTGCAAGCTTTTTCTATTTTTTCATTCCGGCCGGAATTTTTATTTATTTTATTTTTTTTTATAGTTGACTTTTATTACTTAAATTCGAGTATGTATGTATGGATGTATTTTGGAATATTCGAGACTATACGTACGATAAACGGTAGTAAAATTTGGTTTACGTTTCTATTTATCAAATTATTGTTTTATGTTTTTTTATAAGTGTTTTCTCCTCTTGTACATCGCTCAATATAAACTCGGATTAGGATTGGTTATTGCTTTGGTTTACTTTACTTAGTTAAGCTAATTTTCATTGCCGCAGGATAGTATTTTGATTTATTTCGAATTAAATTTATGTATAAATAGAAAATTGAATAAAAGAAATTAGCTAATATGGTTGGAAATTTGTGGTGTCATCAGTCCCAAATTCCAGAGTGTGTGCACACAGTACTTGTACTGGTTTTATATGTTGGGTTATTTCGGATTAACAATTTTAGGATTGTCTTAAAATCGGTCGGATTAACAGTTTTAGGATTGTCTTATACATATACATATACTCTAAACCAATATTCTATCTTCTTGACATTTATTGGTAGTTTCTTATGACTTCATAAATTTATCTGTTCTGGCTCCTATTTATTATAGACTATTGACTTTTGATGGTTAGATCCTATTTGTATCCTAAATCGTGTAGTTATGGTGGAAAAATTGTTTTATGGCAAACACCATTATCCACATTTATACAGTAAATTTTTCTAATGAGGTTTAATCTGATACTTTTATTATTTAAACCTTAAAGTGAATGAAATTGTTGGTGAAGAATAATGTGAACAATTTTCGATAATCGTCAGAATTCACTAAAATCTGTCAATGGTTGTAGATTATCATAATTTAATCAATTTTTAGAATTGGGACCAGTTGTAAATTTAAAGATTTGCTAAAATTTCATACTAATACAAAGATTGCTAGTATTTTAGAATTTGATTAATTTAAACAAAAAATTGAAATTTCCAATAATATCAGAAAACATCATTTTAAAGAGGTTGTTCATCAAACTTAAATATCTTATTATACTTTAGGAATTTAATCAAGATTTTTTGTCTGTCTGTATTGTAGCCCTCTAAATAACGAATAGAATATTCATTCCATTATACATACTTTATATTAATTTAGGCTCCACTTGTTGTGGGGGCCAACCACACTCTTTCGGAGTTTGTTTATTTGCGGTCTTTCTTCTTTTTGCGTCTTTTGTTACTTATCAAAACGAGGACCCGATAGGTTGCAATGACTAATCTCTTTTACATCCTGCCTCTGATTGTCACAGCTTAAATCACTAGGTGCTATTTGCTCGGTTATGAGTTTATGACACTTTATGTCAATAAACTGTACTATGTACAAGTTTATATTATTTTCGGTTATTATCATTTTGTGTTGTTTTTAATTTAAAAACAAATCGTTATCTATTTACTATACATATGCCTGTGTCTTGCTGTCTGTCTGATTTAATTTTAGTAAATAATAATTTTTTGGGATATTGGGTTAGTTGGATTAACATAATAGTAAGTATGTATATGTAATCAACTGTTGTTTAATATAATTTTATCTATCTATAGACGCGTAGACAATAAGATCCTAATCGACAGATGTGACTACAACCGATCACTATCAACATTTTCATTTTTGGGCCGAAATACTCGTAATAAAAATAAATGTTTTTTAAAACCAGGCGCTGACTACCAGATACGACTAGTTCTAGTGACTTCGTAGTCACTGTTTTTATCGAAACATAATGCCATTTAAATTTGTTTAATAGTTGTTTGTACACTCGAGTGGGATTTGTATTTTTTTTGGCTCATGTTATTTTTGTAACTAACAGAGTCTTAGCATTCTTTGTCGTAATTTATTCAATTTTACAGAAGATATGTTATTCCATGCTTTTCTTGATTTTTGTAATACATCCTTCGCAGATGTTAAGCATGTTTCCGAAGATCCCGATCTAACTGATCTCACAACAGGTCGATCGGGTTAAGATCCGCCGAGTGTGGCGATTAAACCATTAACTTTAGCTTTCAGTGGCGAAATTATTACTGCAATAATGTTTACACACTGTAGATGAGTGTTTTGAATTATTATCGTGCTTACAAATAAATCCTCGAACTATTAATCTTAGTCCAGCTGGCGCAGCATGGTCCATTCGTTCTGGAAGTATTATTTCACTGAGTCGAATAAAATTTTTCTTTATCTTCATTTCACCCAAAAATTTTGAACTTCGATTTGACGCACCAAACACCTTTTCTCCATTGCAAAACTTGCCATTTATTGTGGCACTTTGTCCAATTGAGTCGTTTCTGGCGGTTTGTCTTCGATAGTGGTTTCTTCACAACAGTTTGGCCATTTAGTCCTTGATCACTTGAGACACTTTTTCACCGTCGCCAATGATAATTTATTTTACTTCGGCGACAATCTCTGAGATGACGTCGACTTTCTGTTTCACGAGGATAAGATTCTATCCTCTATCGCGGTGGTAATTTGAGGTCGGCCACGAAGTTTGGTAGTGTTCTGCTCAGTTTGATTAAATCACTGTAGTGTGTATTGCACAGTAGTCTTAGAAATTTTGGTATTTCCCGAATAGAACACGTTGAAATAAATGAACATATTCGTATCACAAACGACTTATAATATGATCCATTGTTTAAAAAAATATTCTTCACAAAAAACAACTGCACCTTAATTTTATTTGAAAAAAACTTATGGCCCGTAGTGGATGTATAATTTATTCAATACGGCAATAAAATTTATAGCATTACTGATTTTACAAAATTGTCTCTGGTCTTGAATAGTGGCGCTCTGTGCAATTATTATATTTGATTAAATTAAAAAACGAGGAAACCCATCGTTTACGTAATTATCTTTATAATTATTTTATGCTATGTAGTTATTGACGGTTGGCTGATATCGCGATGACAAGGAATAAATATTTAATTCATTCAAATGTACGCATAAACAATTTTTAGTTAAATTCAAATTTCTTTGTTCATTTGAATAATTTTTAAGCAAAATATCCTTTATAAACATAAACATCATTCTTTCCCCGTTTGTGTTTATCTTCGTTCGTTTATATAATCCCGGCTTTTCATGAATTTTTAAATTTATAAAAGCATCAAACAGTGTTTACACTAAATATTTGTATATTGTTATACAACCATTAAATATTTGTATTTTCACAATAACTGCTACAAAATAAAATTTAATAATTTTTTAGTACTTAAATAAATTGATAATTATAGTAAACTGTTTTTTTAAAACTCTTCTATTTCATCAAAAATAAATAAGTCTGTAATCGACTTGCCATAAACTAATAACACGTCTAAATGATTGTAGTGTAACATTTTTAAATAGTTGTCAAATGCAACAATTTTCCGTTTTGTAAAACACATTTTAAATTTTTGTTTGTTAATAAAATTAACTAATCTGCAGATATCGACTTTATGTGAATTACATTCTGATACACCAAAACAGGATATCTGGCATTTTTTCAAATTACTGCATAGTAAAATTATTTTTATATAAGGTGATAATAATTATAAAATTAATAAAATTTTCTAAATTATTTGAATTACAGTGATTTTTGTTTTAAATTCTCAAAATTAATGTTTTTGCACTTAACTATACTTCCAAAAAAAAAATCAGAATTTATTAAATTTACAAATTTAGTTTTAGTTTTAAAATTTTTTAAACTGACTATACAGATTTTAAAATTCTAATTATGGAAGATAAATTTAAAAATGTTCCCTAAATTATATTTTAAATTCTACAAACTTTACTCAAACTGATTTGTAATATTCTGCCAATATGAGTTTAGTACCCAATTTTATAATGAATTGAGGTTTCGATTTTGCTGAAGTTTAATAAATTATACATTCAAATATAGGATACAAACCAAAGTATTAGATATTTTAGTTAAACCTGCGGTTACAGCAAAGTAATCGGATAGTAAATATTCAGTATTTGCAGTATCAAATTTTAATACACTCAAAGTGTTAAAATACATATTTTTAGTTATATTAAATCTAATTGAATAACTTAAATAATGAAATATGATTGTTTTGCACATTTCTACTGCCATATTTGTCGTCTTAATTTATAACAATAAATTTTATTATTAGCATCAATAAATACTTTGACTAACATAAATTGACGTGGTGACGCAGAAGAGTTAATGTTTCGCTTTGGTTTTATATTAAATGAGACAAGTTATATAATTTGATATTTGATGTTCATTTGATATAAATGGATGAATATAATAAGGAACTGGTGTGGAGGTGTTTACAAATTTGTGCTGGATATCTGGTGCTCAATATACATATATACATATTATTATTCTGCATAATAGACCCGTATGCATTAAAAAAAAAAAATTACTAAACTAAAAAATTGTTCAGTGAGGCATAATAGAGTTAATGGTATAAGTAATACGAGGAAAATAGGTCGGATTATTATATTAGATTAAGTTTATTTACTATTAGTCAAATATAATTTTGTAATATGTAAATAAATAGTTTAAAATAGAATCCGTCATAGTAATTCCCCAAACTGTTTTTTTGTTTGTTATTTTGGGTATAGTTATTCCATATACACTTTAGACAACATGCGTATTGAGTTTGTAATTACATATTTCTGATTTCCATTCCTATCATTATATTTACATACTACGATTCTAAAAATATAAATATCTAAATGACTTTGAACTTCTATTTTTCGTAGATATGCCCTTGATCTGTCCTTTATGCAATAAAGTAGAAACAACATAACAACTACAATAAAATATAAAACCGCGTAAATATTAAATCAAAACTAATACAATAATAAAAATAAAATTTATTTTTATTGCATTTAAACTCAATAAGCAAAACAACGAACAATCCGAATTCCACGTATTGTTATGCGATTAGGCCTGAAAAGAAACGAGAAGATAAATAAAACTACAAACTATATTATTAAGTATTTGAGGCTCGATTACACTTTTTTTTAGAAATTTAATAGCTATTTTAACAGGCAAGTAAATCAAATTAATTGCAAACGCCGACAACGACCCTGATTATTGTGTATTCTTGTCTACCTGCTGATATACTTTACATATTATGTAAATTAATAATTTGCGCATTAACTATATTCAAAGAAATATGAGTATGTATACAAGTATTATACATGTACAAATATGAATTTTCTTTGGGGGTAGTAAATTAGGTGTGTGTAAGTGGAAATTGGAGATATTTTTTTGCTTCATTTTTATGTTTGTGATAGCTATAAAATATGAGGACAATGGTTTAATTATGATTTTTATTACGATTTTGAGCTTCTGGTAAATTGTATTACGACTTCAAGAGTATTAATTTTAATCAAAGAATGCGAGTAATTTAAAATTTATTGTTTTAAAATTATTTAATTCTTAGCTAGAATTTAATTGAATTGCCAAACTCACCAAATAAAAATTTATTATTGTCGTGTTTTGAATTACAAATGTAATAAACTAACACAAAGTTAAATTCTTATATTGACTGGTACACTATTGCATGTGTGATTGGTTAATAAAGTTTAGCATAAGTAATCACAAAATAGAAGTTATTCTAATTGTCTGGTTCAAGGCCGTTAATGACGAAGCAATTTAATAATTTTCAAAATAGATAAAAATTTAATAGTTTACATGTATATGATAAACACATCTAGATAGCAAAAATCAATACTTCAATAAATAACTCAAAAAAATATGAATAAATGTAGAAAATTCTGCATAAGTATGCAAGATATATCTAGTTAAACTCTATGTATCGATACAATTACATATTATATCCCGCTAATAAATGAACACTGATGTTTATCTGATAACAAATTTCACGAATCTATATATAAATAGTTGAAGAATGATGCGTGTTTATTTTTATATAATTAAAAATCAGCAGACGTTTTACGTGAATGAATCTATAAATTAATGATGTTATATAATTATGTATATATATATATATATATATACATATATACATATGTATGTTTGTATATCCGAGGATTTTTTACATTATAACAGCGCAAACTATAAATAAAGCAAAAAAATTTGTTTCTTCTCGCGAGTATTCATCATATAGCGCGCACACGATTTTTGAACTTTGGAACATGTTCAGCGCGCACACTAAATTAACCACATATTTTTCAAAAGACATGTAAAACACATTCCGTTAAAGTTGTCTCGCGATCCAAAATAAAAAAAAACCTTTTAAACATAAAACAAAACCATTAAACCAGGTTCAATTATCACAATGAATTATATACCTTTTTTATAAATAGATATCTTGAAACGTCAACTACACATAATTTTTACAAGTTGAGAGAATAGTTTTCTTTCGTTTATTCGTGATTTTGTTCAAATGAATATTTACTTGTTAATTGATATGCAATATGGGTTTTACAGAATGTAGTTTTTAAGAAAAAAATGTTGTTGATAGGTTAAATCGCAATTATGTTTGAATATTGTATTTTTCCACTGATGAAAATTCCATTTACCAAGTGCAATTTTTCGTAAATAGATAAGCCTGCCAGACGTCCGGTTTTGGGAAGGACTTACCGTCTTTGGAGCAATTTGTCTGTCCCGAAAACAATGTCTCTTCCAGTCCTTTTTAAAATAGTTTGATAATTAAACTACATACTCCATTTGAAAAACAAACCTACCTAAAAGAAACAACCCTTAGATAGAAAATGGGTCATTTGGGTATTTTTTTAAAAGGAATTGAATGCACCAATGATAGTTTTAATTTTCTTATTTATGGACCGATCTTGGTAAACTAGTAAATGGATATTTTCTGAGTTAAATTCAAATTTTCAAAAAAACGCCATCCAACTGTGGGGCCTCGGAATCCAGAGAAAATATTCTCAATTTGAAGCTGTATTGGAAACCTAGAATATGAATAATGATTCAGTTTAAATTTTAATTAAATTCTTCATAAATCCTTCGCATGTTTAGTGAGCTTAGAAAGTCAGAAGAATTATTTTGTTATGTATTTGAAACCATTTTCATTTTCTGGTCCAGAAAAAAGTTTGCAACCTGAGAAAAATAAGAGTTGGAAGCTACGAAAATTGAAATATATTTGATTGGGTAAAATTTTTAAATCACTGCTTTGGACAAAATTTAGGCAGAGAGCATAGACCTATTAGATAGAGCTATTTTCTAGTTAAAAAAATATTGATATTCGAGAGAGAGAAATAAGAATTCAATACCAAAAAAATTAATTTTGTTTAGACTCAACTGAAGTTTTAACTAAATTCTTCCTTCATACAGGTAGACTTCAAAAATTTAGAAAAATTTTGATATTTGAAGTAGTTTTCAATTTTCTGGATCACAATAGAGTTGGTAAACCAGAGCAAAATACAAGTTGGAAACCAAAAAATTTGAATTTTTTAGATTCCGTTGAACTTTACCTTATAATTTCTTTTTCTGGGTCACAGAGAGTTTGCAAGTTTGCAACCTAGACGATACAAGTTTAGACTCAAGAATTTAATTCTTCGAAAATTTGGAAAGCCTATAAATTAAGTCATTTGTTATTTCTAAAATGTTCAGTATGTGGTCTTCACCGTAGGTCTTCTACAAGACTGTATATCTGTAAATATTTACTCGTGTGAATCTCTGGCAGCCATAATATAGACGAATATTCATTCTGTTAAAACGGTCACCAGAATCAATTTTCTATTTATCGTTTAATGATGTTTTGGGGAAAAACTATACTATAAAAATTTATTTTAGATGGCCTAGAAATTATTGTTTATGGAATTAAATGTGCTGTGAATCAACATCAATTTAATCTATTAACTGTTGAATTTTTCAAATTAAATTTTATTTAATTCCATTTGTGTGATCTAGACTTTTCGAAAAATTTAGAAATTAGAACAGATGCCAAATGATTTGTTTAGATTCCGAAACCGTTAATTCCCCGGTTTCGGAAACTAAACAAATCTTTTGGCATGTGATCTAAGTAATTTCTAAATTTTTCGAAAATCTAGATATTAAAATAAATTTCTGATAAATTCTGTAGAATTTTTTAAATCTTGATATCAATATAGCTATGTGATTTTATTGGTATTTTATAAATATTGACGTATAAATGTGGTTAAATTTTAAATATTATTTAGAACTGTCATGACATTTTTAAGCATCGTCAGTAAAATGAATTCATTCACTTCCAAATCAAAATCATATTTTATTTTGAGACAGCACTTTCTGTTTGTGTATTTATGTTGTTCATGCATAATAATTTATGTATACCGAGTATGAATATTAAATTTCGCTTTTAACACACTATTTCATTATATACCACGTCATGTGTATACTCGAGTATATAAAAATGTTTATTTATTCAATTTTATATCACCATCTGTTTTATAGTCGGTGATTTCGCATCACGGGCCAAACCACATGATCAGCATGCGCCGAAGTGATTTGTATTTGCTTTTCTATTGCAGCATTATCATTAGGGTTATAAACGTTGCGAAGGATAAATTCAATCGCACATTTAATTTATACATTTTTATCGCATAGTTTTCAAAACCGTATTGTATAAGTACTAGGTAGTTGTAAGCAAATATGCTGAAAATGTGTTGTGTGAATAATAATTTTGTATTTTATATAGTGATAAGAGAATGTGTTTTTTATATTTTTTACATGGAATAGTTTTTGAACAAAATCGAGGTATAAAAATAGTTCTGTCTGCACTTGCTCGATAATAGGCATGAGTCAAAATGTGTATTTATTTAATGCACCAAGCTTTAACATATGGAATAGTTAAATTTAATTTCGTATTTCACTGACAGATGTTCATAAATAATCAAAAATATATACATATGCTTAAAACACAGTTAAATTAATTTTAATTATTGTGGTAATAAATATTAATTGAAATATATGTGTATATAAATGTACATACATATATGCCAATACACAATTTATTTTAAGTCTCTAGTAGAGTCCGGAATTTATTAATAAATTATCTAAAAATGTAATAAATTTTTCAAAAATTAATTAATCACATACATGCATACATATATTTGTCTAATGATACCTACGCCAACATAAATCACAATCGACCTTTTTTTTATTAATCTTTCTCGGTTTTCTTCTATACTAAAATAAACCATCGTGTTAAGGAAAATAAATAAATACCCAGAGAAAATTACATTTTCTTTGCATCTACAACACGAAAATTCTAAAATTAGCTGCATTACAAAAATATATTTATAAGTATTAATCCATAATAAAAAATTAGATTTTCAAACAAACATTGAAAATTGAAAAGTTATGGGCTTGTCTTGTTGAATGTATTTTTGTATATAATACTTAGATACATAAATATGGATTGTCGCCATGAATGTGGGGGGTGAAGTCATGGGGGCAAATAATATTATTGTAGTAGCAGATTTTGGTAAACGTATTATATTGGTGGAAAATTTCAAATCATGGGAAATATTTATTGTCAGTTTCTTTGATTTGTCTGGGAACACCGCGTAACGCATCAGTCGTTCCGACTGTGAAGATCTAATAAATGAAGATCTTGTCAGCGACAAAATATAGCCCATAGTGAAGTGCAACAATCTCTCGATATCGCGAGGGAAAACAAGACTGCTCTTGCTAGGAAGGAAGCTAAGCGGATTTGTAGATGGAAGAAGCGAGAATGGTGGAAGGTCGAGGTACTGAAAGTACAACTCAGCAATGAGCTCAGTTCGCGTAATTTCTTTAAAGAAATAATTCCTGGATTGCCACACTTTCAGGCCTACGTCAACCGCCATTCGGGACCAGAATGGAAACCTCTATGTTAACATCGACGCAGTACTCGACGCATGGATTGGACTCTTTACCGACCTATTTGGTGTTCATCATGCGTCACAGACTGTACTTGAACCATCTCAAATACAGATTGCGGAAATTTGCATTGAGGATCCATTCCATAAGAAATTCACTAGGGCCAAGCAGAGACGAAAACGAAACCGATCACCTGGGGTGGACTGCATTAATTTGGAGCTCCTGATATACGGAGGAGACACATCGTGGGACTGTCTTTTTGACCTTATTCGATTAGTATGGCGAATCGAAGTTATACCTGACGAATGGAAAGTCCCTGCGATATGCCCTATCTTCAAGAAGGGAGATCGCTTAAAGCGTGAGAACTATCGCAGTATAGCTCTCCTTTGCACAGCATACAAGTTACTGTTCTACATTATATTGGATAGAATCACTCCTTTAGCCTGGTTGGACCAAGGAGGATTTTGTCCCGTTTTATTCCCGTACATCAGATGTTCCTGGATTTCCGGCAGGGCTATGATGATCAATCGAGAGAGTTTGTGGTCTGCCATGAAATCCTAGGAATGCCAACAAAATTGGTACAAATGTTTAGGATCACAGTGACTCAGTCTCAATGTTGTCTTAAAGTTGAGAACAGGCTATCGATGATTTTTTCATTAAATTTGGGTGTTCGATATGGTCTGTCCCCAATACTCTTTCAGGTGAGTTCGCGAGGTCGGATATTTACCCGAGCTATTTACATCCGACCATAAGATACAAATATTTTAACTTGATAGTGTGGAAATAGAAGAATTTTTTTGGTTATAGATGAACTTTTTTGGTGATTTTATTGGTTTAGTGCTCGGATGTGAAAGCTAGGATATAAATCCGACCTCGCGAACTCACCTTAATCTCATGTTGGAGTACATCTTTCGTAAAACTGAGAGACCTCAGCGCAACGTCTTATATCGCCAATCCAATCAGGTACTGCATAGCAATGGAGTGCAGAAAATAATTGCTCCGCTTGCAGAGTTTTCAGCTTCTGTTAGACTCCAGATCAATGAGTCTAAAACAAAAGACATGATCTCTGGTTATAAGGCCACTACAAGTTTGAGGGAGTAAGGATGTTCAAATATTCCGCCATATGGCAGGCGCAAAGGCTATTGCAGGCGTCGATGGCTCCACAATGTAGAGAAGAATTGGCTTCTTCAGATTGTCTAAGACAGTATGAAGACCAAGCCTTTGTAATGGCCTTTTAACAATTATTAGCCATCTCCTTGATTGCAATTTTCAATAAGATTTGAATTGAGTTCCACTAATGCTATAAATTGGCTAATTAATTTAATTTATAAATAGGCTAATTAATTTAATTCGTAAATTGGCTAATTAATTTACGTGAATTCTCGTGAATTTTTTTTTTTTGTTTAAGTTTCATTTGGATTGGGTTAGGCAACAAAACTTGGAATGTCTACACAATTTTGAATCATAATTTATTGGATTTGGACCTATAGTGTGGTCTAAGATTGACTAACTAAACTAATTAAATGTTTAGAAAAGTCAGCTATTTAGACGAAAATGTTGGTGAGGCACACAGCATAAAAAATATTTCTAGGACCCACCAGCTTTCTTTATATTTGGTTTCAAAATTAAATGTAATTCAAGTATTATTCAATCGTTGTTCTAATTTGATTATTTGTGATAAAAGCCACGTTGTAATTTCGTATAATTACTTAGTTCATTTTCTTTACAGATCATTTCTCATTAAAATACTCTTCCCACGTGTCTATTTGGCAAATCATTATAAAATTGTCTTTTAATTACTAACTTTTTTTTTCTTGACTAATATTCGTCTCGGCTTTAATTCAATTTTGTGTTCAACTTCTAGGAATTGGGTGCCGTCATATTAAAAATTAAAAATAATTGAAGACACAACATAGGGGCAAATACAACAAAAGTCACAATAAAGTTATATTATATAACAAATAAATTAATTTGCCAGCTGATGCATGCATTTGAATCTAATTACGTATATATAAGTATGTAATACATTCAATTTCATCATAATCGCATGTGCTGTTCTATTTTTTATATACACAAATATTTGCTTGTTTATTTTAATAAAATAAATTTTCATAAAAATAACAACATTATACAAATTCAAAGTTCAACATCCTTATCCGCAGACTACAAAACAAATAAAAGTAAAAATATTATCACACTAAAAATATTATTAAACTTCCTTGATGTTAAATTATTGACCTTAGCTTGGTTTCAATTTTTAATTTTATTCTTACAACAGCTTTAATATATTGATTCCTATTTTTTGTTTTTTTTGTTTTTATTAGATTATTTTTTATTTATAGAAATCGTAATTTTTTCGTCTCTGTAAACTCACGTGCAAATAGTTTTGTATATTCGTATATACACACATAAAATGGCGAATAGTAATTCATGCCAAAAAAAATTAAAAACAAAACGAAACACTGACGGAAATAGTAATTGATTTTGCGTGTCGTAGAGTATAGAGCTACTTTCGTTGTGGTCATTTGACTTTCAAAATATCGTTTGTTCAATTTTATTTATTTAATGACTTTTTCATGAATGAAAACTATTTCCATCCCGCACGCAATACAAAACCTAATCAAAGTAATTGAACTTTTGAGAGTAAGATTATTTGTTGTGGTCAGTTGTTACACCTTTCTTGTTTATTTTATTTATCTGAATTTAAGGTTTTTTGCCAATTAAATTGGCTTTCTTAAATTCTGATTATATTATTATGTATGTACAATAACAAAACGTTGAAGATCAAGGTTCAGCTTATTATATTTTATGTTATTTAACGAGATAAATAAAATAATTGGATATAATAATTTGCGCGAAAAAAAACTATTTATAAAACATGTACAATTTATTGTTGCCAAATGGAAATTAAATTAATCAAAAATTTGATTTAATTTTTTACTTGTTAAAATTGTTTTATGCGGTATATTGTACAATGCAAAATTTTTGAAATATGCAACTAGTCTGTACCCCACTATCCACATACATAATATAATTATAACTACATATATAGTTAGGTTATACAAATGACCCAAATTTTTAATTTGCCAAAAATATTTAAATATTTTTCATTATCGTCACACAATTTTCATTTTTGGAATGAGGAAGCAGTAGTAAGTTTAAACCTAAATTTTGATTTTTTTTTAGTAGATGTATTTATATATTTCACGGCAATGAAAGCAAAGCACAAAAAATCACGAAGATGTGTTATTTTATTTTTAATTTTCGCTTACAAGCGAAATAGTAAATAAATTGAATATGAAAATGTATGGAAGTTGAACGTAATTGTGAGATGGATTCAATTTGAATATGGATGTTTCGAATTTTATTTCTGAATAACACTCAGATTATGATGCAATGGTGGAGATATTTGGGATTCAATAAAGTAATTTTATTACTTTATATTTCGATCGTAAAGTTGTTTGCAAATTTTAAGATTTTATACTTTTGCCCATATAATTTTGGAAACTAGTTGTTTATTAGCTCATTACTCTTTAGTGAAGCGAACTTATCAATATGTTATACTTTCTTGAGACCAGAATCAGGGTTGTGGCAGTGTGGTATATTCTAGTTTTGTCTGTATGCAATATTAATTTTATGAACTTTAAACTTTTGATTGGCTTGGAAAATGAGTAAGCTGAAAACTGATTCTTTCAAATAAAAAGTTGATTCGCCACATATTTTATCAAAATAACATATGTACGTATGTATTTTTGGTCTACACATTTATTTATATAATTTGTTTGTATTACTCAATTGTCTTAGCGTACAAAAATAATATAAATTAATTAACGTTCAAACACTTTCAACTGTAAACAACATTATTTTTCAATTAGATATGTATTCACCTTGTCCAACAGACATGTGATTATTGTGTTTTATATGTATATAGAGGCGAGAAATTAAATTGCTCAAATTAGTAAGAAAAAATTTAGTATTTATATACTTAGAAGCTGTGAAAACTATCATATTTTATCCACGTATTAATGAATATTTATAATTATTTTTTGTTCAATTACAAATGGAAATTCTAATACTAAGTAGTATGTGTATGTGCACTATGTAGTTCGTTAATATATTCAAGGTTGAATACGTATACTATACAAAGTTGCAATATCGTTGAAGAAACAATATAGTTTGAGCATTTATTGCTTCCTTTCGCCAAATTATCATAAAACTAGACTACGTAGTCATCAAAAATTGCTATGCAAATTTTCACTAATTGCAATCAAATAATGTTACTTCATTTGAATAATATATTTTTGAAGCTATCATTTTGGTACAATAGTATGTATATACATGTACGTATGTATGTATGTAGTTTTGATTTGTAATTCGTTGTATTTTATACCGATTTGGTAACTGGTTATAAAATAAAATATCCATTAATAAACTGTTGAGTTGGAACAACAATTATATGTGCTAATTAATACTCGTGGCAAAAAAAACGTAATTTTAAATTTAAAATGTATAACGAGGTGTTAACCAGTTGTATTTATTCATTTTACTAAAACTTTATCATAATATTATTTGCGTATTTACTTAATAATTACTAAATACCTACTACCTGTATATGACTATTTATTTAAATAAAAAATAGAAATGGTGCAAAACAAAACCGGCAACCAGGTGCAGTTCGTTATGTTGGGTAAGGTGGGCAGTACCCATCGTTCATTTAGTGCCACATCATTAACTTCACGATCCAAAAATGTGTCTAAATCAACATAAATCCATCATCAACAAACAAATATTAGTCTAACTTGATTTTTCTTAATTTATTTGAGTGATTTTGAAATTTTCTGTTTTATTGACGACTGGAAAATGGTAATCTCTTTGATTGTACTGCCAATATTAGCATAAAATTCCGCTAAACCGTTTTTAGACGTTTAAAATGTTGTACAATAATCGATTTTATCATTTAATATTAAAATGTTGCCCCACTGGCTTAAGGCTGCTACTCCCGACAACCCGATTATTCGATGTACATCATTTGGGGAATTGTGTACTTATAACCATGATTTCTTTGAAATTTTCTGAAACCTTCGTTAGAAATTGTTCTAAAAAATCCTAAAAATGTTTTATCGATAAATCAATATTAGCCAAGTCACAACAATTTTTTTTAATTTTACACGCAATTTTATTTTATTTTTAACCCATTTCTAGATATAGCTGTGCATGCAATAGAAGTTTTGTTTGTTTCTGAATAATATACTTTTTGTTTTCGCAAAATATTTTTGTTATTCAATTTTGACGGTATTTTTCTGAAATATTAATTATTTTAAGAATGTCAATAACAGTATGGCAGGTTGTGTTCATATTTTACATATAATAGATTTCGAATGTAATTAAAATTTTTTTAAATTAGCTTGTTAGAAACCAATTTAATGTTTATTTCAATTATCATTATCCCTTTGCTAATGACTATAAATATCGTTTTAATTGTTGGGAAATTCTTGGAACTTTTCTAGAAGCAAAATCAGATAGTTTGAAAATATTGTATTGTACGTAAATGCTCTATTTACTGATTTCATGATCCAGCCTTTACGAAAATAACAACTTTCGTCTAAAATAGCGTAGATAATACGATTGATAATTGAATAATTTTCTTCTACCACAAAGAGCTAAGTATATTTAAATTTTCAATGTCGTATTTGTCTGACCTTAATCTCTTTATTAGTTTATTACATAACATATTTAGTTTGTGTTGGTTGTTAGTAATGAAAAATAATAAATTCGATTAATTTACATACTGCCGATATAACTCTACATATTGTGTAGATAGAGATATATGTATATTGTGTACACATGTAATTGAATTATATATAGTTATTATCATCATTTCGAATCAAATTTGTTCAAGCCACATTTTTGATTAGTTGATTAATCATTATATTTGTGTATTTTTTATTTTGTGGATTGATAAATTAGGAGGTTATAAGATCTCCTTCGAAGTGGGTATTTAGAAAACGATAAAAAGAATAAGATATGATATCATTTTATCAAAACGCCATGCGTCGGATAAATGCACATATAGTTCATCACGCTGGGTACTGATGACTCGCATATATAGTTACGCCTAGTCAAGGTTGTATTTATTTTAGAAAATTATTCTAAGCACGCATTCTACATGAGCTTTAATTTAAAACCCATTTAAATATAGAACATTGTAACAATTAAGTTGATATGATGAAATGATAATTAAAAATTACTTGTGAAACCATAAAAAACTGAATATTTTAGTTTGGTATAAATATTTCAAACATTTAAAAATTTAATTTTGTATATTTTCAGCTGTTTTGCTGATCAACATCGTTGTCTTCCGATATAAAAATAATAAAAAGAAAAAATAATAAAGCCAATTTAAAAAAATTGTGTTTGAAACTCAAAAAACAATAGTTTAAAATTTTTAGTGTTATATCTATTATAATAAATTAGTAAAAATTGTTATATTTTAGAATTACATATATTATTAAAATAGTGTTTTAAGTGAATAATAATCAGAAAAAGACTAAATTTGTACTGACTCCTAGTGCATTGAAAAAAAATGGCCCCAAGACCGCAAAATGAAGAAATTAAAAATGAAGTCGTTTTGGAAGATAAAAAGAATCAAGAAATTCGTGATGAGGTAACAAGTGCTAAGACTGGAAATGACTGGGACTATCCAGTCGCACAAGGCTTATACGATCCTCAAAATGAGCATGAATCATGCGGTGTTGGATTTATTGTGGCGATCGATGGTAAACGGTCACACAAAGTAAGTGATGAACATTAAAAAAATGTGTATTATTATTTAATCTGTCATATTTTAATTTAGCTACTCCGCGATGCCCAAAATTTATCTGTGCGTATGAATCATCGTGGTGCATGTGCTTGTGACAATGATACTGGTGATGGAGCTGGTATCCTCTGTGCTATTCCGCATGCTTTTTATACAAAAGAAATGTAAGTAGTTTATAATTTTAAATGGGTTCAAAATTTTCTTGCCAAATATCAAATAATACAGTGTGAACTGCAAAAATAAAGTTCCGCGTAAAATCGTTTAAGAAACACTGGCTTAAGATTAATCGTATAAATATTCACGTTTTGTAATAAAAAAAAGTTGTTTGTAATTGACATTTACATTTATATGTTAATCAGTCGTTATCTTGAAAAATTGTCACACTTTAAAGAAATATATTGCAATATATACATACACGTCGATAATCAGAACATGATAAATTATATAATGTATTAACACAATCATAACTAGTGCATCTATAACACTTAAATTTCCGATTCGATTTTAATCAAGATATCAAACTTAAAATTTATTTACACTTAAGTGTATCAGCATTCGCATCGAAAACAACTTTGTTGCTCTTTATCAGTCTCGAGAGAAAGAAATTTCATTTCTAAACTGTTGACTAAACAGGATTATTATTACTCTAAGATAAACTCTTAACCTTTTTGTGATAGTAGGCTACATTAAAATTAGGGTGTTCCATCACAATGTTTATGCTTGTATACGCAATTTCAGTTAGACACGTTTTAAAAGAAAGTTAGAAACTATTATCTCTTTATAGCTATATTGTTTATGAATAGATTAGAAATTCTTAATTCATTCAATAAGCGTAAATCAATACAAGGTGACTTTGAATCCTTATCAGTAAATGAAGTTCATACAAATAAAATCTTATTATATTCTTTAGCATACATTATAGAATAAGAAGTATAGACAATAAAACGGTTACAATAATATGATATGCGTGCGCGGTAACATTGTTGTGTATTCAATTAAAGCACAATACACAAAGACGATACAGAAATTGTCCAAGTAGCTATGAGTGGTGGCGTATATTTATTATCTTGTTAATTCAAATATAATTTAGATTTTAGATTTCATGAAAACCACAAAATTCTGGTAAATAAATAAAAATACTTTTTGCTAATCATTATCAATGTACAAAAATTTTTCAAATTACACATTTATTTTGTGTTTTATCGCACGTGAATTTATTTATTTAGATGTAACATATTCGCTGGTGATGTTTTTGTTTAGTGTACAACGGCAGGTTCAAGGTTTATATTATTAGATTAACAACACATAAAACTATAATTATATCTAGAATTTTTTTTTAAATGTTTATGCCCCATAAAACATTTGGCATATTACAGATGTTTTTCGGGTATGCGCTTGTGGTTCGCACACACTACTATGGCCGAGTGCCAAAATTGATGGGATAAATAAAATATTTTGTATTGAAAACAACATTGTTGATTGATCATGTAGACATAGACTCAAAATAACAATTAAATTGTGTACCACTTTTACTTTATTATTATTTTTATTATACAAAATAATCTCGATTATGCAATATACAATTTAAACAAAATTCACTTTCAAGTCCAATGTCACATGTAATATTAAAAAAAAATAGTGTTGTGATTATTATTAAGTCATTCGTTTCATTTTTATTCATTCCAATCACCATAATATTGTGAAACCTTGGCTTTTCAATCGTAAATTTTAACGTCACTGACTATTCCTATTTTAAACGAGCACGCGTTTTAATTTAGAATTTTTTGTAAATTGTTCAAAAACATTTTTTAATTTCAACACTATAACTTAGAACATTTTGTAGATTTTTGTGTTTAATCGGGATAAGACTACATTTATTGGAAATTTTTTACATGACCAAATTCCTCAGAATTTTGATAAGCCCGTTAAACTTTGAAATGTTGGTTTTTTCGGAAATTGGATACTAAATCTAATTTCAAAATTCCAAATTACTACAAATAAACTCTGAAATATTTTCTCCGAGTTTTTAGAAATAATTATATAAAAATCTTTGGCACCATTCTTATATTTTTTGCTTTAAAAATAAAATTTAACATAATCAGCGTGTACACACGTTTGACCCACGTGAATTTTTAATTGCGAATGAGTCAACAATGTAGATGTACGCCAACTCGTGCCAACAATTATTTTGCTAACTTGTTATCAATAAATTTAGTGACAGTGTTTCTTCTTTTTGTTAGTTTTATTTAAAGAATTCTACGGGTCAATTAACTGATTCGCGAATACTTAATCATACTAAAAATATATTTGTGTATAATTCACCGGCTTAAATTATAAATGATAATATTGCGTAGAATAATATTATTCTGTTGTTTTTAAGTCATATGTTGTTAATCTATAGTCGAAAAACCATGCTATGTATTTTATTTGTGATTTTTCATTTTCTCAGTAATTTAAATTTCATTCGACTTGTGCGTGATTTAATGCGCGCGAGTCATAAAATTCAAAAAGTGAAATTGATTGGCTTCAATTTTTGGTATATTTGTTTTTCAGACAGAAATAGATTTTATGAGTTTATTTATTATTATGTGGATTTGTGGACTCATAAAAGAAATATATTTTTGTATACACTTATGTACTGAACATATCTAAAATACATACTGGGCTGTCAATAATGATTAGTTAAACCGCACGAGAGTTGCAGAGGCATAATTGATTAAACGTTTCATTTTAATCAAGAAACGTGTTTAATTTGACGTTTTATCATGTGGCAATCGGTTACATTTCTCAGTATAGCTCATAAATTACATAACTTCCGCATCATTTTTCTAGGTCAAGTTGTACTGATGATTTCTTCGACAACATCGTCAATAGTTGCACTTTATATGTTATCATTTAATGTAATATAAATTAAAAAATAAACAAACTAATCGACTTATGTAAGTGTGGCGCACTATTATTTTATAAGGAAACATAAATTGTATTTTTCCATAACAGAAGTGAACTGGTTAATTTTAGAATTTAACTTAATTTACGATCTACAAATGTTTACTACATTTTTTATATTTTTTTATAAGAATCTTATATATCTATAAAAAATATTTGCTAATGGAAAATTTTTGATGGCGAAATTTTTGGATTGATCGCACGTCGTCACCATACACTGATAAATTTTGATATATTACGTGTCGATTGTTAGTGTAGGTTATGATACCATGACTAATTTAATGATTAGAATTTTTTTATTTTAGAAATGATGAAGGTTTGTTCAACTATTCTATTTTCAGTTTATTTTTAATAATTCATGACCAAAGTCTAATATTCGTATTTATATTCAAATTTTGTATTTACTCGTATATACCAAATAAAAATTTAAAGTAATTCCCCTCCTGTTGTTTGTATATTATTGTAGTTATATTTGAAATGAAAGGCAAATTGATTTAAATAATTTGTCCATTGTATTTAGGATTTTCGATGCAAATTTGACGTTTTCTGTTGGAGTTTGCAATCTGCTACGTGCGTTTTATCAAATTGGCATTAATCCGTCTATTGAATGAAAATTTTAAAATGTTTAAGTTATTCGCGATATCATAAAATTTGTAAATAATTCATATAGATAGTAAAAGCTTTTGAATTGATAATAATCAATTATTTTCGGAATAATATTTAAGTGGCTTAATTCTGATTTGTTGTTATAGATTTACTAACCAACAATAAATCAAGTTTGATTATAATAAAAAAATCTACAAAAATGCGCAATTTCATGATAGAAATACATTTTTAGGATATCTTTATGATTACCTTTCGCAAGTTGTAAACATCACGATACTAAACCATGGCAGGTGAGGTCATTAAATTTGATTATTTAGCGTGTTATTATTAACGTCTCAATCGATTTATTTGATTCAAGTATAGATTTTTAATAGAACTTTCCTAACGATTATAAAAATCACGTTTAGTAAAACACAAAAGCATACTCTCGGAACATGGTATGGAATTTTGAAATTTGTTGTACGTAGGTAGTTTAATCAAATTCACGACGTTTTAATATTTATTGGTAGATAGTCATAGTCACATACATAGGCATAATAATTTCTCAAATGTAAGCATTCAGAGTTCACATGGCAATTAAATTTCCCATATCGAAATTTAGTGGTATGTTCATAATTAGACATTCTTTTTTCTTTCCAGGGCCGCCAAAAATGTCACATTACCACCATACGAACAATACGCAACTGGCATTATTTATTTGGATAAGGCTACTCATACAGAATGTGAAAACGAATTTGCTGCACTAGCACAAACTCTTGGCTTAAGGATACTCGGATGGCGTACTGTGCCAACCAATCCGGCAGCAATTGGTGAAGTTGCTCGCAAATCTGAACCGCTATCACAACAAGTATTTTTGACCGGCGATTTCAAAGATGCCGAATCATTTAAGCGACAAGTATTTGTGTTACGAAAACGTGCTACACACGAATTAACAAAACCAAAACGTCGGTTTTATATTTGTTCGCTATCGCGTAAGACAATCGTCTATAAAGGTTTGTTCACATCGGATCAATTATGGTTGTACTATATTGATTTGTTAAATGAGGATTTTAAAACTTATTTGGCATTGGTACACACACGTTTCAGTACAAATACATTCCCATCATGGGAACGTGCCCATCCGTTACGTGTGATCGCGCACAATGGTGAAATTAATACATTACGTGGTAATGTAAATTTTATGAAGGCTCGTGAGGGTGTTATGCGAAGTGATATTTTTGGCGATGATTTGAAAAAGTTGTATCCAGTTGTTGAGCCTGGACTGTCCGATTCCGGTTCGACTGATTGCGTACTTGAATTTTTAACAATGGCTAGTGATCGTACGCTACCCGAGTCGGTCATGACCCTAATGCCTGAGGCATGGCAAAATGATAGAACGATGAGTCAAGAAAAGCGAGATTATTATCATTGGGCGGCATGTGCTATGGAACCTTGGGATGGACCAGCACTAATTTCATTCACAGATGGACGTTATATCGGTGCAATTCTAGATCGAAATGGTTTACGTCCATCTCGGTTTTATGTAACCAAAGATAATGTGCTTATTATGGCGTCCGAAGTTGGCGTATATGATGTGGATCCAGGAAATGTTGTCTTAAAGGTAAACCGCACATCATTTTATCGAAAAGTCATTCTCTACATTTTTTTTTTCGTTTTATAAATTCCAGAGTCGTCTAAAACCAGGCCGCATGTTACTCGTTGACACCGAAGAAAAAGCGTTTATCCAAGACGTTGAAATCAAATCAAAAATTGCCAAATCGCGTCCCCACTCGCAATGGATCAAAGAAAAGGTAAGCTACACCAAAACAGAAACGACCAAAAAAATTGTTTTTTGTTGCAGATTTCTGTCAGTTTTTTTTATGTAATAATATATTTCTATTATTACGTTTGCCAATTTTAAATGATACTAACGCATTATTTTTTTTCTTTATTTCTCGTATTTCCAAAAAAAAAAAAATATATAAAAAAAAAATTATAAAAATAACATTTATAAATAATTAAAAAATTCCGCGCGGATTTTTCGGACACGCTCGAAATAAACTAATTTTAAATTTATCTAAAATAAAATAAAAAATTATTTTTTTTGCTATAAATTTAATAATATTAGATGGTAAGTTTTTGAAAATTCAAAAGGTAGAAATTTTAATTTTGGTTTTATTTTAATTAATTGTTTGGTTTGGTTGTTTAAGTTTTGTTTTTCTTTAATTAAATCTATACTGTTCCGAATGTGACGCACCTCAGGCTCTTGCTATATTCTGATTTTTTCTGGATTTCAATGCGATACCTTAGAAATCAGTATTTGTATATAAAATTGATTTTAACATAATTCAGGGATATACCTATTCGGTGATTTTCGATTATGAATTGGTGACTAATTTCTGTCAATCAGTTGCTGTGAAAATTGGAAATGATTAAAATATTCTGATATTCCTAAATCCCATTAATTTTCAAGGGCCTAAATGTTTATAATCGCAATTTTCTATGTTTTTTAACTCCTCTATCCCTAAAATTTAAAAATTGCAATATCCTAAACTATTAAATTTTGAATTTTCTATAAATTTATATATTAAATTGGTAAGTTATAAAATTTCTGTCCAGAACCTCTAACAAATGAAAATTCCAATAAAACCAATTTTTTTAATCAAAATTTGAATCAATTTTCTACGGGTTACCAAAGAATATTTAATTTAATTATTGAACGTTACTCTGCGTATGGATATGGATATTCCAAGTGCAAAAAAATTTCAGTTCGGAATTTCCAATAATGAATACGCAATTTTGTTTTAGTTCAAAGAAATACAAATATGTTTTTAATAGTATTCTATCTTTTTATTTCTACTCAGAATCTGTAATGTACACAATTTAAATTGTGGGGAATTTAAATAAATTCATTTTTGTTCCAAATTATTTTTGACTAAAATTCTGTTCCTATTTGAAATTTAATCTCGCATCTGTACTATTAACATATTTAAAAATGATGTTATTCATCTTGGAATTCGGCTCAAATTCATTTCAAAGTATATATTTAATTCCTTTATGCTTTAACCTAAATTATTAAAAATTAATTTGGTTTGAACCAAATTTATGAATTTTGAAATATATTTGTATTCGATTAGACGTTTGTTGGTTTCTAAATTGAATAATGAATGAGTTCTCTTCCACTCCCATACATGTATTGAAATTTATCCGCTATCATCTTGAAATGTACATCTAATTCGAAATCCAAATCCGAACGGCACTAATTCCCTAGTACACGGCAGTTAACTAAATAAATTTTATGGTTTTTTTAATTAAAATTCTTGTTATTCGTTTGTTTAAAAATATAACAACTGGTTAGTTTGACGACCCGAATTAGCGGCTGAAGTATTGGACCTAAACATGATCATAAAAAAATTTAACAAGCAGCCGCTATGACGGTGGTTCCAGGCTCTTTTTGCTTAATTTTTTTTGTTATTTGTAAAAAAATCTTAGATCAAAGGCACGTAATCAACGTTATCAACGTAGATCACGTCCTCAGCTTTAAAACTCAATAATACTAAAATTAGAATGAAATATATGCACCGCACACAAATATTAAATCATAAACACATACATACATAACTTTTTTTTGTAGAGTCACCCGTTGTTCGTGTAGAAAAATAGTAGAAACGCATTTTTCATCTCTTGTAACTAACCATTTTCAATGTATTTACTAATTTTCTCTAATTTAATTAATCGTTCAGATCACAATTGATGATTTAAAACGTCACTATTTAATGACACAAAAAGAGCAGAATGGTACTTCTAATGGTGTAGTCTCCCGGTCGAAAAAAGGTATTTTCGATCCACGACTTTCGCTGTTTGGATACACTACTGAAACTGTTAACATGTTGCTGATTCCAATGTTGAAAAATAAGTATGTCGGTTTTAATGAGATATAATGTAAAAATTAAATTATTAATCGATTTTGGCCGGTAATTCAGGAAAGAAGCACTTGGTTCTATGGGTAATGATGCACCACTCGCATGTTTATCAACATTCCAGCCAATACCGTATGAATATTTCAAACAGCTCTTCGCACAAGTAACAAATCCTCCAATCGATCCATTCCGTGAAAGAGTTGTCATGTCATTGCAATGCCCAATGGGACCCGAGGCTAATATTTTACAACCATCGGCGAGACAAGTACATCGTATTTGGTTGCCGAATCCAATTTTAAGTATTCCCGACATAGAATTGCTCAAACATAACAGTTATCGCGGATGGAAAACTAAAATTATCGATATTACATTCCCAAGTGATGAAGGGCCAAATGGATATATTACAGCATTAGACAGAATTTGTGATGAAGGTGAAAAAGCGGCTCAACAGGAGTTCCAACTTTTAGTTTTATCTGATCGTAACGCTGGCAAATCTCGTGCACCAGTTTCCGCACTACT
Source organism: Tipula unca (assembly GCA_951394425.1). Classification (NCBI taxonomy): domain Eukaryota; kingdom Metazoa; phylum Arthropoda; class Insecta; order Diptera; family Tipulidae; genus Tipula; species Tipula unca. The sequence continues at coordinate 180,831,199 of OX596382.1, read as the reverse complement.
CGCTCTCGGAACATTGCATCACCATTTGATTGAGACTCGAAACCGTATGAAAGTTGGTTTAATTGTTGAGACCGGCGAAGCTCGAGAAGTGCATCATATTTGTGTTTTACTCGGTTACGGCGCCGATGCAATATGCCCCTATTTAGTATTCGAGTTGGCATTACAATTACGCGATGACAACGTACTTGACCCATCAATTTCCGACGACCAATTATATCAAGCCTATTCAGAGGCAATTGAAACCGGCGTGTCTAAAGTGATGGCCAAAATGGGTATTAGTACGCTACAATCGTACAAGGCGGCACAAATTTTCGAAGCAGTCGGTTTGGGTACCGATGTTATTGAAAAATGTTTCCGTGGTACACACAGTCGATTGGGTGGTGTGACATTGCAAATGTTGGCAGAGGATTCCCTCGAACGGTACATGTTCACCTACGGAAGAGAGGTTGACATGAAAATTTTACGTAATCCTGGACAATACCATTGGCGTGCCGGTGGTGAAGGACACATTAATGAGCCGGCTTCAATTGCAGCACTTCAAGAGGCAGCAGTAAATAAAAATCAAAGCGCCTACGAAAAATTCCGAGACTCAACTTTGGAGAGCGTCAAACAATGTACAATTAGAGGTCAGCTGGAATTGGTAAAGGGTAAACAAAAAATTGACATTTCTGAAGTTGAACCGGCCAGTGAAATTGTTAAACGATTTGCCACCGGCGCTATGAGTTTTGGTAGTATTTCATTGGAAGCACATCAAGCTTTGGCGGTTACAATGAATAAAATTGGTGGCAAGAGTAATACAGGCGAAGGTGGTGAAGATCCAGATCGTTATCTCGGTAAGTTTTTATCTGTAATTATCTAGGATTTTATGCATATCATGGATAATATTGTTTCCATCTACAGATCAAGATCCGGAATTCAATCGTCGTTCAGCCATTAAACAAGTCGCCTCAGGGCGTTTTGGTGTCACCGCATCGTATATTGCACATGCTGATGATTTACAAATTAAAATGGCACAGGGTGCTAAACCAGGTGAAGGTGGTGAACTGCCGGGTTATAAAGTAACCAAAGATATTGCTAAAACGCGGCATTCAGTACCCGGTGTTGGGTTAATTTCACCACCACCTCATCACGATATTTATTCAATTGAAGATTTGGCCGAATTAATTTATGACTTAAAATGCGCTAATCCCAATGCCCGGATTAGTGTAAAACTTGTATCAGAAGTTGGTGTTGGTGTTGTTGCAGCTGGTGTTGCAAAGGTGAGTTATTTAACACAAGCATCAAATATAATTTATGTTTTTGATGTCACACAATGTAAATAAATAGGTTTAATGTCACAGTTTATGTTTTATGGGGATTTATCAAGTTGGATCAAAATCGTTTTGAATTTTTTTTATCCAATTTTGTAACATCCTATGTAAATATCATCATGCACTTCTCTGAATTTATATGTAAAAATAAAATTTAAAAAATGTCTACAGAAAAGTAAAAATACGATCGGGGGTGGACATCGATGATGTGCCCGTTGTCATACTTTAGGGTCCAAAGAAATTCATAAAACACATACATCTAGAACAATTAACCGGATTTTTCTATCATTATTAAAGGAACGAATGTTTTGTTTGAATTTTATAATTAATTTAGGGTAAAGCTGAACATATTACAGTGTCTGGTCATGATGGTGGTACCGGCGCTAGCTCATGGACTGGTATTAAATCAGCTGGTTTGCCATGGGAACTTGGTATTGCTGAAACACATCAAGTATTGGTTTTAAATAATTTACGATCCAGGTAATATGACCATTTCTATTAATTTTGTTTAATTTAAAAATCGAAAGCTCGAAAAGTCGCGGATTTTTGTTTTAAATTTCTATTGTTAGGATTTTCCCCTATATTCTGTTGTATTTTTATAGAAAAAAATGTATGTGTGAGAAAGGTTCTCGTATATGTTCTGGGGGATGATCAAAAATATGTTTTAAAAAAAAATAATAAATAAAAATGTGTTAAAAAAGCCCGTGCGCTCTAAGTCAGATCCCGTGCGTTATATAGTGAAAGTGAAGTTCCTTGTAATTACATATTTTTTATTAAAATTTAACTCAACCTGTGGAACAGTTTTGTATTTGGGTTAATTTTGACCATTTACATTTTAGGGTTATTGTACAAGCCGATGGACAGCTGAGAACTGGATTTGATGTTATTGTTGCTGCTATCCTTGGAGCTGATGAATTTGGTTTTAGTACAGCGCCGCTTATCGTTATGGGTAAGCATTCTTGTGAAAATGATAATTAATTAATTAATTAACCGGAATTTAATAAAATTTATAATTCAATTTTATTTTATAATACCACACAGGTTGTACAATGATGAGAAAGTGTCATTTGAATACTTGTCCTGTAGGCATTGCCACCCAAGATCCAGTGCTTCGTAAAAAGTTTACGGGCAAACCAGAACATGTGATCAATTTCTTCTTTATGCTTGCCGAAGATATTCGTAGTATAATGGCTGAATTAGGTATTCGGAAATTCCAAGACTTAATTGGTCGAACCGATCTACTTCAACCACGCAAGGACTGTTCGTACAAAGCGGCTCAATTAGACCTGAGCCTCTTACTAACAAATGCACAAGATTTACGTCCGGGTACAAGCATCATTGGTGGCTCTGTAGGCCAAGATTTTGCGCTTGAAAAGCGATTAGATAATTTGGTTATCAAACGGTGTCAAGATGTTTTGGAAGGCAAAGTGGACACTGTGCGACTTGATTTGAATATCAATAATGAGGAGCGTGCATTCACTTGTACTTTAAACTATACAATCGCTAAAATGTTTGGTAAGGACAGCTTACCAGATGGCCGATCAATTAACATTTTTTTGCGTGGCTCTGCTGGGCAAAGCTTCTGCGCATTTTTGGTCAAAGGAATTACTGTAAAATTGATCGGTGACGCAAACGATTATGTTGGCAAAGGTTTATCGGGCGGTAAAGTCATAATTACACCGCCAAAAGATTCGACATTTGAGTCGCATTTGAATGTTATTGTTGGTAACGTATGTTTATACGGTGCAACCAGTGGCACAGCATTCTTCCAAGGCATTGCCGCTGAACGTTTTTGTGTTCGTAATTCAGGCGTGACGGCGGTCGTAGAAGGTGTCGGAGATCATGGCTGTGAATACATGACTGGTGGATTAGTTGTTATTCTTGGATTAACAGGCCGTAATTTTGCGGCTGGCATGAGTGGCGGTATCGCGTATGTTTACGACGTCGATGGGTCATTCGCAATCAAGGTCAATCCAGCTATGGTTGAACTTTTACCATTGGAATCTGAAAAGGACATTCAAGTGGTTAAACAACTTTTGACTGAATTTATCGACGAAACAGAATCGGAAGTTGCCACCTTTATTATGAAGAACTGGAGTACCGAACGCGCCAAATTCGTTAAAGTATTCCCATACGAATATCAAAAGGCACTCAAATCGATCGAAGAAGAAAAAGTTGGCAAAGAGGTCGAAAACCAGGCAAAGGCCATTACAAATGGGGTCTCTAAAGAAGAACCAAAGGTTAAAGATATTGAGGAATCTATTCAGGATGCTGACATGGAGCAGAAACGCTTGGATAAAATTTTGGACAAGACCCGCGGTTTCATCAAATATAAACGTGAAACGGGTATTTATAGAAACGTTGTTGAACGGCAAAAGGATTGGGATGAAGTTTACAATTTCAATCATGTGCGCAAAAATCTAAAAACACAAGCTGCCCGCTGCATGGAATGTGGTGTACCTTTCTGTCAGTCGAACAGTCACGGATGCCCGCTTGGTAATATCATCCCGAAATGGAATGATTTGGTGTTCCGTGATAACTGGAAAGAGGCGCTAAACCAATTGTTGCAGACAAATAATTTCCCCGAATTTACCGGACGTGTATGTCCCGCACCATGTGAGGGCGCATGTGTCCTCGGCATATCTGAACCAGCTGTGACCATTAAAAATATCGAATGTGCAATTATTGATAATGCGTTTGAAAAAGGGTGGATTGTGCCTCAAATTCCAGATATTCGCACAAATAAGAAAGTAGCGGTTATTGGTTCCGGGCCAGCCGGTTTGGCTGCCGCTCATCAATTAAACAAAGCTGGTCACTGGGTTACAGTATTTGAACGAAATGACCGTGTAGGTGGTCTTCTACAGTATGGTATTCCAACAATGAAACTATCCAAGGATGTTGTTAAGCGGCGCATTGATTTAATGGCAGCAGAAGGGATTGTGTTCAAAACTAACGCCCATGTTGGTAAAGATATTAAAGCCAAAGACTTGCTAAATGAATACGATGCTGTGCTCATTACGACCGGTGCCACATGGCCACGTGATTTACCGCTGCCTAATCGTGATCTAAAGGGAATTTACTTTGCTATGGAATTCTTGGAAAAAAACCAGAAGAAACAGTTGGGCAATAAAATAGAGATTATTTCGGCAGCGGGTAAAGATGTACTTGTGATTGGGGGTGGTGATACGGGTTGTGATTGTATTGCCACTTCTTTGCGACATGGCGCTAAATCAATTACTTCGTTTGAAATTCTACCACAACCACCGGAGAAGCGGGGCGAGGATAATCCATGGCCACAGTGGCCGCGAGTGTTCAGGTAACCTATTTTTTTGTATTTTTTATTATATCGTATTCAGTAATTTAACTGAAGTAAACTGTCTTATGGACAATTAATAAAATTTTTTTATTTTTTATTTGTCATTTCAGAGTTGATTACGGACACGAAGAAGTCAAAGTTAAATTTGGCAATGATCCACGTAAATATGTAACCACTACAAAAGAATTCTTAGACGATGGAAACGGCAATATTAAAGGTGTAAATACAGTGGAAGTTGATTGGACCAAAACACCAACTGGTCAATGGAACATGAAAGAGGTACCTGGTACCGAAAAATACTATCCAGCCGATTTAATCCTATTGGCAATGGGATTCTTGGGCCCCGAAAAAACGGTACCCAATGACTTGGAATTGGCACTTGACGGTCGTGGAAATATTCAAACACCGAACGGTCTGTATGGCACAAGTAATCCCAAAATATTTGCGGCCGGTGATTGTCGTCGCGGTCAATCGCTAGTTGTATGGGCGATATCTGAGGGTCGCCAAGCCGCTCGCCAAGTGGATACATACCTAACGGGAAAACCAAGTTCACTTCCCGGCCCAGGTGGTGTAATTGATAATCGTTGTCAGTAAATATAAATGAATTCTCGTCATTTATTTAACAAAAAAAAATTAAGTTGATTCATTTATTAATTGTCATTAATTGTGATTTTATAAAAATAAAAACCCAAAAATGTCTTGAAGAGGACTCGTTCGTGTATCACACACACAGGTAAACTATATGGTCTGAATAAAAATTTGTTGCATTTCGAGTATAAAAATTATTAATTTTATTTTTGTCTGCAAATTAAAATTTAATTCAATTAATTAAATTGAATGAAACAAATACAATAATTAGAGATTAATAGAGTTTAAGGATTCATTAGTGAGTAAAACAAAAATTGAAAAATTATAAGCCAGAAGAAAAAAAAAATACAGTTGTACGCTTTGGAGAGTTATTATTAAATCAAATTTTATTAATTAATAATTATAAATAAATTCTATATATTACATTATATGTTTTAAATTAATAAATTAAAATAAATTTAATTTAATTTATTTTTTGTTTTTATTTTTGTTATATTTTTTTTGTAGCTATTTTGGTAAAGTATTTTAATTTTAGTATTTTTTTCATTAGAAAATAATTTGATTTACAGTTCGAGAATATTCGATTCTATTGTGATTCGGTCGATTAATTAATTGTTTGTTAAGTTATACATCGAAAATCATGATAAAAACTGTCGAATATAAAGTTAGAAATATCCAAATAAAATTTATTTCAATCTACTAAAGATTAACAAAAATTTAATAATTAAATTTTAAATGTTTATTGCTCAAATCTTGTTGATATACATAAAATATGACTCAAACTTGCTTCGATTATGAATTTATTCAGTTATTTTCATTCGATTGAATATGGTAATCGAATCGAGTTAGATAATAAGGCCCAAGAACTTTATAATTGTATCTTATCACAGTTTCTATTTTATTGAATTAAATGAGTCTTGGGACTCACAATTATATCGAGCGAACAGGTTGGCTAATAAAATAAAAAATGTTAAATCCCTTTTTGGGAGCCAAAAATTTTAGTTAAATTCAAAATATAAAAATGGATGGCTGTTAAAATCTGTTAATATAATTTATGTATATTCCTCATCGATTGTTTGTTTTGAAATTATATCGGAATCATTTTTATGTTCAAATTCAGATTAATCTGCATAATCTGAATTTGAACATAAAAATGATTGTTCTAAATAGTAGTACTAAGTAGTTTTTCATTAATCTTGAAAATTTCAGTAGTTGAGTACACTTTAATGCAATTCACAACATACTACCATACATTTCTACTAGATAATGTTTTGGTTTATTGAAATTGCAATTACTCGAGAAACATGTGTCAGATCGAATCCTGCTTATTGATTTTTGTTCTAATACGGAAAACTACTCAATCGAGAAACCAACTTGATCCGAGAACAAAATGTTTTAAAGTATAGTCTGAGGTAGTGATCTTAATAAATAATCGACAATAAAACTGTGATCTTACTCAATTTAAGTGCTCAGAATTTAGTCAGCTGAAATCAGATTATAATTGGATTTAAATTAAACCATATGGCTTTTCCTCAATATTTATCGTTTGGTGTTTAATAAATTTTGATGTAATTTAGACGTTATCCAGGTACCTAATCCTTAATTATCGTTATAAATTAAAAAATCAATGAAATTATAAATTACAAAATTAATTAATAATTGGTCAATTAACCACAACATAACAAATAAAATTTATCTAGATTTTAAGAAATTTTATTGAAAGGCTCGAATTTCACACTGGAATTTAAAAAATAAAGAACAAAAGCAAACTTGTATTTTAAACGAAAGGACTGTTAATTACTACTTCGAATATCCGCGTAGTGGTACTGAAATTAAAAGACAATAAATATGTTTAAGGATATATAAATCATGTATATTAGTATTTATCATATTATTGTAAAATGATGTTATAACAAATGTTACCAAAACTATAAAATTGGAAATTTAAATAAAGTTGAAAAGTTATTGAATTGATGTGTTGAAAATTAAAAATAAAATTGGTTTTTAATTTATTTACGTGTGAGGTAACATGAAATTAGATACTCGGTTATAAATTGGTACATTTCTAGTAGTTCTTTGAATATTTTTAAGTATACACTTTAGCCGTTCCCTGCCAGAATCTACAAACCAGAATATTCTCTATAGAACCGCAAAACTACAGAAATTCAATTTTCATCGAGTTCAAGGGAACAATAAATAAATAAATTCCAACTGCTGAATTACAGATGATTTGATGGATAATTGAATGATTTCTGGAAAATCCGACTTTTATCAAGGAACTAATTGAAACTGAATCCGAGAAAACCGTTAGTTTGATATATTCTAGATACTCTATGGCCGAAGATGGTTTTCCGAGGAGGCAGTGTCTTATGAGTGTCCCCACGACGGATCTTAAGAGTGGCCGGTCTGAAGGCATTTCCACTGAGACACAACTGATAGCCGCTTAGACGTAGTACTGCCTACCAAAAATATCGATCGGGAGAAGGTGAAATATAACCACTAAGGCGCGAGTAGAGTTCGTCCTCAGCACGGAAGCCTTACTGTCCAAGATAACGCCCAGAAATTATGCTTTGTCAGTAAAAACTAGTCTAATGCCGTTTAAGGTAGGACGATCCACCACTGAGATTTTGTATTTCTTCATAAGGAGTAGCATAATTATTGAGAGCATATTATGGTACCGAAATATGGTACCGAAAAATAATATCCAGCCGATTTAATTCTATTGACGATGGGATTCTTGGGCCACGAAAAAACGGTACCTAATGACTTGGAATTGGCACTTGACGGCCGTGGAAATATTCAAACACCGAACGGTCAGTATGGCACAAGTAATACCAAAATATTTGCGGCCGGTGATTGTCGCCGCGGTTAGTCGCTAGTTGTATGGGCCATATCAGGGTTTCTTTAACTACCCGTATCCTAATAATGGATTCCCCGAGCACAGAGTTAACCGTTCTGCTCACAAGCATATGATGGATCATTCTGCTTACAACGTAGTCTACTCCGAGGAAAGACAATCCTTCCAAAATTGCCTCTGTCCTCACGTTGTTAAAGGCGCCTTCAATATCGAAGAACACTAGATTTCTGAATCATACTTACTAGGGCATGCAAAGTTGTGTCTATCGATTTCCTTTTACAGAACGCATGTTGAGACCATGCCCAATCACTGAGTTGTATTATTGATCGTAGGTATACTGTATACATCTAAATGCCTTTTCAAGATTTCCGCTTTCGGGATAAATACCATTCGAACCTCTGCCCATTCCTTTGGAATATAGAACAGCTTTAAACACCCTATGAATATTACCTCCAGCCAGTGGAGGGTAATTGTCCAGTTGTTTTGGATTCCCGCGGGATGAGCTGATACGGACTAGGCAAATTATAGGGTTTGTGCTTTAGGGCTCATATGAGATCCATGTTTTAGTCACGATATCCTCTGTGCATAATTAATGTGTTTATCGATAAGTACTAGACTCCGTCGAGTCATCAAAGCTTTCTAGGAAGTGGGTTTCGGTGAGAAGCTTCAAAGATTCCTCTCTAGAACCAGTCCAGGAACGGTTCGATTCAATTAAATAAGTGGGAGAGGTTGGGTTAGTAGACCGAATCTTTCTAGGCCGAGAAGTATCAAAGACTTCCTCCATTTTGTCACAGGAGTCTCGAGTGTCTGTGCGTTCCTTAGTTCCTTTTTATATAATATTAGGTCCTTCTTATAGGAGTCCAAATCTCGAGCATCTCTCGTGTATTTGGCTTTATTAAAGCCTTTCAAACAAACCACTCCGAAGTTTCCCATATCCGTGGACCACCATGTTGGTATTTGCTTGCCCATAGGCTATACAATTGGACAACTAGAATTAAAGGATTGATTGCTTTTAACTCATTTCATCCACTATGTTCTAGTCCTTCCATTCCGGGCTATTTACAACGACCGGATGGTTCATGGACTACATGTAGTGAGGAATCCCTGGAGCTATTACTAGAAACGCATTTCCCGGAGTGCTCGGTACTAGCTCCGGAGAGACCCATGATAAATAGGGGTATAGACTCCGTAAGTCATATAGTAAAAAGGCGGAATATCCTATGGGCAATAAACAGCTTTAAGCCATACAAGTCGGCAGGACCTGATGGCGTTATCCCTGCGGATATCCAGCGAACTATTGACTTAACCCTACCCTGGCTGGAAGTTATCTTCAAAGGCAGCCTAGAACTCTGTCACATTCCTAGAAAGTGGACTGAAGTAAAAGTAATATTTATACCTAAGGCGGGAAAGAGCTCTCACTGCTATCCCAAAGACTTTAGGCCTATAAGCTTATCTTCTTTTCTGTTGAAAACACTGGAAAGACTAATAGAGGCTCATATTAGAGGCTCAATCAAGCCGGGCGAGCTGTCGGGATCTCAACACGCATACTGTAAGGGACGATCGGTGGAAACAGCTCTCCACTCCCTTATAGGCCTGATTGAGAAATCACTTGAATATAAGGAATATTCAATGGTAACCTTCTTGGATATAGAGGGGGCCTTTAGCAACGTCAGACCGGGGGCAATCACTCGGGCCCTTGCGTGTCTGGGGGTAGACGGGTCACTCAGAGGCTGGATAGGTCATATGCTTAGAGGCAGGATCGTGACAGCTTATCTGGGGGGGACGTCTGCCGCCAGATACGTGAGCAGAGGGACACCTCAAGGTGGGGTTTTATCCCCCCTTCTTTGGAACTTGGTCATAAATGACCTGTTACTAAACCTGGAAGGACAAGGCTTCAAGGTGGTTGCTTACGCAGATGACGTTGCTATTGCGGTCTTCGGCAAATATCCTAGTACGCTGAGTGAGCGCATGCAGTGCGCGCTTGACTATCTCTCTGAGTGGGCACGCGGCTGCGGATTGAACGCAAACCCACAGAAAACAGAGCTGGTCCTCTTTACCAAGAAGCACAAACTTCCTCAGTGTGACCCGCCAATATTAAATGGTACTCGCTTGATCTTTACGGATAGAGCAAAATACCTCGGACTAATTTTGGACAGCAAGCTAAGCTGGAAACCAAACATCGTAGAGAGAGTAAAGAAAGCTACTATAGCGCTCTACTCCTGCAAAAATGCCATTGGAAAGAGATGGGGTATGGAGCCCCACATAGTACACTGGCTCTACGTCTCAGTGGTCAAACCTATACTGCTGTATGGGGTTGTTGTCTGGTGGCCAGCGTTAAAAATTATGGCCAACCTTAAACTATTGATGAAAGTCCAAAGAACGGCCTGCTTGTGTATAAGTGGAGCTCTCAGGAGCACACCTACTCAAGCTCTGGAGATTCTCTTTCATCTTACTCCCTTGGATATTGCGGCCGAGCAGCTTGCATCTTGCACAGCCATTCGGCTCAAATCCATATCTATGTGGACCTGTAATAATGCAGGGCACTCATCTATCCTATGCAACAGGGGTATTCCGGAAGCTACCGACTATGCTATTCCTTTGCCATCTGTTGAGATGAAATTCCAAACTGAGTTTCCCAACAGAGAGGACTGGGTGAACGAAACGGTTATGGACAATGAGGCGCTAAGCTTCTTCACGGATGGCTCAAAAAGGGATAGAGGGGTTGGCTGCGGGGTATTCTGTGAGGCACTAGGGGTTAACCTGTCTTTTCGTCTTCCCGACTTTTGCAGCGTTTTTCAAACTGAACTGATCGCGATAATGGAAGTCATGGACTGGTTGAAGTATAATGTAATATCTACGAGGGATATTCGCATTTTTACGGACAGCATGGCTGCTATTAAAACGCTACAATCATACTCCCTGACGTCGAAGGTAGCCCAGAACTGTCTGGCATCTTTAAATGAGATGGCTGATCAGTTCAACATCCGCTTGACGTGGGTGCCAGGGCATTTCAATATCGCAGGGAATGTAATGGCAGATGAGTTGGCCCGCAAGGGTACAGCACGCCTAATAAACCAAAGTAAGCGGGATATAAAAATACCGCTTGCTTCATGTAAACTGCTGCTTCTGGAAGAAGCTATAAAAGAAACGAACGTCAGATGGTCTAACGCCAGTTCGTGTGTAATAACCAGGCAGATCTGGCCTGGTCTTGACCGGTCTAGATCAGACCAACTGATATCGCTTCGACGACACCATATTGGTATAGTCGTAGGAGCTATAACGGGACATTGTCTCATTGGGATACATGCGAGCAGACTGGGTGTCCCAGCCCACGATTTCTGCCGCAGCTGTGGTGATGAGGAGGAGGAGGAAAACGTACTCCATCTGCTCTGCACCTGTCCTAGTCTAGCGTACAGCAGAACAAAATTTATGAGAACTTCCCCATTGAATGACCTCACGGATCTTAGTAAGATCGAGATCCGTGACTTTAAACGCTTCTTGGTGAGCTCAGGATAGTTTAGCGAGTGAAGGAGGAAACTCAAATGTGGTACAGCTACGGACCAATTTTGTGTCTATGCTAGTCCTTTAGGACGGCCACCCTTACCTAACCTAACCTAACCATTTCATCCAGTGTCGCTGGGGGCTGAAGAGCCTCTTACGGCATAAATCTTCTTAACATTTCTCAATATATGCTTCAGTTTGTCCATCTAGAACTTCTGAAGAATTTCTGGGTAGAAAGGAGAACGTTCAGGCTGTAAGTTAATCAAAGAGTAACCCATCCTTTTCGTTGATGTTTGTGCTTTCCCAGATTGTGTGATACGCATTTGCATCACAACCGAGTATCATGTCAATTCTACTTTTTTCTTCTTCGAGTCCCACCAAGTTAACCGGCGGAACTTCCTTGTCCCGGTATATATAGGGTGATTCCAGACAGATTTGACTGATGCCAACCTCCAGGCTGCTCTGTAGGATTATATTATTGTTAATCCAAGGTTCTGTTGTGAAGGGAGCACCACTTTCCTGGTTCGATTCTCTCTCAATGTTTCCGGCCTTTGGAGAGTACCTGTTTCATTTTTTGCTTTTTTATTAATTTAGACATATTATTCTCACGAGTTTTGAAGAAATTATTGGCAAAGCCTACTTACAACTAGAAGCCGCCTGGCATCCAGAGGGCAATGTGTATTATAGTTGGTTTCTAGTAGCTCCTTGATATAAAATGGTATTTCCGGAAATCATCCATACAGGTATCCGAGAAAACCATCAAATTTATATTGTAGATTATATTGTACGCAAACCCGATGCCTGGTGGAAAATGTGTGTTTGTTTTAAGTACTTATGTTTTCGTAAAAGTAGGGCTTTCCGAAATTTTTTTATATTATATGATCATAGAATACTAATATTGAGATATATTGCGTTTACAGTTGGCTGATTCTGGCCGCTATTCTAGTCATAGGAGAGTTTGTGGTAAAATAATTTAATTATGCACAATGTGCAAAATAATATATTGAACCACATACTCCATTTCTTAAAGTAAATATATGCGATAATCACGTCATAATTAATCTTGATAATAAATAAAAATAAAATTAATAATGTACGAGCTTTCCTATCACGACATATTTTACTATCGCACCAACTAAAAAACATAACAAAACCGCTGTCTACCCCCATCTATTGGAGAACATAAAAAAAATATAGTACAAGTTTTCAACAAATAATTTTGCGTTTCTTTTTTATTGGTTTCTCATGTTCTTCACTAGATGGTAGCAGTGCATTATGTGCTGTTTTATTTTATGGTTTGTAAATTGAAAAATGTGTATTGGATGCAAAAGGCGTTGACAAAAACTGTCGCGATAGTTGGATAGCAATATAAAATTCACTTTAACACGTCCTGCCAAACAAAACTCAGTCGATTATTGTTCATTTTCAACTGTTTAAGAGACAAATGTATATTGGCAAGTGCGACATTTTATTAATATGACTTTTATACAATTTAATGTACAACTGTCGCGATAGTATTTGTCAGCGCATTTTATTTGTATTCAATACACATTTTTCACAAAACGACTACTACCATCTAGTGAAAAATATCATGAACTTAAACTAAGCACATACACAAGTATATTGAGCAAATAACAAACAAACAAAAACAATTGTTCATTGAATATGATGTAGAAAGCTTAAAATATATTACTTTTTATGTTCTCCAATAGATCGGTGTTCACAGCGGTTTGTAATTTTTTAATTGGTGCGATAGTAAAATATGTCGTGATAGGAAAGCTCGTACGTTATTATTTATTTTATTTGTATTTATTATGAAGATTAAATAGTTGGACAGTTAAAATTGTATGTTAATACGGATATTAAACTAAAAAGGGCTCAGAAATGTGGCGAAGCTGGGGTAGAATCAGGATAACAAAAATCGGTATTGAACTCTACGCACAGCAACAAGCCACAATAGTTAAGTAACTCGCGCAAAATTGTCGCCAATATAATTCAAGGAGATTTCAAAGTAACAATCATGGCATGGCAAGCTCTAGATTATGTGGGAAATAATAATGGCGGTCGGCTCATTGATTATCATGAATCACAAATCAGCCAGAAGATTTCTCAGATTTCGGAAAGTGGTTGTAAAGTCTCTATGCCTCGGTATATAAATCGAAATATTTCGAGAAGCTTTGTTTCAGGTTGTTACTAAGAAGAGATTTGCCTTTTTTAAATTGTACACGATATGAGAGGTGATTGACTCTAGGTGGCAGATGGTACATTTCATTACTATTGTTCTGGTTATGCGAATGATATAACAAATCGAATTTAAATGTTAATCATAATACCTATTCGGAATATAGTAGTTTTGTTTAGAAGCTTCTTTATATAAAACAAATTAATTCTTTCAAAACAAATTAATCTTTATAACGTGTTTTTGATCCAATATGCGTTAATAGCTGGGTGAGCTCATAAATTGATATTTTGCTATCAAAATTATTCATAAATTTTTAGATGACTTATAGAATATAGAATATATTGTTGCCATGATTCCCAAACATGCATATCTGCTTCTCATACATAAGATCAAGATGCATCGTTCGTCTCAAAGCGCGCATGTCAATATCGTAAATTATTGTCGAAATAAAATAAACATTTAATTATTGTTTTTATATTTTTTTTTTTTTGGTAAGACGAGACCGGGTATCAACCAACTAACAATATACACATGTTGTCAATGTCATTAAGAATGCAAATATTTGCGTTTGCAATTTCGTCCCAAAATATGCATGCAGTCAATGAATCTTCGTTTTGATTTTAGACAACAAAACAAGCATTTGCATATAATGTTATCATGCAGTACAAAAACAACAAAAAAGTTGATGCTTTTCTGGACTCGTATTCTGGACATTCCTGTAATAACATTTATATCAACAAACGATTAAAGTTCTAACAATTCAAGTTTTTGGTTTGGTTTGGTTTTTGGTGGCTTACAAAAAAAAAAGAAGCAATTAATTTGAATTCTTGTTGAAAAGAATCGCACCATAAGCGTGTGATATCGATCTCATTTCAAGGTTACCGGGGTAATGTTGTCTTTCGAAATTTCTAAATCTTTCATTCATTGGATTATCGTGACTGAGTACAGATCACAAGAATTTAATTAATTTTAAACCAAGTATTTTATCTGCCGAAATTAAAAATTTCCATTGCACGCTCAAAGATGATCTCCAAAGTAAGATAAATTTAATTAATTTAATTTTTTTTTGGTTGCATATTTTTTGTGTTATATCCCCAGATTATCTTGTTCACATGTTTAGCTGTCACTTTAATTAATGCATTGCCGATGACAAAATACACCGATGGCAAATCGGCTGAGGTATTAACGTACAACTATAAGCCGACCGATAATGGGGGATACTCATTTGAGTATAGCACAAGCGATGGACAGCATCGTCATGAGGAGGCAGTACTTCAACAACCGGCCGATCCTGAGATGGAATCGTTCCTGGCGATCGATGGTGTTTATTCATATATTGGGGCCGATGGTAATAAATATACGGTTGTGTATCACGCGGATGATAATGGTTACCATCCAGTTAGTAGTAATGTTGAATTGGCTGGAACATTCTAGAGATTTGTGATTTTTGTTTTGTTTACATTTTACTCGTAATTATATCCAGATTGAATAAATAAGGGAGCGATCTTTTTATTTTTTTTTTGTTGTTATGTGATGCAAATTGTTGTTTGTGTTATTATTTTATATATTCGGAATTTATTTTGTGAATTTTTGTGGCAAAACGACTCGCGGCATTAATTAGATATTATTATGTATATGTCCAACCCTATTTTTTGTACGCGCTATATATAATAACATCGGTGAAGGATCTTGGGATCATTAAAATTGTTGTGAATTTCAAAACGAAATAAATACGAAAATTATTCAAAAATATATTTATAAATGAAATAATAAGAAACAACGACGAAGAACAAATCATTAAAATGCATCTTTTTTCTACATATTACAAAAAAAAAAAAAGAAAAGAAAAGAATTCTACATATACCTAACCGCGATGGAATGATAAAAGTTATAAATATTATTTCGTTGGAATTTCATCACATATATAGTTGTATAACAATAACAATAATGTAACAAGGTTGCCCATAAGATGAGTATAAATCAAATAATATTTCGCGCAACACCCCGCTAATAGCGAACGATACGATCACCCACGTAATTTGCTTTGAAGTGTACACACATATATGATTTATTTAATATATGAACTTTACATGTGTCATGTGCGCGGACAATTTAATTTCTGACATAAATAAAACAGTGCGAACCAGGATGTTATGCCGCTGTGGATTTGTATGAATACTAATTATAATAATCTGTCGTCGGCACGGTTTTATTTATAATTTTGGTGTCAAAACCTCGATTTATTATATCACTTGCGCTTTTTAATTTACGCACAGACCGCGGAAACATTGGAATTTATGATGACTTCACATGTCTTATAGAAGAATACTTCGGATACCCAATGTTGCTCGTTTTCCTATCCGGTGCGTAAATGAATAAATCACTTGGGTTTCTTACTCTGGAGCACGCAACATACAATTGTCTATGAAGTGACTGGTCTTGTGCTTTATTGATTGTTATCGCGAATGCAAGTCATCTCAGTGGGAGTCATTGGAATTTTGGGCAATACATCATCTCCTTTATATTTTCCGGGTATTATTGCCGCTTCAATCAATTGTTGTTCAACTTTTCGTGCCAATGCACGGCGTGGTGTATTTATGTTTATCAGCAAAATAATGGGGGCGCCAATTTTTATTTGTAATCGGTGTGGTGAGCCTGGCAAATCGATTGAATTCAAAAATTCAAATGGATAAAATGTCACTAATACTAACAGATTTTAAGCGCCATTACTGGCCCCTTACTATATCAACAATTTGGTTCCAACGGTTTTGATCCTGAGCATGGTTTTCATACTGTCTTAGATAATATGAAGACGCTACGTCATTCTCTACATTGTGAAGCCATCGTCGCCTGCAACGGCATTTACGCCTACCATATGGTGGCTCTCGTTTCAGAGATCGCTGCACAATTCGTTATGGATCAGCACGCAGAATATGACCGAGCCAGCGTATTATTTCATGTACAATATCGGGGATCTTCATCAGATCTTTGATCTCGATTTTGTACAGAGTTCGGTAAATGTAAGGAGTCATCTTTCGGACTCATTAGTTAGCGCCCAGCTTTCACATCCAAACATAATAACGAACTTGATAGGTGTTTAGATTTTATCAGTGGCCTTATAGGATACAAACCTCATCCACACTGTTATTGAGAGTGATAAGAGAGCTTACATATTACAACCTCCTCACTCTCTCAAATGTGTAGTGGTCACTACTAAAATCTGGCGTGCCACTGTTCCTATAACCAGAGATCATGGATTTGGTTTTGGTTCATTGATCTGTAGTCCAACTGAAGCTGAAATCCTACAAGCGGATCAAGTATTTCCTTTACTCCATTACTATTCAGTCCAAACACTCATATGTCATCTGCATATGAAAGCAACTGGTTGGATTGGTTTTCAGTTTTATGAAAGATGCACTCCAACATGAGATTGAATAGCGTCGGGGACAAACCATCGCCCTGCGATCACCCGAGTTATCTGCTTAAATTATCGATGCTCTGTTCTCAACTTTAAGAATGAGAATTATTAGAAGATATAGCACTCGGCCGCGACATGCCTTTCTTGAAGATAGGTCATATCGCAGCCACTTTCCATTCGTCAGGCATAACTTCGGCTCGCCATACGTGGAGAGGTTTCCATCACGGTCCCGAATGGCGGTTGACGCAGGCCTTAAAGTATGGTGCAATTCAGTAACTACGCAAACTGCGCTCATTGCTTAGTTGTTGCACTTTGAGAACCTCGGTTTTCCACCATCCTTACTTCTTCCGTTTATAAATCTGCTTAGCTGCTTTCGTAGTAAGATCATCCTTGATTTCCTCGCGATTGTGAGACGTTGTTGCACTTCACTATGGGCTATGTTTTGTTGCTCGCCTGCAAGACGATACTCGTCATTAAACCAATCATTCTTCTGTCTGACTTTCACATGTTTGTTGAGCAGCACTGACAACCGAAGCTTTTAGTACCTCCCATACAGAGTTCACCCAGTTAATGTTGTCGCTGACAAGATTCTGGTATCGTTTCTTTTGATATCCATTTATCATACCTCCAGACTTGTACGAAAACTTCCATTGTACTGACCAAATGATGGTCGCTGTCTACGTGTTTTGTTGCTCACCGATAAGTTCTCACATCATGCACAATCCGAGCCTGGCGTTTAGGAACTAATTCATGGTCAATGCGGGAAGTTCCACGAGGATGGGTCCATATCTCTAGTAGTATCTGTTTATGAGGGAAAAACGTGCTTGCTACTCCATAAGATCGTACATCATTCATATAGAGTGTTATGTCTGGAGACGGCTTGTTTTGAAGTGTTTTGTCATTGGTTATCATCAGAAAATTAGTTTAGTCGAAGCATCTATAGTGATATAAAGTTATATCAAAACACTTTAAAACATGCCTTCTCCAGACAACATAACATGCTAAAGCTAAAACTAGTCGTATCCAGACATAATTTCCCAGGCTGGCGACCTGGTTTAACTTCTTCTATCAGTATCACAAAAAATTTGTTAGATCGCGTAAAAACAAAGCAATCTATCTCCACTCTTCTATATAACTTTGACAGTACATACGGTCGTTCAGTTCCTAATAACAAAACTATAATGCACGGAGCAGTTAAAAGTTCGAAAGATCGAATCGGCCGCACAATCAGCTAAAGGACAATGCTGTCCCAGAACTCAAGCAAGGATATTTAAAAAATGTTTAAGGCAATTAGGTTAAAGATTTCGTTTGGTGATCGGACTCAATGGCCATTGTAATGAACTATAGCTAACTGTAAAAAAATTTAATCATCAACTTATTTACATTTTCCGCGGTACAATTTGTAGTACTAGACTTGTATATAAGCGGCTAATATCAGTAGTGCGACTTTTCATTTTTTTATTGCTCAATTTGTTCAGCTTTGTTTGACCGACCGATTTACAACTTTGCTTAACAGACCGCCCCTCATATGTGTATGATCAATATTCGAGTTGCCCTTATGGGAATTTGTACTAGGCTGGTTTTCTTCGTTAATAACGAAGAGGCCACTTCGTGCTATAAAGTGTTCAACGAGTGCTCCTTTCCCATTAGTGTCCTTGTTAGTATATATCAGTTGCTTCTCTATCAAACATGTCCCACTTTTGCATTCTGCATATTCAGACACATTTTCCATCGACAAGTACTTTTGTCTTTAACTGTCATAAACAGTTTTATGTATCGATGAGCGCAGGTCGAACGCCCAGTTTCATTCCTTGAAACAAGCGCACTTAGCGTCTTCGGTCTTTCTTGGGCATGTCTTTTGTTCGTAACCACTTTCACAGCAATGACCACGTATACGGTCTTGTTTATAGTAGTGCTTTACGTATGGCATTTATATAGCACCTTGTATCCCTGTAAAAGTGTGGACCAGCCCAGATACAATCTGCGGTTCCTAACTAAGATATTTCTAGCTGCTGATTGCACCTCAACCACCCAATTGACAAAATGGTCATCTTTTGGTCCAGTCTTGAAACAGCGTTTCATGTGCTTGATTTTTTCCGTTCGGGCAACGTCGTAAATGATAACTCTTGGCAAATGCTTTTCTGGTAGCGATGCTATCAGTCCGGCATTTTTAAGTTCCTCATTTAGTAGGAAGAATTCAAGGTCTTCCTTTTTCTTGACGATTTCCCGTAGCTTCTGCCGTCTCTCGACCAGTCATTGTTTTTACAGTGAAAACTTTGGACGGTTGCCATTGGGTTTTTCGTGGTTTACTTGCCGCAACTAGGACAGGCGCCTGAATTATCGCACTCTTCAAAGTTTGAGCGTACGGTACTTTTTTCTCGGATTCTGCAAGCCGAACCTTAAGGCGGGCAACTTCAAGGTTCATCAGATGGCCACCGTCTACTGCCGCGTTTAGGCTGCAGTCTTGGATCTTTGCTCTTTCAGCAATATTCAGTTTAGAGATCAATTTGATCTCTGATGCAGCCGACTGAGTCGACTTCCTCCAACTCGTCATTTGTATACGTGCTCGCTTATACATCGTCACTGATTTTCGATCCACATTTCCCACCGCCTTCTATCTACAGACTGCGGAGATTTGCACTGGGGATCCACCCCATGAGGGTCATGCAGAGATTGAAACGAAACCGCCCACCTGGAGTGAACCCTATTAATTCGGAGCTCTTGATATTCGTAGGGAATACTTTGTGGAATTGTTTTTTCGAACTTATTCGATTATGCCTGATGAATGGAAAGTGGCCGCATTATGCCCTATAATCAAGAAGGGAGACCGCTTGGAGTGTGCGAATTAACGAGATTTAGCTCTACTTTGCACAGCATACAAGTTACTGTTCTACATTATATTGGATAGAGTGATTGACTATCAAAGATGATTCCATTTGATTCGATCAGTCTCTGATCAGGTCTTGTCGGTGCAGATGATTCTATCTAAATATTATGGACGGCCATCCCAGTACATCAGGTGTTCCTGGATTTCCGACTGGCCTATGACTCGGATCAATCGAGAGTTTGCGGTCTGCCCTGTAATACCTAAGAATGCCAATAAAGTTGGTACCATTGTGTAAAATGACCGTGATGCAGTCTCAAAATGAACTGCGAAATAGTCAGGAGAGCCTTGAGCCCCAGAACATTTAGAGATTATAAAAAATAAAAAAAAATAAAGTTGAGAACAGGCTATCGAGTGTTCCGCAGGGAGATGCTATGTTTTAAGCTTCTGTTGAACTCTAGATCAATGAGTTCAAAAGCAAATACATAATCTCTGGTTTTAGGGCTAATGGCACACTAGATTTTAGTAGTAGTCACTACACGTTTGAGAGAGTGAGAAGGCTCAACTATTTGGTTGATTTCGTTGAACGATTAATTGATTTCAAAACAGTTATATCCTTAAATTATGCCGATAATTGCAGATCTTTTTCTTTCAAACACATTTCTGCTCACTTCCGAAAGGTACACAAATACACTTGTTATAGAATGCAGACATACAACATATATTACGGATTACGATAATTACATCAGATTAATTTGTAAATATAATAATTCATCTGTGGCTAATTAATAAACGCCTTCGCGTATTCAAAAATTGAAAAAAAACTGGAATTGATAAATTGCATGTCATAAATCATCGCAAAGATCAAAATCGCAGAGATTACGCAGACTCAAATTTTTTTAAAAATTGAATTCATGTTCCGCCTCCCGTATGGATGTTAAACTATCTATTTGATCGAAAGGATACGAAGGAGGGTTATGATTAATTATAAAATGTAATTTTGGGTATAACAAAATGTTAGGCATCAAAAATGACTAATCTCTTTTAATGGATGAGGAACACAATGAGAGAAACTGGGTAGCGAGTATCACTTTTTCATCATGTTACCTAAATATACTAAAACCAAATTAATGAATGTCTCGGGAGGAATTCTTTTTACAAAATATCACACATTTTTATTTATTTACTTATCGATTTCTTCTTATTTTTTACATTCGATATTCAATTTGGCGTATATACGGTTAATCAACTTAAGATGAAGACGTTCGATAAATTTATATATTTGAATAATTTGAATAACAATTCCATTGGTGTTTTTTGATCATTAAATCAAGACAGGTATTATTGCGTTGATCTTGAAAAATTTCATTTTAATTAAATCAATTAATTCGCCTCCTTCGTTATTTTAGTTCTGTTCATTTTTTGTGCAATTACTAATGATGTCATGGTGTGATGACGAAAAGTAAAAGTGAGTTCAATACCACTTGCGATTTACGCTAGTATCCAATAGATGGCCAACTATTGTACGTTCTTTAAGCAAAGTGTTTTCTTTATATTTTTTATATGTAAAATGCGATCATCACACATAATCTTGACCTTCGAAGATTTCGTTTAAATTGGTTGTTTATGATAATGAGAATATTTTATTACAGCGCAGCGCATCGATTAGAATTTATAATTTATTTCTGCGCGCTGTTTGCTCGTATATAGCAAACTATATAGAGTTACATAATACTTAATAGTTTTGTCGGGATCTATCTATAGTGCCTATCTTGAATTTAAATCTTCATAGATAATAAATTTTGTGTGCTTATAGAGAGAGAGATGATGATGAATCGTATGCTATATATACTCGTTTGTAGATCTGCGTGTATTTTTGCGCCACATCAAATCTTTGTACGTTATATACGATGCGATGACGCCGCGAAACGATATATAAGGTTAGAGACTTTGAATTATATGAATTTACATAAACTAAGTTGTTGTCAATTTGATGGGATATTTAATGTCGGTTTTTATTATTTTGGGAAAAAATTTGTTCGCAAGAAAAAATTAATCATAATTGTGACTGGGAACTCAAATTGATTAGATTAAAAAAATTCTGATCGGAATTAGTCATAATATAGACTTAGTTTACTTCTTAATCAAAACACACTCGAAGTTGGCCTCTAAGTTCAGCTAAATAAATCGCCGCAGGATCTGATTATATGTGCACACTTGTTGCATTGTTCGTATAGGCCAAGCACAACGGCCTTGTAATTTTTCTTTGGTAAATTAAATTTAACATTTACATACGACGTGTTGAATGAATTTAAATCAAGTTTGTAAACAAAAAATTCTTATGCAAGTTGCGTGATTTGATCTATTAATCATGAATTACCGGCGATATTTTTTGAAATTTATTGTTTAATCGCTTTCATTAATCAAAGAGTCTGTAAGTGGGCGCCGGCACTATATGTGTGCAAAGGTAAATGACAAGATTTGAAGTTTATTTGGGTTTTAAAAAACAAACCGTCATTGGTATTTTAGAATTACCGTACTTGATGTGTTTGTTTTCAAAATTAAAGAGTTCCTTCTTATGTATACTAACTCAGCTTCTTTCTGTGATTTTAGCAATTTTAAAGCAGTTCAAGAATAATTTGGTTTTAGATTGGAATAATATTTGATCAAGAGTAGAAAGTAGTAAACGATAAATTTCAAATTGAAAAATATTAAATGATGAACTGTATATATCAGTACATATTTGCCTCGGCACAACAAAAACCACAGTTCTCAATCAAACATCCAGGAGAAATGGCAAGCTATCCAGTCAGCAGTAACAACCGCAGCGGAAATTAGAATTGGAAGAAAACCACCAAGATCATGCATAATGACTGGTTCGACGTCAGCTCGGCGAAGATAAACGAAAACTACGTGAAACATAACTAGCCCGTAAACGCACTTAAACAGAATATTTGATTGCGCCAGAGATGAATCAGCCAAACTACTTCGTCAAAAGAAGCGAGAATATATGAGGACCTGCATCGAAACCATCAGCATCGAAGCGGAAAATTGGAAACTCGAGAGACTGTTGTGCCAACGCCAGAAGTCGTGGATGATGATGTTCTCTCAGTTTCGCAAACCCACTTCTAAAATCTACTAAATCGGACTGACAAACTGGCTCCTCCACGCCTCCTGGCCTCGACGGAATCCCCACAGAAGTGCAGACTGTCTCAAATGTGAAAACTACTCCCCACGCCGATAATATTATCGGTGACTACCAATGTGGTTTTCGCCCCAACCGATCAACAGCTGATCAATGTTTCACACTATACGTATGATCTTGGAAAAATGTTGGGAGTACAACCTATAATCATTCACCAACTTGACATAGACTTTCAACGGGCATATGATAGCATAAATCGCGAATACCTTTGAGCCGTGCTCATATGTCTAGGGATTCCAGAGAAATTTGTGTGCCTGTATCGGCTAACAACATCTGGCCCGCTGTGTAAACTCGTAGTGGATGGGACAGTTTCTAACCCCTTCGTAATAACATAAAAATTTGAATTAAGAATCAACAGCAACATAACAATATGGTTATCAACACCTAGGAGCATCCCTATGGTTAATCTCGGATAAAACGCCTATACAGCTTCGATAACTTGGAGGACTTTAAATATCTCGGCTCTATTGTAACATCTACAAATGATATTCAGGAAGATATAAAACCTCATATAGCTGTCGCACATCGAGCCCTCTTAAAGCACTTATAAGACCGGTGCTAACTTGGTCCTATTAAAGTTGCAAACAACGAATATTGTATTCGAATGAATCACGAGATTAAGTATCTTCTTAGAGGCTGCGATGTCATCGGATTTATTAAATCAAGCCGAGTAAGATGGTTCGCCACGTTGAAAGGTCCCCATCACCGTATGATAAAAAACGCGTTCCATCAACTGCCAGTCGGCGTACGCCGTAGGGGAAGGCAATTGGAGGACTAAATCTCTTCATGGGATGTGAATACCAGAAAGAGAGAGAGAGAGATGAAAAACTGAACAA
Source organism: Tipula unca (assembly GCA_951394425.1). Lineage (NCBI taxonomy): Eukaryota > Metazoa > Arthropoda > Insecta > Diptera > Tipulidae > Tipula > Tipula unca. The sequence goes on along the minus strand of OX596382.1, from coordinate 180,807,162 downwards.
AAAAGATAAACCACATGGGTTACTGACACTACAAGGCTCCGCGTGAATCACAAAAATGTCCCATTTACACCAGATGGGATTAATCCAAGAGGCACACAATACCAGCTTTTGGCGCATCAGAAACTATTCACCTATAGTCCATGAAAATTGGATCTAGTCTTTTAATTGAGGACACGATCGATAATTAGTTGTCGAACACCTCGCAATTTTAGAGGTCTCGATATACATAGAGGGATTTTTTTTAAAATGATTAATCGTATATTGGAACCAAAAATTAAAAAAGTTACATGCAACTCTGTATTTGTTTAGCATTGAGCATATTATAATAGGATCCAGAAAGCAGCAGCTCCAACGTTTAATGCGTATCTAATATGTTCAGGATGCGGGCCTCATATTGGATGTACAAGGTTCTGCGTGAAAAACAAAATTAATACTTTAGAAAAAATGTATTGACTCCAGATTAAATGTTGTCTGCGAGAAATGGAATAAGATGCACCAGTGCTCCAGTTACCAAAGTGGCTGTTCATCCCATAAATTAATAACACATCTATAGTGAACCTAGATGACGATAGCCAGTTGGACGAGTCTGAAGATAAATATTATACCTACTTCGAACTACTTCGAAAAACAAACCTGGCTGCTGGAAATACAACTGTGAATTTTGAACGATACTCTAGAGGACCAATCAAGAATTACAAATATTGAAATTAAGCTCCCGACAATTAATTTACCTGCATTCTAAGGCCAAGTAATGCTCGACTCCACTGTGCAATCATGTACATCTCTGCCAAAAGCAATCCCTGAAAATACAAATCAAGTTAAAGTATTGGGGTTACAATGGCAACCAACGACTGACACTTTTACATACCACATCAACCTCGAACAAGCAGTACCAACAAATAAAAGAGCGATATTGTACGAAGCTATCCGCATCTTCGATCCATTAATACTGCTAGCACCATTTGTTGTTAAAATTAATTTTTTTTTATCAAATGTTGTGGTTATTGAAGTTGGGATGGGATGACGAACTGCCAATGAAAGTTGGGGGTAACTGGATGAAAATAAGAAATGAAATAACAGAAATTTTAACTCTGAAAATACCTCGATGGCTATTTACATGAACGATGCAGAATATCAATTACACGGATTCCGCGATTGAAACTGCGTTCTCAGCGGCATTTTACCTGGGCATAGTTTATATCGGCTAAATGGTCACTACCTTGATAGCAGCGAATACAAAGGTTACTCCGATAAAGAATACATCATTACCACATTTGTGGTCACTGCGACGACAATGGGCATGACCAAAAATCATGTACGAAAAAGAGTGAAACCGATAAATGCTCTTCTTGCCGTAAGGCAAAAAAAAAGCGAAATGTCTATGATAGTTAAAAATAAAAATAATTATCGATTGAAGATCGCCCAACTGAATATGGAAAATGCTAAAGCAGTTGGGTACGAGATTAGACAATCTATTGAAAAAGAAGCAATCGGTATACTCTGAATGGGGTCACAGGGGGGAATGACCACGTCCACAAGGATGACTGTGTGTGTGTGTCGAAGTGAGATCTAATATAGGAAAGTTTTACTTGGTCAGTATTTAATTCCAATATTCAGACGATCCAGTGGAATATGATAATAAACTCGACATAATCTTGGATGGTCTAAAAGACCATCCTATTATCATTACTGGCGACTTCAATGCAAAGTCTAAACTTTGGCACAATAAGGACGCAAACGAGAGAGGAGTCCTCGTTGAAGAATTCATTGCAAGAAGTAATCTATTCGTTATAAACGAAGAAGGGCAGCCAAGTACATATTCCCACAATGGAGAGTCAAATATTGATTTCACTCTCATGACGGGCGATCTGTTAAGAAAAATTTTAAGTTGGTCCGTCCATAAAAATTGGACATCAAGTGACCACAGAGAGTAATCGTATCAAGAAGTAAAGTTGCGCGAGATATCAAAAACATAAAAATCCCGATTCTCGGGAAACCAAAAGGCTTAATTATGTGGCACACCGTAAGGCGTAATTCAAGAATATTAGAGACAAAAGCCAAATGAGCCTAAATGAGTTCATAACGGAGCATGGAAATTCTGAACTGTGGGGCTTTGTCTATAAATTTAGCACAGACAAATTGAAAACGATTGAGGTACTAAGTACCCTGGTGAGCGGTAGTGGACTAACAACAATCTGTTGGGAGGATACTACAAAATGCTTGTTCAACACCTTATACTACCCGACGACTATGAGGAAAATGACTCTCAACTACACCAAACGTGAGCCACTTCAGTGATGAAGAGGTCACTATGGCTATCATGTCTATGAAAGCTGGTAAGGTGCCAGGCCTAGACAACATCGAGGTCGAAGTAATACAACGTGATTGGCCTATTGTAGGGCCCTGTACGAACTTTATGAATACTTGTCTTAGTAAAGGAATATGCCCCAAAGCATGAAACTGGTAAATTAGTTATCATTAGAAAAACTGGAGATAGGTATCAAACCGATCCCAAATCTTATCGACCAATCATGCTGTTGCCTGTCCTTGGTAAACTACTCGAAAAGTTAATTGCTGGCAGGTTAATGGATATATTTCATAGAACTGGTACCTATAGTGACAAACAGTTTGGCTTCAGAGAAAATAGATCCACAGAGGACGCAATTACCAAATTGATCAATATGGCCAAAGAGTCGGACCAAAAGTACAATCTGGAAATATTCCTAGATGTATCTGACACGCTCGACAACCTGTGGTGGCCCAGCATTATGTTGGATCTAAAGAGATTCAATTGCCCACACAATCTCTATAGCATCCTAAACAACTATTTTTCTGAAAGGAAAAGAAAGCCACTGTTATTTCAAGTCATGGCACACTTGAAAAAGCGGTCAACAAAGGATGTCCGCAAGGTTCCATCCTTATCCACATCTTTGGAAAATTGTCTTCAACGGAAGTACGAACCAGGAAGTCAACGGAGTAGCATTCGCGGATGATAAGGTGATGCTTTTTGTTGGGAATTCAAGACAAAGTATTCAAGAAAAAACGCAACTAGCCATAGACAGGATGGTAGACTAGTGCAAAGGCTACAAAATGGAGCTATCCTCTGAAAAGACAGTCATGATCCAACTTAAAGGTTCACTGGACATTAGGAGACCATCAATGGTTTCCGTAAATAGCCAAAGAATTAAGATGGTGAAAACTGTCAAATGGCTGGGAATTGACTTCGATGAACGACTTGGAGTCACTTCACATGTCAAAAGGACGAGTATGCGCCTCCTCGATGGCAAGGACGGTAACAAGGCAACCTGGCTAAGCATACCGATATAGTAGAAATTTCTTCAAAAAATTTTAAGTCCGCATTGGAGTTGTTAAAGGAACGACCTCATGGGAACAGCTTCTTCGTATCAAAGCGACAAATTAAATGATTTGATTTTGATTGACATTAACCAAAAAACATTCTTGAAGAATTGTTAAATATGCGGAGGGTGGGTGACTCTGAAGTTCGTTTACCAAAGGTAAATATTCCTGCATTTTCTGGGCGATACTCGGACTTTCCATCATTCAAAGATTTGTTTGAGGCTTCGGTACACAGCAATCCAAAAATTCCGAAAGTTCACAAACTCCAATATTTGAAAAGTCTTCTTAAAGATGAAGCGGCTCAATTAGTAAAACGTTTTGAGATAACCGAAAACAACTACACTGAGGCTTGGGACAAAATCAAAATGTGATACGAGAGAAAAAACCAGGTCATGAAGCAGCTTCTTCATCAATTCATCCACCAACCGCGAGTTAAAGAGGGATCATCCAAGCAGTTAAGGCAATTAAGCGACACCAAAGATGCTGAGTCTCGGGATCTCTGAATGATTCATCTATTACTTGAGAAACTGGACGAAGAGACAAAATTGTTTTGGGCGTACTTCAATAACGACGAGTTCCCCGAATTCGATGCACTTATAAAGTTTTGGAGAAACGTATCCAGGCTTGGGAAAATTGTACGACACACAGTAATAAAGAACCATCCAGTAATAAAGGTAGAATTCAGGTGAAAGCAATGCAGCCCTCAGTAGCTACTACAAGGGTCTGTCTCAACTGCGCCACGGAACATTGTCTATATGAATGTCCTGAGTTTAAGAACCTAACTGTCGGCCAAAGACGTGAATTTATCGCTGAAAAGCGATGTTGTTTATCAACTGTCTCAGCAAAACCCACTTTTCAACAGTATGTCGCTCTAAGTGGAGATGTGGTTTATGTATAAAGGCGCGACACCACACATTGTTACATTAGGCGAATCGCTGCAGAGAAGAAGCGATGTCTATACCGAATGATCGTGAGCAGTCTTCTGTGAGTGATGTTAATGCTCAAAGTTCGGGTGATATTAAGACAAGTATGAGTGTGAGCGAGCGCTTCAGTCTCCGTGCGTTATTACAATAACGCAATAATTTGCGATACTTTCGGAGAATCTATGTTCAATGCCGTCTATTGTTGGGCTCAGGTTCACAGGTGTCGTTAATCTCTGATTTGTGTGCCCAGCGACTACGACTTAAGAGAAGACACGAGAATATTATTTTCCAGCACTGGAATCCAAACAAAGGGAACAACAGAAATAGAAGTTCACTCTCGACTTCAAGTGATATAGATGTTCTCGTTGGAGCCGACGTGTTCTTCCAAATTTTAAGAGAAGGCCAAGTGCAGAATATCAGTAGATCCGGGCACCTATTGGCACAAAATACTATGTTCGGTTGGGTGATATCAGGAGGTTCTGCGACGAGTGCCGAAATCAGGTATGGGTTAGCGTTAACTTTGATAGTCAATTTAGAAGAAAATATTGACGAAACGCTTCGAAAGTTTTGGCCTTTTGGGAAATCGACGAACCAAAGAAGCAACAACATTACACCCCTGACGAAATAGCATGCGAGAAAGACTTTTCCTCATCGTTTTCACGTGGTAATTCTGGAAGATACCCGGTACAACTTCCATTTAAGGAAGACACTGCAAAATTAGGCAACTCTTACAAAGCTGCTCTTCGAGGTTCTACAACTTGGAGAAAAGGCTGAATTTAAATCCAAAACTGAAAACAGAGTACAAATTATTTATGGATGAGTACATACAATTGAGGCATATGAAGAGAATTGAGGCAAATGAGGTTTATGTACGTGATGACGAATGCCACATCATGCTGTGGTAAGAGAAGATAAAGAAACGACCGAAGTAAGAGTTGTTTTTGATGGCTCTTCAATGTCATCGAGTGGTGTTTCATTAAATTAACAATTGCGAGTAGGACCAACCATACAGCCGACATTGTGGGATATATTTACGAGATTTCGGGTTTACAAATTTGCGATGACCGCGGATATTGAAAAAATGTTCGGCAGAGAATCATCAAAACTATCAGCGTACCTTATGGCGACCAAACTCAAATCATGAAGTGGGTTTTCTTAAAGTGGCCGAATGCGAGCGAAAACAAGCCAACAAATCATGGCAAACCTACCAGCAGAGAGAATCAACCCATCCAGACCCTTTAGCAAATGCGGCGTGGTATTTGCGGGGCCTATTACGATAGCAAGTAAACGAGGAAGAGGAGCAAAACGAATCAAGGCGACTTATCCACCGAAGCATTTATTGCAACGCTTAGAAGATTTTCAGCGAGAAGAGGGGTTCCTGGTCATCTATTTAGCGATAACGGGACCAATTTTTTGGGAGGCAAAAGAAAACTGGATGAACTTACCAAAATCTTATACGCAGAGGACTTCAAAGTAGCGGTTTTGGAATATTTATCGAATATGGGCATAAATTGGAACAACATTCCTCCACAGCTATATCCACCATATCACAACCGGACATTACTGAAGTATCGTACAATAGATTATCAAACTGGAATGTCATCCAATGAATGACACAACTTATTTTGGAAGAGATGGTACTCGCGACCCCTTTATATGCAAAGAACTGAACTTTTTATAATGTACATGAATTATTTATGGACACCTACTCGAATATACAATAAAATCATTGATTTTAAAAACTCGTTATGTTTACAAACTATACATTTCAAATTAAATTCTTTTTCAATGTTTCATTATAATTAATTATAGGAATGAATTAAAATTAAAAAAAAAAAAAAATACACAAAAATCCAGCGCGGATATTATTGCATTGCATATGCGCCCATAAAATAGCAACAACATGAAATTTTATTGGCGGTTAAATATTTTTATTTAATTTATTTTTTATTTTTTTGGAGACACACAAAACCACAAAAAACCATTTAATCGCTATTTATCTCAGTTTTGTCTTTTGTTGACCGTAGTCTTAATTTTAACGTACATATATAGCTCGCCCATAAGATTCTGCACACACCACTTGACATAATATATCGATTTTTTGACCGCGGAATAAATAAATATTATAAAATTGCAGGCCCAGGCAAACAGTCTAATAAATAAGCAAATAAACGTAATAACAATAATAATAACGATAATATATGTGTTTATTTGGCACTTACGTATATATATACCAAGCAAGAGTGGTTGCATATTGCGTGGATGCTGCGGAATTTTTTTTTCTCTTTTAACAATAACACACAGGTTGTTATCGAAACCTTTACTTTCAAAACCCATTTGGGACATGTTTATTGTTCCTCAATTAGCGTCCAGTCGATAATTAAAATTATTTCAGTGTAAAAGTGTAATTGTTATGCGGTGCGAGATCGAAAGTGGTATGTTTTTATAGCTCATGCGCCTTTAAATGGTCTGCTAACCTTGAATGCTCACTAATTTATAATAATTATCGTGGTTTTATGAGGCCTGGGAATAGATACGCACGTTATGCGATTATGGTTACATTAATGGTGTGACACAATCAAAATTTATGTATACATATATAAGGCGGACAACAAAGTGATTCATTGTTATATGGGTATACTGAGCGCATTTTATTGTTACGAAGCTCAGTTAAATTGCAATCCATTTATATACAGGGAAACCTCGATTTACGTATTCCCTATTTACGTTTTTTTCGATTAACGTTCCAATAAATTTTTTTTCTCATTATTCAATTTCTACGTTTTACGTTGTATCGATTTTTTATTCTAATTTTGAATTTGGTAACACTATTTCACGTTTGTAACTGGTTACATCGCAATCCAGATGGGGCTACCGATTACAACGGTACGACTATTACACCATGTGGTGTACTAGGCGAAAACTCGGCACTAAACAACTGGGCCGGGTTAAGGTGTTAACCGTACCGTGCTGATAACCGGCCAGGCTGGGGGCCCAGTCTCTAACGGTGTATCCGGATACTTGGCGTCCTCCGGATCATGTAGCCTTACCTGTGCATTGCGGATCTCTGCACAGGTGGACCTCCTTTCTCCGCTACTCGTGGGCACTATTATGGTAAATCAAAACAGTAAACATAAAGTGACCGGTGCTCTTAAAAAAACGGAATCTAGTATTAGGGAGACATCGGCCTTTAGGCCCGCTCTCCAAAGTGCAATTAGGGGCATAATACCAAATGAGGCAGCCCCTCAAAACCAAAGGGCAAAGGCGCATGATCTCTAAGATCTGCAACATTCCGTTGGAGCAGAGAACGGATAGAGACAAGGATACGCTTGCGTGGGCAAGACGTATCACTGAGCCAAAGATCTGATGATGAACCGCCTACGGAGGCTAAAAAGAAGCGGGTTCCGGACAATGTTACCAGGCCCTTCAACGAGCTGCTAAAGGATACCCTGTTCATGGCAGTCGTTGACAGGGCTCAAGAAGATGGGAGCATTACGGCCCTTAACTGGAGGAAGGTGGATAAGGCCTTAGCCGCCATCATCCTAAAAATCATGAGGGAGAATCCAGGACCTGCTCCGTCCTGCCGAGACGGAGGGTGGCATCGGAGTCATGTCAAACTGACTGCCTGTGCCGATCAGAGGTCTGTGACCCTTTACAAAAAGGTGATCGGCAGCCTGGGTGAAGTCTGGCCGGGGGCCAAACTAGAAGTGGTGACGAAGGAAGAAATTCCCTGCAGGCCAAGGTCACGAGCCTGGATCCCTGCCTAGCCAAGTGATCCTAGGGAGATCCTGGAAATATTGAAATTCAGCAATCCGGATCTGCCAACGGCCACCTGGAAGATTGCCAGGTTAGAAGAGGTAAAGGCGGAAGCAGATCACAGATCGGCCGTCATTATCATCGACAGAGAATCCGTGGATGCTTTGGCAAAATCTGGAGGCCTGATCAGCTATGGATTTCGAGCGATTACGCTGAAAATCCATAAGCGCGATGAGGCTGACAGAGCTGGGGCACCTGCAGCAAGGGGGGAAACCACTTGTGGTGTCCCGCCTGGTGTTGGTGACCCAGAAGTCCGCAGCATCCCGGAGGACGCTCCGGAGACACGATCCCTGGACTCGGGGATTTCGAGATCATTGGGACTAAGCTGTGCGCTCCTAACGGACGAATCGAAGTCAGAGGAGTCTGACTCAACAGTGGTGGAGGGAAGCAATATCTAATGCTTAAGATCCTTCAGATCAACCTCCATCACTGTAAAGCTGCCTCGGCCCTTCTTCTAAAAATGGAATCTGAGTCCATTGATGTGGTTCTGGTCCAGGAACCTTGGGTTAATAGTGACCGGGTGTAGTGGTGGCTAGCATCGAGATGGATGCTAATGCGCATCACTCAATCTGGGGAAGTACAGATATAAACAGGCGAGATGAGTTAACCTAAATATATGTAATATCGGGTGTAAGCCAACCTTTATTACTAAAAATAGACAGGAAGTGTGAAGGACATCACACTTGCCTCGGATTTTATTAAGGAGAGGGTATTGTACTGGAAAGTGTCCGAAGACCATTCCTTTTTTGACCATTGTTACCTCAAGTACGAAGTGAATACAAAACCCACTAGTAAACCACCCTTCAGAAATAGGAGGAAAACTGATTGGGATTGTTTCAGAACCAATCTGGGTAACTTATTACCAAGCCCACAGAAAACGGAGCTGGTCTTCTTTACCAGGAGGCACAAACTTCCTCAGTGTGACCAGCCAACATTAAATGGTACTCGCTTGATCTTTACGGATAGAGCAAAATACCTCGGACTACTTTTGGAAACCAAACATCGTAGAGAGAGTAATGTGCTCCATCTGCTGTGCACCTGTCCTAGTCTAGCGTACAGCAGAACAAAATTTATGGGAACTTCCCCTTTGAACGACCTCACGGATCTTAGTAAGATCGAGATGGGGGGACTTTAAACGCTTCAAGCTCAGGATGGTTTATCGAGTGAAGAGGAGGAAACTCGAATGTGGTACAGCTACGGACCAATTAAGTGTCTATGCTAGCCCTTTAGGACGGCCACTATTACCTAACCTAACCGAACCTACCATTGACCACTTCCATTATTCAGACAAAAGTTCTTATTTTATTTGGTGAGCTAACAAATTTGCAAGTGATATCGATAAAACCTAAATTAAGTCGTGAGTCGTGGGTGGTACGATCAGTTTCGAAATAGAGTAGTAGACTTACTTAACATAAAATTAACCCTAATTTTGGGACTACAGAAAAACGTCTCTAATTACCTTAAAGCTATAGTAACGGGAATGGATTACTCGCCTAAACAAGTCTTCAATGTGGGCGAAACAGGTCGAAGCTGGAAACGAATGACATCCAGAACATTTAACTAAGAAAGAATTTCAATTTTGGTTGGAGGCAACGCAGCTGATAACTTCAAACCTTAATGAATTTATAATGCTGAAAAACCACGAGCGATGAAACATAACGATAAAAAAAAATCGTTAAAAAACTCGTTATCACCCCCAAAATGTAAAATTTCATCAATAATTGTATGCAAGTAAAAGCAAAACCGACCATGATTTTTTTCTCATTAAATTTAGCAGCACCTATGCTCCGATACAAGCTTTCGCTAAAAAGTCAGCAACCTCATTTCTCACAACGCTACAATAAGCAGCCCCCACATGACATATACTCTCGAAATAGAGAAAAGGAGATTAATGAAGTGTTTGCACTCTTTGACCAGTTTAGATGTAGTCAAAGGGTTTTTTTAGGGTATTAAGCACGGCTTTACTATCCGTGCAGATAATAATATCCTTGCTTAAATCATTAAGCTTAAACGCCTCAATTATACACTATATGGGTAAGTGCAATTAGACTATGCGAGAATCTGAGCCCATACTATGGACAAAAGAAACCGACTTCTGAACGAGAGCCATCCGCAAAAAAGCGTTGCTACATACGACAGTAAAGGTAAAACCAGAGATTTGTAGATGAATAACATCATTTTGGTGTTTAACGTGCTCTGTCCTTGTAATTGCTCTACCAAATAGAATGGGAACAGATATATTAGCACTATCTCTATACGTCTGGAAAACACAACCAGATCATTTTCGAAGGATTGACGTGCAAAACTTTTTCAAGACACCAAACTTCCACTACATTAAGGGCGTTCTGCATCAGATCAGATAAAACGTTCAGGTATTTACCAGAAACTGTCAAAACGAGATAATCCGTGTAGCTTTGCACGATGAACCCAGATCGCCGCAATTTAAAAATTTATTCATCGATAACCATGAGCTATGCGGGCAGCCTTTGGCTACTTTGACAGACACTGTTGGGCCATCTAATTCAGTTTCAATTATATATGGGACTTGAGCATTGCATCGATGAATCTAAGAATAGTTTGATTAATATTAAAATTGGTACACGCACTCGTGATCGAAAAAAACGAAGTGCTATCAAAAGCTCCCGCAATGTCCAGGAAGGTACTTATAAGAAGCTCTTTGTAATTAAGTGATCTTTCGATTCTAGTTACGAGGTTATGTAGAGCAGTTTCGCATGACTTGAGGAGAGGCAGTTAAATAGTTATCCCTAATAAATCTGTCGATGATCCTCGATGGGCCTAAAAGCTTTAGGGACAGTATAATCCGACTTGTCAGCTTTAGGTATGAAAACTACTCTACTCCTGCTTCAGGATCGTGGTACAGTACTAAAAGCAATGAAACCACTCGATTTGAACGATACAAACGAGAAAACACTCCAGCGTATAGAACATCTGTAGTGATCCAACAACTTACTTTTCTAAACAATTATACCAATACAATTTTAAATTTTTTAAATAATCTTCAAAAACCACTCAATCGTCGGAACGATGCGAACCGGGCGAAGGGTTCAAATGAAATTGAAATCAACTATTTATAATAAAAACTTTAATCTCTTTTGTGAAGGAAAACCGGTAACTGCTAATCATAACATACAAAGCCAGAGAGTAAACGAAAACGTTACTTATGCACAAGTAGTTCAGCAAACAGAGGAGAAACAGTTAAAAGTGGATCTCGTTCTACAGGGCATACTGAAAAATCTAGAGAACATTAACAATAGACTTATTTCGCAGGAAATGAGTCTGCAGAAAACACTAGAAGAAATTAAATCACAAACTAGTTTCAATAAAAGAGTAGAAGAAAACCTTGGTCAAGTGTATCAAAATATAAATTATATAAATCGAATTATAAACAAAAGAAATGAATAAAACATTACGAATTGTAACCTGGAATGCAAATGGGCTATTGCAACACATTCAAGAACTAGATATATTTTTAAACATGCATAATATAGATATATGTCTTATATCAGAAACCCATTTCACCAAAACTTCATTCTGTAAAATAAAAGGATATAATTGCTACTATGCACTACATCCTGAGAACAAAGCCAGAGGTGGATCAGCTATCCTCATAAAAGAGTATATAAAACATAACGAAGAACCAAAAGTTGAGAACCTTTCCATGCAAGTCACAACAATCAAAATACAATTAAGCAATATTAAAACATGCAGTATCTCAGCAATATATTGCCCTCCAAGATACAATCTCAAACAAGTAGATTATACTAATCTTCTGAAAACGCTAGGAAGTGTCTTTTTAGTTGGAGGTGACTATAATGCAAAAAATACATATTGGGGATCTCGGTTAACGACCGCTAAAGGAAAAGAACTGTTCGCAGCGGGCAAACAACTAAAATGCGAGTTTCACTCAGGCGGTACACCAACCTATTGGCCTACGGATACCAGTAAGATTTCAGACCTTACCTATAGAATCCTTTATTACAAGAGGGATTTCAGATAATTATATCCATATAGAGAACAGTGAAAGTCTATCATCAGATCATTCACCAGTTATTATGATACTTAGCCAAACAATTATTTTGAAAGAGAGCAACCCGAAATTAACGAGCTTCAAAACCAATTGGGATCTCTTCCAAACACAGTTAACAGAAAGAATTAGTCTGCAGAACCCAATTCAGGGACCAGTCCAAATAGAAGACGAATTAGATAAGCTCATCCATAATATCCAATATGCTGCGTGGGAAAGCACTCCAAATGATAGGCAGGAAATGAAGCGCAATGCTAGCTATCCAGAGGAAGTGAGAGAACTTCTTAAAAATAAAAACCTAAACTTCAGATTCCTCCAATTAAAAATAATGAAAATTGGGCTCGAAATGCGAAACAAAAAGCAGATTTGTTTGAAAATCACTTTGAAGAAACATTGCAACCTTACCCAAACGGAAGAGGAAAATATTACAACAATAAATAAACAGGATGCAGTAAATATTACACCTGTAACATTGAAAGAACTAAAATGGGAAATCAAGAATAATCTGAATGCGTATAAGGCTCCAGGATATGATCTTATAACGGGTCAGATAATAAAACTGTTACCGGAGAAAGCGTTGGGGAAACTAGTGCATATAATTAATGCAGCATTTCGACTAAGATATGTACCAAGACAATGGAAAGTAGCAGAAGTAATTATGATACTTAAACCGAACAAACCTCCGCATGATAAAGCTTCATATAGGTCAATTTCTCTGCTACCAACATTATCGAAACTATTTGAAAAGATTCTTCTTAAAAGACAAAAACCAATTATCGAAGTAAGGAATCTTATTCCTTCACATCAGTTTAAATTTAGGGAAAAACATTCTACGATAGAACAAGTACATCGAACTACTGATGTAATCGAGAAATCACTAGAAAGCGAACAAATATGCTCAACTATATTCCTTGATGTAGTGCAAGCATTTGACAAAGTTTGGCACCAGGGGTTAGAATTGAAACTTCATCGAGATCTTCCGGAGCAATTGTTTCCAATTTTAAAATCATACATATCAGAGAGGCACTTCCGAGTAAAGTATGAGAATGAATACTCCCAACTAAAAAGAATAACAGCCGGAGTACCACAAGGGAGTGTTATTGGGCCAATCCTATATCTCCTATATACTAGAGATATACCTTACAGAAGAAACAATGGCGACTTTTGCCGATGACACGGCAATACTTGCAACAGCAAAGAACATCAATGACTCCACTAGTAAATTACAGAGGGCTACTAACCTGATATATGTAATTGGACAAAGCAATGGCGAATTAAAATAAATGAAGCAAAATCAATCCAAGTGAACTTTACAAATCAAAAAGTTAACCATATACCAATAATGATAAACTCAATAGTAGTACCCATGCAAACACTGCCAAATATCTTGGTATGACTTTAGATGCTAAGCTTAGATGGAAGGAACACATAAAAAAGAAGAGAGAAGAATTAAACATAAAATTTAGAAAAATGCATTGGCTCGTAGGGAGACAATCTGAACTAGCGATCCATAACCTGCTGTTATACAAACAAATTCTGAATCCTGTATGGACATATGGTAGCCAACTCTGCGGATATGCCAAGAAGACAAATATGAAAATCATACAAACAGTTCAAAATAAAATCCTACGATGTATTGTTAATGCACCGTGGTACATTCGAAACGACAACCTCCATCGAGATCTCAAGATTGAGCTTGTCGCGGATGAAATTAAGCATCATGCAACAAAACACCTACAACGTCTGCACCAGCATCAAAATCTGGACATACGCTGTATGCTGACTACATCTCCAACAAGAAGACTGCAAAGAACCAAACCACTGGACTTATCGCGACCAGGAGGTCAGTAGACTTACTGTGGCGAAAAATCTGAGGGAGGAGTTACACTAAACTGGGGATAATCACTTGATTACGCCGACTATTTAAAATACTGTATTATGCAATGTAAATTACTAAATGGGTACAAGACTCAGTCGTAATATAAATAAATATAAAAAAAATAAAAAAAAAAAAAAAAAGGTGGAATTAGGCAGCTTTGAAAATGAACATCTCATATGATACATCATATTTTTTGATATTGGCATGAAAGTCGGTTAAAAATAACAGGTTAAAAGTATGTGGTTCGTAAATGAAAAGAATCAATTTATATTGATATCGAAAAGTATTAATTAAATTCATCACTAAGTTCTACAAGGCAGCGTACTGGGGCCAGTAGTATTGTATTTGCTGTATACTATCGATCTACCAACAACTGATAAGGTTGTCAGATCAACATTTACAGATGACATAGCTATTATGTATTCACACAAAAAACTTGAAACTGCATCAAGATATTTACAAGATCACTTAAATAAAATTGAGAATTGGCAAAGAACGTGGCAGATATAGGGTCTTAATCTTGATAAAAGTTTGACTTGAGGAAAGCACATGGAACCAAATAAAATTCCCTATAGAATGCAAGGTTCTACTTACAAAGCGATCGTAATCTCTATATTTACGTATGGAATTAAGCTATACAAGTCAGCTGTACAAGCGCATCAAGATCTATTGCAACGAACACAATTAAAATTACTTCGCTGCATTACAAGTGCTCCGTATATATACTTATACAAAAACATAGTTTGAACTACCTTTCGAAACTGGAAACACATCCCAATGAATTATTATTATTCTTGCATACTAACAATAAGTGTTTAACATACGGTAAGGATTTAGATAGCATATTTTTTATATTGTAAGTTTGTACACTTCTTGTTAGTTTCGTACAAAGAAAGATCGTGGTTTACGAATTACGTCGCATTTTTCCGGTCCCGAAAACAACGTTAATTGGGGTTTCCCTGTATATATTAAACGATAACAAATTTGTAAGATAAATTACACTACGCTGTTCGCGCTAATTGCATATTCGAGAAAGACAATTACGATGTGTGCGAGATCACACTTATGTAAATCATCATCGGTAACTTTCCACTGACGCATCAGATAAATACTGTATATATGGTTTTTTGTCAAGAGTACATTGAACTTATGTATGGGCAGGAACAAAGTTAAACTATATCCACTATTAATATACAAAGTCACTACAACTATATAAATAAGTCATTCAAATTATAAATTCTGAAGAATTTATAGCTAAACATTTATGAAATTATTAGTGGTTTCTTTGAATTTTAAACAAATAAATATTTAAATTCCCCTTTTGTTGTTAAAGTAAAACAATAATTTTCAAGTTTATATTAAAAATATTATTCTTAATCGGTTTTCTGTATGGACATCTAAAAAATCACCATGTAAGAATTTTAATATATACAGAAAGGTCAAAATCCGTTATACCATACTTGGTAAATACATTGACATTTCATTGAAAACAGCCCCCTATACTAAGTTCCCTTAGACTAACACGCGATACAAAATCAAACCGTTCGCTTGAAGCCTTTTGTTGTAAAAAAATTTAATTAAACATTTTTGAATACCATCAATGATCTCTGAACCAGACTTATGAAGTTATGGAACACTTACTTCTATACTGGATACAAATTCAAAATTCGATGAAATCGTTTGTAATGTTTATGAATTACTATTTGAGTTACTGTCAAATTCTGTAGGTTTCTTACTGGTATTTCCAACTTCTCCAACTCCTGGTATTTAGAATACAAATTGCACATCCTTCTTCGAATTCGGCCGTATCCGACGTCAGGTCCGACTCCAGCTCCGATTTCGATTCCGGCTCCTACTCTACCATCGGTTCTGACACCGGCTCCGACTCCGGTGCCGACTTCAGCTTCGATTCAGGGTTTTACTCCGACTCCGACTCCATCCTCGTCCCGTACAAATACTCGGTTTAAAATAGTAAATACTAAAACTGGCTGAACACATTCAATAGTATGTTGATAACATGTGGTATGGTGTGGAGTTGTCTTGGGGGAATCAAGTTGGTTCGATCTTGCAACTTTCACAAGCGTGCGTACGGTTAAAGTGTTAACCGTACGGTGCTGATAAACGGCCAGGCTGGGGGCCCAGTTTAAAAACTAGCCTAGTTTCTAACCCTATGTATTGCATAAGTTGACCTCCTTTCTCCGCTACGCGTGGGATCTCTTAGGGATGCAAATAATAAAAAACAAAAAGTGTTCGAAACTCTTAAAAAACCGGAATCTAGTGCTGTGGAGGCATCGGCCTTTAGAAAGCCTGGCACATGATACAAGGATACTATTGCGTGGGCGAGACGTATCACGGAGCCGAAGCAGGAGGGTTCTTCTGAGATCACGCAGCCGAAAAGGCAGAGATCTGAGGATGACTCGCCTACGGACGCAACAAAGAAAAGAGTTCTGGAGCCTGCCCTTAGGCCCTATAACGAGGTGCTAAGAGAGCATCTGCTTATGATAGTTATTGACTGGCATCAGGAAGATGGGAGTATTACGGCCCTCAACTGAAGGAAGGTGGAGAAGGAATTAGCCGCCAGCTTTTAGGACAAATCCCGTCCTGCCGAGATGGAAGGTGGCACCGGGGTCATCTATAACTGAATGCCTGTGCCAACGAACGGTCGGTGATCCTCTACAAGAAGGCGATAGGCAGCCTGGTTGAAGTTTGGCCGGGGAACAAATTAGAAGACAGATTAAATTAGACATGATCCTGGATCCCTGCGGAATCGGGCAACACGAAGGAGATCTTGGAAATGTTGCAAATCAGCAATCCAGATCTGCCAACAGCCACTTCGAGGATTGCCAAGTTGGAGGAAGTGAAAGCGGAAGCAGATCACAGATCGACCGTTATCATTCTCAACATAGACTCCTTGGGTGCTCTGGAAAAGTCTGGATCAAGCCCAGCTACGGATTTTGATCCATTACGCTTAAGGTCTATAAGCACGATTGGTATGGTCGTTGAGACCTATGGGGTTGTATTATGCGCTCCGGATGGATGACTCGCTGTCAGATGCGCAGTCTGATTATTGAACCAGTGAGTGGTGAAGGAAAAGCACTATCTAATGCTTAAGATCCTTTAGATCAACCTTCACCACTGTAAAGCTGCCTCGGTAGCCGTTCTGCTCAAATTGGAATCTGAGTCCATTGATTTGGTTCTGGTCCAGGAGCCTTGGGTCAGTGGAGACCGGGTGCTGGGCCTCAGAACTTCCAAATATAAAATACTAAATGCGAGAAATGAAAATAAGATTCTTTCCTGCATTCTCGCTAGAAATAATTTGAATCTTTTTTTACTACTAAATTGCAACAACGCTGATGTAGCGGTCTACCATAGAGATGGAAGGACAAAATTTCTAGCTAACATCGGTCTACCTACCATACGAGGAGGAAAGTATAACACCAGGTCGGTTGAGCAGGTGAGTTACTTCGTAAGCCAACTTTCATTATTGGATACAAAACCCACTAGCAAACCATACTTCAGGAATAGGAAGAAAACTAATTGCGGTTGCTTTAGAACCATTCTTGGTAACTCATTATCGGTATCGGTTCCAAACCCACCTGCACAGGAACTTGATAAAATAGTAACCAAACTATCAGATGCTTTTAACAAAGCTATGTGAGGGGCATTTCAAATCAGTAGGCCTTTGTCAGTCTCGGCCACCTGGTGGTCTAGCAGCTGTGGGCAGAACGCAAACCCCCCTCAAAACCGGACCTGGTCCACTTCACCAGGAAGCACAAACTTCTTCAGTGTGGCGCGAAATGGTACTCGCTTGATCTTTACGGATAGGGTGAAATACCACAGGCTACTTTTGGACAGCAAAATAAGCTGGAAACCAAACATCTTAGAAAGGGTAAAGAAAACTACTGTAGTACTCTACTCCTGCAAAAATTCTATTGGAAAGAATTATGAACCGTTTAACTTTATATACTACAGTATGGGGTGTTCGTTTAGTGGCCAGCTTTCAAAATTATGGCTGACCTGAAATTATTGATGAAAGTCAAAAGAACTGCCCAAGCTCTGGAGATTCTCATTCGTTTCACTCCCTTGGAGGTTGCGGCCAAGTAGCTTGCATCTTGCACAGTCATTCGAATAAAATCCATATCTATGTTGACCTGTAACAACATAGGGCACTCATATATCCTGTGCACTAGGGGTATTGGTGAAACTTTCGACTACGCTATCCTTTCACCATCTGTTGAGGTGAGATTTCAAACTGAGTTTCCCATCAGAGAGGACTGGGTGAATGAGACGATTATGGATAATGAGGCGCTAAGCTGCTTCATAGATAGCTCAAAAAGGGATAGAGGGGTTGGCTGTGGGGTATTTTGTGAGGCATTAGGGGTCAACCTCCTTTTTCGTTTTCCCAACTTTTGCAGTGTTTTTTAAGGTGAACTTATCGCGATAATGGAAGTCATGGACTTTTTGAAGTATAATGTAATATCTACGAAGGATATTCGCATTTTTACGGGCAACTATACGCTGCTATTAACACGTTACAATCACACTTCCTGACGTCGAAGGTAGGCCAGAACTGTCAGGCATCTTTAAATGAGATTGTTCGTCAGTTCAACATCTGCTTGACGTGGGTGCCTTCAATATCGTAGGGAATGTAAAGGTGGACGAGCTGGCTCGCAAAGGCACAATACTGGATCAGTAACTGCTGCTCTAGGAGGAAGCCATAAAAGAAACGAACGACAGATGGTCTAACGCTACTTCCTGTGTAATATCCAGGCAAGTCTGCACTAAAATTGACCGTTCAGATTCGGCCAACTGATATGGCTTCAACGGCACTATATTGGTATAGTGGTGGTAGCTATAACGGGCAGTATAAAATTTATGGGAACTTTCGATTTGGACGACCTGACGGATCTTAGTAACTTCGCTGACAAGGACCTTCAACGCTTCTTGGTAAGCTCAGGATGGTTCGACGAGTGAATAGGAGGTAATTTAAATGTGGTATAGCTATACGGACCCAATTGTGCCTATGCTAGTCCATTAGGCCGGCCACTCTTACCTAACATAAATAAAAAATTTTTTTTAAATTAAAATTGGGCATTCAGTACAGTATACCACCTGCGCATTGCATAGCTACATGTCACCCTGTTTAGTCACATGGAAGATGGGGTCGGCCCATGAGTTCTACATTTCAACAAAGGGTCATAATCGCAAGATAAAAAATCCCTTTTGCATTCCGCCACTGTTGCGATTCGAACCCGGTACCTCCTCGGTACCTAACATAACCTAACCTTGTTTATAACAAATTCATTAATATCCAGAGATAAGATTTAGTTCTCCATCCTGAGAATAATCATTAAACGTTCAACCTCTGCATGCTACCGACAAAGCAATTGCGTTAGCAGTAATAGATTGAATAATTCCAGGATACTTTGGTATAGTTGTCTGAAATTTAATGTCCATGAAATTCTTCTAAATTCTGCTGATTGTACCAATGTATTCAAAATTCAGTTGAAATCGGACTAGAAATTTTATTTGGACCCAAATAAAACAAAAAATGAATGAATCATGTACCTTGTTCAAAGGTCCTTTGAACCAATAGTTAATTTTAAATTCCGACAGTGCTGGTAATTACTAATGATTCACAACGGTCATTTTCACAAAAATTCAATTGATTTAAGTTTCCGATGACCTTTCTCGTTCCAAAAATTGTTAAAAGAATTTCGTGTTCTTGAAAATAAAGGTAATGGTAAGGGTTAGCAAATCAAAAACTACTTACCGTAATAACACAAGATATTCATTTTATATGTAACATCGGTAGTAACAGCGACCCTTTAAGACTGTTTCGTTCACGTTCGTTTAATTTATATCTCACCATGGTATGACGATTCACGATTTAGTACCATTTAACAGGTTGTCATACGTGTTTGGGGGCCGATATGTTAAATTTTATTTATAAAAAGAAATTATTTCGTCAAATTCTAGTAAGGCTGGTTAGGCCGTTAGCCCTAAACAACTGATCTTATTGCCCTCAATTATATAAGAGCATATCTCCAACTTTCTGAATTATGTGAACGTTGTTATGGAACATAGAGATTTCCGTTACTGGTTCACCAAAATACAGGCTGGTCCTGCGATGCCAGCACTCAGTGTTGCAATACTGCATCTCAAGACATTATATATAGTGGTGGTCCTTTTGCCCTGACACGAATAAGAATTCTTGTTCTTAACATTTACTATAAATATTGTGGTAGAATAATTATGATATCGTAAGCTTCTTGAAATGATGAAAAATGGCTTGCAAAAGTGATACCAAACGCCGTCTTGGCGTTTTTGCTTTCGCAAACTTCACATAATTGTAGGTTTATGCCATAGGAACACAATTTCGTTTAACGACCCAACAGGAATATCGTCTGGAAAAAATTTTGCTTTTGTCCAGCGTGCGTCCACGCATCAACTTATATGATTCTTAGCCGAGGATGATTGCACCACCGATGAGAGTATAACCTATCATGAAATGTTATTTACTGTAATCTGACACTAATTAGACATTAATTTAACCAATTTGAATTCAATCATCGAGTCAGGGTTATTCGAAACCCACATCTGACATCTATATATAGAAATATGCTACAACTAAACGACTGGCATGAATTGCGTTTGATTCTGAACATTTTACATAAAGCGTGTGCTACCTATAGGCGAACAAATAAACTACTTTAATTTGTGCGGTAATAATGGTGAAACGCCGAAACCCAGCGGCAAGCATATGACTATCCTTCAAAAACAGTTTGTTTCGATCCAACGGGAATGCTATATAAAAATGAACAAAATTTGAATTAAATCGAATTTCGGCAGCAATTGAGCTGCAGGTATAATCAAATGTGTCAAACTATGATACATAATATAACCATAATGTTACAATATATCAATTCAGGTAGACAATTTTCATCTCCTCGTTATTGCTGAAGGTCTGCAAAATGTTGCAAACCTTGAATCACTATATAGCAAACAATAAAATTTTCTGTTAACAGTTGGAATTCTTGTATGTCAATCTTACTCTGAGATCAGACGGTATTATTCCAAGAAGTATAGAAAAATAATTCATGCGATATGCGCGCATCATATATACATAAATACTTTGGGCGAAGAGATTAATTTCAACATAACGTCATCGTTTATATATAAGGAGGGTTTATAAAAATATTCCGACAGGTTAGATTACCGCATATACATAGTATTGTAGGAGTTACTCTACATATGTATATGCAATTTAAAATTCCAGTTCAATTTCACTTTTTATGTTGTTATTGTTGATATAAATACAAATTAAATTTCCATAATTGTGCGGCGAAGATGCTATATACATTAAATCATTCCAGTTGAACTGTTGGTGGTAAATCTTACATACAATGTCTTGTCTCAATATTATGGAATATAAATGATCGGTGACTAATTCTCATGACACCATCAGCAGCATGCAAACCCTCTTGACATTTATTTGTCGGCACACAAGCATAATACCAAATTAAAAGAAAACAAAAACATATAATTCGAACATAAAACCTTGAATTAAACAAGACACTGTCCATTTGAAACCATCCGTGACGTACACATATGAATGTATATAAATAAAATCGAGTTACATGGTGTGGGCAAAGTATACTCTGAAATAGGTACTCTAATTGCAACATATTACATAATCACAACCAAAGAAACTAGGACTATGTATATGTTACTTCAAAATGTGCAGACGAAACAATTGGATCACGCAGTGGGGTTTTTCGAATTTTGAACTTTTAACTTTTGTCCTGGTGTCTCACAATAATCCCGAAACTGTCTCAATGGAATTACAGAATCATCTAAACAAAATCGAGAACTGGCTGAAGACGTGGCAAATTCGGTTCCTCATTAGTCCGCATAATTAATAAATAAACTATGTTCCACACAAGACAAATACACTTATATTCCCTAATTTAAACCTCAGGAAATACATAAACAAAAGAGGGAGTATTTGCATCCCACACAATGCAAACTATGTCTTGAAACAGACAAATTTTTTAATGTTCTCCACACCAGACAAACTGTGCCTCACACAATATTTCGCACATTACTCAAATTAGTAAAATTTAGACAAAACTTTGTAAAATTATGTTCCACATTTGTCAAATTTTGTCCACATAACACAAATTATCATATCAGGTTATAATAAATCATAAAACACATTAAAACTCCCCCACATAACAAATTATGACTCACTCAAGACAAATCACGTCCCACATTAGCCAAATTAATAAAATTTATGTCCCAAATTAGTAAAATTGATGTCCCATTTGTCAAATTATGTTTCATCCAAGACAGATTATTAAAATCCACAGGTTATGATAAAAAAACCACAAAATACTTGCACAATACAAATTATATCTCACAAAACAATGTTAATATTAATCAAATTAGGTCCCACAGATGATAAACATCAACAATAAAACCACAGTACGTACTGGAACGTCCAATTACGTCTTATAAAACTATGTCCTAGTATACACACTACAAATTATGTCCTACAAATAAAATATATTCCGCACAATACAAATTATCAATCACTCAAGACAAATCACGTCCCACATTAGTCAAATTAATAAAAATGATGTCACAAATTAGTAAAATTATGCCACACATTTGTCAAATTATGTCACACCCAAGACGAATTATTATAACCCACAGGTTATGGATAAAGAAAAGACATACTACTCAAATTATATCCCACACATGAAAAGTTTGAAATTTACTGTGAACCAGAACTGTTATTGCTTTGAATATTTTATCGTGGTCTAAATTTGTTTGAAATTAGGAAATTTTCGATGTGCCCTAAGTGAAAATTATTCAACACGGATTATTCGAATTGGATTTTAAAATTGCCCCTGCTAAACCAACAACATGGAAACGTAGTGGTTGACGGCAATTAGGCAACTACACATAGAACACCGAAAATTGTGAAATAAATATCTGAATGAGAGCAGCTGATGGTAAGGCTTGTACTTCATATTACCAGAAGAAGATGGATGGCAAATTTTGGTAAACCATTAGCAATGTTGGATTCACATAATTCATACTGATGTTGGTTTTTCCTTATATAAACAACCGCAGCGAATGGAAATGAAACTTTACGACCGTTATTTGGTTTGCCTCGAACAAATTTGAAGCTGCATATCCGTTTGAACAGTTGGTTGAGATCGTGGAGATCATGTTTAAACGTAAACCACCTGCACTCCGACTGAACGAGATGGTCCATATGATTTAATGAGAATTTACCAACACCGTTTAAACCAAGTATTGAGTGATTTTCAGATATTTTCATCTGAATTTTTTGTTCAGTTAGTTTACCTGCACGATACTTGGCGTGTTTCTCGGCGCACATGGTTTCTCGTTAGTGATGGTTTTTTATTCTGATTTATGTTAATGATTTGGTTGTGGCTTGTAAAATAATAGTAACAAGTCACATTTTATCATTACCATTGTGAAATGACTAAGGTGTTGCACTTATTTTGAATACCTATTGTTGCTTCTTAGTTCTGCTTGGAAGTTGGATTGTCAGGTGCACCGAAACTTAAAGTCAAACTCCATGTTATCTACTGATGGTAACGTTAACTGACATTGAATCCAACGCTTTTTATCGGGACTTTAACTGGGCGGCTGGTTAAATACCCGAAGATCGACCTAACACAATATAAATTATGTCGCACACACCTTAAATTAGTAAAATGATGTCCCACATTATTCAAATTAGAAAAATTTTGCCCCAAAGTTTTTCAAATTATGTCCCACACATTTTTATATCCCACATGCTATATAAACAATAACACCACAGTAAATACAAGCGCAACACAAGCTATATCTTACAAAACTATGCTCTACACTAGGGTCTACAGCGAACACACTAACAAATTATATTCCTCCCCGAGACAAATTTTGACCTACAAATAAAATATGTTCCACACAAGGCAAATACACCACAAGACAAACTATGACTCACTCAAGGCCAATTATGTCTCACAGGATAAATTAATAAAAATTAGGTTCCACATAATCGTTCCCCCTACGAGCGATACACCCGATACTTGTACCTATACTGAGTCGGATGTGTCGGATGATTGTGTGAATTTAAATGGCAGATGATTGCGTCTTGTGATTCGAATTGATTCAGAAAAGTAGGTTAGCACGCCTTTGAATCTTTGATCGGTCAGAAGATACAATTCGAATAGATCAATATTTTTTTGATTTCATTTGGAATTAGCTATTAAAGCCCATTATTGGCTCTTTACTGTGTCAACAATGTGACTCCAGCGGTTTCAATCCTGAGCTTGGTTTTTATACTGTCCTAGACAGCGTGAAGAAGCCACCAAGTCGTTCTCTACACCGTGGAGTCGTCGTCGTCTGCAACGACTTCTATGCATGCCATATGGAGACTCTCCTTTCAGAGATCGGAACACAATTCCTTTCGGATCTGCACGCAGATTGTGACAGAGGCAGCGTACCCGGTATGTACCCACATTACAAATTAATGAAAATTAGTTAGACATATTAGACATATTTGTCAGATTATGTCTCTCATTTGCCAAATTATGTCCCATCCATGACGATTTATTATAACCCACACGTTATGATAAACAAAATACACAATACTTGCACAATACAAATTACGTTTTACAAAACTATGTCCTACACAATACAAATTTTATTCCACACTAGTCAAATTATGTTCCTCAGTAGTCAAAATAAGTCCCACACACGAAAATAATTTATATTCCATCATTTAAGACAAACAGAACAATTTGTATTGATGAAATGTGTGGAATTTGTTGGAAACATTCCTGATTTTGCCAGAAGATAGGAATTCTACTAGGCTTGACGTGTTTGCACATGGTTTCTCGTAACTGAACGACGATACAGATACAGCGATACTTGAATTCAAGGTCCATGTTATCTTCTGATGTTAACGTTGACTGACGTTGAATTCAACGATTTTTTACCATGGGTCATTAAATAGCTCGACTTGACAATTTGGACTGGGTTTGGTGTAATAAGATGACATACTTAAATGTCGCCATTTTTTCTATTATAGTTTAAATCCGTTTTTTGATTTTTTGTACTTTAAGCTCGAGTACAAATTCGGATAGCTTAGACTATAACTGCTACACGAAATTGAGCCAAACTTTGCCAAGTGGCTTACAGAATTCCATCATTCCTCAGAGTCAAGCATTAATTGCGTTATGTTTTCTGATGTTGGACGCTGCCTTAGGACAGCTCCCTTTGAGTATCCTCAAATCGCGGGTATTGGAAAAAAATGTGCTCCACATCTTCTAGTGTATGTAGCCAGAAGGACAATATGTGTGCTTGAACATGCACAGGTATGCACCAAAACAACCATGTCTACTTACCAGTTGTGTCAGGTAGTGGTTGACTTCGCCGTGTTGCATATTTAGCCATTTTTCAATGGATGGTATGAGACATAAAGTCCAGCGACCCTTTTCCGAGCAATTCCGTCGGCTTTGCCATTCTGTCATTGTTGAAGCGCGTTCTAGTGCTCTGCTTCCTAGTTGTACACGATTGGGGTACCATTTCTTCCTTTCCCTCGCAAGGAGTTCGATTGAGATCATCTCCGCAATAACGAGTGCCGCGTCAGTAGATACTGTGCGGAAGCCACAAGTCACTCTTAGAGCACTCAGACGGTACACCGATACCAATTTGCGTATATATGTTTTGAAGTCCAACGCATCACCCCATACAGGCGATCCAATAGAAATGAAATAGAAGAGAGAGCTGCAAACACCCTGTCAGCTTTCTTGCTCACTATCCTTAGATGCTCCTTAAAGTTTAAATGCGCATCTATTTCCACACCCAAATATCGTAATGAAGCCTGTGAGTGGGTTAAGATTCCACTTCATCAATTATTACGGTTTCTTTCACCTTCCTATACTGGTAACTAAAACTGCTTCGGTTTTATGATCAGCAAGTTCAAGGCCACATGACATTTACCACCTTTTAATAATTATGATTGTCAACCTACTTATCTCTATTATTTCATCTGTGGTTTTTGCAACCACTACGACTGCAACGTCGTCAGCAAAACCCACGATTTCCACATCATAAGGTACACGGTAGCGGCCCCAATACAGATCCTTGGGGTACACCACCCAAAATATTGTATGTCTTCACACCGTCATCCGTGTCATACGCCAGCACTCAATCATTAAAATAGTCTGTGATGATACTTCTTAGGTATATACTGGTACTTGTAACGCCTGCAGTGCCTTTAGGATACAGCTCCATTTGGCCGAGTTGAATGCGTTCTTAACATCCAGGGTGACAACAGCACAATACTTTTTTGAGCCTCTTTTCCATCTGTTACGTTCTTGGCTATTTGAATGACGTGTTGGATAGCGTCCATTGTCTATCGAGCCTTCCGAAATCCGTGCTGTCTCTCAGCCAGGTCTGCAGCGTTCTCCACAGCTTTCTCCAGTCGGTTGTATATGATTCTCTCCAGCACTTTGCCAGCCGTATCCAGCATGCATAATGGCCGGTAGGAGGATGGTTCACCCGGTTGGTTCCTTTTTTTTCCAACAGGGCCAGACGCTGTCTCTTCCATCGTTCAGAGAATACTCCTTCTTTGAGACTGCGATTATATAGTTCCTTAAACACATCCAGTCTGGCTTGTATTGCAGCCTTTAGTGCAATATTAGGGATATTGTCAGGCCCCGGAGCCCTTGAATTCCCAAACCGTTGACACACATTGGTGAGCTCGTCTGCTGATATCGGCGGTATTTCTTCCATGCCCGATACTCGGATCACGTCAGGGATCACATCATCTTGCTGCGGAAACAGAGCAGTTACAATTCTACGTATAATAACACTGGGCAGGTCGATCTGAAAAATATCAATGAATCGCCGCCCGATTCTTTGATCTTTTTCAGCCTTTTCGTGATGATTCTGTAGGGTCTCCTCCATGGGTCACGATCCACTTCTTCACATAGCTGTTTCCAGCATTGGAGTTTCCTTACTTTAATGGCCCGCTTAAATTTATTTCGGGCATCCAGGTAATTTTGGTGCAGGCTAGAATAGGTCTCTGCACCCCAAGCACGTTGATGTTTCCTCCTTTGCATTAAGGCATTTCCGTCGCAATTGTGCAATCTGCTCAGCCCACCAGTAGCATACTGGTGGACGACGATTACCAAGCAGCCTTTCTACCATAGATGCACTACATGCGTTGGTGATCGTGTTCATACAACTTATACAACAACTCGCTTCTACCTTGCATTCTTTTACTTGATGACCATTTACTCCGCATTTGTAGCAGAGGCCAGAATGATCAACATCACTTTTACATGACTTGGCTATATGTCTATACTGCCAGCATTTAAAACACCTTAAGGGTAAGTTTATTTCACGTATACGTCAGATCACCCATCCAATTCGTACCTTCCCGTCATTTTTCATCACTTTGGCTGTCGAGGTGCTGTTAGGTGCCTCTATAAGCAGCTCTCAGTGACTTGATACATTCTATCGGGAGGTCTCTCGCGCCCTCAAACTTGGATGTAATCGTCTCATGTATCTCCTCCTTTACCGTGGCTTCATCCAATATCTTTACTTTCGACTACAACCTCGTCAATCTGCGTAAGTGTTTGGATTTGTGTACATCTTTCTCTAACTCTAGAAGAAAATCGCTTTTTTCGGTTCAACGAATCCGAGCCACCTTACCAGAGAGGTCATTAAGATTTGGGTCCCTGTTTATTTTTTTAAGCATATTCGCATACGACATTGCTCCAGTTTGGGTAATTTTAATAGCATCAGGACGATGACGCGGAATTCTTTCACGTGGTTTCCTCCTTTTTCCCCCCACCACCTGCCAGCCAGGGTCCTTTACATTGTCAGTCAGGCTTCTTGGGTTCATCTATGCCTGGGTTCGGATTTAGGCTCGTATAGCTCCCAAGGCTGGTGTTTCGGCAGCTCTATGTTTCCCTTTCTTTTGGGCATGGTCATTGGGTGAGAGTTCTTTCGACCTCCTCCTTTTGCTATTGGTTGCGGTCATTATTTCACTATCCAACAGGACAGTTTCCTCCTTATTATTTCTCTGGTTGGATATGGTTGGGGATGTTTGGGTCTCACAGCACACAGTTATTTGCTTAGCCAAATTCGCATTTGTCTGCGTTGTCCGACTCTCGTCCTTGCCTCCACCCTTTTGGGCATGTTCGACATACAGATTTTTGATTGAAGTGGCCAGCTTCTTTATGTCATGTTGCACGTTATTCAATGAATTTTCTCATCCATCCAACTAAGAGGATCTGGCTCTTAAACATCATACAGTGTATCAGACATTTCATCGTCTATTGTCCTTGGACGGAACGTCGAAGGCGATCGAGGTAGCCTACTGCTTTTTTGGAATGCCCTCGTTAAGGTGTTTTCCTCCGACCCTGCAAGATCAGAAAACTACAGGGTCATGTTCCTTGGGATATTGGGAGGCGATCTCTGGAACATATGGCTTTTTCTAAATGGGTCTATGTTCCCGCTATCTGCCACATACATATAAGTGCTTCTCGTTTTGAAAGTATAAACTGGCTTATAGCTCCCGTTTCTTCTTCAGAAAAACTTCCTAGCCAAGTTTCCCACTTCTGAAGCAGTGCGATCGTTGGATAACGACGGCTGGGAGCCCGCTTGCTCTTTCCCCGCAGCCGCTGGCAATAAGGTAACCACCTTTTGAGTTTTCTTTTTCATCATTCCTTCTTGGTTTCTTATTCGAGGTAGCCTTCCCCTATCAGTTTCTGTCCACAGATGGTATTTTATTTCCCACCTAACCCCCGTCGTGCCGGTTAGGGCACTCCCCTATCCGCAACCCCACGGGCGTCTTCCTGACGATATATAATTGTACATATATGTATGATTGTTGCGGTTTGTATTCACTGTTCCACAAAATTTAAACGGGTTGGCTTGAAAGAAAATTCTCAGCAGGCTATTACCGTTCGCAATCAATTTTTTGTAACAGTTCTATAGTGACTGGGAATTTTTGTGAAAAACTCTTGCACAGTATCAGGGTGGAGTTTTCAACTGAGAAGAATAATTTTTTTTTCTGATAACACTTTCGACAACAATTTTATTTGTAGTCGAATCGTCCAAATAACTATAATTGTACCGAAGTCTGATTTCTAGCCCACAATATTATGAAATCACATTTATACAATATAATCTCCCATATATAATGTGGTTATGTGCGAACCGCGAATCCAAAAATGTATGGTAGAAATGGAAATAAAATAAAACCATCAAATTCATAAATCAAAAAATGAATGAATCCGCGAAAAAAAAAAACTAAAATAAAAAATTGGTATTCTTGTCCATACCTATATATGTGAATATGTACGTATGTACGTATGGTGTACACATATATAAGATGATTGTTTCTTTTATTTATCTTTTTGATTTAATGTAACAGATAATAAGAAGAATAATCAACCTTTTTATGTGTTATATGTTGCGCGCGGATCTTTGTCACACACATACACTCCTCTACCACATTGAATACAAATTTTCACCATTTATATGTATGTATGTATGTATGTATGTATGTATATGTATAAAACGACAACAACAACATTGAAAAAAATCTTTTTAAATTACCCAGGCAATTTCATAAATACCATCATTTAAAGTTAGACCCTCAAAGGAATCAGATCATCCGAATCTTGAAAGTATTTTTTTGTATAATTTGAGTGAAATTTTTTTTAAAACCCAACAAAAACGAAAATGTTTAAAGTGAGTGAAATATTTTAGCCGACTTTGGATTACCAAAACTGTGTTTTGAGTGCAAAATTTAATCAAATTATTTTTTAGTTCTGCGTCATTGCTCTAGTCTCGGTCATAATTGGCGTTAATTCAGCACCTCAATTGGGCACGCAACAACAATCGTTCACCTCACGGCCGACGACACCATACGAGGAACAGCAGGTGCCTGTGATTTTGAAATATAGCTACGAGCCAAATTCGAATAATGACGGTGGATATAGATTCGAGTAAATAATGCGGCGCAAGACTAAAATTTTGGATTAAAAAAAAAATAATTTTTTTCTACTATCTATATAGATACGAAACTAGTGATGGACAATATCGTCGGGAGGAGGCTTTCTTGAAATATATTGGCGAAGAAAATACACCAATTTTAGCAGTTTCCGGTGCCTATTCGTACATCGGCAGTGACGGCGTACAATATGTGGTCAATTATTTATCGGACGAAAATGGTTTCCAACCCGTTGGCAATCATTTACCATCATCGGCCAGTCCATCGGTGACCCAACAAGCGCAGCAACAACAATTTCAACCAACCCAACCTCAATACAATAATGTGAATTCAAACGCAAATTATCAAGTGTTAAATGGATAAGTTTATGTATGGATAGATAAGATGGCGCAGCGCCCGATTATTAAGAAAATTGTGAATTAGATGTTAGAAGTGCGAATTCATTTGTTTTGAAGAAATATAAATTGTGAATTTTTTTTTAATTAAAATTACTGTTTGTGGTGTTAATTAATTTATAATTATGTTGTGTGCGTGGTATGCCACTTAAATCCGCGATATGTGATAATTAACAATGATTTGGTATATAAATCACTAAATCGATGTTTGTCAATAATTATTTGATTAGAATTTGTGAATTTAAGTCACGTTTGAAATACTAATACTTCGCATTAGGTGTGTGCATGTGCGTGCTATACGATTTTTAGTATAAGACGCAGCATTTTGTTAACTATATAGTGCTTTGAATTGATAATGTCTGAGATACCGGGAAGCTTGATTAATTTCGCGTACAGAGCCGCCAATTTTAACAAACACCGTTACCAAAACCCTACTCCTCACGTTTATCCAGATTTCACGATAAAGCGTTCAAACAGAATTCGTCCTGAGGTGTCACATGTCGTGCTGTCGTTTGATGTCTTCGTTTGCGTGTTAAACATTTTCCCGCTGTTTTTACTATTAATTGATCTGTTCGACCGTTTGTGATTAAATTGTTGTTTTGGAAGTTCTGGAACCCGTCAGAGGTGAAGAGCTCTTTTATTATGACGTCGTTGTGATAGGAGCAACTTGTAGCTACTTCGAATTTGAGTTAACGATGGTGACGAAAATTTTGTTCTAAAATAGTCTCGAAAAGTCGATATGATGGATGGCTGGATCCTAAAAACTGGACGCCACTTCTGGACGAGATTATTGATACCAGTATTTTACGTAGTTTATTACCAAACTCACTGATAGCAACTCTCTTAATGATTCTTAATGTTTTTCAGAAGACCCAACAACGATGAAAGTCGAGTTTTGTCTTGGGTTTCAGAAGCGTTTTTGATTAATTGGGTGTTCTGATGCGTCGACGTTAAGCTCGAGGAAATTGACGATGCGATAGTCAAAAAGCATCATTTGTCTTTTCGATGCCGAATACCGTGTGTGTTGAAATTTAACAGAACTTGATTGAATTTACATCATTTTCACCGGTGAGGGTGGCTTACCTGAAATGCTCCGATGAAGATTTTCGATGAAGTTCTGAAAAATACCCGCGGAGATGGGGCGTCATGTGTCAATAATGCCTGAACAAAGAACGACTGGTCGTTTGCAGTCAATTGCTAGTAATCTGTGGTCTGGCTTAGATAACAATATGCCTCCTTGGATTGAGGTCAAAAGATGGCCATTCCATATTCTAACGAAGTGGTCATATTTTACAACTATGGAACGAACAATAGCATGTAGGTTCTAAGATTTTTCGAGTAGACTGACGATCGATTTCTGCAACCATCAAATGGCTCCCCTTGCACATGGGCCTGACATTGAGCCAGGAAACTAGCTCACAGACATGAGCTTTTCCTTGAGTCGAGGTCAGTTGTGGTGTTATTTTGAGAACTGCATCGGCTAATTCACGTTCTGAATGGAATGTTTTCAATTTTTCGTACACGATTGACGACAACATTTTTGCGCCCTTCAATTTCAAATACATTAATCGGTGCAGTCATTTTGACAACCTGAAATCCACTGGGATATGCAGTTTGCATCCACTTGTCAAAGTAATGAACATACGTCGATTTCGCAAATAAAATACTATCTTCAGTTAGCTGGCATGACTTTGAGAAAGTAAGGTTGCAATTGCGGTTGCATCAGAATTTATTGAGTCATTTCTTTAAATCGATGAAAACTTCGGCGCGGGCCCTATTTTTACAAATCGTGCTCGAATTTATGATCGAAGAAATGGGATCAAGAAATACTAAGGTTTGATCATTACCGTGTTTAGTTCAAAGTTAAAAGCATTCGCACAAAGCGAGAAATTACGAAGGAAAGCCAGTTGTGTTGGAGTGTATACACATAATCTATATGAATCCAAGGTCCAATCTTTCTACTATAAGATACAGCTTTTGGCGGGAAGCAAAAAATAATAACAGTCACCGTCGTGTTAACCAAATCTTTAGGTATCCTGACTGAATATGGTGATTTGAATTGATAATATTTAGAATCTGTTCATCTGGAAGCTGGATTTATTTCTCATTGTCGCGTACAGAGCCGCCAAATTTTAGAAAACTCTCTTCCTAAAAGCTACTCCTCATGTTTATCCAGATTCCACGATTCAGATGAATAAAATTCTCTCGGCATTTGTTCTTTGGTTGACTTTGAATCAGTTGGTTGTAATTGTCCAATGGTCGACTGTTTGTGGAAGGATGAAATGGTGAAGCAAATTGTGATCGATTAAATTGTTGTTGTGGAAGTAAAATTATATTATAACGCCGTTGTGATAGGAGCGATTGCAGCCACTTCAAAATTTGAGTTGATAATTATGAACAAAATTTTGTTCTAAAATGGTGTAGAAACGTTGATATTAAGGCTGGATCCCAAAAATGTATTGATTTATGGGCCACTTCTGGACGAGATTAATAATGAGCAGCGATTTATTCATGCCAGTACTTTCATTCAGTGGCCAATATGTAGAGAAAATGTGAATGGCTATACTTGAACAGCTGGACGAGAAGATATTATGACTCCAAAACACGTTTTAAATTGGTATAGCATCTCTCTGCACAGCAATGTTTTCTGTTTCACAAAAGATTCCTAATGTTTGTGAGAAGACCCAGCAACGATGGAAGTCGAGTTTTGTCGTGGGATACCGAAGCGTTTTGGATCTTAAGCTCAAGAAAATTGATAGAAGGTACTCAAAGACACATTTGTCTTTTCGACGACGAATACCGTGTGTATCGAAATTGAACAGAACTTGACCCAATTTACATCACGTGTTCACTAGTCACAACAGTCTCAACGAAATATGGCAGCTTTCCTGAATTTCTCCGTTGAAGATAATGTCAATAATACCTGAACTAGGGAAGATCCGTCGTTGGTAGTGATTTCGTGGTAAACTGTGGTCCAGCTTAGCAAACAAATTACCCTTTCGGATTGAGGCAAAAGGATAGCTAACTTGGGGTGTAGTCTAGATCACTCTATATTCTAATGGATCGGTCGTATTTTTTAACTATGGAAGCAATATTGTTTCCCATAATCAGAATATTCGTTATAGGTTCTAAGATTCTTTGCGTCAATAATGACGATCGATTTCTGCATCCACCTAATTGCACCCCTTGCGCATTGGTCGAACGTATGGACTTAGTAATATCCCGCAGCTGACCGATAAATAGATTTGGTTGAATGGAATTTGAAGTGTGGTTTCTTACGGTGCGGTCCAGGTCAAAAAACTGGTACGATGTTTGGATCAAATATATGTATTGGGTTTGATTGTATATAGTTGAACTCTAAATGAAAACCATTTAGTCCCGAAGATGACTGATCCTTGAGGATCAGTGAACTACCAATCATCGATCACTGATTTCGTACGTTCACCGACAAACATACATTGAGATTGACTCGTCTGGAAACTGGCCACATTTCCACAATTTAAATGTAGTGCCACTCTCGAACGGTTTCGGAGAAAAATAACATACTCAACCGTCGCGAGAAACGATCCAGAAATTTCGCCGTTCCTCGCGAAACTGGATGTCTCAAGAATTTTTTTTTTTCAAAGTTTTGCGGATCACACCAGCTTGCAATGCCATAAACGGGCCCATGGTGCAATACCCCGACAAACAAACACACATACATACTTCCACGTTAAAAAACACCCAACTGTGATTGTTGGTCACCATCGGCCAAAAAGACCTCTCAAGCATAGTTTGTGCTCGATGACAATATTACTTTACGGACATGGTGGCCGATGCGAGCTAGCAGGACTTCTACATCACATAATACTGATAATACTGATTGTCATGTAACCTGTATACCATGTGGAGCTTATTACGACGATTCTTAAGGCGTGTCAACTTACAATTATACCATGGATCTCAAAATCGTGGTATAGTAGCCCTCGACGGAACATACCTTTCGATACTTGTATCGAGTCGTTCATTTAATTATGAAACCATGTCATTAAAATCTTGACTAGCTTGAAGAAAATTTCAATCCGTATTGTAGAAATATTCATTCAGAGAAACGTAGTCAGCATTTCTAAAATCAAAATTCAAATTATTAGTACTGGAAGGAATGACGCATTCTTCGTGAAATGTATTTATCATTATTGGAGTATGATAGATGCTCGAGCAGCCGGTAAAATTGTCGCATGCAAAAGCTTCTTAGAAGCTATGGTCATTTGTGAATACAAGATCCAGAAATTTTCTTCGACTATTACACGTGCATTTCTTGTGTTGCAGAAATTGCTTGTGAAATAATCCATCGTATGCTCGTCAGAAAATGCCGTAAAAACACCATCGATATCCAACCATAGTAGTACTCGGTAGATTGAAATTTTCAATAATCAGTAATTGTTCATTCAGCATGGATGATAAAGAAGGAGAAAAACTTACAGGTTAGGGATCTAGAAGTACTGGCGACATGGTGGAGTGTGGACGCGGGCTCCCAGTCTTCAATATCCAGCGACCGCAATGATTTGTCAAAGTCAAATAATGATAACCCCTTTGGACGTCGCTCCACAGTACCAAGATCACCAACATCCTCATTTAGTATCTATATGAAAAGGAAAACGAAGAACTTCGTAAACAATTAAGTAAAATAGAAAAAGATCACATCTCAACTTAGTATAGAGATTAACATACTTGAGAATGAAAATGGAAAGCTGCAACAAGCACTTCAATCCAAAGAAATATAGGACCAAGCTGCACCAGAATTCTTCAATGATGAAAATGAATTACGAGACGAAACAGACTGGATCCTTAAAAAAACAGAAAGAAGTGAACTTCAAAACCCAAGTATCAGGCTCTGTTTCCTATCAATATAACGAGAATAACTGAATATGGTCTCTTATGAAATCAATTACTGATAAAGAATACAGTACCGTGTCTCTGAACAATAATATATGGAAAATCAACACAACTGACGATGACATACATATAGAGCAATAACGATGAAGCTTACATAAGAAGGGAAAGAATGAAGACATTTAAGAAGACCAAAATGACCCACCGATAAAAATGATGGCTGATCCGCTATAAAATAGAGAATAAAATAGACGAATTAAAGGGCAAGGGGTTGAAGATAGAAAACGCCGCAAACATAATTAAAAAAGAAAAACAGAAGATTGATCAAGGGGTCCAAATTAACAGGAGAGGACTCAGATTATTCATGTTTACTTTTAATAATAAGGAAAAAGTAGAAACCATCACTACCATTACAGCTATTCTGAATATGGGGGTTAGAATTGAAGCATTAAAAAAGATCACTGGTTTAATACCCCAATGTAGAAAATGCCAGGGCTTTAACCATACCCGCAGAAATATTGTAACAGAGAGCCTCGATGTATAAAATGCTCCGGAAGACATCTAGCACAAACCTGTCAACTGGGGAGAACCGCCACCCCTAAATGTCTAAACTGCAAAGGAGATCATCCCGCAAACTACAGAGGATGGGAGATAGCTAAAGAGCTGCAAAAACTGAGGAATAGAATACAATACCATTCGACAGAATACCACCGAAAAAGTCATCGAAAGCTAACCAACAATCCTTTAAAGCAGCGGGCCCAAAGACATACTCGCAGATTGTCCAGCAGCAACAGGAGCCATTCAATACTAAGTAAAATCAAGAAACACCAATTCTTGAAAAAATACTTAGGAGTATAGAACCTTTAAACATATGCGCATATCGAAAACTGTAAGAAACATAGAAGCCGTACATAAACGGCTAAATAAGAAAGAAGCAGTGAATGAATTCACTTCTATATGCTGTACTAATATGCATAACAGCAAAATTGAGAATTGCCAACTGGAATGCAAATGGAGCAAGAAATTTTCGTACACATGGAAAAGACAGACATATGCCTAATATCAAAATCCCACTTTCCAGAAGTGTCATTCGCAAGAATTCATGGATACCGGTGCTACCACGCCATTGATCCAGCAGGGAATGCGAGAGGAGGGTCAGCAACATTTTGTAAGGGAAAAATAGAAAAGAAAATCATGCAAGTATCAACCATAACCTTTGACTAAATAAAGAATAGGAATATAGCATTTCATCTATATACTGTCCACCACGTCACCAACTGACTAAAGAAAATTATATCGCTTTGCTTAAACCGCCAACTTCATACTTGGGGAAACTTCAATGCTAAGAATATATACTGGGGATCGAGACTATTAACACGTAAGGGTACAGACCTGATTGCAGCAGGGCAATAATTAAACTTGTTGGGCTATAGTTTTAGAAATTCAGCTCAAATTTACGATGAGCTCAGCCGTTTTTGAAAAATTATTTATTCTCTCGTTATGACAGTTGCAATTAAATTGCAGCCAATCGCGTCTTCAGAATTTGCAACAGGATCAACAAATATTAGGTCGATAATCTCACTGTTTAGATTAAAGTTAACAGTAAGGAGCGCGTTTTAAATACGGTCGCGCTCAATGTTAAATTGCTCTACTCGAAATCAATCAAGAAGATAATTTTATATTTGTATTCGGTAGTGTTGTTGCCCAACTGACATACACAATTTATGAGACCCCGAACTGCAATGGTCTACTAGTCTGATTTGGCATTTACGCTACAGATGGAAAAAGTTCGTTCTAGAAATTATGAGGAATAATAGTTAGCTATATTTGCGTGTATACATATGCTCGACCTGTGGATTCAAGAAGACGGAATCGCCCGAGTTGAAAAAATTGCCTCAGTCATTCATGCCATTGTTTTGAACATACTGCTTTGTTCAATTTAAAACTTTACATCGTCTTGCCAAATCCTCATCATTTTACGATATATAGTTGCAGTCTGCATCTGCACAAACGAGATTCATCTCGAATTAGAGTGTGAGCTCCAGCTCTTTGCTGCATCAAGCGTTTTAAGCCTACGCCAGAACATTCAACGGGTGATTGCACCAAGGAGATCCTGGGCTGGCCTACTGCGATGTGAACACCCTCTGAGGTCTGTTTTGCCCTATGTATGGAGTGTTTTATCTCATTGCAGCCCTTTCTCGCATGTGACCACTTTTGCCGCAGCTGAAACAGATACCACTGCGGTCCGGTTCATTGCAGTTTCGTGCTGTGTGTCCTCCCTCTCCGCATTTATAACAACGGTAATCCGGGAGACGAAGATGTACTCTGCACGATACCCAACCGATTCTGATACGCCTTCTATCCACTATCAATTTTGCCCATTCCTTGGACAGTTTCACTGTTGCATTCTTAGTGTTTGCATAAGCAGGCCTTACTTAGGTTACAAAAATTTGGCCGGTATCTGCCTTCTCCAAAGCTTCCCAGACACCCTCTCTTATATCGGGCTCAGCACTACTTTCTTCGAGATCTCGTATGTGTATAACAGCCATTTCTTTTTGATGCACGGCCTCTACACCGGCTACCGTTCCTACAATCGCCTCCCTTAGAGTCTCGGCTTTGTTCTTTGCGCCCTTCAGCTTGGTTATTAGGTCATCTGTCCTGTTGTTTCTTATCGCCGTTATTTCAACACCTACATCTTTTATGTCTACACCCGGCTTCACGGATTTCAGGAGGTCAGCGTAAGTTTGACCTTTCGCTTTCCCTATCACGGTTTCTTTTTTATTCTGTCTCCTTCTCTTACGCCAAATTACTTCTACGAAGGCCTGTTCAGCGTCGATTTGCTCGGGGTTAAGTTTGGGATTTTCACCTAACCGCGACTTCTCCTGGTTGGAGCGTTTTATTATTTAGCAGATGCTGGAGCCCTGGCACTTGCTCCCCCAGATTATGTAGTTGTTGGGTAAACGATTTACACCCATCCCAAAGGATTCCTCATATTGTGGCTTTATTGTCCAGAAAGCTGTCATGTTTGAGTTTTGTAACCCTATGGACACTTCCTTCCCACCTCCACCGTTTGACGAATTTCTTTGGGCGTCATCTCGAGTCATCGAGTGTATCCGGCTCCATAGGTCCTCAAATTGTTGGTTGCTTTCCGTCTCTCTGGTCTCTACTGTTTGTGTAGATATCTCCTTTAGCACAGGGCTTGCGTCAGTCAAACCCGGTTGAGTTTGCGTTGATGCGTTACACTTTCTGTTTTGCGGAGATTCCTGCGCGTCTAAGTTATACACAGTATTTTGTTTCTTTTCATTACCAGTCATTTGGATAAGCCACGCCTGCGCACCCTGCTTATAATTAGCTTTTTTATATATAGCTATCCGCATTCGGGAAACTGAGTGTTTTATTGAGTTTTTAGTAATTGGGTGTGCCTTAACCAGCGTACTTAGACTGTTTGATTCCTGTTCTACCTACTCAATGGTTGCTACGAGCTCATATAGTGTTAGCTTATGCTCGTCCGCTTCCAAAACGCCGTTTCTTTGCACTATCCATTTGTGTATCGGGGAGTGAAACGTGGTGCGGGGACCTACTGATAAAAGTTGATTTTTTAAAAATATCAGCGTTATCCTTATATACATTTCCTTTCTCAGTAGCTGCTTCTAGTGTCCTATCTTGGCCGCCTGCCGGAATCATTCTCCAATTTCTTTGCGGTTCTTCACTCGCTAAACCATCCTGAGCTTACCAAGAAGCGTTTAAAGTCCTGGATCTCGATCTTACTAAGATCCGTGAAGTCGTTCAAAGGGGAAGTTCCCATACATTTTGTTCTGCTGTACGCTAGACTAGGACAGGTGCAGAGCAGATGGAGCACATTTTCCTCCTCCTCCTCATCACCACAGCTGCGGCAGAAATCGTGGGCTGGACGCCCAGCCTGCTCGCATGTATCCCAATGAGAGAATGTTCCGTTATAGCTCCCACGACCATACCAACTGTATGTTTATTACTCTGGTTTAAGGCCCATAGGGCACTACTGCGCCTTTATTCACTATAAACATAGTAGAACTAAAAGTGGTGAGCGATACTAAACCTAACTCCAGTTTTTTCGAACATTTGAAGTGATTGTCCTTATGCTTTATTGTTTGTAATCGCGAATGCAAGCCAGGCCGGAAATAGTAAACACTTGAATTCGAACGCCATCTCAGTTGTAATCATTGGAATTCTTGGCAGCAATGCATCATCTACTTTGTACTCTCCAGTTATTATTGTAGCTACAATCAAATTGAGGATCGATGTTGCAATGCAAAATAATCCCACGGGACGCCAATTTTTATTTACATTCATGACAGTATTAATGGAGTTGAATATCAATAAATTTCGAAAAATTCGATTAAAAATGATGTTCAAACATTCTTTTTTCACACCAAACTTATTGGCGCCGATTCAGAGTGGCATGAGAACTGCAATTGATGTGGGGATAGATCATCCAGTTGAATGGAAATTCATGCCGACTTCACCTTTCTCTGATGGCTTTTATGAAATGGAAGTTATTGTCGCCTAATTCAAGCTGGCCGAAGTGATTCTCATTTCTAGACTGCTTGGAGCATTGACAAACTACATTGATAACTTTGAGTCAGGGTGGATTGAATTCATGATTACCATAATATGATATGCTGTCTTAAAATCGCACAGAGCAAATAGTTCAGTAGTGAAAATTGTAGCATTTGGTCGGAATGTTGTACAGACAGGGTGTACTGGGTATAATATAGTTGACTCAATCAACTATATGCGATGGCTCTATATTTTTAAGAATTAACCGGCGAGACAATTTCGATTTTAACATATAACCGACACAAATAAATTAATGTATTTACAAACACAAAGCTAATCGTTTGACGATAAATATTTATATATACAAAGCATAACATACCAAACATAATTTATGCCGTATACATACCACGAACCGCGGTCATCAATATTAATTTCAGTCAAACTGTTTGTTTTGTATATTCAAACACATATCAATAACAATCACAACCTTGATGATGAAGAGTGTATATAGGAAATAAAAAGCGTGAAGTGACTAATGTTGCATACGAAATGAGATTAAAAATCAATAAGCATTAAACTATTTAATTTACTTCCCATACCATTTATAGTAGACTATAATTTGTCGTTTATCCACGCGACTGAGTCGTAATCTAATAGTAAAAATGATTTATTAGGTTTCGGTCTATAAGACTTGTTTGGTATATCTGGACAAACATACAATGTTGTTAATTAACTTGTAAGATCAAAAAAAACACCTGCTATGTAGTTAATAAATCAAATAGTGTTTTGCCCCCGCCTGTGCGCGAATATAAAACAGTTATTTATGAAACCAAACTGCCTAAATGTTGACTTTAAAAAGCTTCAAATGTCGCAAGCTTTCATTTTGTGTACAAGAGTCAATGATCTTATGCATCATTCGCGTAAGAAACCTGAAATATCTTTATATAGAGCTGCAATGATGCAATAACAGCCGTACGTAATGAATTGAATTGAATTTCTTAAAATGCGACTTCGATTTATACTTTCAATATCGGGTCAAGGTCGCATATGGTCAAAATAGTAATGTCTGCTTTTATATTATATATTGGTTTTGATTTTATTGAATTGTGTGTGTGTGTGTAATAAATCGCGACTCTAGAATAAAAAGGTTCTAAGTGACATTTAAAAAAAAAATGAGTTATACATGTATTTCCACTAATTTTAGGTCAAATTTTAGTTTGGTTGGATATTTCATAAAGCGATGTAGTGTAGTGTTCTTGTGAATATTGCGAATGTGTAATTTGGATAATTATAATTGTATACCTAATTGTAAGTAATTTAACTTTTGCATTTTGCTAATTTGAATGTAAATACTAATTCTATTACTCGTATATGTATAAATAAATCAGAGGGGCCAGCCATGTCGCAAAACTACAATATTGAATACTCCGTGGTTGAAGATGTATGTGAAGTTAGCCCAAATTTCATCCCAAAAAAATGCGATGGCAACACTAAATATAACTGTCGTGACAGTTTTTACTCTCAGCCCAGAAAAAATTACTGTCACGATAGTTTTTATTAAGTCAGCCCAAAAAAAAACTGTCGCGATAATAAAAAAACTATCATGACATACGATTTATTACTCTCAGCCCATTAAAAAAATCAATGAATTAAAATGAAAATTATGAGCACTCAAATAATTAGTTAAGCTTTATTCCGTTTCGAAATTATTCGAGTACTGCCGTAGAATTTATTAACGGATTTAAGAAGCAGATATACCATAGAATCTATTTCAATAATCAAATAAGGGGGAATCGGAGTTTTGCCATACCATTATATAACTACTATCACTATTTATCAATAACGTGAACATTTTTGACCGCTGGCACTTGGGGAAATAAAGTGAATAACATTTTTCTAAAAAACGGAAACACTTGTTTAATATTTATTAAATTTAATTTTATAAATATTAATATATTTCGATTTTTAGGTGGTTAATATTCAGGAATTTAACTATACTCAGTTTAGTTTAACTCCCATAGATAGATGACCTAGCAAGTCGAAATATATTGAGATTTTTTTATATTTATTATTTTGCTTAATATTAAACAAGGCTCTTTTTAAATGTCATTCAACAATATTCAAATATTAGTAGATTTATTTCCATTAAAATCCATATTAAATTTCAATTTTTTTTTTAATTTTCTGTGTAAAATATTAAGTGGGGTTTCACTTTATGATTGTCATTGCGTATTTTAACTATCATATTTTTTAAATCATCATATAGTTCCCAATAGCTGTCATGTCTACAATAGGATGTGTGATGTTGTTGGTTTTCGTTATAATTAACTAGCGAGTTCAATAAGAACGTTTTTCCGTCCAATGATATTTCTGGAGGAATTTCTTTTAACGAAACCATCGGTTGATTTTGGCTATTTAAATATTCCGTGTTTATAGCCACAAACTTGTTTGGTATAATTTTTTTTGCGTATATAATTTTATAACAGCATGGCTTCGGAGGAAAAGTAATAAGGCAATTTTTTAAATTTCTTATGCCTGTTTGCTCAAATAGTTCTGTATTAATTTGAACGTATGGTGTTACAGGTGATCGTTATCCTATGGATTAGTTTTGGGTTTGCCAACGTGCGTATCCCTGGAAAAATATCATATTTGCTGTCGATGATTGTTATTTTGATGAGTAATGGTTAGGTCATTGAACTTTAAAAGAATTATTTTTTTTAGAAGTATTTTTTTTATACCGGTATATCCCAATTCTTTTTGATTGGTTACAATTGTCGTACGACTACACGTCACATTTGTATTTACCTCAACACTACCATATATTTTTTTAAATCATCTGGTTGTTTAACAAAATTGTGTGTGTGACTCAATGTGATGATAATTTCTAGAAGAATTAGTGTTAAGTATTGGTTTCGGCGCGAATCATAATGTATATCTATACATAAATCAGTTGATGATTACCTTATTATCAGAAAAATGCGTATGTAAATGTTTTTTTTTAATATCGGCGTAGGGCAAATATTTTCGGACATTCGATCTCTGTGAGGCAACCGTGAAGCGCCTACAAATTACAAATTAAAAAAAAAAATAAAATATATGTATATTGATATAGAGAATTATTTTCCCAAATGTTGGCATAGCACCCTTGTTTTTTTTATTAAAATAATATCCAAAAAGTTTTAATTTTTGTTAAGTTAGTGAAGCCCGAATTGATGGTAAGTTCACCATTTTAATACGTTACGGTCAGTGGAATAATTTGTGTATTTGTATTTGCTGATACAGGAAATAAACGGCCGTATAGACGTATTATTATTCCGTGCTTATGTGACCAGACCATAGTGATAATAAAAAAAAACCTGAGGAGCTTAAATTTTGTTGGCGGGGCCTCACAACTATAAAAAAAATATAAAAAAAAAAAAAATAGTAAAACCATAATTATTGTGATTTTTTTTTTTGGCTTCACAATTTTGTCCTGTATATTTTATATACATTAATTAGTTGTGGTTGAATAGATAAATACAGTTTTCTAGTTCACTGTATATGTATAGTGACAAAATAAAAATAAAAATAGTGAATATTTAGAGATAAGTTTAAATTATTGGAACCAATTCCTACATTGTGGAATTTTGTGTGTTATAATAGTGTTAGAGTAATTAATAGGTTCCAGTGTAGTAAAAAAAATAAAAATAAAAAAAAAATAAATTTAAAATCAAATTAGATCAGTAGATATAAGATAAGAATTAATAGTATATATAGTACATTTGTATGTGCTGTATGCCTACATAAAAAAAAAAGAAAAAGGGAAAGAAGTTGTGCATGTTTGGAGTTACATATATAAGATAAAAAAACATTATTTTTACAGCTGTCCTACCCATAGCGCGAGCGGAGAGTACTCTTTGGCCTCAACTGTGGATGGTGAGTTTTTTTTTGATTTGAAATAATCTTTACAAAATTTATAATATTTGTGGATTTTTCCACGTATGCTCCCAGCAATCACATATTTCATTCACTATGAGTAAATATATTTTTTTTTAAATCTTAATGTTAATTTATTTTAAGTAATATTACCAAACAAAGTGTTTACTTGTTTTTGTGTTGCGATGAAATTCTTTTTTTTATCGATTAAATAATATAGAAATGATATAATTTGATTTTTTATTGGTGATGATGGGAGAATGAGATTTTTGGAAATACCGAGTATGAGGGCTGTTTCTGATGTGTGTGTATATTTTTTTATTTATGTTATCAACACAATTGGTTTGTTCGATCCATTAGTTTCCGACGACAATGAACCCACCAGTTTCCACTGAAGCTACCAGAAAAAAAAAATAAACGTGTTGGTCGCCGGAAGGAACCGTAACAATGGTCGTTCCTCTATATTTTCATTACAGCATATTGCACAACCAAACTCAGCTGTTAGACTAGGTAGTTTTTTC
Organism: Tipula unca; assembly: GCA_951394425.1. NCBI lineage: Eukaryota > Metazoa > Arthropoda > Insecta > Diptera > Tipulidae > Tipula > Tipula unca. The sequence continues at coordinate 180,762,843 of OX596382.1, read as the reverse complement.
AAAAAGTAATCTGACACCAGAGTAATATTACACTCACAGTTAGTCTTTAAACCCAAATCATACCTTAATTGTTTTTTTATTTCGAACAAAGCATCATATCTCAGTTGTTTTAGTTGTTGTAATGTATGTTTTTCATTCAAAGCACAAACCAATTTATGAATCGATTGTAATTCGTTACATTCAATTTTCATTTTATCGAATCCTGTTTGGCAGAGACATTGGATTAATGCATCAAATGCACAAGTATTTTTATATACTGCTCTATCATCTAAAGATCCGTTTCGTAAAAATCCTTTTTTATAAATTAGTTCATCAGTTTCGGATTTCTTCCTCACTGATGACATAGGTTTTGTTTCGGAATGATTTATTAGTAATTTCGTCGATAGTTTTTTTTGTTCATCTATTGTCTTTTTGTTAAAATCTAATATATTATTTAAATTAAAATTAGAGTACATCCGGTTGCTATTATTGGTTTTCTTTTTCCAAATTTCTTTTTTTTTTAAACTATCCACCAATGACATTCCTTTTGTCGAGTTTAAAGATAATTTTTTTAGAGATCGTTTTGGTATTTTTGATTTATATCGATCAAATATATACTCATTTCTATTTTGAATCTCTTTCAATACTCTCAAACATTTTGTAGGAAGCTTGCCTAAATTAGGTGCCTCACGACATCGCCTCTTAATTATTGTAATATAATTTTCTATATGGCTATTACTAAGCCTTTCATTTTCAAGAAGGATGGAGGACCACATCGGTAAATAAGTGATATATTTCTTAATAAATTTTTCCAAAAACTGAGGATTAAAAAATGAATTAACTGGATAATTTAACATTTCATCTTCTGGGATAAAACTGTTGTATATTTCTGTGAATTCTTGGTAAAACGGACTTTGTTCAAATATGGTTTTAGAAAACAGTTCATGGCTTATAGATTTAGGTGAGTCAGTTAAATTATCATTAATCTCGGAATTCATGTCCTCGTTCGGTATTGCATTTTTCATAATAATATTGAAAGCAGAAACAGTGTTTTCGTTACTGTATTTTGATTTCAGCAATGTCACGAATTGAGCAAACAAAGTTTTCAATTTAGTATAATTTTGAATTATAAAAAATGAGGAGACGATCTCTTTTACAAACTGGCTTTGCTTTGATGAAGGCCGAAAATGGTCATTAATAACCTTCATTAAATTTTTTATTAAATGTGAGCAACAAAGATGAACTTTTACGTATTTTGACGTATATTGTGGTTTTTACTATTTTGTGTGAGGTTATAATAACATATCTTCAAGTATTCCACGATATTTAAATCATTAAAACTTTTTAGAGCGGCATTAATTTGCGGATAACTAAAATCAGTTACTACGACATTAAATAATGGCCATTTTTTTGATTCTTCAATAATAAAAATTTTGAAGATATTAAGAACCGTTAGTATCGTTTCAAACGAATGGCTACCACTTATAAAATTTAAAACAGAGAATGGATCAGACGGATCATTTAAATTTGATTTCAAGGCTACAACAATTGTATAGTAATAGATTGTTGATGACTCATTATTTGGTGAACGCACAATTCTACCTGTAGCATCCATATAAACTACGAGGTCGTTTCCCTCGCTTTGCTGTTTAGCCATTTTTAATACGTCTAGCTGCATTTTACTAAACGAAATGACATAAAAAGGACAAATTGAAAGTCGCTGGATGTACTGCGTGTTTGGTGTGGAATTTTGTATCTTTATTTCTTCATAGATATCTTGGATGTCATCGGCGTCGTTATCTTGCTCTTTCATTGCTACTGATTTGATTTTTCTAAGCACATCTACAGTTTTACATTTCCGAACTGTATTAGTATTAGTAACAAAATCGGTATCTTCCTCCTTAAATAATGATTCAGTTAATTGTTCGACTGTAGTTTTGAATTTTTTTTTTTTTCATATTTAACCTGAACCCTTTTGTTACGGACTTCGTTTTCATAAAAGGGTGACTAATTTCATTGGTCGAAAATTTCACTGAAAATGTGTTTGCAGTCAACTGGTCCTTATTAGTTAGTTGATATTTACGACATTCTAATGTTTTTTTATTATATCCATGTCCGCAGTAAGCTCGAATTGAAATTGAAGATTTGTTAATTGTCGAATCTTTTATGTTAATTAAACAACCTGTCATATCGGACAAGAGTTCAGAAAATACGTTGGAATATACCGATTTATTAAATTCTCGTGCTGATTCATTAAATATTACATTCCATATTTGCTCTGGTACAACAAGAATTTTATTTAATTTAAGAAAATCTATGCGAGGTGAGTCTACAGCAACGATTGTTGAATTTTTGATTGCTACTGTTGGACTTGAAAATGAGAAATTTTTTATTTTATTTTCTTCTGACCCCGAAATACTAATTAACTTGTTATTTTCCAATGAAATTTCATTCGAATTTAAAATACTTGTGTATGATAAGTCGGATTTCAATTTAGGTAATTTAAACTCTCCAGAAACATGACTAAATGATTCCCAAGCAGATACCTTATTTTCTGAGATACTCACAGTTGATTGTTTCTGTTCGTTTTCAATGTTACTCTTATCAAACGATTCAATGGAAGATATCACACAAGAAACTTTACTATGGCTATGCGATTCAAATTTTGTTTGGTTTTTGTAATGCCTAAAATAATTATAAATTCTAGTTCGATTAATCACATTATTATTAATGTTCATAACTCGACATAATGATTTCATTTCTTTTGAATCTTTAAGTGAAACATTCAAACAATCCCCAAATATAATTTTGGAACAATTCACTAATTTCGTAGCGTCTAATTTCGGAAAATTACCACGCCGCTTCTTGATATACTTTCTGACCATGTTTAAATTAAACACACAAAACGCAATCAATCCAAGTCACAAAATTAATCAATGAAATAAAGGCGATAGTATACTGGCGACACTATAAAAGTCACAATGACAATAATCACAATTGCAAAAATAAATATAAATATTTTTACTAAAAACAAAACAATAAAAATTAGAACCGGTAAAAAAGAATATCCAAATGAGAGCGTAAGTAATTAGTTTTTAAAAATACTTTTTAGATCAGCGAATAAACAACACGAGAAAATACAATAAAACACAATTATACACACGTCTGTACAGCACAAAGTCTGAAAATAGATTGAAAATAGAATTTTTTTTGTTTTTTTGTTTTTGTTTTTTTTTTTTCTTAACTAATTCTTAGCCTATGCTTTACCATCTAATATTCTAATGATTAATTTATTTTATAGTTCTAAGACTTAACCTACGATTTTTATTTTATTATTATAAATACATTCAGTTTTTGTTTCTTTATTAAGGTTTTAAAATACATATAAACATATAAGCTAATTTGATTATAATTTGTAGTGTTTTCATTTTGATCTTCATTTTTCATTTTTATTTTGTACCATTTAGATTTTTATTGTTTTCGTTTGCACTTTAGATTTTAATGGTTGCGTACAAAATTAGATTTAATTTTTATAAATAAGTAATCATTGATTTTATATTTTGTTGATTTTTGTTTTTAATATAAAAAATCAGAGTTCGATTGTTACCAGACCAGAAAGGTTCATTTATTGTTGCCTTAAAAGAGGTTATGTTAGTAAAAATCAATTAAATTCTCTGCAGAATTACAATTAACAAAAATAGCGATTTTAAATGTATTTCTAAATACTAATACAATAATTAACAGAAATCAAAAAAATCTATTGTATTTTAAATAAGATATTAAACGGTGAATCAATTGAAATTGGGCTGTGTTAGTGAACGTGATAACTGATAACATTTGTTGGTGATATACAGTATCATCGTATTTAATGGGGAACTACAACAATACCCATAAGTGGTGACCCCGACGTGATTAAGAACACGCACCAATATTGTGTACCGCATCAATCACACCACATCAACAACATCGACATCAACACCAGCAACGGCATCATCACCACATCAACAACATCGACATCAACACCAGCAACGGCATCATCATTAACATCACCAACACTACACACATTTGCATTTTAACAGAGACCGAGGTGACTCCATGTTAACGAGTCTCTGCACCGGCGGATTTTTTTTTTTTTTTTTTTCAAATCAAAAGCAAAAACTGTAAGTACGCAACTATTTTTATTAGAGTGCAAACAAAATTTTTCTTTCTTCGTTTTTGTTTTAATAAAATCTAAAAAATATAGTCTTTAAAATCCAAAATTTTTTTTTTCGGTGTTTAACTAAATTTTACTTGCGAAATGGATCCGTCTGCGACTACTCCTTCTCCTCCAATTATTGAGAGTGACGAGGCATCCACTTCGGATGCTACAAATTTAACTTTTTCACCAGCTCAGCTCGCTGTCCTGATTAATGAAGCGGTAGCTAAAGCTGTAGGGAGAATAAATTTACCTGAGCCTCCCATAATTGATCATGTTCCTACTCCTCTTTTATCAGCTCAAATTTCTCGTGTTGCGTTCAAACCTCCACAACCTCTCTACGCTCAGAACCCGGTTGTTTGGTTTGAGATTCTAGAGCAACAATTTCTGGTTGCTGGAATTAGCGTTGAGGCAACTAGGTATGCACACGCGGTTGGGGCCCTGGATGCACGGCTCCATGATACTTTGGCTTACATAATAACACAGGCTAAAGGGGCTCAGCCATATACGGCTTTCAAGACCGAAGTGATCCGGGTGCTGGGGGAATCGGAGAAAACAAAAATGAACAATTTGATGCATGGCTTGACACTTGGGGACAGGAAGCCATCACAGTTGCTGAGCGCCATGAAGTTGAATGCCGGCGACAACTTGAACGAGCCGACCATCCGTCAATTTTGGATGAAGAGATTGCCGCAGCAGGTTCAAATGGTACTCACACCATTTGAAAATGATGTCTCCCTGTCAGTCTTGGCGGAACGAGCTGACAATGTTTTCGAGACAATGACACAATCTCAAGTCAGTGCTATTGAGTCATCCGCTTCCGTATCTACCCCAAATATTAATATTGATCAACAATTTTTGGAATTTCGTAGAACCTTGCTATCGGAGATTTCGGAAATTTTTCAACATCAGTCTAGGTCTCGTTCAAATTCAAATTCTAATTCCAATCGAAACAGTAATTTTGGATCTCGAAATAATTCACGATCCAATTCGCGGCCAAATTCACGATCTAATTCACCTAATTTTCGACGATATCAAAATTATGGTGAGCCTTCTGCGTCTAATAATTTCATTTGCTTTTACCATCATTTTTTCGGAAACAAGGCACAAAAATGTAAAACTGGTTGCCAATATTTAAAAAATTCTACAACTTCCGATAGCAAGGTTTCAAAAAACCAGTAAGTCATTTGCAGATAGCGGGCTGCAATGACATATTTGAATCCAGCCGCCTTTTAATTTTCGAAATCGTCTTACAAATTCACTTTTTAATAGATACAGGTGCGGATGTCTCAGTCTTGCCGGCTCGTTTCGCTCGGAACCCAAGGGTCGACCCATCATTCAGATTGTTTGCTGCTAACGGCTCTGCAGTGAACGCCTTTGGCACCAAAATTCTCAAATTAGACATCGGACTGCGCCGCGAATTCTCCTGGGAATTCATCATTGCTGACGTGTCGATGCCTATCATTGGCGCTGACTTTTTAAAAAACACAGGTTTATTAGTAGATATGCAAAGACAGAGGCTCATTGATCCGTTAACCTCTTTGCATACGCGCGGTGTTTTTTCTTCTAACAACGATAATTCTACATTGTCTAGGATCGACAAGTCAGTGATGGACTCAGGAGTCTTCAAAGTAATTTCTAAATTTCCGACAGTAATTCACGGACACATAAACATCGACAATACCAAACACAACGTGACTCACAAACTAGAGACGTACGGACCACCGGTTGCATGCAAACCACGACGATTGGCACCGGACAAATTCATCATCGCGAAAACAGAATTCGAAAACATGATGAAACTCGGGATTTGCAGACCTAGTAGCAGTCCTTGGTCCAGTCCTCTACATCTCGTGTTAAAAAAGAATGGAGACTGGAGACCATGTGGGGATTATCGAGCTCTTAACCGTGTAACGATTCCGGATCGATATCCTATTCCACATCTCCAGGACTTTACACAACGACTCGAAGGGTGCTCTATTTTTTCTACAATAGACCTTGTCCAGGCATTCCACCAAATTCCTATCGAACCGACGGACATTCCAAAAACAGCTATTTCGACACCTTTCGGACTTTTTGAATTCTGTAGGATGACTTTTGGACTTCGCAATGCAGCACAATCGTTCCAACGTCTTATGCACTCAATTTTTCTAGGACTTGATTTCTGTTTTGTATATTTGGACGATGTGCTCATTGCCTCTAAAAATTATGACGAACATCTCGAACATATTAAAATGACCTTTGCTAAATTTGAAGAACATGGACTAGTAGTAAATATTGACAAATGCACTTTTGCTAAACATGAAATTCAATTTTTAGGCCATACGGTAACTGGACAAGGTATCTTACCATCGCATGAACGGGTTCAAGTCATCAAAAATTTCGAACGACCACAGACTGTTAAACAACTGAAACGATTTTTAGGTATGATCAACTTTTATCGACGCTTCATTCCGGGTGCTGCTGCTGACCAAGCATTACTGAATGATTATCTAAAAGGTTATACCAAGAACAGTCGCGTTCCAATACAGTGGTCAACAGCAGCTATAGAAGCGTTCGATAACTGCAAAATTAAACTTTCCGATGCTACATTACTAATTCATCCTTCATCATCAGCACCTCTGGCCATCATGGTTGATGCTTCCGATACAGCGATTGGTGCTGTAGTTCAGCAATTAATTTCGGATACTTGGCAACCACTCGGTTTCTTTTCAGTACGTCTCAATGATACGCAAAAGAAATACAGTGCTTATGATCGCGAACTTCTATCGGCTTATTCTGGTGTTAAACACTTTCGTCATCTTCTCGAAGGTCGTACGTTTACACTATATACCGATCATAAACCACTCGTTCACGCATTTAGTCAGAATCCGGAAAAAGCATCTCCTCGTCAGTTTCGACACTTAGATTTCATTGGTCAATTCACAACCGATATCCAACACATTTCTGGTTTGGATAACATCGTTGCAGATACTCTCTCACGCATTAATCAAATTTCTATTCCTGAAAGTATTGATTATGCTATCATCGCAGATGCTCAGACTAATGACGAAGAATTCCAAGAAATCTTAAGGAGTAATTCGGTTCTCAAATTTGAGAAATTCCCTATTTCATTCAATTCGAAAACCCTAATACATTGCGATACTACAACTGCTACACCTAGACCATTCATTCCGCTTAATTTCCGAAAACAAGTTTTCGATGCATTTCATAATCTTTCTCATCCTGGCGTCAAAGCTTCCATTAAACTTTTGACTCAGAATGTCATCTGGCCATCTATTAATAAAGACGTCCAGAAAATGGCTCAAAACTGTGTAGCTTGCCAAAAGGCTAAAGTCTCTCGTCACACAAAATCTCCGCTTAGCACATACAAATTAACTTCTCAACGTTTTTCGATTATTCACCTCGACATCATTGGTCCATTACCAGTTTCTGATAATCGGCAGTATTGCGTTACATTGATTGATAGATACACCCGCTGGCCCGAGGCGATTCCAGTTCCTGATGTTACTGCTGCTACAGTTGCCTTCGCTGTCTACTCTAATTGGATAGCTCGCTTTGGTGTGCCAGAGTCCATTGTTACGGACCAAGGCATGCAATTCGAATCGCAACTTTTTCACGAACTGGCAAACTTACTTGGATTCGAGCGACGGAGAACAACTAGTTACAATCCAAAATGTAATGGTATGATCGAGCGATGGCACCGTGTCATCAAGTCTGCCATTATGTGCTACGATCGAACAGATTGGACTAGTGTTCTCCCTTCAATTTTACTTGGACTACGAACGACGTACAGCGACGAACTGAAAGCAACACCTGCTGAACTCGTATTTGGGCTTACGACTCGAGTTCCAGGTACCTTTTTAGATCCTAGGAACGAACAAATTTTACAATCAGACTTTGTTACTAATCTAAAACGACACTTTGACGAAATACGACCTATACCGGCATCGCGACACGCAACGGACAAAATTTTTATCAGTAAAGATCTGCATACTTGCTCGCACGTTTTCTTACGAACTGACGCAGTACGCAGATCACTGCAACCACCATATACAGGACCATTTTTAGTAATTGACCGTACACCAAAATTTTATACATTAGATTTGAACGGAAGACACACCAAAATTTCAATCAACAGACTGAAACCATGTTTCACCGACAATCAGCAAACACTGACTACAAATACTGGACCATCTTTACCGACTCTCGAACCAAAACCTTCTATTTCGGCTAACGTGCCTGGGGTACTTGCTGCAGGGCCGAAAAGTAAAAAAAAGGTTCACTTCGATCTTGCACCAAAAAGTGTAAGGACTACAAGTTCGGGTCGTGTATCCAGGACCCCTTCTCGTTTCTTATATTTTCTTCGATAGATCTTCGATCTCTCTGGAGGGGGAGTATTTGTAGTGTTTTCATTTTGATCTTCATTTTTCATTTTTATTTTGTACCATTTAGATTTTTATTGTTTTCGTTTGCACTTTAGATTTTAATGGTTGCGTACAAAATTAGATTTAATTTTTATAAATAAGTAATCATTGATTTTATATTTTGTTGATTTTTGTTTTTAATATAAAAAATCAGAGTTCGATTGTTACCAGACCAGAAAGGTTCATTTATTGTTGCCTTAAAAGAGGTTATGTTAGTAAAAATCAATTAAATTCTCTGCAGAATTACAATTAACAAAAATAGCGATTTTAAATGTATTTCTAAATACTAATACAATAATTAACAGAAATCAAAAAAATCTATTGTATTTTAAATAAGATATTAAACGGTGAATCAATTGAAATTGGGCTGTGTTAGTGAACGTGATAACTGATAACATTTGTTGGTGATATACAGTATCATCGTATTTAATGGGGAACTACAACAATACCCATAAATTAATTAAGTTAACTTGATTAATTATATATACCTTTATTTGTTCACTTATATACGTAAATCTTAAGTTAAATTTGTTTAGTGTGTCAAGTAAGATTAGATTGTTTTCCCGCGAGTTTCAGGTCCCACGAGAGTGGAATGTTGTGGAGGAAGGGAGTCTCGGAATTCACTGATCTGTTAATAAACTTTGCATGAAGACGCCGTGCAAAATCGTGCAATTTCTCTAAGTTTGCGCGCTCCTCGAGTTCGGAGGTAGGGGTGCATTTAAAAGACGGAGGTTTCGACCAGTCGTCGAACGCAAAGCGAAGGGTATTTGATTGCACTGTAGAGAGACTTTTCCAGTGGCTTTTGACTAAGTCTCCCATCCAGGCAGGGATGGCGTAAGTTAGGGTAGGCCGTATATAAGCTCTATACAGCCTCACCTTATTTTTGGAGGAGAGGAAACTATTCCGGTTGAGGAATCGATAGAGCTGGTGACGGGCAGCAAATGCTTTCTTTTTGACGAATTTAATATGAGGAATAGGTGATAGATTTCTATCAAGTATGACTCCAAGGTATTTGACTTGAGGTTTGTATTCTAGGACGGTACCTTCGAATGAAATGGGATTAGCTTTGGGCCTTTTGGAGAATTTATTGTAGTTAAAGTGGATAATTTCGGTTTTACCGGAATTGATTTTGATCTTCCATTTTCTCGCATACTCCGAGTATCCTTCAAGGTATTTGGCGATTCTTTCGCTCGACTTACGTGCGCTCGTCGAGGAAGTGAATATAGCCGTATCCTCGGCGTATATTTGAATTTTTGTTTCCTTGTTATCGGGTTTCGGAATATCGTGGTAATAGAAGGAGAAGAGGTGTGGTCCTAATATGGATCCCTGAGCAACACCCGCAGCTACTGGTTTAGTACTGGAACTGTGGTTATTTAGAGAGACATAGAATTTCCGATTACTAAGATAGGAATTGATTAATTTGATTAGATAGTGAGGAAAGTTGCACTTTATCATTTTAAAGATCAACCCTTTGTGCCAGACGGTGTCAAAGGCTTTTTCTATATCAATGAAGGCAGCAATGGTCGATCGACCGAAACGTTTAGAGTTTTTGATGAAGTTTTTTAACCTTAAGATAGCTTGGGTTGAAGAGTGTCCAGTGCGGAATCCGAATTGTTCGTTGGGATTGTGGGGTTCTAGCAGTGGAAGTGATCTATTGAGGATGACAATTTCGGTTATTTTACTTAATCCGTTTAGGAGTGAGATGGGGCGAGTGTGCTCTATTTTGTTGCACGGCTTCCCTGGTTTTGGGATAGGGATGACTTTACCGATTTTCCAGCAGTCTGGAAAGTAACCAGTCTTTAATATTCCGTTTAGGATATCCGTAAATTGTATAACTGCTTTCTCGGGGAGGTTTTTAAGGGCTGAGTTCGGAATGTTGTCATTTCCAGGAGCTTTTCTCTTGTTGAGATGACGAAGGATGTTAAATATTTCCTCTTTATCGACCATCGTGGGGAGTTAATAAAATTAGCGACGTTGGTATTGACTAACGATTCGAATTGGGGGTCTTTGAACGCCTCGTTCTGAGTGTGCACTTTCTCGTAGTGAGAGGCGATTTGTTCAGTGATAAGTTTAGGATCAATGATTGGATGGGAATCTTGCGTAATCTGGGTGATTGGGTTGAGCTTCTTGCCATTGATTTTCCGAATTTCGTTGAAAATTTCAGGGGAATTGTCAGGAAGTTCTTTCAATCTTTTTTTGAAGCTTGTATTCCTTAGTTCAGTGAACCAGCAGGAAATTAGCCTCGAAAGAAGATTGATTTCGGTTTTTGAGACGGATCCGGGATATTTATAATGGAGTCGGTTCATGCGGTTGCGTTGCTTGATTAGGGTTTGGAATCGATGTGGTATTTGGACATTACCCTTACTTAGGGTGAGTGGAATAGTTTGCTGGATGGCAAGCTGGATTGTTTTAGACAGGGTGGAAGCCCTCTCCTCAATTTGAGCTATGAAGGAAGGAACAGGATGATCATCTGGAAGATGACGATGAATGTGGACTTTGAATTTTGTCCAATCAGCTTGGGAGAAGTTCCGGTATTCTATTGACGGAATGGCTTGTATTTTGAACGGGACTGTGAATAACACAGGAAGGTGGTCAGAACAGAACTCATATAAGGTTTGGGGATTATTTGAGAGAGTGATATTCTTAGACAATATCAAGTCGATTATTGAATTCCCCCTAGGATATGTGGGCACGTTTGGGGCGTTTAAGTGTAGGTTGGATTCCATACAAAGTTTGAAGAGTGCCCGACCGTTCGGGTTGTTGTTTGGGCAGTTCCATGCTTCGTGACGGGAGTTGAAATCACCAGCCAGTATAGTCTGATTGCCAGTGTTTATGAGATGCTCGATATTTGGCTTGTTGATCTTCCTGACGTAGATCGAACAAAATGTGACACAACGATTTGGAGTACCTACGTTAAGTAGCGTTGCCTTAGTTTCGACTGAGACGAAAGTTTGGGCTTGGAAATGAGGGATGCCATTCTGTATTAGAATGGCAGTGCCTCCGGATTTATTTTTGATAGCGTCACACCTAAAGATGGTGTATCCCGAGATGTGGAACCTGTGTCTCTGGTTAAGGTGGGTTTCGCAAAGGAGGACTATATTAGGTTTGAGACGAGATAACACTGCCTCAAGCTCTTTCCCTCGGTCTAGTGAAACTAGACTGTTGACGTTTAGAGTGATGCAGGTCAGTTGTTCAATCATGGATTGTTAGGCATGGAGGCTACGAATCTCATGTAGGCGAATCGTCTTTCGACAATGTTGGATTTGGGTATGCGATCATATTCTATGAAGAATTGATCGCACTTGACCTTGAGTTCGAACAAATTGGTTCCGAATAGTTCCTCGGACTCCGCCATGAGACGGTCGACACTATTTTTAGGAGCGGGAATTGGTTGGGGATTTACGGGGTTGCTACTTATAACATTGGCATAAGATATACCTTCTCTTCGCAACCCGAATCCTGAAGGGATTCGAGCCGGACCTGAGACTCTTGGGTTTATATGTGATAAAAATCTTTGTCTCACCTGACACTTGCTGTAATTGGCGGGATGTTGCTCTCCACAGTTGACGCATGTTGCCGGCTTTGAATTTTCCACAGAGTTCGCACATTCCCCTTCTTTGTGGTTTTCCGTGCATTTGATACATCGGAAGATGCGGCCGCAATTGATCGATGTATGTCCAAACCTTTGGCAGTTTCGACACTGGGTTACTTGAGCTCGACCTCTTTTCTTCTCCCAAGTAACTCGATAATAGGAGATTTCTCTAATTGCCAAGAGTTTCTCGATTGGCGTTTCCTAGTCTACTATTATTTGAAATAGCGGCATCGGTACATTGTATAAGGATCCATCTGTCCTTTTACGTCGAAAGGTCATGGATGAGACCTTCGCTTCGATTTCATGTTGTTCCTTGAGTATTAACTCTATTTCGTTAGGTGAGAGTGATGAATGTGCCCCTCTCATGACATATGCTAGTTTCCTGTCATCAGCATGAGTGTATGTGTGGTACTCGATACTTGGATAATTTTTAATCTCCTCTTTGACCTTTATCCAGTCGTCTTTATTTGTGGTGACGACGGATATCGACTTACCCCCGCATTTGAAGGTGGCACGTCCCGCCGCAGCCGCGCTAATCTGCTTGGTCGTTTCACCTACAACTTCGGACGCCACGTTGTGTAGAATGATAGGAGGTGGGCGTTTAGGCTTGGCAGTTGATTTTGGAATGACTGACTCGATGGTTGATGACGTCGAGATATCTCCAATGCTGTCTTCGAAAAGTGATGACTCGTTTACATTTTTCACCTTCTTCGAAGTTCTTTTGTTGAATCCCCTGGCGTGAGTGGTGACTTCTTCTTCGCCAGACTCATGACCGCGTTTGGTCGACTGTCCTGATACTGACGCATCTTTGACTGGTTTAACCTGAATTCGCTCCACTAGTGGTGGAGGTAGAGGAGCTGGCGCTGCATTTTTGTTTTTTTTTGTTAAGCTCAGCTGGCTTAACATTTTGTGCGCTGCCTTGAAGCATTGAGGCAAGCTGCGACAGTTGATTGGAAAGCGCGTTGATACGGCTTTCTAATGCTGCCACTTTGCACTTACGTGACGAATTTTTCGCTTTTGATGCGCTGATACCGCTAGTTTTTGGTGGCATTTCACAAATTATATTTTAATACTTTTCACTTTAAGTAAAACTTTTATTTTAGCACAAAACACACGGACGTTTCGATAAAATAAAACTGATATGTGATGGAAAGATTTTTTTTTCACCACATATATCGTGAATGATCACACAAATTATATTTTTTTTTAAATTTCACTTTAAATACAACTTTTAATTTATTATTATTTTAGCACAAAACACACAAACGGTTCGATAAAATAAAACTCTGATGATGGTTTGATCAATAATAATAATCTCATCCATCTTGAAAATAGAATGAAAAAAAATGTCCTTATTCGGTTAAATTTTATTAAAAAGAATTAGAATAGAATTATAAATATTCCATTTAACAATGATAATAGTTATGTACTTAATGGTATTGTAGATCCCCCCGAACTCCGATTCCCCCATATTTGATTATTGAAATAGATTCTTTGGTATATCTGCTTCTTAAATTCGTTAAGAATTTTACAGCAATTCTTGAATAATTTCAAATCGAAATCTAATTATTGTAACGCTTTTAAGTTTAATTTAAATTCTCTTCTTTTATTTAAAAGTAGTATTTTTTTTTTGCATTAATATTTTTGTATTTTTATTAAAAATGTTGATGGAAGTATTTTTTTCTTCATATAAATTATGTTTTTTAAATTTTATCTGTCGTGATAGTTTATTATTTCGTAATATTTTTTTTGGTATTGCCAGTGTTTAAAATCGCTATTTTTTGGGATATAATTTTGGGCCATCTTCACATGGGTTGGTTGAAGAGGGTGAACAAATTCTAGAATTTGAACTACCTACTACATCTCAAAGCGATTATACAATAATCATAGATGATCCCGAAATAATTACTTTTGTTGGGTCACAAAATACAGAGCCAAATGAATAAAATTGTTCTATTATAGCTAACAAATGTGAATATTTAGAACTACTAAATTTGACGCAAGTGAAAAATGATCCGAATAATAAAACGGTTGAATTTGGAATGGTTTCACCGAAATCCAGTTCTATTTCAGATACAGTAATTAATGGCACTATTAATGGACACTATGCCCCCAGAAGAACTAATTTGTGATGGAATGTTCTCTGACTCAACCAACAATGAATTGGTATAAGTGTTTAATCATCCGAATAATGTAAACTTTTTTTAGTTAAATTTACTATTTTTATAATTAGATCCCAACAAGAAAATGGCGCCGTAAGCCTGATAATTGGCGAGTCACCGAGCGCAATAAAAAGTACCAATTTTCGAAATTTGAAAAATTGTTTGTCACTTTGTAAGAAACGTTGTGCCACGCTAATTCAGAATCTGAGCGAGGAACCATTTTCGACGAAGACGAATATTATAATTTAAACCAAGCAGGCCAATACAATTTTATATCGATGACGACAGAACGAACAGATACTAATAGAAAATGCCACTCTAATAAGGGTTCCCGCCGTAAATTTTCGATTTTTTATTTTTTTATAATAAACGGCAACCGGATATCTGTGTGCAAACAATTTTATTTAGGCACATTAGCTGTTTCGCAAAAACCCGTTTACACAGTATATGAAAAAATTAATGTAACTGAGACGGTCTCAGAAAGTAAGAAGGGTACGAATAGTTCAAGAGGGATGGATCCTGAAAGAGTAGATTTTATTGTTAACCATATTAACAGCTTCCCATGTGTTGAGTCGCATTACTGCAGAGAAAAGACCCGCAAAAGATATCTGGATGCAAACTTAAATATACCCAAAATGTTTGATTTGTACACTAAAAAGTGTACAGAATTAAACATATCACCTGTGAAAAGCAGCTATTATATAGATACATTTGCAATACAGGATTTAATTTAGATTTTTTTAAACCAAAATCTGACAGATGTGGCATTTGCGAACTGAACATAATTGACAAGACACGCATCCAAGATGAGGACTATGCTGAACACATCAGCTTAAAAACGGCTATGCGGAAATTGAAGGATGATGATAAACAGAGCAAAATTCCGTTTTTGTGCTTCGATATGGAAAAAGTCATTACCTGTCCGAAATCTAACATCGACGAATCGTTCTATTTATCAAAGTTAAACACGTACAACCTGACAGCACATTTATCGACAATAAAGAAAGTGTATTGTGTCATATGGAATGAGGCCATAATGGGACGCACGGGGAACAACATTGCATCAGCACTATACAAAATTTTGGAGCGTGTCACCGACGAAAATGATATTACAAATTTAATAACCTGGAGCGACTTATGCTCTACAACATTTCATATCGACCCACCAAAACATGGAATCTATAGAAAGTAGATTTTCGCTACCAGGTCATTCCTTTATTCAGGAAATCGACAACGTGCATAGCCAAATCGACAAAGTGTTGTCAAAGAATGAGTTTTTTTCACCCATTGGACTGATTTTCTATTTTCAATCTGATGAATTCCAGCTTGGTGAAACTTTGATTGCCGTTTTCTCGAAACTATAAATACTGAACTTAGAACCTTTTTATTCTAAGGTCGCGAAATGTAACAATTTTGTTTAAAACCATACAATTGTATTTAATTTAAAAAATTCAGTGACACAAGTGAGTAGCTTGGTCGTGAAAAGTTATAACGCGTTGACATACAACTCACCAATAACCTAATTATAAAGCATATACTACACGTATTGTAGTACAAGATAATTTCCTAATAACAGAAGACGGAATAATAGGAAGAAACATCTTCGAAAAACATTGAAAAACCCCAAATACCAAAAACATTACAAACCACTTGCAACACCCACGAAATTTTAGCAAATATTTATTTTTTGGGGTTAGTACACAATTTTAACGAGCGTGAAGCTTCTACTAAAATCCTAGCAATCGTTACTATTGTCAAGAGGCTTGTTATGACATTTGTCATTTGTTAATTATATTAATTTAATGTGTTGAATTCGATTACACAAATGGTTCCATCCATGTTACCATAAAATATTATTAACGTTAACCGGTTATAGAATACGCTCATACGGAGGAACTCAGCTGAATAAATCTGGACATCCAATACATCCCATAACCATATGATAATCGCTGCCTATGTATTTGGTTTGCTGACCGATAAGTTCTCACATCCTGCACAACCAAGGGCAAAGTAGATTACGCTATGTAATCTAAATGGTTGTCGACACGTAAAATATAACGTAGATTACTTGGCAGTGTTTTTTGTCAACGTCGAAAATTAAAATAATGTCAACAACCTACGATATTTTAGCGATTCGAAATCGAATGCGTCAGTTCACGGGAGTATTTTAGAAAAGCTTTCATCTAGAGGTAATGGTTTCATTTTGACAAAATGACGCATGAATAGTTTCAAACTGTCATCGTCTTTTTATTTATTCAGTATTGTTTGCCATTTCATCATGGAAAAACTGAGCTCGGCATAGCGTCGAATACCATCGAAAAACTTTTTATTCAAAAAAGAAAACGGTCTAGACGTACCTGTGAATAGTACTCGTTATTGCGCCGCATGATAACGAAATATTTGCTGCCTGAAATTGAAGCCCGACCTCGACGACATTTGGTTCCAAGAAGTCGGGACAATTTGCCATATAGCGCACGAAGCAATGTACTTATAGAAAAATCATGTTGACGAGCAATTAATTTCATGGTTCGGATCGTTGAATTGGCTTTTTAGATCGTGTGATACCTCTAGCCTCTTTTCTTTGGGGTTACGCAAAGTCCAAAATCTATGTGAATAAACCAGCTAGATTTGAGGCATTCGAAGCCACATTACTCGTGTCATTCGCCAAATACCATTCGATATTTGGACCATCGCAGTTGCGGCTATCATTTGAAAGAAGTAATCTGTAAAAAATAATTCTCAAGAAATGTTCTTTCGAATGATAATAAAGTTTCCATATACGATTAAATACAATACGATTAAATACAATATTTTGATAATATTTGCACAAATCCCTTCTATAGATTTCGTTATTACAGATAAATTCACGCACATGTTGTTTGACGCTCCCTGTTTCTGGCATAACTGCCGGTGTGACTTTTGAACTTCAGCACTCTTTCCATTATAGCCTAACATTTTTCGAACCTGTGGACTCTTTGAGATAACATTGATTTGATTAATCTCGTGCAAATTTATTGCTTCTGTTTGAATTAGAGTCGTGCGAACAAGCTATATATGGCCAACACTTTACTGCTGAATAGTGTTGAAGAATAAAGAGAGCCCCACTCTATTTAACGCTATACATCGTTGTTTTGGCTCAATTTAATCATTTTGTAATGGATAAATATGACGCTGAAGTAGATTCATGGTATTTGAGCACGATTAGTTTTAAATTTCGCCCTTTTTGAAAAGAGATTTCAATGCATTGATGGACATCCTATAAACGCATTGTTTCTAAAGAAATTTGGTCACCCTTTAGTTTAGAACTAATTGACAAAACCACTCTAGAAATTGTCTACATTATCGACACTGTCTACGATGTTGACGTTATCTACTGGTTGTCGACACGTCAGTGTAGAAAATAATAGATGACGCGTAAACGCCCATCCCTGTGCCCAATCCGAGTTTGCCCTTTTGAAATTAACACGTGATCAATTTGGATGCGGGAAATTCGGCGAGGTTTCTAAATGTATTTATTTGTGTGCGATAAGTGTGATCACTACTCTAAGGTCGTGAGCAATTGCAAAGTACATTTCGGGAAGACGGACTGTTAAGGCTGTTTTTGTTTTGAAATCATTGATCTAAAGTCCAACAGAAGCTTATAACTCTACAAGCGGATCAAGTATTTCCTTCACTCCGCTGCTATTCAGTCCAATCACGCATATGTCATCTGCATATGCAAGCACCTGATTAGACTGGCTAAATAAGATGTTGCGTTAAGCTGTTTCAGTTTTACGAAAGATGTTCTCCAACATGAGATTAAAGAGTATCGGGGAAGAGCATCTTCCTGCCGAACACCCGAGTTAACTACAAAAATTCTCGATAGCCTGGTATCAACTTCAACACAGCATTGAGACTGACTCACTGACATTCTACACAGTCGTATCAATTTTGTTGGCATACCTCGGAAATCCAGGACCACCTGATGTATGTGAATGGAAGTCTCATAATATTAAGATAGAATCATCCGCAGCAAAAAGACCTGATCTGTGACTGATCGATTCGGACGAAATTCTCCTTGATAATCACCAACCAGGCCCTCCGCTAGAGGGGTGATTCTATTCAATATAATGTTGGACAGTAACTTGTATGCTGTGCAAAGGAGAGCTATACGCTCTTCAAGCGAAGCTTACCCAATCGGTTATTGACTGTTTTGAAATCCAAAACAGCCTTCTTTACCTGCGGCCCTAGAAGAAATCCAGTACCATGATTTCCGAGGTCATATAAAACAACGTATATCCCTGCTACAAATTGTCTTCACTTTCAGGCCAGCGGGTTTCTTGAAGAGCAACGAGTTCCAGCCGATACTCCTTCATGCATGAGATTAAGCCTTGCACGTTCCACGTGTTAATCCTTAATCTCGTGTCCAGGTACTTGAGTGGATGTCCGATATTGTTTTGGCGGTATTCAGTTTTTGTTTTTTTGATATTGCAAACAGTTTAGTTTTTTACGGATTTGGGTCGTCAGCCAAGCGATCCAAACGTTTAGTGGCCTGCTACGACAAGCAGGCGATATACTGCCAAACTAAAATAATTATTTTCTAAATTCAAACCGTCGTTAGTTTCCGTTTCGTCTATCAACCCTTCGAAAATATAGGAAACCTATATATAAGTTTCAATTTCAAGCAGCTGTGCAACTTAACGGATGAGGTGCTGAGGAACGGCTTAATGTCTAAATCGAGTCACTATTCGAGGCAAGGCAGATGATGTGCTACAGGCAGTACCTGCGTCAGAGATGAACAGCGAAAGAATTTTGAAGGAATTGGACTTGAGATACGGACAGAGCCATGTCCAGGAGTTATGCAAAATACAGCTGTATAATAGGCAAAAACAGCGATATGAACGCCTTCAAGATGTGGAACGAGAAATAACCAAGCTACCACGCTAAGCTAATGTAAAGTTCTGAGTGATGTGTTGAATGCATTTATGGTGGAAGCGCATTTATTAAAGCCGTGAGGGACGACCAGCTGAAATTTCACTTGAGGACGGTAGTAAAACTGAAAAAAGTGAATGAGGTCTTAGGATCGGTATTAGAATACTCCGATTCCCTTAAACTGCGAAAGCTCGAAGTAGAAGATCTAGCGCAAATAGAGGCGATGATAGAAGCAAAGATTAGACGACAAGGGTTCCAGAACAACAGGCCTCGGAGATCTCATTCTCAGTTTAGATATTTTAGATGTCAACAACCTGGGCACTACATCAGAGAACGTAAGCAACCAGCAACTGAAAGAACAGAGAGATATACCGTCGAAATAAACAGCCGGAAAGATTGCGACAGATAGTTGCGCAGCAGGAGGATAGTCGGGCAGATGGAAGGTTTGGGAGGCCTTAAAGTAGTTAATTTAAGCACTATTCCAGACAGTAACAAAAGAATCCACTCGTACATGTAAGAAAGATCAGAGTAGATTTAGAAAATCGCTGGACTAGATAGCAATTGGCGGAAGAGCAATGACACGCTGATTCCATCGCTCCGATAATCAAATGGATGGAGAGAGGTACCAGACCGAATGAAAAGTTAGGGAGCTCAGTGGAAACATTACTAAAACGCTGGACAAGATAAGACTCCGGTTCTATTGGGACAGTTGCAGAAGAAATGTGGAGGATTGATGCAGGAAGTGTGAGGTTTGTGCTGCCAGTAAGGGACCACAAATAAGATCAACATGAAGAATGAAGCGATACAATGTCGGGGCCCCGTTCGAGCGGATAGATATGGATATTGGTGGGCTATCCGTATCGATTATTTCAGTAAATCCGATTATGAATCAAGCAGCTCGAACAGTTACCGACGTATTTGTAAACAACTGAGTATGCAGATTTGGAGTACGTTTAGAGCCATATTCCGAACTATGCCGAAATTTCAAATCATCCGTGTTCCAAGAGTTGTGCCTAATACTCAACCTCAAGAAAACGAGAACTTAACCGTTGCATTCACAATCCGATGACATGGCCAAGAGATTTAACAAAACACTGGAAGAACATCTACGCGAAGAGCTCAACGACAACCAGGACATATGCAACCGATGCACGAAACTCACCAGCTATGATCGTTTTTGGCAGGGAACTCTTATTGCCATGTGGTATTAATTTTTTTATCACCGGCAAGTGAACCAGTCACTAAGCAAGACTACATTGTAGATTTGAGGCAAAGGAAAATTAACATTCACACTATAGTAAGCGACAACATAGTGAAGGCTAGTGATCGAATGATGGGATATTTGATTTGGCTTTTCAACCCCAAACGAAGAAAATGGAAATCACCGAAATTATAACAACGTTGGGAAGGACCATACAATGTGAAGTTGTATACTGGATTCAACAAATCCCTAGGACAAAAATGAAAGTAGTTCACGTAGATCGGTTGACACGTTACAATGCCCGGAGCGCAGATGAATCTAGATGAATAGTATTAAGGTGGGAGTAATGTGACGATTATACTTAAGGTTAAACTCAATCTCATCAGTATCGTCAATATTTAAAACAACAACAATACTAAATTAGCGCACAGTATGCAAGAAAAACTATGTATTTTCAAAAACATTGAATTTATTACTTAAGCTAACCTAAAAGTGATTTTATAGCGTTAGAATCAATACCAACCGGTTGCACTGCTCCGCAAAGCCCAAACGGCAATTTTTGTATTTTACCATCGGGCCCAATACTTGTTCTGATTCCTTTAATGGGTAGTCCCCCTATGTTGTTGGGTTGGTTTGGTAATTCACCATAACAGGTCCGTTCGCTTTACAGAGCACAGTAAGAAATTACATAATTATTTGTGCAACGCATTTTACATATTATAACAACTTACTCTGGTCCTGGTATATAAAATGGTCCATCATTGATATATCGATCTCCCAATTCCGTTGAAACTCCCGGCCTGATGACAGTTGGATCAATTTCTCGATTCACCTTGAAACCATTTTCATCGGCTATATATCTAGCTTGATATTTTACACCATCGGGACCAACATATGAGTACTCACCATTAACGAATAACACTGGAACTTTGTTTTCGCCAACATATATTACTCTAGCAGTTTCGATACGGCTTTCACCATCACTGGTTCGATATCTACAATAAAACGAAACAAAAGAAAAATTTGAATGATCTAATAGATAGGTTAGGTCAAGGCTTACTCTAATCTATATCCGCCGTCATTATTTTCATTTGGTTTATAACTATATTTCAATATTGTGGCTGTCGGGTTTTGTGGCTGGTCAGTAACAGGCGCTGTATCAACGCTAATAATTGCCAGTAGAGCAATACAAATGACGGTTATCTACCAAAAAAAAAAAACTATTGATTAGTAACCCACGTGCGGATGAATTTTTACTCAAATTGTACTAAATTACGTCATTTATAGTTAGTACACTTTTAGTAAAAAATTCATCCGCCAATATAGAAGAACGAAGTTTTTACTAAAACTTTATTAACTTTTTATTTATATAAATGTATTAGTGTTGCCACTAAATAAATTGCATACATTCGGGCGGATACATTTTATTTGATATTTTAACTTCGGTCCATCCAATTAGTAAAACAGTTTGCCGATTATAATACAAAATACAATTTATTTAAATTTAAAGCCATTGTGTTCCCCATTTTCTGGCTCCACAACAGATTTTTCACTTGGAAATATCAAAATATGTAGAAAAGTCCGAAAAAGCTCGAATTTCCTTAGAAGTGGGCAGTTTATGGAATAATTTTTAATGAAATTGGCCATGACCGCACCTGGGTTGATATTTTTTTGTTAGGCCATTGTGATTATCATGTATGCCAAATTTAAATTATTTTGTCTAACTTAAAGTTCGGTTTGATCTAAAATTTATTTGTTAATTGTAATTTATTAATCGGACAGCCGAACTTTTAAATATTTAATTAAAACGTAAAATAAGATATTGCTGCCCGAATTTAAGCAATTTTTTTTGATATTATCACTAATACATTCACTATAAATAAAAAGTTAGGACACTTTTAGTAAAAACTTTCACATCGTTAATCCACATGCAAAACCAAATTTATCAAAGTTCTGATTGTTCAAAGACGCGCACTCACTTTAAAATACATGTTTCGTGTTGTTTCAGAGGCAACGAACACAAAATGCAAAATATAAAATGATCTTTGGTTTTATTCACTTACTATGACCTTGACTTTATAGCATAAAAAGAAAACACTATAAAAATTCAAAAGCTTAGATAGGAACTCGTTTTATATTATTTTAAATCAGGTAATTGGTTTTGGTAGCACAGAGACAGAGTGGAACAGAACAGAATATTTGTGCATTTTTACTTTTATGTTAAAATAAATTGTGGTTCTATCTCACCAAAAACCATGGTGAAAACATAAAGTAGAAATAGTGGTGTCTTGAGCAAGCTGAGATCGCGAATAGAATGTTGATAAGGATATTGTTAACGAAAATTGTGAGAGATTTCTGTTCTATTTGCTGCTATTTGCGACCGTCGCTATGCATTCCGACGTTTCTTCATGTTTGCACGTTAAGAATTTAAAAGTTTGAACTGGTTTTTCTACAACCAATATATAGTGCGAGTCAAGGAGGAACTGGCATCGAGTCCTAACGAGTTCTGAAAATTTATGAACAGTAAGAGAAAAGTAGTTGTTTTTCCGTCATCCATGACTTGCCAGAGCTCTACCGTTTTTTTGCATCAGTGTACGAAGAAGCAGTGACGCCCGCTGTTAAATCTGGAAGCTCTGACGTGGATTTCAATCACCACAAATTTACAGAGTTCTAAATTGATGTCAATAAAGGTACGGGGGGTCACGATCTGTCTAGCCGTTTCGATCCCCTTTATATTTAAACCTATACGCAGAGGTTTTCTTCCTGAGCATTGGGAAATTGCCTGTATTCATCGAATTTTCAAGGCGGGTAGAAGACACAAGGTGTGTAATTATTAGGGGATCGCCATACTCTTCATCATACCCAAGCTCTGTGAAGCCCGGTTCATCCGGGTTGGTTAACACTTACTATGTGGTTTCGTTCTGTGGTAATTTATTTAATAGTGTATAAGCTGCAGACAGCAAGACGACGTTGTTTATTCAGACTTTGCTGATTTTGGTAAGATTGATCACTCGAGCCTTATCACCCAGGAGAATTTAAACTGTCAGTTTATTCCCGCGTTGAATGGTTGCATTCTTATCTTTCCGATCGTTTTATCTCACGTCATGTTCTTAAAATATTCGCATGAAGCTGCAGGGAGAATTAAATAGGTTTTATATATAGTTGGTTAATTAACAACATATTGAGTCTGAATGTGATCAAGTGTAAAACTCTTTCATTTTCATTCATTCTTCGAGTTCATGTCCGATTTAGGTATAATGATTTTGTTCAACGGTATAAAAGTGAGCAACCAATTGGTGCAACCAGTTGAGGAATGAATTGGTATTTCACCTGTATCTCATAATATATGTGTCGAGTTCATTTTACTGAGCAGCTAGATAGTTTGACAAATAATGAAAATAGTGCCAAAAGACGTACTCCAGAGGAACACAGTCAAAAGTAGTCGCACTTGCCTTTTGTTGAGTCAAACGATTTTAAAGAGTCAGTAGCAGTTTTTTTCATGAATTGGATCCCGTTTTTTATACTCAAGCGAATCGTGGATCTTCTCATCCATTGACTCTTCCACAATACTATGAAACTCTCAGAAGTTATCTCTCAGAAGTCGAATAAACTTGGTAATCAGTAACCCGCAGTCAAGTCTAACCAACGAAAACGATATCGCCCGATTCGTTAGTTTAAATCAAAAACGGCTATTTATCCAGAAATGTGTAGCTTCTATAATAAAATTTCTGTCTATCGCCCAATGATTGGTTCCCTTGAGAGTGGTGCCTAAAGCGCTTTAGTTAGTATTTTTCATTTTATTTATGCAGAGATTGGCCAATTGTTAGTTTCATGGGTAATAGAGA
This sequence comes from Tipula unca, assembly GCA_951394425.1. Classification (NCBI taxonomy): domain Eukaryota; kingdom Metazoa; phylum Arthropoda; class Insecta; order Diptera; family Tipulidae; genus Tipula; species Tipula unca. The sequence continues at coordinate 180,738,531 of OX596382.1, read as the reverse complement.
TGAATAAAAGTTTCATGGGTAATAGAGATGAATAAAAGACGCTTTCTGGCAGGTTTCTGGCAGGACGCTATCTGGCGGTCTGCTTTACCAGTTCAAGGTGCTACCCTCAATGTGTCACTTAATGCATAATGATGTTCCCATGAACTTTACATAGCAGATTCTTCGTTCATGTCGATGATTTGTTGATTGTAAGCAGTACATTGAAGGAGCACCTTGAGTTGGTAGAGTTGCTTGCTACTTTAATTAGAATAACGGAACTAACAATAAACTTCGAAAACAGGACTAAGACCGGAACCGCAAAAGATGGAACCCATTATTAATTTCGCTCCTCCAACTAACGTCAAGCAAACAAGATAAATACTCGGTTTTACTGGCTGGTACCAAAAGTGAATAGTAAATTTTACAATTAATACGCTTGTCTTTTAGTAAATAAATCCTTTTCGGTTATCATAAAATTAACCCTATAGGGCGATGACTACAAATTGTTAAAACAATTGGCAAAGTGAAATTATGTTGCTTTTACCACCATGGCCCACTCTTACTCATGACAATTTTAAGGCAAATATCACGGAAGCTTATATGAACTCAGTGCAAACGGCTAAACCTTAGAACATGCAACACCAAAATTGCACTTCAGTTTATCAAAGAAGTGGTAACATAGAGGATCGGTACTGTGAATTATGAAATTAAAAATGACACAGCAAAGCACCTCCCACTGAAAGTTATTGTAACGCATTAACCATCCTGCTCTTTTGGCAACCTTGTTTTCCTCAAAAAGTATTTCCTACTTTGTCCTTTTTAATGGAGTAAATTATTCTATATGTGTGCTCCTTTAGATCTTCATTTCAAATCATATATATGACACACGGTAACTACATTAACTTTCTCTCGCCTTTTCCATTATAAATCAAACAATAGCAAGCGACATACATTAAAAATGTTGCATTAATGTTACGGACCATTTACCGATCAGCGATTGTCACTCGTAAATCATGTTTAACACAGATATTATAGTCGAGTCTTGCTTTCATATATGCAAACTCTATACAGTACGTTATCTAATACCAAGAAGTAATGATGAATATTTAATGTCATTTCGCAAAAGACGCTTTAAACTAACACGTTGCGTGTACATTATAGCGAAATTGAGAGTAATCCGATTTATTCATAAAATGTGTAAACGATACCCGCTCGGCGATTCACAATATTTAGACAATATGTCGTTGCGAATTTTACTCTCTTGCGTATTATGAAATCTAAAAATTGAAGTTTGGAATTTGATTTGTTTCAGTTAGAGGTGTGATCGTCTTGATGTAATTTATACGATCCATGCCCCTGACATTTTCAATATAAATTTACTAAGTGCATGAACTCACATAATATGCAAATGTGAAATTTAATAGGTAACATCAAATAGATGTTTTATTGATGATAATAGTTGATAGGGGGTGCTGTCACGCACACATATAACAATTGTTAGAAACGATTAAACATTATTCATAAAATGTTTCAGGTTTTTTCTAAATTGTTTTATAGCGTGGATTATTATAGTTTAAATCATACATACTAAAACCATAAAAAGTTGTGGTCAGCTAAAATTTGTTAACATTTGTATATGGAATATTCTAAAAGCCTAAATTTTAAATTTTGTTGAAGTATTTGATGTTCTCTTCCATGGTATGTTAATTGAACTCAAGGGACATCAAGGCAAGTGAAAAAAAAATTTTTTTTTAATGCAATTACAATACGTGTATATGTATTGTAAGGTTTAGGAGAAATCTAGTAAAAATTTCTCACGTCTATATTTCCACTTTTAATATGTTTATTTATTGTAAATAATTAATGCAGATAAAATCATTCAAATTATTCAACACTAATAAACCGAAAACTTGATAACATTTAATAACATTTTGATCATCATTTAAAACTATACTTGCATGTGCACTATGCCCACACACACACAACAAAAAAACAGGTATAAAATGTCTTACAAAAGGAATTATTTATAAATTGTTTAAAAATTTAAATCATTTTATTTTAAACACCTTTATGTTAGAGACGATCTTGAAAGATATGAAACTAGTGATTGTCAAAGTCGTACGGAAACCGCTAGTATTTGATGGGCTGGCGCAAATGGTTTCAATCTATACGGTGATCATTTACGTGGTGGGAACTGTGTATCATTTTTATTAGGTTAAATTTTAGTAAAAGAATATAATTTTTTATATGAAAGCATATTTCATTTAAATGATGCAGTGAGTTCACACTCAACGCCCATATTTGATTTGTAAAAAACATCGCTTCCTTAAGAGAGAGGCGTTTTGTAATGACTAAGTTTGATGGATGTGAGTATCATTTGAAGTAGATTGAATTATATGATGTGATTGATTTACTTCAATACTTTAGCCTTGGCCTTGGCTAGACGGACATCCCCAATGTGTATATAATGTTTAAAATATACTTACCAGAAGTTTCCCCTTACTTAACACTATTAAATTTAATGAAAGTCATATACTTTCATTATTTGTGATTAACTTTTATTTAGTTTTTGATTTTGAAACTTATACAATTAATTTTACTTTGGAATCACTAATATTAATGACAGTTGATGGAGTATACTAAGTTAATAATAAATCTATGAAATTTACTATTTTACTGATTTTATTAACGAAATTATACTACATAATTTAATGACTGATGAAATTTACTAAAATTAATGACACTTTGTGAATTTTACTATTTTAATGAGTTGCTTAATGAAACTATACTAATTTAATGACTATTGATGAAATTTACTAAATTAATGACTGATTAAATTTACTAGATTAATGACTATTGTTGAAATTGAAATGAAACTTACCCAAACAGCCATACAAACTACTTTCCACAGCCATTCAGCTCAAATCTATATCTATATGAACCTACAACAACATAGGGCACTCATCCTACCTACGCAATAGGGATATTCCTGAAACTGAGATTCCAAACTGAGTTTATATAACCACAGAGGACTGGGTGAATGTGATGGTTATGGACAATGAGGCGCTTAGCAGCTTCACGGATGGATAAAAAAAGATAGAGAGTATTCTATGAGGTACTAGAGGTCAACCTCTTTTTTCGTCTTCCCGACTTTTGTAATGTGTTTAAGGCTGAACTTATCGCGATAATGGAAGTCATGGATTGGTTGAAATATAATGTAATATGTACGAAGATATATTCGCATTTTCATTCACAGCCAGGCTGCTATTAAAACGCGACAATCATACTTCCTGACGTCGAAGGTAGCACACAACTGTCTGGCATCTTTAAATGAGAAGGCTGATCAATCCAACATCCGCTTGACGTGGGTGACAGGACACTTCAATATCGTAGGGAATGTTAAGGCAGATGACACCTGATATCACAAAGCAGGCGGGATATAATGATAACGCTTGCTTCCTGTAAACTCCTACTTCAGGAATAAGCCATAAAAGAAACCAACAACAGGTGGTTTAACGCTAGTACGTCTGCTATAAAAAGGTAAATTTAGCCTAAAGTTGAGCAGGTTGGGAACTTCCCAAATGGACGACCTGACGGTTCTTAGTAAGATCGATGTTAGGGGCCTTAAACGCTTCTGGTAAGCTCAGGCTGGTTCAACGAGTGAAGAAGTGGTAACTGAAATGTGGTGCAGCTACGGACCAATTTGCGTTTATGCTAGTCCATTAGGACGGCCACCCTAACCTAACCTAACCATTGTTGATATTTACTAGAATAATGATTATTGATGAAATTTATTAGATTAATGATTATTTATGAAATTTACTAAATTAACGACTGATGAAATTTACTAAATTAAATTACTGATGAAATCTACTAAATTAATGACTTAGGAGTATAGAAGCTTTAAACATATGCGCATATCGAAAACTGTAAGAAACATAGAAGCCGTACATAAACGGCTAAATAAGAAAGAATCGGTGAATGAATTCACTTCTATATGCTGTACTAATATGCATAACAGCAAAACATTAAGAATTGCCAACTGGAATGCAAATGGGCTACTGCCCCTAATTCCGGAGCTAGAAATTTTCGTACACATGGAAAAGATAGACATATGCCTAATATCAGAATCCCACTTTCCCGAAGTGTCATTCGCAAGAATTCATGGATACCGGTGCTATCACGCCATTGATAAAAAAATATGATGCCAAAATATCAAACACTGCGAAGGAGTTAAAATAGAAAAGAGAATTATGCAAGTATCAACCATTAACGTTCGACTAAATAAAGAAAAGGAATATAGCTTTTCATCTGTATACTGTCCACCACGTCACCAACTGACTAAAGAAAATTATATCGCTTTGCTTAAACCGCCAACTTCATAATTGGGGAAACTTCAATGCTAAGAATATATACTGGGGATCGAGACTATCAACACGTAAGGGTACAGACCTGATTGCAGCAGGGCAATAATTAAACTTGTTGGGCTATAGTTTTATCGTTTTTGAAAAATTATTTATTCTGTCGTTATGACAGTTGCAATTAACTTGCAGCCAATCGCGTCTTCAGAATTTGCAACGGGATCAACAAATACTAGGTCGATCATCTCACTGTTTAGATTAAAGTTAACAGTAAGGAGCGCGTTTTAAATACGGTCGCGCTCAATGTTAAATTGCTCTACTCGAAATCAATCAAGAAGATAATTTTATATTTGTATTCGGTAGTGTTGTTGCCCAACTGACATACACAATTTATGAGAACCCGAACTTCAATGGTCTACTAGTCTGATTTGAAAGAGCTCCTGCTCTTTGCTGTATCAAGCGCTTTAAGGCTACTCCAGAACTTCTCAAACATTCTTTTTTCACGCACCAAACTTATTGGCGCCCATTCAGAGTGGCATGAAATTGAAGGATGCACTGCAATCGATGTGGGGATACATCACCCAGTTGAATGGAAATTTATGCCGACTTCATCTTTCTCTGATGGCTTTTATGAAATGGAAGTTATTGTTGCCTAATTCAAGCTGGTTGAAGTGATTTTCAATTCTAGACTGCTTGGAGCATTGACTAACTACATTGATAACTTTGAGTCAGGGTGGATTAAAAACATGAATTCATGATTATCAAATACGATATGCTGTCTTGAAAGCGCACCGAGCAAATAGTTCAGTAGTGAAAATTGTAGCATTTGGTCGGAATGCTGTACAGACAGGGTGTACAGGGTATAATATAGTTCACTCAATCAACTATATGCGATGGCTCTATATTTTTAAGAATGAACCGGCGAGACAATTTCGATTTTAACATATAACCGACACAAATAAATTAATGTATTTACAAACACAAAGCTAATCGTTTGACGATAAATATTTATATATACAAAGCATAACATACCAAACATAATTTATGCCGTATACATACCACGAACCGCGGTCATCAATATTAATTTCAGTCAAACTGTTTGTTTTGTATATTCAAACACATATCAATAACAATCACAACCTTGATGATGATGAGTGTGTATAGGAAATAAAAAAGCGTGAAGTGACTAATGTTGCATACGGAATGAGATTAAAAATCAATAAGCATTAAACTATTTAATTTACTTCCCATACCATTTATAGTAGACTATAATTTGTCGTTTATCCACGCGACTGAGTCGTAATTTAATAGTAAAAATGATTTATTAGGTTTCGGTCTATAAGACTTGTTTGGTATATCTGGACAAACATACAATGTTGTTAATTAACTTGTAAGATAAAAAAACCACCTGCTATATATGTAGTTAATAAATCAAATAGTGTTTGTTTGTTTCCACTGTTAGCAGTACCGAGAAAACCAGGCAATGACCGACATGGAGGGTAGTGTACTCAAAACTTCCGAGGCCACATGCCAAAGAGTCATTAATCATATCCTCCGTGGTTTCCAAGGATTAAAACGATTTGTATACCTAGACGACGTAATCATCTACGGAAAAAACTTAAGTGACCATAACTTCAAACTAATTGAAATTTTTGAAAATTGTCGAAAAAACAACTTAAAACTGCAATGTGCAAAATGACAATTCCTCAAAAAAGAGATCACATTTCTCGGTCACCTTATTACGCTAGATGGCATCAAACCTAACCCAAAAACGACACAAGCAGTACAAGACTATACCCATAACCAAGAAACATACGACAAACTCAACCATTTTTAGGCCAAGCGAACTACTACCGCAGGTTCATACCTAAATTCTCAGAAATAGCAGAACCACTGAGTAAACTCACATGTAAAATAATCCCATTCGTATTCACAGAGGAAAGTGAAAAAGCCTTAAATGTAAACCCACCAATCCTTAAGTATCCCAACCTAAATAGACCATTCATTCTCACAACCAAAGCAAGCGGCTACAGCTTAAGAGGTGTACTATCACAGAAATACACAACAGACAAATTCCCGATTGCTTACGCCAGCAGAGCACTATAGGAAAATCAGAGAGAAATTACAGGATAATAAAAAAAGGAATGTTGGGAATATACTGGGCTGTGAACAACTTCAGACCATATACCTATACGGAAAAAAGTTTACTATCATTACAGACCACAAACCACTCACAGGGATTTTCACGAAGATACCAAACCGCATACTTAAATGGAATTTAAAGCTGTCGGAATACAACTTCGAAATAATCCACAAATCAGGGAAATTAAACACGAACGCCGACGCACTAAGCAGAATCAGACGTAACGAAGTACTAGCAATTACTAGAATTACAGAACCAGAGGAATTAAGAAACAATTCAACAACAAACTGCAGAATTCAAAGAAGACGAAAACAAATAAGATACAATTAGGAAACAAGAATCAAAACAAGTAGATTTAACAAACAAACCAGTGAACAAATACTGAATGAATACCACAACAGGCGTACACACAGGGACATGGCGAACGTACAAACGAATAAAAATGTTATACTATTGGCCCAACATGCTGACTGACATAAACCGCATTATAAGAAAATGCTATCAATGCAAACGGAATAAAAACCGCAGAAAAACCAAAGTCCCTTTACAAATTACAACCACATCAGAGTACCCATTTCAAAGAGTAGCATTCGACATCGTAGGCCCTTTACCAACTTTAGAGAATGTAAACAGTTACATTCTCACATTCCAAGACAACCTATTCAAATTTTCCGGCGCAATCCCGATCCCAAACCAGAATGCAACTACAGTAGCGAAATCGCTTTGAGAATATTACATATCCAAACACGGTATTCCAGAGAAAAACTTAACTACCACAGCATACCACCCTGAAACTTAAAGTATACCTAAGATCCTTCACTGACGCTGATAGAAACAATTGGGATGAAAATTCGTCTATAATACTACACCACATTGCGCTACGCACTACACACCACACGAATTAATTTATGGTAGGCCAGCATTAATACCAACCGCAACAAAAAAGGAGTCAGAACCCACGTATAACTATGATGACTACGCTTCTGAATTAAAAGCCAGGTTAAGACTTGCTCACGCAACCGCCCGACAAAGATTTATCCAAAAGAAACACGCGATCAAAACATAGTACGATAAGAAAGTGAACAACATACACTTAAGAGTCAACGATCTAGTATGGCTAAAGAACAACATGAGAAGCAATAAACAGGACCCACTAGTGAAAGTACACAACCACAGATTAATCCCACACCAAAACTAACATCGAAAAAGGAACCAGAACAAAATAATAACATGATATCATAGGTAAACAACAATGGAAGATACCAAGTTAAAGCAACAACCCGAAAAGAACACACCAGCAAAAAATAAAAAAAATATCCATAGAAGAATACAGAGAAAGAAAAAGAACTACCTCAAACACACCAGAAAAACGTAAAATTGGAGAAATACATAACAAAATAGAACCAAACACCAAAACGAGCAGAGGCGGAAGAGCAAACAGATTGAGAAGAGAGAGGAAAGAACTAGAAAGAATAAACAAGATATCCCTAAAATCGAAAAACAAGATCGACTGGTTTGCTTGAGACAATTTCCTTTAACTGGTTACTTATACCAGTTAAAGGAAAATGTCTCTTGCAAAGCTACGATGGAAGTTTTCGTACAAGTCTCGGAACACAGCGAAACTCATGGTACGTTTCGACTGTGAAGGTCTGATAAATGAAGATCAAAAGAAACGATATCAGGATCTTGTCAGCGACAACATTAATGAAGCTAATTACCAGTCTGACTGCGTGAACTCTGTCTGGGAGGTACTGAAAAATTCGGTTGTCAGTGCTGCTCAACAAACTTTAGGTATAGTGAAAGTAAGACCCAAGAATGATTAGTTTTACAACGAGTGTCGTCTGCGGTTGAGCAACAAATTTTAGCCAATAGTGAAGTGCAACAACGTCTCACAATCGCGAGTAAAAACAAGGCTGCTCTTGCAAGAAGGGCAGCTAAGGGGATTTGTAGACGGAAGAAGCGGGAATGGTGGAAGGCCGAGGTTCTGAAAGTACAACTAAGTACAACAATTTCTTTAAAGGAATTACTGGACTGCACCATACTTTCAGGCCTACGTCAACCGCCATTCGGGACCAGGATGGAAACTTTTGTGTCAACATCGACGCAGTACTTGACGCATGGAGCGAACACTTTACTGAGCTGCTTGATGTTCATCATGCGTCACAGACTGTTGTTGAGCCACCTCAAATACAGGCTGCGGAGATTTGCACGGGGGAGCCATCCCATGAGGAATTCACTAAAGCCATGCAGAGATTGAAACGAAACCGCTCACCTGGAGTGGACTGCATTAATTCGGAGCTCTTGATATTCGGAGGGGATACTTTGTGGAACTGTCTTTTCGACCTTATTCGATTAGTATGGCGAACCGAAGTTATGCCTGACGAATGGAAAGTGGCCGCGATATGCCCCATCTTCAAGAAGTGAGACCGCTTGAAGTGTGAGAATTATCGCGGTATAGCTCTCCTTTGCACAGCATACAAATTACTGTCATTGGATAGTGCCGAGGGCCTGGTTGGTGACTATCAGGGAGGATTTTGCCCGAATTGATCAGTCACAGATCAGATCTTTTCGCTGCGAGTGATTCTATCTAAATATTATGAGACATCCATCTCCGTACATCAGCTGTTCCTGGATTTCCGGCAGGCCTATGACTCGATCAATCAAGAGAGTTTATGGTCTGCCCTTGAATACTTAGAGATGCCATTAAAATTGGTACGATTGTGTAGTATGACAGTGACGCAACCTCAATGATGTGTTAGAACAGGCTATCGAGAATTTTTGCAGTTAACTCGGGTGTTCGAGAGGGAGATGCTCTGTCCCCAATACTCCTTAATCTCATATTGGAGTACATCTTTCGTAAAACTGAAACAGGTGATTGCATATTCAGATGACATATGCGTGATTGGACTGAATATAGCAACGGAGTGAAAGAAATACTTGATCCGCTTGTAGAGTTTTCAGCTTCAGTTGGACTTCAGATCAATGAGTCCAAAACGAAATACCTGATCCCTTGTTTTAGTGACAATGGCAAACCAGATTTCACGATAACAGTGTGGGTGAGGATATTAAAGTGCGGATGGCAGCTGGCAGTCGTTCTTTGTATCCTCTAAGGCCACTGCTAAAATCTAAACACTTATTAAGTGCCGTGAAGCTGAAGCTTTACAAACCGTTGATCAGGCCCGTTGTTATGTTTGGATGTGAAAGTTGGGCGCTGACGGATGAGTGCGAGAGATGGCTCCTAACATTTGAGAGAAGAGTCATGCGTGTGATTAGCTCTGTACAATTTCGAGATCATCAGAGCTGATGAAGATCCCCGATATTGAGCATGAAATAAAATCTCAGCGAGTACGCTGGCTCGGTCCGGAAAGAATCGTTTAGCGATTTTTGAAAGGAGAGCCACCATATGGTAGGCGCAGTGGTCGTTGCAGGCGACTATGGCTCCACGATGTAGAGAATGACTTGGCTTTTTCAGGTTGTCTAGGACAGTATGAAGACCTAGCCCAGGATCGAAACCCCTGGAGCCAGATTGTTGACTCAGTAATACCCTTAAGACAATGTTTATTATTATTATGGTTTAAGAACAATGCCATTAATGGTTCCATCCATAATACCGTAAGATGTTATTAATGTTAGCCGGTAGAATATGCTTATACGGAGGAACTCAGCTGAATAAATCTGCAAATGATGATCGCTGCCTACGTATTTGGTTTGCTAATCGATAAGTTCTCACATCCTGCACAACCAGGGGCAAAGTAGATTACGCCATGTAATCTACGTGGTTGTCGACACGTAAAATATAACGTAGATTACTTGGCAGTGTTTTTTGTCAACGTCGAAAATTAAAATAATGTCAACAACCTACGATATTTTAGCGATTTGAAATCGAATGCGCCAGTTCACGGGAGTATTTTGTAAAATCCTTCATCTAGAGGTGATGGTCTCATTTGTTTCTTTTTGACAAAATGACGCATGAATAGTTTCAAACTGCCATCATGTTTTTATTTATTCAGTATTGTTTGCCATTTCATAATGGAAAAACTGAGCTCGGCATAGCGTCGAGATCACTATTTGGAATACCATTGAAAAGTTTGAATCCCAATTTACAGTATTGGATGATACAACTTAGTGTGGTTTATGCGCCTGTGAAATCATTCGTCCATATTTCTTCATAAAAGAAAACGGTCTAGACATGACGCTGAGATTTATGGTATTTGAGCACGATTAGTTTTAAATTCCGCCCTTTTTGAAAAGAAATTTCAATGCATTGATGGACATCCTTTAAACGCATTGTTTCTAAAGAAATTTGGTCACCCTTTAGTTTAGAACTAATTGACAAAACCACTCTAGAAATTGTCTACATTATGGACGATGTTGACGTTATCTACTGGTTGTCGACACGTCAGTGTAGAAAATAATAACGCCCATCCCTGTACACAACCCGAGTTTGCCCTTTTGAAATTAACACGTGATCAATTTGGATGCGGGAAATTCGGCGAGGATGGGTCCAGATTTCTAAATGTATTTATTTGTGTGCGATAAGTGTGATCACTATACTCTAAGGTCGTAAGCAATTGCAAAGTACATATCGGGAAGACGGCCTGTTAAGGCAGTTTTTGTTTTGAACTCATTGATCTAGAGTCCAACAGAATCTTATAACTCTACAAGCGGATCAAACATTTCCTTCACTCCGTTGGTATTCAGTCCAATCACGCATATGTCATCTGCATTTACAAGCACTTGATTGGACTGGCTAACATGAGATTAAAGAGTATCGGGGCAGAGCATCTCCCTGCCGAACACCCGAGTTAACTACAAAAATTCTCGATAGCTTGGTCTCAACTTCAACACAGCATTGAGACTGACTCACTGACATTCTACACAATCGTATCAATTTTGTTAGCATACCTCGGAATTCCAGGAACACCTGATGTATGTGAATGGAAGTCTCATAATATTTAGTTATTAGATAATATTTAACCATCCGCAGCGAAAAGACCTGATCAGTTACTGATCGATTCGGACGAAATCCTTCTTGATAATCACCAACCAGTCCCTCCGCTAGAGGGGTGATTCTATTCAATATAATGTTGGACGAAAGCGAAGCTTACCCAATCGGCTATTGACTGTTTGAAATCCAAAACAGCCTTCTTTACCCGCGGCCCAAGAAGAAATCCAGTCCCATGATTTCCGAGGCCATGTATAACAACGTATAGCCCTGCTACACATTATTTCCACTTTCAGACCAGCGGGTTTCTTGAAGAGCAACGATTTCCAGCCGATACTCCTTCATGCATGAGATAAGGCCTTGCACGTTCCACGTGCCAATCCTTAATCTCATGTCCCGGTACTTGAGCGGATGTCGGATATTGGTTTGGCGGTGTCCAGTTTTTCTTTTTTTGATATTGCAAACAGTTGAGTTTTTTACGGATTTGGGTCGTCAGTCAAGCGATCCAAACGTTTAGTTAGGCCTCCTACGACAAGCAGGCGATATACTGCCAAATTAAAATAATTAATTTCTAAATTCAAACCGTCGTTAGTTTGCGTTTCGTCTATCAATCCATCGAAAATATAGGAAACCTATATATAAGTTTCAATTTCAAACAGCTGTGCAACTTAACAGATGAGGTGCTGTTGAACGGCTTAATGTCTAAATCGTGTCACTATTCGAGGCAAGACAGATGATGTGCTACAGGCAGTACAGAATTTTGAAGGAATTGGACTTGAGGTACGGACAGAGCCATGTCCAGGACTTATGCAAAATACAGCTACATAATAGGCAAAAACAGCGATATGAACGCCTTCAAGATGTGAAACGAGAAATAACCAAACTACCACGCTAAGCTTAATGTAAAGTTCTGAGTGATGTCTTGAATAAATTTACACTCGATGCGCATTTATTAAAGCCGTGTGGGACGACCAGCCGAAGTTTCAGTTGAGTACGGTAGTAAAACTGAAAACATGAATGAGGTCTTAGGATCGGTATTAGAATACCGGCTCTTACGCTCTCAGCCGGAAAGATTGCGACAGATAGTTGCGCAGCAGGAGGATAGTCGGGCAGATGGAAGGTTCGGGAGGCATTGCAGTAGTTAAATTAAGCACTATTCCAGACAGTAACAGAAGAATCCACTCGTACATGTAAGAAAGATCAGAGTAGATCTAGAAAATCGCTGGACTAGATAGCAATTGGCGGAAGAGCAATGACACGCTGATTCCATCGCTCCGATGATCAAATGGATGGAGAGTGGTACCAGACCGAATGAAAAGTTAGGGAGCTCAGTGGAAACATTCCTAAAACGCTGGAGTAGATAAGACTCCCGTTCTATTGGGACAGTTGCAGAAGAAATGTGGAGGATTGATGCAGGAAGTGTGAGGTTTGTGCTGCCAGTAAGGGACCACAAATAAGATCAAAATGAAGAATGAAGCGATACAATGTCGGGGCACCGTTCGAGCGGATAGATATGGATATTGGTGGGCTATCCGTATCGATTATTTCAGTAAATCCGATTATGAATCAAGCAGCTCGAACAGTTACCGACGTATTTGTAAACAACTGAGTATGCAGATTTGGAGTACGTTTAGAGCCATATTCCGAACTATGCCGAAATTTCAAATCATCCGTGTTCCAAGAGTTGTGCCTAATACTCAACCTCAAGAAAACGAGAACTAAACCGTTGCATTCACAATCCGATGACATGGCCAAGAGATTTAACAAAACACTGGAAGAACATCTACGCGAAGAGCTCAACGACAACCAGGACATATGCAACCGATGCACGAAACTCACCAGCTATGATCGTTTTTGGCAGGGAAGTCTTATTGCCATGTGGTATTAATTTTTTTATCACCGGCAAGTGAACCAGTCACTAAGCAAGACTACATTGTAGATTTGAGGCAAAGGAAAATTAACATTCACACTATAGTAAGCGACAACAAGTGAAGGCTAGTGATCGAATGATGGGATATTTGATTTGGCTTTTCAACCCCAAACGAAGAAAATGGAAATCACCGAAATTATAACAACGTTGGGAAGGACCATACAATGTGAAGTTGTATACTGGATTCAACAAATCCCTAGGACAAAAATGAAAGTAGTTCACGTAGATCGGTTGACACGTTACAATGCCCGGAGCGCAGATGACACTAGATGAATAGTGTTAAGGTGGGAGTAATGTGACGATTATACTTAAGGTTAAACTCAATCTCATCAGTATCGTCAATATTTAAAACAACAACAATACCAAATTAGTGCACAATATGCAAGAAAAACTATGTATTTTCAAAAACATTGAATTTATTACTTAAGCTAACCTAAAAGTGATTTTATAGCGTTAGAATCAATACCAACCGGTGGCACTGCTCCGCAAAGCGAAAACCGCACTTTTTGTATTTTACCATCGGGCCCAATACTTGTGCTGATTACTTTAACGGGTAGTCCCCCTATGTTGTTGGGTTGGTTTGGTAATTCACCATAACAGGTCCGTTCGCTTTACAGAGCACAGTAAGAAATTACATAATTATGAGTGCAACGCATTTTACCTATTATAACAACTTACTCTGGTCCTGGTATATAAAATGGTCCACCATTGATAAATCGATCTCCCAATTCCGTTGAAACTCCCGGCCAGATGACAGTTGGATCAATTTCTCGATTCACCTTGAAACCATTTTCATCGGCTATATATCTAGCTTGATATTTTACACCATCGGGACCAACATATGAGTACTCACCATTAACGAATAACACTGGAACTTTGTTTTCGCCAACATATATTACTCTAGCAGTTTCGATACGGCTTTCACCATCACTGGTTCGATATCTACAATAAAACGAAACAAAAGAAAAATTTGAATGATCTAATAGATAGGTTAGGTCAAGGCTTACTCTAATCTATATCCGCCGTCATTATTTTCATTTGGTTTATAACTATATTTCAATATTGTGGCTGTCGGGTTTTGTGGCTGGTCAGTAACAGGCGCTGTATTAACGCTAATAATTGCCAGTAGAGCAATACAAATGACGGTTATCTACAAAACAAAAAAAAAACTATTGATTAGTAACCCACGTGCGGATGAATTTTTACTCAAATTGTACTAAATTACGTCATTTATAGTTAGTACACTTTTAGTAAAAAATTCATCCGCCAATATAGAAGAAGGAAGTTTTTACTAAAACTTTATTAACTTTTTATTTATATAAATGCATTAGTGTGGATACTAAATAAATTGCATACATTTTTATATTTTAACTTCGGTCCATCTAATTAGTAAAACAGTTTGCCGATTATAATACAAAATACAATTTATTTAAATTTAAGGCCATTGTGCTCCCCATTTTCTGGCCGCACAACAGATTTTTCACTCGGATGTTTCATATCAAAATATGTAGAAAAGTCCGAATAAACTCGAATTTCGTAAGAAGTGTGCAGTTTGTGGAATTATTTTTAATGAAATTGGCCATGACCGCACCTGGGTTGATATTTTTTTGTTAGGCCATTGTTTTTATCATGTATGCCAAATTTAAATTATTTTGTCTAACTTAAAGTTCGGTTTGATCTAAAATTTATTTGTTAATTGTAATTAATTAATCGGACAGCCGAACTTTTAAATATTTAATTAAAACGTAAAATAAGATATTGCTGCCCGAATTTAAGCAATTTTTTATTGATATTATCACTAATTCATTCACTATAAATAAAAAGTTAGGACACTTTTAGTAAAAACTTTCTCATGGTTAATCCACGGGCAAAATAAAATTTATCAAAGTTCTGATTGTTCAAAGACGCGCACTCACTTTAAAATACATGTTTCGTGTTGTTTCAGAGGCAACGAACACAAAATGCAAAATATAAAATGATCTTTGGTTTTATTCACTTATTATGACCTTGATTTTATAAGATAAAAAAAAACACTCTAAAAATTCAAAAGCTTAGATAGGAACTCGTTTTATATTATTTTAAATCAGGTAATTGGTTTTGGTAGCACAGAGACAGAGCGGAACAGAACAGAATATTTGTGCATTTTTACTTTTATGTTAAAATAAATTGTGGTTCTATCTCACCAAAAACCATGGTGGAAACATAAATTAGAAATAGTGGTGTCTTCAGCAAGCTGAGATCGCGAAAGAAAGTTGCTGAGGATATTGTTAACGAAAATTATGCGAGATTTCTGTTCTATTTGCTGCTATTTGCGACCGTCGCTATGCATTCCGACGTTTCTTCATGTTTGCACGTTAAGAATTTAAAAGTTTGAACTGGTTTTTCTACAACCAATATAAAGTGCGAGTCAAGCAGGAACTGGCATCGAGTCCTAACGAGTTCTGGAAATTTACGAACAGTAAGAGAAAAGTAGTTTTTTTTCCGTCGTCCATGACTTGCCAGAGTTCCATCACTAGTCACCCTTCTGTAATATGTAAATTGTTTGCTATAATTTTTTGCATGAGTGTACGAAGAAGCAGTGACCTGACAAGAATCACCATTCTTTCCGTCATATCCAAGCTCTGTGAAGCTGGGTTCATACGGGTCAGTCAACACTTATACTATCTGGTTTCGTTCTGTTGTAATTTATTTAATTTTGTATAAGCTGCAGACAGCAAGACGACGTCGTTTATTCAGACTTTGCTAATTTTGGTAAGATTGATCACTGGAGCCTTATCACCCAGAAGAATTTAAACTGTCAGTTTATTCCCACGTTGAATGGTTGCCTTCTTATCTTTCGAAAACAGGACTAAGACCGTAACCGCAAAAGATTGAACCCATTATTAATTTCGCTCCTCCAACTAACGTCTGGTTGGTACCAAAAGTTAATAGTAAATTTTGCTTCTGTGGCCGCCTCAATTACGAATTGTCTGCAAAAGGGAAAATTTCAGACCTTTCGATTTGGAAAACTTTGGATACCAGCAGAGTTTAGGCACTAAACTTAATTCAAATTGAATATGACGATCCAATACGCTTATCTTTTAGTAAATAAATCCTTTTCGGTTATCATAAAATTAACCCTATAGGGCGATCACTACAAACTGTTAAAACAATTGGCAAAGTGAAATTATGTTGCTTTTACCGCCATGGCCCACTCTTACTCATGACAATTTTAATGCAAATAACACGGAAGCTTATATGAACTCAGTGCAAACGGCTA
Source organism: Tipula unca (assembly GCA_951394425.1). Taxonomy (NCBI): domain Eukaryota; kingdom Metazoa; phylum Arthropoda; class Insecta; order Diptera; family Tipulidae; genus Tipula; species Tipula unca. The sequence goes on along the minus strand of OX596382.1, from coordinate 180,721,914 downwards.
AACCTTAGAACATGCTTCGCCAAAATTGCACTTCAGCTTATCAAAGAAGTGAACATAGAGGATCGGTACTGTGAATTATGAAATAAAAATGACACAGCAAAGCACCTCCCACTAAAAGTTACTCTAATGTAACGGGATAACCATCCTGCTTTTTTGACAACCTTGTTTTCCTCAAAAAGTATTTCCTACTTTGTCCTTTTTAATGGAGTAAATTATTCTATATATGTGTGCTCCTTTAGATCTTCATTTCAAATCACATATATGACACACGGTGACTACATTAACTTTCTCTCGCCTCTTCCATTATAAATCAAACAATAGCAAGCGACATACATTAAAAATGTTGCATTAATGTTACGGACCATTTATCGAACAGCGATTGTCACTCGTAAATTATGTTTAACACAGGTATTATAGACGAGTCTTGCTTTCATATATGCAAACTCGATACAGTACGTTATCTAATACCAATAAGTAATGATGAAATGTCATTTCGCAAAAGACGCTTTAAACTAACACGTTGCGTGTACATTATAGCGAAATTGAGAGTAATCCGATTTATTCATAAAATGTGTAAACGATACCCGCGCGGCGATTCACGATATTTAGACAATACGTCGTTGCGAATTTGACTCTCTTGCGTATTATGAAATCTAAAAATTGATGTTTGGAATTTGATTTGTTTGAGTTAGAGATGTGATCGTCTTTATGTAATTTATACGATCCATGCCCCTGACATTTTCAATATAAATTTGCTTAGTGTATGAACTCACATAATATGCAAATGTGAAATTTAATAGGTAACTTCAAATAGATTTTTTATTGAGAATAATAGTTGATAGGGGGTGCTGTCACGCACACATATAACAATTGTTAGAAACGATTAAACATTATTCATAAAATGTTTCAGGTTTTTTCTAAATTGTTTTATAGCGTGGATTATTATAGTTTAAATCATACATACTAAAACCATAAAAAGTTGTGGTCAGCTCCAATTTGTCAACATTTGTATATGGAATATTCTAAAAGCCTAAATTTTAAATTTTGTTGAAATATTTGATGTTCTCTTCCATGGTATGTTAATTGAGCTCAAGGGACATCAAGGCAAGTGAAAAAAAAATTTTTTTTTAATGCAATTACAATACGTGTATATGTATTGTAAGGTTTAGGAGAAATCTAGTAAAAATTTCTCACGTCTATATTTCCACTTTTAATATGTTTATTTATTGTAAATAATTAATGCAGATAAAATCATTCAAATTATTCAACACTAATAAACCGAAAACTTGATAACATTTAATAACATTTTGATCATCATTTAAAACTATACTTGCATGTGCACTATGCCCACACACACACAACAAAAAAACAGGTAGAAAATGTCTCTACAAAAGGAATTATTTATAAATTGTTTAAAAATTTAAATCATTTTATTTTAAACACCTTTATGTTAGAGACGATCTTGAAAGATATAAAACTAGTGATGGTCAAAGTGGTACGGAAACCGCTAGTATCTGATGGGTCGGCGCAAATGGTTTCAATCTATACGATGATCATTTACGTGGTGGGAACTGTGTATCATTTTTATTAGGTTAAATTTTAGTAAAAGAATATAATTTTTTATATGAAAACATATTTCATTTAAATGTCGCAGTGAGTTCACAGTTCACACTCACGCCCATATTTGATTTGTAAAAAACATCGCTTCCTTAAGAGAGAGGCGTTTTGTAATGACTAAGTTTGATGGATGTGAGTATCATGTGAGGTAGATGGAATAATATGATGTGATTGATTTACTTCAATACTTTAGCCTTGGCCTTGGCTAGACGGACATCCCCAATGTGTATATAATGTTTAAAATATAGTTACCAGAAGTTTCCCCTTACTTAACACTATTAAATTTAATGAAAGTCATATACTTTCGTTATTTGTGATTAACTTTTATTTAGTTTTTGATTTTAAAACTTATACAATTAGTTTTACTTTGGAATAACTAATATTAATGACAGTTGATGGAGTATACTTAGTTAATAATCAATCTATGAAATTTACCATTTTACTGATTTTATTAACGAAATTATACTAATTTAATGACTGATGAAATTTACTATTTTAATGATTTGCTTAATGAAACTATACTAATTTAATGACTATTGATGAAATTTACTAAATTAATGACTGATTAAATTTATTAAATTAATGACTGATGAAATTTACTAGATTAATGACTATTGTTGATATTGAAATGAAACCTTCCCAAACAGCCATACAAACTACTTTGCACAGCCATTCAGCTCAAATCTATATCTATGTGGACCTACAACAACATAGGGCACTCATCCTTCCTACGCAATAGGGATATTCCTGAAACTGAAATTCCAAACTGAGTTTCCCACCACAGAGGGCTCCAGAATGTGATGGTTATGGACAATGAGGCGCTCGGCAGCTTCACGGATGGATCAAAAAGTGATAGAGCGTATTCTATGAGGTACAACCACTCTTTTCGTCTTCCCGACTTTTGCAATGTGTTTAAAGCTGAACTTATCGCGATAATGGAAGTCATGGATTTTTTGAAATATAATGTAATATGTACGAAGGGATATTCGCATTTTCATTCAAAGCCAGGCTGCTATTAAAACGCTACAATCATACTTCTTGACGTCGAAGGTAGCACACAACTGTCTGGCATCTCTAAATGAGAAGGATGATCAATCCAACATCCGCTTGACGTGGGTGCCAGGACACTTCAATATCGTAGGGAATGTTGAGACAGATGAGCTGGCCCGCAAGGGCACAGCACGCCTGATATCACAAGGCAGGCGGGATATAAAGATAACGCTTGCTTCCTGTAAACTGCTTCTTCCGGAAGAAGCCATAAAAGAAACGAACAACAGGTAGTCTAACGCTAATACGTCTGCAATAACCAGGCAAATTTGGCCTAAAGTTGACCAGCTTAGATCCAGCCAAGTGATAATGCTTCGACGTCACCATACTGGTCGGGGGAATTATAACGGGACATTGTCTGATTGTCTCATTTCATCAACGCTACATAAATAAAATGTATGGGAACTTCCCAAATGGACGACCTGACGGATCTTAGTAAGATCGATGTCAGGGATCTTAAACGCTTCTGGTAAGCTCAGGATGGTTCGACGAGTGAAGAAGAGATAACCCAAATGTGGTGCAGCTACGGACCAATTTGTGTGTATGCTAGTCCATTAGGACGGCCACCCTAACCTAACCTAACCACTAATGATATTTACTATAGAATAATGACTATTGAGGAAATTTACTATTTTAATGACTTGTTCAATGAAACTATACAAATTTAATGACTATTGATAAAATTTAACAATTTAATGATTATTGATGAAACTTATTAGATTAATGATTATTTATGAAGTTTACTAAATTAATGACTGATGAAATTTACTAAATTATTGAGTTGATGAAATTTACTAAATTAATGACTGATGAAATGTATTAAAATAGTGACTTTTGATAAAATTTACTAGATTCATAGACTATTGATGAAATTTACTAGACTAATGACCAACCCGTTATAGAAACGTAGGATTTTTATACGGATTTCTGGGGGAGGAAACTAAGAGTTTGATATTTTTTTTCTTTTATACTTTTCTGTGATTCGTGGGTATTGTACTTTAGCTTATCTCTATGGTTTGTTATGATGCATGAAAAAGGTTTTGATTTATTTATTTGGATGTGATAATTGGTGAAGATCCGTGAATTCTGATTTTATATAATATTTTATTATGTATGTTTTATTTTGTTGCGTAATAAAATTTCGTTTAATATTTTCTATATTTGTCCTGTGTGACCGTGTTTCAATGCATTTTTGCATTGACAATTTTAGCCGGTGATGTTTCCCTGAAACACAACAATCGAAACGTGCAATCCACCTAGAAATTCAGTTTATGACTATGGTCTCTGCAGTTTGATCTACAAAAATTGGACTAGCTGCCCATTGTGCTCCTGGAAACATCACTTGCCAAATTGTTGGTGAAGAACTGGCTGGCCTAAATTTTTTTAAATTAATATATTATTTTCTACCTATTATCGGGCTCTAGGCTCTCCCGTGTCCTTGCTTTACGCCATAGTCAGTCAAATCAGGACGCACGGCCACAGGTCATATTTAATTGACCGTCTACACCATCATGACCCGGCCCATGGATTCTAGACTTTTAACAGAGGGTTATATAGATGTGGTCATCATAATCCCGATCGAAATCAAGGATTTCACATCCAGCATCTATTAGGATTCAAACCCGGTAGCTAATGCCAATATACAGCAAGTTGAATTATACAAATATCTATAGGAATGATTTTAGAGTCAAATTTTAATTGGCTGAACCATATCGACGCGAAGCGATAATTCAGCATCGCTTGCTTAGTATTTTCGGCTAAATCCATTTTGCCCCAATCCATTTTGCTAAATCCAATTTTCTCGTCGTCCAGCCATCTCGATTTTTGTTGCCTACTGTTAGTTTTTTGTTGTTGCTTTTATTGAATTGTTGCAAATACATTAGGTTACTATAGCTAGGAATCTCTTGGTCTCCTAAGATACTTCTCGCAGTTTAAAATTAATTGTTAATAACGCAGAGTCTCCCTGGAATTACTTAATTCCTCCGATGGTGACACAAGGTAACCCAAGAATTGTAGTTCTGTTTGTGCAGACACCCGCATTTTGCTTTGATTGATACATAGGTCGAATTCACGGAATCGTGAAGCAAAAGCATTTTTTTAACGTGATTGTCGTTAAACAGTATTCTCATTCGATTAACGGATAAATCTTCTGGCAAGTATCGTCTTGCTGTGAGCATTAAAACTTTTTATAAACTTTATTACTAAGTCTTATTGTTTGAGATTTTTCGATTTCTTTCCCAATTTTCTTTAGATGTTATGCCAGTAGTAAAAAAACGTTTGCAAATACCATTAATTCTCTGCAGAAATGGCTTTGAAGCCCGTTAAACACACCCGAATTAACGACCCTTTTCTATTCCTAATATAGGACTTATGGTTACGGACTTTTTATCGAGTTATCAATCTTGGCCCGTTACTTTAACGCAATGGTAAGATTTATTTTTGTTGTGAGCACACTTTTGAACCTAAGGTAAACCTTTTGGTTTATATCTAAAAGCAATTGATTCACTTATAATCAACGTCTTTTTAGCCATATTGCGGCGAACTGCCCCAATCACGTTTAGGTTGCTTCCAACCTTCTAATTTCATCAAGTATTCAAATTTGTATCGGGCTGCTTCTAATTTATCGGGTGGTAGGCATTGAAATATCTCAATGTGATAATGATTTGATTGGGAGTTCATTAGCTGCTTGATTGATTTAATTTCTATGGTCGGGTTGATGAAGGCGGACGAACTGATTTTGTCTGCTCCACTACACCAACTATAGATTTTTAACAAAATAGATTTTTGCTGGAGTTCAGTTTTATTGATTGCGTTGTTGAATTTATTGTATTGTGGCCATATGACCTCGGATTAAAATTGCACGCTTCTACATTTTGTTGAACTTGCCGCGTTAAATTCAATAGCCAGAAAACTGTTGAGATTAAGGTGTTCAAGAACTGCATCAGCAACCGACTGGAGTCATCAAACTTTCTGATGATTGCTGTAATTAATTGCCACAATATTGATTCTTCTGTTGTTGTTGTTTTTTGTTAGATTGCGGCATGAGATATAAAGAGGAAAAATGTGGTTTTTTGGACGAATCCGAAACAGTTCATAGGAACGTAAATAGGCTATTTTTTTTTAACCATTTGCGGCCTGCTTCCTCTCCAGTTGGGCAATCCAAAAACCATATTTGGGAATTCTACCCAAACGAATTATCCAACATCTTTTATGATTCTTTGGTTGCTGATTCTAAATGATGTTTTGTTATTCTGCCTCAATGTTCCATGCTGTTTACTTTGACGCCAAGTTCATGTGCTAGTTCCGATGAATTCTGTACTTTCATAAATAGTAGCCCTTAACGAATTCCGTTTATGTCGTCTAATTAGCGCATTTCACTGTCGTACTAGACATGAGGAACAGTTCTAGAGATAACACACATCCTTGCCTTTCTCCTAGTGAGTAGGAGTATTTTTTACTCTGCTTTGTGTTGAATTCTATATTTTCAACATCCTGGTACATTTCATTGACGAATTTACCCATTTCGTCGAGCACAAATTTCGCTTCCATTGATCGAATCGCGGAAAAGTTCAATATTCGTTGAAGTATTCTATATATGATGATACGCATTGAGTTGATGTGGTCTGTACAACTTTTTTCTGGGTCACTACTCGTGAGATTCATTTTGTCAGTATTTGCATTCTCTTAGGTCGAATTTCTTTGGAATGGTAATGGTGAAGCCTTCTTTCCATTCAGAATTCCCCCATAGTATTTCACATTTTAGCTACCAGTGGGATCTGCGCTGTTATAAATTCGTCGACATTGAATAATTCGACTTGTATATTTTATATGCGAGAATGTATTCCGTGTACCTTCTGCAATCATTCCTCGCCATTTTCATAATTTGTCGGGCTGCACCTTCTTCATCTATTGGATTCAAATTCACGCCTCATTTTGGTGGTACATCAGTTGCATGTTTTTTGACATTCATCAAATTTGTTCCCATTTTTGATCGTAAGTGCTGGTTCCACTTGTCAATGTTGAATTACCAATTTGTGATCACCGTGAACATCACCTGCTCTCCACAGACGTAGTCCTATATATGTATTTTCAAACTATATGATGTCTATTCCGCTAATCGACACCAATGACACATAAATACAAGCACACGTCACATTGTTGTAAATACAAATTCTGTGTATAGCATTGAGACGAGTACATATATCGTCTGTAAACACCACCACCAAAAATCTTTGGCGATCAACCGAGAAGAAAAAATTGAATAAAACGTAGACCGTTTTACAAAATGAAATCATTTACAGTTTAATCTTAGACACAACGTTTAAAAAATTAATCGACGTGAACTTTTGATCTGTAAACCAAAACCAAAATGTACTTTAAAGTGAGTGTCGTCGCATATTCAAACGAGTGATTAATTGTGTTTTGATCGTGTGGATTACTAATCAATACAGTTTTTTTTGTTTGTTCGCATCTATCTAGATAATCGTTGCTTTTATTGCTCTGGCCACTGTTAGCGTGAATACAGCGCCTGTTGATGAAGCACAAAATCCGGCAGCCACACTATTAAAATATAGTTATGAGCCAAATGCAAATAACGATGGAGGATATTCATTCGAGTAAGTTCGATTTCGCACGGTGTTATCAAATATATTTTATTTATGTTATTTCACTTATATGCTTTATATTAGATATGAAACCAGTGACGGTCAGAAACGTAGCGAAACCGCAAGTGTAAAATATGTTGGTGAAGAAAATTTGGCAGTGTTATCGGTTAATGGTGTCTACTCGTATGTGGGGCCCGATGGTGTAACATACACAGTTAAATATTTAGCCGATGAAAATGGTTTCAATGCATCCGGTGACCATATAGCAGCAGCTGGTGTCAATAATGCGGAAAGTGTAGGTAAAACTGCTGTTCAGCAACAGTCGCCTTCAGACATACCACGAAATGACATTATATCGCCTACAGATGGTAGTTAAGCTATAAGGCATACAAAAATAAGTTTATTTTTTATAAAAGTAAAATCCAATTCGACGTGTTTCAAAATTGCAACTTGTCCGATGTAATGTGATCATAGATCAGAAATGGATGAATCTTTTCAATAAATATATAAATGTACGTAATTAAAAAGTGAAATTGTTTTTTTAAAATGTTGGCCTTACAAACTAAACGAGTATAGGCGTGGAACGTATTTCAAATTTTTTTGTTGACTTATATTTTTAATTCAAACATCCAAAATAATTATTTGTTTTTGACTGTTTGATAATTCTTCGTAACAAGGTAACAAAAAACAATTAAATTTAATTTGTAAAACAAACTTTGGTTGTATAACATATTTCAAGTGACTGTAACTAATTTCTATGTTTTTGGCACAAAATTTGTTTAGTTGTTAAACTGTTGCTGGTTTGTTGGCGTAAACCAGACCCTTCAAGCCGCTTCACAAAAAAAAAATATGGCCGAGCAAAATATGAAGTTACCCATCAAAATTATCATGGATAAAATTCATTGTTGCTCCAACTGTGTGAGCAATGACGCCATTCTGGTGGAACCATACGCTTGAATTATCCTTTACTGCAAGCCAAAAAAAAAATAAAAGCATGCAGGTTATTTTGCTAACTAGTGGGTTGTCTCATTTATATTCTCTTAATATAAAAGTTGTTTTATAGAGTGACACAAGTTCAATTGTCTCTGGTTTATCGATGTAGACAAGTGACTTTACATAACTCCAAAAAAAATAATCCAATTGGGTTAAATCATACGATCTTGGTGGCCAATTAATTGGACCATTACGCGAAATTATTCTTTCATCAAAAGTTTCTTTGAGTAAATCAATTGTAGCGCGCTAATCGAGGTTCGAAATAAATTCTAATCATGTCCCTATACAGCTCACCATTGATAGTAACATTCTGACCATCATCGTTTTTGAAGACATATGGACCAATGACTTCGCCAGTACATAAAACGCATCAAACAGTAATTTTCTGTCGATGTAATGGTGAATCGACAAAATCTTGTGGATTATCCTCACTACAAATGCAAAAATTCTGCTTATTTACGTACCCATTCAACCAAAAATGGGCTTCATCGGAGAATTTGAGAACAAAATTTTGAATGGAAATTCAACATCAATATCAATTTGTGGTTTAGCCCATTCGCCGAATTGGCGGCGCATACGATGGTCGTTTGGCTTTAACTTCTGCACAAGTCGAATGTTGAAAGCTTTTAAGCCAAGGTCCTTTCGTAAAATCTTCCATAAAGTGGTAGGACACAACCCCAGTTGCTGAGAACGGCGACGAATTGATTGATTTGGATCTTCTTCAATGCTTTTCTGTACAGCGGCTACAGTTTCTTCAGTGCGCACTGTTCGGCGTCTCACGGGATGCACATTATCATTAAGAGTAAACGTGGTCCGAAAACGATCTATTGTTATTCGAATTAGCCGCTCTGAATAATGATTATGTACGCCATAAGATGGACGAAGTGCATGATAAGTTTGACGAGCAGAACCATTATTTTGATAAAAAATTTCAACAAGTTACAAGCGTTGCTCTGATGTAAGTCCATCCATAATGAAATGTCAAACGAAACAAAACAAAAAGTAACTATCAGCTGTTAAATAGATTAGGCTAGGTTAGGTAAGGGTGGCCGTCCTAAAGGACTAGCATAGGCATAACATTGGTCCGTAGCTGTACCACATTCGAGTTTCGTCCTCTTCACTAGCTAAACCATCCTGAGCTTACCAAGAACGTTTAAAGTCCCGTATCTCAATCTTACTAAGATCCATGAGGTCGTTCAAAGGGGAAGTTCCCATAAATTTTGTTCTGCTGTACGCTAGACTAGGACAGGTGCAGAGCAGATGGAGCACATTTTCCTCCTCCTCCTCCTCATCACCACAGCTGCGGCAGAAATCGTGGGCTGGGACACCCAGTCTGCTCGCATGTATCTCAATGAGACAATGTCCCGTTATAGCTCCCACGACCATACCAATATGGTGTCGTTGAACCGATATCAGTTGGCCTGATCTGGACCGGTCAAGTCCAAGCCAGATCTGCCTGGTTAATACACACGAACTGGCGTTAGACCATCTGACGTTCGTTTCTTTTATGGCTTCATCCTGAAGCAGCAGTTTACATGAAGCAAGCGGTATCTATATATCCCGCCTGCTTTAGGATATTCGGCGTGCTGTATCCTTACGGGCCAGCTCATCCGCCTTTACATTCCCTGCGATATTGGAATGCAGTGGCACCCACGTCAAGCGGATGTTGAACTGATCAGCCATCCATTTAAAGATGCCAGACACTTCTGGGCTACCTTCGACGTCAGGGAGTATGATTGTAGCGTTTTAATAGAAGCCATGCTGTCCGTAAAAATACGAATATCTCCGGTAGATATTACATTATACTTCAACCAGTCCATGACTTTCATTATCGCGATCAGTTCAGCTTGAAAAACGCTGTAAAAGTCGGGAAGACGAAAAGAAAGGTTAACCCCTAGTGCCTCACAGAATACCCCGCTGTGCGTATTGCTCAGCCGCAATATCCAAAGGAATAAGATGAAAGAGAATCTCCAGAGCTTGAGTAGGTGTGCTCCTGAGAGCCCCACTTATACACAAGCAAACCGTTCTTTGGACTTTCATCAATAGTTTAAGGTTGGCCCTAATTTTTAACACTGGCCACCAGACGACAACCCCATACATCAGTATAGGTTTGACCACTGAGACGTAGAGCCAGTGTACTATGTGGGGCTCCCTACCCCATCTCTTTCCAATGTCATTTTTGCAGGAGTAGAGCGCTATAGTAGCCTTCTTTACTCTCTCTACGATATTTGGTTTCCAGCTTAGCTTGCTGTCCAAAAGTAGTCCGAGATATTTCGCTCTATCCGTAAAGATAGATCAAGCGAGTAAGATTTAATGTTGGCGGGTCACACTGAGGAAGTTTGTGCCTCCTGGTAAAGAGAACCAACTCTGTTTTCCGTTGGTTTGCGTCAATTCGCAGCCGGGTGCCCACTCAGAGAGGTAGCCAAGCGCGCACTGCATGCGCTCACTCAGCGTACTAGGATATTTACCGAAGACCGCTATAGCAACGTCATCCGCGTAAGCAACCACCTTGAAGCCTTGCCCTTCCAGGTTTAGTAACAGGTCATTTATGACCAAGTTCCAAAGAAGGGGGGATAGAACCCCACCTTGAGGTGTCCGCCTGCTCACGTATCTGCCGGCAGACGTCCCACCCAGATAAGCTGTCACGATCTTGCCTCTAAGCATTTGATCTATCCAACCTCTGAGTGATCCGTCTACCCCCAGACATGCAAGCGCCCGAGTGATTGCCCCGGTCTGACGTTGCTAAAGGCCCCATCTATTTCCAAGAAGGTTACCATTGAATATTCCTTATATTCAAGTGATTTCTCAATCGGGCCTATAAGGGAGTGGAGAGCTGTTTCCACTAATCGTCCCTTACAGTATGCGTGTTGAGATCCCGACAGCTCGCCCGGCTTGCCTGAGTCTCTAATGTAAGCCTCTATTAGTCTTTCCAGTGCTTTCAACAGAAAAGATGATAAGCTTATAGGCTTTAAGTCTTTGGGATAGCAGTGAGAGCTTTTCCCGCCTTAGGTATAAATATTACTTTTACTTCAGTCCACTTTCTAGGAATGTGACAGAGTTCCAGGCTGCCTTTGAAGAATAACTTCCAGTCAGGGTAGTGTTAAGTCAATAGTTCGCTGGATATCCGCAGGGATAATGCCATCAGGTCCTGCCGACTTGTTTACTATAGTTCTGAGGCCCAGCATCCGGTCACCATTGACCCAAGGTTCCTGGAGCAGAACCACATTAATGGACTCAGATTCCATTTTAGGCAGAAGAGCCGCCGAGGCGGCTTTAGAGTGATGGAGGTTGATCTGAAGGATCTTCAGCATTAACCTGGCAATCTTCCAGGTGGCCGTTGGCAGATCCGAATTGCTGATTTTCAACATTTCCAGGATCTCCCAAGGATCACTTGGCTCCGCAGGGATCCAGGCTCGCGCCCTTGACCTGCAGGGAATTTCTTCCCTCGTCACCACTTCTAGTTTGGCCCCCGGCCAGACTTCCCCCAGGCTGTCGATCGCCTTTTTGTAGCTGTTAGATAACTACACTGATCTGGTTATTTTTACTAGACGTCGAGATAGTGGTACTCCGTTTGTTCCCACTCTCTTTGGGAGAGTGATCACAAGGACAGAACATGTCAAACACCTATAGGTGTCATTCTAGATGGTAAATGCAATATACTGTTTTGTGGCAGTGTAGAAGGGCCTTTAAAAATTCTTGGGGTTTGACCCCCAAAATGATGACTGTCATCCACAAATCACTAGTTTTACATTTACTGTCCTATGCAACAGTTGTATGGTGGCCGGTTTTGAAACTAACGTTTTCTGCAGCAATGCTGGATGGTGTTTTTCCTTCGAGAGAGTTGTCGCTCTCTCAGGTTGGTGATGCTCTCTCAGGTTAATCAATTACTGTGTCCAAACTGGTCCAAGAATGTAAGCACCACATTGACCTCCGCTACTCCAATAATAGAGTAAGTATCATTTAGGTATCTGCTCATTGTGGCGTTGAGGGAAATGACATTGCTGATTTCTTTAGCGAAGGCTAAATGGCATAATACGTTTATTGGTCCCGAATCAGCAATTTCTCTATATTTTTCAATGGTGGTTAGGTCGTTATAAAGAAGTTTGCTGTTCTTGAACCGCGACTGAAATGGCGTTCTACTCCTAGATGTCGAAAGGCGAAACGTTTCATTATTCAACTCTTGAGGCTCACTAAATATATGTGTTTTCCTTAAAAAAGAACGAACACGCAATTATTACGGATCATGGTTCATATCCAACGTATGAGATTAGCTCAGTATACTCTTTATGACGACTCTGAGGAAGAAGTGGACGACTGCTTACACTACCATGTGTGGACCATGTATTGCACCATATAGGCTCTTTATATATTTATTTATATTACCTTAGCTTCTTAAAAAAAACAATGATTTCCAAACTCAGGATTTAGATACGCTCCGACAATTACTTGCAAATAACATTCATTTTGCAACAGTATATATGTTGGTTAGTTTGTACATTGTGTTGGAGCAAGGGTTCGATTGGATCATTGTCATCACGCAGTGCTAAATAATAAAATAAATTGTAATCGGTAATCGTCGATTTAATTAAGTAAACTTTGATCGTAAATGGCTTTTGATAAAATGGCTCTCGGACGAGCACACCGTTAACGGTTGCCGGTTATCATTATTCATTTGTGTATACATTACATTGCAATATAAATTATTTAGTTCAAAATCCAAATCCAACGTGCTAGTAATGGAATTGAACCACATCTCAACAGTTCGTCATGACTCTGCATCTCCGGGTATACAAATACTCAGCAATGAACATATCTATTAGCACATCATGCTTATTGAATGTTGATAATAATCTTAATTAAATCACTCCATAAAACACCATAAAAAAAAACAACTGCCATGTATTTATTTAAGCACACGTGCCAATGTCATATCAAATATGAATATAGGTATATCCGCATTGCAATAAAACTATTTGTATATGAACACACTACCACTAAATATACGCGCGCGATCATCCAAGATAAACATTAGTATAAAACGTGTAGATTGCTTCAAAACATCAGATTATTTATAAATAGATCTCTGTCACTTGAAGACTTAAGTCTTAAGCATCTCAAATATATAAATATGTACCTAAAAGTGAGAATCTTGCGATCAATTGTGAGTTGCATGTGGATTACTGAATTATTTTTTTTATTTCCCAGGTAGCCGTAGTTTTTATTGCTCTGGGCGTTATTAGTGTTAATACAGCGCCTGTTGATCAACTACCAAACGCATCAGCCACAATATTGGAATATAATTATGAACCAAATGCAAATAATGATGGAGGATATAGATTATTGTAAGTATATAGAATAATGATACAGCCTACCTCGTATTTTGGTTTGTTTTTTGTTTTAATTTAAGATATCGAACTAGTGATGGTCAAAGTCGTACCGAAACCGCTAGTGTTAAATATGTTGGCGAAGAAAATGTTCCAGTATTATCCATTAATGGTATTTACTCATATATAGGGTCCGATGGTATCACATACACAACCAACTATTCAGCCGATGAAAATGGTTTCAATGCATTCGGTATACATTTACCGGGTATGAATATGGGCATTTTGCCAACTGGAGGTTTTGGAGGTGCTGGAGGTTCTGGTGAAGTTAGTTATGCACCACCAGGTAATTTATTCGTATCAGCTATTGGAGGTGGTATGCTACCAGAGGGTTGCAAAAAACCTGGTCACAAATCAAAATACTGTCCAACCAAAAGAGGGGGGAAAAATTGATAAACCATAGAACGCTTTATAAAATCAACATTTGCAAACCTTAAAATGTTATTTGACTCAATAGAATTTGGTGCATTTGGATTTTTGAAACTTTATCTCTGAAATGTTAAAATGAATAAAATTAAAATTTTTAAAATGTTGATTTTTTCTAATGATTTCTAATAAATCTATAAACTCTTGAAATAGAAAATTATTAGAACGTGCAAAATCCTTTAAATACAAAATCGAACAAATAAAAGTATTAATTCTAAGAATTGCAATTCTTAATTTTTTTTAGAGTCAATCAATTTTAAGAAAAATTTTGCAACTTGATTCCTAAAACCCCCTGAAAATCTGAAAACTCCGTTTGTTCTAATAAAATTGTAAATTATTTAAAATCTAGAAATAATAATAAATTTTAAAAACATTAATTTTGTATATTTTAAATTTATAAACTTTTTTCACTAAATTTTAAATTTTAAAATCAAGTATTTTTAAAATTTCAAAAAAATTGATTTCAGAAATTAAATTTTTTAATTAATTTTAAAAATGATGTAGTAAAAAAATACTCTATAAAATTAGTTAAAATACTATTTTTATTTAAAATGTTTCTTAAATAAATCTGTAAATTCTTGTGATTCAAATTTATCAATACTTCCAAAAATTACATGATTTAAACCAAATTTAATTCCAGTTTTTAAAATTGTATCATTGCAATTTATTATAAACATTATTTTTAAAATTCTGAAACGATCATTAAAAATCTATCATTAAATAAGAAAAAATTTGTAAAATTTATAAATTCTTAAAATTTTGGATTTGGCAAATTTATTTGGCAAATTTATATTTTTACTTCAAACTAAATTTAATTCGCAAAATATGAAAAAAAAAATTATGAATTGTAAGAACTTTATTTATTTACCTTTAACTGTTTCAAAATTCTTTAAAATCCCAAATATATTAATTTTTTTGCTTTGTCTTGTGATCAGGACTGATATATTGAGAATTCAAATCTGAAAATTGTTTATTACTTTTGGAAGTAATTCAAATTCTTTAAATTTCATTACAATAAATCATTAAAATTGGTTTGAAAATTTTAAAACCAATTTAAATTTTTAAACTCGCATTTGGAAATTTTTATTAAAATTAATAATCATAAATATATACAAATTCTATAAATGTTAATTTTAAAACTAGCTAAATTCTGTAAGCGGAAGTTAAAATTTATTATTTAGTCGTCTTTTTCTTAGAACTAATTACATAATTCCTAATTTTTTTAATTTGATTCAATTATGCAATTGCACTTGGCTACGAAATTCCAAAGAACTCATGAATATCTGAAACTTCCTCTGTTCTAAAAATAATAAATATTCGAGACAGGTTTACAACTATGTAGTTTTACTGTTAAAATATTTAATTTTTAGAAAACATTTTAAAAACTTTTGTTTGTTTATTTAAAATTCTCCCCAACTCTTTTCTTTATGTAAATTTTTAAATCCAAATTAAAAAAAAATTATTTATAAATTCAAATAAAATTAAAAAAGATTTTCGGATTTTATTTCTGAATTATTGAATAAAATTTAAATTTTAAAATCTTGTAGCTAAAATTTACTTCATAAAATTATTTAAATATTGATTTTTTCTAAAGATTTCTAATAAATCTGTATTTTCTTTATTTTTGAAATACTGAAACGATCATTAAAATCCTGTAAATAAATTTTAACATGACTTTCTGAATTTAACTTTCTTTCCGAATTATTTAAATATTGAAATTTAAAAAAAAATATTAAAAATTTTAAATAATTCAAATATGTCTTCAAACAGAAAATTGTTTAATTTTGTGAACTAATTTTATTTTGTAAATTTTAAAATTCTTTAGAATTTTAAAAGTAAAGCAACATTCCAATAAAGTTTCAGTTTGGTTTGAAAATATTAAAATAAATTAAATATTTTAGAACTCGGAAATTCTTAAAATTAATATTCTAAAACATATTATGCATATAAAAATTTTGTCTAAAGGTTAAATTCAAAACATCGTAATTTGAAAATAATTATACATTAAAAATATAATTTAAAAAAATTACAAGTTGACCTTGAAGATTTTGAAAATCTCAATAATTTTATATTTACTAGCATTCAAATTTAGAAATGTAGAAAAATATTACATGGCGTGTATTTAAATTATAATTGTATTAAAAGATAAATTATTAAAGGATCTGCAAGCAGAATTTGAATTGTTGTGTTGAAAACATCGATATACCATTTAGAAAACTGAATTCTTAAAATTTTTTAAATGTATGAGATTTTTAAAATACTCCGCGTCAAATATAAGATTTTTTTCAAATTTACTAAAATGAATTAAATTTTTTTTGAAATTTAAATTTCTTACACCTTGAAGAGAAATTCATTTAACATCTTATTATAAATTTGGAACATGCAATCTTCACTATTCTGAACTTCTTAAAATTTACATGTTTCATTAAAAAAATAAAATTCTGTTAAAAAATTCTCATAAATTCCAAGTTTACAAAATATTTTAAATTTATCAATATGTTAATTTTTAAAACTTATCCTGAACATTTTATTTTACTCGTTAAATTTGCACTTTTCTTCTAAAAAGATTTAAATTTAAAAACTAAGCGAAATTTGAAAATCTGTTTAATTATTACAAATCTGTGACAACAACAACAACATGGTTTAAATTGTCAATCTTAAAATTTGCAAAGAACCTAAAATATATTGGTCTGTTTTTTAAAACTTAGAACTTAGTTCCTAGGTTTAAATTTATTTTTAATAATAATGTTACGTTATTTTAAATCTAGTAATTAAATATTAAATTTTAAAATTAAAAAAATTAGGTTTTGGATCTTAATGTCTAAATCTTAAAGTTCTGTATATTTTAAAATTTCCATAACGTGTAAATGAATAAAATTTAAATTTAAAAATGTTGTAGCGAATAAATACTGCGTACAATTATTTAAATATTTTATTGATTATTAAATTTTAACTTATTTTTAAAATTCTGAAACGATCATTAAAAATCATTATTTAAATAATAAATAATAAAAATTATTAAATTTTTTAAATACTTTTGTTTCCTAAATTTTAAAATTTTTTTGGAATAATAAAATTAAATTAAATTACACTTCAATAAATCTTTAAAATTGAGTTGAAAATATTAACTCAAATTTAATTTTTTAGAACTCACATGGAAATTTTTATTAAAATTAATCATCTTAAATTCTATAAAACTAACTAAATTGTTTAACCGAAATTTGAAAAATTTCTTAATTCTTACAACAGGTTTACATTTATTTTTAATAAATATACTAATTTATTTAAAATCTTGAAATAATAATAAATTTTAAAATATTTAATTTGTATAGTTTAAATTTATAAACTCTTTTCATTATGGAAATTTTAAAATCAAAATTCCAATTACAAAAAAATTAATAAAATTTGATTTTAGAAATTTAATTTTTAAATGTTAACGTTCTATTCTATATATATATTGAAATTGCTATGATGTTAAAATGAATGATATTTAAATTTAAAAATTATGTAGTAAAAAAATACTCTATAAAATTAGTTAAAATACTATTTTTTTTAAAAAAAAGATTTCTAATAAAGCTGTAAATTCTTGAAAATCAAATTTATCAAAACTTCAAAAAAATTACAGATTTAAAAACGTTAAATTCGAGTTTTTAAAATTTTATCATTGCAATTGATTAATAAAATAATTTTTAAAATTCTTAATCGATCATTAAAAATAATAGTTAAATAATAAATAAATTTTAAATTTTTTTAATACTTTGTTTCGCAAATTATAATTTTTTTTTAGAATAATAAAATTAAATTAAATTACACTACAATAAAGTTTTAAAATTGAGTTGAAAATACTAAATCAAATTTATATTTTTTAGAACTGGCATTTGGAAATTTTTATTAAAATTAATCATCTTAAATATATATAAATTCTATAAATGTTAAAACTAACTAAATTCTGTAAGCGAGATTTGAAAAATTTCTTAATTATTACAAATCTGTGAATGAAATTTTTAAGCCGTACAACATTGTTTAAATTATTAAAATGTGCAAAAAATTTAAAATAAATCCGTCGGTTTTTATTTTAAAATTTCCGAAACGTTTTAATGAATAAAATTTAATTTTAAAAATGTTGTTACGAATAAATACTGCATAAAATTATTTAAAAACCTTTTTTAGGATTTAATTATTTAAACTTGCAAGAGTTTAAATTCAAAAATCATGTAATCCTCTAAATTAGTTGAAAAAAAATTAAATTAGAGAATTATAAAAATCTTATCTTAATAGTGATAAAATTGTTTTTAAAATTCTGAAGAAATCTTAAAGTTTTTTGGCAAATCATTTTAAATATTTTGTTGATTACCAAATTTCAACTTCAAACTAAATTTAGTTTTAAAAATATGAACTCAAATTCTTAATTTGTTTATTTATTTTTAAATAAAACTAAATTTTATTTTTATAATTTACATATTTTTTAAAAATAAAATTCCTAATTATTTGTTCAGACATCTTAAATATTCCATGTTTGGTTTTCTATAGACGGGGCCTTCTATTTACTTGAACTTCCCCTCGAACTCTTGGAGTCGCCTCTTCATACATCACTTGCCGAAGAAAGCGCCAAACCAAGCACTACAGCAGCCATCGTTAGAGAACTCGCTGCTGGAAGCTCAAAACGACTGTTAAAACCACCTGCATTTGATGACGAAACCCCATTTGAAAAAGAGTCCTGTTTCAAGCTGCGGTACAACACTACGGGTGGACAGCTGAAGGGCAACTTAATGCATTAATTTTAATGCTACGACGGCATTATGAAAGATTTGGAGTTAAAGTACGGGCAACCTCATGTTCCGGGGTTGAGCAAAATTCGGTGTCACAATAGACGACAAGAAGAAGACAACTTTCACAACGGGCACGGGTTTGTACCAGTTTGTAGTTATGTCTTTTGGGCTATGCAAGGCGCCAGCTACGTTTGAGCGATTAATGGAGCATGTAGTACGAGGTCTTAACTGGAGAACATGTTTGGTGTATTTTGATGACATAATTTTGTTGGGACGCACATTTCGAGAACATTTAAGGAATCTTGGGCAGGTACTTCAAACAATTAAATCGGAATGAAGTACTTGGGACACATCGTATATCAGGTGAAGGACTACGAACCGATTCACAAAAGCTATCAGCACTCAAAGAGTGGGCAACCCAAGAATTCTTTCTGCGAACAGATTATGCTGCGCTAAAATGGTTCAAGGAACCGGAAGGAATAGTGACGATATGGATCGAGCGACTACAAGCGTATGCATTCAAAACGGAACATCTCAGAGGACTGCTCCATAACAATGCAGATGGGATGTCCAGAAGACCATGTACCATCCAGTGTTAGCACTTTGCAAGATAAAAGCAGAATATTAGTAACATCGAAATTGCACGAATCCGAGCCGAAGTTGAGGATTGCTGGGACAACGTGCAGCTAAAGGAGGAGCAACACCAAGACGTGGTTACCGGCCTAATAGCCAAATGGATAAAGGGAAGCGAATAGCATGAAATCGTGATCGAAACCTCAACCGTAAAAAGTTATTGGGCTCAGTGGCAGTCATTGAAAGTGCAGGATGAATTGCCCGTTACAACAAATGGCAGTACCACCTTACAATAAATCGTGGTACCGGAAATGCATGATGGAAAATCCGGATCGCACTTGAGATCAATAAGACGTTAGAGAAAATCAGACCGCGGTTCAATTTGGGTCAATTTCCGGAGAGACGTCGAAGAGTAGTGCAGGACGTGTGTAGTCTCTGTAGGCAGTAAAGTACCTCAAACCAGAACAAGAGGAAGGGTGCAGCTATATGCCTTGTTGGTGCGGATTTGGAGCGGGTAGGACCGTTTCCAGAAACAAAAGATGGTAAACGGTACATTCTCGTGTGAACGGTACATTTTGACCAAGGGCGAAACTTTTCATTAAAAAGACAATAACAACACCGTTACCCCCTCAATTAGATGGGATGGTCGAAAGATTTAACAGGACTCTAGAAGAACATCTAGAAGAAGCAGTCCAAAGGAATTTAATAAATGAAAACACGTTACGACCTGCGAGCAAATAGTGGTGCATTTGTGGAAGGAAACCTAGTGAGGTTGTATAATCGTACAAGGAAGAAAGGAAAATCTCCCAAATTTCAGAGGAGCTGGGAAAGTTCGTACAAGGTTGTAAAAAGGATCAACGGCTTTGTATATCAGATAAAGCAAAGCCACAGGAGTAAAATTAATGTTGTGCACATCGACCGGTTAACCAAGTAGCAAGTGTTAAACGGCTAATCTAGTAATAAAGTGATTGATCAACTGTATGATCATCAGAATTGTGAATTAATTTAATCGGATTCGTATTAGATTTCGCAATTTGAGAAAACACTTGTTGGCTTTCTAATAGTCCGAGACTATTTCTTTATTAATTCAAATAAAAAAATAGTCTGGGACTATTGGAAAGTCAACAAGTGTTTTCTTAAATTGCGAAATCCAATACGTAACAGTATATATACATACGTCTATGTCTTTTTACTTAGAAATTGGTTGGATGTACAAGAATTTATTAAGACAATTTGTATAATAAGCTTTCGATTTACCATCTCTTCTGTTTTACCGTTTACCGGTAAATGAAAATTTCGGTAAATTTGTGGTCTCTAGTAATTAATTTTATAACAACCCGAATTTATCAACTTTTCATCTGCCTAGAAATAAGATAGCTTGGTCAGAAGAATTTTTTTTTCTGTATAGAAACAAATACAGTTTTCATAACAAAAACGTCTAGAATGATTATATTTGTAAACCAACTGTATAAAAATACCATTTTCTGTCAAGAATCAACTATATGGACTAGGATGAATTGTTTACGATCGTATTGGTAGAGGTAACTTTAAATTTTCTTGGTATAAAAGTTAGAGATACCTCCAAGGCGTGTAAAATTCGGTTCCATATCCGGATTTATGTAACGTAAATTTTTCGCGGTTATAAATTTTCAGCAATAAACAAATCTAGCACAATTGACATCAATCAAATTGCATTTTTATGCATAAAGTTGATAATCTCCCAATCTATAAATCATTTAACAGACAAATCGGAAGATTGACTATATTAGAAGATATTGCACACAGTCCGAAAAATTTACATATTTCGCTAAATTAACAATCAACACGAGTCAATAATCGATGTCATAATAGATGTATCTATTCGTAAGCGCACACGTCACAAACTCACAATGTCACAAACATATAAAATCATGTGGAAACCAATAAAACCAAAATTAGTATAAAACGTATACCGCTGTACAAATAAAATTCATTTATAGTTTAATCTCAGACACTTAAAGATCAGGGGTGATCTTGTCATTTAAAAAAAAAATTAAAAAAGAAACTGCGTAAAAGTAATAATTTTGTGGTTTTGTTTCAATTTTGTGTCAAAAAATGTACTTTAAAGTGAGTGTCTTCGTGTTTGGAAGAGTGAACACTTCTTGCTGCGTGTTGAGTGGATCACTAATCAATATAGTTTTTTGTTTCGTATATAGATAACCATAGTTTTTATTGCACTGGCAATTGTTTGTGTGCATACAGCCCCTGTTGACCAGTCACACAGTCCATCAGCAACAATATTAAAATACAATTACGAGCCAAATGCAAATCATGATGGTGGATATAGATTAGAGTAAGTAGATTGGTAATAATTAATTCGTAGATTACTGTTTGTATAATATTATCTTTTTAAAGGTATGAAACCAGTGACGGTCAAAGTCGTACAGAAATCGCAACTATAAAATATATTGGCGAAGATCATGTTCCAGTGTTATCCGTTAATGGTATCTACTCGTATATTGGACCAGACGGTGTAACATACACGGTTTCCTATTTAGCCGATGAAACTGGTTTTAATCCGTACGGTGATCATTTACCGGGCGTGAATGCGGGAAACAGTTCAAGTGGTCAACCACCAGATCTGCCGCCACAATTTTTGCCACCCAATGCAATTGCATCGCTTATAGGTTAAGTTTTTAGTAAAACGTAAAATTAATTAATAAATTTTGTATAAAAATTTAAAATGTTTTAAATTGAAACTCAGTTGACGTATAAATTGACCCTTTCACTATATGTGAAATCATTATGCAACACGTTTTGAATTTTTTAGTTTTTTTTTTTGTAAAAACTAAACGAGTATGGGCGCGAACGTAATTAATTTTTTTTTTATTGATTTATATTTTTGAGAATTCTTCAAAATGTTGAAAAAAAAATTTTTTATGTGTAAAACGCTTAATCCACGCACAACATTTTTTCAAGACAACTATACATACATATATTGTTGTTGTTGCTTTATATAATCACGAATTATTTTCTGGTATTTTGATTAACTTTTTTGGATTTCTTATACGCCGGTTCCTCGTTTGTTTGGTTTTTTTTTATATAATTTATTGCAGATTTTTTTTTACCATTTTGATTGTATCTTTTGGTTTTGGCGATGCTGCGTGCAAATGTCAAAAATGTAATATTATATATTTTACTTAAACTACCAGTCAGGTCATTCCACTTTAAAAAAGATTTGCCTTTAATAAAGTTTCATATTCGATATATGCATTGGTGTTTCTTTAGTGGTAGCAGCTGTATCACTCGCAACACGATTAAAATCAGAAAGCCACACGAAGAGATGATTATCCTCAAAAAAAGGTCCTCGGTTAGCAAGAGGCTAATCGACATATGTAGCATGCAATATGTATTTTGAAGCTATAATGATAAAAGCCTAAGTAGAATGAAAAATAATACCACATGCCAGCCTCATGTCTATGAAGATAGACAAAGCGTCAAACCTAGATAACATTGAGGTTGAAGTTATAGCGTGCATTATTGCCAGCTTCATGCATGCTAATCTGAATAAAGGCGTTATCCTAAAGCGTTGAAAAACTGGCTTACTGGTCTTAGGAAAATTGCTTGAGAAATTTATTAGCGGCTGGCTGATGGGTATATTCTAGTATTATTTATTTAATGTCCAGACCTTTCATTTCACCATGCAAGAAAAATATTCATATATTGTGCATTGTCTAGCACTGATAAAAGACAACTATTCCTGAGTTTTACTATGTTAGTGTTATCTAGTTTTATTCAACCTTCCCAAGAAATCTCATAGTGAAACACACAAAAAATTGTCTAATACTGATGCATGCCTATGTTTCCTGTGTTTTACTATGTGAGTGGTATCGAGAAATTAAATTTTTTTAAATTGAATTGTTCCATCTCCCAAGATATAACTGTCTCATAAACGCGTGGAAAAGCAGAGCTGCTCTTACTAGGAGGGCAGCGCTAACCGGTTTGTAGACGGAAAAAGCGAAAATGGTGGAAAGCCGAGGTTCTGAAAGTACAACAACTTAGCATACAGTTCGTTTAATTTCTTTAAACGAATTACTGGATTGCACCATACTTTTAGGTCTGTGTCAACTGCTATTCGGGACGGGGACAAAAACCACTGTGTCAACATCGAAGTAGTACTCGACTCATGGAATGGACACATTACCGACCTGCTGGGTGTTCATCACGCGCCACAGACTGTAGTTGAGTCACCTCAAATACCGACTAATAAATTCATTAATCGGAACGAAAGTTATGAATGTTCTAGTGCAAAAGTATATTTGGCAAATAAAATTCAAAAAACAATGGAGTGTCGTGGGGAAGAAAAATTTTAATTTTTTTTTTTTTCAATTTGGCTTAAACTTGGCACAAATATGCTATAGACCTTCCAATTTAATGACGTCGTATTAGGTTTGCTCAGAAAATTTAACAGAAAATATCATTTTTGGTCGTTTTTAATCCGCTTCTTACACGAGTGCGCATATTCTGGTTGCTGCTGCCTCTTCTGCATCCTTTAGAATATTTTCAGTGTATTTTCTACGATCATATCTTGCCATCTTTTTTACTTGTCTTGCCGTGTCTTCATATTTCCTTCTCACCTCCGGTGTATTTTGCTGGTTCATTTGCAGCTTACGCTGTCGACGTTCTTCAATTTTCTCCCATGTGCTGTCGCTTATCCATGGTTTGCGACTGTATTCTTTGTACCCGAGTGTGTTTGCAGCAGTTTCGATATGGGCTTCTTCGATTTGCTTTCATCGGTCTTCTATACTGGTGGCACTGTTAGTTGCTAGATTGCATTCGAGCGCTTCACTGAAAATCTTCCTTGTATCGGGATCGTTTAGCCTTTGGATGTTGAATTTTCGTCTGTTCGTCTTAGTGCATCTCATAGCTACAGGCTTGATCTGGAACTGTGAAATTACCAAGTGATGGTCGCTGTGATGCAGAGAGATGCAGACATTCATCTCTCATTGCTCGGACGTCTTGTAATGATGTGAGAAATTTCTTGTGGTTTATTTGGTTTCTTGTTCTGCCATCAGGTCCATGTATACTTGTGTATGTTCTTGAGTGGAAATTTACTGCCTCCTATGAATAGCTGGTTTGTGATACAGAAGTCGTACAGAGTTCAGTGTTTCTTTACCCATGACGGTTGTCAGGTCAGTATTGTCAGTGCCAATTTTGGCGTTAAAATCTCCTTGAATAATTTTCACGTCGTTTCTGTGCGTTCTTACTATTGTGGATTATAGTTGTTCGTAGAACTCATCTTTTCTTGCTTCATCTGCATCTTCTGTTGGGGCATAGCACTGGATGATGGTTGTGTTTCTTATTTTTAAGCGGAACCTTGCCACAATTATTCTACTATTGACTGGTATCCATTCCATTAATGCTTTCTTTGATTTCGCTGTTGTTAATATGCCCACGCCTTGTTCATATGTATCATCTTGTTCAGAGAATATCAGGTAGTTGCCTTCGCTTGTATTAATTTCGCCACTGTTTTTCCATCTAACTTCACTATAAGTCCTAGAATTTCGATGTTGTAACGTTTCATTTCCTTCTCTACTTGTGCCAGCCTTGATGTTTCCGTTAGAGTTCTGATGTTCCAATTTCCAATTCGTGTCCGTGTACGATAGCCAAGGGTCGATATTTGTGTTTTGCGGTTTGTGTTGTTTCTTCTAGTGTGCGTTTCTGTAATCATTTTTTAAATTCAGATTAATGAATGATTGGTCCATTGAATCCTAGCCAGTTTCCAGGGCTGCTGGATAAGGAATACACTGACCTACCAGGGAGGAGGTTTTTTTGATTTTTGTGTATTTTTCCTTTTCTTCTGTGATGTTCCCAAGCGGTCACCCATCCAAGTACTAACCCTGCACAATGTTGCTTGACTTCTGTGATGAAATCGCCTACCGCTTAACTGTCTCTGAACAAAATTCAGAAAGTTTTCGATTTTCTATAAATATTTTAAATCGCAATTCATAGAATTTTTCAAAATTTACTGCATTTAATGAATTTAATTTTATGAATTTCATAAACAATTTTAATTATTTAAAAATTATGAAATGCTGAATTTTTTGAATTATCATATTGACATGTGCTTCTCCTAGCACGTTAAGTTTAACGAAATGTACTTTAGAGTTAAATGTAATGTCGGAAATTACTAAAATTTGTAAAAATTTTCCATTATCCATACAAATTGTTAATTTCTTAAAAGTTTAAACAACAATTGTAATTTTTAAATTCTCTTAAACTTCTAATTTTCGGAGCTATTGGAACACACTTCAAAAATTAAAAATATTATCAATTTTACGTAATTTTAAAAATAGCATAGAATTTTATAAAATTCCAAATATATGAAAAACTGTTCAGAATTCGATTTTTTTTTAAACTTTAATAAAACTAAGAACGTCATTCTTGTTACTCGTTACAAAACAAATTCAATAATAAATTTATAATTCAATTCATCTCATATATCGAAATTGGCTAGAATTTCGAGATAATCGTCCATCAAATCATTTCTCTTGAGAATTGTATGAGAATCGGGCATACGATAAAATTTGATACATTAACATTTTAACATTTTATAAAGTTTTTATAATTATTACTGAAATTCTAAAATTTAGATAAAAAACTTTTCCAAAATTATTTCCACAGTTAACCAAACATTCAATTATTTTTAAATTTTAATGAAATTCAGTTTTTTATTAAATTTCAGAGTTTGATCAAAATTCGCAGACATTTTTCGAAATTTTAATAAAAAAATTTGTCTTTAACACTTGTCCAAAGAGAATAGATATATATATATATATATCTATTCTCTTTGACTTGTCTTTAAATTTGGTAAATTTTTTTAACTTACTGAAAATTAGACTAAATTCGGATTTTTCAGAATATATTGTGCAAGTTTTATAAAATACATTTTAGAGTTTGATATAAATTCAGAATTCATATAACATTTCTTAATTTATTAAATTTTATTATACGCATTTGTAATTTGACACGTTTCATACAATTTAACTCAGTTTCAAGTTTTAAAGATATTTATCAATTTTCAAATTTTTATTAAATTCTCTAATTTTTAATAAATTTTAGAGTTTCAATTTTTTTTAATAAAAAAATGTTCATCGCGTTCAAATCATTCAACTTATTAGTTGTTTAAAACCATCAAAATATCACAACGACATCTGATTATTTTGTTGTGAAACTGGTGTTTGCCAAGTATTCTTTAATCCATATAAATTCCAGAATTTTCATAAAATTCAGAATTTCACTATAAGTTTCAGATTTTGGATTTGCACACGCTTCAGAAACTAAAAAATATATTAAATATCGCCAATTTTAAAATTATATAGAGTTTCCAATTTTGAGCGTAATTCAGAATTTAAGTTTTTATTTTAAAATTAATTAGATAAAATATTAAAACATTGTTTTTTTTAAATTAAGTTAATTTTTAAAATAAGTTAATTAAATTAGCCTTCTACTAATTTTATTGTAATTTTACTGACATATTCAGATTTATCCAAATTTAAAATACTTATGAAATACCAATAAAGTTTTAAAATCTTAATTCTTATTTTTTTTTTCAAATGTTTTTAAATTGTCGCTGATTTCGTAAATTCTTTAAATGCACCGGAAATTTATTAGTTTTGTAAGCAATTTGAATACTGTTAAATTCGGAATTCCACATGGTAAAATAAACATTTCTGAACTTTAAACAAACATTAAAGTGGAAATTTTAAGAATTTTTATTAATTTTTTTTACTTACCTGACGTATGAATGAATCTCAAAATCTTGTTTAATGTTTAACGAAATTATTTGAAAAATGTTTATGAAGGTAGTAAAATTTTAGAACTCATAACGTTTCTTAAAAGTTACTGTATACTTACTTATATCGGTAATTTCAGAGTTTTGATAATATCAGGAAATTCGGGAAATTTCAGATTGTTAAAAATTGTTTCAAACTTTACGATTAAAACACGCTGCAGAAACTTAACAATTTAGAGATATTGTCAATTTTGTGTAATTTCAGAATTACATTTTTCAGGATTTAAAAATGTTTTGAAAGTATTTCAGAATTGATTTTGTTTTTAAATTTTCTAGCCTTCTAATAATTTAATTATTGATTTTGATTATTGCCTATATTTCTTAATAGTGTTTAACCACATAATTTCGTTTAGTTTTAGACTTTAACGATATTTACTTTTAAATTAAATTTCAGAGAATTCAGGAAATTTTGGGATTTTTTATAAATTTTTTAGTTTAAATTTAATAAACTATGAATTTGGTAAACAATCTTAATTATATAAAAATTCTGATTTTTTGAATTATCTTACTGATACGTGCTTCTCCAAGAAGGTAAATATTAACGGAATTTACGTCAGAGTTAGATGTAATGTCGGAAATTAGTAAAATATGTAAAATTTTCATGACAATTCCATACTAACTCTCATACAATTCTAAATTTCGCCAAGTTTAAGATTTAGAAATTTATCAAGCTTCACGATTGCGACACACTTCAAAAACTCAAAAAATTAAAAACAAAATTTTAAAATTTTATAAAATTTTTATAATTATTACTGAAATTTCAAAATTTCGTTAAAGCTCAGATATTTTCCAAAACTATTTCCACAGTTAACCAAAAATTTAAATTATTTTAATGAAATTAAGTTTTTCACTAAATTTCAGAGTTTCTCAAACACATGTTTCGAAATTTCAATTAAAAAATTTTATTTGAATTTTCAAAATTTTTAAAAATTCAATATATTGCTTTTAAATTTGGTAAATTCTTTACTGACTTTACTTACTGAAAATCAGATTTAATTCGGAATTTTTATATTAATATTATGCAAATTTTATAAAATACATTTTAGAGCTTGATATATATTCAGAATTCATAACATTTCTTAATTTGATGTTTGATGAGATGTTTTATAGAATTTCACTAAGTATAAAGTTATAAAGAGTTTTACAAACTTCAGATTTTATTAAAATGCACTTAAATGATATTAACAATATCAAAATTTGATGAAATTTCTAAATTTCAAAAAATTTCAGCATTTTTTTTAAATTTGATAAAATTAAGAATTGGAATAATCCCAGATTTCGATTAATTTAGTGTTTAGTGCTATATTTTTAAAATACATTTTTTAACTGATTTGTATAATCGGTGTTACCGATTCGAATTTCCTACTGTGTGCATTGATGAGTAATTTTAATCTGATGTAAATTTGGTAAATGTTCAGAATTTTTATAACATTTAAAATTTTAACTAAATGCTTCAGAGTTTAATTTTTTATATAAATCTTCAGGATTCGAACACACTTCAGAAACTGCAATATATATTAAATTGCATCAATGCATATCAAACGTAATTTAGGAATAATAAAACATTTCAGAATTTTATAAAATTTCCAATTTTGAAAATATTTAATTTCGAATTACATTTTTTTTTCAAATTTGTTAAATGACAAATCATGAAATACTAAATTTTCTAGCCTTCTAATAATTCTGTAAATTTTTTAATTGAATTTCATATTTTCTAGAAAATAATTTATGTATTTGTTAACAGCGATTTAATTAATGTTTAATTAATTTTTATAAATCAAAATCAGATTTAAAAATGAATTGAATTTTTTCCAAATTTCAATAAAATTTTCAATTTCAACTTTTAATTCTTTATTCAAATTTAGAGCTTGATACAATTTTGGAAATTGCAGGAATGACTGAATTTGAAAAAATTTCAAATTTTTTTTTCATTTTGTTAAAAAGTTGCAAGATAATTGGTAATTTAGGATTTTCATAAACTTTAAATTTTCAGACTTCAAAGAAATTTCTCAAAATTAAACTAATTTGATTACTTTCAGTAAATACAAATTTTTTCATCGATCATACATATATCCAACTAAAGTATTTAAATTCATCAGAATAATTCAATAATATTTTAACATTTTGGTGGTAGCGAATTAAGAATCGCCTGAGACGATGTTAATGGATGGTTTAACAATAACTGGAATAAATTTCATAAATACATTCAGCAATAAATAAAATTGCCTAAATGTATGCAGGTTCGTCGTTTTTATAATACTCAACAATCAAATCTTTCGTTATTTAACAAGAAGAATGCCGTTTTTTTAAAGAAAGTTGTTTGAGTCTGTGGTATAAATTAATGATGACTCGTTGCAGCTATTATGAAGTTAAAAAATGTAGTATGCCGGTTTGATTAGTTAATAACCTTTCATTTCGTGTTATGCAAATTTTAAATAACTCGATTTTGTTGCAGGCGATGATTAATTGTTACAAAATTCCAAATGTTATATTCGAGAAATGAAATATGTTTTTTTCAATAAGATTGCGGTTAAGTTCACTGACCGCTTATGAAATAGGCTTGATACGGTAATTTTACTGAAAATTCTTGTCCTATCCCATATTAATTGTGCCTGCCAGTATCATCGTGGAAAACGAATTCAAACTATATATAATGATGAAGCAACATGATGTAAATGGCACTATCCCATTTTCCATTTATTCTACTTTATCTATTGGTATATAGAATTTATTTCTTCTCACATAATATTGAATATTGTAAAGATCAGTAAAAGATCAGTTCAGTCAAATTTTTTAACCCGAAATTGTTTCATCAATAAAATTATTCAAACGATTTGTTGAGTTCATCAGTGTAGTGTATTCAGCAAAAAAAAAAAAAATCCCCTAAATGTATGCAGGTTCGTCGCTTTTATTTTGCAGAAATCAAATCTTTCGTTTAACTCATATACAAATAGAATGTCATACTTTTAAAAGAAAGTTGACTATTAAATTAATGATGTTTCTTGAGACTGATATATGTGATTAATTTAATAATTTAGAGTGTCAAATAGATTAATCATTGACTTGTCATTTTTTCTTTAGGTTTTTTGAAATTTATTGCGTTATGCGCAACTTTGAAAAATATTCGGTCGTTGAAGGCGGTGATCATGAAATGTTTTAAATATATATATATATATATATAAATTGTTTAACTATATGGACAAACAATTACATCACTGATTGTTTAATTATT
Organism: Tipula unca; assembly: GCA_951394425.1. Lineage (NCBI taxonomy): Eukaryota > Metazoa > Arthropoda > Insecta > Diptera > Tipulidae > Tipula > Tipula unca. The sequence continues at coordinate 180,691,435 of OX596382.1, read as the reverse complement.
ATACACCTCGCACTGTGGGAAGATGGATCAAAGTACACTTTTATAATTAAATTGACATTCAAAACAAAATGAGTTTATTTACAAACAATTATAAATTTAATTTAACACATTCATCACAGCTTATATCTATATACATATGTACATTCAGACACTCGCATTAATTATTGTTACCAAATCTTAAATCAATTTGTCCAGCGCCATATTTATCAAGACTACCACCAGTGGCCAATCTTACGGTACTTGGCCCAATGCGACTCACACGCGGTTGATATCCCCTCTCATCCGCCACATAGCTAATCACAAACGAATCTCCTTCGGGATCATTATACGCATACGATCCTTCGACTAATAATGAATCATCATTATTACTATTCTTTACGAACGATCCAACTTCAGATCGTTTTTGGCCATCACTTAGCTCGTACCTATAAATCATATAGGAATTGATATACACACTTATTTTATAAAACTATAATATCACAACTGACCCAAATTTATAACCATTTGATAAAACACCGTCATATGGTTGATTGTAGCTGTTAATCACGTCCACCGAATAATCATCGACTGGATATGTGAATGCTTGTACAAAACACACAAATATCCATAATACACAAACCGATTTTAGCATTTTAATTCGAATTTTTCAAAATCACTCCACACTGTTAAACAAACAAGATGACACTGGATTTAAATTAGCTATTTCAGTAGATTTTATTAAAACATAACACTAAAGTAAATTATATATCGTCTTAATTTAATGTTTTGGTCTTTTATGCATGTAAAACGCGAACGACTTTCTCAATTAACAGGCAACGACTGACTGACCATATATCCAGATATGTAAATCGATATTTTGCTTCAAAGAAGATTGATATATGCAAATGTTGAAGGCAATTTGATTGAAATATGTATCCCATTTAAAGTAAGTCAAGGTTATTGTTGCCGACATAATATCTTATTGGGGCACTGTATACACACATTTAAGTCTAACGAATAAATTTTATTTTTAAACTGAATCGTCCGCGAGTGATATTTAAAACAAGTATTACAACATTTCATTTTAATTGAAATCAAAAGTGGAAGCGTACACCGAACGACACAATCGATGTGGGTTGAATTATAAAATATATAAGAACATAAATGCGGATTTAACACAATCTTCGTATATCGTTGGCATTCAAAGTGTTTTACATTTTTATTTCATTTCAACAAGATGTTCAACAACAATTCTTATTTAATTATAACGGTAACACTAAACCTATATTCGTGTGTTATTACAAATAATTACACAATATTATCATATTGTATACGGTGGTGCATGCAGATTATTTGAATGTATTGGTGGTTCAAATTTGAATGGCCTTGCTGTTGTATGTCAGATTGCATGGCATGCATCATTATTGTCTAATTACGTTAAATTTGATAATAATTTATTATATTTTATTTATTCTGAAATAAAATTGAATTCAAACTTGATTGATGCTTGAATACCAAAAGAAATATATTTTTAGATTAGTTTCAGATTCGGCATTATAAATTATAAAGCAGAATTATAGAAAGAATAAGTTCTTAAAATATAATTTAATTAAATTTGATTGGAACTTGAAAGTGACTTTGAGCTGAATAAAGTATTTTGTTGCTCAAATCTACACAAATTTGATCAAATTTTAATAGCATCCAAAAATAATTTGATCAATTACAGTAAGTTTGATCGGAATTTGAAACAAGTTTGAAATTATTTTTAAATAAAGATTTTTGAACATAATGTGAAAGAGGTTTGAATATTATAATAAATTTGACCATCTATGTTTTTTAAAAAAAATTTGAACAGATTAATCGTTTGATTTGAAATCGAATGTTCATTATTTTAAAACTAAATTAAGTAGAATTTGAACTAAATTTGAGAACAATGAAATAATTTTTTGGTAAAAGTTTGAGTTCCTACTACTTCAAAAACAAATAGATATAAAATTTGAATAGTGGAACAGGACCAATAAAGTTAATCGGAGATCTTTTATGTTTATACCAGCGAGGTATACAAATCCGAATTAATTTGTTGAGCAGAATTTGAAATAAAACGTTTCAAAATACGTTTCAAAGTTAAATAGCTTTTGAAAGTAATTTGATTAAATTTGAAATAAATTTGAGTGGACAAAGAATTTTTTGGTTCTAATCTACGCAAATTGAATCAAATTTAAGATTTGCAAAGTTAATTTATATGATTTGAATTCGAATGTTAAAATTATTTTACTATAAGTTTGAACGGAACTTGAAACAAGTTTGAGTCTATAAAAAAAATATTTTTCGACCTAAATTTAGTTTGCTAATATTCTTTCTGACTCTGAATATAAAGTATTTGAAAATAATTTAACCGAATTTGATTGAAAATTGAAATGTTATCATAATTAGACTGAGGTTTGAATTTTAACTAAGATGTATTGGTTGAAATATTTAACGTTGAGGTATAAGTAGAAATTTACTAATTGGAACACCGTTTTACTACCCTTCAGTCAAAATGTGTCGTGTCGCTGCACTTTCTAGAAGAAGATAAAAGTCCGGGGGAACTGGGTTAATGTACTAGATTCAGCTATTTTGGACTAAAAATAAATTAGAAAAAGCGTCACCAGTCAAATTACATCTTTATAAGGGCGAAAAATAATAGAACTAAAGTGAGTGAAGTGTATTAAAGCTCAAATACAAATTTAAATAGCATTCAAAAATGATTTAATTAATTTTAGGGCAAATCTTATTGGGAATTGGATTTTATTGTAAATTTGAATCAAACTTCATTCAAATTTATTTAATAATAAATTTAAACAGATTTTGATAGTTTGAATAATACCCGAATTTGATTCGCATGTGTAATTAAAATGAAATTCGTTTTGAACGGAATTTGAACCGAATTTGAAAGGAGCTTGAGTATGTACGGACATTGGTTCAATTTTCGTAAGTTAGCAATTACACCAAATTTGAAAATAGTTTAATCAAGTTGTATTTGAATTAAATTGTCAAAATTACCTTCCACTAAGTTTGAGCAGAACTTAACATAAGTTTGAGGTTACCAAAATATGTATATGCATTTGATTCGAATCTATTAAAAGTTTAATTAAGAAAGCGTTTGAAAAAAAAATTGGTACTAAACTGGATTGGGGCATTGAAAATAATCGGAATTTATTTATTAGATTGACAAGATTCTGAAAATAGTTTGTGGCAAATTTGTTCGAAATTTAATTTGAAATAAATTAGAACAGATTTTATTAGTTTGAAATACAAAATGTGTTTAAATTCCAACGTTACCCATTATTTTAAAACGAAGTTAACTAAAATTTGAACGAAATTTGAGAAAAATAATTGTTGGTCCAAGTACCATTATATCAAATTTGAAAGCATTTCAAAACAACTTGTATAAACTTGAGCCTAGTGTCAAAAAGATTTTGGAATAATAATGAGAAGAAATTTAATACAAGTTTGAACAGAATTTGAAAATACCTAAATCAAACTTGATTTATCACATTTTACATATTTGAATAAAGTTTGAAAGAGATTTGAGTATGGAAAATTATTTGTTTGTCCAGTTTTATTTATTGAAATACCAATTTGATTGAATAATTATGAAGATTGTTATTGAATGAAAAAATTAATAGAAATAAATTTGAACAGTACTTGAAAGTCATTTTAAATTAAAATTAAACTCTAATTTAAAAATCACTAAATCAAACATAACATTGGAGTAAACCATGTTTGAATTCCAATTCAATTAGTTTCAAATTTCTCTAAACATAATTTGAAAGTAATTTAATCATATTTTGTTTTTTGGTTTAAATCTATATAAATTTAGGCCAAATTTGAATCAATTTGATTCTAATTATTTGAATAGATTCAAAAAATTTGTACCAAACCTAATCAAAAATAAATTTGATTGGCGGATTCGATTGTTGACAAAATTTTACAAATTGGAAATTTTTATGGAAATCATTGGACCAAATTTGATTTATGGAAATCATTGGTTTAAATTTACTGAATTCCAAATAATTTTTGGCAATGTCGAGAGAACAAATTTCAAAACTTTTTAAATAACATTTAATTATAATTTGGAAGTTCCGATTTATTTTGAAACCAAAGTTGACCAGCTCTTTTCAAATTTAGATTAATCCAAATTTAAATAGAATGGAATACAATTAAAACAAATTTAATTTGATTTTGAATAACGAATTTAATTTAACATATTTTGAAAACAGTTTGATAAAATATTTTTGGTTCAAATTCGATAAATGAAATTTAAAAAGTGAGCAGCTTCCAAAATAGGAGGATTTTTATATTTCTCCACGCCAAAATCCACAGCGGAATTATATTAGAGTCAACATTTGAAATATATTTGAGAAGAAGTTGAATATCAATTTCTTATTGAAATTAAATCAAACTGAAGTTATTTGGTCAAAATAAATTTGAGCAGTATTTGAAAGAAGGGAATTCAAAACTCTCAAAATATAATTTCAATAGCATTAGAAAATAATATAATCAAACTTGAAATAAATTTGAAAGCGAATTGAAATCGACAAAATATTATTTGGTTCAAATGTAATTAAATTTAATTTGAATTCTAATGTTGGATTAATTTTGAAATTATTTTGATCAAAACTTTAAGTAAAATTTGAAAGAAATTTGAGGGCATGAAAAAAAATTCTCTCGGTCATAATTTATTGAGTTAAATCGAAAGCATTGTGCACATGCCCTAACTCACTAAAGTTGAAAAGAAATTTGAGAAAAATTTGAATGAAGTTTGAATACCTCTATGCCAACATATTTTAAAATTAGTTTCAATTCAAAATAAATTATAAAGCAGAGTTTTGGAACGATAATTTAAATGTTAATTTAATTCTTTTCGGCCTGAATCTAAAACAAATTATTTATGCTTGGTTTTGAAATAGTTTGACCAAACTTGATTATTGTATTCTAGAAACTAATTTTCAAATAAATGTGAACATAATTTGAATGAGGTTTGAATGTTGTAAATAGGTCAAATAGGTCTAGTTAAATAACATTTTAGTTTGAGTGGAATTTGAAAGTTACTTTGACTTTAATATTTGGAGCTTTAAATTTTTTCATCCCGAATTTACTTTGTGTACTGGATCTTGTGAAATAAATCAAATTTAAATGACATTCAATTTTGATTTGAATTCGAATATTGAAATTATTTTATTGTAAATTTGAGCAGAACTTGAAACAAGCTGAAGTTTACTAATATTTATTTGACCTAATTCTATTACAAATTATTTATACGGCATTTGAAAATGGTTTGATCAAACTTGATTTGAAAGAGAATATTAGTATAATTTGAATGAGGTTTGAATATTAACTAAGTTAAAATACTTTTACTCAAAATGTATCGTGTCGCTGTGCATCCGAATGTCAATTATTTTAATGTAAAATTAAGTTTGAACCAAATTTGAGAATAATAGTAAATTCGTTGTTTCAAAATTGCAATGGCCAAAGCATCAATAAATCAATTTTGACTAGAAATATAAAATAATTCGGTCAAGCTTGATTTGAAGTCTAATGTCAAAATTTAAAGCCATGTTTAAAAATTTAAATTTTTAAATTCCGAGTTTTGCAGTAAACTTGACTAACATTTGAGAGTAGTTTGAGAAAGATAATATATATTTTAGTTGGATTTAAAAGCGTCAAATCTCTTTAAATTCAATTTAAATAGTTTTTGAAAATAATTTCATCACATTTGAGACATATTTATAAAACAAGTTTGGGCAGAACTTGAATGTCATTTCAAATTGAAATTTAACTCAAATTTTAAAATCACTAATTTAAACATGTATTGATTATAGTAAGGCCAGTATATTTTTAAACTCGAATTCGAATGCCGAGCGAAGAAGTGGAATTTGAAAACAAGTTTGCGCTGTACAAAGTGGTTTTTAGTTCAATCGTTTGAATAGATGATTTTATTGTCCAAACCTATTCAAAAAACCAATTTTACAAAAATTGAGTGGAATTAAAATTCTTATTCCAATTTGAAATTAATTTAATTCCGAATATCGGAACTGTTTTGAATTTAATTTGAATAGATCCGAATTTGAAAGATCAATAAAGACCAAATACTAACTAATCCAAATTTGGAGGTTATTTTTGATCGGTAGTGTAGAAATTATTATGAAAAAAAGTCAAGTAAAATTTGAAAAAAATTTGAGTGTGTTAGTTTGAAATATACGGAATTTAAATAAAATAAATTTGAGCACGGTTTGAAAGAACAAGTTTCAAATCTCTTTAAATATAATTTAAAAAGATTTTGAAAGTAATTCAATCAAACTTAAATTTGGACCACGAATATCTCGAATATCAGCACTGATTTGATTTGAATAGAATTTGACAGAAGTTTTAGAGTGGCAAAATAGTATTTCGAAATACAGAATAAATACAATTTTGAAGGGAATTTCTTTGTTTGATCGAATCTACAAATTAATTTGATTGAAATTTGGTTTCACATTTATTTACCAGCTAAGACGCACCAATTACAACAATTGTGAACTGGATTACAAATTTGGATACCAATAATAATAAGAATAAAATATTTATTGGTTCAAATCAAACTAAAAGGTAGTTCCAACCAAGGTTCCAACGTAATATGATCAAATTTGATTCAATGCGTTATTGGAATTGGATGGACGAATATTTGGGCAATGAGAATTTGATACGGGCTACAAACAGCTATAAATTCATATTGAGTTTGATTATGATTTGAATAAAATTTGATTGTAATTTGATTGCAGTCATTCAACTCAAATTCATTCGTTTCAAATTTTAATCTAAAACTTCGTTCAGGAATGTTGTTCAAACTCGTTTTTGTGGTAATATACATTTTGAAAAGCTAAGCTAGGCGAATCATGATTGTTCAACCCTACTACAAGTATTAACGATATTGTTGCGTAATTTGGTTTGGAATTTTAAATTATTAATTTTTGTTGAAGTTAATTAGGTATTGAGTTTGAGAAGAAGAATTAAGCAAGAAAATAGCGGGTCTCTGCTATTTACTGAAAGAGACACTAAAAAAAAAATTACAAATGTTTATTACTGGCACTTGCCATTAAACAACAACAATTTTATTAAATCTAACCGACTAATGATTTAATAGCATTCGGCGATATTCTTTTAACCGCCATCTCTAGAATACGTTCCGTTTGCCTGTATCCATTTTCATCCGCCTCGTACTCAATAAAATGCTCTTCACCATCCGGATCAATGAACGAATAGTATCCGGTCACTCGTAATACAACTTGATTATTGTCGGTTTTAATAAATTTTCCTTCTTCCTTACGAGATTGTCCATCGCGTGTTTCATATCTATGCGTATATATATATTGGGTCAATAAGACATTAGATTAAGTGCTGCGATGAGTGTTTTATATACTCACTCAAAACTGTAACCACCGTCAACTCCATTATATGGCTGATTTATAAATGTCACTATGTCATCAGGTTTACTAGTATCCGGTGCACAATTAACCGATATACAAAACACAATAATTAATAGAAATATTCGTTCCATATGGAACATCGATAAATTAATGAATTGCGCACTCGAACAGAAATAATTCAATTTGCTAAGTACATTCTACTTTTATAGACAAATAATTGTTTAGTGATTGTATGTTGCCGTACCCAACATATAATTGAGCACTTTTCTAGGTAATAGCGTATAGCTGTGAAGTTCAAAGTTGGTCAATGATAACCAGTGTGTACAGTACATTATGTCTCTATTATAGAATGTAATTTAAATGATGTAACAAATTATTAAACGCAGCTATTAGCGATTTTTGCGTCGTGCAAATATTTATAATTTAAAGGAAGTTGGCATTTGAAATAAATGATCTCTGTTCTTGAATGAAATTTTAAGGTTATATTGAAACTGACTGAATTTTAATTGAAAATGAATTGATGAGCTTAAGATATTTATAAATATTTATATGAGGCTCAATGTTCGCATCTTCAATTTCCTAGTTGTGGGCGAAGACTGGTTTTTCAGTTACAGAAATGTAAAACTCTCGAAATGTCTAACTTTCATAGCTTGTATATACTTTGTATAGAAGACTATAAAAATCTGTTGTACCGATGTTGTAATAAATTTATCGAAATGATGCTGCTTATATAATTTATGACAAATACCACGCAAAATTTATCGTTTTTATTAAATGTTGACAATAAAATATTTTCAAGGTCATAACGTGTCACATAATTATAAATATTTTCTCAACAATCTAGAATTCAAATTTTATTTTAATGTGATAGATAATCATACATAAATAAAGGCCAGTCGACCGAGCTACAAATCTAGAATAACAGGTTTAATAATCTCTCCTATTTAGGCTTCAATTTAAGTTTTGAGATTTTAAGTTTGAAGGTTTAATTTTAACCATAAGGTTTATTGTTTTATATTTAAAACTTAAATTAATTTTTATTATTATTTGATTTATTTTTATTTGTGTTTATTTTTATTAATAATTTTGTTACGATCGTAGCGACATCTCTATTTCAGTAGAGACACTATCGTATATGTAAACTGTAATAATTAGATGTGTCTAGACTATTCAATTCAAACTCAACAATATTTTGCAGGTTAGAATATTTGGTATAAATACGAGATACAATTTTAGGAGTAAGTGAGTTGTGTGTTAATCGTGATAGTGAAAGTTAAGTGTTTATAAAGTGTAATAAATTAATTATTGTGAAGTTAAATAATTAAGTTAAATAAGTGAATTAATTAAATTAGTATTTAGTGTAATTATTCGGATATAAATAAATTAAGTGTTACCTAGAATTAAGTTGGTTGTTTTATTCACCATCCTTTGATGATCGAACCTTGTTTGACAGGGCTAGTTACAATTTTGATGAATCAAAATTTTTCGACCACGCAGAAGGAGACAACGAGGACGGAGAAAATAAAGAGGTGGTAGTGGATCCGGTACTATCTGAAAGCTTCGATATGGCGAAAAGAAAACTGAACAATCAAACCAGAAAATGGAGCAGTCAATCGGCGAGATCAATAATACTATATGGACGAGCAATCTCAAACGCGATAAAAATTAAGCCCCCAATATTCGATGGATCAACATCGTTTGCAATTTTTAAAATTCAATTTAGAACGAGGAAAACAGCTGAGACATTACAAATCATTCCGGAACATGACTGAAATTAGTTGTATTTAGCTCCATAGAGCCGATATCAAAAATTTGAAGTGACTCTTCAAGAATATTCACCAGCAGTTAAGCGGCTAGTGCATTTGGCACATACAAATACGTCTCCTGGAGAGAATTAAGATGACCGCATTCATTGATTGGATACGGGTTCCGGAAATATGTAAAGCAGTAATATTGTCACCCAAAGCGACTTTCGCCGAGACCATCGCTTGTGCGGTAATAAACGGAACTGAAATCGTCACTGAAAGTGCGACGACTGGGGATGTCTGTCAGTTCAAACGTCGAGCGGTCGGTACCAAGATTTAGAGAAGATTGTAGCAAATATGTCAAGGGGCTATATAGAGAAGTAAAATGGAGACGTACAAGATCACGATCTCCTATGCAACCCAACGGGGATCAATTAGAGAGCGTATGTTGGCCAAGGTGAATGGCCAAGAACGAAAAGAGTCGGTAAACTACAAGGAATCAGCCTAAAGCGGCAGAAGCTGACTCCCACAACCAATTGCCCTGTATCCTCCATCCCATTCGAGATTACAATTACGCACAGGACGGTGTATTGGTAATAAAAATAGTTTATGAAGTCTTCTTAGTGATGGACTTTATGAGGGCGAATGGCTTCATGGTAAATGTTGGACGAGGAGTATTGGACTGTGATAATTTCGAATTACCACTGCAAATAGACGATGTAGAAACAACAATTAGGCGGGTAATAATAGATCACCGAGGGGCCCTAAATCCCTGGGAAAAGACGAAAATAATTAAAAAGGCACTGTTATTGGTAATGTGAAGAGGTGTCAACAATTTATGAAATACGAACAGAAGAATTCGATTAGAAACACCAATACGCAAAGACAGAAACATATAGTAGAACACCTCCTGCAGAAATGAACTAGAGATCTAACCATGATCCAGAAAAATTCAGAACGAAAACTGTTTGAACAGTATAAGTCGATATTCTACAGTACACCGGATAGTAATGGAAGGGCTAACATGGTAAAACATCGAATTGATATCGGAATGGAGACCTCTATTTGCCAAGCACTAAGAAGGTAACCATTAGCAAAATGAGAAAAGGTGGATCGAATGGTAACGGACATTCAGGCGGCTGGATTGTTTGAATCATCAAACAGTCCATGGAGTGCACCAGTAATGTTGGTCGAAAGGAAGGATGGTAAAATGCGTTTCCGCGTTGATCACCAATAGCTTAGTTCAGTGACGGGAAGGTCAACGTGATGCCATTTGGATTATGTAATGGCGCGTCAACCTTCGAATGACTAATGGACCACGTGTTAAAGGGACTACATTGGAAGACATGCTCCGTATATTTGGACGAGATCATAGTTATGGGAAAGGATTGTTGAGGTATGGGAGCGATTATAATCCGCTGATTGGAAATTAAATCCAAAGAATTGCTCCCGATTTAGAAGGTAGGTAAATTTTTTGTATCACAAAGTAACAACCAATGGAATCCACACCGATGAGGATAGTGCACTTATTATATAGGCGATTCGTGCCAGGATTCGCCAACGTTTGCAAAGAGCTTACATGATTTGACCCGTAAGAATAGAGCATTTGAATGGAATGACGAGCAAGAGAAGCCATTCAATAATTTGAGAAGGCGATTATGTACAGCATCATTATTGGCATACCCTATACCCGGTGTTAAGCTTATTCTTCACACTGACGTAAGTAATGAAGGTATCGGAGCGGTGTTGCCACAAGAAATTGAAGATCAAGGAAGAGTGATAGCTTATTACTCAAAAGTATTATCTAATCCAGAACGTTCCTATTGTGTGACTCGTTAGGAATTATTGGATATAGTGGAATGCGTGAAACATTTTCTCATTTGCAGTGTTGGCTGCTGCAGTTCAAGAATCCGGAAGCGCAACTAAAACGGTGGATTAAAGCTCTTGTAAGTTACCAATAATTTTTTTTTTTAATACTAGACCAATACCAACACTAGATAGAACATCAAAAAGATAGTGCACATGGAAATGACAATGCATTGGCAAGACGGTCATGTCAAGGAAGACATTATCGAAATAAGGCTTATGCAAATACTACCGGATAAGGAGTGGACAGATGAAATGATCAGGGATGGGCATCTAGCAGATCCGAATTTGGCAATAATCATGCAGTTTAAGGAAAAACTGCATGATCATTGCTGAGCCACCTCTAATACAGACTGCGGAGATTTGCCCTGAGGAGCCATCCCATGAGGAATTCACTAAAACCATGCAGAGATTGAAACGAAACCGTGCACCTGGAGTGGACTGCATTAATTCGGAACTCTTGATATTCGGAGGGGATAATTTGTGGAACTGTCTTTTCGACCTTATTCGATTAGTATGGCGAACCGAAGTTATGCCTGACGAATGGAAAGTGGCCGCGATATGCCCCATCTTCAAGAAGGGAGACCGCTTGAAGTGTGAGAATTATCGCGGTATAGCTCTCCTTAGCACAGCATACAAGTTACTGTCATACATTGTATTGGATAGAATCACTCCTCTAGCGGAGGGCTTGGTTGGTGACTATCAAGGAGGATTTCGTCCGAATCGATCAGTCACCGATCAGGTCTTTTCGCTGCGGATGATTCTATCTAAATATTATGAGACATCCATCCCCGTACATCAGGTGTTCCTGGATTTCCGGCAGGCCTATGACTCGATCAATCGAGAGAGTTTGTGGTCTGCCCTGGAATACCTAGGAATGCCAACAAAATTGGTACGACTGTGTAGGATGACAGTGACGCAGTCTCAATGCTGTGTTAAAGTTGAGAACAGGCTATCGACAATTTTTGTAGTTAACTCGGGTGTTCAGGAGGGAGATGCTCTGTCCCCGATACTCTTTAATCTCATGTTGGAGTATATCTTTCGTAAAACTGAAACACCGCAGCGTAACATCTTATATCGCCAGTCCAATCAGGTGCTTGCATATGCAGATGACATATGCGTGATTCGACTGAATATCAACGGAGTGAAAGAAATACTTGATCCGCTTGTAGAGTTTTCAGCTTCAGTTGGACTTCAGATCAATGAGTCCAAAACGAAATACCTGATCTCTGGTTTTAGGGACAATGGCACACCTGATTTTAGTAGTGGCCACCACATGTTTGAGGGAGTGAGGAGGTTCAAATATTTGGGTTCTCTTATCACTCACGATAACAGTGTGGGTGAGAATATTAAAAAGCGGCTGGCAGCTGGCAGTCGTTCTTTGTATTCTCTAAGGCCACTGCTAAAATCTAAACACTTATCAAGTGCCGTGAAGCTGAAGCTTTACAAAGCGTTGATCAGGCCCGTTGTTATGTTTGGATGTGAAAGTTGGGCGCTGATGGATGAGTACGAGAGACGGCTTCCTACATTTGAGAGAAGAGTCATGTGTGTGATTTACGGCCCAAAACGCGAAATAGATGGTACCTACCGAGCTCTGTACAATATCGAGATCAGAGATCTGATGAATATCCCCGATATTTTACATGAAGTATAAGATCTCAGCGAGTACGCTGGCTCGGGCACGTTTTGCGTGCTGATCCGGAACGAATTGTGCAGCGATCTCTGAAAGGAGAGCCACCATATGGGAGGCGCAGAGGTCGTTGCAGGCGACGATGGCTCCACGGTGTAGAGAACGACTTGGCCTCTTCAGATTGTCTTAGATAGTATGAAGACCATGCTCGGGATCGAAACCGCTGGAGCCAAATTGTTGACTCAGGCAGGGGCCAGTAATGGCCTTTAAAACTGTTTTAATTTTAATTAATTAAGGAAAAACGAAATCTTCCAAAAGCTTACTGAGTACAATGGGACAGCCTCCAAATCGAAAACGAATATAGGAAATGTGAAACCATCAGTAAAAGTGGTCTAGAATTGTCGAGGTATTGAAGGAGTATCACGAAGGAGTAATGCAAAATACTTCAACGTTTCTAATGGTCAGCATGTAGACAAACTGTAGTGGAATGGTAACAGTCGGGCAGCCATGCAGTAGTATAACGTTGGAGCGCCTTTCGAGAAAATTGCAATGGATGTGGCAGGACCATTTCGGACTACAGGTCTACTTATTGCTAACAAATATGTGCTAGTAATAGTGGACTATTCCAGCAAATGACTAGAGGTGTATCCCATTCCCAATAAGTACGCGACAACGATAGCTGACGCCATGGTCAATCATTGAATTAGCCGCTTTGGAGTACCAATGCAGATTCACACGGACCAAGGAGGAAGTTTTGAGTCAGTTGTATTTCAGGAAGTCTGTCCGTTGCTCGGTATAAATACAACACGGACAACCCGTTTACATCCACAGTCGGATGGAATGGTGTCAATGGATGGAATGGTGTAATCAACGTAATTGGCAATGGAATATTCCGATGTTCCCGATGGCGTATAGATCACCAGTACATGACTCAACGGGAATGATACCAGTCAAAATCATTTTCGGAAATAACCTGCGATTACCCGGATATCAAAAGTAAGTTCCATTATCAGCTTTATGGAAGCTCGATATGACATAGCTTTACATAACCCACAACGGAAAAAAAGCTGCAGCCTCCATGGGAAGGACCGTACACTTTATCATTACAAAGATAAACGACGTAGTCTACTGGGTTAAGAATCGGCAGCGAGGAAAGCTGAAGGTTGTGAACTTAGACCGATTAGCACTCTACAGGGGAGATGAGCTGGATCCATTTCGGGACGAGTTAGTGAAGTAACGATTGTGGCGACATCTCTATTTGGGTATAGACACTACCGTAAACGTAAATTGTAGTAAATCAGATGTGTCTAGACTATTTAGGAATTTTTTCACTTCAATGAAAGCTGAAAAGTATCTTCAAGGTGTGCTGCAAACAAGGCAGCTTTTTATTCCAGCTTCCATTGTCATTTTTGATTGGAGATACTTGTATTTTAGGTCGTTGTAATTCTTTTGTCGTTTTCCAAAGAGAGTAATCGGTGTCTTTTTGGCCAGTAAGGCTACTTGGGTAATTGTTAATTGGTTTGCTTTTAATTTTCTTGATTAAAAATTTTAATTTATTGCTTAGATGATTAAGTATTCTCTTGCTATGTATAGCTCGATTCCTCTGCAGGGTTTTTGTGCTTCCCGTTTTTCTGTGATGAATTCTCTGCCTTCCAATTGATAGCTTGTATTTTTGTTCATTTCCATTTGGTTAATGGGAGAACTTATCCGCACTACGTATTTAATATTATTGCTTAAGAGGAATATATAGTTACCGGCGATTTAATCAGTATTTTGGTTTAATCCCGGAATGAAATTCACAATTGGATTTTCGCCCTGTTCTGCTCAAACAACTATTTCCCTTTGGGAGTTTTAAGTCTTGATTCCCAGTAGGTATTTTTCGCGTTAAAATCACCACTCCTCCTCGCTACTTCTCTGATGGGCTTATGGAGTGGTAACAAAAGCATCCATCGGATACATATATGGTTTTTGTAAAATGGCTAAATAGACATACATCTATTTTCTATGTATTTAGAAAGATTTCTAGTTCTGGAATATGTTGCATTAGCCCATATGCGCATTCCAAGTGGCACAAGTGGCAATTTTTAGTGTTTTGTGCATTATATTTAATTTAGAAGAAATGTGATTTCACCCACTGTTTCTTGACTATCTAGTCGTTTATTTAAGGCTTCTATACTTCTTTCTTGCCTAGCTAGCAGTATGTTTTGGGATTGTATGGTTCTAGTGTCCTTCCAAGAACATGATTTTCATTACTGCTATTTCATATCACTGGTTCCTATAATGGACAATTTGCGAGTATGTTTTCTGTTCACCTATTTTGTGTGCTCAAGCGGTTTTGGATCTGATTAACTTTTATCGTCTGTAATTTGCAGGTTGTTGTCCTTTGCACTTGAAACGTTTTGGAAGGATATTTTTACTTATATATAGGACATGCTTTCGCAGTAGGCTTCCGTCCGCAATATTTCTGCCTATGATTGCAGGCTTGGCATTTTTTGCGTTGAAGTATCAGGCCAGTTGTTTTTTTCAGTGGCTCTATTTTAACTCTACGTTTTATATAACGGCCCCTATAATTTATTTCGACTCCTTGTTCATTTTCCCTTTTGATAATGTTTGCCTCATCTTCTAGTTGCGGTCCTTTACGTTCTAGGTCTTCCAATATATTACCATTTGAGCAGGTTGGGTGAAGGGTTCTTGGGCTAACCTTAGTTGGATGGGTATTTTTATCTGCATATATGAACACATTGGCCCCTGTGGTCGGGGGGCACTCACATGTCTCGTAAATCTAAATTGCACGAACATGTTTCCTAAGAATACCACCACAGTATCCTTTGCTTGTCGTAGGAGGCGACTAAACGGTTGGATCGCTGGGCTGACGACCCGCATCCGTAAAAAAATCAACTGTTTATAAAATCAACAAAAAGAAAAATGGATACCGCCAAAACAACACCGGACCCCCGCTCAAGTACCCGGATACGAGATTTAGGATCGGCACGTGGAACGTGCAATCACTTAGAAAACCAGGAGCGTTGGAGGGTCTAATCACGTGCATGAAAGAGTATCGGCTGGAACTCGTTGCTCTTCAAGAAACTCGCTGGCCTCAAAGTGGAGACCATGTGTCCCAGGGCTATACGTTGTTCTACAGTGGAGATGACCTCGGAAATCTTGGAGCTGGATTTCTTCTTGGGCCGCAGGTAAAGAAGGCTGTTTTGGATTTTCAAGCAGTCAATAACCGATTGTGTATGCTTCGCCTGCGCATGAAGTTAGCCAACCTGTCGATAATTTGTGTACATGCGCCCACAGAAGTAAGCCAGCCCCAAGATAAAGACTCATTTTACAATGACTTGGACGATCTGATGGGATCTATACCCGAACACGATGTTAGAATGGTAATTGGGGACTTTAATGCTAGAGCTGGCAGAAATCAGGCCGACTTGTGTGAAAACATAGGTCCGTACTCCCGACACGAAACTGCGACCGATAATGGTGAGAGAATGATGTACTTTGCAATTGCTCATGATCTTAGAGTAGCAAGCACATTCTTCCCTCACAAACAGATACACCTAGAGACATGGACACATCCTCGCAAAACATCCCGGAGCCAAATTGACCACGTGTTAATTTCAAAAGGGCGAGCTCGGGTTGTGCAGGATGTGAGAACTTATCGGTCAGCAACCAAATACGTAGGCAGCGATCATTATTTGGTCGCTGCAAAGCTACGGTGGAAGTTTTCGTACAGGTCGGGGAACACAGCGAAACGGATGGAACGTTTCGACTGTGAAGGTCTGATAAATGAAGATCAAAAGAAACGATATCAGGATCTTGTCAGCGACAACATTGAAGGAGCTAATTACCAGTCTGACTGCGTGAACTCTGTCTGGGAGGTACTGAAAACTTCGGTTGTCAGTGCTGCTCAACAGACTTTAGGTATAGTGAAAGTCAGACCCAAGAATGATTGGTTTGATGACGAGTGTCGTCTTGCAGTTGAGCAACAAAATATAGCCCATAATGAAGTGCAACAACGTCTCACAATCGCAAGAAAAAACAAGGCAGCTCTTGCAAGAAGGGCAGCTAAGCGGATTTGTAGACGGAAGAAGCGAGAATGGTGGAAGGCCGAGGTTCTGAAAGTACAACAACTCAGCAATGAGCGTAGTTCACGTAATTTCTTTAAAGGAATTACTGGATTGCACCATACTTTCAGGCCTTCGTCAACCGCCATTCGGGACCGGGATGGAAACCTCTGTGTCAACATCGACGCAGTACTTGACGCATGGAGTGGACACTTTACTGAGCTGCTTGATGTTCATCATGCATCACAGACTGTTGTTGAGCCACCTCTAGAACAGTCTGCGGAGATTTGCACTGAGGAGCCATCCCATGAGGAATTCACTAAGGCCATGCAGAGAATGAAACGAAACCGCTCACCTGGAGTGGACTGCATTAATTCGGAGCTCTTGATATTCGGAGGGGATACTTTGTGGAACTGTCTTTTCGACCTTATTCGATTAGTATGGCGAACCGAAGTTATGCCTGATGAATGGAAAGTGGCCGCGATATGCCCCATCTTCAAGAAGGGAGACCGCTTGAAGTGTGAGAATTATCGCGGTATAGCTCTCCTTTGCACAGCATACAAGTTACTGTCATACATTTTATTGGATAGAATCACTCCTCTGGCGGAAGGCTTGGTTGGTGACTATCAGGGAGGATTTCGTCCGAATCGATCAGTCACTGATCAGGTCTTTTCGCTGCGGATGATTCTATCTAAATATTATGAGACATCCATCTCCGTACATCAGGTTTTCCTGGATTTCCGGCAGGCCTACGACTCGATCAATCGAGAGAGTTTGTGGTCTGCCCTGGAATACCTAGGAATGCCAACAAAATTGGTACGACTGTGTAGGATGACAGTGACGCAGTCTCAATGCTGTGTTAAAGTTGAGAACAGGCTATCGACAATTTTTGCAGTTAACTCGGGTGTTCGGCAGGGAGATGCTCTGTCCCCGATACTCTTTAATCTCATGTTGGAGTACATCTTTCGTAAAACTGAAACACCTCAGCGTAACATCTTATATCGCCAGTCCAATCAAGTGCTTGCATATGCAGATGACATATGCGTGATTGGACTGAATAACAACGGAGTGAAAGAAATACTTGATCCGCTTGTAGAGTTTTCAGCTTCTGTTGGACTCCAGATCAATGAGTCCAAAACGAAATACCTGATCTCTGGTTTTAGAGACAATGGCACACCAGATTTTAGTAGTGGCCACCACACGTTTGAGGGAGTGAGGAGGTTCAAATATTTGGGCTCTCTTATCACTCACGATAACAGTGTGGGTGAGGATATTAAAGTGCGGCTGGCAGCTGGCAGTCGTTCTTTGTATCCTCTAAGGCCACTGCTAAAATCTAAACACTTATCAAGTGCCGTGAAGCTGAAGCTTTACAAAGCGTTGATCAGGCCCGTTGTTATGTTTGGATGTGAAAGTTGGGCGCTGACGGATGAGTACGAGAGATGGCTCCTTACATTTGAGAGAAGAATCATGCGTGTGATTTACGGCCCTAAACGCGAAATAGATGGTACATACCGAGCTCTGTACAATTTCGAGATCAGAGATCTGATGAAGATCCCCGATATTGTACATGAAGTTAGATCTCAGCGAGTACGCTGGCTCGGTCACGTTCTGCGTGCTGATCCGGAACGAATTGTGCAGCGATCTCTGAAAGGAGAGCCACCATATGGTAGGCGCAGAGGTCGTTGCAGGCGACGATGGCTCCACGATGTAGAGAACGACTTGGCCTCTTCAGATTGTCTAAGACAGTATGAAGACCAAGCTCAGGATCGAAACCGTTGGAGCCAGATTGTTGATTCAGTAAGGGGCCAGTAATGGCCTTTAACACTGTTATTATTATTATTATATGAACACATATTGCGGTATGTGTACCATTCGATATTTTCTGTATTTAGTTTCGTAACCAAAGCTCTATAGCTTTCAGGGTCTGGTGTATTGATTTTCCATACATTGCTGTTTAATGAAATGGCTCTATCCCTTTAGGTTTGACAAGTTGTTTTTCATTTGATATTGAAGAGTGTTCTGCTTCCTTTTTTTTAATATCTATTCTGTTTCTCTTTCCAGTTCTTCATAATCAATAAAGAAACTGATTGTTTGCGTCATGATTGACAGTCTGCGGCTCAGAATGTAAAGACTTTTTTATATTTTTAATTTCTTTCTTAAGCATCATAACTCCATAACTTAGATACATAAGTAGTAAACTTCTCAATTTGGCCTAGCCTACTGCGAAGTTGAAGATGTTGGCTATCTTCGAACCTTGGAATTTCATCCAAATGGGTTTTACAATGAATGGCCTACCTCAGAATCCAATGGGCCAGCTTCGATATAGGGTAGATTTCTCAGCCTTTCAACAGGTAAATCACATGAAGTATTAGGTAGTTAAAAAGCAGGTTTTACATTTTTTAGAATGAATGTTGAAGAATCAAGGTTTAAGCTTTAAGGTTTAGGATTTTAAATTAAATTTGAGGTTTAAAGATTTAGGCTTAGTATTCAAAGTACAATGTTTAAAGTTAAATGTACAACTGTTAGGATTTAAGATTAATCTTAATGTTAAATGTTTAGTATATAAGGTTCATGGTTTACGTACTATATGGCTTAAGGTGTAAAGTTGAACTTTTTATTTTTAAAGTGTCATGTTGAAGCTTTAAGATTTATGGTCAGAATTTTTAGGTTCATGGTTTACAAATTGATTACAGCTAAAGATTTTATTTATTATCAATTGAGTAAATTTTGAATTCATAAACATTCAAAATATGAATCACTTTTATAGTACGTCAATATGAGGACGTATATACATATATAGGTCAGTTTGTTTTTGTATATTTTAGTTTAATTCCAAGAATTTTCCCATTACATAAATAAATTAACCAAATATTTTGGTTGATTATGTATGTCGTGCACGTCTAAAAATACTGAAATGCTGTAATACTTTCGATTTTGTTTTGTTTTTGCAACTTAAATCTTTTTTAGCACTCCAGTAAATTTTTTATAGTAATTAGCATCTCGCTAATCAACATCAATATATGTGTCATCAATATATAAAATCGGTAGCTATAAAGTGCGGGGCATACAATTAAAAGATTTAGTTTAAACTAAACCTTCAAATTGCATTCTAGTCCAGTCGTATACACAGCAATGTCAAAAATAATATTTTCTGTAAGTTTACTTGTAGTCGTAGTCTGTGTCCATGGTGGACCTACTAGTACAGAGCGGCCAGCTGAAATTATAAAATACGAATATGTGCCATTAGTGAATTCTGGTTATAGATTTGCGTGAGTAATATAACAAATTGTATTATCCACATCGTGTTGATCGTGTTTTCCTACTGTTTGTTTAAATTTAGATACGAAACAAGTGATCATCAATCAAAAATCGAAGACGGTACCATAAATAATGGATCTTTACGTGTGAATGGAACTTATTCGTATATTGATACGATTGGTGGAACGCACACGATTCAATATGTGTCGGATAAACATGGTTTTTCATCGCAAAATTTAGATGTGGCCGCAGCTGTCCCAAATCGTGTTGCAAAGAATGCACCCGCGGTTGATAGAACTACAGCACCCATAATTACGACAACTGCAACGATCCTTCAACAGCCAGCTGCACCGACTGTAATTATTCCATGATATGTGTGATTTATGTGTTTATTGAAACGAATGTGTCAAATTTCTGAAGATTTCTATTAATAAAATTAAATGCAATAATGGGTTGTTTCAATATTGAATAGCGTTTTATGTGAATATAATTATGGGAATATCTGAGTGATTGTCTATGGAATAAGATGTAGACTTCATTAGTTGTCATTTAACAATTTGTGACACTAACATTAAATCGTGCCTATACCGGAAAAAACACCGAGTTCCTGTCTTGTGACAGGAACTCAAACATATGATTAATCCTTTCCAAGTTCCAGCGATACCCATCTCAGAATTTAAAATAAATATTTGATCGACCACACCAGCTATAACCTATCATTGAGGTGGTCATCTCACTTTTGGGTCGAAATCCCAAATTGTTTAGTTCAAGCAAAACCGTTGACATTAGTGTAAATGGCATTGGCGGAAAGCGTACATTTGACCATGTCCTTATGTTTTAGACATTTTTAGAATTTGGAAACGTTATATCGGGATTTTGACAGATTATTTGATTCTTAAATATGTTTTTGAATTTATGAAAGTTTATCGTGATAAACGGCGATATAAATTCCACCAATTTAGTTTTCAATTTACCATTTGAGAATACCGATTAATATTTCGAAATTCGAAAATGGATGCACTTCGCCTACATATACTTGAGTTATGCGTGCATCATCGCTGTATTTAGCTTTTTCGTTGGGATCACAACAAAAATCCCCTCAACTCCCATTAATATATAGCCAATTGAAAGAAGTTACTTAAGAATTGTGCTATTGCTGTTCCCAACAGATATTAAGAGCTATGCATATACAGTCAAGTTAATTCCGCGGTTATAGACAGACACGTACATGTGTGGTTGACTTATATTTTGGTAAACTTTCTTTTTTCGTTGCAAATCATGCCGGTTAGTTCATAAACAATAATTTTATTATATCTTGATGAAATAATCATATACAACAATAAAAATTTAACAATATTTTTTTATGTAAAGGCTATATACATAAATAATTTCGAGCTTAATGCAAATTACCAGCAAATTTCACAAGATTGTAAATATATTTTTAAATTACAAACAAATTGAATGAAATGAATTAAAAATTTGTTTAAATACATTTTCAAAGGTTGACCCAACTTGATCACAATTAATGGTAACTTGAGCGATGGTACGACAATTCCAACAGCAGTTCTTAAACGCCGTTCGGGAAACACTTCTTATGGACTTCTATACACTTCTATACACGAAACATATTTTCGAAAAAATGCGATTGCACACGCCTTATTATAAAGTGCGATAGCGGATTTTTCACAATACAAAATGACATTTGCGACTGCTCAAAACCTGTCGAATATCGCATTTGCGAAGTGAACATTAATAATTTTGGCAGCGGTGATTATTAAAAGAACTTAAATTAGTACAATTTTAATTATTTAATTATTTAAGTTCATGGATGAGTATGAACGACTCGGACATCTGCTAGAAGTTAAACTCCCAACAAATCCGTCAGATTACGTATATTTGCCACACCATGGAGTATGGAAGGAAACATCTACGACGACCAAACTGCGTGTAGTGTTATACGCATCTGCGAAAACGAGCTCTGGGCATTCCTTAAACGTCAACCTACTGATTGGCCCCTACAAACCATGTTAGCCGACATTCTAATACGGTTTCGTACGTCTAAGGTGGTGTTCAGCGTCGATGCCGAGAAAATGTACCGCCAAATATGGGTCCACCCTGCTGATTGCAGATTTCAACGAATAATTTGACGTACAACTCCAAATGAAAACATAAAGCATTTCGAATTAAAAACACTAACATATGGGATGTCCGCGGCGCCTTATTTAGCAATCAGAGTTATACAGCAAATAGCCGAAGAAAATGCATCCTTATATCCAGAAGCATCAAAATCGTTACTACAAGACATGTACATGGACGATTTATTGACTGGGGCATCATCATGACTGCAGTATCTGAAGCAGTTAACTTGGCAGAACAAATATCAAATATGATGGCTCAATCTGGATTTAACCTTCGGAAATGGTCATCAAATGCTTCCGAATTTTTAGACAAGTTTAAAGTAACAAAATTGAGTACATTATCAAGTTCGGACTCAAAAACAATTTCTGAAGACCCCAATGAAGTAAAGGTTCTATCTAGACTTGCAATGGCGGCCAACTATTTATAAATTCACCTACCACGTCACTCTGGGAGATAGCATTCCGAGTACAAAGCGTGCTATATTATCAGAAGCTAGTAGGATATTTGATCCACTAGGATTATTGGCACCGTTCATTGTAAAAATAAAAAGTTTCTTTCAAGCACTGTGGCTATTAGAATTGGGCTGGAACGACAAAACTCAAGAACAATGGTTGAAAATTAGAACTGAAATACGTGACATAACAGTTATTAAAATTCCACGATGGCTATTTATAGCCAACCAAGAATGTCATCTCCAGGGTTTTTGTAACTCCAGCGAGACCGCCTTTGCTGCCGCCGTATACCTCCGTACGACTTACAATGGCCGATATGAAACAAATTTGATAGCTGCAAAAACCAAGGGCGCTCCTATAAAATACATCTCACTTCCACGATTAGAGCTCAATGGTGCGCTATTACTAGCCAGACTCATGAAGCATATCCAACGAATACTAAATATTTCAGATCATCATTTATTTGAATGGAGCGACTCCACTATAGTACTAGAATGGCTTTCGGAACCACCACGCAAATGGAAAACCTACGTGGCGAATCGTACGAGCGAAATACTCGTATAGTGTTACCAAGAAGTAAGTAGCGTCAGATTGTCTTGAAGTTGAATGCAGCAGATTGTGCCACAAGAGGACTAAGTCCTAATGATCTAAAAAACCTTAGTTTATGGTGGAGAGGACCAGAATTTTTGAAATTCGAAATAGAACATTGGCCAATACCTCGATAATCAGAATCCTCTACTAATCAGGAACGAAGAGACAATTTGCAAGTTATGATTGCTACCTGTGTCGAACCAGCAAAATCATTGTTGGATGAATTATTAAGAACATAATATGCCAGTTACGATAAGATCGTGCGTATTCTCATGTTCGTTCGAAAATTTATTTCACTATGTCGCAAATCAAGATCCGTATTTAGGAAACAACACCCGTTGGGAATGGCAAGCGGCATAAACCGAAATATTACGATTAACGTAATTCCAACACTTTAAGGGTGAAATTCACAGCATCGATAAAACCAAAACCGTTTCAGCTCGAAGTATAATAAAATTATTAAATCCATTCCTGGACGAGAAAGGCCTCTTACGAGTGGGTGGTCATTTCGAGAAGGCGATAGCACCATATGATACAATTCATCCAATTATATTGTCAGTCAAATCCGAAGTAGCCAAAAAATTGGTATCCAAATACCACGTAAGCCATTTACATTGCGGAGCGTCACTAGGTGTGGGTTTTCAGTTGGTGTGGGTTTTGCGGGCGCTATAAAAACATATTTAAGGCCTCGATCGCGCTGTCAGCGAGATCAAAAATCATATATTTGCCTAATAATTTGTTTAAGTACCAAGGCTGTTCACTTAGAACTTGTAGGAGATTTGACAACAGAGGCATTTATGGGAGCGTTACATCGTTTTTTTGCTCGAAGAGAGGTTAGCACAGATATTTATTCCGACAACGGAACCAACTTTAGAGGGGCATCCAATAAGCTTAGAGAACTCAGCTTATTTATTAGAAATAACCTTAAACTAATATCTCATTCTATTTCAAACAAGTATCAGGTTATTTGGCATTTCATTCCACCATATGCGCCCCATTTCGGTGGGATTTGGGAGGCTGGCGTGAAATCAGCGAAAACTCATATGGAGAAAGTTATTGGGAATCACACACTAACTCAAGAAGAACTTAACACACTATTGGTACAGATTGAGGGTCTGTTAAATTCGAGACCATTATGCCAACTAGCGCTGAAGATGAGATCGACCCGTTGACACCATGACATTTTCTTATCGGATATCCAGTCACAATCATACCACAACCAGACCTATCCAACGTGCCTTATAACAGACTGTCTCATTGGAATGCGGTTCAAAGAATGACTCAAATATTTTGGAATCGGTTGCATCAAGAATACCTGATGTAATTACAAGCACGAGTAAAATGGAGCACAACCAAACACAACCTGAAGATCAACGATGTCGTGCTCGTTAAAGAAGAGAATCCTCTTCTAAATCAATGGAAAATGGGAAAGGTACTGCGCGAGTATTATTTCCGGGAGATGAAAGGTACTGCAAGTATTTCCGGGAATAATCCGTAGTGCAATCACCAAACTTTGTAGATTGCTTATAAATTGAAATTTAGCGAATTGTCGCAATCTGAAATAACCTCTTAATCTAAGTCACAGAAACACAAATGTAATTTAATTACTTCACTTCACACACATTGCTGTCTCTTTCTTTTCTAAAAAAAATAATAAATATTGTCAGTCTGATATTACTCGCACAAGAGAGAGTTTCAACTGTTTCATTTGTGTCTATGTTGAGCTATCGTTGACAGATTTAAAAATAAGATACAATTTTGTTTGGTACGCATAATCGATGTTATTTGTTATTATGAAATTAAAACAACGCCCTCATTTTTTTTTCAAGAAGGCCCAATTTTTATATTTTGCTCCACTTCTTTTCTAATATGAAGACTTTAACGTTTGACGTGGCAATACGTTTTAGAGAAGATCTATGTCAGCTTTATTTGAGTAAGAAAGTTGTTTTCAGATACATGTCTAATTCTGGAACCACACCTCCTTGATGGTGCTTTTTTCTGGTCTGGACTGCAATAATTGCACATTCTTCTGTAAGAATTCTGTCGGTAAAACTAGGGCGTACATTGTGTAGTTCGGCTGATCTTACGGCTGTGCTTATCACTTTGAATTCTATAGTGATTCCTGCACTAAACTGGTACTCGCTTCAGCATATTTTCCGTATGATTCCGCCTCAACTCCTTCTTCCATGAAGCTTACTGATCTTGTTTTATGGTGCAAGTAAAAGCACATCCCTCTTGTGATTGGATGTGATGCTAATGCTCATCACACGATTTAGGGTTGAACCAACATTACTCACAGGGGATCTTCTTTGTTCAATTACATAAGCTCATCTGAGCTTGAGGATCTCAATCTAGGTTGCGAGCCAACTTTTGTTAATTATGTTCGGCGTGAGGTTATTGACATCAGCTTGTGCTTTATGTCTTTCATTTACTTAATTTCTGATTGGAGATTGACGGATGATATTCGCACCTCTGATCACAGGTGTATCTGATCTTAAAAGGTTAAGAAAATCCGCGAGGAATCTGAAAAACAAAGCTAAAAACTCCAATCGACAAATTGATTGGCATATTTTCCTAATTGCACAAAAAGAATATAAATAAAGGAAAAAAGGTTAAACTTTTACGGGGAACCTTACCTTTGTCTGCTGTCGCTAGACTAAATGAGGTTCCTATATATGATAATGATTATACGAGTTGGACCGGGTTCAAAAACCTGTCTATAGATTTAATCCAATGGAATCTTCAGATATGTAAATCTCAAATATTGCTACATGTAAAGGTATAACCAATCGACGCTTTATTATAGGGAGCCACACTGTTCGCTGCCGTAAAGTCTTAGCCGGCCCGATATGGGAGTGGGACATATTGCAGACTAATTGGAACCAATTGTCAATAGGAATTATCATTAAGTAATATGTGGAGCCCAACATTTTAACATGGGCTCTTCATGGCAATCATTAAAAATAATCCGTTCCGTTACATCCATTCTTTGTTAAGCACCAATCTTTGAAGCATCAATGTGTCAAGCGTTAATCCAACACCTACTACTCAAATTAATTCAATCCACGCGGCAACACCGTTAGAGCATTCTTGATCTCAGGATTACAACTCTCATATCAGAAAACGCAATGTTTGGCGTCGTATTGTAATCGTGTATCGAATCATCATGATCGTTCTCAATCCTCAGTTTTCAAGACCATTAGTGGCATTTTTCGGTGCGGCGACGTAATTATTGTGCTCCATATACAGATGGATACATCGGAGGTGTGCATAGTGGTCCGTTCGTACAAAATACCAAACACGGCTATATCTTCGATGAGACTCTTAAATCATTCTGGGAAATCGAAGAACTTTAACCCCGAATTGGGGTTAACCGCAGAAGCTTTGTGTGGGGCCTAAGCTTTGGCATAATATTACACTGTTTTCACAGCAGACACCAGGCAAATATATCGTCAAATGTTAATTGCACCTGCGCACATCGGAATTATCAGCGATCTGCTGGCGAGCTCAAAGAACGATTCGCGACTATCGCTTTCGCACAGTGACTTATGGTACAGATTGTGTATCATACCTATGGCTATCTGCACAATTCATCAGTTGGCACATGATGAACGCGACACACACCCGCGTCGTTGCTATAGGAGCACTCACAGACTTCTACAAGGAACATCATCCACATCGATTATCGATGAAGAAGGCAATATGGATCTGGCTTTGACAAAACAATCAAGGTACTTGGATTCAATCGACCATTTCGCATTTAAAATCAACATAGCACTGGCAAAGGGAGTTCTTACCAAGTCGATCCACCCGGTTGCCTGCCACCCAGTGTAATTATCGCCCAAATCTTCTTCCAGGAGTGATGAGTGCTTGGCCTTTCTTAGGATGATCCTGTCCCAGATTCAATCTCTAAACGATGGTCGACCTGTCATCAAAATATAAGGCATCTGAGAATATTGTGATTAAGTTGGCTTAAGGGAATAATGTAACCGGCCAATTTACCAATCCATGGCTGCTGCGAAGCATCTACGGAGACGTACGCCGCAATCGTTTATGCTCTACTCACATCGGTGGATGGTTCAAAATAAGGTGTCAATTATAGCATTGAAAACCAAAGTTGCCCCTCTTAAAATCATCAGTCTTCCACGTTAGAAGCTTTGTGCTGTTACTCAACTGGCCAAACTGATGGATATAATATTGTTCACTCGCTTAATATATCGCTCATACCTGAACCGACTCACAGGCCGTCCTGTGAATGTGACGCAGTTCGTGATGAATCGCTATCACGTATCTTGGCATTTTCAAATTAGGAGTTTTTTTATTTAGATAAACGAACATCAATGGTCACCTGATCAAAAATCGCATCAGATCACACCGGAGCATATCAACCGCCTACCCAGTTCGCGTCCCTTACCACACTACTCCGTTTCACAATATTTTGCAAATGTTTTTTTTTTTGAGAATCTACGCCATAGTAGAGGAACTTGCCACAACAGTTTCATAACGGTGCCCACGAGCTAAATTGGTCTTTCGACTTTCGCTCAAATTGGTGACCACTATAGACCACTATATATGATGAAGAAATCCACCGATGTCGTTCCAGAGACGATTAAATGTAGTAGGAGGACGGATACGTGTATAACCTCGTTTAATTATTTCGCAGGCACATACCACCACTCTCCTTGGCCGTGCGTAATTAATGTTGGGATACCTTCGAAAACGATATAGGATCCTCAATGTCATGAGATTGGTGCGACCTCACGTACATTGATGCGTCAGATGCTACCGATTCAGTGGTGTGACTACTCAGCAGTTTATGGTGGATCTTAAATCGTGGCACCTGCGCCGGTCCATCAAATGGTTCCAAGGTTATGGTAGCAGAATAACGAACGGTTATATTAGCCTGTTCGTGCGCCTGATAACGAGGGATCACCTGTGACTATGCCACAAATTTTGTCGGTTCCTGTAGGCAGTTGAAATTTATTCAAAAAAGAATTAAACCCAGACATCGCCGTCTTATTGGCCAAAAATGGTATCAATTGGAGTTTCATTTCGCCTACTTCACCACATTTTGGTGGGTACCAGACGTGAAATTAGACTATTGGTGAAATAGTACTAACCTTTGAGGAATTTTGAACACTCTACTCTGCCAGATCGAATACTGTGAATAAATACTGTCTCAATTGTCCCAGACATTGTGCCCAATATCAGATGATCCAGATGATTAGACAGTTTCGTTCCTCATCTGAAAATACCTGATTATCATTACGCGCCATTCGTGTTTTATGTGAATTTGAATCATTTGGATCGATATCTATCTCGCCTCCAACAGATGCCTGAATGGATCAATATCAAAGATAATCTAATTGTGAGCCAGTTAGTTTTGTTAAAGAGAGAGAGATGTTTTCACCTTCGAAATGGATGATGGGGAGGATTGTTAAGATCCGCCCGGGTTCTGGCGGTCTAGTATATATAAGAGCAATCACGGGTTAAACCCAGAATGCTGCTCTCAGAGTGCCGGTAGTGAAATTATGTTTGCTGCCTATCTCAGACAACTTTGTTTCAACTAAAGGATTTTAATTCTTCAGGCTGGCCAGTATTGTTGAATTGTTGAATCGACCTAAAATTGACAAATTTTGTATTTCTTTTTCCTTCGAAATAAGTAAAGCACAGTTTTACAAAAACACAGACTATAATTGACCGAACACATCATATCATAAAATTTAAAGAAAAAACCAAACTCATGATGACACACCACTAACTTCTTCATTTTCTGACCTAGGTTAACCAAAATTGTAGCAGAGATAATCAAAAGTATAAAGCTATGGTAGACGAGTATTTTAAAAATGTTATTTCTTAAAGATGATTTGCTCGTCATTGGAATATCCATATGAATAGATATGTACGGTATATAGTTGACCCCGGTTTTTGAATATTAGTTTTTGGACAAACTTGATTATCTATTTTTATTTGTGCGTCTTACAAATAAATGTACGGTCACAATCATGCCTTTAGTAATTAGTTAAAACTTTTAAAATACAATTGTCCTTGAGTTCTCTACACTAAACATAATTCAAACATTGAATATACAAATTTTCAGAGTGTGTCACTTACATATATAGATAACTCAAAATAGGATTATGATAATTTAATTTTATGCGAGTTTAAGTTATTGACCGCGATTTGTTGAACCTTGAGCTTAAAATAACCAACTAAACTATGATATATTCTATAAGCACGAATTAATATGTGCTTGGCGTGTCTCCCACTGGCGTTGGTTTTTGCCGATACTGAAGGTCGAATGGTGCTTCCGATTCCGTCGCAGTTTTAACAGTCTTTGGTAGTTGTAGTGGTTGTAGTCGTAATTAGTTTTTAGTCGTATAGTATAGTCCTTACTACTGTCGCAGTCGTGCTTGTAACAATTTGGATTGGGGTACTCGATACCAGTTAGTCCGCCCGAATTAAATTAAATTAAATTTGTTCACTAGTACGTTTGACTCAAATTTGGTCCGAGTAGGCGTTTCAACTGCGGTAATATTATAGATTTTCACAGTAACAGGTTGTTCTCATACACGTAACCATTATTCTTTACACCAAAGTTATTTTGCTTTGAATCGTCCGTTCAATATTCTCGACGAAGTGTTTCTGGCATATTTTGTTTTACTTTTGGTAAATTTGTTCTTTCGTCGCTAGTTCGAGTTATAATTGCGGTGGTCCCGGGCTCCGTTACAGCTCAATTCCCGACAAATGTTTCATTAACCAGAGATGGTTCATTTAGTGGGGCACCTTAAGCGATTTGACTCACTTGTTAACCGGGTGAAGATTTAATAACGGTCACCAGGTTATTATAGTTTTTGTGCCTATAGAAAGAATTGTTCAAGTGGTTTTGCAATTGTAAATGCATCATTCGTTGGAGCAACATCTGTAATTCGTTTTTGAAATAGATACGGATAGTTGACTTACTCGATTGTTCTGTTGTGAATTTAATGTCGCTTTTATAGCCGATTCTGGTGTAAAATGATTATAATGGTTTATTCAACGGTGCCATCTCAGTAATTATAGTTTTTGAAATGGCCAAGTGGTTTTGTGGTGAATCAAACCACATTTTCGCAACTTGTTTTGGTGCAACCGAAGATGGCCGTCTTGCTGGAGCATTTCAGCCACTAAAGTTTTTGAAATAGCCAAGGATAGATTATTCACGCGACGATCTAGTTGCGAGTCAATTGTCGTTTACTTATACAGTCCGGATTTAATTGATCTTCGATCCATCAAATCTAAACTACTTTATACAAAAAGATTTAATTATTTAACGTTGCAAATAATTCAGGGTGTGTTTGATAAACGCGTGTGTACGGGAGGGAATACAACAATGTAATTTAATTGAACTACTTTAGCTGGTAAGGAAACAGATAAAATTCGATTATATACATTGTAACCAAACCAATTAAAATGCAAATCGATTAATTATCACTTGATATGGGTGTTGGCGCGTACCTACATACACAAAGTTTTTGTTGTAATTTTACTTAGATAAAACTTGATCATGGATTAGTATATAAGAGATTAGAATTTTCAGTTTAGAATCAGAAAACATATTGTGTTCTAACCAGCTTTATATCCGTACAGCTTAAATAAACCAAACTAATTCAACATGAAAGTAAGTATATAGCGGTAGCACTCGTTAAAAATCCATAATTTAATTAATAATTTTACTAAATTCCAGTTCATCTTTGCCTGCGTTTTATTCGCCCTTGCCATTAGCGCCGCTTACAGTGCTGTTGCACCAATTCCATACGGCTTTTCTGGAGCATATAGTGGCCCAGCCGGTGCCGCCGCTACGTTTGATTTTGCATCGCCATACTATTATGGAGCTGGATACTATAATGGAGCTGGATTCTACAATGGAGCTGGATACTACAATGGAGCCGCTTATTATGCAGCCCCGGGAGCTTCAGGCTATTATGCAGCCGCCGCTTAATTTCCTTCACCTTTAAAAACGATATACGATAAACGATATATAATAAAAATTAATTAAAATTGCAAATTTAACACGATATGTTTTAATATGAAATAGCGTTGGGTTAGCATAAAAAATATAACTTTTGAAAATTGATGAAAATAAAAATTAGGGCGTTGTTTTTATTTCACATGATCTATATATACGATCTATAAATTAAATAATAATTTTGTTTAGTTTGTATTCTTCCTCATGGATAATTATGAAATAAAAACAACGCCCCAATTTTTATTGGTACTCGGAAAATCTATTTTTGTTTCAAGTCAACTGATTGGGGTTGAACAGTAGCTGCTTAAAATCAGAAAATAATAATAATAACTTTGTCATTTAGGACGTTTTGTAAAAAAAAAATTGAAACACAGAAGTTGAACCAGTCTGAAGAAGAAAGTAAATTATAACAATGTTGGATGAGATTTGAACTCAAAGTCAATGACTCTGCTTACTTGACCATCTTATTAGACAAAATCTAAGTCGCAACCAAAGAGGTGCCATTAATTATTTAAAGAAATGATATGAGTATGGCAATAGACGTTAAATTCTACTGGTTTCGCGTCAAAATTTATAAAATTATCACAAATATTCCTATTACAGCAAGTAAACCTATACTGTTCTGCACCTCGATTAATCAAAAATGTTAATCATTAAATGCAACAAAATAAGTTCAGGAGCTATTTGGACCAATAAGATGGCCAAACACGATTAAGATAAGTTACACTGCCACAGTATACAGACAAGTAAATGTACATGTTTTAATGATTACGATCCGCATTATCGAGTTCGTGAACTAAAAGAAAAAAAAACCAAGGCCTGCCATAGAACAAGTGAATGATTCATTTAACAACCTTTAATTAAATAAAATTAACAGATTTGTAAATTATATTCGTCACGATTAAGGTCATCAAATCTATTAGAAAATATTTATGCGATATCATATAGAAAACATTTTGATTTAGTCTGTTCGCGAAGACGGGTGTACCTACTACATAAATCCAAAATAAATTTTTAAATTATTAATTTGCGTCGCGTTCGCTGGTCTGGTATCAGCAGTTCCGGTCACCGATAATAATTCAGCTCAAATTTTGCAGTACGAAAATCAACCATGGGATAGTGAAAATCACTATAAATTCCAGTGAGTGTATTTAAGTGGCTATAAAGTGAACAAATTTTAATAAACATTTTACGTAACATATATTTAGTTATGAATTAAGTGATGGTCAAAGGCGCAGCGAAGAAGGTGAATATGTTCCGAGCGAAGGTGATCAAAATATAAAAACCTTATTCGTGACTGGATCGTATGAGTTTGTCGCACCCGATGGACAAGTATATCGGGTACGATATACCGCAGACGAAAATGGATTTCATCCGGTGGCAAGTCATGGATCTGATATTGGTTCTTATGGTGCTGCTGCACCACCAGTTGCACCACCGGTTGCACAACTTTCACCCAATGTAGTCGCATCGTTGGTTGGATAGCACCACTACAATGGTAATATTTGTTTGTTCAGCAAATTAGTAAAAAAAAATTGTTATTCGTGAAAAAAAAAAAAAAATTGTTGATAAATCAGAAGTTGTATAAAAAAATTGGGGCGCTTTTTTAATTCCAATATGTTTTAATATGGCATAACAGTTGATTAAATGTGTGTGCTATAATGCGGTGCTCAAGTAAGCAGAGTCATTGACTTTGGTTAAGTGGAGCTGAGTTCAAATTTCGGTTAGGGCCAACATTGTTTTAATTTACTTTCCTCTTTTAGATTGGTTGAACTCAGCTTCTGTGTTTCAAATTTTCTTTTACAAAAGGTCCTAAATGACAAAATTAAGCAAATTTTAATTTTTTAAAATGCTTATTTTCTGATTTTAGGTATAGCTACTGTTCAACCCACCGAGTAATCTCCGGCAATTCGATTTTTACGAATACATTTAATATCGCGCAAGGTTTTTTCCCGGTGTCGCACTGTCCCAGATTGCCACTGAAAAAGGCAAGGAACTATATATTTTTCTATAACTCCATTAATAAGATTTTGATTTATTTGTCAATTGTTGAGACGAGCATGTCGATGTGATTTTTAATAAGTGCTGCATGACTGACCATCACTAATCCTATCAAATTTGTGTTTATCAAATCAATTGACTTAGACAAAAATAAATTTTCCGCGTACCAATAAAAATTAGGGCGTTGTTTTTATTTCATAATAATCCTTGAGCTAGAATACAAAATGAACAAAATTACAATTTTGTTCTGTTATTAAATTTATACAGATCGTGTATAGATCAGGTGGTCTGGTGAGAAGCTGTCAGGGGGAATTAAGTTGGTACTTGTTGCCAGCTCTGTATCTTGTATCGTCCACAAGTGTGCTTGTTACCTCCCCATGGTGATCACCCGAGATCTGATGATGAACCGCCTACGGAGGCTAAAAAGAAGCGGGTTCGGAAAAATGTTACTTCAACGAGGTGCTAAACGATCACCTGATCATGGCAGTCGTTGACAAGGCTCAAGAAGATGGGAGCATTACGGCCCCTTAAATGGAGGAAGGTGGATAAGCCCTTAGACGCCATCTTCCTAAAAATCATGAGGGAGAACCCAGGATCTCATGTGAGGGGTCATGTTAAACTGACTTCCTGTGCCGATGAGAGGTCTGTGACATTCTACGGGGGCCAAACTAGAAGTGGTGACGAGAGAAGAAATTCCCTGCGAGCCAAGATCCTAGGGAAATTCTGGAAATGTTGAAAATCAGCAATCCGTATCTGCCAACGGCCACCTGGAAGATTGCCAGGTTAAAAGCGATAAAGGCGGAAGCAAATCACAGGTCGGCCGTCATTATCATCGACAGAGAATCCGTGGGTGCTTTGGCAAAATCTGGCGGCCTGGTCAGCTATGGATTTGGAGCGATTACGCTCAATATTTATAAGCCCGATGAGGCCGACATTCCCGAAGCCACTAGTGGTGTCCCGCCTGTTGTTGGTGACCCAGATGTCCAAAGCATCCCGCAAGACGCACAGGAAACACAATCCCTGGACTCGGTGATATCGAGATCATTGGGACTACGCTGTGCGCTTTTAACGGACGAATCAACGACAGAGGAAACTGACTCAACAGTGGTGGAGGTCAGCGATGTCTAATGCTTAAGATCCTTCAGATCAACCTCTATCACTCTAAAGCCTCGGCGGCTCTTCTGCTAAAAATGGAATCTGAGTTCATTGTAGTGGTTCTGATCCAGGAACCTTGGGTCAATAGTGACCGGGTGCTGGTCCTCAGAACTTCAAAATATAAAATACTACATGCGAAGAATGAAGGTAAGATACGTTCCTGCATTCTCGCTAGAAATAATTTGAATATTTTTATACTATAAATTACAGCAACGCTGATGTAGTGGTGGCTATCATCGAGATGGAAGGGCAAAATCTCTGGCTAATATCGGCCTACCTACCGTATGAGGATGAAAATATACCACCAGCTTAGTTGGGCAGTGCAATAATGGAGGCTCAAGAACGAAAGGTAGGAGTCATCATGGGCAGTGATGCTAATGCGCATCACTCAATCTGGGGAAGTACAAATATTAACAGGCGAGGTGAGTTACTCCTTGATTTAATTTTAAGTACTAACCTAAATATATGTAATATCGGGTGTAATCCAACCTTTATTACTAAAAATAGACAAGAAGTGCTGGATATCACACTTGTCTCGGATTTTATTAAGGCGAGGGTATTGAACTGGAAAGTGTCCGAAGACCATTCCTTTTCTGACCATTGTTATCTCCAGTACGAAGTCGATACTAAACCCACTAGCAAACCACCCTTCAGGAATAGGAGGAAAACTGATTGGGATTGTTTCAGAACCTTTCTGGGTAACTCATTACTAGTGTCGTTTCCAAACCCTTCTGCATCTACACAGGAGCTTGATGCTCTAGTAACCAAGCTATCTGATGCTTTTAACAAGGCCATGTTAGGTGCATGTCCTATCAGTAGGCCATTGTTTAAATCTCGGCCACCCTGGTGGTCGAGTGAACTCCAAGGTACTCGTATGAAATGCTGGAGTACGAGCTGAGAGCAGCCAAGACGACGGCATAGAGACTCTACTGTGCCGATATACAGGAGTCCTCGGAGGCCAGGCTACGCAAAGTACTATGTTCTAGTCCTTCTATCCCGAGTTATCTACAACGACCGCATGGTTCATGGACTACATGTAGTGAGGGATCTCTGGAGCTATTACTTGAAACGCATTTCCCGGAGTGGTCGGTACTAGCTCCGTATAACCCATGATAAATAGGGGTTTAGACTCCGTAAGTCATATAGTAAACAGGCGAAATATCCTATGGGAAATAAACAACTTTAAGCCATACAAGTCGGCAGGACCTGATAGCATTATCCCTGTGGATATCCAGCGAACTATTGACTTAACCCTACCCTGGCTGGAAGTTATCTTCAAAGGCAGCCTAGAACTCTGTCACATTCCTAGAAAATGGACTGAAGTAAAAGTAATATTTATACCTAAGGAGGGAAAAAGCTCTCACTGCTATCCCAAAGACTTTAGGCCTATAAGCTTATCTTGTTTTCTGTTGCAAGCACTGGACAGACAAATAGAAGCTTACATTAGAGGCTCAATCAAGCCGGGCGAGCTGTCGGGATCTCAACACGCATACTGTAAGGGACGATCGGTGGAAACAGCTCTCCACTCCCTTATAGGCCCGATTGAGGAATAACTTTAATATAAGGAATATTCAATGGTAAACTTCTTGGATGTAGAGAGGCCATTTAGCAACGTCAGACCGGGGGCATTCACTCGGGCCCTTCCGTGTCTGGGGGTAGACGGATCACTCAGAGGCTGGATAGA
This sequence comes from Tipula unca, assembly GCA_951394425.1. Lineage (NCBI taxonomy): Eukaryota > Metazoa > Arthropoda > Insecta > Diptera > Tipulidae > Tipula > Tipula unca. The sequence continues at coordinate 180,655,415 of OX596382.1, read as the reverse complement.
TCAAATGCTTAGAGGCAGGATGGTGACAGCTTATCTGGGTGAGACGTCTGCCGGCAGATACGTGAGCAGAGGGCCACCTCAAGGTGAGGTTTTATCCCCCCTTCTTTGGAACTTGGGCATAAATGACCTGTTACTAAACCTGGAAGGGCAAGGCTTCAAAAATGCAGTGCGCGCTTGGCTACCTCTCGGAGTGGGCACGCGGCTGCGGGCTGAACCCAAACCCACAGAAAACGGAGCTGGTCCTCTTTACCCGGAGGCACAAACTTCCTCAGTATGACCCGCCAACATTAAACGATACTCGCTTGATCTTTACGGATAGAGCGAAATACCTCGGACTTCTTTTGGACAGCAAGCTAAGCTGGAAACCAAACATCGTAGAGAGAGTAAAGAAACCTACTATAGCGCTCTACTCCTGTAAAAATGCCATTGGAAAGAGATGGAGTATGGAGCCCCACATAGTACACTGGCTCTACGTCTCAGTGGTCAAACCTATACTGCTGTATTGGGTTGTCATCTGCAGGTGGCCAGCATTAAAAATTATGGCCAACCTTAAACTATTGATGAAAGTCCAAAGAATGGCCTGCTTGTGTATAAGTGGGGCTCTCAGGAGCACACCTACTCAAGCTCTGGAAATTTTTTTTCATCTTACTGCTTTGGATATTGCGGCCGAGCAACTTGCATCTTGCACAGTCATTCGGCTCAAATCCATATCTATGAGGACCTGTAACAATGCAGGGCACTCATCTATCCTATGCAACAGGGGTATTCCGGAAGCTACTGACCACGCTATTCCTTTGCCATCCGTTGAGATGAGATTCCAAACTGAGTTTCCCACAAGAGAGGACTGAGTGAATGAAACGGTTATGGACAATGAGGCGCTAAGCTTCTTCACGGATGGCTCAAAAATGGATAGAGGGGTTGACTGCTGAGTATTCTGTGAGGAACTAGGGGTTAACCTCTCTTTTCGTCTTCTTGACTTTTGAAGCGTTTTTCAAGCTGAACTAATCGCGATAATCGAAGTTATGGACTTGTTGAAGTATAATGTAATATCTACGAGGATATTCCCATTTTTACGGACAGCATGGCTGCTATTAAAACGCTACAATCATACTCCCTGACGTCGAAGGTAGCCCAGAACTGTCTGGCATCTTTAAATGAGATGGCTGATTAGTTCAACATCCGCTTGACGTGGGTGCCAGGAAATTTCAATATCGCGGGGAATGTAATGGCGGATGAGTTGGCCTGCAAGGGTACAGAACGCCTAACAACCCAAAACAGGCGGGATATAAAGATACCGCTAGCTTCATGTAACCTGCTGCTTCAGGAGGACGCCATAAATGAAACGAACGTCAGATGGTCATAAATGACCTAAAACACATTGTACATGTTTTTGGTCGACTTTTCCTGTTACTAGCATAGTAAAACTCACGGAAAATTGTTGAGCACTGGTTCGAGACAATTTTTCGTGTGTTTTATTATGTGAGCGCCACGAAATGTCGACTAAAATTTGGTATCGAAAATTGTACCTGTTTTTGGTCGACTTTTCCTGTTACTCGCATAGTAAAACTCACGGAAAATTGTTGAGCACTGGTTCGAGACAATTTTTCGTGTGTTTTACTATGTAAGTGCCACGAAATGCCGACTAAAATTTGGTATCGAAAATTGTACCTGTTTTTGGTCGACTTTTCCTGTTACTCGCATAGTAAAACTCACGGAAAATTATCGAGCGCTGGTTCGAGACAATTTTTCGTGTGTTTTACTATGTGAGCGCCACGAAATGTCGACTAAAATTTGGTATCGAAAATTGTACCTGTTTTTGGTCGACTTTTCCTGTTACTCGCATAGTAAAACTCACGGAAAATTATCGAGCACTGGTTCGAGACAATTTTTCGTGTGTCTTATTATGTGAGCGCCACGAAATGTCGACTAAAATTTGGTATCGAAAATTGAACCTGTTTTTGGTCGACTTTTCCTGTTACTCGCATAGTAAAACTCACGGAAAATTGTCGAGCACTGGTTCGAGACAATTTTTCGTGTGTTTTACTATGTGAGCGCCACGAAATGTCGACTAAAATTTGGTATCGAAAATTGTACCTGTTTTTGGTCGACTTTTCCTGTTACTCGCATAGTAAAACTCACGGAAAATTGTTGAGCACTGGTTCGAGACAATTTTCCGTGTGTTTTACTATGTGAGCGCCACGAAATGTCGACTAAAATTTGGTATCGAAAATTGCACCTGTTTTTGGTCGACTTTTCCTGTTACTCGCATAGCAAAACTCACGGAAAATTGTCGATCACTGGTTCGAGACAATTTTTCGTGTGTCTTATTATGTGAGCGCCACGAAATGTCGACTAAAATTTGGTATCGAAAATTGTACCTGTTTTTGGTCGACTTTCCTATTACTCGCATAGTAAAACTCACGGAAAATTGTTGAGCACTGGTTCGAGACAATTTTCCGTGTGTTTTACTATGTGAGCGCCACGAAATGTCGACTAAAATTTGGTATCGAAAATTGTACCTGTTTTTGGTCGACTTTCCTATTACTCGCATAGTAAAACTCACGGAAAATTGTTGAGCACTGGTTCGAGACAATTTTCCGTGTGTTTTACTATGTGAGCGCCACGAAATGTCGACTAAAATTTGGTATCGAAAATTGTACCTGTTTTTGGTCGACTTTTCCTGTTACTCGCATAGTAAAACTCACGGAAAATTGTTGAGCACTGGTTCGAGACAATTTTCCGTGTGTTTTACTATGTGAGCGCCACGAAATGTCGACTAAAATTTGGCATCGAAAATTGCACCTGTTTTTGGTCGACTTTTCCTGTTACTCGCATAGTAAAACTCACGGAAAATTGTTGAGCACTGGTTCGAGACAATTTTCCGTGTGTTTTACTATGTGAGCGCCACGAAATGTCGACTAAAATTTGGTATCGAAAATTGCACCTGTTTTTGGTCGACTTTTCCTGTTACTCGCATAGTAAAACTCACGGAAAATTGTTGAGCACTGGTTCGAGACAATTTTCCGTGTGTTTTACTATGTGAGCGCCACGAAATGTCGACTAAAATTTGGTATCGAAAATTGCACCGGTTTTTGGTCGACTTTTCCTGTTACTCGAAATTTCATAATAACCCATGAGGAAGAATACAAACTAAACAAAATTATTATTTAATTTATAGATCGTATATAGATCATGTGAAATATAAACAACGCCCTAATTTTTATTTTCATCAATTTTCAAAAGTTATATTTTTTATGATAACCCAACGCTATTTTATATTAAAACATATCGTGTTAAATTTGCAATTTTAATTAATTTTTATTATACATATATCGTTTTTAAAGGTGAAGGAAATTAAGCGGCGGCTGCATAATAACCTGAAGCTCCTGGTGCTGCATAATAGGCGGCTCCATTATAGTATCCAGGTCCATTATAGAAACCAGCTCCATTATAGTAACCAGCTCCATAGTAGTATGGCGATGCAAAATCAAACGTAGCGGCGGCACCGGCTGGGCCACTATATGCTCCAGAAAAGCCGTATGGAATTGGTGCAACAGCACTGTAAGCGGCGCTAATGGCAAGGGCGAAAAAAACGCAGGCAAAGATGAACTGGAATGTAGTAAACAATTCAATAAAATTATGAATTTTAACGAGTGCTACCGCTATATACTTACTTTCATGTTGAATGAGTTTGATTTATTTAAGCTGTACGGATATAAAGCTGGTTAGAACACAATATGTTTTCTGATTCTAAACTAAAATTCTAATCTCTTATATACTAATCCATGATCAAGTTTTATCTAAGTAAAATTACAACAAAAACTTTGTGTGTACACCCATATCAAGTGATAATTGATAATTAATCGATTTGCATTTTAATTAGTTTGATTACAGTGTCTAATCGAATTTTATCTATCTCGTTACCAGCTAAAGTAGTTCAATTAAATTACATTGTTGTGTTCCCGTAGACACGCGTTTATCAAACACACCCTGAATTTTTTGTACCGTTCAACAGTTTGAATTAAAGAATTTTTAATTTGCAAATTTACATATTTTGCATATCAATCACAATCAACTATGATTAATTTGTATGTAAGGTAGTTTTGTCCTAATACACGACAACATTGTCACGATTGAAATTTTTTTTATCCATTATCACACTTACATATAATTAGTACAAATGGATATTACAAATAAATTATATCTAAGACCTATTTGGCAGATTCAAAAATTTTGTGACTTTTTAATCTTGGACGTGAGAAGTTGGTTCTCCAGTTCATTTGGATGAATTTTGTTAATCTTCAAAGATACCTGCACTTGACTCCCTAATCTTCCCGTATGGTTGGGACCTGTAGGTCTCTACGAATTATATCGTTTAACACGAACCATGGTGCGTCTACTACGATTCTTAGAAGTTTTGACTGGAACCGCTGAAGTATATCCATGTTCGAGTTGATGGTCGTTCCCCACAGCTGTATGCCATAGGTTCAGACAGGTTTTATTATTATTTTACAAAGCAGCAGTTTATTTTCAATATCGATACACTTGGTTTTGAGGTTTATCCAGGTTATTCATTTCATTTACACTGGAGGGCATGTACTTCTTCGCATTGTAAATGTTGCATGTTTGGATTTAGCTTCATAAACTTTAATTCACCATTTTTTGGTGAACCCATGCTTGGTTGGATTTTTCCTTCTTCTACATAACATTTCGCTAACTTGACTGTTTGTCTCGTTTTTGTGTGTTTGTGGAAGTCTGTATCTCTGAACGTGGATTGGTTTGGTGTCTGTATTTAAGTTTATGTCGTGTTGCACGCCCTTAATGCTTGAGATTCATGGTTATTGGCCCTATTTGCGCTTAGTGTTCATAGTTATTTGTGGGTGGATCCAACTTCGGCGGTTCTCCTACTTCTGGCTGGATCGCTGATCGTTTCCCTGGTTGTTATGTTGTCTGTGTGTAGCAGTGTTTCTCATCGGCTGTTGGATGACTGTGTTGAGTTTCATGGTGCTGAATTGGTTTCCTAAGTTCTCGACTTCATTGTATTTAATTGGAATTGGTTTCCGCCCTCGTCGAATATATGTCCCTTTGTAATTTTGTAGTGTGAGCAGTATTTAGGAGGTCTGTCTTGGAAATTTGGGATTGTGGGTTGTCGGTAGTTTGTGGAATTATTTTATTGAGGTGGTTTGTATGTGGTGTGTCTTGTGGAAGTATTTGGAAATTATCTGGGTGGGGTATATTGATTTTGTGGAAAGTATTGGTTGTTCTGTGGTCTTTGGACTTGGTAGGTGCTTGGTGGAATTTGGTAGTGTGGTTGGTTTGCTCGGTATTAGTTATTTTATGGTATTGTATGTTTCTTGGTCTTTGTTCTCTGAATATCCTAGTGCGGCATACGTCCCACGTGTGGTTTGGTTTTTGACAGTAGTTACATATTATTTGGTTTCTTCTAGTTAGCGTTTCCATGTTTTGATTTTGTATCTGTTGCTGAATTTGCGGTCGTGTTGGTATTATGTGTTGCGTCGGTTCTTCAGTTATTGTTTTTAACGATGGTCGCTACTTTCTCTACACTATTTATGTCAAGGTGTTTTGTGTAGGTGTCGTCCAGGTTGTCTAGTTCGTACTTCGATCTGTAGCCAATTTTGCACAGGTCTAGAGCTTCGCTTAGTCTGAAGCCGTATCTTTTGATAGACTTTCCGTATTGCTGTCGTATTCTCGTGTAATTGTTTTCGAGTTCCGTCAATGAGTATGTTGGAGTGTACATTTTTCTCAGTGTAGTTTTTAGTGTGGGATAGTCTCTTATCTGTCGTCTGTATATTCTTGTGAAGGTGGTTCCTGTCAGCCAGTACTTGATGATTCCGTTGAATTCCCTCTTTTCCTCATTCGTCGGTCTCGTAACCACTGAATTTATGTGCAACTTGGGTTGTCAGAGTGGTTGGAGTTTTGTCTTTGGTTTCCGTGTAGTTTAGAATATCGTCTGTCGGTTCGATTTTTATCGGTCGGGGAACTATAGTGATTTGTATGAGATGGTTAATTGGCGTTTACTGGTTTTTCTAACTACTAGGTCTGTCTTATCTAAAGTCAATCTTTCAAGCCTTCCACTCTTTGTTAGAGTATTGTCTTACTGCGTGTGTTGTGTGTTGTAGGGATATTGTCGACATGTTTGGTTGGGGACCACGATGACAAACTGGATTTCGATGCAAATGGTAAATTGAGGATATTATGAGTACGTGATGATGTATTTTAGATAGAGTAATGTTTTAATAGATTTAATATATGTCGATGTTGTATTAAGTGTGGATTATCTTATGGATGTGCAGTACATCCGTTAATGTATTATGTTGTGTTATACGCGATGTGATGGGAAAGAAACGTTGGGTTAATTATGTAGTAATGAAGTAGGTAGTATGTAAATCTATGTGTCAAAACGTTAGGTCAGTATTCAATGTTATTAAGAAAATTTAAAGTATGCTTTCTTAGCTACCAGAAAGGAGTCTGTGCGCCCACAGGCGCTGCGTATCTGACTCCGCTTTTGCTATGACAGGTAACTAAGGAAACCTATTTGGTGCCTAGGTGTTAGTTGATGATTTTATTTATTTTATCAATACCCGCTTACCTCTGGTGGGGAGTATTCAAAGTTTTTATGTTATTATTTTTACGTTATTACTAATTTAAGTTACAATTTCATTAGGTTATAGTATTTTTATTTTGCGATAATATCTTGGTTCAGGGTAGTACAACAATGCGACTGATACTTGATTGTTTGTAAGTATATTTGCGGTATATAGCAGATATAGTATCGGGGCCAGAACAACACCTTTTTTCCTCAAGCTCCTCTTGAATTACTTGAGCTATTCTGCTATTCTGTGTACCTGCTCTATTGTTGAGTGCTCTGGTCTAAATCCAAACTGATTTTCCGGACTCAGCTTTTTCTCCAGCAATATAGGCTTTAGACGCTTAAGCATTGATTTTGGAAATAATTTTAACATAATTGGTAACAATAACATACTTATATCGGTCAGTATGAGTGTAGTGCGGTTTTGGTATTCATATTATTTGTAAAACCTTCCATTGTATTGGGAAATATCCAGTTCTAAGTATTGCGTTGAATAAGTAAGTTAGAAATTGAATATCTTTATCTGGTAACTGCTGCAAAACGTTTCCGGTGATAAGATTATATCCTGGCGGATAAACCTTCGTGATTGTACGATTCATATGTAACGACGATTCCAATTGACTTTGAATATGATGTTGTGGTTGCTTCAGCTTCTTATAGTCGCTTTCCATAGTGAATAGTCCTATTTTCTGTTGGTGAGAGTCGTCATAAATATTCTTGAAGTGATTGAATTTTTTCATTGGGCAGCAGTTCTTTTAACTGTTTGACCGCTTTGTTTACCTCGCGTTTATCTTTCGTTATAGTTGATATCGTTCCTATTGATGGTTTTATTTGATTTTTTCCTAAAACATTTTCTTGACAAGAACTGAACATTCCCTATTCTTTTCTTTCTCGTTCTGTTCTTTTGTAAGTTGTTCCTTTGATGACGCAGAAATTTATGACGGGTTAGGTTCACTGGTTGATACATGTTGTAGATTATTTATTTGAATTGATTTAAATAATGCTCGGCCTCTCGTTGTAACTAATGCTGATCCTCATTTTGATGTTTTGCATTATACTCACCCTCTGTTATAAAGCGGTGACCTAAAGAATTATAAAATGATCAAAATGTTCCGAGAATGATCAATATGGCCGAAATTGTTATGTAGGACCTAGGGAATCTTCTATTACTACAGCAGTTGCTTGTATTTGCTCCTTCTCATACTTGTCCACTTTGATTATGTTTTGGTTATAATCAGGATGGTTTATGTGTTAGATAGTGTATTTATTATGTGTTAGATAGTGTATCTTGTTATTTTTAGGAAACTTCTGCTGTTGTTGTGCATTCCGGAAATTAACATTACATCAATTCCTTTTAACTTCTTGTCCATGTTGTGAAAAGCCGTTGGCATTCCAGTTTGCTATAGTTTAAGGATCCTGGACATTGAATCATTTGGAGACAATGCTCCTTGAAAGGTTAAGGATAGTATCCATTTTGACCATTAACTTTTCCATCTTATTTTTCAACCGTTGTGTGCTGGATATGAGTTTTGAATTTTCCGTTGAATGGTTGTCTTTGGTATGATTCCCTTCCGGAGTTTAACTTTTAATTGTATCTTTCAGTTTGTGCGCATATGTTGCTCCGCTAACTATTTGATACGATGGACTCGGATTTGTAGCGGGTTTCGACTTCTGCACAATTTTTTCCATGAGAGAAGGAAATCTGCGGGTTTGAACTTGTTTGAAGACAATATAATCTTTATAGTTGGCTAGATGACTATCATTACAGAGCACACATTTCATCTCTGCAGCCTACTTCTGCTTTTCACATTGATTTGTGAGACCGTCACCAATACATTTCACATACTTGGTGCATTGTACCACTGCCAGCTTGACATGCGGCTTTTCCTCCTATATACAACTCCATCAGTCGACTTACGAAGGTATCCCTTTATTAGTTTCATTCATTCGAAGCTCCATTTTAAAGAGTGGGAGTGGGTTTCTCGTATCACTTTGCCGTATGTTGCAGGTATTAACAACATTGTGGCCCAAGCCACGTACGATGTAAGTTTCTTATCACAACCTGGCTAGTTCCAATTATTTTTAGGTTGAATTTCTTTTCAGTCAGTTTCCTTAGCAAGACAGTTAAAGGATTGATTTTTTCGACGCCTGACACAAATATTGGAGGCGCTAATGGTTTTATTGCTTGGGGTGGTTGTTCGACTTCCTCGGGGAAACAATTGAAGCGTGTTGACATAGGCATTGTAGGTTGCGCTAACCATAATAGTCATTTATCTTCATTTGTTTTCGTTTGTTGTTAGTCGTTAGAGGACCCGCGCCTCAACCCCATTTGCTGGCCATGGTTCATACAAATTTCTCTGACATCACAAAGGCGTTAACAGAATGCTTGAGAAAAGACAAAGAAATAATCCTCGACACAAGGTATATGGCATGTTTTCAATATTTTAAATTTACAAAAAGCTGTTGTGTATAATGACCCAATCTTGCAATATCCCGACTTTTCCAAAGAATTTATTCTAACGCAAGGTCCCATATGAAAGGATAAACCTATTTGCTATATGCATTTAGAACCTTAACGGTTATAGAACAGAATTATTCTACAATAAAGAAAGAACTCTTAGCCATTGTCTGGTCCACAAAATACTTCAGACCATATTTATTCGGTCAAAAATTCAAAATTGCAACGGATCATTGCAACCGTTGAGATGACATTTCAAACTTAAATAACATAATTCCAAGTTGGGCCATCTCTACTACAGAGCAACCTATTTAGCGACTTTCTTAATGAAAGACTGCTCTTTCCACGTGCCGATGTTAAATCTCGGGTCCAGGTACTTCATTGTATTTTTAAGGACACGGGTCGGCAGCCCAGCGATCCAACGGCTTAGTCGCCTCCAAAGACAAGCAAAGGATACTATCATGATATTCGTGGAAATCATGTTCGTATAACGTTTTGTGGTGATTCAAAAAATCTGTAATTCTCGGTAAAACTAGAAAACGTATAGTGGACCTTGTACATCTACTTATTTCTAATGTTAGGTAACTGTTTACTTGCATCGAATAATTACAAACTGATCAAAAAATAATGTTTTTATTAGGACCGACCAATTTGGCCATGGTTGGTAAATAATCAATGCTTAAAATTTGGGTCCTTTAATCAACATTTGGCCTCAATCGGAAGTTTAAAACTTGACGGAGTACCAAGGAGAATAATTTGTCAATCGAGGAAATACTGTATACCAGTTTTAAGAGTAATTCCTCACATTGAACAAACGAATGACATCAGATAATATTACCAAGAATTACCTTTTGGATGGCCAAATTTTAAACAACTTCAGCTTACTAACAATAATCACAAAACCATTTTATTCAGAAGTAATAGTGTTATCCAACAATTTATATCCGCATTCACAATATTTATCCAATCAATGATTTAATTGCATTTGGACTCAAATAATCAACTACTGGAATGGGTGTGGCACCCGGTAAATGATGTCCATTTGGATGAAAACCATTCTCATCCGCTGTATACCACACATTATAATAAACACCATCTGGGCCAGTAAACTGGAATGATCCCTCGACGGAATATTGTGTATCACCATGTTGGTCTGTTTTAAAGGTACCAACTTCATCACGTGCTTGCCCATCACTTATCTTGTATCTGTAAATAAAGAAACGTCATACCTAGAAATATATGTTAAAGCAAATTCTTTTACTTACGCGAAACTATAATCATTTTTATCATTCAACCGTTTGAATTCATATTGCTCCAACTTCACATCACCTTTTTTGTCTACGGTGATCGGTGGTGCAGATGATGTAATTGCAATTAGCGCAAAAATTAATAAAATTTTATTAACGAGATGGTACATTTTGTTGTCGTCTTTTGTTGATTGAACCAAAACTGAAACTAAATTTGTTCACCAGGATTCTTAAATATAATCTGAAAATAAATGAAGTGGGTGACCTTGATGATGGTCAGTAATATAGAGAGAAGATGAGTATCGTTTTTTGACGTGCAACTAATGATAATCGAGTTTGGCTGGTTGATCTGACTTCTCAAAAGGTTAAACGAATTTAATGCAGACGAATTTACGAAATAAAATTTATAGCGTTGCAATCAAAAACGATTCGAAGAAACTGAAAGTTGTGTTGATTGCATTTTTGTTCATGTAATTTCGATATGGTATATACCAGTGCATGATGGAACGAATTTTAATGCCATTTGGTTTTGGTTATACGCAATTAATGGTTTATCACGTCAGTTTTAACGTCAGTATACGTCTTCCTGCTGACCCTAATCAGAAAAACACGTTGGTTTCTTGCGTAACAATTAAAAATATAATAAATCGATTAATTAGGTTTATTCATTTAATTAAAAATGGATGAAGAAAAAAATTAGGGCGTTGTTTATACTTAGGCTCAATGATGATTTAAAATATATTTTTAAAACCTATTCAAATAATAACTTGAACAACAACACCAATATTATAATTCTGTTGGGTGCGTAATACTTTACCAATAAAAATAACGCCCTAATTTTTTTCCAATTTTTTACTTTTATACATTAACTTACATATTCAATAGATAATCTCCCAGTGTAGTGGGAATATTGTAAACGCTCATGTGAGGGCGCTCAAGCAATACGTATTGCAAATCTCATTATCTATACTTCCTGGCACGGTCTCCAAAATGTAAACCACATCAGACTGCTTAGTACAGCACATATTACAGCATTAACATATTTTAGATATAGCAGCGCAGTTTGGTTATATTTTCAGCAAACAAAATATAACGATCTTGTTGACCTTGAAGTCGCATCAGTATATATCTTGAATCGTTTGAATTGAGTTGCATGACCAGAGATTTGTCCTATAGACAAGATTTCATTACTTTTACAATTAAAACAAGTTGTTGTGGTTATTTAATCGAATCTTGTGGTTTTATGAAGAATTACAGTATACAACTATACATACATATATACATGTGTAGTTATTGGTAGAGGTAGATGACATTATATATACGCGATGAAAAATCACATTAATTGTAGAGTACTCAGGTTACACAGGTGATATATAAGTAATCATATAATGATTAATGTTCTTGTGCATACAAGACCGTGAAGGATCATGAATAAATTGAATTTTGTAATTTTAATTTCATTCATAAAACTGCGGTTAGTGCCAAATACATTATACAGAATCGATAATAAATATTTGAACTGAATTTGAACGAATTAAAGCGCGGCTGGCAGATGGCAGTCGTTCTTTGTATCCTCTAAGGCCACTGCTAAAATCTAAACACTTATTAAGTGCCGTGAAGCTGAAGCTTTACAAACCGTTTATCAGGCCCGTTGTTATGTTTGAATGTGAAAGTTGGTCGCTGACGGATGAGTGCGACAGATGGCTCTCTAATAGTTGACTCAGTAAGGGCCCAGTAATGGCCTTTAAAACTGTTCATTATTATTTTATAAAAAATTGCAGATTGCTATCACATATTATCGCACATAAGATCAGCGTTGGTGTGGAATAAATCGCCATTCACTCTCGTCCTTCAGAATATTAGAAGAAATTTTATCTGAATGTAGTTTTAAAACTTCATTAACTTCCTTAAAATGATTTCGGGTTTTCCAATAAAACTTGTTGCGTTGAGTGGATCAGGGACGGATTCGATACTAACATTCATGTAGATCTCGATATATATCGGTCGTGCGCTGAAACACACAAAGAGACATGGTTATGTTTAATTTGACTAGAATTTAACCTCAACGCTGCACAAGTACCCACAAAAGTCGATACCAACTGTCTGTATACACTTACGTACATTAACGAAATACCTTTGTCACCGCGATTTCCCCTCTGCGATGATCAAATCTTTCTGGTGGAGAAGGCTGGTTAGAAGATGTATGCCTGGATCTTGTACGCGCATCGTACGTGATTGCAATGGGATATAGTTATAGGGGGCTTATTATAAGACTTCAGAGGTCGTCCGCCAAATAGTTCCATTTTTTATATCAACAAATAGGGTAAGTTGGTTTAATTTGGTTTTGGGTGGAACCGCTTGATTGTTGCGAAGACTAAATGTAGAGACATTTTATCCCACGTTTTTGCTGACCAATTATGGCCAATCTTCTGCATTTTGAAGTAACTGGAACATTTATTGGTTAACTCGTTTAAAATATATGCTTTCCTTAGATTGCTAATCACAACGATGATCCCATGAACTTTAATAGGAATTGCATTCTGTTCTGCTGTTTTCGGAATTTTGGTTTATCTGGCAATTGATGGTTATTCATTATCTCTCTCTCTCTCTCTGTCTTTCCGCAATGTATTAAGCTTTGTCATGAATCGGCTGTCACCTAATCGTTTGGTGGTCGTCTTGAGCCAATCTCCTTACACGTAACATCTTCTGAGAAAAAGCGCCGCATATGTTGCATGAATATCAATACTCGCGGTACATGATTGGCTAGTATTTGACGATGATTCAACATAATTTGGTATTGCGTGGTATCAACGTAATGCAGCCTAATGCATATTACCCTCTGTTAAAGGTCACAGACAATAAAGTAACTCGACGGATTCTGGGTAGCGAAGAGGTTATTTTCGAGATTATTAGTGCCTTTAGGTATAGTTGCTCCTTATCAAATCCGTGGTTTTACCTGCACTCGTCTGTCGAGCAATACCAGCTATTAATGTTCTATACTATTGTTTCGCGGTAATCCCAATTTCTGCACCAGCGCTACTGTTGCAAAAAATGCACCCGTGAAGCAGTATCAATTAAAGCTCTGCATTGTCGTATAGTGTCCCTTGGTTGTGGGCCAAAGTACTGGCGGTAACGTCTAAATTGTTTGGCTTGGTGTTTTTATACGATCACAGCCGGCATCTACCTCAAATCGTCGTATACTGTGTGGCCAATATTAAAGTACTTAAATCAACGCTTATAGCATTGCCAATTATCTTCTGCCTTTCTTCCATTATATGAACAAATCGCCATCATTTAACCGGTGCTCCAATTGGTTACATAGGCTATACATTGAATATTGCTTGTTGCAGCAAATTATTTTGTACGATGGCTCGTGCTTGTTGAGTGGAATATATCTACATTGATTCCAGCGCGTCTGTTATTTTTGTTAGGAATCCCAAAAAATTACCAATTGGTGGAAACTCATTTTCTGTATTTGTTTGCGTCCATAAACCTCACGTTGCATCCTCTAATTTCTGTTACAGTATAGGTAACACGGCTTGACCGCCTAAAGCCTTATATCACCTGATCGGAGGTGTACAGAAATGTGTTTGCCGTATATCATGTTTGGGGCCATTTCTTTTTTGTAGTTTGTTTACTGCCTCAATGTATTTTTGTGGTGATCAAGTTCTAAAATATTTTTGTCAGATCACTCGATCGCATAGTGCAATTAATTTGAAATCATTTGATACTTCAACAGGATCTCAGTAATCTTATACGCGATAAAATCGTTCAAATCGAACAACTATCCTATCGCAAAGTTTTAGAATATTTAAATTGTTGTCAATGAATTTATAGTTTAGATCGAGTGATCCTGAATTAAAGAACTACTTGTTTATAATCACAACTCTGTAGAATTGTAGAATTCGATTGATCATTACAATTAAGATGTCTATAACTGAAATTGATGTAAGCTATAGCCGTGGTCCTTTCTGGAGTGATCAATAATATCGAGCACCATCAACCGTGATCTTGTTTAAGTGATAAAAAATGATTTCATATCGTTATGTTTATGATTATCCATTGTGATGTGTTGAAAAAGCCTATGATTTCATAATTTAATAGATTTTGATCAAAAACACTTTTTAATTTTAACAAAATTATTTTTATTTGTTATAGAGCGCACGATCACTATCACGTATTAACCAACTAATGATTTAAGAGCATTCGGATTAATTCTCTTCTTGATCAGTTGCTTTAAAATCTTAACAGTTTGTTTATATCCATTTTCATCGGCTTCATACTCGATAAAACGTATTCTGCCATCTGTACCAATGTATCGATAGTATCCGGTTACCCGTAATACCAATTTATCATCTGGCATTCTTACAAAAATGCCATTTTCTTTGCGTAGTTGTTTATCGATAGTTTCGTATCTAAATGTCAGACGAACAAAATATTTTTAAATATTACAGGTTTTCTATTGTCTATACACATAGATATATACTCACTCAAAACTATATCCGCCATCGATACCATTGTATGGCTCATTTTTATAAAGTAAAATTGTGTCTGCTGAGCCAAGAATGGATGCACCTTCAATCGAAACGAGTTGATGTACACAAATTAGAAGCAGTACAAATTTTATCATTACGGCGAGGAGGCTATTAATACACAATTAACTGATCAAAGAGACTTGTAACACTGAGTTTTTTTTAGGAATTTAACTAACTCACCAAACTTGATTATAAATTATGTTTTTTTACAACCGGTGCGTATATATCTACATATAACTAATTACTGAATAGAGAAGAATCATACAAAGCAACTAACATTTTAAATATCGAATTGAACAAGGATGTAAGGCGTCAAAACTATTTATTCAAATTTTGAAATTTAAAACTCTGATTAATAAATTTCAGATTAGGTACCTAAACAGTGAAAACAGAATATATGGCATTAAAAATAAAGGAGAAAAAGGGAATCAACCCAGAAAATCGTAAAGACTACCAATAGATAGATGATACTTTATCCAATATTCTTGACAGTTCTATTAATAAATTTGTGGTGAGTACATCTAGTTGATAATAATCCTTTAGCATTCCCAAAATTCTTGGTTATTCTAAAAACCTGGTTATTGCCTTAAATATAATTTAAATAGAAGTAGCAAAAATTCCGGTAACTATTACCGCAACGGAGAAATCTACCTTAAACCACAACTGTTGAAAAATTGCCATCAATCAATCCAAATTCAATTCATATTCAATTCATATTGAATTCCTATTCAATTCATATTCAATTCATATTCAATTCATATTCTATTCATATTCAATTCATATTCAATTCATATTCAATTCAAATCCAATTCATATTCAATTCAAATTCAATTAATATTCAATTCATATTCAGTTCATATTCAATACAAATCCAATTCATATTCAATTTATATTCAATTATTGTATTCAATTCATATTAAATTCATATGCAATTCATATTCAAATAAAATTCAATTCATATTCAAATCAAATTCAATTCATATTCAATTTCAATTTGTATTCCATTCCTATTCAATTCATATTCATTTCATATGCTATTCATATTCAATTCATATTCAATTCATATTCAATTCATATTCAATCCATATTCAATTCATATTCGATTCGTATTCAATTCATATTCAATTCATTTTCAATTCATATTCAATTAAAATTCAATTCATATTCAAATCGTATTCAATTCATATTCAATTCATATTTAATTCATATTCAATTCATATTCAATTCATATTCAATCCATATTCAATTCATATTCAATTCATATTCAATTCATATTCAATTCATATTCAATCCATATTCAATTCATATTCAATTCATATTCAATTCATATTCAATTCATATTCAATTCATATTCAATTCATATTCAATTCATATTCAATTCATATTCAATTCATATTCAATTCATATTCAATTCATATTAAATTCATATTAAATTCATATTCAA
Source organism: Tipula unca (assembly GCA_951394425.1). NCBI lineage: Eukaryota > Metazoa > Arthropoda > Insecta > Diptera > Tipulidae > Tipula > Tipula unca. Next base: position 180,639,121 of record OX596382.1, on the reverse strand, counting down.
TTCATATTCAATTCATATTCAATTCATATTCAATTCATATTCAATTCATATTCAATTCATATTCAATTCATATTCAATTCATATTCAATTCATATTAAATTCATATTCAATTCATATTCAATTCATATTCAATTCATATTCAATTCATATTCAATTCATATTCAACTCATATTCAATTCATATTCAATTCAAATTCAATTCAAATTCAATTCAAATTCAATTCAAATTCAATTCAAATTCAATTCATATTCAATTCAAATCCAATTCATATTCAATTCAAATTCAATTAATATTCAATTCATATTCAATTATTGTATTCAATTCATTTTAAATTCATATGCTATTCATATTCAATTCATATTCAATTCATATTCAAATCAAATTCAATTCATATTCAATTTCAATTCATATTCAATTCATATTCAATTCATATTCAATTCATATTCAATTCATATTCAATTCATATTCAATTCATATTCAACTCATATTCAATTCATATTCAATTCATATTCAATTCATATTCAATTCATATTCAATTCATATTCAATTCATATTCAATTCATATTCAATTCATATTCAATTCATATTCAATTCATATTCAATTCATATTCAATTCATATTCAATTCATATTCAATTCATATTCAATTCATATTCAATTCATATTCAATTCATATTCAATTCATATTCAATTCATATTCAATTCATATTCAATTCATATTCAATTCATATTCAATTCATATTCAATTCATATTCAATTCATATTCAATTCATATTCAATTCATATTCAATTCATATTCAATTCAAATTCAATTCATATTCAATCCATATTCAATTCATATTCAATTCATATTCAATTCATATTCAATTCATATTCAATTCATATTCAATTCATATTCAATTCATATTCAATTCATATTCAATTCATATTCAATTCATATTCAATTCATATTCAATTCATATTCAATTCATATTCAATTCATATTCAATTCATATTCAATTCCGATTCAATTCATATTCAATTCATATTCAATTCATATTCAATTCATATTCAATTCATATTCAATTCATATTCAATTCATATTCAATTCATATTCAATTCATATTCAATTCATATTCAATTCATATTCAATTCATATTCAATTCATATTCAATTCATATTCAATTCATATTCAATTCATATTCAATTCATATTCAATTCATATTCAATTCATATTCAATTCATATTCAATTCATATTCAATTCATATTCAATTCATATTCAAATCATATTCAATTCATATTCAATTCATATTCAATTCATATTCAATTCATATTCAATTCATATTCAATTCATATTCAATTCATATTCAATTCATATTCAATTCATATTCAATTCATATTCAATTCATATTCAATTCATGTTCAATTCATATTCAATTCCGATTCAATTCATATTCAATTCATATTCAATTCATATTCAATTCATATTCAATTCATATTCAATTCATATTCAAATCGTATTCAATTCATATTCAATTCATATTCAATTCATATTCAATTCATATTCAATTCATATTCAATTCATATTCAATTCATATTCAATTCATATTCAATTAATATTCAATTCATATTCAATTCATATTCAATTCATATTCAATTCATATTCAATTCATATTCAATTCATATTCAATTCATATTCAATTCATATTCAATTCATATTCAATTCATATTCAATTCATATTCAATTCATATTCAATTCATATTCAATTCATATTCAATTCATATTCAATTCATATTAAATTCATATTAAATTCATATTCAATTCATATTCAATTCATATTCAATTCATATTCAATTCATATTCAATTCATATTCAATTCATATTCAATTCATATTCAATTCATATTCAATTCATATTAAATTCATATTCAATTCATATTCAATTCATATTCAATTCATATTCAATTCATATTCAATTCATATTCAACTCATATTCAATTCATATTCAATTCAAATTCAATTCAAATTCAATTCAAATTCAATTCAAATTCAATTCAAATTCAATTCATATTCAATTCAAATCCAATTCATATTCAATTCAAATTCAATTAATATTCAATTCATATTCAATTATTGTATTCAATTCATTTTAAATTCATATGCTATTCATATTCAATTCATATTCAATTCATATTCAAATCAAATTCAATTCATATTCAATTTCAATTCATATTCAATTCATATTCAATTCATATTCAATTCATATTCAATTCATATTCAATTCATATTCAATTCATATTCAACTCATATTCAATTCATATTCAATTCATATTCAATTCATATTCAATTCATATTCAATTCATATTCAATTCATATTCAATTCATATTCAATTCATATTCAATTCATATTCAATTCATATTCAATTCATATTCAATTCATATTCAATTCATATTCAATTCATATTCAATTCATATTCAATTCATATTCAATTCATATTCAATTCATATTCAATTCATATTCAATTCATATTCAATTCATATTCAATTCATATTCAATTCATATTCAATTCATATTCAATTCATATTCAATTCATATTCAATTCATATTCAATTCATATTCAATTCATATTCAATTCATATTCAATTCATATTCAATTCATATTCAATTCATATTCAATTCATATTCAATTCCGATTCAATTCATATTCAATTCATATTCAATTCATATTCAATTCATATTCAATTCATATTCAATTCATATTCAATTCATATTCAATTCATATTCAATTCATATTCAATTCATATTCAATTCATATTCAATTCATATTCAATTCATATTCAATTCATATTCAATTCATATTCAATTCATATTCAATTCATATTCAATTCATATTCAATTCATATTCAATTCATATTCAATTCATATTCAATTCATATTCAATTCATATTCAATTCATATTCAATTCATATTCAATTCATATTCAATTCATATTCAATTCATATTCAATTCATATTCAATTCATATTCAAATCATATTCAATTCATATTCAATTCATATTCAATTCATATTCAATTCATATTCAATTCATATTCAATTCATATTCAATTCATATTCAATTCATGTTCAATTCATATTCAATTCCGATTCAATTCATATTCAATTCATATTCAATTCATATTCAATTCATATTCAATTCATATTCAATTCATATTCAATTCATATTCAATTCATATTCAATTCATATTCAATTCATATTCAATTCATATTCAATTCATATTCAATTCATATTCAATTCATATTCAATTCATATTCAATTCATATTCAATTCATATTCAATTCATATTCAATTCATATTCAATTCATATTCAATTCATATTCAATTCATATTCAGTTCATATTCAATTCATATTCATTTCATATACAATTCATATTCGATCCATATTCAATTCATATTCAATTCATATTCAATTAAAATTCAATTCATATTCAATTCAAATTCAATTCATATTCAATTCGAATTTAATACAGATTCAATTCGTATTCAGTTCATATTCAATCAAAATCCAATTCATATTCAATTCAAATCCAATTCATACTCAATTCATATTCAATTCATATTCAATTCATATTCAATTCATATTCAATTCATATTCAATTCATATTCAATTCATATTCAATTCATATTCAATTCATATTCAATTCATATTCAATTTATATTCAATTCATATTCAATTCAAATTCAATTCAAATTCAATTCATATTCAATTCATATTCAATTCATATTAATTTCAAATTCAATTCATATTCAATTCATATTCAATTCAAATCCAATTCATATTCAATTCAAATTCAGTTAATATTCAATTCATATTCAATTCATATTCAATTCAAATCCAATTCATACTCAATTCATATTCAATTCATATTCAATTCATATTCAATTCATATTCAATCCATATTCAATTCATATTCAATTCATATTCAATTCATATTCATTTCATATTCAATTCGTATTCAATTCATATTCAATCCATATTCAATTCATATTCAATTCATATTCAATTCATATTCAATTCATATTCAATTCATATTCAATTCATATTCAATTCGTATTCAATTGATTTTTAATTCATATTCAATTCATATTCAATTCGTATTCAATTCATATTCAATTCATATTCAATTCATATTCAATTCATATTCAATTCATATTCAATTCCTATTCAATTACTATTACAATTTCGCGAACTTATCAGTTCATTAATGACCGATTCAATAGGAACACAACGAGTATTACAGTTGGACTCATTACATGTAAGTGATTGGTAAAACAATGGATTAGAATTCTGAATGGCACCACTCACATTGAAATAAATCAATTTGGACTTACTGCTAAGAACAAATTCATGAACGTGAAACCATTTCTTTAGTAATCTTATGTCATCTTTAATGGCACAATTTAATGAATTCATATCTAAGCTAGAGTATAGCAACGCCACATCATCAGCAAAAGCAACCGGACCCTGCATGGTTAAGATCAAAAATCGAATTGCAATATATCAAGAAAAGCAAGGGCCCTAACACCGAGCCTTGTGGGACTCCAACGTTAACAACTTTTATATCACTAAGAATTTTATTAACGCACACAGTTTGAACTCGATTATGAAGATATGTCTTAAACAAGGAAAGTGCCACACTTCACATTCAATTCATATTCAATTAATATTCAATTCATATTCAATTCATATTCAAATTATATTCAATTAGTATTCAATTCATATTCAATTCGTATTCAATTCATATTCAATTCATATTCAATTCATATTCAATTCATATTCAATTCATATTCAATTCATATTCAATTCATATTCAATTCATATTCAATTCACATTCAATTCATATTCAATTAATATTCAATTCATATTCAATTCATATTCAAATTATATTCAATTAGTATTCAATTCATATTCAATTCGTATTCAATTCATATTCAATGCCGATTCAATTCGTATTCATTTCATATTCAATTCATATTCAATTCGTATTCAATTCATATTCAATTCATATTCAATTCATATTCAATTCATATTCAGTTCATATTCAATTCATATTCATTTCATATACAATTCATATTCGATCCATATTCAATTCATATTCAATTCATATTCAATTAAAATTCAATTCATATTCAATTCAAATTCAATTTATATTCAATTCGAATTTAATTCATATTCAATCCCGATTCAATTCGTATTCAGTTCATATTCAATCAAAATCCAATTCATATTCAATTCATATTCAATTCAAATCCAATTCATACTCAATTCATATTCAATTCATATTCAATTCATATTCAATCCATATTCAATTCATATTCAATTCATATTCAATTCATATTCAATTTATATTCAATTCATATTCAATTCATATTCAATTCAAATTTAATTCAAATTCAATTCATATTCAATTCATATTCAATTCATATTCAATTCATATTCATTTCATATTCAATTCGTATTCAATTCATATTCAATCCATATTCAATTCATATTCAATTAAAATTCAATTCATATTCAATACATATTCAATTCATATTCAATTCATATTCAATTGATTTTTAATTCATATTCAATTCATATTCAATTCCTATTCAATTACTATTACAATTTTGCGAACTTATCAGTTCATTAATGACCGATTCAATAGGAACACAACGAGTATTACAGTTGGACTCATTACATGTAAGTGATTGGTAAAACAATGGATTAGAATTCTGAATGGCACCACTCACATTGAAATAAATCAATTTGGACTTACTGCTAAGCACAAATTCATGAACGTGAAACCATTTCTTTAGTAATCTTATGTCATCTTTAATGGCTCAATTTAATGAATCCATATCTAAGCTAGAGTATAGCAACGCCACATCATCAGCAAAAGCAACCGGACCACCATGCAGATTAAGATCAAAAATCGAATTGCAATATATCACGAAAAGCAAGGGCCCTAACACCGAGCCTTGTGGGACTCCAACGTTAACAACTTTTATATCACTGAGAATTTTACTAACGCACACAGTTTGAACGCGATTATGAAGATATGTCTTAAACAAGGAAAGTGCCACACTTCACATTCAATTCATATTCAATTAATATTCAATTCATATTCAATTCATATTCAAATTATATTCAATTAGTATTCAATTCATATTCAATTCGTATTCAATTCATATTCAATTCGTATTCAATTCATATTCAATTCATACTCAATTCATATTCAATTCATATTCAAATTATATTCAATTAGTATTCAATTCATATTCAATTCGTATTCAATTCATATTCAATCCCGATTCAGTTCGTATTCATTTCATATTCAATTCATATTCAATTCACATTCAATTCATATTCAATTCATATTCAATTCATGTTCAATTCGTATTCAATTCATATTCAATGGTTTTACATTGGAAAGTCCGCAAAACTATTATCAGCGCTGGCATGTTGGTGCCCAATAAAGTATTTAAACAATCGCTATGAGAAAATAGCCATCTTTTCAAGGACAGGGCCTGAAGAATTTTTTTCTATAAAAAAAAAAAAAATTTCGTATCAAAACAGTCTGGGATGAGTATTTTTTTTTAACCAAGTGTATATTTTTTAAATCACGAAAAATTCATGACGCTCGTGTTGCTAGAGGTTATTTTAAATTTTAGTGGGATGAAAATCTGCGGAACAACAACTTTAAGGTTGTAAGCTTTATATGTCAATCGATATATCAAATTTAAAGCCGATGTGACTGAATTTAAACAAAACTTAGGTATGTGCCTGTTTAGCTTAAGGTTTCTTTATATTTGTATTTTAGATAACGACGCTGTTCAAAACTTGGAATTAGATCTCCATTCCTGGAATGTGCGTTAAACTTATCTAAAATTTTGATTCGATAATTTTTTAGAATTGTGAATTTGATACCTATGAAAATTTAGAATTTTGTGACGTAAGGTAAGTTTAGGAATTTATAGTCTGAGAGATGAAATTTCTCTCGAAACTTTTTAATTGTGCTTTCCCATGTATGAGATATTCTGATTTTTCTGTAAATATTCAATCTGGATTATGAATAGGTGAATACACATATTTGTTTAAATTCCATTCGGCTTACAATAATTTTTCTTGGTTTAACAATATTATCTTGTCCGGTTTGACTTCTATATTATATAGGTTCGTATTGATCAGTTAATCATGATTCGTTGGTCTCTTGCCCTTCATCCTCTTTATTCTCAACAGATAATATTTGTTCTGGCTACTTTTCCTCTCTTAAATGAAACCTATCTGGTTCAATCAACCATACACGCGGGATAGATTCATGAAGTTACATAACATGTACGATTTTGTGCTCGCAATATTATCGGTCATTACCAGCTCCGTCAATAGTACTGCTCTTAATAGCTCTATTCTCGGTCAACTTATAGTTGGTTAATCGTTGACTCTGGTTTTGCCTGTAATGTGTCCAATGGAATTGCACTTCGCAATGTAAGGCACTGGTCTGCTACATCGGAAAAGCCATATGTATCTCAACTACATCAACGAATTCAACTATAGATATATGGCATTCTTGGAATTCTTCATTAGTTGGCGGAGAAGTGAACTAATTGGACATACATTTTTGCTATTGAATAACAGTTCCGCAATTAGCATATATGTATGGGTACATCGATATGACCATTTTGATTAATATTCAGATCCGGTATTTTTAGACGTTGTTTGCAACATATGGTACAACATAAATATGCTTTAACTGTTTGCTGGTTGACCAATTGTGCAACTCGCGTTGTTCGTTCTAATTGAGACTGGGATTAACCGTTCACCATGACTCACACCCTCTTAAGGTTTAGTCTTTGAAATACTTTTCAAAAATAACTGCTCTACCAGACTAAACAAAAACTTGTTGTGAGTTTCTCGGAACCAAATTTTAATTAACCTTTTCAAGCACTCACACATAGTAAAACACACGAAAAATTTTCTTGACGGCAAGGCCACGCGCGATGTTGTGCAAACATGATTAATGCGGAAATACAAAAAAAATATGTTACCTTGATACGTTTTCACGTCTTAAGCTTACCAAATTATATATTTTAAGAGATTAGAAAAATTAATAAAGTAGATAACCTTGATGATCAGATAATTTGTGTACGCATCTCGCAAGATAGACAATTCTGCAAAGACGAAGGCGTTATTGTAGCCGACGATAAATTGATATTACGTGCAACTGAATTCTATCAAGATGTTGGTACAGATGTCAAAATTGTCACCCTGAAACCGCGCCGAAATAGAATAGCCCCACCTTATGCTCCTAAATCACTAATTGGTTAATTATGTGTTGTACAAAAGTTTTGTAGTTCCGTCGCCTATAGAAATGTAAAGTAAATGTCAAAGTTAAATTTGAATTTATCGTGTTACCAAATATTTATGTAAATACAATTTTTAATAATTTACGTCAACGTTGACGCAGTACTCGACGCAAGGAATCGAAAATTGGACGACTAGCATGATGTTCATCATGCGTCTCAGACTGTGGCTGCGAGTCAACTCAAATGCATGCACTGTCGACGTCTGCATTGAGGATTATCCATCCCATGAGGAATTCACTAAAGCCATGTAGAGATTATAACGAAGCCTGAGGCTGACTGCATTAATTCGGAGCTCTTGGTATTCAGTAGGGAGACTTTATGGAACTGTCTTTTCAGGCTTATTCGATTAGTACGGTGATGCGAAAATTTGACGAATGGAAAGTGACCACGATATGCGCCATCTTCAAGCATACCATTATGGTAGGCTTAGAAGTAATCGCCTTTTAAAACTGAAATAATAATAATAATCCCCTACAATTCTCCTCTTGCACTTTCAAGACTTGTTTCCTTGCATCTTCCCTAATTTTTCCATTCTCTAGCATTATGTTGCTAACTATTTCTTACTGCATTACCAGTAATTCAGTCCATAAGCCTGTATATGATTGTAAAGATCAAATCTGTACTATTTGAATTCCCAAAGAACGTCTTTTGTATATCCAGTTTTTGAATTGTTTCCTTTGTTATGTCGTATTTGAACGGATATAACCACACATGTATGGTGCCCTTCCTGCTTAATGATTTATTTAATCACCCGTAATTGCAGCTGTCACATTTACCACAGCGTTGGAGCATCCCGAATGTCACGACTCACCGAGATTCGAAACTGTGCTACAATAAACAAATTAGTTAAATTCAAAATACAAATCAACGTTTTAAATTAAAAATTCACTAACCCATCACACAACAAGTAGCAACAAGTATCACACATAATACCGATACCAATTGAATATACACGTCGGACATATTCCGATAAAAGCTCATTTAGTACATAATTCAATGGTACGATACTTCACGCGACTCGGTATGTTCTCGTTTCAACGGTATTCTCAATTCAACGGAGCAAATATTACCTAAAAACCCTAAGAAGTTGTCCATCTTACGTATGTTTAAAAAATTTCGCTGGATCAGTTTTAACTGTCTCGCGTGAGCGCTGGCGATCGGTTTTTATTGCGGCACGAGATACAGAATAGCAAATTGTCCAATGGAATTTTTTTTGCAGTGGAAACGATTAACAAAATTGGCATGATTATTACTCAAATCACCATAATGATCTAAATGTAATTCAAAACAGGAAAGCCAATGAATTTTGTTCCACGTAAAACGTCGTTCCATTAAATACTTGAGTGCTTCGGTTAGGAACTACTTGTCTCGTGGTCCTTTTGTATTTTTTGTATTGGTACGGTGAATTCATATTTTTTCCAATTCATCTCTCCGTAAAAATGCATTAAATCGTTTCCGATAACCCCAATTGCATCATATTTAATGTCCGTACTCCAAACATTTAAAACATCGTGAAACTTTTATCTTCGTCTTGTATTGAGGCTGATTGATAGCCGAGCGTCCCACAAATTGTAACATCTGTGTATTAAGGTTGCTAGATACACTTGGATTATAATAATCCTCAACGTCCAATGTCTCTCATTGCCATGCTATTATATGCCCCTCTTTGGCATAGTAAGTTTCGTCATTCGAAGTAGTTTTGACCGAGTTCGTTCCGTCTGTTAATAATATGTTGTGTTCGTTACTAAGTTATTTGCACTGCTTTAGACAGTATCTCTGTGTCCTTGCAACAGCTCAGACACCTTAATTGATTGGGTTGAACATTTAATTTTTGATGTTTCAAACCGAGGTGTAGAACTTTGAATTTGAATAAAATAATGGCGGTGTTAAATCACACGAACACGGTGGCCAGTTGATATAGGTCCATTTCTCGATATTAATCGTTCATCAAATGTTTGTTCAGTAAATTTATTGTATCGCGTGCTTTAATTTTTGAACACATATGGTCCGATGATTCATTCGCCCCATAAAGCACACCGAACGGTAACTTTTTCTGAATGTAATGGTTTTTTGTACAATGGCGGGTGGATTATTTTCACTCCCATTCTCAACCGAAAATAAGCTTCATGTTTTCAACAAGCCCCACTTTTTGTGCACGATACCGAATCGATTCATTTAGATAATGTTAACTACTACACAGTACAGGTGCGAAAGCGACCCATATAGTTAATCGAATTAAATGCTCTGATGAACGATTATGTCGACCATAAAATGGTGATAAATTGCGATGAGTTCACGAACTGAACCATTATTATGGCTGACATTAGCTGACATTTAGTTCAAATTTGACGATTTGAACCATTTAGCCGATCAATTAGTATATGAGAACTGTTCACTTTTAATCGTCAATATTAATTAGATAAGATACCACAAATAAATCACAGATACTTCATACATTTTATATTATTTTATTTATTTGGTTACACGACGAATTACATAACAAAAAAATATTAAATTACAGAACTATACATTTATTGCAAATTAATTAATTAACCAATTAGTGATTTAAGAGCATTCGGTGATATTCTATTCCGGCTTGGTTTCATTAAAATCGTAACCGTTTGTCGGTATCCATTTTCATCGGCCTCATACTCAATTAGACGAGTTTTACCATCTGTCCCAACATATCTATAATCTCCAGTCACTCGTAATACCAATTCATTGTCGGCTGTTCTCACAAAAACGCCGACTTCTTTGCGTAGTTGTCTATCGCTAGTCTCATATCTAATTGATAAAATTTGTATACAAATACACATTTTATACGTATACACTACACATATATTATACACAAATACTCACTCAAAAGAATATCCACCATCGATGCCATTATACGGTTCATTTTCGTAACGTAAAATTGATTCATCTGGCTCGGCGATGGGCGCACATTCCATCCAGACGAGATGGACACAAATTAGAAAAATTATAAATTTCATCGTCAATGTATGCGTATGACTTACAATAATTAACACGGGCACGCACACTATATATATAGGTATACACACTGATCTGATCGAAACTACTTGTAAGACTAAAACAATAATCAAAATTTTTTGATATGATCAACTCATCAACCTTGATGGAACGTATATATGCAGCCTATACCTTTCGTTACACAATCGCTCGTATCTATTCATAAACTAAAGATTTACATACATATTATAGTTTATCTGCATATATACATACATATACATATATAACTGACCATCATTAAGGTCAACTACCTCATTAATCTTTCTAATTTGCGTTAAAACATTATGATTCGGATGAGCTTAAAACGTAAAAATGTATCAAGGCAGCACATATATTGTTTGGTATTTCTGAAAATTGTTTCGGCATTGGATGGATGACGTAAAATCTATAAATCTATATGCAGATTTGCCTATATTTGAATGGATTTTTGTTATACTTTGATAAGCTTAGTAAGGTAGAGTGTATACTCTGTTTCGGACATTTTATAACCGAGCGATGTAGGCATTTTTCTCGGGTAGTTTGTCCAACGATTTCTTTCGTCCGAACGCAGAAATGATGGTTGCTAAATAACCAATTTAATTTCGGGCACCCAATTTAAGGTTGAACGATCGATAAGAATAGTACCAATAACCTCAAAAGTTTTGTATTATTAGGCATCTTAGATCACGCAGTGATTCATAATATCCACATGAATTTATAGTATTCATCATTAAAATGATGGCCCCTGTGGTCGGGGGGCAAACCTAAATTGCACGAACATGTTTCCCAAGAATACCACCACAATATCCTTTGCTTGTTGTAGGAGGCGACGAAGCGGTTGGATCGCTGGGCTGACGACCCGCATCCGTCAAAAAATAAAATGTTTATAAAGTCAACAAAACTCAAAATGGATACCGCCAAAACAACACCGGACCCCCGATCAAGTACCCGGACACGAGATTTAGGATCAGCCCGTGGAACGTGCAGTCACTTATGAAACCAGGAGTGTTAAAAGGCCTAATCATATGCATGAAGGAGTATCGGTTGGAACTCGTTGCTCTTCAAGAAGCTCCCTGGCCTAAAAATGGAGACCATGTGTCCCAAGACTATAAGGTTGTTATACAGTTGAAATGACCTCGGAAATTTTGGAGCTGAATTTCTTCTTGGGCCGCAGGTGAAGAAGGGTTTTTTGGATTTCCAAGCAGTCAATAACCGATTGTGTAAACTTCGCTTGCGCATTAAGTTAGCGCCAAGATAAAGACTCATTTTACAACGACTTGGATGAGCTAAAGAGATCTATACCCGAACACGATGTTAGCATGGTGATTGGGGACTTTAAGAGCAGGCAGAAATCAGGCCGACTTGTGTAGAAACATAGGTTCGTATTCCCGATAATGATGAGAGAATGATGTACTTTGCAGTTGCTCACGATCTTAGAGTACCAAGCACATTTTCCCCTCACAAACAGATACATTTGGAAACATGGATCCATCCTTAATTGACCACGTGTTAATTTCAAAAGGGGCGAGTTCGGGATGTTCGGGATGTGCAGGATGTGAGAACTTATCGTTCAGAACACAGCGAAACGCATGGAATGTTTCGACTGTGAAGATCTGATTAATGAAGATCAAAAGAAACGATATCAGGATCTTGTCAGCGACAACATTGAGGGAGCTAATTACCAGTCTGACTGTGTGAACTCTGTCTGGGAGTGTCGTCTAGCAGTTGAGCAACAAAATATAGCCCACTGTGAAGTGCAACAACCTCTCACAATCGCGAGGAAAAACAAGGCTTCTCTTACTAGGAGAGCAGCTAAGCGGATTTGTAGACGGAAAAAGCGAGAATGATGGAAGGCCGAGGTTCTGAAAGTAGAACAACTCCGTAATGAGAGCAGTCCACGTAATTTATTCAAAGGAACTACTGGATTCCACCATACTTTCAGGCCTGCGTCTCTGCCATGCAGAGACTAAAACGAAACTGCTCATCTGGGATGTTCTGCATTAATTCGGAGCTCTTGATATTCGGAGGGGCTATTTTGTGGAAAGACAGTTCCAATCTTATTCGATTAGTATGGCAAACCGAAGTAATGCCGGACGAATGGAAAGTGGCCACGATATGCCCCATCTTCAAGAAGGGAGACCGCTTGAAGTGTGAGAATTATCGCGGTATAGCTCTCCTTTGCACCGCATACAAGTTACTGCCCTACATTAAATTGGATAGAAACATCCCTCTAGCGGAGGGCCTGGTTGGTGACTATCAAGGAGGATTTCGTCCGAATCGATCTAATCAGGTCTTTTCGCTGCGGATAATTCTATCTAAATATTATGAAACTTCCATCGCCGTGCATCGGGTGTTCCTGGATTTCCGGCAGGCCTATAACTCGATCAATCGAGAGAGTTTGTGGTCTGCGCTGGAATATCTAGGTATGCTAACAAAAATTGGTACGATTGTGTAGAATGACAGTGACACAGTCTCAATGCTATGTTAAAGCTTAGAACAGGCTATCAAGAATTTTTCCAGTTAACTCGGGTATTCGGCAAGGAGATGCTCTGTCCCCGATACTCTTTAATCTCATGTTGGAGTACCTCTTTCGTAAAACTGAAACACCTCAGCGCAATATCTTATATCGCCAGTCCAATCAGATGCTTGCATATGCAGATGACATATGCGTGATTGAACTGAATAGCAACGGAGTGAAGGAAATACTTGATCCGCTTGTAGAATTTTCAGCTTCTGTTGGACTTCAGATCAATGATTCAAAAACGAAATACCTGATCTCTGGTTACAGCAGGGACAATAGCACACCAGGTTTTAGTAGTGGCCACTACTAGTCACGTGCTGCGTGCTGATCCGGAACGAATTGTGCAGCGATCTCTGAAAGGAGAGCCACCATATGGTAGGCCATGCTTGTTGTTTATAACGAACTACACATCTGCTGCTGAAGGTTTGTACCTTAGTGATCTTTATAAGAAATAATTTTTAGCAGTCAAAACTATAGCTCTGGCATTAGACCAGCCTTCATTATTGTCTATTGTCGGATTAAGCGTACGGAGGTATTATTCGCTTTGTTTTCAAATAGACCAAAGGAAACCTATTGTTTTATACTTTTAAGGCTAAAATCAACCTTTCTTGAAGTTCCTTGGTTGTTACATAGCTTGGTGACGAAGTAGCTATTCTTTTGGTAACGAGGAACACCTCTCTACCAATTTTAGTAAGATATTTTTGTGGTTTCTTCAATATGTGGTTTTAGGGCATATTCAGATAAGTCTCCGATTGAGTTTGGTTCGTTCTTATCTTTGCTTTTATTATAATCGGTGTCTGCCGAAGTTACGGACTCCATATATGATTCCTAGAAACCTCCTTGTCAATTTACTTATCTAGTGTTGCTGATAGTATATCGTCCACATAAATATCGGCAATTATACTGTTCGTTTGGCTTCTGGGTATTTATCACTCAGTATAAAGGTAATGGATGGGACCCACGCAGCTAGATATGTAACCGCGGCTGTTCCGCACTACATAGATTGTTTTCAGCTTAAGTGGTTGCTGTATTGTTGGGCCAGTATGAACGTTTCATGTTTTGGCTCACCGCCATGTAATTTACGCGATTGTCGACACGTAGATTACGTAGATTATGTGGCAATATTTTTTATCAATGTTGACAATTAAGGCAACGTCAACAACTTACGATAATTTGGCATGTTGCAATTACAAATACAAGACTGCTCGGCGGTGATTGATAATGGATTAAAAGTTCGCAATTGGTTTTCGTTTATTTACGGCGATGCATTAATAAATCACAGATATTAGCCGAAAACACTTGCTAAGCTTTTGTGTTGGTCTGGGTGAATTAAGCGTATCTGATACGGATTTTGGACTTTATGAATTGGCTAAATTAGGTGCTACTTTAAGATATTTCTCGGGCGCCGAGATAATTTGTCTTAAATCTGTCCGCTAAGGCCACAAAAATAATTTCCAAACTAATACCATAATGCTTGCACCATGGGCCTTTGTGGCATTGAGCGCGGAATCCTCGTGAGTTCCCACCAAATTTTAATAATAACACCATAATGACATACATACCACGATGTCATTGGTTCTAAGTTATCCGAAAATTAATTTAATTTTTAAAAAAGTAGGGGATTAGAAGGGCAACAATTCGGAAAAGTCATTCAAAACCTTCCATAATCTCGTGTTTTTCAAAATAGAAATATTTTTCGGTTAGTTTAGACCCATAATGACATATTGGAATATTCGGCATTATGACGTTAGCTTCTTAATCCACATACCACACTTGGTTGTCCTAAACCCCCTAAATCCCCAATTGTTTCCAAACTAAATTTTTTTTTGGATAGCTTACACCAAATGACATCTTGATATATACGTCATTATGGTGTAAGCTTCCTAAGGATGTTTCACAAGAAATTTTGGAAATTTATTTAATTGATATACATGAGTTGTTGAAAATTCACATAATCGGTTACACTGTAAGATTTATGGGTTTTTCCGAATAAATTTTTCACTTGCTCAAGTAAACATTTTTAGGATTTAGGACAAACTTTGTGATGTTTGTCCTAAAAAAATCCTCCTTCAAGTGTATTAATTTGACTGGTTTAGTTTTAATTTTATCTTCCCTAGTTGACATTAATGTCAAAACTTTAAAAAATAAATTCTAATTTGCAAAATGTCTGGCTCAAGTAACGCCATACCTATTACGAATAGTTGACGTTGTCTACTATATCTACGTGGTCTATGTGGTCTACGAGTTGTCGACACGTCGTCGTAGAAAATAATAGATGACGCGTAAATGCCCATCCCTGTGGCCAATAACCCTCTTGGTATACACCATTTTCAAATCGGTTGTAGTTTTTCGAATGAAAGTATTCCTCGCATGTTCGTTCATCACTGGTGAATTCTCGCTCTCTATTGACATGTTAAAATAACTGTAACTGCTTCTCTAAATCGATAAATGAAAATATTAATTTTATGTGGGGATGTTGGGGTACTTGAGCTTTTAAATTTGGACTACCTTTTTGTAGCAGCACCCAATACAATCTTTGGATAATAATCTGCTGTATAGTTTCGTTAGTTTTTGCAATACTACATCATCTAACTGTAACTCAAATTCGGACTTCCTCAGTTATGAAAGGTATGTTTAGTTGGTGTAGCACCACTATTTGACTTTTATCTGTCGTTGAGAGCTGCCTTAATTTTGTACATTGGTCTATTGTATGGTTCATCTGATAATAGACCCACACATTGGGTTGTTGATGCGAACGTGTGCTTTACTGTTTGTGTTTTTGGTTGTTGTAATTGATTTTTAGTGCAACACGAGGCTTCATAGGATTTGAACCGTTGTTCAGGAAACTTAAGAATTTAGTTAGTCTCCTTAAAACTAGCTGGGTTCTGCGGAGTGAACTTTCAAATGTTCGTCGTATTTTATTGCCTGATTTCTTGGATGAGATGAAAATTTGAAATTAATTCCATTAGGTGGGTCGTGCAAATTTCTAATTGCGGCTGATGGTTCTGTATTAATTGATGATTGGTTGCCGTTTATTGTTTTATAGTTGTTAATTTATTAAGTAATTTATGTCTGCCTGAGAGCCTTTGAAATTTTCAGTTTTATTTCTGATGTTATCCCTCTGGTAGATGTTGATTTTAAAGACAGATTTGACTGCTGGTTGAATGTTTTGGTATTGTTTAGAATTTTTAGTTACCCTCATTCTCTCCTGCAAGTATGAATTCCTGGCTTCGCGTTGGTGATGTTGCCAAATTCAATTTTCCTATTATTTGAATTTCACCACCTGTATTGGAAAAATAATGACAATTTACAGTCAACTTCTAAAGGTGAATATTTCACTATCCAATTTATATTTTATTCACTTATATTTCCAATAACTGTCATTGAGACACCACATGGATATTACTTTCTATAGCTACTTATGTAGCGTGATATATCTCGCACCTTACAGTTTTCGATATCCGAATAGCTGTCCATTATGAACCTACCCATATGTCTATGCATTCTACGTGATAAAACCGGGCATGAGAATACGAAGTAAACTAAAGTCACTTCCTCCTCCTCATCCATATAGGGAGTGTCCTGTTAGTATCTCCATGATCGTTCTTAATTCACGTCTTCACGTAGTGTATTGGATCGTTTCCAAATCCAGCTTTGGCTAGATATCTGCTGCCACGCTACATGTGAGGGTGGTATTTCACCTTCCGTTTGGCGAGAGTATTGTCCCTTTTCTATATGGTCGGTCTTGAACGTTGTAATAGGCCTCAATATGTTTACATTTGGAAAGTTGTACCATCTGCCTATCCGGATGTTGAAACGCTTACACATCTGATTCCAGCGACTTGATTGCCGTATAACTTTTCACATAAATTAGAATATCAATCGAGGATTTCACATCATGTCTCAACCATGTCTTGACCTCTTCAATCGCTATTACTTCCGCTTGGTTCACGCAGCAGTAATCAGGGAGACGGAAGGATATATCCACTTTCAATTTATACAGACTCTATAGCTCCTACTTAACCGTCAAACTCGGTTGTACGGTTCACATCGCGTGTGCCGGTTTCATATGCGATCATCATACTACGTTGTTTACTCTGATAGATTCGCCGCATTTAAAACAAAACCGTGATTGCCAATGTACCGAACACATTTTTGAAATTTTTGAATCGAAATTTTACTCAAATTTGAAGAGAATTTGATTTGAAAACTATCGATTTAACAATTAAACATGAAAAGTTTAATGAAATTCCATATTTAGTTAGTCATCGATCGTTGAACCTCAAAAAATCAATCGTCATCAACCGAACTGTACCCACCCCACATACATAAGTGTTTGCATTTCCACTTCAGACACAAATTTGAGATGCTATCACACTTTATTTATTTTATTTCGACAACACTTTGAATCAGGTTTGAGTTGAAACGAAATAAAAAATGTTTGTCGAGTACCCAATTTCGAGGTTACGAAATACATAAGTGAACGCATCATCTGGGAATTTAGTGCATTTAAGAAAATTACAAATAAAATTGTAAACCAGCCAATGACCTCGAAAGGGATGGTCTTGACTGAGAAAAATGTTTCGTTTCTCTTAAGTATTTTTATTTATAGGATTGTGATTTTATAAGTGGGGATATAAAAAGAAAAATTTTGATTTCAAGATCATGTTGCGATGTTTACCATAATAAACGAAAATGACGATAACACGACCTTAAATCAGTGTTTCTTAAGCTGTACGCAATTATGGAACACCAAAAACAAAAATATCAGTTTCAATCATTTTCTTACATTATTGTAAGCGACTGAACTGTTAAAACTGTAACATGGTTTGGTATTACCCGTTCCATATAGTGAGATTAACAAATACTGATTTAAGGTCGTATGTAGTTTCGCATATCTTATTCGTAGCAAAATGCCAATAAAATACTTCTTTTACTAGATGATCAAACCGGGTTTCTGTATTTTTGGTTCTTTTCCCCCACTTGAATAGTTTCAGTCAATCACCATATACAAGGTCATCCTGTTTTTTTTGCAATCTTATAAACTGAATCGTGAGTTTTTGAAATACCAAACCAATCGTCTTTAGTCTCAAAAGTGATACTGTAGATGATGTTCAAAATAATGTTACAAATCAATTCAATTGTTTTAAGTATTTATATACTCGTGGTGGTATCTGGCGCACCGGTAGCCGATAATAATGGAGTTAAAATCGAAAGTTACAATTATAAATCGACAAACGATCAAAATGGATATAAATTCAAGTGAGTGTACGATGATGTGTGAAGTAAATACTAATTTCGTGTCTAATTTCTCTATATATTATGTGTACATTTATATACAGTTATCAGCTAAGTGATGGCCAAGCACGTGAGGAAGAAGGTGTTTTTAAGACCGATGCCGATGGTGTTGAAAAATACTTTGTATCTGGATCATATCAATACGTTGGACCCGATAATGTCGAATATACTGTTTACTATACGGCCGATGAAAATGGTTTCCATCCATTTGGAGATCATATACCCGGTTCGCTTAGTATATTATCAACACCAATGCCCCCACCCCTGGGGCTTCCACCAAACGCTATAGCATCGTTGATTGGATAGATGAAAATCCGCACGCATAATAATTGTTAAATAAAAGAGACAGTTTTAGATAAAGTTAAAGTGTTTTTATTAATTCGCATTACAAATTAGCCAACCGCAATTTTTTAATCAGATGTTGCTCCAGTTTCCGGTGTAAATAGTAGAAAACTCAAATATATTCAAAAAAACATTTTCCAAATTATCAATCGTTGCGGCACACACTACCGAATATGCAATAAAATCCATACAAATTACGTGTTGAAATCAGGCGATTTCAGAAAAAGACTATAGTAAATATGGTATGATTAACATCTGTTGTGACCTTGAAGACAAGTTTTAATTTAGTTTAGAAGACAAGTTTTGATCGAGCTCAGTTTTTCTAGAGAATTCATAGCGGCCTACATCATTCATGAATTCATCAGATGAGAAGGCTGTTGCAATGTGCTGATGCGAACTGATCATGTCATGATAGGTAGACCAGATGTGAATCAGCATTCAACAGTTTGGGTCCGAAACGTTGGTTATGGTTATCATATGCGGTTTCTGCTTCCCGATCAGTCCAACAGTAAAATTTGAATGAGTTAAAAACATGTTCAGTAGTGAGGCATAATTAAAATTTAAAACAACAACATCACTATGCCGATCTTAGGCCTGCCACCCAACGAAATCTAAAAACATGCATATGTTTAGTTTTTTAATTTTTTTTTTATTAATCCACAATTACAAATTAGCCAACCAATGATGCGATTACATTTGGTGAAAGAGCTGGAGAAAATGCACCGAACCCACCAGACATTTGTTGTACAACTACAGGATGAAATCCATTCTCATCAGCCGTATACGTGACAAGATGTATAGTTCCGTCGGCGTCCATAAACTCATAAGATCCAGTTACGATAAATTTTTTTTCACTTCCATCACCATTTGCGACAAATGCGCCGTCCTCGGAACGTGATTGGCCATCGCTTAGCAGAAAACTAAAATACACGAAAAACACTTTATAAATTATTGCATATCCGATCAGTATATGCGGTAATAAACTCATACTGGTAACTGTATTGATTTTTATCGTTTAACGGTTCGTTAATATATTTCACGATTGTCGTGGCAGAATTATCAATCGGGGCCGCATACACAACTCCCGAAATCACAATAAAAACCATGAAAATTAATTTTTGAAGCAACATCACAAATATACGTGTTGAATTAGGCAATTTCAGAAGAACACTAATAAACTTATTATGATCTAAGCTCTATTCAATATCTAACATTATTTTGTATAACCTTGAAGATGATTACTCGGCAATTTTTTATATTTTATTTAATTTTCAATTTAAACGATTTTTTTAAATGCAATTTCCGAATTAGGCATTGTAAACTTTAAGATGATTCGATGATTTTTAACAAGCAAGAAAATATGTGTCAAATGCAAACAACATCTGTAAGATTTGCGTAAAGAAGTTGGGTACATGTATTGGATATTTGTTTTGTTTTTGAAGTTGAATGATCGATGTACGATTGTGACTATAAAAGTTAGATTTTGACTTGATGGTTAAAAATAAATTTTGACTCAACAAAATATCTCGTGAACCATCAGTTCAAATCCTGTTCTATTGAAACCCGATATACAGCTTTAGAAACGCGCGCAGATAATGCTTATGTTTAACAATTTGTGTGATCTTGATTAGAATAACAAAACAAAGCGAATCAATAAAATTAAAAAAATTTCTAATGAGCACCGAAATGCTAAGGGACCCGTACTTTGGTCATATGTTCATCGAGTGTGTGGTGCCATAAGTTCGCAGGCTCCCCTGAAAATGTGGGATAGATCACACTTTTTCCGTACGTTTTCAGACTAACGGACTAGCGCTTTAAATTTGCATAGAATCTATAACTCCAGAAATATAATTGTGTTGTCTGGGGGATCCTGAATTGATTAAAGTTACTGCAGCTTTCATATCAATTCTGGGTTACTTTGCTTGTGATTTGTTACTTCGTACCGACCAAAATTAGAGCAATTTACAAATATTTGATGCATTGGGATATGTTTATTTATTTATTTTGTAACATTGGCAGCTGATAAAACTTACAACACCATTGAACGTCCTAGAAAATTCAGAATTTGAGATGTCGTTCTATATATATACAGTGTGGCCCGCCATCACCACTGATAGCGTGCTGCTTCAGTACAATGAATGATTCGATGAATGGGTATTTTGCGTCAAATACCAATAACGCGTCAAACTCGGCTCAAATACCAATAACGAGTCAACATCAAATGGCAGACTTATACTAAGGAAACTTGGTGCAGATACTACGGTTTTTGTTTTTGGTGGAAAGCTTATAAATGCTCGATAAATAATACATCAGATGAACTCGAATTATTTAGTAAATCGAAATTAGCCGCTCATAATCAAATGCGGGACATATTTTCGATACGATGTTCCCTGCTCAAATGATCAAAGCTCAAACTGCTTGAAATTATCTTATCTATAAATATATATGCGAAACAGATAAAGGTAAGCTTGACCTATTTTCAAGCATGTAAAATACCATAAAATGCATGCAACTAAATCATAATGCTTTCGATTTATGGTATGCGGTGTCAATTGAACACTAAAAATAATTTTTAAATTCCATATTTTTCCGATAACGAGCATTAAAGTATAAAAGTAAACAATTACCATTCAATGTTCGTCAAACGCAACCGTACACTTGCCGTGTAAACTATACATTTATAATTTAGTCTCGTGCCAACCACAAAAAAAAAATATGTTTAAATTTACTTGTGTTCTAGCTTCATGTGTTCTAATAGTTTTGGTGGGCATAAAAGCCCAATCAGTCAAAAGTGATAAATCTAAACTGAATTTGATTCTACCGCGCCAATCAAAATCCGAGTGAGTAATTGTGTTTCTTGTGTATTTTTGAATAAACTGATTATGTTTTGTGCGCACGCATAGTGAGCTGTATAACAACTACGGGGATTCGTTGGTCGATAATTCTGAAATTCCAACGATGCCGTATATTAATAGCGAACCCGCCTGCAATCCATGCCCAAATGACGAGCGAGATAAAATTGAAAATATTGCTGTGAATATTTATGGCCGTGATGCGCGCTCCAGTTTAGAATAAAATTGTAATTTATTTAAAAAAAATATATTTAATATACGTAACCAATAATAAGTCTTAATCAAACAATAAAACAAATAATTTTTTTTTAAATAATTTTGATGTGTAGTATGCACTAGACCAAACCCTATCGACCAAATATGATCAGTTTGAAAAAAAAATTAACTCGCACATATTGATATACCATCGAAACCAGATTATAGGAGACATACAAGAAATTATTGATTTCGAGTTTCTGATTCCAGCGCCTCTACACTGAACTGAGTACCAACAAGAATGGATTAGTAAATTTCAATGTACGATCGAAGCCAAATAAAGCAATATCTCCCTCATTTTTCAGAAGGAAAAATTACGTCTGCTGTTGGATTTCTTGATATGTATGTCCCGGTTCCAATCGATCCACTCCGTTTCTTTCGAAGGATGAGCCCTGAGGCTTCGGGATCTATTGGATACAATCTCAATACCCTTTCGCAAATTTCTTTTAACGTTCTTTGGTATGAGAGACGCTTCAGAAGATATATGGTATAATTGTTTACCATTTAAAAAAATCATTTGACCTTCAAATAACCTCAACATATAAAATAATTTCTCAATAATCTTTGACCCTCTCAAAACTACACCACTTTTGTTAGGTACAAATTCTATAGAAACTTTGTTTCGGCGCTAATTCGGACGAAAACGAGCACATTTATGGAATCCCGTTAAACTTATGGCCGTTAAACTAATTTTGAATTTTTAAGAAAGTGTTGACTATTGGCGACCGCACTGAGCTTTATAATTTTGTTTAAGGAACGCCTAAAGCTTACAAATAAATTTTAATTTGTGAATAATTCAAACCTGATCTGAATCTTGCGTGCATTTGAACGTTTTGTTTGTGGCTTATTTAACTCTTAATAATTTACATAGAATCAATTATGTTGCCTGGGTTGGTGGGTACAAGTTTCGGTCCACCCAAATATACAATTTTCTGGCGTATAACAATTGGAAATTAATTTTATTCAGTGGTGTGCGACCGATATTCTAAGAATAGATTGTACGGATAGTAACAATGATTGCAAACTAATAAAAAAATTTAGTTAAAACCGCGGAGAGTAAACACATTACAACGGCCACAGAAATAATGGCTCTAAGCTTAGTCCTAATAAAAACAACTGACTTATTCCGAGTTAATAAATTAATTTGGTCAAGAATCAATTGTTAGTGTTGTCCAACATCAATTGTTAGTGTTGTCCATATTTGTGTGGTAGACATTTAGGCCGAGTAAATGTACATGTAGATTACATTTTTTTAAATAAGTTGGCGTAATATTAGCAACAAAATTACGAATGATTCTCCACTCTGAGATGGGTTGTGATGTCAAGCGGTACATTGAATACGGATGGTTGTGAACGAATGAAGTGGCATTTGTTGCATCTGGCTTGCAGTAAGGTTTCGGACCAATCGACAGAGGTCAGTAGATACGAATATCCATTAATAGCATGGGGGGTGATCTCAAGATGTCTAAGTGGAATGGTTCGACGAAGAGTGATTTATATGGCCAATTGTTCCCAGTTGATGTTTCACATAGGACTTTGAGGGCAGGTATAATTCAAAGAGTTCTACTTTCATTGGTGAACCAGCGTGTAAGGTTTTTGTAGTTTGATGATTGTGTTATAGTCGAAGTGGGTCTCAACTGAGGATATTTCGTGATCAGTGGTGCGTGATAGTGTATGTCCGTGGTAAATTGACTTGTAAAATCCAAGTGGCGAGACTTCATCGGATTACGTTCAGTTTTAGGCTGAATTGCTCTATGGTTAGAGATTCATGGTGGGTGTATAGATAATGCAGTTGCGACTTTCGTCAACATATCTAAAATACAAACAATACAATAGATAAATTATACGATTAATCGAAATATTTAACTAAAAAGCGATCTCCATTACTAAGAAGAACCATATCTGCCGACGTCTGGAAACATTTAAAAAAGATGGAAATGGAAATAATGGTAAATACCTATGCTAGGCTCAAATAAAATTTTAACATGCAAAGGATCTAATACAAGCGGATTGAGATGGCTTCTAGAAAGTGCGCCCAAAATCAAACGAATCAAACGTAAAGATGACAGTAATACTGCAGACTGTAGTAGTATTGTGGAATCCCTAAATCAAAGCGGTATAGTGCAACAAAATTTATTAGAGTTGAGCAGACGTCTGGGTCTGTTATGTATTTTATGAAACGCCAACCCATGGCGGAAATTATTTGTAGAAGTGAATTTATTCGTCATTCATTATGTGCTCCACACTATACTGTGCCGAAAAGTCAAGCATCTGATTTGGCAAAAAAGAAAAATATTAAATATTGAAACCGCATAAACTCCCACAAAAAAGTGAGTAGGAATTTCAGTCTAACTTTAAATGAATGGACGAGTGTAAGAAATTAACGCGATACCTAAATGTGAATGTATATTTCAATCAGTGTTACATCAACTTGGGATTAATCAGAATACTTGGAAGCTGTACAGCTGCAAATTGAGCTTCTCCATGATTTTGGGATTATTCTGACAGATGACTTGAGCAGCAGTGATTATAAAATTTGGACGAGATTCACAATATCAACATTAAACTCTGCTATAATCATGGCATTCATCATCAATCGAGAATTATAGATGTCATTTACAAGAAACGTAGCAATACAACGATGACGATGAGGCAATTCCGAATGATGCCATTGTTGAACAACCACATCAAGCCAAAATGTGCTGTCGAAGTTAGTTGAGTGCGGCAATTGAAATGTTTTTTAAATTTTGAACAGTGCGAAACACTATTTTGCAATATCAAGTAAAACACAAACATTTGAATTTGAGGAGTTGAATTTCCTCTTGGATTTGCAAACCCAGATGGAGTAGTATCGATGCAAAGCTAGAACGGTTTTTGAACACTATCGACGCAATTCGTGCGGTATAAATTGATTTGGGATCTTATCTACTAATTGAATCTATATAATATAGAAGTCGTATGTTGCACAATGAATTGGAATCCGCGTGAAGTTAGCAATCGAAGCGCCAGGAAACCGTGATGCAAACTTGATCACTGCGGACGCTATCATAAAATGTTTGTTTAAGTCGCTGAAATCGGATAAAAACAAAATTTCAAATGAGCCTTTTGATGCTTTGTTAGCGCGAATCGATGAGCATCGAAATATCGAGCTTATCTCGTTGCTGAATCTTCTACATACTGTGAATTTGGAAGATGAAACCTAAACGGAACAACAACTGATATATTTGCCAAAAGCATCGGTAAACAAATTTGCAGTGAATGTTATGAACAGATTATTGTAAACGATGCAACGGAATTAAACTCAGGTTATTCAGCAAATGAGTGTTTGGAAACAGCAGCTTTCGGATCGCTCCTTAAACGCTGTTGTGTTCTTAAAATATTTTTGTACGAGAAAAGTAATATCCTATCATAATAGGTTTTAGTATTGGTTGTTAATAAGAATAATAGACAAATTTTTATTACTTCATTAAAATTTAAATTAGACATTACATATCCCGGGAATTCCCGGGATCCCGAGAATAAAATTTCTAAATTCTCGTTTCCCGAGAATCAAATGATTCCGGGAATAGAAACTCTCTATACTGTTCATATTTGAACATCAAACTCAGTTAAATTGTGGAAGATTTGTTCCAAGTGGAGATTATGATACGATAAGAATCTATAAAGACGAAAACCAAGTTGAAATTTCGAATGACTTCGTGACTAACACACTGAAACGTTTGTGAAGAGGCTAAATGATGACGCGAGTTCCCTCTTCTATAAATGTTTTTAGGTATGACGGGAACTAAATGGTGTTTTACCTGCGGTAGTCCCCACATGGCCTCCAATTGGGATCTTTCTTTTTTAAGAGACGGGCGGAGCGAATTGTCGGCAAATTCATATAATTCCTTCCACGTGGTATAATTTCATATAAATGCGACTTTGTATTAGACTAGATCTAGCTGGCATGGTCTCGTGATACTGAAAGATGGGTCTCATTGCCAATCTGATGTATACCACGATGTGTTGATTCGGCAACTTGTGATCTGGTTTTGCTGTAATGGCTTAGTATAGGCATAAATTATATGGTTCCACTGGCGGTCGATAGAACTAGATTCGATGATTTTTTGGCACTGAAATATGGAACTAGAATAATTAAAAAGGTCTGTGCCAGTGTGTAAAAGGAATGTCAGATGGTAGATATTTTGACACGGACTAACCGCAGTGATCTTCAACCAAACTGAGCTACAGTAGTTTCACCGCAGTATGGTATGAGTTGAAAACATTAAAACATTTACCCTTTACCAACTCTTATCTATATTCTAAACTATTCAAAGTGTGAGCTTGACCCATTTAACGTGTTTTCAAAAAGTTGTCATTCTACCCGATATCCAATTAAAATTTGTATACAACGACTGAATACTAAAATAAAACGATTTTGTCTAATTGAAAATTCCATTATAGCGATTACATGCAATTGCCAGAGGTATATAAGTCGCCAATTACAATTCAATATTAGTTAAAAGCAACTATAGCTATCGTAAACTATATTCAAAACTATTGTAGCACAAACACACGCAAATATGTTTAAATTTAATTGTGTTCTAGCCTCGTTTGTACTAATCATTGTATATGCCGCGGCATCAGCCAAAGTGGAAAAAAATGTTTTGACATACGAACGTTATGGGGATGTGCCAGAATCCAGGTGAGTGTAAAAAACCAATAAGTGAGGTTATTTTACTAACATTATATTTTTGGTTTGCAGTGAGTCGCCGGAAGAACATACTACGTATGAACTAAATATTGATGGACATGTATACGACGAAAAAACTAGTTCAGTGTTCGACAGTGCGGAAGAACATCCGGAATTGGTTCAAAATATTGCTGTAAACATTGTTGGCTAATTATGTCGAATTCAACAATTATGTGGCGTTTTGATTGCGGGTTGTGGGGAATTATAATCCCGTGTCAATAAAAGAATTTAAACCAAACGAATATAGGATTTTTTACTTATATGTAAAATATGTGCAAGCCCCAGTTACAAAATATTTGGTAAGTTAAGCGTGACATCTTGTGGTTAACATTAGAGCAAAGTTAAAGTCTAAAGAATAAACTAGAGCCGTCAGTACTCAGTATTATTGGGATGGAAATTATAAAATTTCCTGTATCGTCGCCGGTCAGAATAGCGACCAAAACTCTCAATTGGTCTTCCTTCAAAGATAAAGCTACATTTGTAAGCCTCAGATTACGTTCAAATGAAGTACGTAGCCACTCGTCATGTAGTGGAAGCTAGCCATTTAACGCTTAGCCTGCAAAAACATGTAGTTTTTAATAGTTTTCTTACAACAATTAAAGGTCAACAGCACTGTCGGTTCAGGTCCTATGAATTTCATAATTGAGCCTGCTTTAGCTAAAACATCAGCTATCTGATTACCTTCAGTACCACAATAAGCCGGAACCCACATGACACGATTATTAGAGCAAAGGACGTTAATAAAATATTTACAGTCCTTGACCAATTTGGAAGTGATAATAGGATTCCGCAAAGAATTGTGCCCAGATTTAACACTACATAGCATAATGTCCTTTCCGGAAACAGCGAGCTTATACCATGCAGTACCGGCCTAGACTCCCTCCTAGGTCATGTGCGGGACAAAATGTTCCAAACTGAGTTCTTGAGGCAACCACGAGTCCTTCGCTGAAGAAGATTGCAAGCAAAGCAAGTAGAGAAGAAAAAAACATAGCACCAGTAATATCTCGACAAGCCATATACCTAGTAAGCTTCGCAATAACAGAACTTGATTGAACCACCGGCCACCAAACGACAGACGCGTAAGATAGCATAGGTTAAGCTAGAGATTTGTAAATAAACATCAGCATTTTGGGGGTCAGACCCCACGACTTTCCAACTGCTCTTCTACACTGCCAGAAAATGGTAGTGACTTTTGAATTTAATTTCACTAGGAGAATTCCAGGACAGTTTACTGTCCAGAATAATACCAAGATGCTTTACTGTGTCGGATCTTGCGCTCGTTTCTCCAAAAAGTGAGAAGGAGCATACAGCTCTTTCGTATTCCTATACGTCTGTTGAAGATTATCAGGCTGATAGTACGTTAAGGTATGTACCCTGAACCAGAACGACTAAGTCTTCAACATAACTCTGAGCAATGAAGCCAGATTGCTGTAGTTTTACAAGTAATTCGTCAATAACTATAAGAGCCACAAGAGAGGTGATAGGACACCTAACTGGGGGCAACATTTGGTAACTTTAACCGAAATCCAAGTAACAATGGTTTGGTGAATTCCATAATTAGTGCAGGCTTCAGTGATGGTTGTGGTTGCGAAAGAAGTATCAAAGGCATCCGCAATATCGAGTAAAGTAGCCACAAGAAACTCCTTAATACTAATCGATCTTTAAATCTTCGTAACAATTTCGTGCAGCGCAGTGTCACATGATCTTCCAACTCTGTAAGCATGTTGAGTGCTACTGGGTGGGATAACAGATAAGTGATGATCCCTTATATGTATATCTGTCAACAATTCTTTCCAGAGTTTTGAGAAAAGTTGAAGAAAGACTAGTAGGGCGAAATGTCTTGGGATGGGTATAATCCGTCTTCCCTGAAACGCAAAGCACGCTTGACAGAGTCTAACTAAATGTTCCTGCACTAGGGGAAATCCATGTTGTATAAGTCAGCAGGAAAAACACCATCCGGACCACCTGATTTATAAGGTGAGAAGGAGTCAACGCTCCAGCGCATGGTGTTGAGAGTGACCAGCCTACAGGCTGAGTTCCAGTGGAGTGAATAATCAGTATCATTATGCTCAGTGTCAGCAACATAATCATGATTGATAACATTGCACCTACACAGAGAAAAAAAGGCACATAAATTGTCACATTTTCTATACAAAACTAATCAGAAATCTCTATAGATTTTTTCCAAAAAGAAAGTTTATTAAAACTAAAAGATTTTTCTTAAAAGTATTTTATTGTGATATCCCTTTTAAAACAATCAACTTTTAACATTAAATCGATAGGAAATTTGTATTATTTTATTAAACATTCTGTTTGATTACTAATCAGAAATCTTAATAAAATGAAACGAAGCTCCCTTTAATTAACAAGTAACTTTCTTATTAAACTAAGGAGATTCCATATTAAATGTTTTATCCGAATTTCTGCTTAAAATGGTACATTAATAAGAAATTATTTTAAAAATGTAATCCGAATTTCTGCTTGACACATTAAATGAACAGATATCATATTAATTAATTAATCCGAATTTCGATTCAATTAATCTAGGTTAAAGTGGATTTCTTATTGTGTATAGAAATAATTAAAAATGCAATAATTTTGTATTTAGTTGATTAATAAAAATAATATATTTATTGATAAATTAAAAAATATAATTAAATGTGCATATTTCATCTACGTTAAAACTACAATGGCATAATAAAGTAATTGTAAATCTTATGTACTAAAATTAATGTTTATTAGTTTTAATATGATATATAAATAAATATGTACACATATATTATATATATATTACATATATTCATATATATATATATATATATATATATATATATATATATATATATATATATATATATATATATATATATACTATATATATATATATATATATATATATATATATATATATATATATATATATATATATATATATATATATATATATATATATATATATATATATATTTATTTATATATTATATATCGATAAATAAAATATTAAAAATACAGTTTAGGCCGAATTACTTTAAGTCCATTATTAAGATCATAAAAATGAACTGGTGAGCCATCGAAATTTACGAGACTATTGAATACATAATTCAGCCGCTCTCCAACGACATAAGACTGAAAATGATCACAAAATCTATTAGCACTCCAGACTTGACATGCGACATATGGAGTGTTATTTGTTAATATTATATCGACTATTTCGCAAACTTTAGGTAGAGCAACATCTAATTTTTTGGTTAAAATATAACCCGGTTTGTATTCTGTCCCTCTAAATATAATTTCGTCGCATGTTTTAATAGTTGTGCTTGGATATTCCACCCAAAATTCGATACTGCTAAAATATGGTTGTGAAGAGATAGAAAACAATGATATTTTTTTACTAATTATTAGTTCTTCTTGAAAAAAACTTTGAGAAGTAATTAAATATGAATGGCTTAAAGCGGCTTTGATACTTAAGGTAAGTGGAATGTTTATTCTCGTCGTAATGTTATGCTCATAAAGCTTCAATAAATGATGTTGTGCCTCAAATCTGAAGCACCACAGATGTTTTATGGGACCTAATTGCCTAATTATAGTAGGATAGTGTACCATCATATGAAATTTTGGTTTCAGAGTATCATGGAATAATTTTTGGTAGAAGTAGTGATGTTTTTCAATGAGTAATGTCAATTTATTTAAATCATTCTCATCATATTCTGGCAATAATATAATGTCAATTAATTGTATTAATACTATTAAAAACCTATATACTGGGTCATTTGAAACTATCAAATCACCAATCATAAGAGGCAGGAAATCGACAAAAGTTTTCATTTGAGCTGCATTCATTTTAAAAGACGAATTAAGAATATGTTTTTTGTCAATTGGAGGACTATTATTTAATAATTCCGTTTTTCCGTAATTAAACATTTGTTTTCTATAGTTTAGTGTCTCAAGTGTGAACATTCTTTTAATATACAAAAAATAGTACAATATTTTAGTCAGGTCATATTTACAGACTCCAATGAATAAATCATGCATTACGTCGCATGCAATGTTTTGTGTAACATGAAAATTATTAATTTGATTTATAATAGAAATCTCTTTTACGCTACATTTGCTACTCTCAATCATTAATATTTCAGAATTATAATTATTTACATTTCGAAGAGCTTCTGCTATTTCGAAACATTCAGTTTGGGTTTGAAGTTTCGTTCTTAAACAGATCCTGCACAATTTAAGAGCACTAAACGACTTTGCGTAACCCAAGGCAGTGTTCAGCGCCAAATTATCACCAAGAAGTTGACCAAATTGAACATAAATTTTGCAAGACATTTCTTTCGTTGTTATTTCTACTCCATCGGACTGTAATATATTGATTTGCTGAATGAAAGGTTTAAGACACCGCTCCATACCATATTCTTTTATGTCCCGACTCCATTATAAATCCTGCGACGAATATATTGTTAATTTTCGATAGTTGAAATTTAGGTATGACAGGAAAATTATAATAAATTCCGCATACCGAATGCAAACCCGATTTTGATCCTAAAGGATCATTAATTTCAAAATCATCAAGATAAAAAAATGTTGGTAATACTATTTTGTCAGGTGAAATGTTCATGTTAGTCCAGAAGCTACCATTTATAAAATTCGACAGTTTAGATTTTGATTTCAATAAATTTAAGTTCGCCAGTGTTTTATCCAAAATGTCTGAATTTTCAAAATACGATTTTATCTGAAATTTTAAATCTAACAGGCAAATTTCAATTTTATTTTCCGGCAAAGTTGGCGTGCTATTAACAATAATATTTGAAAGTTCTTGATGAATAGATATTCGTAAGGGTGGCTTAAAGATACCTTCTTTTTCGAGATATTTTAACAGCTTATATTCTGAACCAATTTCTTTAAAAGGTTCCGATATATCTTGTATGAAGTTTTGAAGCTCCATTTTCGGAATATCAGCACTATGGTTATTAAAAAACATTAAAACGGCATTAGATATTGGTTTTGTTACAAGTTCGGTTATGTTATTTTGAATGTCAATTATAATTTTCCTAGGAAGTGATGGATTGAAGTGTAGTTTTAAAATAAATTCAACTATTGGTTTGTCTAATTTAAGGGTCTCAATTATCTAATGAAACATCTGTTAAATTTGAGTTATTAGTTTGCGCAATGGCACTATTTTCTATAGCATTATTTATTTTAGGAGAACAAATAGCTTTATTGTTGGATTCGAGCTTTGAATAATTTAAAACGTGTTTCTGAATATGTTTTTTAAATACATAGATGTTTTGGAACTTTTGTCTACAATTGCCCTGCCTACATTTAAATTTATAAATTGCTGGGACACCATGATAATTTTTAATATGATTTATAAGGTCATTTAGAATTAAACTAAAATATTCGCACATAAAACAGTTTAGTCGGGACATTTTAATTTTACTTGATGTGTTTTATTTTATTTATCAAATTTGATACTTCACAAAATTTTTCAGATGATAAATTAAAAAAGAATTCCTCCCAAAAGGACCAAACTAGTTTCGAAATAGGTGAATATTTTAGTTTATATACATATGTTAGCTTAATTATTATATCGACACATTTAATAAAAGTACATACTTTGTACTTTATATTGTCAAAAAATACAAAAAATTCCTTCAAATTTTCCAGCGCAGTCCCGATTACGATAATCCTTGGTTGTATTGGTTGTCTATTTTTTCTGAAATACTGCCATATACCCTCCAATTTAGGCTCCAAATCATTAATTGTGTGGATATGAATTACAAAATACAGTGCTGGGAATCTATAAGTTGAATAAGAAATAATAATTCTCATGGATGTTGAGACAGGTCCTATCTATTTACTTAATTTGTCCATAGACTTCTCTTTTAAAGTTTTTAATAATAGTTTAGATTGTTTGTCCTTTATTTCTAATTGGAATAAACGTACAATTCTTTGGCAAAATTTGTCGTATTCAGCCAGCAGCGAATTCTGTTTCGTCCCTGGAAATAACTTCAGAAAATCAATGTCAATCTATTCAAATGAAAATATTTATATAATTATATATAATATATGTAAACAAATTAATCCACATACCAGTTGGTAACCGCTGGGATCATCAAAACGTGGCCATTCCTTCAAAAGTTCGTGCAGCGGTGTTGTGAGGAGTTTTGAAATGTTGGGATCCTAATTGGAGCAGTTCTTCCCCATTTGTCACACACTTCCGTCCATGGTTCGAAATTGTTCGACAACCAAAATTTCATATTTTCTAGTTCATCTAATAGAACAAATTTATGTCATTTCACTGAATTTAAATTTAAAATAATAACAACTAACCAAAATTTTCGGTAATCGGTATTTCAACCAGTTCTTTTTCTACGCCCATTTTTTTTGTATTTTTCTCATGTATGTTAACCCAACGAGAGTGTAATTTTCCTGTAGGATTTTTCTTTCCCGGTTTACGAGACATGTAGTAAGTAGACTGTAAATAGATAAAATAAACAAAACAATACCAATCGAATTTTCTAATAAAACCCACAGCAATACTTACTGATTTTTCATTATTCAATA
The DNA here is from genome assembly GCA_951394425.1 of Tipula unca. Classification (NCBI taxonomy): domain Eukaryota; kingdom Metazoa; phylum Arthropoda; class Insecta; order Diptera; family Tipulidae; genus Tipula; species Tipula unca. The sequence continues at coordinate 180,605,164 of OX596382.1, read as the reverse complement.
ACAGTTCAATACTGTTGGCCCAATTTTGCATTTCTGCATAAGACATTCTAATATCTTCAGATTTGTGGAAATCACATATGAGGTGGCATAACTCTTTTTGATTATTGGAATCGAGCGAATTGTTTATATTATAGTGGGCAAGAATTAATTTCCCTTTTATACAGCCGTCAAGTAATGTTTTTAATTGTGCAGTTTTATCGTTTACTATAGTTTGTTCTGAAGAATTTGGTTCCACAGACGATGATGAACAAGTTGCACTCGAAGGTCGGCTGAAACTGGATACTTCTGAAGAAATTTTTTGCAGCCACTCCAAAATTGTAGAAGAATTTCTACATACTGTGTCGGAATCACACATCATGGGGATCTCCTGAAAAAATTATAAGCGTAAATACATATATACATATATATAAAAATATATATATATATATATATATATATATATATATATATATATATATATATACACATATATATATATATGTGTATATATATATATATATATATATATATATATATATATATATATATATATATATATATATATATATATATATATATATATATATATATGTGTATATATATATATATATATATATATATATATATATATATATATATATATATATATATATATATATAGGTATATATATATATATATAAATATATATATACCTATATATATATATATATATATATATATATATATATATATATATATATATATATATATATATATATTCAAAATATTACACTAACCTTACTCTTTCTCCATTCTCTTAAATTCCTTACAAATAGGCTTTTCTCCCCAATATAAGTTTTCCCATACTCGGTGAAAATCTCGTTCACGTCCTCTCGCTCTAAACTTTCTAAATGCTGTGTTGTAAATACACCAGATAAAATTATTTCGCACGTTGATTGTGCTAAATTCCAGGATTTTAAAATGTCGGTGACTTCATTGTTCTGCTCTTGAGAAAATTCCAGAGGTTTTAGGTAAAAAACCTCAAGAGCTGATTCATTTATTTCCTGGTCCCCAATGTTGGACATTTCTGCGAATATTTTTTTTAAAATCTTCATCAGATCATCGAAAAACAATTATAAATTACGTAATAATCAAATATTGAATAATCCTAACGAGAATATTACAGTTACATTTAAAACTCACATATAAAAACGCATGTTTGCACCAAATATGGCTGCTCTAAGAAGCGATGTGATGATATCATGGAAAATATGTGGATTTCATTAAAACATGCACATTGTACTTACTATATAAACTAACAAATACTGAAATTGACACTATGTACATATTATTATAACACTAACCTTATTTTATACGCAAATAGAATTTCACACAATTGTATTCGGCCTAGAAAATAATTTAAAAGTATTTCCAGTTGCTTATTTTTTATTAATAACTTTCACAAATAGTATGTTTTAATTTTTCACTATCACTTGTTTTTTAATATGTTCAGCACCAAATCACACAAATTAATTTGAAATTCATAAAATTAAATACTTAGAACACACTTTATAATATGATATTTACACACACGAGACCACTCTCCATAAAGTTTATAGGAACAATGAACAATTCCTTTGTTTAAAATTGTGACTCTAACAAAGAACGGCTTTTCACGATCATTGATCGTTTAGTTTATATGCTCGTTTCAGGCTGAATAAGGGGAATCACCGATTAAATATATTCATTAATATGAAGTTTCTGATTATTATTCACTTCATTAAGGAATACAATAATGTTTCAATGTGGTATACTTATAGATGTGTTAATAGTATAATTTAATAAAATATATTTTAATGGAATATATATAATGTTTTCATGTAGATTACTTGTTCTTTTATCGGAATTCCTAATTAAACGTAAACGGTAATGTGAAGTTTCATATTATTATTAATTTTAAAAGGAAATACGTAGTGTTTCAATAGGTAATACTTATTATCATTTTAAGGTGCAATTTCTTTTAGGTTTAAAATGAGTTTCATTTTAAAATTAAATAGATGTCTAATTAAAACTTGCAAATTAAAAAGAATTTCCCCAAAAAGTGTTAAGAAGGAGATCGACAATTTCCTTCTTGGAAGAGGTTAATCTGCCATCAGGAAGTCGCAGGAATCAATTCTTACCAAAGACCTATTAAGTCTGCCGATCCCAGAAATACTATTAATTTCTTCGAAAAAGCTAATCCAAGAAGTCCTAGGAGCGGATCTCAGTATTCTCTAATGTTCTTTTTGAGTTGCCACAAACTTATCCCAATCAACCTGGAGGTTAGATCTTTTGGCTTGGTTTTTGCGTCTCCTATAGCAATTTTACTCAGATTTTTAAGACAAGAACAGCAAAAAGGCTTAAGAGGACAAGATTCTGCGAATGCTGACGTGACTGCGTCCGTCAAAGATGAAGCTAGCATTTCAATTCACACAACTTTTGTTATAGAAACAAATTTTGTAGAAACTCCTTGTTTTCGGTGCTAATTCGAACGAGAACGAGCAAAAAAATTATGGAATCCCGTTAAATTTATGGCCGTTGACGACAGCAGTAAGCTTTTTTAATTTTATTTTAAAAGCGCCTAAAGCTCACAAATAAATTATAATTTGTGAATTATTCAAATCTGATAATTCCAAAAGTAAAATAATTTGGATTTCCGAGCTCCAATAAATTGTGTATTCTCTCGGCGTTATAGAGTATAGTCTTGATACCGATGGTAGGCCATTGTACGTATCCGTGATGCGGGAAATGTTGTCAATTTCGGAGTTAAAATTTCAACTCAAATTCGTTCCCAGTTGTGATGTCAAGTGGAACATCGAATACGGTTAGTTGAGAACGAATAAAGTGGCAATTGTTGCATCTGAAATGCTTGTCATCCTCAGTAAGGTTTTGGCCAATCGACACAGATGAGTATAGATACGAATATCCTTTAAAAGGTGATCTCACGTTGTCTTACAACGTTTTATATGACCGATTGTTTCTAGTTGATGTTTCACATACGACTTCGAGGCCAGGTATAGTTCAAAGGGGTCTACTTTCATTGTTGAACCAGCGGGACATGCGGGAATAGAATATAAATTCTGCAGTTCTGTGTAAGCTTTTTGAATTTTAATGATTGTGTTATACAGTCGAAGTGAGTCTCAACTGTGGATATTTCGTGATTAGTGGTACGTGTTAGTGTATCTGATGATCCAGTGTGTAAATAATTATTGTTTGTATATCAATTGATAAATTAATTTAGTAATTCCCGATCGAATGTAGAATATTTCTTTTCGGCATCCGACACTTTCATTGAGTAAAATCCCAGAGGTTCCCAACACTTTTCGTTGTACTGTTGCAAAACTGTTCCACGACAGCAGTGTTTTATACACCAGTAATTATATGCTGATCAATGAGTCACTGAATGGATGAAGCAGTAGGGTTTTCTGGCCATAATTAAGCCTTGATTCACATGAATAATAATTTACCATGTTCGTCGGCATGAATACTTTAGAGTGAAGTTCTAGCTAAGCATTTTCTAATCTGACATTAATTCGTTCTTCAGGCGGCAGAATACCATTTTGCACTGTTCATATATGAACATCAAACTCAGTTAACTTGGGGAAGAGTTGTTCCAAGTGGAAATTGTGATACCACAAGAATCTATGTGGAGACGAAAACGAAGTTGAAATTTCGAATGACTGTACGCAATTATGGAAAGCCAAAAACAGAAAATATCAGTTTCAATCATTGTTGTAAGCGACTGAACTGTTAAACTGTAACCTGGTTTGAGATTACCCGTGTTTTGGTTCGCATTCCAAGTATAACAAATACAAATACAGTCAATCATCACATTCAAGGTCATTCGGTTTTTCTTGAAATCTTATTAACTGAATCGTGATTTTTTGAAATACCAAACCAAATCGTGTTTAGTCTCAAAAGTGACATTGTAGATGATGTTCAAAATAATGTTACAAATCAATTCAATTGTTTTAAGTATTTGTATAGTCGTGGTGGTATCTGACGCACCGGCAGCCGATAATAATGGCGTAAAAATCGAAAACTACAATTTTAAATCGACAAACGATCAAAATGGATACAAATTCAAGTAAGTGCGCGATGATGTGTGAACGTTATTATGTGTACATTTATATGTACAGTTACGAGTATAACCTAAGTGTTGGCTGCAGTTATAAGCTAAGTGATCGAGTTTATCTACATATAATATATTTTGTTTAAATTACAGTCCGGTTCTCTACAGTTTTCTCAGGAAAATCGTAGCGGCCTACATCATTCATGAACTCAGCAGATGAGAAGGCTGATGCAATGTGCTGATGCGAAATGGTCATGTCTAGGTCTAGCACACTAGATGTGAAAGAATCAGCATTCTCCAGTTTGGGTCCGAAACGTTGGTTATGGTTATCATATGCGATCAGTATGCGATCAATCCGACAGTAAAATTTGAATGAGTTAAAAATATGTTTAGTAGTGACATGATTAAAATTAAAAACAACAACATCACTATGCCGATCTTAGGCCTGCCACCCAATGAAATCTAAAAACATGCATATGTTTAGTTTTTTAATTTTTTTTTTATTAATCCACATTACAAATTAGCCAACCAATGATGCGATTACATTTGGTGAAAGAGCTGGAGAAAATGCACCAAACTCACCAGACATTTGTTGTACAACTACAGGATGAAATCCATTCTCATCAGCCGTATACGTGACAAGATGTATAGTTCCGTCGGCGTCCATAAACTCATAGGATCCAGTTACGATAAATTTTTTTTCACTCCCATCACCATTTGCGACAAATGCGCCGTCCTCGGAACGTGATTGGCCATCGCTTAGCAGAAAACTAAAATAAACGAAAAACACTATATAAATTATTGCATATCCGATCAGTATAAGCGGCAATAAACTCATACTGGTAACTGTATTGATTTTTATCGTTTAACGGTTCGTTAATATATTTCACGATTGTCGTGGCAGAATTATCAATCGGGGCCGCATACACAACTCCCGAAATCACAATAAAAACTAAGAAAATTAATTTTTGAAGCAACATCACAAATATACGTGTTGAATTGGGCGATTTCAGAAGAACACTAATACACTTTTTATGATCTAAGCTCTATTCAATATCTAACATTATTTTGTGTAACCTTGAAGATGATTACTCGGCAATTTTTTATTTTTTATTTAATTTTCAATTTAAACGATTTTTTTACATGCAATTTCCGAATTAGGCATTGTAAACTTTAAGATGGTTCAATGATTTTTAACAAGCAAGAAAATATGTGTCAAATGCAAACAACATCTGTTAGATCTGCGCATTACATAAATAAGAAGTTGGGTTCATGTATTGGATATTTGTTTTGTTTTTGAAGTTGAATGATCGATGTACGAATGTGACTTTAAAGCTTAGATTTGATTTGATGGTTAAAAATAAATTTTGACTCAACAAAATATCTGGTGATACAACAGTTCAAATCCTGTTCTGTTGAAACCCGATATATCACTTTAGCAAGCGCAGAGATATTGCTTATGTTTAACACTTTGTGTGGTCTTGATGAGAACATTTGATCAAAGCGAACCAATAAAATTAGAAAATTAAATTAAATTCTAATTGGCACTAAAAAAACCAAGGGACCCGCACTTTGGCCATGTGTTCACCGAGTGTGTTGTGCCATAAGCTCACCAAAGCTTTTATATTAATTCTGGGCAACTTTGCTTGTGATTTGTGTCTTCATACCCGCGCCTAAACCAAATTAGAGCAATTTACAGATATCTGATGCATTGGGATGTGTGGGTGCAAATGCAGAATTTGTGATGTCGAACTATATATATACAGTGGGCCGCCATCACCACTGAAATCGTGCTGCTTCAGCACAATTTCTATGAATTGGTATTCCTAATAGCGTTCACCTTTGCAAAACTGTAAATATAACTCTGAGGAACTACTGAGCGTCAAATACCAATAACATTTCTCAAGGACACAATTGGCTGAAACAACATCAAATGACAGATTATTACTAAGGGAACTTGGTGCGAATACTGCGCTTTTCGATCATGGTGGAAACCTGATACATGTTAGAAATTAGCCGCTCATGATCATATTCAGGACAAGGTGAATGCGACCTTTATTATATTTTCCTTGTCTTCAACCATTTCCAACCTCTTATATTCGCTATTTGTTCTTTGGTTAAAATGCTATTTGAAAGCCTCTTATCTATACATATATATATTGCGATATAGATAAGTGTAAGCTTGACCTATTTTCAAGCATGTCAAATACCATAAAATGCATGCAACTAAATCATAATGCTTTCGATTTATGGTATGCGGTGTCAATTGAACACTAAACATAATTTTTAAATTCAATATTTTTCCGATACCGAGCATTAGAGTATAAAAGTAAACAATTACCATTCAATGTTCGTCAAACGCAACCGTACACTTGCCGTGTAAACTATACATTTATAATTTAGTCTCGTGCCAACCACAAAAAAAAAATATGTTTAAATTTACTTGTGTTCTAGCTTCATGTGTTCTAATAGTTTTGGTGGGCATAAAAGCCCAATCAGTCAAAAGTGATAAATCTAAACTGAATTTGATTCTACCGCGCCAATCAAAATCCGAGTGAGTAATTGTGTTTCTTGTGTATTTTTGAATAAACTGATTATGTTTTGTACGCACGCATAGTGAGCTGTATAACAACTACGGGGATTCGTTGGTCGATGATTCTGAAATTCCAACGATGCCGTATATTAATAGCGAACCCGCCTGCAATCCATGCCCAAATGACGAGCGAGATAAAATTGAAAATATTGCTGTGAATATTTATGGCCGTGATGCGCGCTCCAGTTTAGAATAAAATTGTAATTTATTTAAAAAAAATATATTGAATATACGTAACCAATAATAAGTCTTAATCAAACAATAAAACAAATAATTTTTTTTAAATAATTTTGATGTGTAGTATGCACTAGACCAAACCCTATCGACCAAATAAGGTCACATATTGATATACCATCGAAACCAGATTATAGGAGACTTACAAGAAATTATTGATTTCGGGTTTCTGATTCCAGCGCCTCTACACTGAACTGAGTACCAACAAGAATGGAACCCGAATTTTTGAAAAAAGTTTACACCATTTGAGCTGGCGACTACAGAACTGTGGTCAGCAGGACTAAATTCCGATAGTTTCTACCATTTGTTTTACAGAATTAGTAAATTTCAGTGTACGATCGAAGCCAAACGAAGCAATATCTCCCTCATTCTTCAGAAGGAAGAATTACTATTGCTGTTGGATTTCTTGGTATGTATGTCTTGGTTTCAATCGACCCACGTCATTTTGAAATAAGCGCGGTCCTCTGGTTCCTTCAAAGAATGTGCCCCGAGGTTCAAGGATCTATTGGATAAAATACCAATACACTTTCGCAACTATCAAAACACAATTAGTCAAGTTAAACATGGTAGATGTAATACGTTCACTTGGATATCGTTATTCGTTTTGCTCGCATCACACTCTTGCAATTGTGAAAAATTATCATTGATATATAATTGGAACTGTAAATAATAATAAGATTACCTAATAATTTCCGGGATGGATTTTTAATTGAAATATTTAACTAAAAAGCGATCTCCATCACCAAGAAGAACCATGTCTGCCAAAGTCTGGAAATATTTTTAAAAAAACATTAAAATGGAGATAATGGTAAATACCTATGCAAGGCCGAAATACAATTTTAAGTTGCAAACGATATTATACAAGCGGATTGAGATGGCATCTAAATAATAATAATAAACAGTATTAAAGGCCATTACTGGCCCCTTACTGAGTCAACAACCTGGCTCCAACGGTTTCGATCCTGAGCATGGTCTTCATACTGTCTAAGACAATCTGAAGAGGCCAAGTCGTTCTCTACATCGTGGAGCCATCGTCGCCGGCAACGACCTCTGCGCCTACCATATGGTGGCTCTCCTTTCAGAGATCGCTGCACAATTCGTTCCGGATCAGCACGCAGAACGTGACCGAGCCAGCGTACTCGCTGAGATCTTATTTCATGTACAATATCGGGGATCTTCATCAGATCTCTGATCTCGATATTGTACAGAGCTCGGTAGGTACCATCTATTTCGCGTTTTGGGCCGTAGATCACACGCATGACTCTTCTCTCAAATATTAGGAGCCATCTCTCGTATTCATCCGTCAGCGCCCAACTTTCACATCCAAACATAACAACGGGCCTGATCAACGCTTTGTAAAGCTTGAGCTTCACGGTACTTGATAAGTGTTTAGATTTTAGCAGTGGCCTTAGAGGATACAAAGAACGACTGCCAGCCGCACTTTAATATCCTCACCCACACTATTATCGTGAGTGATAAGAGAACCCAAATATTTGAACCTCCTCACTCCCTCAAACGTGTGGTGGCCACTACTAAAATCTGGTGTACCACTGTCCCTAAAACCAGAGATCAGGTATTTCGTTTTGGACTCATTGATCTGAAGTCCAACTGAAGCTGAAAACTCTACAAGCGGATCAAGTATTTCTTTCACTCCGTTGCTATTCAGTCCAATCACGCATATGTCATCTGCATATGCAAGCACCTGATTGGACTGGCTATATAAGATGTTACGCTGCGGTGTTTCAGTTTTACGAAAGATGTACTCCAACATGAGATTAAAGAGTATCGGGGACAGAGCATCTCCCTGCCGAACACCCGAGTTAACTACAAAACTTGTCGATAGCCTGTTCTCAACTTTAACACAGCATTGAGACTGCGTTACTGTCATCCTACATAGTCGTACCAGTTTTGTTGGCATTCCTAGGTATTCCAGGGCAGACCATAAACTCTCTCGATTGATCGAGTCATAGGCCTGCCGGAAATCCAGGAACACCTGATGTACGGGGATGGATGTCTCATAATATTTAGATAGAATCATCCGCAGCGAAAAGACCTGATCGGTGACTGATCGATTCGGACGAAATCCTCCTTGATAGTCACCAACCAAGCCCTCCGCTAGAGGAGTGATTCTATCCAATACAATGTATGACAGTAACTTGTATGCTGTGCAAAGGAGAGCTATACCGCGATAATTCTCACACTTCAAGCGGTCTCCCTTCTTGAAGATGGGGCATATCGCGGCCACTTTCCATTCATCAGGCATAACTTCGGTTCGCCATACTAATCGAATAAGGTCGAAAAGACAGTTCCACAAAGTATCCCCTCCGAATATCAAGAGCTCCGAATTAATGCAGTCCACTCCAGGTGCACGGTTTCGTTTCAATCTCTGCATGGCTTTAGTGAATTCCTCATGGGATGGCTCCTCAGTGCAAATCTCCGCAGTCTGTATTAGAGGTGGCTCAACAACAGTCTGTGACGCATGATGGACATCAAGCAGGTCAGTAAAGTGTCCACTCCATGCGTCAAGTACTGCGTCGATGTTGACACAGAGGTTTCCATCCCGGTCCCGAATGGCGGTTGACGTAGGCCTGAAAGTATGGTTCAGTCCAGTAATTCCTTTAAAGAAATTACGCGAACTGCGCTCATTACTGAGTTGTTGTACTTTCAGAACCTCGGCCTTCCACCATTCTCGCTTCTTCCGTCTACAAATCCGCTTAGCTGCCCTTCTTGCAAGAGCAGCCTTGTTTTTCCTCGCGATTGTGAGACGTTGTTGCACTTCATTATGGGCTATATTTTGTTGCTCAACTGCAAGACGACACTCGTCATCAAACCAATCATTCTTGGGTCTGACTTTCACTATACCTAAAGTCTGTTGAGCAGCACTGACAACCGAAGTTTTCAGTACCCCCCAGACAGAGTTCACGCAGTCAGACTGGTAATTAGCTTCATTAATGTTGTCGCTGACAAGATCCTGATATCGTTTCTTTTGATCTTCATTTATCAGACCTTCACAGTCGAAACGTACCATGCGTTTCGCTGTGTTCCCAGACTTGTACGAAAACTTCCATCGTAGCTTTGCAGCGACCAAATGCGATGATCGCTGCCTACGTATTTGGTTGCTGACCGATAAGTTCTCACATCCTGCACAACCTGAGCCCGTCCTTTAGAAACTAACACATGGTCAATTTGGCTCCGGGAAGTTCCGCGAGGATGTATCCATGTCTCAAGATGTATGTGTTTGTGAGGGAAGAATGTGCTTGCTACTCTAAGATCATGAGCAACCGCAAAGTACATCATTCTCTCACCATTATCGGTCGCAGTTTCGTGTCGGGAGTACGGACCTATGTTTTCACACAAGTCGGTCTGATTTCTGCCAGCTCTAGCATTAAAGTCCCCAATTACCATTCTAACATCGTGTTCGGGTATAGATCCCATCAGATCGTCCAAGTCATTGTAAAATGAGTCTTTATCTTGGGGCTGGCTGACTTCTGTGGGCGCATGTACACAAATTATCGACAGGTTAGCTAACTTCATGCGCAAGCGAAGCTTACACAATCGGTTATTGACTGCTTGGAAATCCAAAACAGCCTTCTTTACCTGCGGCCCAAGAAGAAATCCAGCTCCAAGATTTCCGAGGTCATCTCCACTGTAGAACAACGTATAGCCCTGGGACACATGGTCTCCACTTTTAGGCCAGCGAGTTTCTTGAAGAGCAACGAGTTCCAGCCGATACTCCTTCATGCACGTGATTAGGCCCTCTAACGCTCCTGGTTTCCTTAGTGATTGCACGTTCCACGTGCCGATCCTAAATCTCGTGTCCGGGTACTTGAGCGGGGGTCCGGTGTCGTTTTGGCGGTATCCATTTTTCTTTTTGTTGACTTTATAAACAGTTGATTTTTTTTACGGATGCGGGTCGTCAGCCCAGCGATCCAACCGTTTAGTCGCCTCCTACGACAAGCAAAGGATACTGTGGTGGTATTCTTGGGAAACATGTTCGTGCAATTTTGATTTACGAGACATGTGAGTGCCCCCCGACCACAGGGGCCAGGGGATGGCATCTAAAAAGTGTGCACAAAATCAATCCAAAGAAATGTACTGTAATCGTACAACAGCAATATTGTTGGCTGTAGTAGTATTTTGGAATCCCCAATTCAGGGCGGTATAGTGTAACAAATTTTGGTAAAGTTGAGCAGCCGTCTGGGTCTGTTATGTATTTTATGAAGCGCCAATCCATGGCGGAAATTATTTGTAGAAGTGAATTTATTCGTCATTCATTATGTGCTCGGCACTATACTGTGCCGAAAAGTCAAGCATCTGATTTGGCAAAAAAGAAAAATATTAAACATTGAAACCGCATAAAGTCCCACAAAAAAGTGAGTAGGAATTTCAGTCTAACTTTAAATGAATGGACGAGTGTAAGAAATTAACGCGATACCTAAATGTGAATGTATATTTCAATCAGTGTTACATCAACTTGGGATTAATCAGAATACTTGGAAGCTGTACAGCTGCAAATTGAGCTTCTCCATGATTTTGGGATTATTCTGACAGATGACTTGAGCAGCAGTGATTATAAAATTTGGACGAGATTCACAATATCAACATTAAACTCTGCTATAATCATGGCATTCATCATCAATCGAGAATTATAGATGTCATTTACAAGAAACGTAGCAATACAACGATGACGATGAGGCAATTCCGAATGATGCCATTGTTGAACAACCACATCAAGCCAAAATGTGCTGTCGAAGTTAGTTGAGTGCGGCAATTGAAATGTTTTTTAAATTTTGAACAGTGCGAAACACTATTTTGCAATATCAAGTAAAACACAAACATGGAAATGAGTTGAATTTCCTCTTGGATTTGCAAACCCAGATGGAGTAGTATCGATGCAAAGCTAGAACGGTTTTTGAACACTATCGACGCAATTCGTGCGGTATAAATTGATTTGGGATCTTATCTACTAATTGAATCTATATAATATAGAAGTCGTATGTTGCACAATGAATTGGAATCCGCGTGAAGTTAGCAATCGAAGCGCCAGGAAACCGTGATGCAAACTTGATCACTGCGGACGCTATCATAAAATGTTTGTTTAAGTCGCTGAAATCGGATAAAAACAAAATTTCAAATGAGCCTTTTGATGCTTTGTTAGCGCGAATCGATGAGCATCGAAATATCGAGCTTATCTCGTTGCTGAATCTTCTACATACTGTGAATTTGGAAGATGAAACCGAAACGGAACAACAACTGATATATTTGCCAAAAGCATCGGTAAACAAATTTGCAGTGAATGTTATGAACAGATTATTGTAAACGATGCAACGGAATTAAACTCAGGTTATTCAGCAAATGAGTGTTTGGAAACAGCAGCTTTCGGATCGCTCCTTAAACGCTGTTGTGTTCTTAAAATATTTTTGTACGAGAAAAGTAATATCCTATCATAATAGGTTTTAGTATTGGTTCTTAATAAGAATAATAGACAAATTTTTATTCCTAAATTTTCGTTTCCCGAGAATCAAATGATTCCGGGAATAGAAACTCTATACTGTTCATATTTGAACATCAAACTCAGTTAAATTGTGGAAGATTTGTTCCAAGTGGAGATTATGATACGACAAGAATCTATAAAGACGAAAACCAAGTTGAAATTTCGAATGACTTCGTGACTAACACACTGAAACGTTTGTGAAGAGGCTAAATGATGACGCGATTTCCCTCTTCTATAAATGTTTTCAGGTATGACGGGAACTAAATGGTGTTTGACCTGCGGTAGTCCCCACATGGCCTCCAATTGTGATCTTTCTTTTTTAAGAGACGGGCGGAGCGAATTGTCGGCAAATTCATATAATTCCTTCCACGTGGTATAATTTCATATAAATGCGACTTTGTATTAGACTAGATCTAGCTGGCATGGTCTCGTGATACTGAAAGATGGGTCTCATTGCCAATCTGATGTATACCACGTTGTGTTGATTCGGCAACTTGTGATTTGGTTTTGCTGTAATGGCTTAGTATAGGCATAAATTATATGGTTCCACTGGCGGTCGATAGAACTAGATTCGATGATTTTTTGGCACTGAAATATGGAACTAGAATAATTAAAAAGGTCTGTGCCAGTGTGTAAAAGGAATGTCAGATGGTAGATATTTTGACACGGACTAACCGCAGTGATCTTCAACCAAACTGAGCTACAGTATAGTTTCACCGCAGTATGGTATGAGTTGAAAACATCAAAACATTTACCCTTTACCAACTCTTATCTATATTCTAAACTATTCAAAATGTGAGCTTGACCCATTTAACGTGTTTTCAAAAAGTTGTCATTCTACCCGATATCCAATTAAAATTTGTATACAACGACTGAATACTAAAATAAAACGATTTTGTCTAATTGAAAATTCCATTATTGCGATTACATGCAATTGCCAGAGGTATATAAGTCGCCAATTACAATTCAATGTTAGTTAAAAGCAACTATAGCTATCGTAAACTATATTCAAAACTATTGTAGCACAAACACACGCAAATATGTTTAAATTTAATTGTGTTCTAGCCTCGTTGGTTCTAATCATTGTATATGCCGCGGCATCAGCCAAAGTGGAAAAAAATGTTTTGGCATACGAACGTTATGGGGATGTGCCAGAATCCAGGTGAGTGTAAAAAACCAATAAGTGAGGTTATTTTACTAACATTATATTTTTGGTTTGCAGTGAGTCGCCGGAAGAACATACTACGTATGAACTAAATATTGATGGACATGTATACGACGAAAAAACTAGTTCAGCGTTCGACAGTGCGGAAGAACATCCGGAATTGGTTCAAAATATTGCTGTAAACATTGTCGGCTAATTATGTCGTATTCAACAATTATGTGGCGTTTGGATTGCGGGTTGTGGGGAATTCTAATTCGGTGTGAATAAAAGAATTTAAACCAAACGAATATAGGATTTTTTACTTATGTGTAAAATGTGTGCAAGCCACAGATATAAAATATTTGGTAAGTTATGCGTGACATCCTGTGGTTAACATTAGAGCAAAGTCAGTCTAATTCTGACATAGAAATTATAAAATTTCCTGCACCATCGTTCGTAATTCCATAAATCAATTTATATTGCAAAAGCGCGGAGAAAAAGTTATCTCCTTTAGAGATTGCAGCATTATTCGTTGCCGTGTATTTGTCGTATGCTTACACACAGTGTTATTACTATTTATTATTGCCGAATTGGCTAGCAGTTTTCAAGTTTCCCAGTTCGTCTTGTAATGTGTGAGTGTGTTTGCCACGTTATTCGCCATTTCAGATGTATTTGAATTTGAAACTTGTATTATAATTTCGCCAATAATCAGGATGAATCTTCAAGACCCTAGAAATCGAGAAAAGTTTGTCGAAATTTCAGACTTGGTCGTGGTCTGAAAAAGCCTTGTATGGAAGAAACATTAGCAAATTAAGTGCTTAGTTCACAGCTGTAAGGGATTTCACACAATGCCGGAAAATGGATACAAAAAAGTCAAAACATTACAACATTTTTTTTTGTACCGCAAATTTGTTACCCTTCAACGTTAATAGAAGTTGACAAAGAGTCCTGTTCACTCAGTTACATACCAATTACATGTTGCGGATTCAATAGGCCATTTAATTCGAATGGGTTTTTAAGACTTCCACAGTTCAGTACCTGCTAAGCTTTTTTGAATCCATGGTCGATAGAATTTATTCTTTCCATATTAGACCATTTATTTATCTTGTTCAACTGCTTTTGATTCCGATAAACCGACAGTTTTGTTTTGACCAAGTCACATCGTGGAGCCATCGTCACCTGCAACCACCTCTACGCCTGGCATATGGTGGCTCTCCTTTCAGAGATCGCAACACAATTCGTTCCGGATCAGCACGCAGAACATGACCGAGCCAGCGTACTCACTACAAGATCTTACTTCATGTACAATATCGGGGATCTTCTTCAGATCT